>JAWDJD010000005.1:32962500-34212500 GCA_035047305.1 Bradypodion pumilum
ATGGTCCAATCAGTCCCTGGAAAATAGATGGGGGAGAAGTAGAAGCAGTGACAGATTTTACTTTTCTAGGATCTAAGATCACTGCAGATGGGGACTGTAGCCATGAAATAAAAAGACGACTGATTATGGGGAGACAAGCTATGAGAAACCTGGGGAATATAGTGAAAAGCAGAGTCATCACCTTGAAAACAAAAATCCGCATAGTCAAAGCAATGGTATTCCCAGTGGTAAAGTATGGGTGTGAGAGCTGAACCATTAGGAAAGCTGAGCGCAGAAGAATAGATGCTTTTGAGATGTGGTGTTGGAAGAGAGTTTTGAGAGTCCCCTGGACGGCAAAGAGAACAAATAGGTCAATATTAGAAGAAATCAACCCTGACTGTTCATTGGGGGGACAAAAAGTGAAGATGAAGCTAAAGTACTTTGGACATCAAATGAGAAGGGAGGACTCACTTGAGAAGGCCTTGATGCTGGGAAAGGTGGAGGGCAAGAGAAGAAGGGGGCGTCCAAAGATGAGATGGATAGATGGTATTGTGGATGCAATGGGCACAGAGCTGGGTGGGCTGAGGAGGAGGATGGTGGAGGACAGAGGTGCCTGGAGGAAAATGGTCCATGGGGTTGCAAAGGGTCGGAATCGACTGTGTGACTGAACAATAACAACAAGTCTTTAAGGCGCCAAAACGTCTTTGCCTTTTTTGTTTACTCTCTGATATGCTTGCCTTGCACAAACTAACACGCGGCTACCTCTTCAAAAACATCCTATGATAGTTGCGTAAGGGACTTGTAACCTGCCTCGCTCACCTGAGCGGTAAAAATTATAAATGTGTGGCTCTTTTTAAAGACTGATAGGCTTTTCTTCTTCTGACAAGTCTTTTCACAGATTTCAGCAGAGAGAGACTGGAAGGAAACTTATGCTGTAATACAATTTGCAGAGGTTGGAAACGTTACTTTTAGGCTGTAACTCTCAAGAATTCCCTTGCCAGGAGGTCTTGGAAGTTGCGGTCCAAAAAAGTAACGTTTCTGAGCGTTGCAAATTGGCTATCTTTGGACGCATCTCAAGACAATCCATAAGATATGTAATAACATGTTAACTCAGGGGTGCCCAAACTTTTCCAGCTGCGGGCCGCACGTGGCTCAGGGAGCCAGTCACTATGGCCCAGGGGCCAGATCCGGCACCCGATGCCAATTCATCCCACGATGCCCTCGTCGCTCCTGGAAGCGGAAATAAAAAGCACCCTATGGAATGATAAGGGCTTTGTGGGCTGGATGGATTAGTATTGGGGCCAGATCCGGGCCCCAGGGCATAGTTTGGGCATCCCTGTGTTAACCTGTTGGTGGTGCAGACTGCTCTGCCAAAAGACTGTCATGTTTGTGTTGGTTTACAATATTTTTGCTGCAACAGATGAACAGGATAACTGCCTCTGTGGTACCACAAATTAACCCTTGAGAGTTCCCCGTGGGTCTTAACCAAGAATTTTTACCATAATTTGCAGGTATAACATTCACTACTGAGGAGAAGAAAGAATATCCGCTCGTGGCTGGAAATCAGCGAGAAATGCAAACTGTATTTTCATATGTCTGTACAAAATATGTCTGTGTTCTCCGCTTCGCCCGATTATCTTCTATTATAACATTCACTACATCATGATTTGTCTGTGAACACTGAAATAATAAATAAATGTAGGAGCTTCTTTAACCCCTCCCCCAAATCCATGGATTTAACTAGCCTAATCGGAAACAAAGCTATTCATAACTAAATCCACAGCATACTGTATAGGCTTGATCTCTTGAAGAAATATGAGGCAGCTCTATTCTGTTTTGTGACCTGGCCCCTGGCTTTAAAAGGTTGAGAACTCCTGTTCTAGGGGGTGCTGCTCATCGTCGTTTACAGCAGTGACTCCCAAACTTTTTGGCCATGCCCCTCCTAAGCATCTCCTGATGCCTCCCAGTGACAAAACATTATTATTATTCAAAAAATAAACTCCTATTCACATGGAGGAAGCCTAAAAGGCCATTCACTGTTAATAAATCATTCTCAAATTGCCCGCCTTAAAAATCAAATTGGCCCCCATGTGGGGTGTGTGCCCCACAATGGGAACCATGGGTTTACAGTTAAAGAGCCAGTGCTGTCTGGATCTGGAGATGTTTCCGTGGTCATGTGACAGGCATGACTAGGTGCTGGAGTGCACGGAATGCTGTTACCTTTCTGGCCAAAGCAGTAGTTTAATTTAATTTAATATTCAAATTTCTATGCCGCCCACTCAGGCAAACCCGACTCAGGGCGGCTTACATCATCTTTAAAAACATAAAACACATGAAACCCCACAATTCCACCCACCCACCCCACCCTGTACATAAAAGAGAAAGGCTCCTGATTTCTAACTTGGTGTGAGCCAACAGGCGGGGCCGTATTACCATTAGGACCCCACACCTGCCCTGCCAGCCAGGTTTTCAAGCCTTTTCTAAAGGGCAGCAGTTCTGTCTGTAATCTTAGCTCTGCTGGCAGGAGGTTCCAGAGGGCTGGTGTGGACACGGAGAAGGCCCTCCTTCATGTGCTAGAGAGATGGGCCCCTCTAGCTGATGGTATAGTCAGAGAGCCCCTCCGGTCCGCTCTGGTTGGACGGACAGACACTCTTGGGGCGATGCGATCTCTTAGGTATCCTGGCCCACTACCATCTAGGGCTTTAAAGGTCAAAACCAGCACCTTGAATTGCACCCAGAGGCAAACTGGTAGCCAGTGCAGCTCCCGAAGTAGTGGTGAGGCGCGGGCATAGCATCCACACCCTAACACCACCCTTTCAAACTGCTAGGTTGGCAGGAGCTAGGACAGATGACAGCTCACTCCATTATGCAGCACTCGGGTCTCAAACTGCTGACCTGCCAACTTTCCAGTTGGCAAGTTCAGCATCTTAACCACTAAACCACGTGGCCCTTTCCTAGTCAACAGTGCCAATGGTAAAAAAAAATGCTGGGAGTTCCAGTCCAGCAATAACTGAAATCCCAACCGGGAGGTGGCGGTGGGGATAAGGTAAGGCAACAAGACACCTCCACCCAGCCCTCCTAGGAGTCGGGCACACATGCGGGTGTGTGGGGAGCACCTGGGAGGGGACACACCCACGTGACCTAACCGGAGGCATGCCGGTGACATCACATCACAGCCCAGCAATAACTGAAGGGCCGCACACTCTGTCACTTCCTGCCTTAGGCCATTTTCATTAAATGTATGCCTTGTCTGTAAATCAATTCTTCCCTTCTTTGTCCCAGTCTTAACATTCTACTGTACTTAATCTGCCCTGCCTGCCCCTCCCCCCAATCCTGAAAGTGGCTATACTACATCTACTTAACCTGGGGGAAAGTGCTATTGAGCTGAAAGACAGTACAGTAAAACCCCGACTTACATATGCCTCGAGTTACAGTACATAAAATTTGACTTACATAAAGATTTTGTGCTAAAACCATGTCTCGATTTACACAATTTCCTATGGGTTTGCTTCGAGTTACGTAAAAATTCATTTCTCTATGGGTTTGCTTCGATTTACATAAAAATTTCATTTTTCCTATGGGTTTGCTTTGAGTTACATAAAAAAAATTTCCCCTGTGGGTTTGCTTTGAGTTACATAAAAAACCAATTTAAGCAAAAGCCCACGGAACGGACTTTTTTCGTAAGTAGGGGTTTTACTGTACCCCTGACTTAAGAAAATAAAGGCTGCCTTCTTTACATTTCAGACAAAATGCAATGGCAAGAAAAAACCAACTTTGCTCCAGCCATTGACCAAAGAAGATGCAAAGAACAGACATCGCATTTTCCTTCCTGAAACAACATCCATTTAAACAAAAATTAATTTAGCCTGCATTTTGTCACCCTGCTTATTCAACTTATACACAGAGCACATAATGTGCAATGCAGGGATGGAGGAATCACAATATGGGATCAAAATTGCTGGGAGAAACATCAACAATCTGAGATATGCAGACGACACCACCCTAATGGCAGAAAGTGAGGAAGACTTTAAAAATCTCTTGATTGGGCTGAAGGAGGAGAGTGCAAAAGCTGGCTTGAGACTCAATATCAAGAAAACCAAGATAATGGCAACAGGCCCGATCAGTTCATGGAAAATAGATGGGGAAGAAGTAGAAGCAGTGACAGATTTTACATTCTTAGGATCAAAGATCACTGCAGATGGGGATTGCAGGCATGAAATAAAAAGGCGACTGATTCTTGGGAGAGAAGCTATGAGAAACCTGGGGAACATAGTGAAAAGCAGAGACATCACATTGCAAACAAAAATTCACATAGTCAAAGCAATGGTATTCCCAGTGGTAATGTATGGGTGTGAGAACTGGACCATTAGGAAGGCTGAACGCAGAAGAATAGATGCCTTTGAAATGTGGTGTTGGAGGAGAGTTTTGAGAGTACCCTGGACAGCGAGGAGAACAAATAGGTCAATCTTAGAAGAAATCAACCCTGACTGCTCATTGGAAGGTCAAATAGTAAAGATGAAGCTAAAGTACTTTGGGCATCAAATGAGAAGGGAGGACTCACTTGAGAAGGCCTTGATGTTGGGAAAGGTGGAGGGCAAAAGAAGAAGGGGGAGGCCAAAGATGAGATGGCTAGATGGTATTGAAGACACAGTGGGCACAGAACTGGGAGTGCTGAGAGGGATGGTGGAGGACAGAGGCACCTGGAGAACAATGGTCCATAGGGTCGCAAAGGGTCGGAATCGACTGTGCGACCGAACAACAACAATTTAGCCTTCTCCATCAATTGGACAAAAAGCTGATGTTGATCAGGGGTTCTGGGAATTGCAGTCTAAGAACACCTGGAGTGCCAAGGTTCACCATCACTGTATGGTTTGCTTTCTCCTTCCTTCCTCTTTTCCCCCCTTCTGTATTGTGTCTATTAGACTAGGAGTCTCCAAACAGAAAACCATATTCTATTTCAATATACTGTACTGTATATCATACAGTGCTATCAAAACTTTTAAATGCTTCATATGTGTTAATCTTTACCTATAAGAAGGCCTGTTAACCGTTCGTGTCTGGCATGCACGCCCAACCATCTCAAACCGAGCCGCCTACACTTACCTTGAGACCCTGCGAGCATCGCCGCAAGCGTCCGACCGCCGAGAGTGGGGCAACCACCCCACGAATCGGAACAAAAAAACCTACGGTTCCCAGCATCCTCTGTGCCACGCAACCCCTCAGCCAATCAGGCTGAAGGGCGCAAATGTAGAGAACGCTGGGGAGGCGGAGCGCACACGCTAAAAAAAACCACCGTCGTGCCGGCTAACATAGCAGGAAGAAGAGGGGGAGAAACCATCTTCTCCCTACACGCCTGCGGCTGCCGCTTCACTCAGGGAGACAAAGGCCGAGAACAGCACTCCGTTCTCAGCCTTCGCCACCCAGAGTGAAGTCATCGCTTTCCGCCGGAGGGCGAAGGCACTGGTGCCTTCGGCCTCTGCCCACCGAGGGAAGCGAACAGCTTCCCCGAGAAGCAAAGGCAGCAAACGGGGCTCTGTTTGCTGCCTTTACTTCCTGAGGAAGTGTTTCACTTTCAACAGGGGGCGCAGGGCGAAGGCACTGGTGCCTTCGCCACCCTCCCACCGAGGAAAGCAAACGTCCCCAAAGGTACTCACCCGGGTGCAGCCTCCTCAACTGCAGCCTCCTCTCTCTCTCACTCACTCACACACACACCCCTACTGGGTTGCATATTTCAAACCTGCCCTGTGTGTGTGTGCGTGCGTGCGCGTGCACGCGTGTGTGCACGCGCACACCCACCCACACCAAAACCACCCTAACCACCAACACACACAATAAACATGCCTGGCTTGCTGGGCAAAAAATGCTAGTAGAAAGTAAATTCAATAAAATTTACTCTTGCATAAAGGAAATAGCATAACTTATGTTATCAAAGTACTGCCCATTAATGAGGTGGTTTGCTTTCCAATATGCAAGTGATGTAGAAATTAGGGGGGAAATCACATGGTGAAACAGTCCCTGTGTTAGCCTGGAGTCATACTAAGAATAATAATATAACAGTAACATATTTAGCTGGTGGAATGGCTCAGTGATAAAGGTTGGGAGTTTCATTCTCTACTATTCCTCCAGAAAGAATCCCAGGGTGCCTTTAGAACAGTGGTGGCAAACCTATTGCACACGTGCCAGAGGTGGCATGCAGAGGCCTCTGTGTTGGCATGCGCACCATCGAGGGGAAACCCTGCCCACCCCAGCCCGATTGGCGCAGCTTCTCCACCACTCCTCTCCCTCCACCAAAGGGGAGGTGAGAGGGGAGGCTGAAATCCCACCCAGGAGGTGGCTCTGGGGATAGGGTAAGGCAACAAGACACCCCCACCCAGCCCTCCTAGGAGTCGGGCACACATGCAGGTGTGTGGGGAGCACCTGGGAGGGGGCACACCCACGTGACCTAACTGGAGGCATGCCGGTGACATAACATGGGTGTGTGGGCACGTGTGGTGCCTGCCCACACACCTCCTCCTCCTTGGGCACTCAGTCTCTAAAAGGTTCTCCATCATTGGTTTAGAAGAAGGGAATGGTAAACCAACTGTGTATCTAAACCTATAAGGGGGTTGGGCCATGCATGTCCGGCATGTGTGGCCACACCCATCTCTACTATCCCGTAATGAGCCGGCCTCATTTACTTTATGTCCCTGCGAGCATTGCCGCAAGGGTCCAGATGCCGAGAGTGGGGCAAATGCCCCACGAACACGAACTAAAAAAACCTACAAGTCCCAGCATTCTCTGCACTGCAGCACGCCTCAGCCAATCAGACATCAGGATGCGAGCACAGAGGAGGCGGGATAGCCGGTGCGCGCTTAAAAAAAAAGGCTGGCACATGACCAAAACCCCTCAGCCCAGGGCCCTGCCTTACCGAGGCAGACAGAGCCCAGGCTGAGGGAACGGTCTGCCTGAGGACACAGCCGAGTGAGGCAGTGCCGTAGGCGCCGCCTCTGCCCTGCTGCCCCTCACGTCCTCAGCCATGACTGCCGGCAATCACCGTCACTATTTCCCCCTCCTCTGTTTTGTGCCAGCGCACAAAACAACAGAGGGGAAATAATCACAGACGACAGCCAGCAATCCTCCAGGGAGCGCTCCTCCCCTGACGGATCGCTGGCTGAAGCCTTTGCATTTCCCCACAACTGTTTCATGTCAACCTTCGAAACAGTTGAGGGGGAAAATCAAAGGCAACAGCCAGCAATCTGTCAGGGGAGTAGCTCTCCCTGGCAGATCACTGGCTGCCACCTTTGTATTACCCCCTCCGCTGTTTCGAGAGCTGATACGAAACAACGGAGGGGGTAATACAAAGATGGCGAGTCACTTCCCCGGGAAGCAAAGTCAGAGAACGACACTCCGTTCTTTGCCTTCGCCTCTCGGAGGGAAGCGAGCCCCTTCCATGGGGGCCGGGGTCTAAAAGCACTGTTGCCTTCAGCCCCCGCCAACCAAGGGAAGCGAGCCACTTCCCCGGGAAGCAAAGGCAGAAAACAGTGCTCCGTTCTCTGCCTTCACCTCCCGGAGGGAAGCATGCCCCTTCCACATTCGGCCCTTGCCTGTCAGAGAAGGGGCTTGCTTTCTCTTTTGAGGAGCTCCGTTTCGCCCTTGCCTGCCAGAGAAATCCACCCCCTTCTCCGACAAGCAATGGGATGAATATGGAGCTTCCCCCTCCCTCCCCCTCCCCCCTCTGTTTGTGTGTGTGGGTGTGTGGGTGCGCGCGCATGCACCCCCAAAACCACCCCAAACAACAAAACACAAAATATACCTGCCTGGCAAGGCCGGACAAAAAATGCTAGTACTGTACTGTATTCGATATAGAAACCCTGGAAATGGTCACCATAAGTTGGAATCAGCTTGATGACACATGATGACAATATTTTATATTATATTTTCTAGCCACTACCAAAATATTCTAGCCAGGCAATGATACAGAAGAAATGTCTGGGTGGAAAAACAAGAATTACAATCCTTATAAATTCTCAGACACTATGTAAGAGCATAGGAAAAATATATCTTTTTATTAGGTTTTTTATTCTGCACCCTGAATTGTCAAATTACTTATCAGTTAAACATCATTGAAAAATTGGCTTCAACCTGTACATATTTGCTTGTGTGCATCAGTGAACACAGTAGGACTGACCTCTGACCTCTGAATATAGATCCACAAGATTGTGCCGGATAGCCATTATTATTACATGTACAGTGGAACCTCGGTTAATGTAATTGATGCATTCTCTGGGACGTTTCTTACAGGAAAAATTACTTTAACCAAATTTCCCATAGGAATGCACTGAATGCAACTTCCCATAGGAATGCATTAAAAACCAATTAATCTGTTCCAAAAAAATTCCGTAAACTGAGCCATTTTGATTTCCTTTTGTTATGCGATTTTTATGTTAACCGAGCCGTTTGTCAACCGAGGTTCCACTATACACATATATACTGTACCTATACAAGTGTATATAAATAGCCACTAAAAGACACAAGAGTGATTTTTCAATTCAAAAAAATAATTTGTGTAAGAAAAAATATTTTGACATGTTGATCACAGGAACTGAGGGGTGATTAAGAACATAAGAACATAAGAACAGCCTTGCTGGAACAGGCCACAGCCCATCCAGTCCAGCATTCTGTCTCACACAGTGGCTCACCATTTCCTTCAGGGTATTCCCAAGCAGATGCCTTCACCTGCTTAGGATTCCCTGGAAATGATATTGAGAGATATCCTGCCTATCTCTCCAACCCGGAGGTTGTCCTTAAGTATCCATAATTATAGCCATTGATACTCTTGTCCTCCATGAACTTGTCTAATCCTTTCTTAAAGCTGTCAAGACTGACAGCTGTCACCACTTCTTCTGGCAGGGAGTTCCATAGACCAGTAATCCTCTGGGTGAAAAAGTACTTTCTCTTATTTGTTTGAGAACTAGTACCCAAAAGTTTCATGGAGTGTCCCCTAGTTCTAGTGTTATGCGATAGGGAAAACAGTTTTTCCTTATCTACTTTGTCCACACCGTGCATGATTTTATAAACTTCAATCAGGTCACCTCTTAGACGTCGTCGTTCAAGAGTGAAGAGGCCCAACCGTTGCAGCCTCAGATGGTAAGGAAGGTGTTCCAGTCCCCTAATCATTCTGGTTGCCCTCCTCTGCACTTTTTCCAGCTCCATAATATCCTTCTGGAGGCATGGCGACCAGAACTGTACACAGTATTCCAGATGGGGCCTCACCATAGATTTATAAAGAGGCAAAATGACACTTGCTGACTTATTTTCTATACCCTTCCTAATGATCCCTAGCATTGAGTTTGCTTTTTTCACTGCTGAGGCACACTGGGTTGACACCTTCATTGAGTTGTCCACCAGGACACCAAGGTCCCTTTCCTGGTTTGTCGCAGAGAGTTCAGACGCCATCAGTATATAAATGTAATTGGGGTTCTTTGCCCCAACATGCATCACTCTGCACTTACTAATGTTGAAACTCGTTTGCCACTGTTTTGCCCACTCCCCCAGTGTCGAGAGATCCCTCTGGAGCTCCTCACAATCTCTCATAGTTTTCACTACCCTGTATAATTTAGTGTTGTCAGCAAATTTGGCTACCTTGCTTTTTACTCCTACCTCTAGATCATTTATGAAGAGGTTGAAAAGCAGGGGTCCCAGTACTGAACCTTGGGGAACCCCACTCTTTACTTCCCTCCACTTGGAGAAGTGTCCATTTAGTGCTACCCTCTGTTTCCTGTCCCTTAGCCAGTTGCTGATCCAGGACAAGACCTGTCCCTTTATTCCATGACTGGTAAGTTTATTCAAGAGCCTTTGGTGTGGGACCTTGTCAAAAGCCTTTTGAAAGTCCAGATAAACAATGTCAACTGGATCCCCCTTATCCACATGCTTGTTGACACTCTCAAAAAATTCCAACAGATTAGTGAGGCATGATTTGCCCTTGCAAAAGCCATGTTGGCTCTCCTTTAGCAGCGCCTTCTCTTCTATGTGCCTATTAATTCTATCTTTTAGGATGGTTTCCATCACTTTACCTGGGACACATGTCAAACTGACAGGTTGGTAATTTCCTGGATCACCCCTGGATCCTTTTTTGAAAATTGGTGTTACATTCGCTACCTTCCAGTCATCAGGCACAAAGCCAGATTTGAGGGAAAGATTATATATTTTGGCTAGGAGATCAGCAATTTCATCTTTAAGTTCCCTGAGAACTTGTGGATGGATGCCATCTGGTCCTGGTGATTTGTTAGTGTTTAGTTTAACAAGACATGCAAGGACCTTCTCCCTGGTTATCTCTATCTGGCTTAATTCTTCGGTTTCCCTCCCTACGAAGATAGGCTCTGTTTTGGGCATGTGGCCTCTGTCTTCTTCAGTGAATACTGAAGCAAAGAATTCATTGAGTCTCTCTGCAATCTCTGTTTCCTCTTTAATAACCCCTTGCCTTCCATTGTCATCTAATGGTCCAATGGCCTTCCTAGTTGGGTTCTTACTTCTAATGTACTTAAAGAAGTCTTTGTTATTTCTCTGAGTATTTTTAGCTATACGCTCCTCAAAGTCTTGCTTTGCTTTCCTGATTGTTGCCTTGCATTTGTTCTGCCAGAATTTATGTTTCTGCCTGCTGTCCTCATTCGGACAAGCCTTCCATCTTCTAAATGAGCTTTTCTTGCTTTTGATCACTTCCCGAACAGCTCCTGTAAGCCACATTGGAGTCCTCTTGGACCTGGCAGTGCCCTTTTTCCTTTTGGGTATGCATTCCAATTGGGCCTCTGTTATTGTTTTTGTAAACAGCCTCCATGCCTCTTGGAGTGTTTGGACTCTCTCAATTTTCCCTTTCAGCTTCTTTTTTACTAGTTTCCTCAACTTTGGGAAATTTCCTTTTTGAAAATTTAAGGTCTCTGTGTTAGATTTTATCAGTGACTTGCGGTCTATGATCAAGTTAAACATAATTGAGTTGTGGTCACTGTTCCCTATTGGATCAGTCACATTAACATCTTGCACCAGATCCTGAGTCAAGGATTCTTGTACATCTAGTTGGGTTTTCAACCATCTGTCCCAGGGAACAATCATTGAGCATATCTAGGAACTTTATCTCTTTATCATGTGCTGAACAACAGTTCACCCAGTCTATGTGAGGGTAATTGAAGTCCCCCATTATAACCAGGCTTCCCTTCTTGGATGCCTCCTTTACAACATTCTCCAACTGCCAGTCTCCCTCAAGAGTTTGGGTCGGAGGCCGATAGTATATGCCTACTGTTAGACCATCCTTGTGGCCTGGTACTCTTACCCACAGAGCTTCTAATGGTGACTCCAAATCACCTAGATATTCCAATTCATATGATTTTATCACTTCTTTGACATACAAGGCCACACCACCTCCCATTTGCCCCTTCCTATCCTTCCTGTACAGTTTGTAGCCTGGGATAACTGTATCCCATTGGTTATCATCCGTCCACCAGGTTTCAGTGATACCAATAATATCAATATTCCTATCTATTGCTAAGTATTCCAGCTCCCCTATTTTGTTCCGGAGGCTTCTGGCATTTGTATACAAGCATTTATATATGCTTTTCTGACACAGTCTTTTGTGTCCAGTTGCATTGTTAGACTGCCTCTTGCATCCTTCTGCTAGAATGCTAGTGACTAGCTCCTCGTTCTGCTCAGTAATTTTTGCATCCTCCTCACTACTCAAGTACACACTTTCCCGAACCGGATGCTGCCCAGCTCCTGTCGGCTTTCCCCCAGTTATCAGTTTAAAAGCTGCTCTGCAGCCTTTTTGATGTTGAGTGCCAGCAATCTGGTCCCATCATGGTTCAAATGCAACCCATCCCTCCTGAACAGATTCGGCTTGTCCCAAAATGTTCTCCAGTTCCTGACAAATCTGAAACCCTCCTCTCGACACCACCGCCTCATCCATGCATTGAGGCTTCTGAGCTCTGCCTGCCTGGTAGGTCCTCAAATTTATTCTGTAATTTCAGACTCTCAGAGTGATTCCCTACTCTTCTCCACCTTTGAGTCACATTCCTTCAAACATCTCCCTCCTGAGTTAGTGAAGGGCCTTCTCCCTCAGAACTGTGCCCTGTCTCTTCTTTGTCCAGCATAGTCTGCTCCGCTCTGTCCAAGAACAGCTCAAGCTCCTTAATTTGTTGATGGTTAGATATGCGGGCCTCTAGCTGCTGGACCTTCTCTTCTAGTAGTGCAACCAGCTTGCACTTGCTGCAAGTGTAGTTCTCCATATGCTTTGGCAAGAACACAAACATGGCACAAGTATTGCAGGTAACTACAACTGTTCCCTCAGAATCCATTTTAACAAGTGCAGTATTCTGGGCCTCAAAAATGTACACGTTTACTACCTTTCTACCTAGTAAGACTATATTCTTCCTTTGTTACTAGTTTGCAATCTAGTTTGCAGTTTGCAAGCTGCCTCTAAAGCAGCTCTACTCCAACTGCAAAACTTACCAGTGCTCACTTCCTTTGTTTGGCTCTCCTCAGCAGCAGCTCTACTTAAGAGCTTCTGAACTTCTGTTGGTTGCCTACTCTGTTATGATATAGTTCTAGGAGAGTGCTAGGAAACAAGCTTATACCCTCACACCATAAGCTGCAGTATTGCTTCAGGTACAGAGCACTAAATAATGAAAAATAAAACATGGCACAGGTATTAGGTGTTACAACTGCAAATATGCTAAATAAAGAGGAACACTATGCTACTGATGTAGTACCAGTATACATTGACTCAACAAATGCTGTTAACATAGTTTGGCATCTTGTCTTCCAAGCAGATGGGAGTTTTGTGCTCCTGACTCATAACTGAGTGGAACATGGAATGGCCTGACTGTAGGAGCATAAGCTAATTTGGTTATGTAATGTAATCCCTTTGTGCGTTCTTCATTAAATGGTGGAACATGTTATGTCTGAAATATCTTTGCTGCATCTATTCAATTTAAATTTAATACTTTTACAAATGGGCCCTCTTTTGCATCAAATATTATGACTAAAGAAACATTTTGGCTCTTGGACATAGCTATTCATAATATATATTCCCTTCAATAGTGTTTTAATCATATCTGTTGCAGGAGTGGGGGGGGATACTTGACTTATATCCTGCTTGTGGGTTACTCATAAGCAATTGGTTGCCCACTGTGGGGACAGAACTTGACCGGTCAAGCCTTTTACATGAACTAGTGTAAATGCCACTATTTCTTTGTTACCTAGGTAGTAACACATAGCACTCTTCTCCTTCTCATGTTATACTTACAACAATTTTCCATAGCTAGTTTCACTTTATGTTTGTATTACAGTACTTTTGGATCATATATTAAAATTGACATTTGCCCTGTAATGTAAAAAACAACAACAAGAAGGTTTGGAATACAGTAAGGGCTTTTCTACATAAAAAATGTAATCATCCAACATCTAGTTTTCCCACAGCAGCCAACCAAATGCCTAACACCAAAGGTAGAAAAAGTATCAATGGTCCGTTATTGCCAGCTCTACGCCAACAACTGCAATCCAGTGGCATATTGTCTATAAATAAAGAAGCTCTAATTAGCAATTATATGCAAGAGCCCTTGACATCTCTCCTCCTTGAATTGGCCCAATTGCATCTTAAAGCCAGCTATCTTTTTGATTTCTGAGAAACTCCATTAAAGAACATGCAACATTCTTTCTTCTTCGTTTACCACTTTGGATGTTGAGGGAGATATAAGGTTGTTTTGCCACTTCTAGATGCCTCCACCGCCATTATTTGGTGATCTTGTAATAAGTCTTCGATGTTATCTCTCCACCTTCCTCTGGGTCTGCCTCATGCTCTTTCTCCTCCTCTTTTCACATGTCTTGTCTGGTAAGGAATTCCAAGATATTCTCTCCATATGGACAAACCTCTTTATTTGTTGTCTCTGTATGTAGTTTAAGATTGGTTCTATTCCAATTCTTTCCTTTATAATCTCACTCCTGATTTTATCCTTTCTAGCTACTCCAGCAGCCTTCCCCGGACATCTCGTTTCTGTGATGACCAACTTTCTTTAGCATTCTTTAGTTAAGGTAAAGGTCGCCCTTGCTCGAAAACTAGTCGTATCTGACTCTAGGGTTCAGTGCTCATCTGTTTACAGCCAAAGAGCCAGCACTGTCTAAAGACCTTTCCATAGACATGTGGCAGGCATGACTAGACACCACTGTTTACATTTCCAGTGGTGGGCATCAGCAGGTTTGTACCAGTTCACCAGAACCGGTAGTAGAAATTCTGGCTGGCACCGCCCATCCAAGTTTTGAAATAAAGTAGTCCTAATTCGGGTGCAACAAAGGGCTTTCCCCTGGCCACGCGGACCATAATATGTCCACAGTGTGGTAGTAAAATTTTTTGGAGCCCACCACTGTACCTTTCCACTGAAGTGGATCCTATTTATCTACTTTCGAACTGCTAGGTTGGCAGGAGCTGGGACAGAGACGACACTCAGGTCTCGAACTGCTGACCTGCC
This sequence comes from Bradypodion pumilum, assembly GCA_035047305.1. NCBI lineage: Eukaryota > Metazoa > Chordata > Lepidosauria > Squamata > Chamaeleonidae > Bradypodion > Bradypodion pumilum. Next base: position 32,976,969 of record JAWDJD010000005.1, read on the forward strand.
GACCATCCAGTCGTTAGGCTCAGCGTCTTAACCACGAAGCCACCACAGTCTCATTAGAGACACTATTTTGTACATTTGCTTTTCTTAGACAGGATTTGGTCATCTTTTCCTCACTCTCAACTGAATTATGAAAACCAGAAGTTAGAAAAGTTACTTTTTAGGATGCAGTCCTGGAATCCTCACACACACACTCCCCGCAGCCAACAGTAGTCCTAAAAGGTGACTTCTGAAATCTATGAAACCCACTAAGACGAGGAGGTCCCTATCGTGCAAACCTCTTTAGGGACAATTGGTTGTTGTTGTTCAGTCACACAGTCAATTCCGACCCTTTGCGACCCCATGGACCATTTTCCTCCAGGCACCTCTATCCTCCACCATCCTCCTCCTCAGCCCGCCCAGCTCCGTGTCCATTGCGCCCACAATACCATCTATCCATCTCATCTTTGGACACCCCCTTCTTCTCTTGCCCTCCACCTTTCCCAGCATCAAGGCCTTCTCAAGTGAGTCCTCCCTTCTCATTTGATGTCCAAAGTACTTTAGCTTAATCTTCACTATTTGTCCCTCCAATGAAGAGTCAGGGTTGATTTCTTCTAATATTGACCTATTTGTTCTCTTTGCCGTCCAGGGGACTCTCAAAACTCTCCTCCAACACCACATCTCAAAGGCATCTATTCTTCTGTGCTCAGCTTTCCTAATGGTCCAGCTCTCACACCCATACATTACCACTGGGAATACCACTGCTTTGACTATGCGGATTTTTGTTTTCAAGGTGATGTCTCTGCTTTTCACTATGTTTCTCATAGCTTGTCTCTCAAGAATCAGTTGCCTTTTTATTTCATGGCTACAGTCCCCATCTGCAGTGATCTTAGATCCTAGAAAAGTAAAATCTGTCACTGCTTCTACTTCTCCCCCATCTATTTTCCAGGGACTGATCGGACCTGTAGTATGTATGTTTAATATCCTGAGAAACGTGTCCTTGATGAGCTTCGCCTGAAAGGCCACAATGGCCGCCTGAGGCGAAGGACGAGAGAGAGCGAGCGCTGACTTGGCTCCCCGGCTGGCACCAAACCAGTTATCCGGAGGAAGAAACCAATGATGACCAAAGCAGGGAACGAGAGCACAGTGAGGACACCTCGGGTCCTTCCGTAAACACCACTATGTCTCCTCCTCCCCAGTCCCGGGAAGGTACCATTGTCACCAGGGGGGGGATATATAAGACCCAAAGGGGTCCAGTTTCCTCGTTTCGCCACAACCGTAGGTGTAATAACAGGTGGGGTGTAAACCCGTGTTGCTGCCGAGGACTGGGCTTTTTCGTTGCTTATGCGCATTGCCAGAGCTCCGTCTCGTACGCGAGAAAACCACGGTCCCCCCTCTGCCTGGTGGAAGTGGAAGCGTCCAGGCAGCTGCTGATAGACAAGCGAGGACTATGTATAACTAAATAAGAGGAGGAGGAGGAAGAGGAGGAGGGAGAGTTAAAGCCCGGGTGGGAACAGCTGAGCTGGAGAAAAGAGGAAGGGGGAGACTGCTTCGTGCAGGGCCAATGCAAGTACAGTACACAACTCCGAGCGAACATCTCTTGGGGTGAGCCGGTGTGGGCCAGGGGGTGGTAGGGGACTCTTTTCATTCCTGTCTGTCTCGGGGTTGTGTGGCTGTTACCCCCAATTTCAACTTCACATCCTTCTCCTTTCTAGTCCTGGTCTTGTATTCCGGGGCAACCTGAGTGGGTTCCAAGGTGACATTCATTCTCCCCTTTCTTTCTAACCAAGCGGGTTATCCTCACTCCCTTGCATCCCCTTGATGGAGCTGGGTCATAAGTATGGGTTCGTGTATGTGTGGATTGGTGTTTCTGTTGCACTCTTTCAGCGATGGCCAACCTTGGCACTCCAGCTGTTCTGGACTTCCATTCCCAGAAGCCCCCCCCCCGTCAGTACACCTGCTGATCAGGGCTTCTGGGAATTGAAAGTCAAGAACCGTGTTCCGGAGTGCCAAGGTTGGCCATCGCTGCTCCTTCCTTCCCCCACCTGTGAAGGAGCGGTTTTCTAGCCATAGCAACGACCCTTCTATACCGACCCTCAGGGTGCTTTTTAGTGCACTCTCTGGGCGGTTCCACAACTTAATTAGCATTTTGCCCCCAAAACGATGGGTGCTCATTTTACCGGCCCCGAATGGATGGAAGGCTTGTTGAGCCTCGTCTCGGGATCGAACTCAGAACGTTTTTTCTGCAGTACAGCGGTCGGACCCCTGCGCCACCGGGGCTCCTAACAAGGCTTGGGCTGCTGTAGCAGCAGCCCCAGCAGCAGCAAACATTTCCGGAGAGGGGAGCAACAGGCGAGGCCAGCCAAGGGGAACGTGTGTGTGTGTGTGCGTCTCTGTGTGTTGTTTGGAAAGGCTTTCCTTGGAAACGGCGGCTTTGTTTTGAGCAGAAAGAGCCAAAGCGTTTGTGCATCGGACGAGTAACTGCCAAAAATACCACGGCGGGGAGGGGAGATCCGAACCAGATGGAGGAAGAGGAGGAGCTATTGGCGCCCAGGGAGCTCCTCTTTCAGCAAGAGGAAGAGGTGCGGGGGGGGGGGGGGGAATGAGGGTCGCTGTTGCAAATCTGGGGCCAAGAGAAGGCTTCGGGTACGGGTTCGGATGCGGACGGAGGGGAGAGTCACTGACAATTGTGCAGAGCGACCCCTCTATATAGATAAAGATCAAGATCGCCCTTGCTCGGAAGCCAGACATGTGTATTTTGTATACTTTGTATTTTTTTTTGATGATGTTAATTGATGTTTTATATATAATTTTATAATTGTGATTTTGTATATTGTTTGAATTGAGATTTGTATGCTGCTTTTGTACTTTGGATATTGTATTTATATGCTGTAAACCGCTTTGAGTTCCCTTAGGGGAAGTAAAGTGGTATAGAACATACCTGTCAAGTTTTGGGAAATTCCTGTCAAATAAGGGAAATTTCCCATCCAAAATGGGAAACTGGACAGCTATGCTTATCCTGAGCTGGCCTCCAGTCTAACTGCAGTCTAATTGCAGTCTAGCTAATATGGGATGACGGCAGGAAAGAGTGTAAAATACGGGGGTTGGACAGAAATTTCCCGAAACTTGACAGGTATGGTATAGAAATGTAAATGTAAATGTAAATATAATAATAATAATAATAATAATAATAATAATAATAATAATAATAATAATAATAATAATAATAATAATAATAATAATAATAATAATAATAATAATAATAATAATAATAATAATAATAATATCTGACTCTAGGGTTCAGTGCTCACCTCTGTTTACAGCCAAAAAGCCAACGCTGTCTGCGTCTGCAGACGTTTCCATGGACATGTGGTAGGCATGCCTAGAAACCGGAGTGCACGGAACACTGTTTATTTTCCCCACCCAATCCCTACTTGTGATTTCTGGCTTTCGAATTGCTAGGCTGGCAGGAACTTGGACAGAGATGGGAGCTCATTCTGTCCTGCAGTACTCAGGTCTCAAACTGCTGAACTGCCGACCTTTCAGTTGCCATATTCAGTGTCTTAACCATGGCTGAATAGTAAACCATTTGTTTCACAGGTTTGTGGTTACTTCATCAAAGAGTACTGGGGTGGCAGATTTACCGATTTTAAAATGAGATAGTCAGAGTGATATTCTTAAACCAGGAGTTCCCAACCTACGGCCCACGGGCCGGATCCACCTGGGCCGAATTGCCTCCAATGCCAGAAGTACTCCAATGTAACTGGAAGTGCCAAAATCACCGTGTTTTTGCACTGAAATGCCGCAAAAATGAGGCAAAAAAATCAAAAATGTTCCTGCCTCATTACCTCCTCCAAGGAAAGTGGTAAGGTGGTGCAGGTGCCGCCATTGGCAAGAAGAACCACATGACTGGCCCCTCAGCTGACTAAGGGACTGTGGTCAGGCCCCCCACTTAAGCTGTAAGAATACTTACTGGATCACAAGGCTGCTTGGAAAGACAGGCAAAATAATGCAAGTTTGGCTATATCTGTGTTGAAAAAAATGAGTATGCAGTGGAAGCAAAATACTGTATTGACGATCATTTCCTCCATATGCTGCAGAAGAGGCGAGAGCCAATTGAAACTCAGACAAAAGGAGAGCATTGAGCAATGCGTGGGAGGTGAAGTTTGCAGAACTTCAAAGCTATCTAAAATTAAGGGAACAATAAAAATATTTCCCTAAACCACCCAATGATGCTGGGAGCATGCTCAATTACCATGGGATGCTGAACATATGGTAATTTTTAAAATGAAAATAGGGAGGGAGGAGGAAAGGGACATATAAGCCTGGCTCAATTTCAAGCAGTGGTTTGATGACTAGAACCCTGTATACAAGTGCTTTTGGAATGCTAAGTATGCATGGTTACATTTTGATATAGGTATGACTTATTCCCATACAACCAGCACAGTTGTACACACACTTTCTGGTAAATACTGTTGTGTTCAGTAGAACTGAAACTAATTTTAAGTTGGATATGTTCAATGTTCCAAGCAAAAAGTTGAAGACGATGCACTCCAAAATTGCAAGTACTGTACCTGCACTTGTACCTGAATCACAGATTAATATGTCTGCCAAAAACACTATAAAAGCATTTTATAAAGGCAAACTGAATACATGTTTATTACTGAAAGTTTGTATAAATGAATAGGTTTTAAACTTATTGAAGTGTGCAAGTTTAGATGTAGAAAACAGGCAGGGTTGGGTAGGTTTAAGCCTGCATTGCTGTCATTCTGGAGTAATGGACATCACTCCGAATCTGCTTCTAAATGGGCGGGCAAGAGACATTTATTGATTATCCATATGAGCTCTCTGGCAGCCCTAAGGGAAACTGAGGGAGAACCTAGCAGAGCTCAAAGCCTAGTAAACTGTGTGACCTCTATAGAATAATCAATAAGTTATAAATGTTTTTGAAGCTCATATAATACCTTATAAAATTATGCACCATAATCCAAAGTGTAGTTAATGCTGCCTGCTGCCCATGGCCTACTTTCATAAGCAAATGACTGGTTCAGTCCATTAGCAAAAAGAAACACAGTTTGCCTCTCCTGGCAGCCAACAGAATGGATAGGATAAGAGTGGGGCAGAAAGGACTGGCCACATCTGCTTTTCAATATAGAGCCATCCAACTGCTGGATTGATTCCATCTAAAACTGGCAAATGCCCCAGAGCTGTGTAGGTTTGTATTTTGGACTACAGAATAGTAAATGCACCAGTCTGTGGAGGAATTGGCCTGATAATTCTGGAAGGTGTAGTCCAAAAACACAAATCTTTTGTTGTTGTTCAGTCGCACAGTCGATTCTGACCCTTTGCGACCCTATGGACCATTTTCCTCCAGGCACCTCTGTCCTCCACCATCCTCCTCAGCAAAGAAATACAGTTCTTAAAAAAACTTCATTCTTCCATTCCAATTAGTGAGCGAATGTTCTTTAAATGGTCTATTAAAAAATTCATACTGTCGTAAATTGTATCTTATCTCCTGAAAGAGAAGAAAGAACGGAAATAGATTTCGGGGTGGGGTGGGGACTACAGATTCCCCCACCAAGGAAAATGCGGGCTCCCCAAGGCAATCTATGCCTTAAGACTTGTTATATCCTTATATACTGTAGTTGAAATTCCTGCCCATCAATTGAAATACTGTACAGAAATACAGATAATGGACATACCTGTCAAGTATCCCGGATTGGCCGGGATTTCCTGTATTTCCGCACCGATTTTCTCCATTTCCCGCCTGGAGCTGCCGCTACTCCGGAATTTGGCAGCGGGGGGAATGGAGTTATTGCGTATCCCTTTCTACGCATGCGTAGAGCCCTTCTACGCATGCGTAGAAGGCTTCTGTGCAGAAGGGGATGTGTAGAAGCCTTCTACGCATGCGTAGAAGGGACCTGCGCAGAACGGTTCTTCGCAGGTTCATTCTATGTATGCGTAAAAGCCTTCTACACATGTAAAAGCCTTCTACACATGCATAGAAGCAACCTGCGCAGAACGTTTCTGCGCAGGTCACTTCTACGCATGCATAGAAGGCTTTTACGCATAGGTAGAACGGACCAGCGCAGAAACGTTCTGCGCAGGTCCCGTAATTTCCGGAGCTGCGCTTGACAGGTATGACAATGGGCTCTCCAGGATTTAGCACTACTGTACTGTAGAATTTTCCTCTCTCCTAGTGTCTCCAGTAAAGATCATTGTACTGTATTATTCAATGAAAGCTAAATGTACTTCAAGAAAGATTTTTTTAAAAATCTCAGGCCTTTCTAAAGGTATTGGTTCCTCTTTCAAGATAAACTAACTCCATTCTGTAAATTTCAACTTTTTCATGAACAATCTTGAAATACTCTTAGAAAAAATAAACACTAAACGATTAAACTGCTATGTAATGCTGTGTATGGAATTGGCCAAGCAAAATTGTAATGTGTGATTTTCCATATTTGTGTACATATAGCAGCACAACCTCTGTACCTCTTTCACTGTAATTTTGAGCAAATTGATTTTGTATGTTTATACTTGCTGCCTTTCCATCATTCATTTTACCTGAAGATATGAGAGGCTAATGATACAAAATAAAACTACCTGTTTAACCACTTGGTGTACTCTTGCCAGAAGGATGCAGGCTATTAGAGAAACAGATATTATTTCAGAGTTTCTATCTGATGGATGAAACTACAGATTTGGTGCCCGGGGCTTTGGTGCATTATTGGTCAAATGGGATTGGCATACATACAAAGAAAAGGGAGAAATACCGTGGTCTGCGCGCATAATGGCCATATTAGTTCTGCAATATGCCTTCCTCTAGGCTAAAGGTGGAATACAGTATTTAGAGCAGGGGGAGCTCATATCCCTCTGACTGCAAATGTTTGCATCCGTTAAATTTTGATATTTTGGGTTAAAGCCCAAGCCCTGAGGTACCCACAGTTCTTTTCACAGAAGTAACAAGAAGATTTAAATAATCTAAACTTGAACAGAAATTAATTCCTGAATCAAATAGACAAAGCAGCACTCTTTTTTCCATAGGTTGCAGTGCACAATAAATTCTTGCTCAGTAATGTTTTCTTTTTCTTGACCTGTAGATCTTCTGCCACCTTCTCGATAATCTTAAATGCACAAGGACTTGAAGAGGATAGTTTTCAATAACCTGTACCAGATTCTGTGAAGGACCAACCCTTGAACAGGTAAGGAGAGAAAAGAACCAGCAAGATATCCAATGTATACTACGATATCTAATTTAGACTGACGTAGAAAATCCCAGTAAGTGAACCTGTATGGCCTGAAACTTTGTACAGTGGAATCTCGGTTAACATAATTAATGAGTTCTCCAGGACATTTCTTACAACAAAAATTACTTTAACCGAATTTCCCATAGGAATGCATTGAATTCAATTTTCCATAGGAATGCATTGAAAACCAAAATACTTTAACCAAAACACGGTTTCCCATAGGAATGCATTGAAAACCAATTAATCTGTTCTGAAAACAATCCATAAACCAAGCCACTATTTTCCATGGATTTCCTTTTGTTATGTAAATTTTATATTAACCGAGCCGTTTGTTAATCGAGGTTCTACCATATATCTATGCATGCGGTGAGCTGCATACATCTTGCTCGTTCTGTTTTTAATGTAGTTCATCTCAACTGTTTAAATTACTTCTATTGTTCCCCTTATATTGGGAAACCTAAATTGTTATTTTACTATTTATTTTTAAAAAATAGCATAATAATGTCAGATTCTGTTTCAGGATTTACCTTTTAAAACAAATCCTGCATATCTGGTTTCCCAGTTAAACTATGGCACCTCAAATGTATGTAACTTGTGTCCATGAGACTTAATTATTGGAATGTATAGAATCCTGATCTTTTTTCAACTCTTGCTTTACACTTATTTTTCATTCTTACTTTGCACCTATGTTTAGCCCCTGTGGCAAATATATATGGACTGCAACTTTGTACAGTATAAAGTTCTCCCCCATGCTGGAATTGGCAGCAAGGATGGATGAGTGACATGATTTTCTGTCCATATTAATTTTACTTATATTCAGTCACAACTTTATTCCATCACTATCTGCACTAGACTATAATTTTTAAATCATTTTTATTTACGTAGACAACTTACCCTAAATTATATTTTTGTATGCAGTTTAGAACAAAGCACAGCATTTTACGTTTGAGCTGTCAAAAGTATAACTGAGATCGTGTCTAGTGTTATTCTGTCAAGTGCAAATTAGTTTGCTTCATTTAAAAGTGTGAACCAAATAAAATGCAACTGATTCCAATAATTTGATATCGAAATTCCTTAACATGCAGGTAATTGTAAAAGATATCTGGAAGGAAGCTTACTGATTTGCTACCACTGACACCAGTGGACTTCTAAAGGTACCTTTGTAAATAACATACTGTAGTTGGAAACAGATGCGACTTTCCAGCAGGAGCACACAAAGTTTGGTACTCCTGGTGCTATCCTTCCCAACATAACCATTGGGTATGAATGCTGTAAGTTTTAGTCCAACAATCTGGTAGTACACACTTTGCTCATCGGTGCTTTAAAGTATAAAATGCTCTTTGCACGTAGGCTTGACAGACTTAGTCATCTTGTAAACCATTAAATAATGCTCCTTTGTGCACCTGTGCTGAATTATACTGGAGCACAAAGTCTTAAAACATGCAGTTGTCTCCTCTCCACTTGGACATAGAGTGTGGTTCTGATAGATGGAGTGATGAACATGTATCTGAAGTGTGCAATATCAGATATCAAACTGAGATCCACACAATGAAATTATTTTTGCATTAACAAAAAAGAAACCTCTGTGCATAGTAAACTAGCATGGATGGCAAAGTTGGGCAACTTCTTTCAGCCAAGGACCCAGATTTGCATTCACATACATTTTCAAGGTTCCACATTCCAGTGGTGGGTGAGGCCAATGGCCACACAATGAAAAATATCTATAGCGAAGTAGCTAAGCATTAGGAAAACGATTTCATCTTTTAAAAAGGAGTCAGATACTGTACTGGGAACTGACCCAATAATGGCATGATGGGAAGGGAAACGAGAACATGGCCGTATGGGGAATTTCTGAGGATCCCCAAAACAGCTTTCTGACTGCTATTTATCTGTGTTTCAGAATGATTTTGTTGCTTAGAGGGAATTCTATCACATGAACACAACCTCCACCTCCCCTAGAAATACCACACGAAATGGTGTATCTCAGGCACAGTTTTAGTACCTCACTCGACCCTTTTAAGAACTATGTTTTTGCTTTGCTTGTCAAAATAGCTTTTCTTCTGTAGGCTGATCTGTGCTGCTACTGAGGTAGTTGTTGGCTGAGACTAAAATGAGTTCTTTAGTGTCTTTATGACAATAGTTAGTTTACAGCTACTTATGCTTTCAATCCAGAAGTGAGGAAATAAATAGAAATATTTGCTGTGTACAGGAATTTCCATGTTTGGAGACAGAGAGTCTTTGTATCTTCTTGTGTGTGTGTATCAAACAGAAAGCAGAGATTGGAAGAATAAAATTTTAAAAATTCTTAATCTCTCAGTCAGCAAAGCAATTGGTCCTTCTGACTAGGGAATTCTGGGAACAATAGTCCAAAAATATTTTTTTCCCAAGCTTTGTCAGAGACTACTTGTTTTGTGGTTTAAGTTCCAAAAGTTGCCAATGGTTCTTCAAACTTGTGAGATAAAATATACCTCCTGCATGCGATGCTTTTTTCTGTATAATGTGCTTGCTACAAGGTGAAGTATAGTAAAGGACTTTGGGAAAGTTCTTGCTTATAAACAACTAGCATAGTTTGCCCGGCGTTGCCGGGCTGTTATAAACTGTGATCAGCTTTTTGGGGTTTTTTTGTGGATTAAAAAAAGAACAAAGGATGATATAATTGTTTCAAATTGTTTTATTTAACCAAATAATGTTTTAGTTTGTGATTTTTTAAAAATAGTTGTATTTATTTAACATATGTTTGTTATTTATGTAAACTTTTGATTTATTGTTATGTTTTTGACTTGTTTTTACTCTTGTGGCCTCTAGGTGGGGCTGTTGTGTTTTTGAGTTGTTTTTACTATTCTGCCCTGCAGGTGGGGCTGTTAGCGGTTTTGGTTTCGTTTCACATGTTTTTTCTCTCCTGGCCTCTAGGTGGGGCTTCATTTGTTTCTTCATTTCTGTTCCGGTCGTTGTGGAGGGAGGACGTGCTGGTGAGTTCTCTGGTTTTCTTTTTTCTGGGGTTTTTCTTTGTTTTGTTTTTGTGGTGGTGGGCTGGGAGATGGTTCTGTTTGTTCTTTTTTGTTTTGGTTGAGTTTTAGGTTTGTTTAATTGGTTTGGTTATTTCTGGCTTTGTTTAATTTTTCTTATTTCGTTGTTGTTTGTGTAATTTGTTGTTTATTTGTGTAATTTGTGGTATTTTCGTGTTGTAGTTAGGTGTTTTGTATGTGCTTTTGTGGTATTGTGGATGTTTTTGTTTGTGTATTTTGTGGTTTACTTTTTTGTTTATTAATGGTTTTTTTAATTATTGATTTTTTTTGTTTTATTATTTTTATTAATTTTGGTGTTTGTTTTTGACTGCCTGTTGGTTCCTCTTTTCCCCATTGCTGCTTCGAATTTTGGGTTTGATGCAGCAATGGGGGAAAGGAGGAGGAGGCAGTCAGCCCATTCTTCTCCCAGGAAGGTTCGTTAGGTAGGTCGGGGGAGAAGGAGGAGGCAGAAAAGAGCTTTCTCTGCCTAACAATGGTTCTCTCCTCTCTGTCTCCTTTTTCTCCTGGCTTACCTAACCGGAGATCGGCAGGCAGCGATCCGTAATGGATGGTGCTCTTCCTTGCGGATTGCTGGCTGCTGCTTTTGTATTCGGAAGTACAAAGGGGGGGGTTTCCACCCCGGCTCAACTTTCCTTGAGGCCGGCGGTGGTCTTGCCGTGTCTTCAGCGGGGTAGCGTGGAGGAGAGGGAGTCCCTCTTCTCCCCGTTGTTCCAGGAAAGAAGGCCGGCGGGTGTCTCGCAGTGGAGTTTTGTGGCTTTTTGTTTTGCGAGGCTGTGAGGCGCTGTGTCCGCCTGCGGCAGACTTGCGCTCCCAATGTGTTTTGTAATTTTTGCGCGCTGGCTTTCTCAGCGTTCTGCGCACTCACGGCTCGCAGGATGTTGGGACTTGTAGTTTTGCGTTTGTGGTTTGCATTCGCGTGGCGGTTTTTTTTCCTGCGGCTCGATTTTAATTGGCCGCGCCGTGTTTCCCAACGTTCTTTTTGCTTGCACCTCTCAGCCTGATTGGCTGTGGCATGGTGCGGCACAAAGAACGTTGGGAATTGAAGTTATTTCCCTTTGTTCACATTTGTGGGGCTCTTGCCCCCCTGGTGCGTTTCTCAACCCTGCGTTAACCTCCGGACCGGGTTCAGGCGAGTGCAGGAGGTTCAGTATGTGATAGGATGGACGGGTGCAGAAACGTATAGCAAGTTCCAACGGTTAACCCTTGGATTTATAGGTATAGATTATATATAATGCTGGCATTTCATCCAGGTATGAGTCTATTGACACATAGCCAGAATGTAGTTTCAGTAATTGCTTGTGGATTGTTTAAATTCCACATGTATCTCTAAGTGGGATGATGACATATTTACTTCCTGTCCTACATGTGTGTCTCATATATATTTGTAGTCACTTGACCTAACCTGGAATTTATTGGTCTTCCTCAGCACAGGAATGGCTTTTACCACATGATGTCCTAAGGGCAATAATTTTACACTGTTATCAGGATAAAATAATTATTAATTGCCTTTTGTATCACTGCCTTTTCAAAGATGAGAGCAATTATTACCTTAGTTGCTAAAGAATAGAGGAATAGAAGCTTGCTGTAACATTTTGAACTTGCTAGATGACCTGCTTATCAGTTGGGTTTGTGTACCATTTAATTGACTGCTCAAATATTGTCAACTGGCCGGCCAGTTCACTGCCTAATCATTTAGCCATGGTTAAATATTGTTAAATATTTCATACAACCAGGAATGCTGTAATGTAGGCTTGAGTTTTATTTTTAAACTTCATTCTGGTATAATTTGAAGTAGTGAAGCCAGGGCCTACAAGATTAATTTGCAGAATGATAAGTTTTGCCAACCCATTAGATGTCTCGTTTTTTTCTGAGCTTATCTACAATGTGTACTGTAGCAGAGAAATTGAATTTTTCAGAAATAATATATTTTTGTGGATTACCCTTTTTATAATACAAACATACATACATACATACATACATACACAGATAGACAAACAGACTTTTTGGACTCTCCTTTGTAGCATGGCTATTAGGGCTATTGTGGTTGGTGCCTGAAGTTCAAAATATATTCTTATGCTAGTGGTTATTTGTAAGCAACAGTAAGATTGAGAACTGCTTGCCATCTAATCAGATCATAGAAAAGTTATAGTATTGAATTATAGTACCAAAAATCCCACACCAAGAGGGTTCAGGATATTTAATCCTCTCAAAAATGGTTTAATACTTTCTCAGTTCCTGCTCCCAAAAACATCCTTTATCTGACATTTATTAACAAAATCTTTGCTATGTAGATTAAGTCTGGGGGGGGGGAAACCACAGTCGCTGTTAAAAGAATGGAAAGGTGAGATAAAATGCAAAAAAGATTTTTGCAACTGAGACATTGAATTACGAAGGGTGAAGAAAATCCAAAACTTTCTTTGTTGTTTGAACAATGTGAATGCTTCCCAACACTTGACCTTCCCGCTCCCAGTATTGTAAAGTGCTGCAATCAATATGCCAGAAAATTTGGAAAACACAACAGTGGCCACAGGATTGGAAAAAGTCAGTTTACGTTCCAATTCCAAAGAAGAGCAATGTCGAAAATGTTCAAGCTATCTTACAATTGCACTCCTCTCACATGCTAGCAAGGTCATACTTAAGCTCCTACAAGCTGGGCTTCAGTGGTATGTGGATAGAGAACTACCAAAAGTACAAGCTGGGTCCCAAAGAGGCAGGGGAACTAGAGACCAAATTGCTAATATTCTCTGGATTATGGAGAAAGCAAGGGAGTACCAGGAAAATGTCATTGATTACGCTAAAGTCTTTGATTGTGTGGATTACAACAAACTGGCAAGTCCTTAGAGAGATGGGAGTACCAGACCACTAAGGGTCGGACTTGACTGTGCAACTGAACAACAAGAACTTCCAGTATTGGACCAGTGGAATGTTATGTGCTGTCAAGCTGCATCTTACTCATGTGACCCTAATAAAGTTTTCAAGGTAAATAAGATATTTAAGATATGGTTTTATCAGTGCCACCCCATCCTCCTCATTGAGTTTCCATAGCTGAACAGGGGGCCAGATCCAGGATCTCCCATGCCCTGATCTACTACCCTATTCACTGCATCATATGGGGTTGCCAGATGAATGCCCAACATAATTGCTCACAGCTCTTCTTTCTCAGCCTTTGCCTTGCTTCTCTAACAATATAGAGAGAATGCTGACACACCTTACAGGGATGTGGGAGGAATTACTGCAGTACTCCACAAGCAGTATTTTCTAAAGTACTTCATCATTGAAATGTTTGCATTAAATAACTTATCTTCCTGGTTCTTATTTTTATTATTTATAGGAGAGCGGCATCTATTTCTGCAGAAGTACGATAGCTTCAGTCTGTGAGTGGCTTGCACACTGAGGTTGGTGTAAGGTTTTATTTGCTTATTAAACATTTCTAGCCTACCAAATATCAACAGATTCTTGGGGAAGGGAACAAAAGATCCTTCTAATAAAATGTTATTATTAAATTGTAATAATTTGAACATTTTAAACACTTTAAAATAGTTTGACAGTTAAAACAGTTGAACAATCTTAACCTATAAAACCAAGTGTTCACCGTTGGAATTGGCTATACGTTGCTATGCGTCGCCCTACTGACCCGCACCCTTCCTTCGTGCGCATGGCCGAATTGCCTACGCAGGTCAACGAAGGATTTAAAAATCCGGCACGGGGGCCTCAGCCCCACAAACGGCAAGAAAGGGAAAGAACTTCACGTCCCAACAGTCACTACGCCGCGTCGCGCCAGAGCCAATCAGGCTGAGAGGCTCTGGCACGGCGCAGCGTTTGGACACGCGCCGCAGCCAATCAAAAGAAAAGCATTTAAAAAAAACGCATCACAAACACAAAGCACCAACCTATTACTACAAGCCCCAGCATCCTGCGCGCCATGAGCGCGCAGAACGAGGAGGCAGCTGGCGCGCAAAAACAAAACTTAAAGAAAGCCGGCTCCGCCGCCATTCATCCCCACGGACGAGCCAGCATGGCCCGTGGGGGAAGAAAATGAAACAAACCCGCCACCCATGCTCTTCCGTTCGAAGAGCCAGCGGCGCGTGAAAAAAAATACAAACAAAAAAACCCCCACAACTCCCCTTCTTCACCACGGGCCAGCAAGTATGGCCCACGGAGGAAAAATAAACCTCGGCCGCCGCTGCCCTTCCATTCGAAGGGCCAGCCACCGCGCCAAAAATAAAAACAAACCACCCACCACCCCTCCCCCGCAACTGGCCTTCTTCCCAACAGACAAACAAGCATGGCCCGTGGGAACGAAAGGCACCCTCCCCGCAACAACGCACCCTTCCCAAGGGCCATCCAGCATGGCCCATGGGATCAAAAGGCACCCCCGGCCGCAAGTTCCCTTCCTAACCACGGGCAACCAAGCATGGCCCATGGGAAGAAAAGGCACCCCCGCTGCAAGTACCCTACTTTCCCACGGGCCACCAAGCATGGCCCGTGAGAACAAAAGGCACCCCCCCCCCTAAAAAAAGGACGCACCAAAAAACAAATCAAAACCATTCAAAAACAGAAATCTAACCTTTAAAAAATAAACACAAACAAAGACAGGAAAACATACAACAAAAAACAACAGCCCCCCCCCCAACAAAAACTCAACTCCCCCCAAATAAATAAATAAATAAATCAGAGTGCTTACCATGAAGACGTCTTCACTTCTTGGCGACAGGAACTCGAATGACCAAAATAAAGGAAGTAACACTTACCGGAACTGAAACCCAGAGGACAAGAGGAGAATGGAAGAGAGGAAACAAAGTTCACCACCGCCACCCAGAGGCCAAAAGAAAAAGGAGTAGAGGATGCATTCATGATGTGCTAAATGAGTAGTTCTCAACCTTTTCAAGTTGAGAGCCAGGACACACTCCCTCAGATAGCTTTGGGGGCCGGATGGCCATTTTGCCCTTCCTCCACCACATGGCCCTTCCAGGTGTGGTGCAGGAGTGTGGAGCACATGATAGATAAAGATAAATTCATAATTCCAAAATGCAGAAAATAAGTTTGCAAAACATTCCAAAATATACACACTACTCTCAAAAAATAAAAAATTACATAAATCACTTTAACACCAAATTAAATATAAAATTTTAAAATTTTTTTAAAAAAAATTAAATTTGTATGAACAAAAATAAAATAAAAACTCCGCCACAGCCGGACCCAGCGCAAATAAGCCACAAATTCAAAAAAACTTTAAAAACCATTAAACACAGCCCAGCACCATTTGTACAGGAAAACAAAAAAAACACCTTACCTGTCCAAAACATTTAAAAAATGCACGGCATTTTTTTTATTAAAAAAAACCCAAAAAAAAGCCCGGCAACGCCGGGCAACCCATGTTAGTAGACTATAATATCTGTTATAATCAAATGCCTGAGTGAATAGCCAAGTTTTAATTTGGTGTTGGTACCACCAGGTAAGCTGTTTAGATAACTACACAAATGCATTTCAACCAATATGTGTTCCAAATACTGTAGCAAACTACTTGAGGAACATAGTCCTCTCTGTTACCTGCATCACTCTGTAAGCCATGACACAGACAGGAAGCATACTACAATGATTGTTACTAATATTTATGCAAAAGTGAACATGTGAATCACAGTAAGCCATTATTTTAACCATAGAATCATTTGGGATTATTAATGCAAAATTCTAGTTCCTTCTTTGATTTCCACTCCCCCTACCAGGACACTGAAGGATGATACAACAGAAGCCAGTTTATCATGTGTTACAATAAAAAAGTTAAACAACATTAATAATTTTATTGCCTAATTCAATTTCAAAACACACACAAAGCTAACAAACTGCATTTAGATAGGCAAGCTTTGTTTATCCCTACTTTAGATATGTGGAATGTTTATATTTAACAATGGAATCTAGGCATATGATATAAATTGTGTATAGTGATTGATTTTTCTTTAAAAATGTACTCCCTCCCCCATTTCCAGATTTGTCCGCTCTGCAAAATGCCTCTGAATGAAGAACAGAACAGCAACTGTGATTCTTCAAGATTCTCTGAAAGTGCAGCTTCATCTTCCAGTGACTCTGAATATTCCAGGCAGAGTTTTACCAGTGATTTTTCAAGCAAGTCCACCTCTCCAGCTTGTAAGTTAGTGTTATATGCTACTGGCATGCGAGATGCTTGTGATTTGTACTGCTTGGAGTTTTCCCCTCCACACTGTGTTTGGTAGTTTGCTGTGTGGATTCTTCAATAGAAACAGGAGGTGGTGTAGTTTGAAAGCACCCTCTACAAAAAAGAGCCCCTTAAGTGCCCCCTACCATATTATGGTATCCTGGCAGGTAAGGTGGCTCCATGGCCTCTTATAAAAAGGATAATCTTCTATCTGAAATGTTGCCATAGCGTAACCTTCTCCTTGGAGACATCCTCCATTTGAAGAGTGCCTAATCTTAGTATAGTTTAAGAAAGGTCAGCAGGAGCCTTGAGTTTTCCCATTAATACTTCTTATTTCATGTCCTTATCAAACCCTGGACTGCCAAAATGAAGCCACTTTCTTGGCTTTGTCGTTGGCCAAACTTAAGTCCTCGTTGGTGCATGTTTCTGGCAGTAATCGGCAGACCAGTAAATGAGTCAGATTCTGTATCTCTCCATATTCACACAGAGTGTTGTGGCCTGCCAGTAGGCCCCACTTGAGCATTTTGATCTTACATTTAGACACTTCGACCATTCAGGGTCTTCCAAGTGACATAGGGGAGGTTGAGTTCCTCAGCTATATCTTCCTTTAATTATGTTCCTTGAACAGTATCTGAACTTGGTGGTGAACAGATCACTTTGTCACTCTCTTTCCCACTCAGGTGAGAAACACTTTAATTCTGTTTAAATTATAAAATTAATCTCTAATTATAAAATTTACATCTATACTAGAGAATGGCAAGGATTTGCAAACTGCCTTGACTTCAATGATTTTCCATGGCTCACGGTATGTTCTGTCCAAGCGTTATTTGTTATAACCGCTTTGAGTGCCGTAAAGTCTATGATGGAATTGCGTGCCTTTTGCAAAGGCGCCATTTTTAAATGTACGTCAAAATAGCTGATTCGTCAGCACAAGCTTTCCCGCTTATCCGGAAGCCTGCCGAAATGTATCAACCTGTGTAACTGCCATTCTCACTGTATATAAGCAGGCCACCTCGTACATGTTCCCCAGTCTGGTATCAATGAGCTGAACATTAAATCACTGTGTTTGACCTAAACCTGCTGGTCTGGATACTTCTTAAGCGTTGGACTCAACATTGGCGATGAAGGTGGGATCCAAATGGGTGCTGCCGTTCCTGTTCCATTCGGGTCATTCGAGATGTCCAGACCAGACTCATGGCCTATGTATGAGGTTCAATTCGACAACTACATGATCTCACAGAAGATTGCAGACGAGGGGTTGCAGAAGGCTACGTTCTTGGCTCACTGCGGGCTGACAACGCTTGAGCTGATCGCAGGCTTGCTTCTGCCCAGACTGCTGAAGGATACCCCTCTGAGAGACATTTTGACTGTCCTATGGGACCACCTTAAGCCAAAAAGTGCCAATTTTCCTGGCCTGGGTGGCTTTCTATAGAAGGACAGGGAAACGGTCGCTGAATATGTGGCTGCTCTCCGCCACACCGTAGTTCCCTACAAAAGCCTCGACATTGCTCTTTGCGACAGGTTCCTTGTAGGCCTCAGGACGAGGCTACACAACGTCGCCTTATGAAAAGGGACACTGACGTTTGCTCAGGTTCTCAAGGAGGCTCAGGCAGCTGAGGTTGCCATCGCCGGGGTCCAATTCCTCCAGGCTATGTCCACAGTGCCGGTCCAGAGGGGATCGGCTGTCCAGCAACAGCGCTCGTCCAGCCCATCA
Organism: Bradypodion pumilum; assembly: GCA_035047305.1. Taxonomy (NCBI): domain Eukaryota; kingdom Metazoa; phylum Chordata; class Lepidosauria; order Squamata; family Chamaeleonidae; genus Bradypodion; species Bradypodion pumilum. The sequence goes on from JAWDJD010000005.1 coordinate 32,995,104, forward strand.
ATATCTTCAGTCAGCTCTGAGGAGGGGGACGACGTCGCTAAAGTTCATCGCAGAGGTTTGAGCCAGTCCTAGGGCACCATTGTGCCGTGCCAGGGTTGCGGGAGCAGACACCTCCACGTTAAAAATGACCATGGAACTCCAGAAAAATCTAATGAAATTGCTTGAAGAAAAATATTTTTGCGAGGGGGGAAAAAGTCAGGGATTTGTCCCAGTTTTGCTCTGGGAGTGAGATGCACTGAAATTCACATTAATGATTTGTACCTATAACTGACAATATGGAAATTTATATATACACAAATGTCATTTCTCTCTCTCTCTCTCTCTTTTTAATGATGACATGTCCATCTTTTTGGTATGTAAATGGCAGACAGCTATGAGAGGACCAAAGCCAATAGCAATCAGAGCGTACTTTTTTGATAGCAACTCTACAACCTCACCCCCCCCCCCCAAAAAAAGAACAACAACCGGCAATTCACAGATTCCTACAACCATCTTGGCCAGACCCGGGAGCTGTAGGCCAAAAAAGTGACGTTGCTAAGCTCTGGTGAACGTACTGCTGAATATACAATAGTCCTGAGCATGGTCTGGACATCAAGTCAATGTAGAGTAGGCTCCCTAGAGTAGTTAAAGTAAAGGTTTTCCTTGCTCAAAAGCCAGTCGTGTCCAACTCTAGGATGTGGTGCTAATCTCCTTTTACAGCTAAAGGGCTGTGAACACGATCTGCATCTGCAGGTGTTTCCATTGTCATGTGGCAGACATGACTAGACACAGAGCGCATGGAATGCTCTTACCTTCCCCACTGAAGCCATACCTATTTATCTACTTGCAATTTTTTGATTTTGAACTGCTAGGTTGGCAGGAGCTGTGGCAAATGATGGGAGCTCACTTAGTCGTACAGCACACGGGTCTTGAACTTGCTGATCTGCGTCTCTGGTATTCAAGCTCAGCATCTTAACCACTTAGTGACCCTTCCCTACTTGTAAATATCAAATATTTTATCTGCTGGGTAAGTTTATATAGGCAGTAGCTACCTATCTTTGTGGGAAAGGCATAGAGCAGTGTTTCCCAGAAGCCTAAGTCAGTAAATTGGGTGATTAGTGCTTTGGGAGAATTGACTTAGGCTTCTGGGAATTGAAGTCCAAAAACCAAAGTTTGGGAAACACTGTTCTAAAGCAATGATGGGTGGCCTTGGCACTCCAGGTGTTCTTGAACTTCAATTCTCAGAAGCTCTGATCAGCAGGTGTGTTGACTTGGGCTTCTGGGAATTGAAGTCCAAGAACACCTGGAGTGCCAAGGTTGGCCATCACTGCTCTAGAGCCACCCTAGGTACTGTTACTGGACAGAATACAGCAGCTATTTCAGATGACTGGGATGAAAGGCCTGCACTGCCTTACCTCTACCTCTGTGCTGCTCTCAACTGCAGTGAAAAATGCATGCAATTCTACTGCCAATTCAGTCAGCTTTTTCCTTTGAATTGTGGGTGCGCTCAACCCCCACACTGGTCATCTCATCCTTCATTCTAGGCACAGAATGTCTTCGGATCATGTGACAGAGTGGTTGCTGTGGGACTATATCAGTTCCTCGGGCTTGATTTTTGACAATGTCACTTACAAAGCAACCCTGAGAAATATAACATTTTAAACTTTTCGCGTTAAATCAGTAGGGTTGCGGGATATCAGGATGCTGGTTGAAGCCTCAGGGAATTGCAGTGCCTCACCATGTCTCCAGGGAAGGAGATAAATCTCAGGCTGAGCTGCCCTGAGGAGGAGAAATGGTTTTAAAGCTTGGGTACCATCTTCAACAGTTTGTAGCTAGGGCTGTTGGCTTAACATGAAAGTGTGTGTTGCTCCAAATAGGATGTTAGGTAAAGGTAAAGGTCGTCTTTGCTCAAAAGCCACTCGTATCTGACTCTAGGGTTAACGTAAGAACAGCCTTGCTGGAACAGGCCACAGCCCATCCAGTCCAGCTTCAGGGTGTTCCTAAGCAGATGCCTTCACCTGCTTAGGATTCCCTGGAAATGGCATTGACAGATATCCTGCCTATCTCTCCAACCCGGAGGTTGTCCTTAGGTTTCCATAATTATAGCCATTGATACCCTTGTCCTCCATGAACTTGTCTAATCCTTTCTTAAAGCTGTCAAGACTGACAGCTGTCACCACTTCTTCTGGCAGGGAGTTCCATAGACCAGTAATCCTCTGGGTCAAAAAGTACTTTCTCTTATTTGTTTGAGAACCAGCACCCAAAAGTTTCATGGAGTGCCCCCCCCCTAGTTCTAGTGTTGTGCGATAGAGAAAACAGTTTTTCCTTTGTCCATACCATGCATGATTTTATAAACTTCAATCAGGTCACCTCTTAGACACCGTCGTTAAAGAGTGAAAAGGCCCAACTGTTGCAGCCTCAGATGGTAAGGAAGGTGTTCCAGTCCCCTAATCATTCTGGTTGCCCTCCTCTGCACTTTCTCCAACTCCATAATATCCTTCTGGAGGTATGGCAACCAGAACTGTACACAGTATTCCAGATGGGGCCTCACCATAGATTTATAAAGAGGCAAAATGACACTTGCTGACTTATTTTCTATACCCTTCCTAATGATCCCTAGCATTGAGTTTGCTTTTTTCACTGCTGAGGCACACTGGGTTGACACCTTCATTGAGCCGTCCACCAGGACACCAAGGTCCCTTTCCTGGTTTGTTGCAGAGAGTTCAGAACCCATCAGTTTATAAATGTAATTGGGGTTTTTTTGCCCCAACGTGCGTCACTCTGCACTTACTAGTGTTGAAGCTCATTTGCCACTGTTTTGCCCACTCCCCCAGTGTCAAGAGATTCCTCTGGAGCACTTTACAATCTCTCACAGTTTTCACTACCCTGTATAATTTAGTGTAGTCAGCAAATTTGGCTACCTTGCTATTTACTCCTACTTCTAGATCATATATGAAGAGGTTGAAAAGCAGGGGTCCCAGTACCCAGTTCCATGTTCATCTCTGTTTATAGTCAAAGAGCCAGCAGTGTCTTGCATCTGCAGACGTTTTCGTGGACATGTGGTAGGCATGACTAGACACTGGATTACACAGAACGCTGTTTACTTTCCCACTGAAGTGGTCCCTATTTATCCAATTGCAATTTCTTGCTTTCGAACTGCTACGTTAGCAGGAGCTGAGACACAGATGAGAGCTCATTCCGTCCTGTTGTACTTGAGAATCGAACTGCTGACCTGCCAGCCTTACAGTCATCAAGTTCAGCATTTAACCACTAAGCCACCGCAGTCCCTAAAATGGGATGTTAGGCCCAAGTGCATGAGCACATTAGCACCCTCTCCAGGCTCTTCCACTCACTGCAGGCATCTAGATGTGTCAACTTTGGGCCCATCACACCATTTGGAAAAGGTCAAGGAATGGCGCGCCAGCATTGTGACTCACAAGTCTTTTTGTTACAGAAGCCTTAGCATCAACAAAGCCTGAAAAATGTCTCCTCTTTGCCAACTCCTGCACATCCCACGTCTGTCACACCATATGAGCATTCTTGTAGTCTTAGGCTGTGGCCCTAAAATCTCAGGAAATTGAAGGCTGCTCTCCTACAACCCCATGGACAAGTTTTACAGGCATTTATTTCCTTTATTCCAGCGACTAGTCCTCCCAAAGTAGTTACATTCGATGAAATGATGGCAGCAGCCAGAAATTTATCAAACTTGACGCTCGCTCATGAAATTGCTGTAAATGAGAACTTCCACTTGGAACATATTGAGCATCCGCGGAACAGGTAAGTGAAAGGGCTTTTTAAAAAATGGCTAAAGCTGCTACTGCAGAAACCAGTTTTAAAACAGTGCAAAAATCTTGGCAAGACACAGTTAGCCATTAGGAGTTCCTTTGAAGTTTTTCTGATCAATTAGGGACAAGCACTTATGTGTTGCTTTTAGGCTATTATATATTTAATTTAAAGCAAAAAAAGAAGAAGCAATCACATTTATATATCGCCCCCTAGTGCTTAGTGCACTCTGGGTGGTTCACAAGTTAATTAGCATTTTGCCCCCAACATGCTGGATACTAGTTTTGCTGATCTCAGAAGGATGGAAGGCTGAGTCGACCTTGATCCCTGGTCAGGATCGAACTCACAACTTTTTGGTTGCAGAACAGCAGTTTAACCACTGCACCTTAAGGGGTTCTATTAAGTAGGTGGCATTTTAGGGTAGCTTTGCTAAGAGGCAGCTTATAGTTAGAGACAATTGTGTAATGGTAAGTTTGGAAGTATAGGTACTCATTATCACTGTCCCAAGATGATCCAAAAATTCAGCAACTAGATCAGTCCCTATCATCACTAACTTTTGTAGAATTAATGGCTTTTAATTGCTTATTCAAGACCATGTGCCCTCAAATATTTTTCATTACCATATTTTGTTTATATTTCTTTTGAATACATCTCTTCTCCCTCACAACAGCTTGCCTGGAAGAGTAAAACAAATTGTGCATCAAGCATTCTGGGATAATCTCGAAGAAGACTTGAATGCAGATCCTCCAGAATATGAGCATGCTATCAAGCTGTTTGAAGAAATTAAAGAGGTAGGCTTAGCCTGACTAATCTTTCTTTTTCGAACTGAGCTTAATGTTTTGTTGACATAGTTCTGACCATAAAATGGAGTGAGTCATTGATGGCTATAGCTTGTAATAATTGTTAACAAGAAGAATAAGAAAAATATTTAAAATGATCTATATTTCAAGGCATGGTATGTAATGACTCTTGGATGCTGGGTACACTGACTTATTATTATCAAAACTGACACTGGCTTAATGACCAATACTGTATCATAATACAGTATTGGTCATTAAGCCAGTGTCAGTTTTGAGGCAACCATGAGCAAAGTGCCGTTCCTTAGTGCCAACCTTGTGTCTAATGTTTCCCCATTTAGCCACAGGCTCACCAGGCAAGAGTGGCAACCTGCGGGTTGTCCTATGAGTAGTATCACATTTTAAAATAAATGCCTTTTTGCTCTCCAGTTCTGTCAAAAGTGCTATTCCCCAGGGAGTACAGCCGCAGTGCACATTAGTTTCCCAAAGTATGGCCTTTGTTATTGCATTTTGAATGTCAGGGCAGATCTTACTTTGTCTTGGATTGAACTTTCCAGGATCCTGTATTCACCATGACCTAGGCTTTTCAAGCTCTTATTTGGGATCCAGTGGGTGCAGAAAATAATGGCAGCTGAATTTTTCCAGCTTGGTGCTTCTTTCGGCACCAGGCTGTTTATAAAAAAATTCAGAACTAAAGAAAACCTACACATATATACTGTGCAGTACTGGGATTATGAAGCCTTAGGTGCTTGGACTGTGACCCAAGATGCTAGTTACTGATGAGCAGGTGGCAGTCATGGCCAGGAGGGCTTTCGCTCAACTTCGCGTTATCCGCCAATTATGCCCGTTCCTGGACCAGGTCTACTTGCTTATGGTCATACATGCTCTGATCACCTCCAGACTAGATTATTGTAATGCGCTCTACATGGGGCTGTCCTTAATGACTATTCAGAGGCTACAGCTGGTTCAAAATGCGGCTGCTGGTGTGGCATGGACGTTATGCCCATGCCTCACCCCTGCTGCGGGAGCTGCATTGGTTGCCTGTGTGCCTCCGCGTGCAATTCAAGGTGCTCGTGATCACCTTTTAAGCCCCACATGGCAGTGGACCAGGTTACTTAAGAGACTGCGTCACCCCAAGGATATCTTCCCGTCCCACCAGAGCAAACTGGTGGGGCTCCCTATTGGTGTCATCAGCTAGAGAGGCCCACCTCTCTAGCACTAGAAGGAGGACCTTTTCGGTATCTGCTCCAGCCCTATGGAACCACTTGCCAGAGAGAGCTACTGACTTTTAGAAGAGGTTTAAAAACCTGGCCGGCACAGCGGTTGTGGGGTCCAGCCGATGGGGCAGCCCCCCCCTCCCGCTGGCTTATATGATGGCCGTCCGGGAGTTTTTAGTTTAGTTGTTAACTTATGGGAGTTATGGGGAAGGTATTTTAATTGTTTTTTAATAGGAATTGTAGTGCCTTTACTGTTGAGGGATATCTTTATATTTGGATGTTTTTTATCATGGTTGAGAGCCACCCAGAGTCGCTTCGGCAAGGGGGCAGCAATAGAAATCAAAATAAATACTGACCCTAGGTAGCTATCATTGTACTAGTACAGGGGTTCTCAACATTTTTCAACCACAGGCCCCCTCAGACAGCAGAGCGGGCTGAACTAGTGCCATAAAATGCATCTGCGGCTATAGTAAATGTGTTTAGTATAGCCACAGACTGATTTACGGCTGTCGTAAATGCGTTTACATGGCTGTAAATGAGTATGTGGCCGACTCGGGCGGCTGCAGGGGCGGCTGGAGTGAGGTTGGGCCTGGATTATTTGTCCCCACAGGCCAGATCCGGCCCATGGGCCAAAGGTTGCGAACTCCTGTAATAGTAAGATTTAGTTGCCATTGTGTTAATTTCTGTCCTGTGATCCAAGTGGCGCAGGAGAGGATACTGAGTTCCTTCCTTTCATCTTTTTGCCCCATGTGATATATTAGCAGTAGTGATTTGTTCAAGGCCATTCAGCAAGCTTCTTTGCTTAGCAGACATTGTAATCTGGTTCTCCCCAGATTTAATTCTAAGCATTGCACTATGCTGGCTCTCATTTAATATACTGTAATTTTAAAGTAAAGCAGGTTGAATGTTCATAGGATTATGAACATTATGAAATCTTGTAAGCTTAATATTTATTTAAAATTGGGGAAACTCAACAGGGCTGTTGTGATGTGGAAAGACAAAATAAACGGTTCCTAATCACAGCATAGAAAATTACTATTTGGGTTTATAATTCCCAGATACTCGGGCCACCATGGTTATTGGATGTGTTGGCTGGAGGATACTGGGAGTTGTAGTTTTTAAAAGAAACTTTATTAAGCTCTGCCTCTAACATACAAACCCAGAAATTACAGGAACCCTATTCCTTTTGTTCTTTTTCTCCTATAATAAATTTGCATTACCAATCTAGTCTTAGTTGATTTGTGTTCTCAATCTTGCAGATCCTTCTTTCTTTCTTGAACCCTGGAGCAAATAGGATGCGAAGCCAAATCTGTGAAGTCCTTGATGCAGACCTCATAAGGCAGCAGGCAGAGCACAATGCAGTTGATATCCAGGGTCTAGCAAACTATGTCATTACCACCATGGGGAAACTGTGCGCTCCAGTAAGAGATAATGATGTGAACCAGTTAAAAGCCACTGGAAATATTGTAGCATTGTTCAGGTTAGTGTGTGATTTCTTTTGGTTTAGCAACCCAAAACACTGATATTTTAAAATCTATTTTTATTTTTCTGAATCAAAAGTAAGGCTTAGATCAGGGATTTCCGGTCATGTGATTCCTCCCACCTGGAAGTGGAAGTAAAATGCACCCGCGCATGCACAGAACGCTGCCGTAAATGACCCGTGGCTGTTGTAAACACGCTTACAACAGCTACGGGTCATTTACGGTCGCGTTCTGCACATAGCGGGCACATTTTACCTCTACTTCCAGGAGCAGCAAGGGTGGCGTGGGCCGAATGAATTGGCATCGGGGGGCCAGATCCGGCCCATGGGCTGTAGGTTGGTAATCCCTGGCCTAGATGTTAGGTTATGCCTGATTTAGCAACGTTTTTATGTCCAGTTTTAATTTGGCTGCTTGTTGTTCTAGAAAGAGTCTTTGCAGTTCTCTATAAGCTGATCCTCCTAAAAGCATGTTTCTTCCTTCAAGTGCTATCCATGAATAAGCCTTCTAACAGGTGTGACAGGTCTTAGTATGAATCCAGTATTGTACTCATTAACAGAGGTACTGTAGTTCAGTGTCATATAGATGCTGGGCATGTACCAAAAATCTTTCACCTAGTCCATCTGTGGAGCTCACTACCACAAAGTGTAGTGATTTGGACAATTTGGGCAGGGCAATAAGGATGATCAGAGGGATGGAAACCAAGCCATATGAGGAAAGACTGGAGGAACTAGGCATGTTTAGTCTTAAGGAAAGGATACTGAGAGGGGATATGATAGCACTCTTTAAATCCCTGAAAGAGAATCATAAAGAGGAAGGGAAAGATTTGTTCTCTATCATCCCAGGGGCAGTCCATATAATAGTGAGCTGAAATTAAAGGAAGCCAGATATAGGCTGAATATCAGGAAAATTTTCTTAACGGTTAGAGCAGTGGAACCAACTCCTTCGAGAGGTGGTGAGCTCTCCCAACACTGGAAGCATTCAAGAGAGAGCTGGATAACCAGCTGGCAGATGCTGCTTTGATTCGGATTCCTGAACTGAGCTGGGGAATTGGACCCTAAAAGTCCTCTTACCATATATACTCGAGTATAAGCCGAGTTTTTTTAGCCCCAAAAGGGGGACTCGGCTTACACTTGGCTCAATGACCATGAGGGTCCCAAGACTGTGCTGGATTTAGATGTGCCAACAATGTAATTAATTATACCATATTTTCTTGTATTTTGATTATTGAAACTCAGTAGCAGCTGCTTCATTTCACTCTCGGCTTATACTCGGGTCAATCTATTTTCCTGGGTTTTCATGTCAAAACTAGATACTTTGGCTTATATTCAGGTTGGCTTATACTCAAGTATATACAGCTAGTTATTCTATGATTTTATGAAATCCTGAAACCTCAAAGCTCCTGAGCATCAGGGGCGAATCCATGAGAATTCATAAGAAGTGGAGGTTATCCTTTTCAGACAGTGGCTTGCTAATCATGGAGACAAACAACAAAGGTGATGGAGCTAGCATGCTGCTGTTCTCATTTGTTAAGTTTAAGGAGACTACCCAATGGTTGTGTAGGATAATTGAATTATCTAATGTGTGTACATAAATGCACACACAATATCTATACAGTAGCACATAATCACTATGTAAGCTTCTTATATGAGTTTTGCAGTAGCATAGTTTATCAATGAGGTTTGAGAGGGTGGAGTAGGTGCCCTAAAAATGTGTACTGCTGTGGATTTAAGATAAGTGTATATATCTGCCTCCTTCACTGTCAGAATGGGCTACTGCCAAACAATATTTAAGCTCATTTCTCATGAAAACTGATGCCTGTTGCAAACTAATGTTTTTTATTCTTTCAGGCAAATATTTCATGTTCTGGATCTGATGACAATGGATATGGTTAACTTTACTATCCAGAATCTTAGACCTCATCTCCAGCGTAACTTAGTGGAATATGAAAGAGCGAAATTCCAAGATATACTTGAAGAAACACCAAGTATGTTCTTTGTTTATACAGGAGTTACAATCCAGAGATGGGGAAACTTTGGGCAATTTAGGGCAACTTGTACCACTGACACCCACCACAGAGCTCACCATGCCTGAGGTTGAGAGGGAGGGGGTTAGGGACCCCCCAGTGTTACATTAAAAAATTACTTGGCTGGAGTAAAAACTTTTGTGTGTGAAAGAACCTGCTCTTTAGTTACTTTCTAAACCTGGAAAGACAGCCTTACAAAAGCATTTGTGGTTTATGGTTTTGTCCCAAGTCTCTGATGAGCTAATTTGACACCTAAGAAACCAACAAGCAGTTGGATGTTTGTGCACAGAGGGGTTTGGCTTCTAAGGTTAAAGTTGCCCTTGCTCAAAAGCCAGTCGTTTCTGACTCTAGGTTTCAGTGCTCATCTCCGCTTACAGCCAAAGAACTAGTGCTACCTGCATCTGGAGACGTTTCTGTGGCCATGTGATATGTGTGACTAGACACCAAAGCACACAGAATGCTGTTACCTTTCCTGCCAAAGTGGTAGCTATTTGTCTACTTGCAATTTCTTGCTTTCGAACTGCTAGGTTGGCAAGAGTTGGGACAGAGTTGGGAGCTCACTCCGCCATGCAATACTTGGGTCTCGTACTGCTGACCTGCCAACCTTCCAGTCATTAAATTCAGTGTCTTAGCCACTGCAATCCCTTTGGCTCCTAAACCAACCAGCATATCAAATGAAAGGAGTTATATTTTGAATGCAGACTCTTATCTCAAGGAGAAAGTGGCAGCTCTGCCATTAGCCTCTATAACAGGAATTCTCAACCTGCGGCCCATGGACCAGACATGGCCCGTGGCACCATTTCATGTGGCCCCCACCGCCTCCATCACACCAGGAAGTGCCATGTGGTGGAGGAAGGGCAAAATGGCCATCCCGCCCCCAAAGCTGTCTGAGGAAGCGTGACCCGGCCCCCAGCTTTAAAAGGTTAAGAACCGCTCTATAAGGTGGTGGGGTGGGGATCGCAGAGCCTACAGCTACTACTGGTGGTACTTTTGCCTCTCCTCTCTTCCCTGGGACAGGGAATTCCTTCTTTGCTTGTACTGCCATGTATTACAGTAGCTTTAATGGCATGTAGGTGTTACAGTAACCAGTCTTCCATTACATGACTTCAGTCCTATAATAGTATCTTTTCTGTGTTCTTGATTTTGCTCCAATTCTCATTTTCTCCTCTTGAGCAGGGTTCTGTTTTCAATATGGGTTGTTTGCTTGGCTACGTTGTGATTTCTGCAGCATACTGAGTGCATTCATGTATAAGAAGCACTATGGTTTGGTTTTGTCTTGGGATGTTAAGGTGCTCTGGATATGACCACAGAATGGATAAAGGAATCAATACAGGACGAACTGTCTGCTGTTTCCTGTGAAACATCTTCAGCATCTGGTGCTTCTGGGGTATCTAAACCAAACCTGAGCCCTACTTCGGTGCTAACAAATAGCTACTTGAAATTGTTACAGTGGGATTATCAGGAAAAAAAGATACCTGAGGTAAAAGCATGTATTTGGATCACTAAGTCCTTTTAAAGACTATTTTTTCCTCCTAGTATTATGAGTATGCTAGCATACATCTGGCAACTGGAACATAGTCTCCCATAGCCAGGTGATGAAAATACAATTTCTGGAAGGAATGGGCAAAGAAAGAGGTTAGACAGCAAAATGAACTATCATGTTTATGTTGGGTTTCATACTTTGTGAGGTGTTGAACCTCTGGATGTTTAAAAATAGACATATGACAGTTGAGAAAACAATAGCTAAAATCCTCTTACATAGTTACAGCAACCAGCTTAACTGTTGAAAACGACTTGCTATGAGTTAAGAAATCTCCGTAGCATACCTGTCAAGTATCTCGTATTGGCTGGGATTTCCCATTTCTCAGCGTTCGTTCCTCCCCTTTCCTGCCGCCGTCCCATATTTGAACAGCAGGGAAGGGTTTACTGCGCATGCGCACCCACGGTGCGCATGCGCAAACGGGCTACTGCCCATGCATGCCCAGTAATTTCCTGTATCTTGCAGAGCTGCGCTTGATGTGTATGCTCCATAGGCATTTTCTTTTGCATGCTAAATCATGCAGCTCAGTATGCAACAGAACGGATATGAGCCTCAAGTCCGCCGGCTCAGATCCAGGAAAAGCTTTATGGCAAGAACAAATATTCTTGAGAGTACACAAGAGCAAAACCGAATTAAAAGATAGAGAAAGGAGCTTACTGGGCAGGGAACATCATTAGAGGAGGTTATAGCTGAGAAACTCAACCACCCCTACATCGCTTGGAGGACCCTGAATAGGCTGAGAGTCAGAGTCTCTAAATGTATGACTAACATTCTGTGTTAATGTGGAGAGATGCAGAATCTGGCACATTTACTGATCTGCCGATTACTCCCAGAAACCAGCACCGATGAGGACTTACGTTTGGCCAATGACAAAGCCAAGAAAGTGGCTTTATTTTGACAGTCCAGGGTTTGATGGGAACATGAACAAAGAAGAAGTATGGAACAGATAATATCTGCAGAGATTTCTTAACGCAGCAATTTGCTTCCAAAAGCTATGCTTTTCTATAATTGCAACAGGATTTCAGCCAATATGTGCAGAAGAGAAGGAAGGAGTTACTACTTGCTAATGACATCCCAGGTGCAAGCTTGTAGTGTGTGAACCTTGGCACTCCAGGTGTTTTTGGACTTCAGTTCCCAGAAGCCCAAGTCAGCACTCCTGCCAAGGTTCAGCACCACTAACCTAGCATTTACAATAGCATTGTAAGTCTTCCTGAGTTCTTCTTAAGAGCCCCTTTTTGATATCCTGCCATTAAAATTTGGCAGAATTTTCCACTTTCATTGTCTCACTCAAGTAAAAAGTAGAACTCAACACCACCAGCATATTGCTGACACCCACCCTCTGAAGGAACTTGCTCAGATTTTATGTAGATACTAAAACTTTAGTTTTAAATTGATTCCTTTCTGGCCACTTGATTGAGCAGTAGTACACCAGTACCCACAGCTGGAATTGGTTTGATACATACAGGCACAATAACTGAATTCCCATGGCTCTTAATTTTCACTACAATCAGTCTGCCGGGAATAATACTATTGATTGTCGCAAAAGCTGTCAAAAGATCCCAGAGAATTAGCAGACATACCCTGTCCATGTTCTCCTTTCAAAATACTATAGATCAGTGGTTCCCAAAGTGGGACCCACACCCCACAGGGGGACTTCAATTCCCAGAAGCCTTAGTCAATACATTGGTTGATCAGTGCTTTGGGAAATTGACCTAGGCTTCTGGGAATTGAAGTCCAAAAACTAAAAGTTGGGAAACACTGTTCTAGATCAATTGGACTGAAAACTAGATTGAACTGGACTCAGGTCTAAAACTAGGTTGTATTGGATTTAGATCATCAGTCTCATTCTGGAGTGACCTGTAACCATTGTCCCAAATACTTGCCCAGGAATGAAACAATTGTGACTGACCAAAAGATAATTAAAAACCTTAAGGTCCAAGATGGTCTTTTTGAAAAACAGCAGCCTTATAACTGTCTTCTCAAGTCATTTGGGACTAACCTTTCTCATAAGGTATTTGTCACCTTTGAATCCAACTCAGTCAGTTCCTTTTGGCTAGGTGTTATGGGCAAAGGTCAACCAGCATAAGAACTCCTAGCCAGCAAAAGCATTATTTTGGGAAAGGTTCTGTAGATCCCCCTAGAACAGGGGTCGGCAAACATGGCTCTCCAGATGTTATTGAACTTCAATTCCCAGAAGCCCTGATCAGCAGGTGTGCAGACTTGGGCTTCTGGGAATTGAAGTCCAAGAACATCTGGAGGCCCAAGGTCGAGAAACCCTGTCCTAGAACATATTGAAGAATTTCACTGACATTACTCAAGGCATCTATTATTTTATGCAGTTCTTTACACTTCCTTACACTATAAATATGCATTCTTCAAATCTGATAAGTAGTTATTAGTGCAGATTGCAAATATTATTTTTAACCATTCCCAGAATTGTACAGAATTGACTATAGCCTTGGCTCTGGTGTCAAAAGGATATCATCCCAAAAAGGAACATTTCCAAATTTTGGGTATTAGTTACTAATTAATCCCTTGGGTCTATGGAATTTTTATTTTATTATTACATTTATATCTCACCCATCTGGGATATTTTCACCATAGAAGCTGACAATAAGTAAGGTTGAAGGAAAGGTACTGTTCACTGTTACAGATTCAAAAATATAGACTAAAATTTTAAGGGAAATTGATTATGGAATTATTTGTAAATAGCACACATGTTTTTGAAGGTCATTAAGATTTGTGGAAGCTATATTCCTCAGAAGGTATTTTTATTTTGACTAAATGGTCTCCATTGTTAAGAAATTTTTATATGTACAGTAATTAAATCAGAATTTAAGATAAAATGAATACATACTTTTATAAACATTTGTTCCAGACCTTAATGACAGATGAAGGCCGCCTTCAGGAGCTATCAGAAAAACTGAATCAGTTGAAGATTATAGCTTGTATTTCTCTCATAACAAGCAACGTGTTGGCTACAGCCACTGATGGCATTCCAGAGTTTGTTGAAAAACAAAAAAGGATTTCATTTGTTCTGCTTGATGGCATGAATAAGAAGTAAGTTTTTTCAAAATAAGAGCAAACTAAAGGATAAACAATTATTGGAAAGTTGATCAAAAGAAATATATCTAAAGAGCTGTATCAATTTTAATTAATTTCCTTTTTCTCCCCTCCCTCCTTTATTTGCAGGCCATTCGACTTGAAAGAAGCTCTTAGTGCAATAGGCATTCAGACGTGCAATGCAATAAATGAATCACTAACAGAAAGGGAATTTCCATCATTGAATAAGGAAGTGGAAGGAAATCTAGTGGGTCAGCTCTGCAGCATTGTCGATGAAGGCAATCCTATCAGCTCTTTAATTGGTTAGTGATAGTTTTTGCTTTCTGAATCTGAAGGGTATGTTTAGAAGTAATGGGGACTTCGAACCTCTGGTCATTATAGCCTTGGGCTGTGGAGGCTCAGTGGTTAAGAAGCTCTCCTTGTTAGCTGGAAGGTTGGCATGTCAGCAGTTCGATACCCAGGTACTGCATGACAGATTGAGCCCCCGTTTCTGTCCCAGTACTTGGGGACATGAAAGGAGCCTCATTTGGATGTTCCCTGAGCAGAGTTTCTTCCGCAAAAATCCTTTCAAATCAGAATAATTTCTGACACAATAATAATAATAATAATAATAATAATAATAATAATAATAATAATAATAATAATAATAATAATAATTATTATTATTATTATTATTATTATTATTATTATTATTATTATTATTATTATTATTATTATTATTATTATTATTATTATTATTATTATTATTATTATTATTATTATTATTATTATTATTATTATTATTATTATAGCCTTGCTCCTGCCAAATTTTAATTGCACAGATGCCAGGGGGGGCACACAGATGTGTTCCTATTTTTCAAAGGTTAGAAGGTTCTGGGAAATGCAGTTGTCCTTTAAAACAAGGTGTATGCTTCTCGATCACCTTGTTTCAGCTTTTTTCTTAAACTAGAAGTGGAAGATACCATTTCCAATTACAATTTGTGTATCTTTCCAATTACAAGTTGTGTATCTTTGCACTTTTACAGTGAGTGCACAGAGGTCACTTTTGAAGTCTTCTGTTCTCCACATTAAAGGTCTGGTTGGGATTACTTGGAGCTAGTGATAGGATTGCCTGTAGGCCAATCATGATCCCAGATGGGAAGTTTCCTAAACAAGGGAGGGGGGGACATAAGTTTTTTCAGAGGACAGATGCTGTGGGGATTTTTAGGTCCTAAAATAATCAGAGGCATAGCTGCATACCTGTCAACCATCCCGATTTGGCCAGGAAAACCCCATAATTTGAAAACCCCATATTATTATTATTATTATTATTATTATTATTATTATTATTATTATTATTATTATTATTATTATTATTATTATTATTATTATTATTATTATTATTATTATTATTATTATTATTATTATTATTATTATTATTATTATTATTATTATTATTGTGTCAGAAATTATTCTGATTTGAAAGGATTTTTGCGGAAGAAACTCTGCTCAGGGAACATCCAAATGAGGCTCCTTTCATGTCCCCAAGTACTGGGACAGAAACAGGGGCTCAATCCGTCATGCAGTACCTGGGTATCGAACTGCTGACATGCCAACCTTCCAGCTAAAAATATAAAAATATAACCATTTGTAGGTTATAGGAGAAATGGGAAGTAAATTGCAAACCTGAAATGAAAAAGTATTCAAAGAAAATTGTAAGGATAGAGTATTGGTGTTTACAGGGAAAGTAAATTCCCGTTCATTCATTACTCACATGTTTTTTTTCAATTGGGGGGGTGGGGTGCTTGGCCTTATGTCCATATGCTAGACATGGACAAGTAAGTTAGGGAAGGCCTACATCTGTAGTCCTCTGTACATTTTAAGCTTTTCTGGGAGTTGGACCCTTGCTTATGTAGGCTTACTACACATAACTTCCCCTTGTTGAGATACATTTCTACTCAGTAGATTGTGGGATGGTGCCAGCAATGCAGTTTTGCTGCTTCATTGTGTGTGTGACTGTCCTCATGTAATTACTACCCGAATGGGTCTGTTTCATTCAACTTTAGAACTTTGTGCTACTTCTGCTGAATGATGCAAGATGAGAATCATGTTGTCCGATCCCCCCCCCCCCTCTTTGTTCATTTAACAGATAAGCGGATTCATTTGTACATGAGAAGTTTGCTTGCTTCTCCCTGCTTCCAGAAATCTAAGCCTGAAATTCCAGGAGGCCTTGCTGTGATTCAGACTGAAATAGAGACTGTTGGAACACAGTATGCCAACATCGTTAACTTGAATAAACAGGTGTATGGACCATTCTATGCAAATATTCTTCGAAAACTGCTTTTCAGTGATGCAGAAATGAACGGAGAAGAACTTGTGTCTTCAGCTAACTGAAATATTTATGTCCTCTTTCCTCTTTTGCAGTATTTATATTGTGGCTTTTTATTCTTCTGAACACATATAACTCACAACAGTTATGCATGCTCAGATGAATAATGAGAGAGATAAATGTGCCTGTCTAAGTGGCTTAGACTATAGAGATGATGCTCAAATAAAAGTTACCCTGGATCAATGCAAAATTACTGAATTTATAACATACATGTGTGTGTGGAGAAGTTTCACAAAGATTAGTTCTGTTTATGATGGATTTTAACATTTATTGTCCTTATTTAATGTAAATAATTTCTCCTACATATATGGGTAAATATTTGCCAGGTAGCCATTAATATGCCTCTTTCAGAGTTTAAGAGGTTTAACCCAAAGTATATAGTACAGTGAAACAAAATGTTATAGCTTACACTTGCCAAAACTTTATACAGTACCCATAACCCCTTTCTCTCTTTTCCCAAAGTGGCTTATGAATAAAATGCAGTGATAATTTTCTCCATATCCCTCTTTTCCTTCTGTGCTGGCAAAGGGGGTAGAACAAGTGAGTTTTAAAAAAATAGATAATACTCTACAGATGTGTATATTTCTCTTTCTGGTTTCCGAATCCTGCTCTAAGCAGTCTTCATAGCTAGCCAGTTAAAAGCAATTGGGAAATATGAAAGCAAAACAATTGCCCTAGATTATACTGATGCAAAAAATATCTAAAACTATTGATCTGATTATCCCTGGACTACTAAAACAAAACTATCACATCAAATTATTGAGAAGTCAACAACTACTCCCAAACTACAGTGCTGTAACAAATTAAAACTAACCCATAGTCTTGGAAAGGTATATTTTTTTCAGAGACGGGCTGAAATCCTGTTGCTTAGTGTAGTAAACAGCACCTAGAATAGAGCCTTTAAATCAGTTGAACTTTTGGAGGAGTTGACTCGCCTGTTAATTCAGTAGGTCTAGTCTAGTAACAACATACTATACTTTTTCTTTTGTGTCCCGACCAAGCCCTAGACTGCCAAAATGAAGCCACTTTCTTGGCTTTGTTGTTGGCCAAACTTTAAGTCCTCACTGGTGCATGTTTCTACCAGTAATTGGCAGACCAGTAAATGAGTCGGATTCTGTATCTCTCCACATTCACACATTGTGGTGTTGTCTGCCAGCAGCCCCCGCCCCCGCCTTTGAGCATTTTGGTCTTATATGTAGGCACTCCAACCCTCAGCCTATTCAGAGTCCTCCAAGTGATGTTGGGGAGGTTGAGTTTCTCAGCTGCATCTTCCTTTAATGTTGTTCCTTCCTCCATCTTCTAATTTGATTTTGATTTTGTGTACCCTCAAGAATGCTTGTTCTTGCCATAAAGTTTTTCCTGGATCTGAGCCAGAGGAGTTGAGGAGAAAGTCGAGGGTCATTCTCTTGCTTAGTTCTCTCAGAGTCCGCTGCTACTTCTCTTCTGGTCTTAGGTGGAGCTATACCAGCAAGAGGGTATATTTCCTCAACTGGTGTAGGTTTAAGGCATCCTGTCACTAAACATATGGTTTCATTAACAGCAATGTCAACTTCTTTTGCGTGTGTGGATGCGCTCCATATTGGAGCATACTATACTATGCAACAGGATTTCAGCCAGAAGAACATTTCAATATTATTTATACATATGTATGTATACTCTATTTTGCATATTTCAAAATACTGTACTGAACATAGAAGGGCTGTAGTATATTGAGTATATAATCTTCTCTTTTATACCAAAATGAATCATAACTTTTTAAAAAAGGCTTCTAGGAAGTGTAATTTATAATATTGATTCACTGTGATTCCATTAAATAGCAAATGATACTTGTTTTAGTGAAGCCACTTCAGTGAGTATATGTCATTAAATACTCTCTGATATTTTATATCCCTATTGTATATATATATATATATGCTAAGAATAATCGTAACCTACTTTAGTAACATGGGACCTTGAGTTATGATGCATCTGATGTGTCTATCACAAAGATTTCAAAAAGAGCTTTGATGTCAGAATCCTTGTGATTTTATATGCATATGCAATTTGGACTTTTAAAAATAATAATATATACTTACTGCATAATGAACATCTAATTGGAGAAGAAGGAAAAATTATTCCTTTCATTCTTTAAATTCTGATTTCCCCATGGGATTAAGGAAAAGCTAAAAGTCTGTGTCAAATGCAGGCTCAGTAGTTTAAATAAATCCGGAGGTTCTAGTGTCAGCCAACTATGGACGTAAAAAACAACACTCTGCAACTGTTAAATTCTTTTCAATATATCTTTTCAGAGAGTTTCCATTTCTAAGTCAGAATCTAAAGGGCAAAATCTAATGGTTAGACTCATTTTGAGTAGCCCTTCTGAACATGTGGAGACTTGGCAGGTCAACACAGATTCAATTGAAATTTTATTTGATTTGTCATTTGTCTAGATCATGGTTCCTCAAACTTGGCTCTCCAGATGTTCTTGGACTTCAATTCCCAGAAGTTCCAATCAGCAGGTGTGCTGACATGGGCTTCTGGTAATTGAAGTCTAAGAACACCTGGAGAGCCAAGTTTGAGGAATCCTGGTCTAGATAATCTGATTTAGAGAAAGTCCCCTGGGATTTCAACAAAATTATAGATTGAATCCAGTTTGAGGTGAATGTGAGTTGGGCTGTTTTTCTTGCATTCTTCCTATAAAGAAGGGGTACCATAGAAGATCAGAGTACCCTAAGGAGGAGGAGTGCATTGTAACAGGCACCCTAAAATACAGGTGATGGGCACCTTTTTGGTACAGAATTTTAAATCCCCGTGCCTGATTAACAAGGACCAGCCATTTTCTTCAGACTGCAGCCCAGTCCATGTATAAGGGTCCCCTGATCCTCTACGTAGCATTTTCACTGGGTTTTATAGAAAGGAAGGGTTAATAAAATTTGTTCCACCTATTCAGTTGCATTGCGTCCAGTACAATGTTTGCAACTCACTTATGTGACATAACTGATTTGTATAAAGAATCAAATACCCCTATATTTTCTTACATTAGAAATAAAATATTTTGGACCTAGATATGGCTAGGTAGTGTTATAAACACCCACAAGACATCTTATTCTAATCATTTTTATGGTATGTGTGTGTAAATGTAAATATTTCTGTCTTCATAAGCACTATATATGCAAGGAATTCAATTTGAATGACTATGGTTTTGCCAGACTCTAATGTGCATGTGAAACTATGGGTTAGATGTAAACTAAGTTAGTTGCAGTTACGTTCCATTGAAATGAAAGGGATAAATTAATCAAAATTTAAGTTTTTGTTTATTTTAGAGGTGACAAATTGTCACAAAATTAGTTTATACCCAGCAATATATTTATTGTAAACACTCATGCAGAAGATTACAAGAAAGCAATCTTTATTTTCTGATTTTATATGATTTGAGAAGGGCATTTTACATTGCATGGTAGGTCCACTTAGCAATTTTTCAATGTCTCTCAATGTCTGTAACTTTTTGACTGTTCAAATAAATCAACTGAGTTAATTTTTTCCTCTTGCATGTTCTTTGGATAATTTCAGCAACTATGTTTGCTTTCATCCCCACCCAAACAAAAATTATTGTATGTAACTGATTTATTTGTATGTTAATATTCGTACTCATTAAATTTTGCTTGCAGTTTAAAAAAAATGTTGTGGAGATTAAAATGAGAGTAACAGTGAATGCAGCGATTCATCAAGACAGTCTCCATAGTTATCCCCCACCACCACCACCACCACTAAATCTCAAAGGGAAGGCAGCTGCATTGATCAATGTAAAAAAGCCAGTTCTGATAGTTTTTACCAGGAACAGGTTGATCTTTTCAAAAGCTAATGAGGCTCAGATTGTTTCATTGCACAGTTTTGGAGGAATAAGGCATTCAGAAGTGGTTTACCATTTCCGACTTTTCCACGGTAGTAACATTACTATGATTTAAAGATCCTCCACCCAGTGTCACCTTCTGCTACTTCTGCTGTGAGCTGAAAACAAAAATATAGTTGGGAAGAAATACAAAGAAAATTCTGGCTATTCCTGTAGCCAAAATCAAGGAAAAGCCTCAATAGAAATGCAGCTTTCCAGCTTCCTGCACCTAGCAACAAAGACAACTACAGTATTATTTAAAAAATCAATGCAAACAAAGTGGGTAACCTAAAAGGAAAAATAAAGGATTTCCCCCCCTGTAAGATTCAATAAATCAAAGGAAAATGTAATTGTTGTTAATGATGATGTGCCATCAAATTAACTCTGATACAGCATATTTTGCAGGGTTTTCTGGGTATAAAGTACTCACAGTTGGCTGACTAGTCCCCTCCTAGTAGGGCTCTTGGATTTTTGTTGTTCAGCTGCGCAGTCGAGTCTGACCCTTTGCGACCCCCATGGACCACTGCATGCCAGGCTCCTCTTATCTGCCATCCTCTGTAGTCTGTCCAGATCTCTGCCCACTGCGTCAACGCTACCATCTAGCCATCTCATCCTCTGCTGTCCCCTTCTCCTTTTGCCTTCAATCTTTCCCAGCATCAGGGCCTTCTCCAGTAAGTCCTCTCTTCTCATTTGGTGGCCAAAGTACCTGAGCTTCAGTTTCAGTATTTGTAAGCCACACTTATATCAGGGTATATAACCCCATTAAGCACAAATGCCCCTTGTGATCTTGACTGGCTTTACTCCTGGGAAGTACCTGTACATTAAGGATTTGAACTCCAGCCACTGACTTTAGTCAGGTGGTCTAGCCCACTCAAACGAAGAAGATGCTGAAAGTACCGTGAAGGAATATCTTACCTATCAGAGTAGAATAAAGAGAAGATGGAACAATATGCTGAAGAACTCTGCAGAGAAGTGAAAATGAATGCTTAAAAGGTGAATCTTTCGATGAAGAATCTGCTGCTTTAGAAAATGAAAACCCTGGCTGGTTTGAGATGGAAGAGCTTTTAAAATAACAGATCATATGTTTAGTGTCTTTTCCAGTAGACATAGAAGGAGTCGCAATAAGGACTAACACAGGTTTATTGGTTGATGATCAGAACGAACATGTGGTAATGGCGGAGGTATCTCACATTATATACAGTGGTACAACACATTTGAACTTGGCTGCATGGTAGCTCATTGGCCGCTACCGGCGTGACGTCATCCGGGTCACGCCCATCTTCGGTGGTGGATCAGTAGTAGTTTGTTGCTGCGGGAAGTTCCCGTGGCTGCAGGTGATTTGAGGAATGATAACCATGTGAGTTGAACACTCGCACCTGCCCTCTATAGGCAGCTTGCTCGCATTCCTTTAACAGCTGGGTTACATTGTGATTGTGGCTAGGTTACATTCATACATTTCTTAAAGCAACATTGTACATTCATATGAAGCAGCATTGTGCATACACAACAATATGACACTGAGAAATGCCCAGTTGTCCAGCTGGATTCAGAAGAGAAAATAGAGAATATATAGAAAATAACCATTGGCTGCTAGAGTGTACAAAATAATTTCAGAAGAAAATAAGTTCACATGCTATACAGTATATTACGACAAAACCTTTGCTTAGCTTATAAAGAGCTATAGATTTGACTAAAAAATGGATGTGCCACAATACTTGACTGTTTGAAACTTTTGACTCCATGAAATTTTGGGGTGCTGGTTCTCAAACAAATAAGAGAAAGTACTTTTCCAGGGAATCCTAAACAGGTGAAGGCATCTGCATGGGAATAATACCCTGAAGCAAATGTTGAGCCACTGTGTGAGACAGAATGCTGGACTGGATGGGCTGTGGCCTGTTCCAGCAAGGCTGTTCTTATGTTCTTATGAATTCATAACCTATAATATAAAAAGCTATTAGGACAAAATATAGAGAAATAGAATGGTTACCAAAAGGCATAATTGTCTGAGAAGGTGCATTTTATCTCTCCACCTATTCAATTTATATGCAAATAATTTCATACAAAAAAAAAAGCTGGATTAGACGAAAATGGCAGAAGAGTGAAAATTGGTGGGAAAAACAAAAACAGCAATGGCTTGACCTCATAAAAAGTAAAGTAGAAAGTGTAAAAGCAGGGTTACAGAAGCATTACTGTACAGTTAATTTTCACCCCATAACTGGTAACTGTTTAGTTACTTTACATGAGCTGTTTAGTTACAGTTAACTGTTTAGTTACTTTTGAGGAATAGGGAAAAAAACAGCCACTTTTTTAAAAAAAATCACAGCTACAGCGATGTTATGTATGTATGTATGCATGTTCATTATACTGTAAAGGCAAGAATGTAACCACTCCAGATACAAACGATATCAGCTGTAAAGGAACGCGAGCAGACAGCCCATAGAGGGCAGCTGCGAGCGTTCAGTCTCACATGGTTCACATTGCTCAATCACGGACAGCCGCGGGAAAACCTTCCCCGCATTCAGCAGCAGGAAAGGAGGCGTGCCTGGGCGAGGCCACGCCGGTAGCAGCCAATGAGCTACCGTGCTACAAGATTCAAATGTAGAGAGCTACCGTATATATTGAGATGTATCACCGCCATTACCTCATGCTTCACTGGAACCTCATGCAATAAACCTGTGTTAAACCAACCCTTCGGTTGTCCGGTTGTCTTTGGTCCCATACACTAAATTGGCGACGAAGGTGGGATATGGCTGCCCACGGGACCAAGACATGCGCTGGCTACGAGATCAGGAAGCCGGGAGACTTGGAGCTGTTTGAGATAGACTTCAACGCAGCGCTGGTGGAGCTCGAAGTCTCAGATGAGGCCAAAAAGAGGGCCATTTTCGTCCGCATGCTCGGACACGAGACCAAGAGGACCTTGGTGGACCTGATCGCGCGTGGAAGGTGGGCGACCTCAAAGCTACAGAGCTCCTGGCGGCGCTGCGCGCCCATCTCCGGCCAGCAATAGCGATGTTCCCCGCTCGGAGCGCGTTCTGGAGGCGAGTCCAGGCACCCGGGGAATCGGTCGATGAGTTCGCCGCGGCCCTGCGGTTGGCCGCCGGCCCATGCAAGTGGGAGCTCCCCGACGTCACCCTCCGGGACTGCCTGCTCTGCGGTCTGCGGGACACAGAGACTCAGCGCGCGCTGATGAAAAGGGAGCCGCCGCCCTCGTGGCAACAAGTCCTCGACACGGCACAGGCCGCGGAGGCCACGACTGCCGGGGTGCACGAGCTTCAGGACTGGCGCCCGAGGCCCGCCAAGGCAGAGAGCTCGGTGCGCGCGGCCCGGCGAGTTTCGAACTCGTCTGCGGAGAGCAGCGACGACGAGGACGTCCGGAGGGTCCAGAGAGAGGGCCGGCGCTGCGACGGCTGCGGCGCCGCCCACGCCCGCGCCAAATGCCCATTCCGCAAGGCCGAGTGCCACAACTGCGGCCGGCGCGGGCACATCGCCAAGGTCTGCCGGAGACGGCGCGAGGCCACCAGGAGTTCTCCAGACCGCTCGGCGAGGCAGGACCGCACCACGAGGCAGGACCGCACCACGAGGCAGGACCGCACCACGAGGCCAAAGGACGGCACCCGGACCACGAGGACGCGGGACGGAGTAGGGCGCATCTCCGACGACAGCGAGGACGACGCGCCGGTTTGCAGCGTTTCCACGGAGCACCCCCGTTACTTCGTTGAGGTAGTAATTCAAGGGGCCCCTGTTAGAATGGAGGTGGACTCGGGTTCTTCATACTCTATTATTTCCCAGGGGGAGTTCATGAAAATCGCCCCCCGCGTGCGGCCCAAGCTCAAAGCGTTGAGGGCCACACTGAAGGACGTGCAAGGGAACCGCATCCCAGTGTTGGGGGTTGGGAAGTTCCAGGTCCAGTTCAAAAAGCACACCGCAACGCTTCCCCTAGTCGTCCTCAAGGGAGGTAAATGCAGCCTCCTCGGGACTCAATGGTTCCAGCCCCTGGGGTTGTTCATTGGGGGGGTGCACGCCGTGGGAGCACACGCCGCCGGGACTGATCCAATACAGAGCGTGTGCGACGCGCACCCCGAGGTTTTTAAAAAGGGGCTCGGAAAATTCAAAGGCCCCCCAGTGACTTTCGACCTGGACCCTGGAGTACGTCCAATCAGACTTAAACCGCGCAGAGTGCCTTTCGCACTAAAGGACAAAATAGAGGCGGAGTTGGACAAATTGGTGGGCCAGGGGATTCTTGTTCCTGTTGATTCTGCGGAGTGGGAAACTCCAATTGTAACAGCGCTCAAGGCCAACGGGGAGGTCCGCATATGCGCTGATTACAAGTGCACCATCAATAAGGCGATCCGCCCTAATGCGTATCCGGTGCCGGTAGTCAGCCACTTGTTGGCCAGGTTACACGGGGGGAGGTGTTTCGCTAAACTCGACCTGGCCCAAGCCTACCAGCAGCTCCCAGTGACCCCCGCCGCAGCTGCTGCGCAGACCATAGTCACCCACAAAGGGGCGTTCCAGGTATCGCGCCTCCAATTCGGCGTGAATTCGGCGCCCGGGATTTTCCAGTCACTTGTGGAACGCCTCCTGAAGGGGTTAGAGGGGGTGTTACCCTACTTTGATGACGTATTGATTACAGGGGGGAGCCGGGCCGAATTAGCAACAAGGTTGGGAAAGGTCCTGACAATATTCGAAAAGGCGGGGTTGCGGTTGCGGAAAGACAAATGCGTCTTCTTCACTACAGAGGTTGAGTTCCTAGGGTTCCGTGTCACTCCCGAGGGAATAAGGCCAGCCCAATCCAAGGTAGCCGCCATCAAGAAGGCCCCTCGCCCCACCTCCAAGCCCGAGTTGCAGTCGTTCCTCGGACTGCTCAACTTCTACCACTCCTTCCTCCCGCGGAAGGCAGCCGTGGCAGAACCGCTACACAAATTGCTAAAAAAGGACGAGGCATGGAAGTGGGGCGACGACCAGGAGAAGGCTTTCAATGACCTGAAGCGACTCCTGGCATCAGATGCTGTACTGACCCACTTCAATCCCAAACGCCCAGTGGTCCTGATATGCGATGCATCCCCGGTGGGGGTGGGGGCGGTGTTATGCCACGTGCTGGAGAACGGTAGGGAGGCCCCGATAGCTTTCTACTCTAGGTCCTTGTCCCAAGCGGAGAGAAACTATGCTCAGACAGACAGGGAAGCACTAGCAATAATTGCGGGGACCAAGAAATTTCATGATTTTGTGTACGGCCGCCCCTTCACCATAGTGACTGACCATAAGCCTTTGCTAGGCATTTTCACCGCAGATAAGCCCACACCCCAAATCCTGTCCCCGAGAATGCTCAGGTGGGCCATTTTTCTCAACGCGTATCAGCACGCGTTGGTATACCGGCCCGGGAAGGAGATCAGCCATGCCGACGCCCTGTCGAGGTCCCCCATTCCCCGGGATTGCTGCCACGTGGGCGAAGTAGAGAGGGACCACCAGGTCTTAATGATAGAGGTCCTAGACTCCCCTCCAGTAGTACCGGCCGACATCGCCAAAGCGACAGGCAAGGACAAAACGCTGGCCACAGTTTGCTCCTGGGTACAGAAAGGGTGGCCCGTGTCTTCCCCAGCAGCGGAATTCGACACATTTTTCAAAAGGAGACTAGAGTTGTCCCTAGAGAGGGGTTGCCTTTTGTGGGGACAGCGGGTAGTGATCCCCACGTCTCTCCGGCCGAGGGTGCTTAAACTGCTGCACGTCAGCCACCCGGGGATCGTCCGCTCTAAGGCACTAGCCCGCAGTTACTTTTGGTGGCCCCAGCTAGACGCCGACATCGAACACATGGTCGGCACTTGCGAAGCGTGCCAAAGCTCGAGGCCAGAAGAGGCTCGCTCGCCACCTAGGGAGTGGGACGCAGCAAGGGGGCCCTGGTCCCGAGTACACGTAGACTTTGCTGGCCCGTTCAGGGGAACGCTTTTCCTCCTCGTGGTGGACGCGTTCTCCAAGTGGTTGGAGGTCATTCCAGTCTCGAGCACCTCCTCGGCCACAACAATTAAACAGTTAAGGAGGGTCTTTTCCACGTTCGGTTTACCCGACACCCTCGTCAGCGATAACGCTAGCTGTTTCACGTCCGCCGAGTTCGGGGCATTCATGGAGCGCAACGCCATTCGGCACGTCACCTCTGCCCCCTTTCACCCGGCCACCAACGGCCAAGTAGAGCGCCTCGTGCGCACCACGAAAGATACAGGGTCACCCCGTTAGCGTCAGGGTACTCCCCCGCAGAGCTGTTGATGCGCAGGAAGCTGGCCACGGGAATCTCCAAGCTAGACCCCACGAGAGTAGAGGACAAAGGGCGGAACATAGGGGTGGAACCCACAAAGAGTTTCAGCGTAGGCGCCCCGGTGCACTGCAGGAACTACGCCAGCGCGGGGCCAGCCTGGGTGCCGGGCACCGTAGTAGAACAAACCGGCCCCGTCTCATACCGCGTAGAGACCAGTACAGGTTTCCTGTGGAGGCGACACGTGGACCAACTCAGGCGTAGGGTCCCCGGAGAGCAGGACGGAGACGAGAATAGCATCGAATCAGCGTTAGGGTACTCCCCCACCCGTTTAGCCCAAGGGGGAGGAAAAGGGGAACATGGGTCCCCACCAAGGGGGGAGGAAAGGGAATCGATCCACAGAGATCTTTTGCGGGAGTCCCCGACAGAGAGGAGGAGCCCCGATCACACACATACCCCGCGGAAGTTTCCCCGAAATACAGATGCCCATAGAAGTTTAGACGTTGATTTACAGTACCAGGGGGAGTTAGCGGAGTGGTCCCCCACCCGTCCTAGCGAAAAGAGGGGTTTCAGTTCAGCCCCTGGTACTTCCAGTCCCAGTAGCCCCTGTGAGTTAGAATGCAATATAGCGCCAATTTCCCGGAGACCGACACCTCCAAGACGGGAGGCATCAGCGAGTCCGCCCACCACAGTCTCAAGGTCCCCCGAGCAGGGATCAGAAGGTAGCCGATCCACAAGGGCGACCTCATCGGTTCCGCGGTTCACAATAGGAGGGTCCCCGGGGTCCGAGAGCAACAGGCAGGGGTTCACCTCCCAACTGTTCATTCCATTCCCATCCCCGAGCGCAAGGCAGGCACGGACGCCCCACAGAGCCACTAACGAATCCCCGTTTCCCGTTGCAGGACAAGCACCCGCGGAGTCAGGGATCACAGGCTCTCCAGTACTAGGGCAAACGCAAGCACGCCCCAAGCGAACGTGCGGCAAGCCACAATGGTTGCGGGACTTTGTCCCATCCTAGGGGGGAGGGATGTTATGTATGTATGTATGCATGTTCATTATACTGTAAAGGCAAGAATGTAACCACTCCAGATACAAACGATATCAGCTGTAAAGGAACGCGAGCAGACAGCCCATAGAGGGCAGCTGCGAGCGTTCAGTCTCACATGGTTCACATTGCTCAATCACGGACAGCCGCGGGAAAACCTTCCCCGCATTCAGCAGCAGGAAAGGAGGCGTGCCTGGGCGAGGCCACGCCGGTAGCAGCCAATGAGCTACCGTGCTACAAGATTCAAATGTAGAGAGCTACCGTATATATTGAGATGTATCACCGCCATTACCTCATGCTTCACTGGAACCTCATGCAATAAACCTGTGTTAAACCAACCCTTCGGTTGTCCGGTTGTCTTTGGTCCCATACACTAAAAGCAGCAACTAAATACTTCTTTGTTTTGTAACTATAATGAACCACTTTTCCAAAATAACTTTGCACATACGGATCAAAAACTACAGTTTGTGTATGGAAAACATGGATAACGAGGTTGTCTGGCAACATCTAAGGTGATTTCAGTTTATTTTCTTTACCGGTCTGAAGCATATAGTTTTCAGTGGCAGGGAAGTGAATTGGTCAGTTAAAATTATGGGAAAATATGGGATGCTTATAAGCGGAAGTTGTTGTCTGACCACTACCTCAAATGAAATCCCACATTCCATAAATGAGGCAGGGACTTTAACTTCCTCTTCGATTCTGAAATTGCAGTTTCTTCCCTCTTTCAGCACTGCAGAGACTTTGTATGTGACAACTCAGTATGAAGCAAGGGGCCATTGTACACCTACTGAATTTCAGCCTGAAAGGAAAGATCCTCAGTCAGAAAAGAACTTGCATGTAATCACAGATGTTACTTATCAGAATCCAGAGAGAGACAGCAGAGATAAAATATATACACATGCTGTACACACATTGCAAAAGTTTGGATATTAACCAAGGGTTTCTGGGACATTATCAAATTTAAAAATGCCACAACTGAGAGGTTGTATTTACCTTGCAGAACAGACTTGAAAATTGGCAGGGGAGTGGGGAGATGATTTTCAGGACAGTTGGCTTCTGGTTGTGCCTCTCCCATGAAGCTTTCTTGATTAACCTATTAGCAGATGTGTAATGTCAGAAAGTTTATTTTGCAAAAACAGAACCAAACTCCACAATAATCAAACTATTCTTTTCTTATTGCCACTGTAAATAGCCACACTGATTGCATGTTATTACTGGTTGTAAATAACTCACTGATTTGCATATCCATCTGTTGAACCAACCAACTGTATGTGCAGTCACTCTGGGCCTCTAATACCAGATATTTATAAATGGATACCACGAAAAGTAACTTTTATCTCTGATGAAGTGAACATTAAAATACAGGAGTTAGTCTTTAAGGTGCCACAATGTTTTTGTCTTTGTTGTTTGTTTGTTTGTTTACTCTCTGATCTTCTTTCATGTCCTGATCAAACTCTGGACTGCCAAAATGAAGCCACTACTGTCTCTCGGCCAAACTTAAGTCCTCATTGATGCATGCATACATACATGCATGCATGCATACATACATCTAAGTAAATAATAATAATTTTGTGTCAGAAATTATTCTAGTTTGAAACTCCGTTCAGGGAATGCCCGAATGAGACTCCTTTCAAGAGCTCAATGCGTCATGCAGTGCCCGGGTCTCGAACTGCCAACTTGTCAGCCTTCCAACTGATGGGGTGTGGACGTTATGCCCATGCCTCCCCACTACTCCGGGAGTTGCACTGGTTACCAGTTTGCCTCCGGGTGCAATTCAAGGTGCTGGTTTTGACCTTTAAAGCCCTATATGGCAGTGGGCCAGGATACCTGAGAGACCGCATCGTCCCAAGAGTGTCTGCCCATCCAACCAGAGTGGACGGGATCCTTGGTGGTACCTTCAGCTAGAGAGGCTCACCTCTCTAGCATGCGGAGGAGGGCCTTCTCCATGTCCGCACCAACCCTCTGGAACCTCCTTCCAACAGAATTGAGGCTACAGACAGAATTGCTGCCTTTCAGGAAAGGAGTGAAAACCTGGCTGGCAGGGCAGGTGTGGGGCCCTAATGGGAATACGGCCCCAGCCTGTTGTCTTATTTCCAACTAGAGCTCAACTGTCCCTCCTTTTTGTGTTGTGTACTGTGGTATTCCTCCATTCCCTTTTTAGTCTTTTATGTGGGGTGGGACTGGGAAGGTGGGTTGGTGGGTGGCCGAGTGAGGGTTTTAATGTTTTGTTATATTTTACTGTATTTTTATCTGGTTTTACCGTTGTGCGTCGCCCTGAGTCAGGTTTCCCGGAGTGGGCAGCATAAAAAAATCTAAGAATAAATAAATAAACTAACCAGGCGAGCTTCATAACCACTGAGCCACCGCAGCCCCATCTAAGTAAATAAAAATATATGCATTTTTCTCCACTGCAATTATTACGGATGAATACCAGATTCTCGGGAATAATGAGTGATTGATACTTCATATAAATAATCTCATGAAAATGTGTGATCCACTGACTGATGTCTTTTAAAAGTTAGTCGTCCCTGGCAAAACGGTCCCTCGGCGGAACTTTTGTGCTGCGCACCAGTTGTAGTAGGGAGGGGGCACATTTCACCGACGCACGCTCTGGTCTGTGCAGCAGCGACGCTGCCTCGGTCGCTTTGGTGGTGTTAGGAGCTCGGCTGGTGGTGTTGTCTTGAGCATGGACGAACTAATGGTGGAACTGGGGGGTTCAAGCCCAGAGCAGTTGGCGGCGCCTGTGAATACGGTGGAGGTGAGTGAAAGCAGCAGGGACAAGGAAAGGAGAAGGAAACGGTCGGTGGGCGGAGGATCTGCCTTTCTCTACTGCTGCTGGACCTTTTCGAACATGTGCCAACCTGCATGTGCGAATCAGGCTGTGGCTGCAGCTGAGGCAGTTGGCTTTGCACCACTGGAGGGGGTTGAATTAATGGCTGAGGAAGAGGCAATACTAGTTGTTTTGGGGGCGCTTTAGCCACAGACCATTAGTCATCCCAAGTTCCAATGTTCATGTTATGTTTTATAGGAGTGGTGATGGTACAGCTTAAGCCCGCGATGGCGAACCTTGGCACTCCAGATGTTCTTGGACTTCAATTCCCAGAAGCCCAAGCCCCCTGTGAATCCACATAAATGGGTTTAATGCGATTCATCTGGCCCGCGCTGCCCTTGTTGCTCCCTGAAGCGGAAGTAAAACGTGCCTGAATGGAGGAAAGGTTAACCCGGAAGAGTCTTAACTGTACAGGCGCGTTTTACTTCCACTTCCGGGAGCGACGAGGGCAGTGCGGGCCAGATGGATCGCAGTAAACCCATTCATGTAGATTCACAGAGAGGCTTGGGTTTCTGGGAATGGAAGCCCAAGAACTTCTGGAGTGCCAAGGTTCGCCATCACGGGCTTAGGCCATCCTTGCTCGAAAGCCAGACATATCCGACTCTAGGATTCAGTGCTCATCTCTGTTTCATAGTCGAAGAGCCAGCACTGTCTGCTTCTGCAGATTTTTCTGTGGTCATGTGGCAGGCATGACTAGACATCAGAGCACATGGAACTTTGTTTACCTTCCCAACGAAGTGGTCCCTATTTATCTACTTGCAATTTCTTGCTTTCGAGCTGCTACGTTGGCAGGGGCTGGGACAAAGACGGGAGCTCATTCCATCCTGCAGTATTTGGGTACCTGCTGATTTGCAGTCACCTCAATTTCCACATTACCTAAAAAGTCTGCTAAACCAAAGGTAAAGGTTTCCCTTGCTCGAAAGCTAGTCGTATCCGACTCGGGTGCAGTGCTCATCTCTGTTTCCAAGCCGAAGAGCCCAGCGCTGTCTGCTTCTGCAGACGTTTCCATGGTCATGTGGCAGGCATGACAAGACGCCGGAGTGCACGAAACGCTGTTGCCTTCCCACCGAAGTGGTCCCTATTTATCTACTTGCAATTTCTTGTTTTCGAACTGCTAGGTTGGCAGGAGCTGGGACGAAGACGGGAGCTCATTCCATCCTGCAGTACTCGGGAAACGAACTGCTGACCTTCCGCTTCCCAGTCAGCGTCTTACCTACTTGAGCCACTGCTAAACCTACCTAAGCCAAAACAGCCTCCTAGAAAACACAACATGAACATTGAAACTTGGGATGGCCAAGGGTCTGTGGTTAAAGCTCCCCCAAACCAATCAGTACTGCCTGCTCAAACTACAATTCAGCAGCCTCAGCCATTAATTCAGCAACATCCAATGGTAATAATAATTTCGTGTCAGAAATTATTCTGTGTTGAAAGGATTTTTGTGGGAGAAACTCCGCTCAGGTGACACCCAAATGTGGCTCCACTCATGACCCCAAGAGCTGGGATGGAGACAGGCGCTCAATCCGTCATGCAGTACCCGAGTCTCAAACTGCTGACATGCCAGCCTTCCAGCCATGCCAATGGTGCAAAGTTACCAGCCTCAGCCACCACAAGGGCCTCAGCAATAGGCTCTACTGCGTGTGTGAATGTGGCTTCAGAAGCTTCTGCTGCACATGTGTGTTTCTTCCTATTCCTTTGTATACCAATCAAGTTACAGCAGTGTAGCACAATTTTTTCCCCTTTTGTCTGTTCCCAGCTCTTCCCTTTCTGATCTTTTCTCCCATGTCTCATGCATCCAGTAGACATCAGTTGGTTTCCTGAAATGCTATAGTAGAATTGGAGAATTTGGGTACCAATCCCATGTTATGTGTCATCAGTTTACATCTGTTTTATTTATTTATTTTATTTTATTGTATTTATATCCCGCCCTCTTGCCCTAGGGCAACTCAGGGCAACTCACTGCCTATGGAACTCCTAATAAGGTTTTCAGAGTGTGTGACATATTTAAAGAATCATATCCATGACCAAATCAATAGCAATAGCAATAACACCTATATACCTTTATTACCTTTTATTTGTTTAAATGGGGGGAGGGGTAGTAGGGTGGGTGATGTGGGTGGGTGATGTGGTTTTTAAA
The DNA here is from genome assembly GCA_035047305.1 of Bradypodion pumilum. Classification (NCBI taxonomy): domain Eukaryota; kingdom Metazoa; phylum Chordata; class Lepidosauria; order Squamata; family Chamaeleonidae; genus Bradypodion; species Bradypodion pumilum. The sequence goes on from JAWDJD010000005.1 coordinate 33,027,476, forward strand.
TCTGTTTTTTATATGTTTTAGCTGTTGTATGCTGCCCTGAGTTGGGTTTACCTGATTGGGCAGCATAAAAATTAAATAAATAAATAATAAATACCACCCCACTGCTCTTAGTACACTCTGGGTGATTCACAAGGTAATTAACATTTTGCCCCCAACATGTTGGATATTAATTTTACTGACCTTGGAAGGATGAAAGCTGAGTCAACCCTGTTTCCCGTCAGGCTTGAATTTACAACATTTTGGCTGCAGTACAGCAATTTAACCACTGCGCCACCAGGGCTCTTTTTATTTTAAATCATAATTTGAACCTATGCCTCCTGAGTCCATTTTTCATTTACCTAGTACAGAGTGCAATCTTGCATCTCTCCAATCAGATGTAAATTCCATTGTGTTGAGTTGCACTTAACTTCCACAAAAGGCAGGTACAGGTTTACAGTTGTAGTTATTAGAAAGAAATGTAACAGCAAGGGCTCTTGTGGCACCATAAAGCTGGAATAGAGAGACTGGCCCCACCAACTACAACAAGGCTCTGTTTCTGAACTCTGAAATACTGTCACAGGTTACCATTAACTCTCTTTCCATTTACCTTATCTCTCATTTTTCTCTTCCTAATCTTTGAGTTTAGAGGTCTGAAGACTTGGGAGCCCTAATCTGTGATGAATTTTGGGAAAGCCTGGATGAGCATCAGTTGCCCAAACCATATTTGTTTGTCCTTTTCCTTCAGGACAGTTTCACCCTGTTTACATCCATACCCCTAAGTGCCTATGGAAGTCTAATCTAGAATAAAAAAGTATAGATAGTATAATTTGCAACATATGAATTTTTATTAAACTTGACATACAAGATCCCTTTCAGTAATTCTTTTGCCTGTTTCTCAGTTATTCTCTTTAGCACTATGTACTGAAGAATATTCAGTGCTGCTTATAAAATCACTATCACAGTTCACAGAGGGAGACCAGTAATGAAGAATCATGTTAAACTAATTGGGTTTCAATCTGACCAGGGCCAAGTGAGAAGCCACTGAGATTGTTGAAATACTGTAATGTAAGGAAGGTGAAGTTATCCTAATGCATTCTCCACATTTAGCCGTTGGTTTTAAGAATCCACTGAATGAACTAAAAATGTTAGCACACTGATTAATGTTATTTCCTGCAGAAAAAAAGGATTTTTATTAGAAAAGGTTAACTTCTTTAGAAATATATTTACACTGTCTTCTGAATGTTATTTGATACTATGATTTTGTTTTCAAGGAAAAATGGAGACTATTACCAGCATTTCTGAAGGTAAGTGTATATGTACAGTTACTACTGAAAGGACTTACATTTTTTATTGTGTCAGAAACCCACAAAGGCGTTTTCTGGGTTGAAAGGATTTTTGCTGGAGGAACTCTGCTCAGGGGATGTCCAAATGAAGCTCCTTTCATGTCCTCAAGATCTTGTGCCACCAAAATCATCCCATTTATCTACTTGCAATTTCTTGCTTTCAAACTGCTTTGTTGGCAGGGGCTGGGACAAAGACAGGCACTTAAATTGCAGTACTCAGGTCTTGAGCCGACAACTTGCCGACCCTCCAGCTAACAAGGCAAGCTTCTTAACCACTGAGCCACCACAGTCCCAAAGTACTTACTGATTTTTATGAATGGGGAGAAAAGTGAATAATTAACCTGAAATATTCTTACTGCTATTTTTAGTAATGAGATATTGATACAGTATGTGTCTTCTAAAAACAGTGATTGTTACTTCATTTTCTGGAGTCACTTAAGTGCTACCTTCTTCTGTTCTGTAATGTTTCTTCCTATGTATTGCTTTATTATTTCCTCTTAAACACAATTTAGTTATGAATTTCTCAAGTGTTCATATGCAGTAGAATTTATCTATATGGTTTGAAACCCCTCTTCACAGATTACATATCTTTATCCTTTATACATTACTAAACTTATTAAAAAGTGCCTTTTCTACTTTAAAAACATATAAAAATCACATAATGGATAACAAAGCATATTATGGAAATTTTGGACTTAAAACTTGATTTTGAGAGTTAATTAAATGTTTGTTGATTTCAGTGTTTTACTTTGGGCATTATTTATTTTTTTATTTTCATTTGTGGACATTGTAGGTGAAAGGACTTGTAAAGCAGCACATAGATTCATTCAATTATTTCATCAACGTGGAGGTGAGTTTTTTGTTTAACAGCAGGAGAATAAAACCTTTAAAAATTGGATAACCTCTAAAGCTGAATAAATATTTGCTTGTTTTTCTTCTAGATAAAGAAAATCATGAAAGCCAATGAAAAAATTACAAGTGATGCTGACCCAATGTGGTACTTAAAGTAAGTGTAATTTTGACTTTAGACATATGGCATATAGTCAATTCTGACTTATGGAAACCCTTTCCAAGGTGATCTCGGTAGAGAATACTTAGAAGTGGTTTATCATTATTTTCTCTGGGAGCATTCTGGAGCTGTGCAGCTTGCCCAGGGCTACACTGGCTGGTGGTATTCTCAGGAGGCACAATGGGGAATGGAACTCTCAACCTCTGGCTCTGCAGCCAGATACCTAAACCACTGAGCTATTCAACCAGTTTGTAAATTTAAACTGTTTCCTTTCTTCACCTTTTGCTAAGCAAGTACCTGAAAAATGTTTTTTGGTGCTTTTAGTATGTCATACTTTGGACACATCATGAAAAAGCAGAATACTGTGAAAAAGACAGTAATGCTAGGGAAAGCTGAAGGCAGCAGGAAAAGAGGAAAGCTAAATATGAGATGGTTTGACTCCATACCCACCCCCCAAGTTTCAGTTCACAAGGGCTGAGCAGGACGAGAACAGGACATTTTGGAGATCACTTGGAAGCATCCTGACAGCACATGATAACAGTATTTTGATTTTGGTGGTACACAAAAGCACAATGGTTAGATGGCTGATATTTGAGCTTATGTGTCCACCTTGGTCCATAAAAGCCTAAATGTTGTGACATCTTGTACAAAATGGCATGAATGTACAAAATAATGTACATTATCAGTGAGCCAGCAAAGAAGGATTAATTTGCAGTATAATCCAATGCATGATTTCCTTGCAGTGATAAGTTTAGGTGAGTGGAACTTTTATTCTTCATGCTTTCATCACAAGCCTACATAAAAGATCCAAGATCTGGCTGAGTTCTGTTGGTAGCTGAGCCAACTTGTGGAAACACCAGCTGAGGGCAAAAAAGTGCACCCTGCTCTTCTTAATGACTGGAATATCAAGAGTTTCATCTCCCTCTCGGGATAATTTGGGTTGGAAATTGAGGATTTGGCTAATTTAGACCTGCAGATTGAAGATCCACTCTATGCCTGATAATAGGTGATGATTTTGTTTTGCTAAAATTTAAACCATTCCCCTATGTCTGTTGTGGGCTTTAGAATCTCGTGGGCACATATATAGTTGACTGGAAAATGTTCTTTAATTGTTGTCGTGGATTTTGTGTTGGTTCTTATGTGCTCCTTCTCGGGGTCTTTAGTAGCCCAGCCCATTCCATTCCATGAGATGAACGATAAATTTTCATCATGGTCCTCATTAGACAGGTGGGGTCTGATTGGTTGTCATTCACAGTGTATCTGATCAAAGAGGCCTTCCGAATCAAAAACGATGCAACCATTGGCCTTTGATATTGGCTGCTCCCTCGGGTGACAAGTTCGGAGGTCATTTTCCTATGCCGGATTGGTCTTGTTAGAGCAAGAAGGATTTTTACTTAGCGGGTTGACCACATCACCAAGAGAGGCCGATTGCTGATGCTGTATATTAAAACGTTTGGTGATGGTTTTTAAGGAGTTAGCATGGATGTCAGCACGACACTGTTTTAGGGCCGGGTTACCTGGGCTTGGCCTGTTTGTAACACAGGAGTCTGTTACATTAGAGGCATTTCCTTGTGTACTAAGCGTTGCCCCTGTTACCTTACTCCTAGCCGGTACCGCCGATTCTTGATTGGGTCTTTAGTAAAGAAAATACAGTGACATTGAATTTGAATTGCATATTTGGGACACTTAAGATTTTGACTTTATTACATCTTACTTTGTAGATATCTCAATATCTATGTGGGTAATCCAGATGTTGAAGAGAGCTTTAATGTAACAAGACCAGTTTCTCCTCATGAGGTACCTGCTTTTATTTAACATTTTTTAATGATTAGGTGAATGAGCTAATTATAATTTGAGTTTCTTTTGCTTGATCACTGTTAGGAAGTGAGAGACCATCAATTGTATTGTGTCCCATAGAGTATATTGCTAATTGTAAAAACATGATTGTGTGCATGTAAGAAATTGAGAACATTGACCAGAAAGATGTTTTTAACTATGTGGTGTTTCTTTTTAAGTGTCGCCTTAGAGATATGACCTATTCTGCACCAATTACAGTGGATATTGAGTATACTCGAGGTAGCCAGAGGATTATTCGTAATGCATTACCTATTGGCAGGTAAGACAGCAATATACTTCATTGTTAGTTTAATTGTCATGCTGAAAGCTGAAAGGCAGTCCACTTTGATACTGTTGCAGTGTAAATTCCATTCATTTTCAATGGGATATATGCACCGGTTTTCTAAGTTACAAATCCCTGGATAGAATCAGTGATGCTGAAGTTATGGAGATGTTTTTACTTATAAATCCAATGTGAAGAGAATTCTCTCACCTTTTCTGGTACCTGGAAAAGAAAATGTTTGACCTGGGATGAATGTGAAACCATTCTGGTTTTTGATTAACAAATCAGTGATGATAGCTCAAGGATTGGGCGTAGCATCTGGCTACCAAATTACATATCCTTTTTGATACTACAGCTGAGCTCTGGAGTACAGTATATGTATACTTATGTGTTGTGTTTCTCCCTCGGCATGGATCAATTGAAATCAGAGCTCACTCATGGAGGGGGAACTTACAGATTGAAGATAAATGTAAAGTAGGCCTATGTGAAAAAAGAGCATTTGTGTATTCTTGAGAAGTAGGGAAAGGTGAACACACAGGCTGGTAAACAGATGCAGGACTGCAGCTTAAATTCTTCTGGTGAGATTGTCTTTGTCAAAAGTGGCTATGAATCAAAGGCTTAAAACCAGTTAAGTAGACTTGTTGAATCAATTGCTGAATGGGAAGTCAGCACTGATGTGCAGATCTATTCTGTTTGTGAGTAGCAATTGAATTTATGCCATACACCACAGTATTATTAGATTTAGTTATGATAAAATGCCTTTTTAAAAAACTCCAGCATATATTGCACACACTTTTCGGGTCGCGGGCCTGACCTCACACCCTGAACAGCTGATCAGGCTAGTCATGTGGTTCATCCCATCGGAAGTGGAAGTAAAGCGCACATGAGCAGGATGCTGCCGTAAATGCACCCGCAGCTGTCGTGAACACGCTTATGACCCGCAGGTGCATTTACGGCAGCGTTCTGCGCATGTGCAGATGTATTTTACTTCTCCTTCTGGTAATGGCACAGGCGGCACCAACTGGATGAATTGGTGTCGGGGGCCGGATCTGGCCTGCTGGCCATAGTTTGGACACCCCTGGTTTAACAAGACAAGTTTTTAGCAGGTAGCAACCAATACAGCTGCTTGTTGCTTTCTCCTCGGTGTCCTTCTGGAGTATCTGTGCAACAATGCAATGCAAACATCCTCTATGTGAAGTAACTGAGGCTTCTGAATTTAGAAACTCGGGAATTAGGTTAATTATATTACTGATCTAGAATGATTGACACACAAAGCTACTTATCTCTAGCAAGTAAATAAACATGCTATCCCAAGGGACAGTGGCTGAAAGAATTAGGACAGCCAAGCAGCTCTACTGAATTGAGAAGATAGCATGGCTTAAAATTCTGAGACCAAGTTAAAGCAGACTTTGGGGTAAAAGGAAATGAAAATGGCATTTTTGAAAAATTGTTGTGCACAGTGATGAAGTAAGAGGAGATGTGGGAGGAAAGTAGGGATTCCTATAAGCAAAGCCTGCTATTTGATGTTGTCTCAGCGCATAGAATGATTGTTGAATAATTATGGAAATGTTTGTAGCATCATATAGAGCTCTATTTGTAATAACATCATTTTATGTTCTGTGGTTTAGTAATCTTATATATCACTGATGCTGGAACTGCGGCCAGGTGGATGTCACATCTATCTGTTGCTTATTCCCCTTAGAAAATCCCCATCTCTTTTCTTTCTATTTTTACCTTCCTCCTTACTCTATATCCGTGATGGTGATCTTTGGCACTCCAGGTGTTTTTGGACTGAAATTATCAGAAGCCCAAGTCAGCACTCCTGCTGATTAGGGCTTCTGGGAATTGACGTTCAAGAACACCTGGAGTGCCAAGGTTCACCATCACAGCTCTATATGAATAATTATTATTTTTTTAAAAAAACTATTTTGATGTTTACTAAGTGTAATCATTCATCACACAATGAATAATACATACACATCAAAGAGAGAAGAAAAACATAACTACAACTGGATGAAATAAAGATAATTAATTATATTTCCTGTATGGGTCATACATCCATTTGCAAACTGCAGCTCCTTGACATGGAAGGGATGGAGAAAAATAGATACCATCTGAAAAACCTCTTGCAGTCAACAAATGTAATCAGGGACCTCATTACACAAATATATGCACTCATCAGTTGAGAAGTAGGTTGCTTCGTCATGGTTAACATAGCCATTCCTACAGATCTTAGTTGATATGTCAATTTTTCCATTAAAACTATATTTTGTACCCTAGTTTTTCAGTTTCTTAAGGGAAAGAACAATTTTCTTTCCAGTGTACAGCTAGCTCTAACTGAGCTGCTTACAGATGAAAGATAACAACTTTCAATGTAGTATTTACTGATTGTGGTGCAGTGGCTAAGCAGTAGCACTGCAGCCAAACCTCTACTCACAATCTGAGTTCAATTCCAATGGGTTCAAATTAGCCTTCCATCCTTCAGTAAATGAGTACCCAGCTTGTTGGGGGCAAAATGCTAATTACCTGGTGAACTGCCCATAGAGTGCTTCTAAGCACCATGGGCTGGTATTTAAGTGTAATTGTTATTCCTAAATATGTGTTATTCTTGAGTTAATAATTGAAATGAAAAGGTAAGATATGGCTAATACATTTTAATAGTTCTGTTAAAAAAATGAAGTAAGCAAAGCAGTAAAGAAAGGCAATGATTTTCCCCAAAATATCTTGACACACCAAGTTTTTAGCATTTGTGTCTTATTAATTGATTGCCTGAGTACATGTCTGCTTATTCTAAAACTCACATAAAGTCTTTGTGTTGTGGGAATTACATTTTTCACCTTCATCTCCGATTGGTAGAACCTTGGTACACCCAATGACACTGGGTTGTATTGAAATGTTGAAGGTCAACAGAAAATGTGATAATAACTGACACAAAATTTTAGCTTAGAGCCACAGTGGGAGATTTGTGGTCCTTCTATCTAGATGTCTTGGATTTAGTTCCAAGATGCCCTTGCTTGCAAAATTAATGCTGATGGATTATGGACAGTCAGTTTTCACGCCACATGCCAGACCACTCACCCTCAGACAGCTGAGCAGGCTGGACACATCGTCCATCCCCCCCCCCCCCCGGGTCATAAATGCTGCTGCAAACCACAGTGGGTGCATTTGCGCATGCGCAGGCACGTTTACAGCTGTCGAAAACGTGCCCACTTTCATTTCCGGTGTCATCGCTGTGGGTCGGATGGAATGGCATTGGGGGCTGGGGCCAGTCCACGGGCCATAGGTTGAGAATCCCTCGTGTAGAAGATCAGATGTTTCCCAACTTTGGCTCAGCTCATGGAAGGTAGGCCTGTGAATGATGGAAGTTCTGTTTGTGGGATCAAGGTATCTACTACAATCAGAATCTGAGTACAAAATGGAGTGCCTGTTTCTAGTTTTTATGTTTTTCTGTGATTTTATAAACTTCTGGCTAGCAGCTATTGAGCACAGAGGGGCTATTCTGATAATATCAAGTTAATTCTAGTGTTGGGAATTTTTACAGGATGCCAATAATGCTGCGCAGCTCCAATTGTGTTCTTACTGGGAAGACTCCAGCAGAATTTGCCAAACTTAATGAATGTCCTTTAGATCCAGGTAATAAACTTCAGTTTCTAACAACTTTTGTTCTGTTGATCTGATCCTTTTACATACTTTACCAATGGAATCTTTGAAGTGGTAGCTGTGTTAACCTGCAAACATATCAGAGAGTAAACTATGATATACAATGTTTACTCTGATAAATACAGTGGAATCTTGCAACCCATCAGCCAGTGTGGACTATAGAATGAGAGCTTTAAAGACTCAAATTTCTACAGTGATCAAAAAATTTACCAGGCCTCACCTCAAAAAATAGCGCTGTAGCATTGGTAGTTCTGTGCATAGCAGATTTTGCTTGCTATCTAGTTGCCAAATATGTCTAGAGGTAACCACAATTTATATTTTTTTTAAGGCAGCAATAGTGTCATGGTATCACAGTAGAGAATATCTATAGCTGCCCTCCTTGGAGCTATGTGAAAATATCCACAAAATGAGGTTCCTTCTTTGTTTTAGTAGATTTATTGTAAATCATCTTGCATGGTCAAAATGGAAAGTAGAGCAAGAATTTCTTCACCCAATAATACATGCCAATGGAATTAACTAGAATCCAGAGGTTTGCAAAATGTTTTAAATAGATTTCTTCAGCCAGGTAAAACAGATCAATGCAGAGTTTTCTATCTCCATTCGATAGGTGGCTACTTCATAGTCAAAGGTGTAGAGAAGGTCATTCTTATTCAGGAGCAGTTATCGAAAAACAGAATAATTGTGGAAGCTGACAGAAAAGGGACAGTTGGTGCATCTGTTACCAGGTAAAAGAACTGCTGAATAACAACAGACATGGCTGGAATACAAAGAGCTACTTCAGGCATGCCCAAAGGTTTCTGTTGCCCAGTGGTATTTCTCCCCCTTTTAAATTTAAAGAGCAAACTATTGCCCTTATAAGCAATAGTCCAGGCAACGATGAACAGAACAACAACAGGAGTTTATTGAACAGCCTTTCAGGTTACACTTACAAGGCACTCCGGACATCAGATGGTTACACAAGTCCCATGTAGTCGGTCCCTCGTGTTTCCTACCATAGAGGCAGTGACTAAGCTACACCTTGGTGTGATAGCGTATTCTGCCTTAATACACAACAATATTGTTGCATGCTCAGCAAACATTTATTGAATGTAATCCCAAATGTGTCTCACACAAGTCTTTAAATTATCACAGCAGCTCAAATCTTTTTTAAAAAGACGTCTCCTAATTATCTTAAAATTGGTGGATCAACCAATATAAAATGCTAAATTTGCGTACTTAGTTCAGGTGTAAGCTCCTAGGAGAATTCAAAGTACCTCCTGTCTGAAGCAAATATGACAGTGTGTCAGGTATTGTTTATTTCTATAGTGCAAAAACAACAAGAACTAAGAAATATAGAAAATATTAGAGATAGACCAATTCCTGCCTGTAGATTTGTAATCTAAACAGAAACAAGAAGGGGAAGGCATGGCATAGTAGTTATTGTCTATAGCAGGGGTTTCTAATCCCCGGCCCATGGGCCTAATCTGGCCCACAATGGCCACCCGAGCACCTCTAGGACTGCTCCCCACCTGCCCCCCCCCCGCCGGAAGTTGCGATATGTCACTTACCGTGGTGGCAGTGGGAATTGTGTGGTTTTTCTGGGGTTTTGAACAGCTTCCGCTGCTTCCCAGGGCAGTGGGAGGCTTTTCGGAACAATTTCGCTTTGGTTTGGTAATTTTTTGATGCTCCTCCGCTGCGCTTTGGCAGCTGGAGTGGGATAGTGAGCTATTTCTGGTGCCGGGCAGAGCTGACGTAGGCGCCTGGGATCCAAGCACTGAACCAGGAAGTAGCACACCATCCCACTCTAGCTGCCAAAGCGCAGTGGAGGAGGGTTGGAAAATTACCAAGCCAAAGCGATATTGTTCCGAAAAGCCTCCTGCTGCCCTGGGAAGCGGCAGAGGCTGTCCAAAAGCCTGGGGAAACCTCTCGATTCCTCCCGCTCCCGCTAATGATGAAAATGTAAATAGTGGGTGGCAACACGCCTCCGGTCCCCACAGCTGAGCGCAGTGGTGGGATTTGATTGATTTGATTTGAATTTATTTTTATATACCGCTTTCCTCGTCTAGCAGACAACCCAAAGCGGTTCACAATACATAGAAACATACAGAAATACAATATTACAATAGGACAGGGCAAAATACAGTTTTACAAGTAAAAAATAATAATGGAAAATTACATAACAGTACATAGTATTACTCCAATAATAATGCAAAAATGCAATAGATACAAATCAGCCAAGACCACCCACGAATTCCCCTGCCTTTAGAGTCTTTTGTGTCTGAGGGCGAGGGGGGAAGGCGGGACCCAGGAATGCCAGGCTGATGGTGTGGCCGGGAGGGCCTCTTCGCCCCCACTGGGGCCAGGAGTACGGCGGCGGCAGCTCACCGTCATCCCCTCGCCTTTTGAGTCTGAGGGCGAGGGTGCCAGCACCTGGCAGGAAAATGTTGGGAACCCCTCGTCTATATCCTCTAGAAACTGATATCAACTTTTCTGATTCATGAAATTTAAACTTCTTCTCGTCATGAAAACTAACACACACACACACCCCGTGTACTGATTAATTTTGATGTTCAATGGAATAAAAGTTAACGTAATCCCTTTTTCTTTTTATAAACATATAGTTCAACTCATGAAAAGAAGAGCAGAACAAGTATGACGGTAAAACAAGGAAGATTTTATTTGAGGCATAATACCCTGTCTGAAGATATTCCTATTGCAATTATATTTAAGGTAATTTTTACAACTAAGTCTGTTAATACTTTAAAAAGGCCTATAGCCTATAGAACAGATGGGCTATAGAAAAAACCAGAAGCTGTACAGAAGCAATTTCTACGCTTAAACAAGTAATAGAGAAAAATATAGAATACAACATGAATCTCTATGTTGCATCTGTAGACCAATAGAAGGCATTTGATAGAGTTGACAGGAAACTGCTATGGCATGTATTGGCCCAATATGGAGTAAGTGAACATCTTATCAGTAACATCTGGAGTGAGGCAGGGATGTGTACTATCGCCAATATTCATCACCTACATAGACAGCATAAGCAAAAAAAGCTAAGCCCATATCAACAAATTGTTTTTTGCAGATGATCAGACATTGATAGAAAGTACAGCTAAGGAACTACAACACCTTAAATCCATTAACTAAGCATGTAAGATAAATAAATGCGAATCAATAAGGAGATGACTGAGGTAATGGCAATTGGAAAGAAACAGCATACTATAGATATTGGGGTAGAGGGATCAAGTATAAAACAAATGGCAGAGTTCAAATACCTAGGAACAACATTTAATGAAAATGAATGAAGAGATTAACATACGGTGCAATAAGGCAAACCAAATATTTGGACAGTTAGCTCTGCTCTTACAATACAAGGCAATACCAATAAACACAAAGAAACACCTCATACAAAGCATATTCATTCCCACCTTATGTTACCAGTGCCAAACATGGACACTTACCAAAAAATTTTTTTAGCAAAAGTTAGTAACCACAGAAATGAGGTGTGTGAGGAAGGCTACTGAAATGACTAGAAGGGATAAAATTGGGAATGAGGTTACAAAGGAAAGAATTGGAACAGAACCGATCTTGTACTACATACAGAGACAACAAAGTGGTTTCCCCATTTGGAGAGAATGTCTTGGAATTCTTTACATTACAAGGCATACCGTATATACTCAACTATATAAGTTGTCCCGAATATAAGTCGAGGTACCTGATTTCAATCTCTAAAACTAGGAAAATAGCTTACCCGAGTATAAGTTGGGGATGGAAAATTCAGCAGCTGCTAGTGAGTTTCAGTAATTAAAATATATGAAAATGCGGTACAATTAATTTATTCAGACATTTGTGTGGGTATGTTTTCAAATTTTTACAGTAGTGTTAATGCTTTTTTAAAAATGTATGTTTGAATTTGCACTGCCACGGTTTTGGGACCCTTGGGGTCGTTGACCCGAGTATAAGTCGAGTCCCTTTTTTGGATCTCATTTTGGAGGCTAAAAAACTAGACTTATACTCGAGTATATACAGTAAAGGGGAGAAGGACAAAGAGCATGAGGCAGACCCAGAGGAAGTTGGAGAGATAACATCAAAGAGGTATTACAAAAACACCAAATAATACCAGTGGAGGCTGCTAGAAGTGCCAGAACAAGAATCTTGCATCTCCCTTAACACCCACTGGGGTAAAAGGAAGCAAAGAAGATAACCTATAGAGCATTTTTGAATTAGTATGCCAAAATGTGCACATGGGGTATGTGTGTGAAGATAATTTATTTTGTTCTTCTCTTAGCTGTCAGTCTGCATCATAACATTTGCTATTCTTATTCACTGGCTCTAAGTTGTACCTTCACCTATGCATCACACCGCTGGCATGATTACTATTTTTTCTGTCTCCATTTTTTGAAATGCATATGGTTCTCAATGCAAAGAGAAAGTTGTATCAAATAAGTTTAGAACTCTATACGTTAGAAAGAAAATCAATTTGCATGAAGATTTTTTTTAAAAAGAAGACCCTCCACTGGTATTCTTCCTAACTGACTGATATTAGTGGAGGTTCTTTTTAAAAAAATCTGCTTCTACCTTTATGTTATTCCTTATTTTTATGTTTTGGGGGTTGTGGGTTTTTTTATCAGAAGCACTCAAAGGTGCTTTCTGGGTTGAAAGGATTTTTGCTGGAGAAACTGCTTAGGGGACGCCTGAATGAGGCTCCTTTCATGTTCCAAAGATCTTTTCCCCCTTGCAGTTTCTTATTTTTGAACTGCTAGGTTGGCAGGAGCTGGGACAGAGATGGGTGCTCATTCTGTCATGCAGTACTCGGGTCTTGAACTGCCGACTTGCCGACCTTCCAGCTAACAAGGCGAGCTTGTTATTGCCAGAAGAGGGCAGCATTTGCCCATAATATAAAACAAGCAAATTCTTAAAACCAGAGCAGGAGGTTGAGGGTGGGACCAAAGCTAAGAGATTAAGATTGTATGGCTGTGTTTCCTTAAGAGGCTGGTCTTGAAATGCAAGTTTTCTTTCCTGATAAGCAATAAACCATTATTATTATTTTCAGAAGAGGATGCCTCCAAATACATCCAATGCTGCTTCAGATGTTATATGACATCTTTGTCAATTTCATTTCCTTATTATTTTATTTTATTCCAAATTAGCGTGAAAGTAATTACAGAAAGGGGGACTGTGGCGACTTAGTGTTTAAGATGCTGAACTTGATGACTGGAAAGTCAGCAGGTCAGCAGTTCGAGACCCGGGTGCTGCACCATGGAGTGAGCTCCTGTCATCTGTCCCAGCTCCTGCAAACCTAGTAGCTCGAAAGCAAGAAATTGCAAGTAGATAAATAGTTACTGCTTCAGTGGGAAGGTAAACAGTGTTCTGTGCACTCTGGTGTCTAGTCATGCCTGCCATGTGTCCACGGAAACATCTGCAGACGCAGATAGCGCTGACTCTTTGGCTATAAACAGATGAACACTGAACTCTAGAGCTGGATACGACTGGCTTTTGAGCAAGGGTGACCTTTACTTTTAATTGCAGAAAGAGATTTTTATCTGTAATGATTTTACAGAAAATGGTTTGTCTGTTTCTGATTTTTTGTTCCTCATAGCTCATTCAAATAGAACATCCAAAACAATTCCAAGCTTTTACTGAACACAAGACTGCCAGTGACCTGTCATTTTCTCAGATGTATGTGAAAAAGAGATATGGAGGCAATACAGTGAAATAAGCATAGTATAACATACAGTGCATCATTAGTGTCCCCACCCCACCCCATCATAGTTCAGCATATATCATCTGCCCTTCTTCCTGAAAGAGGTGCTACATGCATTCACAACTATTGGAAACATTTCGAAAACTGCTGTGCTTCTGGAATGGAAGACATCCAAGATTCACTGTAGTGACTAATACTGTTCCTGGAAGACCTGTTGGGGGCTTATCTACTTTCCACTTAAGTGGTTTTTGCACATTGCTAGTGGCCGGAACAGATTCTGGCAGAAAAGGATGCTGAGAATCTCTGTCAAGTAACCTGAAATCAAAGATGACAGGAGCTGAAACCCAGTGGCTTTTTAAGGAAGAGTAGGGAAGCACTGGAAGAGTTGACCGGGTGGGGAAAACTTAGCCTGGTGCTACCTGGGTGGCTATAGCATTCATATGGTACCTGTAGCTATTGCTTGCTATTCACCTGCATACCGGTGAACAAACATTTCTCATCACTTCTTCCACTTCAGTGGAACCATGCCCTTGATTGGTTTGACCGAGACTGCTGGCTTTGCCGATCCTGTAGCCATGGAAGATGCTAGTAACCTCTTGCAAATCTCACAAGCAGCTAGTACTGAGAATGCTAGTCGTCATATGCCAAGAACAATACTGTACTGGACATAAGTTTGCCTGACTTCAAAACAGAAGTGTAAAAATAAAAGACACCATTGCGTTTTTTTAGCTGGCCTGTTGTCTTGCATTTTTTAGGTGCAGAAGCACTGATCATTAATTATTATTAAGGAACTATGACTTTTTTCTTCTTGTCAGTGATCTGCCAATTAATAGCTCTGTAGCAAAAGCGTTCTCTGTCTCATTTGTCTTCTGCTGCTGCTTATCAAGATTTTCATCCCACAGTTTGAGTGTGTGTGGTAGCCCGTGCCAGATGGCCTTGTTTCTGAGAAAAACTCGCTTTTGGTTAGGAGTAATACGAAGGACAATACCAAATTAGCATAAGCAAATGTCAGCGAGTTAACACAAAGACAACATTCTTTCTTCCCTGTTTTCTACCTTTTATATTCCTTTCCCCCTTCAAGGGCATGGGTGTTGAAAGTGACCAAGAGATTGTGCAGATGATTGGTACAGAGGAACATATGATGGCTGCATTTGGCCCCAGCTTGGAGGAATGCCAGAAAGCTCAGATTTTCACTCAGATTCAGGTACGTAATATGTCAAGCCTTTGCCACTGATGCAGTTTGAAAGAGTATGGTTACTCCCCCCCCCCTGTTATATGTAAACTGAATGGTCTAGAATATGCTCAGGTCAATCTTTTACTTTGGCCAGAAGCCACGGTTAGAAATCTTACTGCCTTTTTTTAGACTAAAGCCTCCTAGAATTGTCCAATCAGTTGTTGGGGAATTTAAGGAGTTAGTGCTGAAAAAAGCAACATTTCCCCAGCTCTAGCCAGAAGTATGCAAAATTTCATCTAAGTCCAGAGTTCTCAACCTTTTAAATCCGGGGGCTGGATCATGCTCCCTCAGATAGCTTTGGGGACCGGATGGCCATTTTGCCCTTCCTCCACCACATGGCACTTCCTGTGTGCTGGAGATGGTGGGGGGCCACATGAAATGGCACCATGGGCCGTATCCGGCCCATGGGCCACAGGTTGAGAATCCCTGCTTTAAGTGCTAATCTATGCAGTGTGTAGTCTGAAGTGGAACAATATGACGCTGTTTCACCACATTTCAAATAGATGATTGTGCATTTAAATATTCTCCATTATTTGAATTTTGAGCACTCGATGCACATTATTATTTACTGCATCAGAAAGAAAACTTTAATGTGGCATGCAGGTCAAGAGAATGGTACAATACAAAAATTGACTGCATTAATTCAAGACATCACTATACTTCTTGCCCCCATTAGATTCCATTTCTTTAGTAAGAGAAAGAGGCAATATAACTCAGATTGGCACAGATAACAGAAACTCATTGTGTGTTGAAACTTTGGTAAATTTTGTAGTCCCTGGAATAAACAGTAACCAGAACATGAAAGTTTAGAATCAAGCCAGAAGATATATTTCCTGATCTAGGGCCGTGATGGCGAACCTTGGCACTCCAGCTATTCTTGGACTTCAATTCCCAGTAAACCCATTAGTGTGGATTCACAGCGACTCCGGCTTCTGGGAATTGAAGTCCAGGAACAACTGGAGTGCCAAGGTTCGCCATTACTGATATAAGGTCATTGATTAATATGTCCTTTTTCATCAGTTACCTTAATGAAGAAGCATCTTGTCCTTCAAAGGGGAGGTTTGCAAAGAGAATTCATGCTGAAGTTTAAAGAGAAAAGCTTTCCACTAGATTTACTAACATTTGTGTGGTTTTCATTTTATAGGCATTAAAGTATTTGGGAAATAAGGTCCGAAGGCAGAGAATGTGGGGAGGACCCAAGAAAACGAAGATGGAAGAAGCAAGAGAACTATTAGCATCAACAATCCTTGCACATATCCCTGTATGTCGGTAGTTTTAATACTGTGAGATAGCTTTCACCACCCCTTGTAGGGAGAGGGGCTGGGATTAAAGTTCCTAATGGATTCTTACTCTTAGGATCCAATTAGATTGAATTTTGCAAAGAACTCATTCAAGTTGGACCTTTGAAAACAACTGTCCATATTCCTGCTCAGTCCAACTCAGTTTGACTAGAAAACTCAGGAATGCTGCCTCTTAGTTTTGACATCCATAGGGCAATATTTTAAATTATATTTCTTACCCAAAATCATTGGATCTGGTATATATATCAGATATATAGGTTGAGGGAGGTGAGGACGTAAACCTGGTGCCGACAATGTGACACCTGCATAGTAAAATCTTGAATGTTAGGGAAAGATTGCAGTTGGTGAAAACATAGAAAAATGAACTTTTTGTGGCAGTTTCCTTTTAAGTATCATTAGAATCATGTCAATCTTGAACATTTTGGATTGAGCATAAGGTTGTGTTTATAAACATACAGAGGTAAATGTATAGGTGTAGGCATATACTGGCTACAATTAGTGATATTTTTCAGCAAGCCATTATCACTGGAACACTGCTTTCTCTTTTTTGAAATTAATTATTGTGACAACTTCATAAAGTTTTCAGAAGCTTAAACAAAAATAGTGAGATTTTAAGATTCCCCCTGAGACATGAGACTGTTGCAATGCTGAAAAATCAGTTCATCTGAACTGCAGGTGTATTTATTGTGATTTCAGAGAAAGGACTATTTTTTAAATTCACTAATATTTACTCCCCCTTTCTTTATTTGAGGTAAAAGAATACAACTTTCGCTCCAAATGTATCTATACAGCGGTGATGGTCCGCCGGGTTATTCTAGCCCAGGGAGACAATAAGGTTGATGACAGAGACTACTATGGAAACAAACGATTGGAGTTAGCAGGACAAGTAAGTGAGCAGTGTTTATATGCTTAAAAAAGTCCACACATCTTTCTGTGGCATGGCACACTCGTATGGAGTCTTCATTTTTATTTTATTTTATTTCATTATTTTATATTTATATAGCTGCCCAACTCACAAAACTCTGGGTGGCGTACAATCTTTAAAACCCTTAAAACAAGAACAACCTCATTAAAACAAATTACCCCGCTAAAACCCCCACACATTAAAAAGACGAAAATTCCTTTGATATTAAACCAATGAGCAGGTGGGGGTCACTTTCCCACCAGTACCCCACACCTGCCCTGCCAGCCATGTTTTCAGATCTTTCCTGAAGGGCAGCAATTCCATCTGCAGTCTTAGTTCCACTGGCAGGAGGTACCATAATGCCGGAGCGGACACAGAGAAGGCCCTCCTTCTTGTGCTAGAGAGACTGACCCCTCTAGCAGATGGTACAAGTAGAGGGGCGGGATGAACTCTGTGCTGGGATGACTGCACAGGTGCCCACAGAGAGGGCTCTAAGCACCATCTCTGGCACGCATGCCATAGGTTCACCACTACTACACTAGGATAAGAAAAAAATCTTCAACTGAATAAGGTACAGGGAATGTTGTGACTCAGTGAGAAGTCCAGTGTGGTAAGGATTAGGGCTTAATATATTATACAGAAGTATTGCAGAGTGTAGTATTTCTTGACACATTTCCCCACCAATGTTCCAAAATAAAAAGAAATTGCAGTTGCTGCAACCAGAGTATGTAATTTCTGCATCCTTTCATCATGCTTTGCTAAAAATAATAATAACAATAGGAGACACACACCCTCCCTCCAATACATTATACTGTTCAGGATTAAAACTGTTCCAGTAGCAAAAAGCAACAGATTTCTTGGAATACATTTTGTCCCAGCTATTTTTTTGCTTAGGAGAAAAAATGTATGGCAAGTGGCTAAAACTAGGGCAACTTAATTATAAAACTTACACGACTGGCACATGGATTGGAATGTGAGTGACAACTCCTTAATTAGCAACATTTGACCTCTGCAATGTATGCATTTTTACTTTCACCACCATAAATTCCAAACAGGATTCTGACAAATGCCTTCATTGCTGGTCTGGCTCTGTGGATTCTGCATCAAAATCGACTTATGGGGAACATGAAGAGCCATGAGGGTTAGAATCTTCCCCACATGGTAGGGCTAAAAACTTTTATGTGACCTGGACCCCAGATATTTTAGTTTCTGTCACACCTTACACTGGTCATTTCAGCTTCTGTTAATATAAAAGTGAGCTGAAATAAGGCTTTGTGAACATAATCACACATATAATCCTTTACCAGTTGTGACAGAATTAATGGTTAGTCTTTTAAAAAAAGACATCTGGAAACAGATTTCTGTCCCTTATGTGTATGTTTTTACTGTTATTAACATATGCTTGGCTGAATTTTGTAAATTAATAAAACGCCTCATTTTAAACCTGTTTGCTATTTTCAGTCTGAATGGCCTGTGATATTTTAATTCTTTTTTAAAAAATGATTATGTTTTTGAGCTAAAAATCCTGTTGCATAAACATTTGGATGAAAAAGACTATTCCTAAGAGGGAAAAGCATAGCAGGCTACACAATGTGAAGACATAAAAGGCATTGTGTCTATAAAAATGTGGGGAAAACAATTGCCGCTAATTTCACACCCCATGGGACAAGAGAATATGAAATGTGCTTTTAGCTTTAGATAACAGTCGTTTCCACTAGCCAAGCTGGTTTACAGAGCTGTGTCTTTATTTTTCTACCCACTAGAGGCTTGGTAGGCCAAGTGCCAGCAGAGATGTTAGCGAAACCTAGCAATTCCATTCTTAATCTTTTCACCTACCTTTTCTCTTTCCTTAATGTGTTCATTATTTTCTGAGCTTTTCCCTCGTCTTTGTCCTCAGCGTTTGTTTGGCATTCTCCCCACCCTTTCCTTATAATTCAGCTAGCTTTGTATGGGTGAGATATGGAACAGCCCCAAAATCCGGCACCCTGGAAAGGAAAGGATTTCTACCCTCTGACAAAAGAAAACCGCCTTGACTTCAGAGATTGACTAATCCCAGCTGTTCTGATAATATAATTAAGGCTGCCTAATGTCTTTAATTTTTCAACCCAGTTTGTGTGAAAAGGAGAATTTGGCACTCTAAAGCCTTAAACACTAAATGGCAATCTCAAGACACCTAATTAGAATTCTCTGACATTAAGCTAATTGGTGAAACTGTATTTCAGTGGCTTAACTACTTTATTAATTTTTTTCTTCAGGATTTTCAAATGAAAATCAATTGACGAGCTGTCATTTCCCCCCTTATGACCCCCCATTTCTTCAAATTTAATTTGCTCTCCAATGTTCCTGTGTGAAACATCCTGGGTTTACTATAAAAATAAAATGAATATTATCGCTGCTGTTCCATCCTATTCTCTTTTTAATCACTTATCCTTGACCTAAAAACTGATTGGTGTGAAACTTTGCTAGGGTTCTTAGAGAAAGCTTGTTGCTGCACAGAAAATTGCCCACGAAGAGCTTCAGGTTGGAAGTCAAGAGGTTTATGTATGCTTAACTTTGTTGCTTCAGACTTCATCAAAATATTGGTGACTGTTCTGAAGTGTGTAGAGATATTTGTGGTGTCTTTATGTCCAGATTTCTTGGTAATTTTGATGGTCAACCATGAAACAATCAATCCTGCATACACTAATACTGGGTATTAGTGGGAGAAGATTTTTACAACCTAATGTGATCACTCTTTGCAAGAAACTTGATTGGTAAAGTTATTTTCCTGCCTCCAGGATTTGAAGCAAGCCCTCGCCATTCTTTCTTTTTGTTTCCTTACTTCCATCGTCTTTGTTACTGATAGTGCCATTCTTCTTCTTCTCTAATCTCTGATAAAGTAACAAGCATGCAGTTTATCTCATTATTTTAAACCTTTGCTGCTGTTTTTAATCTGCATGTATTTATTTTCTGCTATTTTATTATCGATTTTCTAAAATTCTATAATTTTAATTTTTTGTTTTATTTTTTAAATATTTTTAATTAAATTTATATGCATATAAAAATACAATACACAATACAAAACAAATAGATTATACAAGATAATACTTTTAAAAAAGACTGAAATACAAAAAACAACAAATAAGGAAAAAATATACACACCTATCCTAATACATTTATATATTTATCTTTGTTAATCATATCTTAAAACCATCATTGTAAATACTATCTCTTAACTTATTACTTAAGTAGTTATTCTCTAGTCTTAACTGCCATCTCAGAACTCATTTTCCAATAAGTCATATAAAACCATTAAGGATAGGAGAGAAAAAATAGAAAAAGCTAAAAATAAAAAATAACTGTAAATAATAATCACCCTGGAGACCTCAGAATATCAGACTAATTTAATTCCAAAATCCACTTTGCTCAGGTACAGGTCTATTTCTTTCATCCCCCTTAAGGGAGTGATCCACAAAAGGTTTCTAAATACAGTAATACCTCATACAAAGTCCGCTTCATACAACATCGGAATCATACAACATCGCCAAATTCCTTGAAAAAAGTTGCCTCATACAAAGTCGTGCGACTTTGTATGAGGCATTGCGGTTTTTTCCAGGTTGCATTGTGACTGGGACGTATAAAAGGCAGGACACATGCATGCATTGCTCTTCTGGGTTTTGCATGAAGCGAAGAGTGTTTAGGAGTGGTTTTGAGCGCGATTTTGGATTTTTTTTTTATTTTTTTCGTCAGAATTTTTAGAAGCATTCCTGGGATTTTTGCAGCATTCTTCAGGTTCTTGGACAATCAGGGTTGTTTGACATGTTTTTGTAACGTTTTTAGCCTTTAGACAATGATTTCTTAAAGTTCTGTCAGTTTCTTGTCTGTTTCCTTGACTTTGCCCTGAAGTCTGTGCTGTTACAGTACAATGTATCTCTATGGAAATGACGTTGTATGAGGCATCGCGGCAAGGATTTGAACGTTGGATGAAGCATCGCAGCTAGGATTTTGCATGCCTCATACAAAGTCCAAATCCGTATAAAGTCCAAACTTGTAGAACCAAGTTTGGACGTTGTATGAGGTATCACTGTATTCCAAAATCTATTTTCTTTCAAATTATCCCTTTTTTTATCTCTCAAGTCAATTTGTCATTCAATGCTAAATTCCACATTTCTTTATACGACTCTTCAGTTTGTATAATTACATCATTTTCCCAATATCTAGCAATACAATGTCTAGCTGTTGTAATCATTATTTCTAATAACTCTTTCTTATCCTTATTTAAATTAATACCTTCCACATTTGTTAACAGAGTGGTACCTGATCCCAATTTTATCATCTTGCTTTATTTTTATTAAATATAGAAAAACATATAATAGCCCAGTCGAGATGTACTTTAGACCTTGCAAAAATTCCCAAGTTAATGAAACTCTGGGATGTTCTGTATGCATGCCCAGTGGAACTACACTCAATTTATCCAACAAAATTTCCTTGTGGAACCTTGGGGGTGGGGGTGGGGGCAAAAACTGCAAACTTTTAGCACTTTTCTCAGTTTTTAGATTATATCTAAACCTTGCGTTTTTGTGTACTATATGTAATTAGAAAGTTGTAGAGCATTAAATTTCCTTCAATTATCACTGGTCAAACTTATTTTTTAAGTGTCAAAATTTCCAAACAGAAAGACGAACTCCGTTTTTATGCTCTTTGAACCTTAGATGTACACTGTAAGTATGAGCATCCTACAGAGGAGGGGGTAGTGGGAGGGGGAAGAGGGGGGAGGGGGATGTATGTAGTTGAATGTTTGGAAATTGAAGTAGAGTCCAAAATTCCATTAAATATGTTGCAAAATGGAAGATACTTAGCAAAACCTAGCCTTATTAGCAGGTTTTTACAAATTTGAGAAATTTAGCACTTTTTTAAAGCCCTGTATCTCAGAACCTATGGGGTTAAAAATAAGTTTGACCAGTGATAATTGAAGGAAATTTAATGCTCTACAACTTTCTAATTACATGTGGTACACAAAAAAATGCATGGTTTAGAAGATATAATGGAAAAACTGAGAAGAGTGCTAAAATTTTTGCCCCCCTCCCCAAGGTTCCACAAGGATATTTTGTTGGATAAATTGAGTGTAGCTCCACTGGGTACCCATACACAACATCCCAAAGTTTCATTAACTTGGGAATTTATGCAAGGTTCCCCCCCCCCCCCCATTTTGGACCTATGGCGACTGAGCTATAAAGAAAGAATGCAACACTAAAAAAAGTGTTCAACAAATATGTGCAACCAACACCAATGGGAGGTTGTCTCCCCTTATTATCTGAAAAAAGCTTTAACATTCTATATTTGTCAATACTTTGTACACCACACAGAGAAATTTGGCTGTGAAGTGGTCTTAACATACAATGACCAAAAATCCTATTGCATTTTTATGTTGGCATAATGCAGTCATATCTTGGAGCACAACAGCAAGAGCCTTTTTTAAAAAACTTGTGGCAGTTCACTAACAAGATTTATGCTTTTGTCACTGGGCATAACTAATAGGTTTGACTAATACTGAAATGACAACTTCTTATTTAATCATGTTCAGAATTGTTAGATCTGATAATATTGTTCTTTATGCATCAACTGAATTAGCTCATCTTTGCTATGTTCAGTAGATCAGAATGTGGAAATTGCCACTCTTTTAGAAGGTGGAAGAACATATAGATGTAGTTTTACAGTTCATCTATTTGTAGTATGGGTCTGGTTGCTAAATGACTCATTACAGCTCGGTATCCTGTTTTTCCACTGCAGCTTCTTGCCCTTCTGTTTGAAGATTTGTTCAAGAAATTTAACTCTGAACTAAAAAAGATTGCGGATCAAGTAATCCCTAAGCAAAGGGCAGCCCAGTTTGACGTTGTAAAGCACATGCGGCAAGATCAGATCACCAATGGTATGGTAAATGCCATCTCCACTGTAAGTGTTTCATTTGCTCTTGGAAGGTTGTAGGGTTACTGCCTCATGGAGCAATCAACCACCTCTGATTTTAAGTCAGAAACTTTGAGAGAATGAGTTACAGTTTACTATCAACAGTGTGGTAGAAACATGCATTATAAATATACATTCAGCAATTGTTTTAAAGCCAGAGTTGTGTTTTTCTCCATGACTGCTTTCAACATTTTAAAATCATCATATTTGACAATTTCTCTTCTACAGTATAATGGAATAGGAGGGGGTGCTTTCTTTTTGAAATAGTAGATTTCTGAATTTTGTTCAAACCAGAGGGAAGGCATTTGGCCTTCAAAAATGGTAGCTGGGAAAGATAAAGAGTAGACACAATATGATGTGTTCTGTGAGAACAGAACTTAGGTTTGATAGACATCTAATGCTATGTGGTATGTTGGAATCCTTCAGAAGGAGGGTCAAAAGTGAAAAATGTGTTCTGATATGGGGGAGAGATCAGGAGGTTTTTGCCATGTTTGTTTTAGCCATGTTTAGAAATGCCATGGGAGCTTAGGATCGCTTTACACCAGATGGAAATGTGAGTAGAAAACCCACCAAACGGTAGTTCTCCAATTAGATACAACCACGCCAAAGCCAGGAGCTAGAAAGGTTTTTATTTTCATGTGTATGGAATGGCTAGTTTGCAAATCATGTTCCTCTGCTATAAGCTTTTGAAACTTTACTAATTGCGCATTAATCAAATAATTTTTGGAACGCAGAACCAGTATCTCTGGTGAGTTTAGAGCTAAGCTGTGGTGGGGATAGATCTGGTGTATTGGCAATGCTACCATACCCTAATTACGCATTTTAGTAATATCCTACTTGGACTAGTGGGTTTACTAGCTCAAACAGCCAGTCAGTAAACCCTTCACATTCACGCTAGCCCAAAGCCAGGTAGAGAGTACCAGGACCATGCCCAGGGGTAGGGTGGGCCCAGAGTGTAGGTACAGACTGCTGGCAAAGGGGAAGATGATGGTGGTATGTTAGGGGGCAGAGTGTATAACCCTTACATACAGTCTTAGTGTTATTGCTAGTATCTTGTTCCTATTCTAACAAGCATTACCACATTCTTCTACTAGAAAGCCTAGAGAGCAGATGGAATCTGAAACCATTGTAACACTGTTTTAGTTGAAAGACCCATGTTTTAAAAATAGATAATTAGTCATTATTATTATAATACGCTGTCAAGTTTATTCTGGATTATGTGACCCTTTCCTGGGTTTGCTGGTATGGAGTACTCAGAAGTGTTTTACCACTCCCTTTTTCTGGGGATACTCTGGAATTGTGCTACTTGCCCAAGGCCAGATAGGCTGGTGTTTGTTTTTTGTTTCTTTGGGTTGTTTTTTTTTTTTTTTGCAAGCACAGTGAGGAATTGAACTCTCCATCCCTGGTTCCAACTAGGTATTCTATCTCACTGAAAACGAAAACAGCTTGTACTGCATGTTGGTAGACTTTGTTATTCTTGACCTTTAGGGGAATTGGTCACTGAAGAGATTCAAGATGGATCGTCAGGGTGTAACTCAAGTTTTATCCCGCTTGTCTTATATATCTGCTTTGGGAATGATGACAAGAATCTCTTCTCAGTTTGAAAAAACAAGGAAAGTGAGTGGTCCCCGTTCTTTGCAGCCATCTCAGTGGGGTATGTTATGTCCATCAGACACTCCAGAAGGAGAGGTAAGTATCATGAACCTAATTTCCTCCCTTACCACACCTTGTCACAATGACAATGTCATCACATTTCTTGAGGTGCCCTATGTACTCTTAACCTTCATCCAAAAGTACAGTTCAATATGTCTTTACCATTGTCTGATCTACCAAAGCTTAGTTGTCTCTTGTTCTGCGCTTTGCTTTATTTCCATTTCCTCACCCTCTTTTATGCCCACCTCCTCCAAAGTAGAGGAATCCCAATCCCATGTCCATCTCTTGGAATGTCAAAGAAGTCTTGTTAGAATATCCACTATTTTCTGGTGTTACTTCATTCACTTTGCTTTTCACCTTGGCTATAACCCATTAAAATTTGTTTGTATGTCTAATTGTGCTTAGTGAGTTTTACCCAAAATATTTGGTGAGTCTGAGAGTGATGGAAACTTAACTATTTGTCACTCAAGTTTCAAATTTACATGCTGTTCCTTGAGAGGATGTACTATTGAACTCAATTAGTCAAACATCTGAGTAAGATACATAGGATCCAGTTCAGCATCCCTTTCTGTATCCTTAACTGGAGCTTAGTTGTGACAAGTTGAACAATATCTGGTACCATCAGTCCCATATGGCAATAGTTAATGTTGCCAGTTTTTAATGTTTGCGCTGCATACTGAACAAAATGATATTTCGTCAATGCATCTTACATAAACACAAAGTGCTTTTCAGTGTGTTAAAATTTGCTATCAATCAAAGCAAAAATAAATTGAATTTAGGTGAAACCATTGCCTATACATTCCTTTTCCAATTTCAAAATATTTTCTATTTTCTTCAGGCTTGTGGCTTGGTTAAAAACCTGGCACTGATGACTCACATTACTACTGATATGGAAGATGGCCCTATTATTAAATTAGCTGGTAATCTGGGAGTTGAAGATGTAAACCTTCTATGTGGAGAGGAACTTTCATATCCAAATGTTTTCCTTGTTTTTCTAAATGGTATGGCATTTCAAAAAAAATCTATTTTGTTGTTTTTAACCTGAGAATTAGATAGAAGGTTTATGTAAACATTTCAGTGGTCTTACTTTTTAATCTAATAATCTAAATAAAGTGGTTTTTCATAATATGTTATATTTTAAAAGGTAGCATCGGATGCTAAGATCAACAGGCTAAATGGAATGACTTCTTTAAAATGCTGCCATTCTTTTAGTTTCAGTTATGATTTCTTGTTAAAACCTTTTGGTACTCATATGTAGGATTCCAAGACTCTTGAGCAGGGGTGCCCAAACTTTTCGGGTCGTGAGCTGGTCACATGGTTCCTCCCACCCGGAAGCGGAAGTAAAATGCGTAGGTGCCGAACACACCCACAGCTGTCATAAACATGGGCCATAGTTTGGGCACGCCTGCTCTAGAGAGGCACGTGAAAATACAGTACTTATATGTGTAGGGAGGCATTTTTCTCCCTTGTGCCATGGCTTCCCTAGTAATACCTTCTGAAAAAATTATTTCTACCTCTTGGAAGAAAGACCTAAACTCTTAGTGTAGAAATAGTTCTTTTAGCTTTTTGAAAGTCACTTAAAATAATTGAGTTTTGAGGTGGGAGTGTAATAAAGTTGCTTGTAAAATGCTTGAATATATATGGGTGGGTGGGCTTAAAGGGGCTTTAGACATAGTAAAAAGGATACTCCCCTTTCTATTTTCTCAGTGTAGCTGAGTCTTTGAGTATTCTGATGTGCATCAGTTCATAGCCAGATGCTGGTGTGCTTATGACAAGATGGTTTTCTTGGCAGAAGTTGATATTTTAGCCATGTCCAAATAATATCTACATCCTCTATAGAAAGCCAGTTGGGTTCTACACCTTTAATTCTGAGAAATGCATAAATGCCTCTATCTACAAAGGAGAAGAACAGCAAATGTGTCATAGCTAATCAAGGAACAACAAAGGGTATTTGTAGACAGTGTTGGACCCATTCATCCCAAAGCCAATAGCAGTGAACCATAATAGACAAAAATGGAAATGCATAATGTAATTGCTTTCTTGAATAGGTAACATCCTTGGTGTTATTCAAGACCACCAGAAACTTGTCTACACGTTTCGGCTAATGCGTAGAGCAGGCTATATCAATGAATTTGTATCAATCTCCACAAATCTGACGGACAGATGTGTATATATCTCTTCTGATGGTGGAAGATTATGCAGGTAAGTATTTTGAAATGCTTTCTTTGTGAGTTATCATCTATACACCAATGAACACAACATGGGCTATAGTAAGTTCAGCTCATTCTCATGGACAGATTGTATGGACCAGCAATTATACACACAGAGAGTTTACACAATGCAGATTTACTGCCCAACAATTGCCTAGTGACCCCAAAAGCAATCATGTGAATTGACAATCAAGTAGGACATGTTTCAGAAGTAAAAAGTAAGTATCAGTGCATTCAGCATTGGATGACCAGTTAGTTAATAATCAGTTTTTCATTTAAATATGCTGTGGCTTTTTTGTTTTTTATAACCTTTTGCTGTTTTTCACATCTCCACTTCAACGTTTTGGAAAGGTTGGTTATAGTTTAAACTATTGGCTTAGACTCTTGGAGTGAAAAGTTGGAATATATTGTAGTTATTTACTATGCATTGCAAGAGCATCTTGAGCAAATAGCAACAGCCCTTGGCATTTGGATTGTGCATGCCACTCTTTGTTTCTGTGTGGTAGGAGAGAGCTCTTTTTAGAATCCTGGTTGTGGCTTAATATTTCCTCGCTCAGTTTTGTAGTTTAGTGTGCAGATGTTTAATATTTTTATCTTCTTTCTTCAGTGTGAAATTGGAATTCTGTGGGCTAGCTTAGCTGAATAATTAACTAGCAACTGAAAGCATTGCTTTTTATATAAATGTGGTAGACACACAACACAATATTCGCTCACTTCTAGCTGGCAATTAATGAATTAATGCTGTGATATTTTTTTGGGGGGGGGGCACCAGTAGGCACTTCAGAATCCCACTGAGGTCTTCTTAATTGTCAATTAGAAGTGAGTGAATGTAACACTATTTGGCTTCTGAATGAGTAAAAAAAGCAACAAGATTTCAGACAACATGTTCTTATTCCCAAAGTGTCGTTGTATAGTTATGTCAGTAGCTGTACTACAAACAGGAATTTTTGTTGACATGTACATCTTCTCCACTCAACTGTAGACTTGATTCAATTATTATTTTTATGGGTAAGATGAATAAAATTCTTTAAATGCAGTGGTTCTCCGCCTTTCCTACGTTGTATCTGACCAACCACTCTATCAAAGAACTTGAAAGCTACAATAAATCCTACATTTTTCCAAAGAAGACATTTACAGGTTTACTGACATTCTGTTGTTATATTTATCAGTTATGTAAATAGCTGGTAAATAATAAGAATGGGGTATTAAGGGGGGGGGATGAGTGTTCAAAGTTGCTACTAAAATGACAAAATGTTACAAAGGGGTGATCTGTAACAGGTAGAGTTGGTTGAAGGTAGCATGTCACTCTTGCAGGATTCTGAGTAAATTGTTGCCCCAAAAAATCTTGTAATCCATCTGGACTGCTTCTCTATTCTGTTAGTGATATGTGGGTCTTTGGTTGAGAACTGCTGTCATAATAAGCAGAACAATTCATGGTGTAGTATTGTTTAGTTAAGAGAAGAACTATAAGCTTGGCATAATCAAATCAAACTTTAACCTGAATTGTTTTGAGTAATCATGTAATTGACAAAAATATAAAGTTTTAAAATGTGGCATATATGCTACTTGGAAGTGGCACAGATTGGAGTCCTAATCATATATATAAGCATATTGCCAAAATGAGCAATTTCCTCAAATGAGAAGTTACATTCCCTTCAAGGAGATGGTATTCTCTTCTCCTACAAAAGACACTTTCATTCAGATTTTCATTCAGATATAACATAAATGTTTAGAAACTGGACAATTAATTAGCTGAGTAGTCTACTTTATTTGATCATTCCAACTATTAGTAATTATTTGCATAGCATTCTGCAGTATGTGCCAATGTCAAGTCAATCCAGGGTTTTCTACATACAGTATTCAGAAGAAGTTTATCATTCCCCTCTGGGGGCATCCTAGGGCTATGTGGTTTATCCAAGGCTCTTCTCTCTGGAGGCACAGTGGGGAATCAAACTCCCAGCCTTTGGTTCTGCAGCCAGATACCTAAGCCATTGAGCTGTCCAGCCAGTATGTACAGGTGAAACTCGGAAAATTAGAATATCGTGCAAATGTTCGTTCAGTCCAGTAATGCAACTTAAAAGGTGAAACAAATATATGAGATAGACTCATTACATGCAAAGTGAGATACTTCAAGCCTTACTTTGTTATAGTATTGATGCTTATGGCTTACAGTTTATGGAAACCCCAACCCCCCATTCTCATGTACCCCATAATCATCACATAATGTTATGTACGCTGTACGCCATGATCATCACAATTATAATGAATGAAGGCATGACATCTCTTGCTTTGCATGTAGTGAGTCTATCTCATATATTTGTTTCACCTTTTAAGTGAAATGAATGAACATTTGCACGATATTCTAATTTTCCGAGTTTCACCTGTACATATCATTGTTATACATTCTTTTAATTTGTTTTGTCACTTGAAAATTAAAAAGCCTGTTGCAGTATTTTGTTATGAAAACTATATATAGGTATGTAATACATGCTGTAAAGCTGGCATCATCAACACAAAAGTACTTCATGGTGGTTACATGCCATTCAAAGTAATGAAATATGCTGCTGTGTCAGCAGGGGTGTGGCTATGTGCTATCAAGTCACTTGTGACTTACAGCAACCCTGACAGTTAGTGATCTCTAGAGCAGAGGTCTACAATCACCGGGCCATGGTGGGGGTGGGGGTGGCGCTGAGAGCCCCAATGACAACCTTCTTCCCTTAACTTACTCTGCTGGGTCTGCCCAGCGAATGGAGCGAGAGCACGGGCTTCAGACACAGCAGATAGGCAGTGGCCTCTCCTTCACATGTATTATGCTACACTTTTTCTTTTAAGGAAAAAAAGCTTAAACTAATACTAAAGCCTCATTAAAAACAAAAAATGTTCTTACCTGTCTCCATGTTGTCCTCCACCATCCATGTCTGGTTTTGGTTAGCTGCACCCTGGCAAGACTAAACAAATCCCACCCCCCACCCCACTTACTGGTTTGTGGAAAAATTGTTTAGCATGAAGCTAGTCCGTGGTGCAAAAAAGGTTGGGAAACCCTGTTCTAAAGAATCTTTTTCAGTTTCTGTATAGGGCCAAGGTTACACTTTCAGTTTGTACATGTGCCTTTTAGATTCAATCAGTAAAGTTCTGGAATAAGTAATGAAAGATCCCTGGAAGTTCTGTGATAAGTGTATGTGGAGCTTTTCAAAACCTTTAAGAAAAAGCTCTTAATTATGTTCTGTGTATTAACTGGAAGCCCTTTACCTCTGCAATATACAGTAAAACCCTGGTTTACGATTGTGGTTCGTTCCGACTGCTTTCATTGGAAACCGGATCAATTGTAAACCAAAGTATGTTTTCCCATAGAAATATATTGAAAAATAAAAAAACGGTCCTGACCACACCAAAAATAATTTTTTAAAAATACAAAAAAAACCCAAAAAATACCAGACATGTTCGTCCCCCATCACTCGCTTGATCCCACCAGCTGGTGAGGGGCTGGGGTGGAGAAAAGTAGGTGTTCTTAAAAGATTTACTCCTCACCTCAATCGATTGAACTCCTCAGCTGATTAGTAGTTGGGGTGGAGAAGAGGGGGGGTTCTTGAGGTGCGGGAGAGAAAGAGGAAGCCCCTAAGAACACCCCCTCCTTCTACCCTCCACCCAACCCCCAGAGGTGGAGCTTGATCGAGGTGCAGGGGGGAGAACATGTACAGTAAAAGAAAAAGCTATCTCCCTACCTTTTCCACACCATTTCTGCCTCTGCAGCAGTAAGTCGACCCTACCTCTCACTGGACTTGTCTTTTCTAAGCCATGCTGAACTTGGTGCCTGACGGAGACCCTTTTCTAAGCCTTTCGCTTAGTGACGTGTTGATGTGTGGAATGTCTGATATGTGTATTGGAATGCAACTGCCTTCAGTGTGCTTCCCTTATCAAGTTAGCCATTCTCAACCTACAGAGATCATACTACAGTATATGAGCCTTAACACTTAATAAATGTAAAGTAAATTAAAATATGAAACCATCCCTTGTGATTATCATGACATTCGCGACTTCTGGTGGTTGGGGGTGGGTGCCGTTTTAGAGTCTAAAATGGCACTGGGCCACCATTTTAGAATTTAAAATGGTGGTGGTGGTCTAATTCCCAGTCGTAAGGTGAAAAAACATTGTAAAACGGGATGTTATTTTCAAAGAATTTGGCATCATAAACCGTGGCAAACATAAACCAGGGTGTTCATAAGCCGGGGTTTTAATTTTTAATTTTAATTTAACATTTTTAATTTAAAAAATTAAATTAAATTACTGTACAGCTTTTCTTTTACTGTACTTAATCTTTCACATTCTTCAGTTATTTTCCATCTTTTAAAATTTCAGCTGTATAATGTTATGATAATCTGCCCTTTCCTGAAAGCATGTTGTGTACAAACAGCTAGGAATCTCTAGCTCTTCCTCCTTCAGCACTCCCTTTCTATAGTGCCTTATCATATTCCTCAAGATGGCAGTCCCAACTTTAGATGTCATTTCCCCCATTTCTGTGAAGAGGAGTATAATGTGCTTGCTGTACATTTGTTAATTTTCTTTCTCTTCATGTAGACCATACATTATTGTGAAGAAGCAGAAACCTTCAGTTACTAAGAAGCATATGGAAGAACTTGCACACGGTTATAGGTAAACAACTTTGCAAGATTTGTCATGCTTGTTTCTTTCTGTAGCCATAGCCATGCAAAAAGTAGGATAAACAGCAGAATGTCCTACTTTCAAACTGTCATAGTAAAAAATTAGATCTTTCTATGTGATTTATAGGGACTGCAGTGGCTTAGTGATCAAGATGCTGAACTTGATGACTGGAAGGTCGGCAGGTCAGCAGTTCAAGAACTGAGTGCTGAATGACAGAATGAGCTCCCACCTCTGTCCCAGCTCCTGCCAACCTAGCAGTTCAAAAGCAAGAAAATGCAAGTAGATAAATAGGTACCGCTTTGGCACGAAAGGTAACAGCATTCTGAGTGCTCCGATGTCTAGTCATGCCTGCCACACGACCATGGAAACATCTGGAGATTCAGACAGTGGTGGCTCTTTTGCTGTAAATGCTAGAGTCAGATATGATTGGCTTTCGAGCAAGGGAGACCTTGGGCTGCTGGGCAGAGGGGCGGGGTGGACTCTGTGCTGGAGGGAGGGAATAAGTGCTCCTATTGGACTGCTGGGCAGAGCCAGAGAGAACCTTGTGCTGGTAGAGGGAGGAAGCTCTCTCATTGGGCTGCTGAACAGAGGGGCAAGGCAAAATCTGTGCTGGGGGAGGGAGAAGGCGACAGCATGCTTGCCAACTGAGAGGACTGGGAGTGCCCTCTCCGGCACGCATGCCATAGGTTCGCCCTCACTGGCCTATACCATTTACACCTTTTAGGAGAAAGAGCTATAGTTCAATGGCAGAACATACCATATTTTTTTGGACCATAAAATGGACTCCCCCTCCCCCCCCCCAAAAAATGTGGGGGCAAAATGAGGGTGAGTCTAATAGTCCAAATATT
The DNA here is from genome assembly GCA_035047305.1 of Bradypodion pumilum. NCBI lineage: Eukaryota > Metazoa > Chordata > Lepidosauria > Squamata > Chamaeleonidae > Bradypodion > Bradypodion pumilum. Next base: position 33,060,024 of record JAWDJD010000005.1, read on the forward strand.
TTACAACAGCCACGGCTGGCCGAAGACCTCCACCGCCACTGCCACAGCTGTTCCGGGGCAGGGGAAAGAAGGGCCAGGAAAAGAAAAAACATATGTTCGGCAGGCCATTACACAGGTGGCCACAAGAGGGCGCAAATCACAATTTCTCATTTAAATGCATTGGAAATCAATTTATTGTACAGTATTCTAAAGCTTTTTTGTTTGTATGTTCCCAGTGCATTTCAGTGGGAAACCAAACCTGTGCATAAAAAGAAAAGGTTTCATTTACCTTTCTTGCCTTTGTCCCTGCTCCATGTGGTCAAAATGGAGGGGGAAGCCATGCTTCCTGGTTGCAAGGAGAGCAAGAGGTAGGCTAGACCATTGCTTCCTGTCTCAGTGCAATTGGCTTGCCTGCCCATTTCCCCTGCAGCGCCACCACTGGTTGGTGGTGCAAATACAGTACTATTTGGTTCAGAATATTTTTTCTTGTTTTCCTGCTTTAAAAACTGGGTGTGTCTTATGGTCAGGTGCATCTTATGGTCCGAAAAATACGGTAAGTTTCATGTTCAGCCCCTGACCTATTTTCAGTGCTGGATGCTGTAAAGGATGTTGTAATGTAAGAAGGTGAAAGATCTTTCTTATTTTACAGTAGTGCAGAAACATGCTTATTTATCAGTAGTAAGCCATAATGTGGAATTATAAATGTTCTACCTTCAGGAATTTTGAAGACTTCTTACATGAAAGCCTTGTTGAATATTTGGATGTAAACGAGGAAAATGATTGCAACATTGCATTGTATGAACATACAATCAATAAGTAAGTGTGCTAGGTTATCCAAAGTATATTGGTATATTTTAATGTTGGTTTTAGCACAGAAAAAATGCTTTGTATTAAAGGTAGTTTATGTCATAGAGTAAATGGATATCATGCATAAATGTGTATACACACACACATATATATATATACGTACATATGTGTGTGCAGATATCTGTGACAGTAAGCATGCTAATACTTCCTTATTCAAAATTATCCTCCTTTCATTTTTGTATTTATTGGAGTTATTGTCTTCAAGAACTCTGCATGTTCATAATGCATTAATGGACACATACCTGTATACGTTTCCATTTATTTCCATCATAGAACTTTATATTTTCCAACAATTGAAGTACATGAGGCACTTGTGTAGAATAGTTCTTGTGTATGGGATACTTCTTGTGTATAATGGAGCTCCTAATATTTGCTAGAGTTCACAGCCTGATAAGACTTTTGTAAATCAAGAACATATCAAATAGTTGGCTTACAAAATGTAATAGATAAACATTTTGACCAATTTAAAATGCATGTCTTTGAATTGTCACTTTTCTCCTTTATTGATTAATTTTGTGCCTTCTGCACAATCTCTTTAATTGCAAACTTTTGTAAATACAGTATAAGGTCTGTAAGATTCACAAAACTCACCTATAGTTATATTTTTTCTTTACAAGAGAGACAACTCATCTAGAAATTGAACCTTTTACTCTTCTTGGTGTGTGTGCTGGACTCATTCCTTACCCTCATCATAACCAGTCTCCAAGAAACACTTACCAGTGTGCTATGGGGAAGCAAGCGATGGGTAAGCTGCCTGGTGCCTTAAATTTGAGTGATTTTCATATCTGGCAAGTCAAGCAATATTGTACCACTATGGTCGTGATGGTCTTCTTGGGGGGAAAGACAGATATAAATTGGTTTTAAAATGGTAAAATAAATCCCAAGAATCTTAGAATGTGCTCTTAAATACTTCCTCTCTGTGAACATGGAAAGTTCCGCTACTATTGCTCCAGAAGGCCAAAAATGGTGTAAATAAAAGTAGGTTTTACATCTTCTGACGTCCAGACTCTCCTCTTTCCTTTTGAAATGGGGATAGGAAAATATGATTGCCTTGAGACGATATGATTTTCTCTCTCGTTAAAGGTCGCCGTTGCTCGAAAGCCAGCAGTATCAACTCTAGGGTTCAGTGCTCATCTCTGTTTATAGCCAAAGAGCCAGCACTATCTGTGTTTTCAGACATTTCTGTGGACATGTGGCAGCCATGACTAAACACCAGAGTGCACGGAACTCTGTTTACCTTCCCACCAAAGTGGTACCTGTTTATCTACAGGTACTTGCAATTTCTTACTCTCGAACTGCTAGGTTGACAGGAGCTGGGACAGAGATGGAAGCTCACTCCAACATGCAGCACTCAGGTCTCGAACTGCTGACCTGCCAATCCTCCATCTACTATTTTCTAAAGCACCTGTCACCTTCCACCAGTTCCCCTACAGCAATTTGTCCACCACAGATTCTCCTTCTACTTCTGGTGCATGTTAGATAGCTAAAATGACATTATGCTAAAGCCAGCATCCTTTATTCCATCGCCATTGTACATGTTTTTAGCATCTTAATAGAATTATTAATGTTTTTGTATCTTTTTGCAATATTTTGTTTTCTTTTTCTTTGCCTTTTTAAAGGAAGATAAATACTTTATGCAAGGAGAGAAAGAGGAAGTGGGCAGGATCTTTCCTATAAATAGCTAAATGTTCTGTTCTGCAGTATCAATTACCAATCTTATAAGAGTAATAAAATGTTTTACTTTCTGTTTGTTTTAGAAATATAGTTATAATGCCTTGTGTCTTTCTAGATAAATCATGAAATGCCCGAATTCACGCATTACTGTATTAGAACATCCTAAGTGCACTAAACGGGAAGTGAAATTAAATAGGACATATTGCTATGTAAAAATACCTAAGAGCCCTATCCAACTTCTAAATATTTGCTGTCCCCTTCGGCTGAGCAGCTAAAGTTTTGTCAGTATTACTACAATCTAAAAACATCACTGAACAACAAAACCTAAGATTTTAAAAAGCATAAATAGTTTATAGTGTGGTGTGTGCACTTTATGGATGAATACATTGTGACCTTGTGTAAAATACCTTTTATCTCAGTCCAGCAATCATTTTTGTTTCCACTTTAAGTAGGCATGGGAACTTCAAGTGTGCAAATAATGACTCTCTGGCCCCATCATCTGTCCTTTACACGTGGGTTTCCTTTTTCCATTGAAACAAATAGTGCATTCTTTGTGTGCCTTGGACACATCTTCACCTTTGCATTCTGCCTTTTTGATAATCCTTGCAGTTTTTAAGAAATGAAATTATCGTTTTTTGTTTTCGCCAAGTTACATTTAACTACATGGGCTTATACTGATTTATTTGTTCTCCATATGCCACCTCTACCCAGATAATTGCTTCCTGGTAAGTTCCTATTGCAGTGGGGCTGTGGTGGCTTAGTGGTTAAGACACTGAACTTGACGACTAGAAGGTCGGCAGGTCAGCGGTTCGAGACCCAAGTACTGCATGATGGAGTAAGCTCCCGTCTCGGTCCCAGCTCCTGTCAACCTAGCAGTTCGAAAGCAAGAAATTGCAAGTAGATAAATACTGTAGCTCCCGCTTTGGTGGGAAGTTAAACAGCATTCCATGAACTCTGGTGTTTAGTCAGGTCTGCCACATGTCCATGGAAACGTCTCCAGACACTGACAGTGCTGGCTCTTTGGCTGTAAATGTAGATGAGCACTGAACTCTAGAGTCAGATACGACTGGCTTTTGAGCAAGGGCAACCTGTACTTAAATTCCTACCTGTTCCTACCTGATTCTAGATATTATCTGTAAGTTACTTCTTTGGTGCAGTGCCAAAGAGTAAAAAATCCAATTTTTAAACCCAGTGAGAGCAGGCATGCTTAATTACTAGCTGAGTGTGAAGTCAGTAGTTAGCAAAGACCCACCACTGTTAGTTGATCTACTCTGATGGGTACCAACAATTGGAGCTAAGTCAGAGTTGTGTTCCCTATTGTGATAATTTTGCTCAGGAAAAAAAATCTTAAGTGGTATTTAAAATAATAGCTGACAATATATATATTTTAAAAATGGATATGAATCTTGGTTATGAAATATGATATCCTCTGAATAAATTCTAAAACTGAGAAGCATTTCCCCCTTCTGATGGAAATGAACATGAAAGTTTCATTTGGTGGCAAAAACACTATGTTTGAAAAATACTTGACACTATTTTTTTTTTGGGGGGGAGGGATGAAATAATATACTGTACCTTTTATTTTTAATTCCATTCTCATTGTTTAATGTGTTTTTTTCCTGGAGACTCTATTTTAGGACTATTAGCCTCAGAAGGTTTGGTTAGTTACCACACACAGTTAAGCAGGATCAATGTGTACAGAAAGCCAATGCAGTATCTGTAGAGTTCTTTTGTAGTTTCCTGTGTGAAGGTCTTTTTTCCCCCTCGTTTTGTTTTCAGTGTCATTTGCAATTCATTGTCTGTGTTTTCTGAGGTTGGTGTATTCAGCTGCCTTGACCTCAGGTCTTGCACATTTAGCTCCTTGGATACAATCCTCTGACGTTACTGCTGATGCTGGGAGCACAAAAGCTGCTGAGTATCTTTAGTCATATTTAAATAAAAATAAGCTTTGTGCCTATATATGCTTTTACAGGGCACCTGACTGAAGAAATAGCAGGAAGATAAATGTATGGTTTTAAAGTTGGCTTATTAGAGATGAATGATTGTTTGTTTCATTTATTACACATGAGTTTTCTCCTAGTGTTCTGAAGGTTTACTTTGGATGTTGGGATTTTATTTTCGTGTAGAGCTCCTTCGATTGCAGTTGTAGGAAAGTTTTCCCTATTATAATGCTAGATTCCCTAAGGAATATTTACAGATGTTGAATTTTGTAGTGAACCATATGAATTGGTCATTTTGAATCTGTCTGCATTGTGATTCATTTCTAGAGATATTTGCCTTTGGAAATAAAATCCAGGTCTTCCTTATAGTTGTTTTTGCTCATTTCCTGTTGCCACCAACTCTCTCTGTATTGCCCTGCGAGAGATACATGTTCAAGTCCACTTAGTCATTTCCTGGGCTGTCAAGACCTTGGGATTATTGAGATAGCATTTTAGCCCCCTACTGTGTAGGAAGGTCCTGTTGCTTAGCATTGCCCTGCTCTGATCACTTAAATGCTTACACTGTCTCAGAAATGCCACCTTTTGGCTTAGGAACAAGTGGAGCAAGAAAAATGAATGAGTCATAAATAGACAAAAAGGTTATTTTTGGGTTTATATCACTTAGACTCTCCAGTTAATATGACCAGTACTAGTCAGATACTCAGGACTGTCATCCAAAAAATGAATTTCTCAGCCTCTGCTTCTACACTACATACGGTAGGTGTTCGAGGGGAAAAAAATCCAGTGACCATCTTTTGGAAGTATTCCTTTGGCATAGGCCACAAAGAAACCTGATTTTAAATAACAGCTATGATTAAGTGGTTGCAAGATCACCTATTTTTTATTGATGATTGTGTCCAGTTTTTCAACCAAGACTCAGAAAACATAACTATTTCGGAGCTTCCACTTAGTGCCCCCATCAAAGCATTGATCAGGCTGAGAGTTTGATTAGTGTTAACAATTCATCAGCATCATGAATTCAGATGTTCTTTGGGCTCCGAAGTGGTCTTGGCTTTAATGCATAAAGTGATATTAAAAGTGTCTCTTGGTCAGTTTTTACATTGTAGCATAATTTGTTTTCTTTTTCCTTTTTTTAAAAAAAATCCTTGGAAAGTACAAAAACAATGATAAACGTATGAAGAGCTGTAAGCCTGTTATCTATATAGCCAAATACACAACAATAAAATTATCTCTATGAATAATACAATCCATTCCATTAATCCATTAACATGTACACATCCTATCAGACTTAAAAAGTAGCATACTCCACCCAATTGTTCAAAACCTCATCCTTCCCCTTTAAATCCAAACCAAAAGCCAACAAAGAGTATCAAATCTTAATGAAGTTACCTTCTTTTATTTTTCCTCTAATTAGTCTAAAGCAGCGTTTCCCAACCTTTGGTTTTTGGGCTTCAATTCCCAGAAGCCTAAGTCAATTCCCCAAAACACTGATCTTAGGGTTCTAGGAATTGAAGTTCCCCATGGGTCACGTGCCCCACATTGGGAACCACTGGTCTAAAGAGAATAGCCATTTTTTTCATTAGTGCTGCTTCCCGTATCTTCTCCCAATATCTCCAAAAAGAAAGCCCCAGAGCATTTCCCCAAACTCTAGAAATTTCAAAATGTAACTTTAGTGATTGTTTTGCTGGACAACATGCTCTGAGGTTTGGGGGACCTTTGGCGTCCTCTCGTGTAAAGACAAAATTAAAGGTAGCATCTGAGTACATAAAGGAATGCTTGGACGCATCAATCTTTTGTGTCATAACCACAGAATTTAAAAATACTTGAAAGAAGCTAATATAAATAATGTTGGACAGCGCTGGCTCTTCAGCTATATACAGAGATGAGCACTGAACCCTAGAGTCTGATACGACTGGCTTTCGAGCAAGGGTGACCTTTACCATTTAACACATTTAGATTTAATGCCAGTAAAGGTAAAGGTTGCCCTTGCTTGAAAGCCAGTCGTATCCAAATCTAGGGTTCAGTGCTCATCTCTGTTTATAGCCAAAGAGCCAGCACTGTTTGCGTCTGCACATGTTTCTGTAGACATGTGGCAGGCATGCCTCAACACTGGAGTGCATGGAATGCTGTTTACCTTCCCAACAAAGTGGGAATGCCAGTACGTAGTGGCTGAAATCCCGTTGCTTAACATAATAAGTACAGTGAAACCTCGTATAACGAAGGGCTCTTATAGCAAAAAACCTACGTGACGAAAAGAAATTGAAAAATGGCGCCTTACATAACGAAAGTTTTTGTTATGCGGAAATAGCATCCCTATGGGGAAACTCGCCTAACAAACATTTTTGTTATGCAAAAATAGCGCCCCTATGGGGAAAACCCACATACAGTAACAAAAATTCCTATGGGAAAATTTCCATTGCGAATTTTTTTTGCTGTGCATAGGAATTTTTGTTATACAAGTTTTCCCATGGGAATTTTCGTTACAGTATATGAAAAAAAATCATATAACCAAAAAATCGCAAAGCGAACAACCTCGTGAGATGGATTATTTTCATTATACGAGGTTTCACTGTAATATGGGAGTAGCCCCACTGAATCAGTGGGAGTTTGGTAAGTCATCTCTTCCAAAAGTTGAATTCATTCAAAGAGGCCTACTCTACTCATGATTTCATTTAGCTTAATAAGTTGCAACTAGATGAAGTAGACTCGTTTGAATCAATGGAACTTACAAAGGAGTTAACTTACTGGTATCAAAGTTCCACTGATTCAGTGGGACTGTTCCATGTAACTTACTATACAGTACTTAGCAACAAGGATTTCAATCAATCTATTAATAGAATAACATCATGTTGAAGCAAGAGTCTTAAGCTTCCATGTCCTTTGCCTTCTTGTATTGGTGGAATTTCTTATAGATCATCTATTCCTTATTCATAACAAACTCAATTTACCTGTTCTGTTTTAATTTTGGAAGAATGCCTTTTTTACAAACCACAATTTAATAATCAAGACTGTTCTTAAACAGAAAGGTTAACTAGCTAAACACTGTTTCTGTATTTAGACAAAGCAACAATCTACATTTGTTGCAGATGTTATTGTCTTACTTCTTCCTTCTGTGAATGGAACAGGGAGAGTACAGGCCTATGCTCATAGGGATGAAACTTTAAAACAGCACACCATGGTTTCTTGTTATGCTTCAGTACAGCTAAAAAGCAGGATATTCCACAGAAGAATATTGAAAAGGTTGGTGTTTGCCTAAATCATTTGAAAGACAGAGCATATTGTAATATTTTAGTCTGAGACCAGGTATTCTTTGCTGTGTAGAATAATACTGGGTTAATGGGTATACAGTTTGAAAGATTCAGAAAACCTAAAAAAGCGAATTTTACTAGATATGAATATATTTTAGCTTTCTATGTAACTATCCAATATACTATCTTATACGGTTGATCAGATTAAAGAAAGAAGGTGTTTGTTGGTTAAACATTGATGAACTGAAAAGTCAAAGATAACCAGAATTCTTTTTTTAAAATAGTAAAATACTAAATCTGTATGAAATATTTGTCTCTTCAGGGCATATGCCTGCACTGTTTTTGCTCTATGGAATCTCACAGATGTATTTCCCATTCATGCCTCTAAAAGCACAATATTTTTCATGGCACCTCCCTGGATTGCAACCACTAATTCATGACCCTTGACTGCTACACTGGGATAGCTTTTACATTTAAATTTAATTTGCTGCAAGTCTGTAGGTTCTTAGAAAAAAGGGTTTACGTCATCTTGAGTTAGAGGTCACCTAAGGTGGACGGGTGTTCGCAGACCCTCAGAAATATATGTTCCCATGTTGTTCATTCATTTCTTAATGAATTTTGGGGTAAGGGGAAAAACATGATAATGGGGTCAAAATGCTAATTACGGTACTTTATGGACTAAGCGCTCTAGGCTGGTATATAAGTGTAATTGCTATTGCTATAGGAGAGAGTGTATTATATGGTACATTTTCCTTTGATTAGTAGTAAGGCTAATGAGCCAAAGGTGAACAACTCAGACTTACCAGATATAATAAATTGGAAGAGTACTACGTGAACACTCTTGGGTGTCTCTAATCTGGCATCCCTGTTTGACAAATCTAGCCAGACTATTCAGGATTGGTTTTTTCTGATGTCTATTCAGGGTTGGTATTTTCTGATGTCTTTTCCATAACACCTATTGGCTGTCATTGCAAACTGTAGTGTCATCAGGCCTCAGCCAAGCCTTTGTTTGATTATTCTGTCTTCTTAACTGTAGGTACCATTGGATATAATCAGAGAAACAGGATAGATACTCTTATGTATCTATTAGCATATCCACAAAGACCAATGGTTAAGACAAAAACCATTGAACTCATAGATTTTGAGAAACTACCAGCTGGACAGAATGCCACTGTTGCTGTGATGAGTTACAGTGGTTATGATATTGAAGATGCTCTTGTACTAAATAAAGCTTCTTTAGATAGAGGTAAGAACAATCTGATAATAATTTCATTTTCAACAAAAGGATGGTTTTGTTTTTTGTTTCTTCTCCCCTACCATTATTGCAGTAAACCATGATTTTAAAACATTAACTGTGATTTAATGTGATATCTGAACTCTAATTTGCTATTATGTATGAACTGGATCATATTAAAACTATAAACTTGCTAAATTTGGAATTGCTGCAGAAAACATCTTTTAGAGGGAGGTTGAATTGGAGTCTTGGGGGGGGGGGGAAGAGAAGTGAATCAAATGCTAATTAACTTGTAAATCACCCAGAGAGTGCAATATGCACTATTGGGGTGGTATATATAAATCTAATTACTATTGATAAATCAAAAAGCTTTAATTTATATATTTTACTACACTTGAGCTTAGCCCAAAGGCTGAGAAGTGATTTATTTATATATTTTAAATGTTAAAGGTATTTCAAATTATTTATTGGGGGGGGGGGAGTGGGACAGAGAGTGAGACCTCCATCCCTTAACTCTCCTCTTAAACTATTTGTGCCTTAAGTGTTCTAAGTGTTTTACTGGATTTTGCCTTAAGAATTACTGCCTTTTCACAACATTAAAACTAATGGCATTTGATCCTTTGATGGAAAAAGCATGTCCAAGACCATTATGAATCTTGTAATTAGAGAATTATATTCTAGGGGTAAAACAAAATACAGCAAAATAGCCAATATTAGCAATACCAAACAAATCTATGTGCTTACTTAATCATGAATTGTTGTTATGTGCTGTAAAGACATCTCCAACTTATGATGGTCCTGTGAATGAAAGATCTTCAGAATGTCCCATCCTCAACAGCTCTGCTCAACTCCTGCAACTTACAACCTGTGGTCTCTCCCTTAAGGAATCAGTCCATGTCACATTTGGCTTTCCTCTATTCCTGCTGCATTCCACCTTTCTCAGCATCATTGTATTTTCAATGGAAGAAGGGTTATGTTTCTTGTTTCATTCCCCTTTATTGATATTACAGCAAGGCATTATTTATTTATACAATGTTTTTACAGCAAGCCATGATTTACAGGTGAAACTCAGAAAATTAGAATATCGTGAAAATGTTCATTCAGTTCAGTAATGCAACTTAAAAGGTGAAACATATGAGATAGACTCATTACATACAAAGCAAGATAGTTCAAGCCTTACTTTGTTATAATATTGATGCTTATGGCTTACAGTTTATGAAAACCCCAACTCACCAATCTCATGTACCCCATAATCGTTACATAATCTCATGTACGCTGTATGCCATGATCATCACAATTATAACGAATTAAGGCATGACATCTCTCGCTTTGTATGTAGTGAGTCTATCTCATATATTTGTTTCACCTTTTAAGTGAAATGAATTGACATTTGCACATATTCTAATTTTCCGAGTTTAACCTGTGTGTGTGTGTGTGTGTGTGTGTGTGTGTGTGTGTGTATGTGTGTGTGTGTGTGTATGTATGTATGTATGAATGTAAATAAACAAATCATATAATTTTTTTTATAAAAAATCTCGAATAGAAACACAAGGAAAAAACCCACAGAGAACAACCAAATGGCATAAAAATCCTAATACCACAACAATATTCCAATAAAACACTATCAGTAGCATCTTAGTTACTGAGAAGATTTGCTGGAGTTTGCAGCACCACACATTCTTTAGCCCAGGAGTTTTCAACATTTTTAAGCTGCGGGCCAGATCACGCTCCCTCAGACAACCTCAGTGGCTGGATGACCATTTTGCCCTTCTTCCACCACACGGTACTTCCCGGTGTGGAGGTGGGGGTGGCACATGAAATGGTGCCATGGGCCACATCTGTCCCATGGGCCGCAGGTTGAGAATCCCTGCTTTAGCAGAATCAACATTTAGTCAAAATAAGAGACTAAATGAGGGGAGGCACAATTTGGGCCTATCAAGGAGTGTTACTTTTATCACTTTAGTCAGGCTTGCTCAGATTTTAATGCTTTCAGTATTTTACTATCAGTCATTTTAAAAACACCAACTCCCTTTAGAAATGCACACTGTTGTAGTGTGCCTATGGTGTACCCTGTGTGGCCAAAAAAACTTTTGTGCTAGCTTGTACTGATACTCTCTAGCACACTTTCCCCATAGTTAACACCCCTCCTGCTAGTTGCCAGGCAACAGTAATAGTGTTCCTAGGCATGTATCTTTGGCATTAATGTCTGCACACTTAATTTATTCTTTTTTTCTAAAACAATAGTAGACATGATTTAAGACAGAATGTTTTCCTTATGGTAGACTAGTAACATTAGGGGGGAAATCAAAGACTGTACAGAATTCTTTAGTATAACTGAATGATATAGATATGTTGTGCAACACTTAAAACTATGTTTCAGTTTAAAATCTAAAGAGTAGGAAAAAGCATTATCCTTCTGACTAGGCATATGGGTATGTTTTAGAAAGGTTTGGAGCCAGTTAGGTCTAGTAAAAGAAATCCAGTGGGGTATTTGTATATTTCATTATGACTGAAAATGTTGTTAGGGGTCTTCTCTGATATCTATAGAAAAGAAATGCAGGATAATGTATTAGAGAAAATAAAGCTAGTTAATCTTTTAGGGTATATGCATAAAAGATTATCAGTACTATTACTGCAAAATGTAAGTGCTATGAGGTGCCTTGCTTCTGTTGTAACAGTGCAGTGCCTTTCCAATTTCTGAAAATATAGTTGCCTTTGAACTCTGAAAGCTTTGGTTTAAATGTTAAACATAGAAGACATGAGAGACCTGTGAAACCCTTTTTTTTGTACTGTGATTTTAGATAAAGTAAAAACCCCTACTTACGAAACAATAGTCCATTCCATAGGCTTTTGCTTAAATCGTTTTTTATGTAACTTGAAGCAAACCCATAGGAAAAATGATTTTTATGTAACTCGAAGCAAACCCATAGGGAATCGTGTAAATCGGGGCATGGTTTTAGCACAAAATCATTATGTAAGTCGAATTTTATGTAACTCAAGGCATATGTAAGTCGGGGTTTTACTGTACTGCATTTGAACCATATTACTCATTTCTGTTTGACTATCAGTTTTGGATAACTATACAATATCTGTAATTGTGATTAATGTTTTAGTTTTCTTCCTTTAAGGTTTTGGAAGGTGCCTTGTGTATAGGAATGCAAAGTGTACTCTGAAGCGCTATACAAACCAGACATTTGATAAGGTGATGGGGCCCATGCTGGACGCAGCAACACACAAGCCAATCTGGCGCCATGAAATTTTAGATGCTGATGGCATTTGCTCTCCAGGTAATGTATGATGATATTTTACATATTTTCAGAAGTCTTAAGCCAGGGGCGGCCAAACTTTTTGGGCCGCAGACCAGACACATGGTTGAGCGGGCCAGTCACATGGTTGAGCGGGCCAGTCACATGGTTGAGCGGGCTGATCACATGGTTCCTCCCACTGGAAGCGGAAGTAAAACACACCTTGCAATCTGTTTTGCAACAGGTTGAGATAGATTTTAAGCTGCCATTTTCTCTGCTTAAACCAGGGTTGTCTAAACTATGGCCCATGGGCTGGATCCAGCCCCTGATGCCAATTCATCTGGCTTGCACTACCCTTGTCACTCCCGGAAGCAGAAGCAAAATGTTCCCATATGGGCACATTTTGCTTCCGTTTCCAGGAGCGATGAGGGCAGCATGAGCTGGGTGAATTGGCATCGGGGGCTAGATCCAGCCCATAGGCCGTAGTTTGGACACCCCTATCTTAAACTGTTGGGGGAGGGGAGTTGTTGTTGCCAAAACCAAGGTACAGTATAAGACAGAACACAAAAAGTATCTGTCCTTGCACTGTGCCTTTCAGCCACAGTAAAAAAGATACAGGGAAAGGAGCAAAAATTACAGTGACATGTGACAGGGTAGATTAAACTATGGTGAATGCAAGAAAGCCTTTGCAGATAAGGCAGATTTAGGGTAGGTGGGAAAGATAGGCCAGAATCCGGCTGGTGTTTGTTCAGGATTCATGTAACTCAGATCAACTACTTGGAGCTAATTGGAAACACGCCATGATGTATCTTGGTTCTGCATTTGGGCACATGACCAGACACACAGCTGAGACATGCTGCAGGACCTCATCAGTTAGTGACAGCAAGTTCTGTACATGATATGCAACAACCTGTAGGATTCTGGCTATTTTTAGCTAGACATCTAAAGGAGCCTAAATGATGGTACCCAGTGTGGTGTAGTAGATATAGTGATGGACTAGGACAGGAGTTCTCAACCTTTTAAAGACAGGGGCCAGGTCACACTCCCTCAGACAGCTTTGGGGGTCGGACAGCCATTTTGCCCTTCTTCCACCACATGGCACTTCCTGGTGTGATGGAGGTGGTAGTGGGACACATGAAATAGTGCCACGGGCCACATCAGGCCCGTGGGCCGCAGGTTGAGAATCCCGGGAGTAGGACTCTGGAGATCCTTACTTGGCCATGGACACTCATTGGGGAAATCCACTTACCTTGAAGGTCCTATTAGGGTCACTAGAATCTGCTTTCGATTCGACGGCACATTAACTAAACTAAACAATATCTATTTGATCTAGACATATCTTTTTTGTAAATAGATTGGCTTCTTTTGTGTATGGAGCCACTGAGATTGATCAGAGGCTCCTAATGGAGAATTAGCCAGAAGTCATTTTCACTAATTTCCCCCTTGGGAGTGCCCTATGTCTATTCAAAACAAGGCAGGAGAAATCACTGTAAGTTGCAGAACACTGAAGGAGTTGTGAAAATCTTTGCTCTCAGGAAAACTTCCCATAAGAAAATTTCCACATAGGAATTCTGGATTCTACCATGTGAAAATAGACAGTGTATTTACATGTGTTCCCTAGCTTATTATGTCGGGTTGCTGCCCTGAGTCGGGTTTTTAAGCAGACTAACTAAAACAGCTACTTTTGGGGTTATGTACATGATTGTTATCAGATGAGGCCTGGATTCTGCCTTGTGTCTTATGTTATAGGGTCTGCATGCACAGAATTTTTTGAAACAATTCTGTCCTACCTTCAAACTAAATTTCCAGAATAGTTTTGAGAAAATAGTGCACTTTAATAACATCCAAATATCAAAAACGGCAGAAGAGAACTAAAATTGTGCCAAACAAGAGATCAGGACAACTGAATGAGATTAATACAAAGGTCTTAGCTGATGCCTAAAATTTAGCAGGCTGTATGAGAAGTCCTGTAGAGAGCATTCCATAACCATTCATCCATGAGAAAATACTTATTAATAGCCTCGACAGTCCACTTAAAAGATGAGAATTAACAAAGCCTTAATCTATCCAGAGTCCAATCTTTTCACCATTTGAAGATTTCTTCATACTGCTTTCAAAAACGTTGCATTTAGTACCAAATTTATTCTCTTCTTTCCTTATGGTTACAGGTGAAAAAGTAGAAAACAAGCAAGTGCTTATTAATAAATCGATGCCGACTGTGACACAGACCCCTCTGGAAGGGAGCAGTGTACCACAGCAACCACAATATAAAGATGTGCCAATAACGTAAGTTATGCTATCATATTTTATGGGGGGGGGGGGAGGAAGCCTATAAGGGAGAAAGATAGATAATTGTCTCTTTTTGTTCCACTCCTATTGAAAGTTGGATGTTTTCAGAACTATCTTTACTTCAGATATGGAAGCATATAGGTTATTCTGCAAAGAATTTGTTCTCCTTTACCTTGAATGATCAGCTATGACAATGTGTACTTTTTGTTTCTCATTTTACAGTGGAACTCCATATAACAAATGCATCATACAATGAAAAAAATCATACAATGAAGAAAATCATACAATGAAGAAAATTTGAAAAAACTATTGTGCCCCGTATAACAAAACTTTTCGTACTATAATGTAATGCATCTCTATGGGAAAAATCATACAACGAAAAAAATTTCGTTGTATGATTTTTCCCATAGAGATGCATTACATTATAGAACGAAAAGTTTTGTTATACGGGGCACAATAGTTTTTTCAAATTTTCTTCATTGTATGATTTTCTTCATTGTATGATTTCGTTGTACGATTTTACCCATATTTTCGTTATACTGTGTGGTTTTTCCCATAGGGATTTTCGTTGTACAATGAATGCATCATATAACGAAAAAAGCATATAACGAAGTGCCTTGTAGAATGAATTATTTTCGTTATACAGGGTTCTACTGTATAGCCAAAGTATTTTAGCTTAGTGCATTTAATGTGATCTGTGATTTCTTAGTCTTTATTAATTTACTTTAGTACTTCTTTGTTGGTTACCCTCACAATCTAAGAAGTTATTAGTGTTAGTGATAGATAACGGTAAAAAAATTTGTTCTAGAAAAGATGAAACTAGGAGAGAGTGAGAAAAACCTGGTCACCAGATTTAAAAAGTGCTGTGGACTAAGATCATTGTTTATAGCAGGGGTGCCCAAACTGGCCCACAGGCAGGACCTAGCCCACTGCACCATTCCATGTGGCCCACCACTGCCCTCACCGCACCCGGAAAGGGAAGCGGACATGTTCACGCCCACGCATACGTAAACACGCCCACACCTGTCGTAAACAAGGAAGTGGGCACATTTATAGCTGTGGTAAACGCACCCGCTTTCAGGAGACATGATCAGGCCTGCTCAGCAGTCCAGGAGTGTGGTCAGGCCCGCAGCGCAAAAAGTTTGGACAGCACTGGTTTTCTGTTTCTTCAGAGGAATGGGCAACTTTGTCTGGTCTATTAGCCCATTATAATTGCTCCAGAACATACTGGAGGCCTTACCCTCAGAAAAATTGAGGAAGGAGTGTATTTTTCAAGGTTGGAATGGCCAGATAAATACTTCTGTTGTTTTTTTTAAAAAAAATCTGAAGACAACAGTCTTTAATTAAAGCAAGATTCTATGCTTTAGCACAGGAGTTCTCCACCTTTTTAAGCCGTGGGCTGGGACATGCTCGCTCCCTCAGAAGTTTCAGAGCCCAGATGGACATTTTGCCCTTCCTCCACTACATGGCATGCCCTGGTGTGGTGGAGGTGATGGGAGCCCACATGAAATGGTGGTGCAGGCTGCCTCTGGCCCACGGGCCTCAGGTTAAGATGCCACTTCAGGAGGCATCTAAGAGTAGGATCCTCCTTGTTTTGAACAGCAGTGACCCATTTCCATCAGCATCAATTGGGAGAAGGATGGAATGTCAGCTTCAGAACTGCAAAAGATAGATCAGTGCACACCTCCTGCAAGCCATGTGTTGCTCACCTCTGGTGTAGAATGGTTCTGAGCCAACCTGCGTGTCACATTAATTGTGCTTTGGTGAAGCAGAACACTGCCAGCCTTCTAACTCTGGATTCCATTGCTTCTTGTTTTGCAATCCTAGGTTGCTATTATAGCAGACAAACATTTGCTTGTGCAAGGAAGTGTAGTATATACTTCATGTAAGACTGGGGGGGGGGAGGAGATCAGAATGTTGCTTTAAGCACTAATTATATATATAAATATATATAAAATATATATATTAACTTATAATATATATATTAACTTATAAATCCAAGGGTTAACCGTTGGAACTGGCTATAGGTTGCTATGCCTCGCCCTACTTGCCTGCACTCACCCTTCGTGCACACGGCCGATCTGGGTACACAGATCAACGAAGGATTGAGAAAACCGGCAGTGGGGCAACAGCCCCACAAGCGCGAAGAAAGGGAAACAACTTCACTTCCCAACATTCCTTGCACGGCATCAGAGCCAATCAGGCTGAGAGACTCTCGCACGGCGCAGCGTTCGGAAACGCGCTGCAGCCAATCGAAAGAAAAGCATTTTAAAAAAACGCAGCACAAACACAAAGCAGCAACCCATAACTACAAGCCCCAGCGTCCTGCGCGCCATGAGTGCGCAGAACGCTGAGGAAACCGGCGCCCGAAAAATGAAAAAGAAAAACAACTCACAGCCAAGCACACACCAGCCGGCTTTCTTTCCCTCACCAACAGCGCCTGAAGGTCCCGACTGGAGTTTCCCCTTTAATATCAGTGGGTGGGGGTTGCGATCCCCCTCTCCGCTGGCTACCCTAGGGTTGGGAGGTTTGTGGGGAGAAAAGGGGTATATTGCCCCAACACTTCTGGAACCAAAAGATCAGGCAGAGTGGATCGATCCCCCCTCCTTAAAACAACTCCGTCTTTTCTTCTATTTAAAAACGGAGTTGTTTTAAGGAGGGGGGGTGGGGATTCGATCCAGTCTGCCTGATGTCCTGGGTCCAGAGGTGTTGGGGCAATATACCCCTTTTCTCCCCACAAACCTCCCAACCCTAGGGTAGCCAGCGGAGAGGGGGGGGTCACAACCCCCACCCACTGATATTAAAGGGGAAACCCGATCTACTTTCACGACTCCACACAAACAAAGCACCATAACACACTAAAGCCCCCCTCCCCACCACCTAGCCCACCCTTCCTAACCCCCAATGACCATGCCCCCCTCCCCACCACCGAGCCCACCCTTCCTAACCCCAACAACCACGCCCCCCCTCCCCACAACCTAGCCCACCCTTCCTAACCCCCAACGAAAAACAACTCACTGCCTCACAGCCAAGCAAACACCAGCTGGCTTTCTTTCCCTCACCAACAGCGCCTGAAGGTCCCGACTGGAGTTTCCCCTTTAACATCAATGGGTGGGGGGTTGCAATCCCCCTTTCCGCTGGCTACCCTAGGGTTGGGAGGTTTGTGGGGAGAAAAGGGGTATAATGCCCCAACACTTCTGGAACCAAGAGACCAGGCAGAGTGGATCGATCCCACCCCTCCCCCTCCTTAAAACAACTCCGTCTTTTCTTCTATTTAAAAATGGAGTGGTTTTAAGGAGGGGGGGATTCGATCCACTCTGCCTGATGTCCTGGGTCCAGAAGTGTTGGGGCAATATACCCCTTTTGTCCCCACAAACCTCCCAACCCTAGGGTAGCCAGCGGAGAGGGGGGTCACAACCCCCACCCACTGATATTAAAGGGGAAACCCGATCTACTTTCACGACTCCACACAAACAAAGCACCATAACACACTAAAGCCCCCCTCCCCACCTCCTAGCCCACCCTTCCTAACCCCCAACAACCACGCCCCCCCTCCCCACAACCTAGCCCACCCTTCCTAACCCCCAACGAAAAACAACTCACCGCCTCACAGCCAAGCAAACACCAGCTGGCTTTCTTTCCCTCACCAACAGCGCCTGAAGGTCCCGACTGGACATCAATGAGTGGGGGGTTGCAATCCCCCTCTCCGCTGGCTACCCTAGGGTTGGGAGGTTTGTGGGGAGAAAAGGGGTATATTGCCCCAACACTTCTGGAACCAAAACATCAGGCAGAGTGGATCGATCCCCCACCCCCAACCTCCTTAAAACAACTCCGTCTTTTCTTCTATTTAAAAACGGAGTGGTTTTAAGGAGGGGGGGATTCGATCCACTCTGCCATATCTTTTGGTTCTAGAAGTGTTGGGGCAATATACCCCTTTTCTCCCCACAAACCTCCCAACCCTAGGGTAGCCAGCGGAGAGGGGGTCACAACCCCCACCCACTGATATTAAAGGGGAAACCCTATCTACTTTCACGACTTCACACAATCAAAGCACCATAACACACTAAAGCAAAGCCCCCTCCCCACCACCGAGCCCACCCTTCCTAACCCCAATGACCACGACCCCCCTAGCCCACCCTTCCTAACCCCCAACGACCATGCCCCCCTCCCCACTACCTAACCCACCCTTCCTAACCCCCAACGACCATGCCCCTCTCACCACCACCTAGCCCACCCTTCCTAACCCCCAATGACCACGTCCCTTCCCCACCACCAAATAAATAAATAATTTTTTTTAAAAATACTAAAAACAGTCAAACACATCCAAAAATACACAAAAACAAAAACACCAAAAACAATACGAAGTAAACAAAGACACAATCAAAAACAAAACAAACAGACAAAAAATACAAATTCCAACACCCCCCCCCCCCCCCCGTCCACACACACACACACACACACACACAAAAACAAAGAAAACAAGCAAACTTACCAAAAGATGTGCTATCTCCACCAGGACTGAAAAAGAAATGAATAAAGAAAGAGACTACTTACCAGAAGAAGCTCCACCCAGAGGACAGGAGAGAAAAAAAAGTCAAAATACAATAACCCCTACCAGCACCACCTGCTGGCCACAATAGTAAAAACAATTCAAAAACACACAACAGCTCCAAATAAAAGGCCACAAGAGTAAAAACAAATCAAAAACATAACACAAATTCACAATTTTACACAAAAGGTCACACCAATAAAAACAAGTAAAAAAATTACACTAAAACATATGTCAATAAAATACAATAGAAACTTTTAAAATTCCTGTGCTGAGTTATAACTCAAATTTAAACTCAAAACATCTAAACACATTTTAAAAACATTGAATGTAAAAAACATTTACTTTTACATTATTAAAATTATGACCTACGGTACAACTAATTAAAAAAATTCAAAAAACTAAAACATTATTCACTTACATAAAACAATTTGAAAAAAATATCATACTTTCTTCTTTTATTAATCCTCAAAAAAAAAACCAAAAAAGCAGATCCCAGTTAATAACAGCCAAGCCAAAAAATTTTTACATAAATAAACATTTAAAAAATTAAAATTACAGACTAAGCAATTTTAAAAAAACATTAACACAATTTAACCTTCCAACACAATTTAAAACTATTGCAAAAATAAAATTGGTTCATTTTTAATTAAAACACACGGAGAAAAAAGCCCGGCAACGCCGGGCAACCCTTGCTAGTATATATATATATATATAAACAGGAACATTCCTGATTATTATAGAAAGGCTAAGTTGCAATGTATGTATCCTTATTTTAATACTCTTTGTTAAATTCAGGCTCTTTCCATAATAGCATGCACAGAGGTATCTTTCATAGGTTTTCCATTCATTTTCTTACAATTCAATTCTGATATTTAGTATACCTTTCACTATAATTTTTTCCTCTTGAAGTTAATTTCTTTCTGCAAGTTAAAACATACATATTGATGTCCTTCAGGCAACTTCTTAGGACTAAAATTCTCTTTATTTTCCTTAGCTGAAGTATACATTTCTGTTTCTGATTTTTTCACTAGTTACAAAGGTGCAACTGATTCATACATTGAAAAAGTTATGATATCTTCAAATGCAGAGGATGCATTCTTGATCAAAATATTGCTAAGGCAAACTAGACGCCCAGAAATTGGAGACAAATTTAGCAGTCGTCATGGGCAAAAAGGTACGTCTTATTATTGACTTTGTTACTGTTTTAAGTACAGTACAATTAATGTTTTCCAACTGTTCTAATACAAGATACTTTGGGTTTTTTATTTACACACACACACACACACACACACACACACACACACACACACAGAGATTTTTTACTGTGTTTGTATGCTGCTCTGAGCTCCTCATACGTGTACATACTCAGAATATTAATAAGAATTATGTGCCATCAAGCTACATAGGCTAACTCAGTGATGGCAAACCTTTTAGAGACTGAGTGCTCAAACTGCAAAACCCACTTATTTATCACAAAGTGTCAACACAGCAACAGGGAAGGGAGGAAACTCTCCCATTGGGCTGCTGGGCAGAGGGGCGGGGCAAACTGTTCTGGGGTAACTGCATGGGTGCCCACAGAGAGGGCTCCAAGTGCCACCTCTGGCACATGTGCCATAGGTTTGCCACCACTGGGTTAGATGTTCTCCTGGGAGAATATGGTGGGGAACTGAACTTCCAACATCTGGCTCTCAAACTGAAAACCTATCTCACTGAGTTTTCCAGCTAGTGCTCATAAGATTAAAATATATATATAAATGATTGTACATCTATTTAGCTGTCTTCCTGTAAGAAAGGAGATCTATAGATAAATGGGTGCAGTGACTTCTATATATGCTGTGACATTTAAAGCAGACCAATTACCACTCTCTTAAAAGACCTGTTATCACAAAATTATTCAAAAGGGATGATATGGAGCATATTTGTATCCATTGGTCATTGGTCATTTATTTATTTGGTTTATACCCCGCCCAATAGTGGCTTAGTAATTAAGATGCTAAACTTGGTGAAGAAAAGGTCAGTAGGTCAGCAGTTCAAGACCTGAGTGCTGCATGATGGAGTGAGCTGCTGTCATCTGTCCCAATTCCTGCCAACTTAACAGTGTAAAAGCAAGAATTTGCAAGTAGACGAATAGTTACCACTTTGATGGGAAAGGTAACAGTGTTTCATGCGCTCCGTGTCTAGTCATACGTACCATATTTCCATGGAAACATCTACAGATGCAGACAGCGCTGCTTTGGCTGTAAGCAGAGATGAGCACTGCTCTCTACGGTCAGATGCGACTGGCTTTCGAGTTCCGCAAGTCACTTTCTGGTCCTGAGCCCTTTTGGCACGCAAAGTCCTCATCAGCCCCAGGCCAGTATTGATGAAGCTGCTGCCCTTCAGCAAGATGGATTCAAATGGGATTTAATCCACTTGGGAACCATCACTCTTCCCTGTGAACTTAGCCAAGGCAGCTAGTCCTCAGGGTTGTCAGGTTAGTTAACCACTGCCTGACGATCGGCATTGAGTCACTGGCAGTATGGTCTACTCTATTACCATAGCAGGTTACCCTGGCTAGGCATTTAAGAAGCTGTCCTTGTTGCCTAATTTCTTTAGCACATTTGTTAGCTTCCTAAAACATGTCTCCTCTGTGCATTAGGACTTAAGATGGTTTGTACTGGGGAGATAAGGGTAATTGATTCTGGCTGAAGCAATTCAGTCCAGCTTGAGACTCAGGTCTGTCTCAATCAGTGTTATTTTGTTTGTTATATATTTTGATTATGTCTAGATGGAGATGTTTTGGATTCAGTGTTTGAAAAATGAAAAGGTGTAGTTCTAAGGGTTTTCCTGGGCATGAATCATACCTATCAATAAACCTCAAAAATCTTTTTTTAAAAAAAATATTTATTTCAAAAAAGCAAAAGAGTACAACTAAACAGACATACAGAAAAGAAAAACTACCTGTAGTTAACATAATTTCCAATAATTCTTTTTCCTCCTTATTCAAACCCATGCCTTCCACATTTGTTAATAGGATGGTACCTGACACCAGCTTAATTCTTTTACCCATTATTTCCCCAATCTCTCCTTCTATTCTTCTCCAAAATTCATTTATTTTTTTACAACTCCACCACATATGTTCATATGTTCCAACCGTTTCTTTGCATCTCCAGCATAAATTATCCCTTTTATTATCCATCTGATGAAGCCTCAGTGGTGTCAAGTACCATTGCCACAACATTTTAAAGTTATGGTCCTTAATTCTTACTGACATTGTTCTCATTATCCTCTTTTTCCATTTGTTTCTCCATTCAACCTCTCCTATTTTTATATTCAAATTTTGTTCCCACTTCCGTTTCAAATCATCATGTGGATCTATACCCTTATTCAATATGATATAAAGTTTGCTTACTAGACCCTTAATATTCTTTTCCCCTTTTCTAATCTTTAATACCAATTCTTCAAATTCGGTCTTTGCTCTGTCTATCCCTACTTCCCTTCTATATTTTTTATTCCAGTTATCAACCTTCAATTTCTGAAACCAGTCCAATTTTAACTTTTCAAATATATTTTTCCTCTTGTTTTCATCATCACAAACTTTTAACCAGTCCTTCAATAAAGACAATTCTTTTTTATCCAATATTTCCTTTTTTTCCTTATCTATTTTTATCGGAAAACACACCATATCAGTCAATTCCAAGATTGGAGAGAGATTTGGGACCATATCTTTCTTTACTCTTTTCCACACCTCCATGAGGCCTCTCATCATATTATTGCTTGTCTTTATTGGTTTATCCTTCATTCCCAAAAAGATCATTTTACCAGTATTCCTATATTCTTTCATCTCCAATTCCTCCCAAATTACCTTTTCTCTTGCCAAGATCTTCACAACATTCTTAATTTGGAATGCTCTATAGTATGCTAGCAAATTCGGCATACCCAAACCCCCTTCTTTCTGAGATAAGTACCAAAACTTCTTTGGAAGTCTAGATTTTTTACCTCCATTACAAAAATTATTAAACATCTTTTGAAATTCATTAATTTCCTTCTCCTTCAAGTGGATAGCAAGTGCATCAAATAGAAAATTAATCTTTGGCAGCAATATCATTTTGCAAATTGCAATCCTCCCGAACCATGACAAATTCAGCTTTTGAAACTCTTGTAGTTTGCTCTTAAATTCTACTTTCAAACTGTCATAATTCAATCATTTAAATTCTTCCAATTTGTTTGAAATAGTTATCCCCAAATATTTCAATTTTTCTTTAATTTGTATATTGAGTGTCCCCACTATCTTTCCCATCTCGTCTACCCCCATATTGCACAGCATCAATTCTGATTTATCCCAATTTATCATCAGTCCGGTTATAGCTTCAAATACCTGTAGTTGATCTAACCTCAAAAATCTTAATAGTGTTTTCAGCACAGTTAGAAGTGTATGCTTGGTGATGTGAATTGCCATGGAGATGGCAATTATAAGACACCTAGTTGGAATTTTCACTCAATAACTCCTGCCCTGAAAACATCCCTAACAAATCCCTGTTCAACTCTCGTTTCCTCCTCATCCTATTTTATGGCAGGAGGTCCCACGGCATCCCTTGGCAATATATTTCACTATTTAAAATAGTGTGCAGGAATATTCCTTTAGCCACCATTGTTAACCTAAATGCACCTACCTGCAGGTATAACCTATTGCCATTAGTGGTTAGGTTCTGTGCTAGTTGCTCCTCTTTTCTCATCTTCAAGACGTTGAAATCCTGCTCACGACTTCTTTCTTTGTTGTGTGCAGCAAGGGAGAAGCTTTGGGAAGTTGTGAACGGTGTTTTCCCTTTCTTTGAGTTGACACAGAGTCCAGTCAACATGTGTGAACTAAGCATGTGTTGGATAATGCCTTGACTCTTCTTCATCTATGTCAGGGATGACCAAACTTTTCAGGCCGTGGAGTGGTCATGTGGTTGAGAGGGCCAGTCATGTGGTTCCTCCCACCGGAAGCAAAAGTTAAACCTGCCCACACTTGCAAAAACACTGCCATAATCGCACCCATGGCTGTCGTAAACTGGTGCTTTGCGGCTTGCGGGCCAGAATTTGGGCACCCTGATCTATGTGGTTTCTGTAGTAGGCAAAACAGTTTGGAAAGTATTCTCTGAATGTAAAAGCTTTGGAAAAACCATTTGTAGTCCTACACCATTGTTTCAAAACATGCTACTTGAAGTCTATGTGGAAGTTCCATTTTTTCTTCCACGGTTAAGAATTAAGAAGACTTAAAACACCATGCTCTGTTCATTATAAGTGACATCTGGGCCATTTTTATGTTTATATATTTTGGATTGCTTGGGGAGCAGGAACCTTTAAAAACATCCTGCTTTCTTTTGGAGTGATAAGTGGAAAATCAAATCCCATTTGAGAAAATATTGATATCCCATTATATCAGTGGCTGGACTTAAGCCAAATACTGAAAAACTTAAGGTAACAAAGTGTGCAGTTACCATGCTTGTTTTCTGAAACTCTTCAGAATCGGAATAATTGTGGGTTTCCACAGAGGGCTGGAAGAAAACAGACATTCTGACTTCTATATTTGTTAGATCATTAGATTTCCAGATTTCCTCTTGATTCTGTACAAGTCCCAGCAAAGGGGAAAAGTTAGAGTCCTTTGATGTGAAAAAAAGCAATATATCACTTCTCTGAAAGAAGGTTTCTCAGTCTCCCATGTGAAAAAGGATTAGCACCTCCAACAAAGGTCCTGCTGATCAGAGACCTAAGCAGCAATGCTGAGCAGTATTTCTGAAGTGGAAGATCTGTATTTAAGCAAGAAGGATTGAAATGGCAAACAGAGGCTGTTTTAATATCTAGAGATCCCAGATAAAGGCTTAAACCTTTCTTGAAGTATCTTCTCTAAAAATGCCTCTAAAAACAAGGAAACTACTTAAAATTCATAGATACTATCTTTAGAAAACAAAAGTCCTGTGGTCCTCACTGTGTGTTCGTTGCAGTAAAGAGCATGGATTCTTTATTTGTAAAATCTGTTAACTGTTCTGATTAGTATACACCATTGAAACCATCATTCTTTCAGAGTGACTGAGACACAGTGTAGATAGTTATTTATTTTTTAACAAATATATGGTTGAAAACACCTGAGGAGCCTGTGAAGTACCATGTTTAAATATATTTATTTTTATCCTGTTTTTCATCTAGTATAACGTGCCAAAGCAGCTTACATAAAAATCCAATCAAAACTACAATTCTGTGGATGCCAGAAGTAAATCTTACTGATTTCTTTTTTTACCAGCTTTCAGATCAAAAGTAGAATTGAGTCACAGTTAAAATACCATTAAACAGTAATTATGCTGATCAAAGAACACACAGTGGAAGAAGTTAAACTAATTTGTTATGTTTCAAACCTTTAAAACTAGTGGAAGAAACAGTTTTACCCTTGCATTGACAGTGAGCTGATCAGGAAAATACCCTTTTAAAATGAATTTCTTCTGAAATTTACAAACAAGGAGCCACTGTAAAGAAGGCCCTGTACAAAGTGGCTACTCACCACATTTCTTAATACAGGCAAAATTCATTATCAGATTGATTCTACATGGTGGTTGTTAATATAACTCCATATCTCTAATAGGATTGGAAGTTTTAAGTTCCCCCCCCCCCAAAAAAAGTACAACCAATCAATGTTTAGTAATATAATAATGATAGCTCTAATTAATGAATTTAAGAAACTTACCTGTAGTATCTGATATTTGTACTAGAAGATGGAGTAGAGGAGCATGTTGTGTCACTTCTAATGAAAATTCAGACCAGAATGTTATTGTTCTATTGCATTGTTTATGTGTTGACAGAAGAACAGGGCTTGCATTTTTGCAACAAGAAGAATTTTGGAGAAAACGTGCATATTGCTTTTGAATGTATCCTACCCAAACTTAAACCATTATATCCTGAAGAACATTACATTTTGAATTAAAATGAAAGACAAAATTATTTATTCCCTTTTCATTTACCAATTAAATCAAACCCAAATTAAAAGATTATATAACATTCCTTTTAAAATTCTAATTTTTAAAACTAAACTCTGCCTAACTTGCTGTTTTGATAGTCAAGTTAGTATTTTAACTCAGATAGCAAATAGGTAACCTTCTGACACTTTCAGTAAGTCCCCGGCCCCCGCTGCGCACTTCTTCTAAATTACTTTAGTTAAAAACAACTTCAAATTCTGTTTCCAAAGAGTATGTTTCCTAAAAATGCAGTTCCCTGTAAGTCTCGAATTATTCATCTATGTGTATTTGATCAAGTTCCTACAGTTATTGTTTTACCATAGCTGCTTCCAGAATCACTGTAGGGGTTTCAGTTAATCAGCTCTTTGTGTGCTTCAGACTATGCAAATTTATCACATCAGACTGTTCAGCAGCATATGGGAAACTGGTATACAAGGTTCATTGTCTTTTAGCACCTCCTCTCATTTAGAATGGTTTTAATTAAGAAGCTAATCAACTTTGCTTATGTGTTATTTATCTGTTAAAAGTTTAAATCAGTTCACGTTTATGTCAAATGGGATACAGGAGGTGATATGATAGATTTGCAAACAAGTCAAACACCAAGCAACACTGAAATTGATTGGTATGCTTTTGTAATTTTGCATGTTTGGCTGAAGAGAATTACTGACTTGACATCCATGTGTCATTTGCTGTCCTTTTTTATTTATAGTATAGTGAACCCCCGAATAACGACGGTTTCGAATAGTGTCATTTTTTATTAAAGATGCTACCGACGTCCCCCACGTGATCTCCCGCACAACGACAAAAAAAGTAATTCGAATAATGACGGTTTTTTACCATCATTGTGTGAATAACGACGGGTTTTTTTAATGTTCTGCGGGAGATCTCCCATAGGAAACGGCATAACATTTTCTGCATAACGACGCTACTTGGGGAACCAAGCAATGTCGTTATATCAGGGTCTACTGTACTGTATTTGGTTATTTAGCTGTAGCAACAAAGTGAATCCCTCTGTGCTCTTCCACCATTCTGAATTAACAAGGGTGGGGGGAAACCAGATTATTCAGTTTTGCTTATTTATCAGTCATTGAAAAGACCTAGTAATGATTGATAGATGAATATTTTAAATATGTAGTTAAATGTACATTCACGTGTTTTGAAATCTCAGTGGTAGAACTGTAACTTTTACTCTGCCATAAGTACATGTTGCAGCTGTGGTGGAAGATACAGAGCAGTGATCAAAAATCCTAACCGGTAATGTCTAAATATGTAGAACAGGACTCTTGATCATAATGACATATCCCATTGTTAATCTTTCCAGCAGAAGCACATGGAGTATTGCATCTGTTGCTTTGGATCCTTTAGTGGTGGCCTGGCTTGTACTCTTCTAATTGTAGAATTATCTGTTTTCAGAGTTTTGCCATTATGAAAGACATTTTAGGGATATAAATTTGTTCCTACTACTAGACAGGTTTGATAGCCAAGCACTGTGGACTTCAACAGCATTTCAGCAATAAAGGATAATTCCTTTGACTATGCATGTCACAAAGCACTAAAAATCTCAGTGTATTAATAAAAACCTAACAGATACAGTACAGTATATGGTTCCATTCAAATTCTAAACCGGCTTCTACTTATAATACATTGCAACTGTTATCCTTGCCATAAGTACTGTATGTTTCCATAGATTGCAAGGTGTACATTTGAAAATTTAAAATCCATACAATTGGGCTTCACCAAATTAATTTACATGAATTAGATATTTTGAATATTTGCACACTATATGGAAGCCTCCCTAAGAAAGCAACCGCATATCATAGTTATAAGGTAATACCGATATTTAAATAGCCCCTGTATCTACCTAGAGCCCAATCTGATTATATAAACACAAAAACCCTATTTTTAACTTAAAAAGGCACCAACTGAAGAATGGCATTCATAATCTATTTATTTTTGTCAAAATATTTTAACAAAATTTAAATTTGCATTTTACCATTTCCTTTTTTTAAATTATGTGCTTTTCCACAGTTCTCCACTAAAATACTTTGTAGTAGGACAAAACTGTCAACCTAATATCTTTATTTTTAAAATATTTTTGCTCTTTATTTTAAACAAAGTTTCTTGTAAAATAGAACAGGATAGGTGCATTCAATCAAAACAAAGAGCCTGCCTGTATTACCATTTAACATTATGCAGATACAATAATAAATACATTGGTGAATATCATAGTGATAAATCAGACTTTGGAAAACTTCATTTTTGGATTAGCGCTCCAAAATAATTCCTGCAAAACTACAGCAATTAGGCCTGAAAAAATAACTTTTCTGAGTTTTGATGTTAAATTAAAGATAACATTGTGCATGTGTGTCTTGAAGGACTGGATAAGAGCAGCAAAAAGCAGCATGAAAGCTACTATTAATCTTAGTTGATTAATCTTAATCTGCCCATTTTAACTTAAACTTAACTATTAATCTTAACTATAATGCAACTGTGGTGCTCAGTGTGAGAGTTTAGCACAAGGATTTTTTTTCCTTGCTTTCATTATGCTGTAAATGATTCAATTCAGTGAGCCTGCTGTTTAGGGAAAAGTAACTTTTCCAAGACTACATTAGATGAGAGACTATCCTTTGAGAAGATCTCAATGCACAGGCATGTGAGAGGTCAAATTACCTAGAGACTACTACACCTCAAATTTAAATTCTGTTAGGAAGTCATAAAAACGAATTACATAGTTCTAAATCTGGTGATCTTTTCTAACTATATTCTGTAATATAGAAAAATTGGACTATCTTGTACTCAATGAAAAACTCACATTGTTTGCATTTCAATGTTTGCTTAAGTTATTATAATGGAATTAATGACATTGGACAGTGCTATCTTGTGCATATCTATTTCAAAATAAACCCCTATGGATTTTTACTGAATTGGTGTTAGATAAAGTATACTTATGCTGCCTAGAGTTTTGAACAGCTAAATGAAATGTACACTAAAATATGTTTTACATGTACAGTACTTAAAAATAAGGACTACCGTATTTTCCGGCGTATAAGATGACTGGGCGTATAAGACGACCCCCAACTTTTCCAGTTAAAATATAGAGTTTGGAATATACTTGTCAGCTACAGTTAAGTACCTGTCCTATAAGATGACCCCCGACTTTGGCACAGATTTTTCAGGGTTAAAAAGTAGTCTTATACGCCAGAAAATACAGTACATTTGAATCTAACTTAATTTGACAGATGGTTACCCCTTTAGTGCTGTGTGTATTCTAATAATCATATGTTGAATCACATAGTAAGTCTAAAAACATCGTTCTGCAATTACTTATTCAACAGTTTCCTGTTTCTAGAATTAAAGGAAAAGACAGTGATCTTAAATATCATTAACCTTAAATATATTGATAGTAAATATTCTGAATTTTGACAGAAACATCATAAGCTAGTTATTACAAGGTGTATCTAAGCTTAAAATAATATAATTAGTTTTAAGTGTTCTGGGGTGAAAAAGTCTTTTAAGTGTAACGTTATCTTCAATTCTATAGAGATTAAGGGTATTTCTACCAGCCCCCTTCTCCCATACCTATTAAGCCTTTTAAAGACTGTTGTTTGAATCAAAAATTTTGGCTTATTTTTGAAAACAGGAACTTTTAAATTGCCTGGTAATGGTAATGTAGTGCCCCCCCCCCCCCGGGGTACAAAAACTGTCTAAATATTTTGTTTTAACATCTAATCTCATTATGCTTTCTTTGTGTTTAACTTGTATTAAAATCTGTCAACTATGACTGGTCTCATAAGCACAGTCAGCGGACCAGAATAAGTTAATTATTTACTTGTGTCACTAGTGCTCTTCATCTAATGAAATGCACAGCTGTGTTAGATCTGCAGTTGGACGTCTCGATTCCATTGTTATACAAGTCAGCAAAGGGTAGAAGCTGCTATGATGGAGAGGCCTCGGTTCTTTCTGCTGTTCTGCCTTTCTGTGTCGATTTCATGGATCTTTTATCATTCACTTTCACACAAAACAAACAACACAGTGGCTGTCTGCTATGGGAACCATCTTGGCATATAAAAAGGCTTCAGCCCCTAAAGTAATTTTTAGTTAGCACAGATTTAATTTTAGACTTACAGGTGCCCTTTCGTCCCAAGTACAACCACACACACTCTTAGTAAGAAAAGATATAAATTTGGCCAGACCGACGATTTATGTATGTGTTTGCATCCAATGCATATGGTGTGATATGATAAAACTTGTATGATATTTTAGTCTGTATATAAATACAGTATTATATACTAAATCTACTGTCCTTTTTCATATAGGAGAAATGTACTCTTAAAAATTTAATAGATCTAGTACTTTTGTCAGAGGACTTGGCTTATTGTGGTTTGAGAAGGGTTGTAAGAATCACTACTTTAAAAATATGCAGAAATACCTATTTTCATTCACTATAACTCCCCTGTCCTGTTCTAGGCTAGCACAGTATAGCCTACCTGTTATCTACCATGCCATGCATCCATTCCCTGTTTTTTTAAAAAAAATTGAGTAATTTTTTTGTCTTCTGTACAAATATGTATAACACTGTCTCCTCTTCATGTTTATTACAACTATGAAAGCAGCTGGTTGACTAAATTGATTTTAGAGTGTCTTCTTGGTTCAGTCTCTTTTAGACCAAGACTGTTAGCTCCTGTTATTCACTGATTATGAAATGTGCTATACATTTTAATATACAAATGTAGAAGTGTTCTGAGGACAGTGAAATATTTTGAAGCATTTGATTGGAGCACTTGCTAATGCATTTTTGTTCATACCAGTCTACATAATTTAGTGTTGTAGAGTTGCCCACCTTTCACAGGAAAAAAATCAATGCAACCCTTTTTTATGGTTATACAGTACTTATACCCTTTCTGATAAGTAAAAAATCAATGCAACCCTTTTTTATGGTTATACGTATACCCTTTCTGATAAGTATAGGTCATTTTTAGTCTTGGACTATAATAGAATCATAGAATAATGGAGTTGGGAACGGCCTATAAGGCCATTGGGTCCAACCCTCTGCTCAGTGCAGAAAGTATATCTTATCGATGGTTGTTCAGTTTCCTCTTGAATGCCTTCAGCATTGGAGCAGTCACCACCATTGTAGTAACATTTTTGATAATCTTTGATGCATTCCTCTGAACTTGGACTAATATAATCAAATAATGCTAGAGTTCTAGGTTATTAAGAAGTGGTACTGAATGATGGTGGAATTCCTTATATTTTCTCTAAGTTCTTATCCTTTGTCTTATGGTGAGACTGAATCCTCCAAAATGAAACACAACTTTGGGTGAGTCACTCCAGAAAATTCTTCTATAGTAGCTTTCCCCAACATAGCATGTTCTACATGTCATGACTACAGGCCACAGAGTACCTAGTCAGTATGGATACTCTGCTTAACGATTTGACTCTTACAAGGTCCAGAGTATCCAGAATGGGAGCCTTACTTTGCTTTTTTGTAATTGCAAAACATCAAGTTTATTTTAATAGCCTAACCTTAAATTTAATGTAACTAGTGTTGATAATAGCCTTATTAATACAAACATAGTAAAACAATTATAACTTTGAGGAAGCAATATTAATAAGATTGGCTAACATAGATTTTGAGTCTTGCCCAGGCATAGGTCACTCAAAAGTAACTTGGACAGCATAAATACTGCAATGGTTGAAATTGTTGTGTAATATGTTTGAAATATATTCTGTATTCTAGGTGTTTGTGGACTAATCGTGCCTCAAGAGGATATGCCATTTTGTGATACAGGAATTTGTCCTGATATTATTATGAATCCTCATGGCTTTCCATCACGTATGACGGTTTGTAGTGCCATACATTTATGACAGTATTCCACCTTTATGCATTTTCAACCGTTCAAGAATTAATTACCTGTTTATGTAACACTGCTTTTCTATGAATAATGTTTTCATATTCTGCCTTGTTCTTTATAAGGTACAATAAGATGGTAGTTATATATATTGAAATGCTATGCTCTCTTGCAGTGCTAGAAGATAAGTGGACTAATAATCCACTCTCATCCTTGTCTCATGTGTCTTAGGTATATCATGAAAAAGCTAGGAAATAAGATGGCTTTGAACTGTGACTTGTGAGCCTCAGCAGAATAGACAATGCTGCGTGTTGTGGGGTCAGCTACATACTATGCGTAGGTCCTATGTAACTCTTCCAGTGTAGATCCTAGAAGTACAGTAATACTTTAAGATAAAGTGTACACTCCCCATGCCTCCCTCTTATTTTCAAAGAAAAATGGAAACAACTTTTTTTTTTACTCTGCTGTTGTTCTGCCAAAATTCAGTGGTAAAAGGGAGCAGCCTCTGGTGAGTTTCAGGGAATTCCACAGATAATTGCTCACCTTTGCTGTACAAATGTCACAGGGGGACACATAAGGTGGCAATAAAAAGATATTGCTGTCTGGTTATAATACAGCTTCTGCATGTAAGGAAACAGAGTAATTTGGAGATTTCTAACTGAGACCAAAAGAGCTACTTGTGGTAGGTGCATGGACTACAGCAGTGATGGCCAACCTTGGCACTCCAGGTGTTCTTGAACTACAATTCCCAAAAGCCCTGATTAGTAGGAGTGTTGATTTGGGCTTTTGGGAATTGAAATCCAAGAACAATTGGAGTGCCAAAGTTGGCCATCACTGGACTAGGGTAAACCCAGTGAGGTATTTTATTCTCTCCCCACTCCCTGTGAACATCATGTTCTCTTCTCATATAACAAACTGCTATTTGAAAATCCCTCACAAAGCATCAGATCAGGGAGAGAGGGCTAATATTCAAGAGCTAGTTGCCTTTTTTTCTACGCATCGCTACTATCCACTTAGTTTTGCTTATCCTTGTTTGTATTTTTAAACAGCAGAGTCAAACAATTAAAATATTTTTTAAATCTCTCTATTTTCTGTTGGACAGGTAGGGAAACTAATTGAGCTCCTGGCAGGAAAAGCAGGTGTCCTGGATGGTAGATTTCACTATGGAACAGCATTTGGAGGCAGTAAAGTAAAGGATGTATGTGAAGATCTCATTCGTTGTGGCTATAATTACTTGGGGAAGGACTATGTAACATCTGGCATTACTGGGTAAGTGACAACAGGAGTCAGGTATTTCTCAGTTCTTAATACATTCTTTTTCTTTAATTTGTGATAGTATGGTTTATGATGCATAGCTTGAGAAGTATATGTGGGGTTTTTTAAACCTGCCTTGAAGCATGAAACAGAATTTAACTGCGAACGTCTGCTTTTTAAAAAATGTTTTGAACAGATTTTGACAGAGGGTTCTGTGTGCTCTTACAATAAAATTAGCAACCTTACATTGAATACAGTAGTGCAAAATATGGTTGTGAAAGCAGGTGCTCTTCAATTGTGACTTTTTCTGAGCGGCTTTTGTCGATTATGGAGTCAGTCTGGCATAGATGCGTGATCTGTTAACTTCCTGCTGTGTTGATCTTCCTGTCTTCAGAGATGGTGAGTTCAAAGGAATATGAGATGGCTTAAGAACAGAACAAGGCCATATGGCCCTACATGCCTGTGTTTTTAAAATGTATCTTAATCCTACCTTTCTGTTTCTTTCCTTGTTCCCTCCCTCTGCTTTCAATGGACCAACCTATTCTGGTCCACTAACTTCTTCCATCTGTTTGATTTATAAACCTTTTATAAACTAGACTTTCTATTACTTTCATTCTGTTTTGCTGTCTGTAGTAAGGATGGGGAAAATAATTTTGAATAACTTTGTAAGTATGGCTCCTTTCAAGAAGGTTGTCGGAGTGTGAAAATGTTTTCTTGTGTCCAGCAATTTCACATTCCCGTACATAACCTCAGACTTTTATGGTGTTTGACTAAGACAGATCCTAAGTGAAAATACTTTAAAGAAACTCCCTGTCTATATGAAAAAAGAAAACATGGAAAATGTAGACCATGCAACAAAATATTCAGGGCTTTTTTCATAAGAAAAGAATAATCTGTGCAGTTGTAAATGAATGTGGTCTAGCTTAGGCGATATATGAAAAAGAAGTATAAATGGGAACAATGATTTAAACAGTTGGTTTAAATCAGCTTCATTTGCTGGATCTTCACTTAAATCAGTCCATCATGTAGTTGAAGGATAACATTTTATGCATTAGCCAAATAGGGCTTTGAACAGTGACGCACTGCAATTTTTTTTACTACTTACTCTGTGGGTGGGGCCAAATCTGTGGGTGTGGCCAAACATCCTGCATTATGGGCTATAGAGGTGGGTGTGGCCAACCAAGTGGGTGGGGACTGAGGGAATTTCTACTACCGGTTCTGCAGAACCTGACAGAACCTGCTGCAGTGCATCACTGGCTTTGACCCACCACCACCCAAAAAAGCTTATGCGTAAGGTAGTATAAGATTCTTGGTTGATTTGGCCTTTGCAACCATAAATTAAACTCTCTGAAAGATACTATTTTGACTTTCTTCTTCCTCAGCGAGCCCTTGGAAGCCTATATCTATTTTGGACCAGTCTATTATCAGAAGCTGAAACACATGGTATTGGATAAGATGCATGCAAGAGCCCGAGGACCCAGAGCAGTCCTAACCAGGTATGGCAGACACAGGAATCTAGAGGCCCCCCCAAGTTACAATCTGCTATCTAGTTAAGTTTAGGTTTCATACCAGTTCCATTTGGTATAAGCCTTTGCATAAGTTTTCCTAAAGGGACAAAGAGCTCCCAATTCTAACTCTGGGTTGAATGATGTGATCAGTTATGCAGAGGCTATATACGGCCGTGATGGTGAACCTTGGCACTCCAGGTGTTCTTGAACTTCAGTTCCCAGAAGCCCAAGTCTCTTTACTGCGTACACGCAGTAAACCCATTCATGTGGATTCACAAAGACTTGGGCTTCTGGGAAATGAAGTTCAAGAACATCTGGAGTGCCAGGGTTCTCCACCACTGCTATAGGGCAACTTTGTTGTTTTCTTAAC
Organism: Bradypodion pumilum; assembly: GCA_035047305.1. Classification (NCBI taxonomy): domain Eukaryota; kingdom Metazoa; phylum Chordata; class Lepidosauria; order Squamata; family Chamaeleonidae; genus Bradypodion; species Bradypodion pumilum. The sequence continues at coordinate 33,095,004 of JAWDJD010000005.1, forward strand.
TTTAATATCTGGCACATCCTAGAACTCATGCTTATCGCTGCGGGTGTATATGTGCACATATGTGTATGTGTTGTGTTCCATTCTGTTCCAAACCAACAGATCTGAAATGGGATACAATCAGTAAAATCACATTAAAAGAATTTCAAGAATTTTAAATGGTTTAAATATTTTAAAATATAAAAAAAACCCCAAGCCTGATTTCTCATTGTGTACAAATGTTACCGAATGGATAATATGTAACTCCTCTTCTTTTTTTGCTTTTCCTTCTTTCTTCACCAAAAAAATTCAATGAATGGGAATCCTGAAGAAACTCATAACTCCTGTTACAATTGTATGAGCCTACTCTTAATCCTCTTTCCTTGTGGATCATTTTGGAACTCTTGCACACATAACTTGGACTTAAGTTGCTTCTCTAATCCCTAGCTTTCTATCAGCAATAGATGTTTGTTTAGAGCAAGGATGTTCAAACTATGGTGGAAGCAGAACTAAAATGTGCAGGTGCTGAACACACTCGCGCAGATGCAGAACACTGCTGCAAATGACCCACAGCTATCGTAAACATTTTTACGACAGCCACGGGCAATTTACGGCAGCATTCTGTGCATGCACAGGTGTGTTCGGCGTCCACACATGCGCGTTTTATTTTTGCTTCCGGGTGTGAGGAACCACATGACTGCATGACTGACCGGCGGTCCGAAAAGTTTGGGCACCCCTGGTTTAGAGATTCTGCTTAAAGGGACCTAACCAATATTAAACTTTACAACACAGCAATGTGATTTTGTGCAGGGAGTAAGTAACATCCTGAATGAATCTATATTTGTTTGAAAGGCAACCTACAGAAGGACGATCCCGTGATGGAGGCTTACGTCTAGGAGAAATGGAACGAGATTGCCTTATTGGCTATGGAGCTAGCATGCTTTTGCTGGAAAGACTTATGATTTCAAGTGACGCATTTGAAGTAGATGTATGTGGCCAATGTGGATTGTTAGGCTATTCTGGATGGTAAGCATATTTTTTTCTTTTTTAAAAAAATACTTCTTTGGGGTTTAAACATAAACCTTTGTATCTGTGTCTATGATCTTTATTTTATTTATTTTTTAGTTAAGCTAAAACATTTCTCAACCTGCAAATGAACTTATACATAGTTGTATGTACAGTGGTACCTTGCATAACAAACGCATGGTATAGTGAAAAATCCGCACAGTGAAGCGTTCATTATGCAATGGCGATACCTCGCATAATGATTTTTTTTTTGTTATGCGGGTTTTTGGTAACCAGGGTATACCCGCTTAATGGGAACCTTGGTTAACGAACTTTTTTTTCATTATGTGGGGTATCTCCCATAGGAAACCACATAATAAAAAAACCGCATAGTGAAGAGCTCCGTGGAATTGAGTTTTTTCATTATGCGGGGTTCTACAGTATCTGCATACTATATTTAATTGTATGTACATAACTCACTGCATGGTGATTTCACTTGTTTATTCTTCCAGTTTCACTTGTATTAAAAGGATCCTACTAATGAAGAACAGGAATCAAGGAATCTCTTTTTAAAAAAATAATTTCTTCCAATATTGATGGGATGTCTGTCTTTTTGTTATGAAGCCAAAGATTATTTAAAGTCCTTCTCTTTGGGGCTTTAGTTAAGTTTTTTTAGTTCCTGTAGAGCTGCTGGATTATGTCTTTACAGGACAAAAATAATGTAAAAAGGCAACTGGACGCTCCCCTGTGTTCTTGGCAGATTATCTAGTTCTCTGGAGATTTTCCAGCCCTTTAGTTAAAAAAAAACCACTGTCTAAACGTTGGCAAACAAAAAGTGTTCATCAACTGAGTATAGGAATTGAGACAAAGATGTGATTGCATGTATCACCCATGTTACAAATGGCTAACTTATCACACTGTTTTCAGAAGAGTGAAGACCAGCTGTGTCAATGTCCTTTTCTCATCTAAGATCCAAATTAGACCACACTGAAAAGGCTGGTAAAAGAACTTTGCAAAACTGTACCTTTTGTTCAGTTCCTTTGAGTCACACAGAGTAAAAGTAAAGAAGAAGGATGTAATAAAGATTTGCGAGGGAAAGAAGTAGACTCCCCACCCCCACCCTGGGACCCTTTTTATCCCTAACTTTGGCTTGTACAATCAAATCACCCTTACCTGTTTGCTGTGGTTTGTTTTGTTTCGGTTTTGTTCTTGTTGTTTTGCTTCTATTTTTATGTTGTGAATTCTTCAACCTTCTCCAAAACTTAAAAAGATTTTCAGAGTGTTCTTTGTACTGGGCAAAGGCCCCACTCCTATTGTTTTTGCATTTGCCAGAAAAAACTTTATTCAGTCTCTAATCTTTATAAATCTTTATAAATTACAATTTGTCAAGTAGAAGCAAAATCATTAGCTCACTGGTAGAAAATATCTGTGGAAATCCTAACTGCTGAAGGTAAAGGTATCTGCAGTACAATAAAATGGTACCTCGCTTAAAGAGCATAATGCGTTCCACGGGATTGCTCTTTAAGCAAGTTTGCTCTTTAAGCGAAACACCATTGTAAGTGACCAATTGTGACTTCTGGCGAGGGGGATTGTGAACCCCGCTTAAGTTGTTAAGCGAGTTTTTGGTTGGTTTTAATTGTTAAGTGAGGTATCATTCAGAGAAAATTCTGCTTTTTAAGCGAGTTAGTCTCTAAGAGAGGTGCTCTTTATGCGAGGTTTTACTGTACTGGGAAACAGTACATACGAAACTCGGAAAATTAGAATATCGTGCAAATGTTCATTCATTTTGCTTAAAAGGTGAAACAAATATATGAGATAGACTCGCTATATGCAAAGTGAGAGATGTCATGCCTTAATTCATTATAATTGCAATGATCGTGGCGTACAGCCTCCGACCAGCTGAGGTGAGCCCCGCCCCTCCTCCCTTTGCTAGGAGAGGTAAAGGGCCGTCGGGCTGGCAGAAGACAGCAGCCTCCGACCAGCTGAGGTGAGCCCCTCCCCCCTCCCTTTGCTACTAGAGGTAAAGGGCCATCGGGCCGGCAGAAGACAGCAGCCTCCGACCAGCTGAGGTGAGCCCCGCCCCTCCTCCCTTTGCTAGGAGAGGTAAAGGGCCGTCGGGCCGACAGAAGACAGCAGCCTCCGACCAGCTGAGGTGAGCCCCGCCCCTCCTCCCTTTGCTAGGAGAGGTAAAGGGCCGTCGGGCCGACAGAAGACAGCAGCCTCCGACCAGCTGAGGTGAGCCCCGTCCCTCCTCCCTTTGATAGGAGAGGTAAAGGGCCATCGGGCCAGCAGAAGACAGCAGCCTCCGACCAGCTGAGGTGAGCCCCGCCCCTCCTCCCTTTGTTAGGAGAGGTAAAGGGCCGTCGGGGCCAGCAGAAGACAACAGCCTCTGCCCCTCCTCCCTTTGCCAGGACCACCCTCACCATCGGCATCCCAGGCTTCCGCCTCCCTGCGGGGGGCTCAAAAGGCTGGCGGCCACGGATGAACTTCCACCGCCACCCTGGAGACACCTGCAGCCAGTTTGGAGCTCGCTGGGACCACCCCACCATTGGCGACCCGGGCTCCCACCTCCCTGCGGGGGCTCAAAAGTCCGGTGGCCACGGCGGGATTTCCACCCCGCCCTGGAGACACTTATGGCCAGTTGAAGCTCGCTGGGGCCACCCCACCATCGGCATCCCGGGCTCCTGCCTCCCTGCAGGGGGCTCAAAAGGCTGGCGGCCGCAGAGGAACTCCCGCCGCCGCCCTGGAAACACCTGCGGCCATTTGGAGATTGCTGGGACCACCCCCATCATTGGCATCCCAGGCTCCCGCCCCCCTGTGGGGGGCTCGGTATGCCGGCGGCACGGCGAAGCTTCCGCCACCACTGCCCTGGAGACACCTGCGGCCAGTCGGAGATTGCTAGGACCAACCCACCATTGGAGTCCCGGTCTCCCACCTCCCTGCGGGGGGCTCAAAGGGCCGGCGGCCACGGCGGAATTTCAACCGCCGCTCTGGAGACACCTGCAGCCAATTGGAGCTTGTTGGGACCACCTCCACCATTGGTGTCCTGTGCTCTGACCTCCCTGCAGGGGGCTTAAAAGGCCGGCGGTTGCGGCGGAATTTCCACCGCCGCCCTGGAGACTCTTGCGGCCAGTCAGAACTCGCCGGGACCATCAACACGGGTAGAGAGACTGAGAGGGTATATTTTAAGTGGGTTAGGGAGGGAGGGAGGGAGAGATGGCCCTGCCAGCCGGGAAGATGGGGCGACAATCCATCTGGGTTAATGGTGGAGGTTCCAGGGGCCCATTTAGAGGTTGTGACAGGCATGGGGCGTTATAGCGGGAACCGCGGGGCAGGCCGCTCTCGGGGAACGCGGGACCGATGCTTAGTATCTGTCCTGTGTTCTGGCCCCCCGGTTTTACCTCTAGGTCCTGAGCAGCTGATCCAGGGTGACCCCACCCTTAGGCTGCTGCTGATGAATGCCAGGTCAGTCTGTAGTAAGGCGCCCCAATACAAGATTTTATTCTGGGAGAGAGGGCCGACCTGGCATGCATCACTGAGACCTGGCTGATACCAGAGGATGGGGTGCCTCTATCAGAGATGTGTCCGGCCGGGTTTGGTGTTTGGCACCAGCCTAGGGATGAGGGCAAGGGCTGTGGTGTTGCCATTATAGCCAGGGATTCAGTCACTGGGAGTCACCAGGGCCACTGCTCCACAAATTCTGGGTTGTGAGGCCCTGCTCCTGCAGCTGGGCGCAAACGGTCAGTTGGGGGTCCTACTCCTGTACCTGCCCCCTTGCAGGGTAAGGGACTCCCTGCCTGGGCTCCTTGAGGCTGTCTCAGCATTGGCGTTGGAGTTCCCTAGGCTGATGGTTCTGGGGGACTTCAATTTGCCTTCGCTGGGGTCCGGTTCCGGGGTGGCTCAGGAGTTCATGGCTTCCATGGCAACTATGGACCTGGCTCAGGTAATTCGGGGCCCTACCAGGGGCAGTGGCCACACACCAGATTTAGTCATTTTGTCGGAGCGGTGGCAGAGTGATCTGAGTTTACAGAAGCTAGACATAACACCTGTGCCATGGTCAGATCACTATTTGATGGCTCTAGACTTTCTGGGGGCGACACTTCATCGTAGGGAGACAGGGTCTATTAAAGTGGCCCGCCCCCGGCAACTGATGGATCCGGATGGATTCCAGAGGGAACTGGGGGATTTTCCCCTGGATTGGCAACACAATTCGCCCGAGACACTTGTTGACCTGTGGTGTGGGTCGACGACAGCTGCCTTAGATGTAATTGCTCCACTACGGCCTCTCAGAGCCCGCGGAGCTAGGTCATCCCCGTGGTTCACGGAAGAACTACGGGAGCTCAAACGGGCAAAGAGATGCCTTGAGGGCCGCTGGGTGAAGACCAGGAACGATTCCGATTGGACACTAGCTAGAGCCGCTAGGGCCTACCTAGTGGCGATGGAGGTGGTGAGGAGGCAGTACTTCACCTCCCTTATTGCCTCCGCTGATAATCGCCCAGCCACCCTGTTTCGGGTGACCAGGTCCCTCCTTGGTAGGGGGGGGGCTGTGCCTGGTTGGCAGGGATCGGCTGAGGACTTTGCTGACCATCTGGTAGAGGAAATCAATCGGATTTGCTCAGGGTTTAATCTTGGCATGGATGGGGAGGGTCAGGGGGGAGCCAGTGTACAGTCTTGCTGTGTAATCTGGGATCGGTTTGATCCTGTTGCCCCAGATGAAGTGAACAGGCTCCTTGTGGCGGTCCACACCACTAACTGTCCATTGGATCCCTGTCCCGCCTGGCTGGTAAAAACCTCCAAGACTGACAGGTGACTGGGTCGGGGCTATAATTAATGCGTCTTTTCAGGAGGGGATATTTCCTGCACCGTTGAAACATGCTTTGGTGCGCCCCCTCCTGAAGAAGCCATCCCTTGATCCAGCAGTCATAACCAATTACAGACCTGTTTCCAACCTCCCCTTTTTGGGGAAAGCATTGGAAAAGGCAGTGGTGCGTCAGTTGTAGGGGGTACTAGATGAACCGGAATATCTGGACCCCTTCCAGTCAGGATTCAGACCTGGATATGGTACTGAGACTGCATTGGTCGCGCTGATGGATGATCTCTGGTGAGAGCGGGATGGCAGTCATCCATCCGTCCTTGCTCTTCTTGACCTCTCAGCGGCTTTCGATACCGTCTACCATGGTAACCTTCTGGAACGGCTCCGAGGATTGGGGATCCAGGGCACTGTGTGGTCCTGGTTTTCCTCATTTCTGAAGGGCCGGACCCAGTCGGTGTGGTTGGAGAGCGAGAAGTCCAGTCCTAGGTCCCTAAAATATGGGGTGCCTCAGGGCTCGGTACTCTCTCCTCTCCTGTTTAACATCTACATGAAGCCGCTGGGTGAGATCATCCGTTCCCACGGGGTGCGGTACCATCAGTACACGGATGATACGCAGTTGTACATCTCGGCCCGTGGGGACCCCAGTGATGCGGTCAAAGTCCTTTCCAGTTGTCTGGAGGCGGTTGGGGTCTGGATGGGGGTGAATGGGTTACAGCTGAATCCTAGCAAGACTGAGTGGCTGTGGATGGGGGGTCCTGTGCTATCCCGGGAGCTACCATCTTTGGTTTTGGATGGGGCTATTTTGCCCCAGACTGACCCGGTGCACAACTTGGGGGTCCTCCTGGATTCGCGGCTGCTGCTAGAAGAACAGGTGGCGGCTGTGGACAGGAGGGCCTTTGCCCAACTTCGGGTGATTCGCCAGTTGCACACGCTCCTGGACCGGGACTCTTTGCTCATGGTCACTCATGCTCTGGTGACCTCCAGACTAGATTATTGTAATGCGCTCTACATGGGGCTGCCCTTGATGACCATTCGGAGGCTGCAGCTGGTCCAGAATGCGGGGGCCCGGGTGGTGATGGGGTGTGGACGTTATGCCCATGCCTCACCACTGCTGCGGGAGCTGCACTGGTTACCCATTTGCCTCCGGGTGCAATTCAAGGTGCTGGTTTTGACCTTTAAAGCCCTATATGATAGTGGGCCAGGTTACCTTAGAGACCGCATCACCCTAAGGACGTCTGTCCGTCCAACCAGAGTGGACCGGAGGGGCTCTCTAACAGTGCCATTGGCCAGGGGGTCTCGCCTCTCTGGCACAAGGAGGAGAGCCTTCTCTGTGTCTGCACCGGCCCTTTGGAACCTCCTGCCTGTGGAACTGCGTCTCCAGACAGAGTTGTTGCCCTTTAGAAAAGAACTAAAAACATGGCTGGCGGGCTAAGTTTGGGGTGCAGGTGGAGGGGTGGCTTCCGTTGGGTGGTTAATATAGGGGAGGATGCCTGCCCCACGGTTTCTTCAGTTCCTGCACCCCTCTCTTTTTAGGGGTGGGTTCTTATTGCTGGTTTTTATCTGTTTTATTTGTTTTTATCTGTTTTTACCCACTGTTGTGAACCGCCCGGAGTCGGCTTTGGCTGAGTGGGCGGTATAAAAATTTAACAATAATAAATAAATAAATAAATGAGATTATGTGATGATTATGGGGTACATGAGATTGGGGGGTTGGAGTTTTCATAAACTGTAATCCATAAGCATCAATATTATAGCAAAGTAAGGCTTGAAGTATCTTGCTTTGCATGTAATGAGTCTATCTCATAGATTTGTTTCACCTTTTAAGTTGCATTACTGAACTGAATGAACATTTGCACGATATTTTAATTTTCCGAGTTTCACCTGTACAGCTTCCTTAACGGGTAGGAAAAACTGTTTGCTCTAAGAAAAGGTCTTACACATAAACGAGGAAAAGCAAACACAAAGGCAATAGTAGTTGGGAAATTAACCTGAAAGAGGACAAGTGAGGCAAGGAAGTTAAGAATCCATAAGTAGCTAAAAGGAGGACAAATTGTACTGTATATCACTTCCCCAGTTTCTCAAATTAATCTGCACCTCAAGAAGGTATGAATATGTAATAAGATACCAGTCAACTGTGGTGGCTTAGTGGTTAAGGTGCTGAACTTAACGACTGGAAGGTCAGCAGTTCGAGACTCGAGTACTGCACAACGGAGTGAGCTCCCGTCTCTGTACCAGCTTCTGCCAACCTAGCAGTTCGAAAGCAAGAAATTGCAAGTAGATAAATAGGGACTACTTTGGTGGGAAGCTAAACAGTCTTCCATGCTGTCTAGGCATGCCTGCCACATGACCATGGAAACGTCTGCAAACGCAGACAGTGCTGGCTCTTTGGCTATAAACAGAGATGAGCACTGAACCCTAGAGTCGGATACGACTGGCTTTTGAGCAAGGGTGACCTTTACCTTACCAGTCAATACTTTCCAGAGAGAAACTTCTGTGCCCTCCACCTTCTAGGATGGTTAAATGCCATAGTTTTCTCCTCATCTTTCTTGAGGAAGACTCTTCCACAACTTCTCCTATCCCATCGCTTTGCAAAATCACGAAGTCTAGCATCCTACGGGGCTGGAATCCTTGGAAGATCTGGGCCAGCCAACCCTCTAAAGGCCTCATGCAGTTGCATTCCTTTGCTGGGACAAAAGCCTTTCTGATGATGAAAGACTGTAGTTACCTGCTTCAGTGTACTGTCCAGGGTCCTGACCTCTGTTTACCTTGATTGGACATGGCTGCTGTGGATCTGACCCTGCTTCTCTGTACTGTACTTGGCTCCTCCACCTGAAATGGAATCATCATCAATTAGGACTTCTGTTTTAGACTATATCCCCCAACACCTGGCATCTTGCTAAGCCAGAACATGAGGAACATGTAGAAATTACCTTTTGTGCATACAGACATATATATCCATGACAATAGTGACCAGAAAGCTTATCTTAAATTGTGAGCTAGGGATTTTGTCAAATAGATCATAGAGTGCATTTCCTGAAATTTTTTGCTATCGGCTAAGAATGATTAAGGTAAAGGTTTCCCTTGCTCAAAAGTCAGTCGTATCCAACTCTAGGGTTCAGTGCTCATCTCTGTTTCAAAGCCAAAGAGCCAGCGTTGTCTGCTTCAGAAGACGTTTCTGTGGTCACGTGGCAGGTATGACTAGATACCGGAGAACACGGAACGCTGTTACCTTCCCACCGAAGTGGTCCCTATTTATCTACTTGCAATTTCTTGCTTTCAAACTGCTAGGTTGGCAGGAGCTGGGACAAAGATGGGAGCTAGTGATTCATTAATTATGTGGAACTACCAGTGTTGCTGTGGCCACAGTGCAGTTTAAATGAGGAGAGAAAAAATCTCAAGAATGACATCTGAGAACTGAGTTTGTAGAAATTTCACAGAAGTTGTGGTTCTTCTATATAAAAGCTGTAGTAATGTTTAACGAATGTAATTCAGGTCTTACAGTGTCTGTTGAGGGAGCATAACCTATAATTGGACATCTTATCCAGTTATTAGGTGATTATGTGCTCCCTCTGTCAACAGTGGGAGCCAAGCAGCCCTTTAATGAGCAACACAATAGAAACTAGGCAATTACATCAGCACCAAAGCTTTGAAATGGACTTTGCCAATGATTCCAGTGTTGGTGAGGAATTGCTATATCAACAAGCCTGTCGCAGCACGGGGCTCTGAAAACTACGCACAGACAGAAAGAGAAAATGCCTGTTTGATTTGTATCTGTGCCTAAGAGTGGTAAACAAGATGGCATTGCTAGTGCAGTTTAACCCTGAATGATTAATGTCAGTTGAACTAGGATTGGGATACTCCAGAGAGGAGGAAAACTTTCTCCAGAACAATCCAATAAGTAGAGAGTCCAAAATCAGCTGGATCTTGTCTTATTCATAATTGCCACCAGTCGCTGGATTTACTGTCTCTGTTGCTTTCCTAAGGGTATGCATCATGTGCAGAGCATGTTATAGATAAGCTCTTCAGAATGGCACAATTGTTTGGAATATCACATTACAAGAGTTTGAGATTCTATGTTCAGAGAAAAATAACAATAGCAATTACACTTATGTACACTTATGTCTATTAAATTGTAACCACAAAATCCTAATGACTTTATATAAGTGGAATATCAATTTCAGAGATTTGCAATTTACCTAAATCTCTGTGAAACCTTCCCTCAGCCATTTAATTCCTCAAATTTATTGTATCTAAGCTTATAGAAGATAACAGGTCTAAAAACCTGGCTGACACAGCAGGTGTGGGGTGCTGCCAGTGGGGCAGCAGCGCCCCCCCCCTCCCCCGGCTTATATTAAGGCCATTCAGGTTTTTAGTTTTTAATTTAATGTTGCTGTTGGGGAGGGTATTTTAACAGTTTTAAACATTAAATGTTTTGTGGTTGTATTGTCGTGGGGATGTTTTATATTTAAAAGTTTTTATGGTGATTGTGAGCCGCCCAGAGTCGCTTCGGCGAGGGGGCGGCAATAGAAATAAAATAAGATAAATAAATATAAATAAATAAAGAGGGGAGAGAATATGAGAATAAACATCATTTCCCCTTTTATCTTCTATTTACCACACTGTCATTTCACTTTGCATGAAATTATAGTTTACAGACTCCATAAGAATGAAATATGCTGCCATACCCTGTGAAATCATGATGCATATAAAAAGCACTATATAAAACAACATCAAAATAGGAAAGGGCCTTGAATGTAACACAGGCCCAGGTGTCTGCTTTCTGATCCCTCACATATATGAACTTCTTCAGTAGCAGGGTGAAGAAGTATTTAAAGCTAATCTTGGAGTCTAGTTTAATATTAGCATCTTCCTGTTCAGTTTTGGGCCTGGGCATTTTGCAGTAAAGCTGAGGATTTGACTCGGGAGGGGCATGATGTCTGACATTTATTCTATCCTTCATACTTGCTTTTGTTACATGCTCGGGAGAAAAGAGCAGCTGCCAGTTACTTCTAACTAACACTCTCTAAGATTATCCTTCAGGCTGCCTTCAGGCATCTGATCACTCCAGTGGCCCATGCAGTGTTTTCTTGGGATAGGCTACAAACTGATGCCATCAAAGGCACAAACACCTTCGTTGCTCCCAGAAGCGGAAGTAAAACATGCCCTGTGGGCGTCTTTTACTTCCCCTTTCGGGAGCAACTAGGGTGTCACGGGCCGGATGAATTGGCATCATGGGCCGGTTCCAGCCCACGGGTCGTAGAGATGAGCCTCCTGAGCCACATGACCAGCCCATGGCCTGAAAAGTTTGGGCATCCCTGGTTTAGATGTTTACTACCAGTTTAAGTATTCCTTCTCTAGAGTGAGGTGAGAGCAGACCTTAAGCTCATGAGCTTCCTTTCTGTGCCACTCCTGTTTGCAACATATATGGAAGTGAACAGAAGAGCAAGATGTTTCCTGCAGGTCTTTGACTCTGATCCCTATGGCTGTGGGACAAAGATCCTAAACTGATGTGGCTGGTCCTAATGAAGCCATTGGGCAGTTGAATTAGTGGGCTCTGCTTCCTGGCATTTCTCAAGAAAACCTGCTAATTGTTGTTGTGTGTGCGTGCATATTTAACGTATTGTTGCACCAGCGAGTATAGGTTGGGCCATTCATTCAGCTCACAAATTAGAAGGGAATCTCATTCTTTACCTCTACATTGGAACATCACAATTAACATTTCTCTACCATTGACTGGATGTTTCCTTGGCAATACCAGGCGGCTAGTTTCAGAGGCTTTGGAGAGCAGCTAAGTGAGCTTCTATGTCAGCAAATCAGTTTGCATTAAACCTCTACCAGAGATTTGTCAATAGTGGAAATGAGGAGGGAAAAAGTGAATGCATTGTGCAAAATGCTCCTACTTCGTAGTCAAAAACTGGCCTGCTAATAAATAACACAGTACTGTTTTGTATTGGGGAAAGACTTTTATAAATATTTTTAACTATAATGGGCTCCTATCAAAAGACCTAACTTCCTTGATGTTGTTGCGTGCCATCACGCTGCCCATGACTTATGTCAACCCTATGAATTAGTGATCTCCAAAGTGTTCTGTTCTCAACTGCACTGCTTCGCTATTGTAAAATCAAGGCTATGGCTTCCTTTAGGGAGTTAATCCATCACATGCTTGGTCTTCCTTGTTTCCTGCTGCCTTCACCTTTCCCATCATTATTTTCCAAATACTGTAAACTTGTCATCATGGTCAAAAAGTTACATTGCCTCCCCCCCCCCCCCCCCCCCAGTTTCAGAACTATTTGCCTAAACGTCAATACAAGATACTGTATTAAAAGAAATGAATGACAACTTTTATTTTGTGTTAACAGATATGTATGCTGACCTATTTCTTCTTTTTTTTCCTAGGTGCCATTACTGCAAATCTTCATGTCATGTGTCTTCCCTGCGCATACCATATGCCTGTAAACTTTTATTCCAAGAACTCCAATCTATGAACATTATACCCAGATTAAAATTGGCCAAGTACAATGAATAAATGACGGAGGAGTAAAGAGACAAAATGACAAGCGGAAACGTAATCGGAAAGAGCTTAAGTGACAATAGAACGGCTAAAACCAAATAGGCCTCTAATGCCTTATTGGTTTTCTCTTCTCTCTTTCACTGAGAGACAATGCTCAAGAGAACATTAGAAGCCACTGCCCCAAAGACTCAAGCTGTGTTTATCTGTGGCATAAGTTAGATGCCCCCATTCTCCAAGGTTCTGCTACTGTGCAACCCCGACTTCCCCTTGAAATGCAGGGAAGCACTGAAGATCAACCGTGCTTAGTGGAGTTTTTTTTCCTTGATCAACAAACCACTTAAATATGTGCATATATTAAGAGTGCTAATGTACTGAACTCAGTGGGGTTTCAAGGAACAGTTTTGTATAGCCTAAGCTGATATATTTTTACCTTTGGCTATCTGCGCTTGCTTGTGTTTTATTTATTTTTTAACACTGGTTTAAGCTGTGGTATTATCAATATTCAAAGTTCTGCTCATTTTAAAATGTGGATCAGCAGTCATGGTCAAATCTAAAACCCAAGTACACGGACAGTGATACTCTACCTTCGTTAACCCCCTCTCCTAAAAAGGGACAAAAGTACAAAGTTGCAGGTCTTATATACAGAAACCTCAAAAGAATGGTGAAAAAAGATGAGGAAAGGGAATAGCCAAAAAAAGAACTTAATAACATTTTTTAAACAAATAGAGAAAACCTGGCATTTTAAAGACTAGCGGACTTATTTCAGTGTGAATTTTCATGGATCAAAATCCATTTTGTCAGACACAAGAAATGTGAATACGTGTCCTCTACATTTCTACATATTCACATAACCAGGAGGGTTATAGATAAAAGTAACAATGGGATAGACTATTGAGCTGTTAATTACCTGTGTTAGCAGGTAACCCTAGCCAGGATGATGAACTGCATTCCTGGTAGACCTGGCTATCGCAGGAATGTCGAAAGTTATTTCTAGGGCAGAAATCAGGGACTGTAGAAGGAGACAACTATTTTATGCCATGAGATATGACAGAAAACTGAATTAGTAATATGCATAGTGTGTTGAGAAGCCTTGATGTCAATCTAAACCAGTGTTTCCCAACCTTTTGGTTTTGGGGCATCAATTCCCAGAAGCCTAAGTCAGTTCCCCAAAGCACTGATCAGCCAATGTACTGACTTAGGCTTCTGGGAATTGAAGTCCCCTTGTGGGGCCTGGGCCCCATGCTCTAAGTCCTTAGAAATGCATTGGAACTTGTTTATGTAAGCATCTAAATAAAGATCAAGCTGCATTGGCACTTTATATGAATGGGCTGTGACACAAATCTCTACGCTGGAAAATATCTGTGTGAAGTCCTATAAGAATAAAATGCTTTTTTTACAGAGAAGAAACATGTAAGGAAAAATTGTACATAGAAGGGTACTTGGAACATGATCTACAATGTGTGACTGTCTGTAAGCTAATGCCAGAAGTCTTCAAGCAAGAATGGTAGAATATTCAGAGATATGGCTAGGCTTCTGTTAAATTGCTTTTCGTTGATCACTGATGAAGATGCAATAGCCTGAAGAATTTCTTGTGGTACTAGAACAATGAGGGGGGCTAGGCTAAGTTTGCCACATAATTTTTATTTACCATTCCAGGGTTTTTTTCCACTTTACACTGCAGTGTCTAGGGAAAGCTGTTTATCAGAAGTGTTATTCAATGTGAAGGTCACTATAGTGTAAGTCCAGCTGAGATGTTGAATACATTTCACAACCCACTCTAGTCAGTCTTTTCTTTGCTGATGCAAGTTCTAGCTACCTTATAAATTATTTTCTCAAAGTGCTGTTCTGGCTATGCAAGCAGACCCTTTTACTAGTCTTGGTTACTATATTAGAATAAAGACATGGCTGGAATTCCTGAGTTTAAATTACCATAAATTTAAGGCAAGTTTTCAAAAGAGAAAGGGAGGCTGGGGCTGATGGTAAATATTTGCCCCCAGAATGATAATATGCAGAAGTGGTTGATATTTGTGGGTTATGTGTGTGATTTTTACACACACACAGGGTACCAAAAATTATAAACATTTTAAAGCGGAAAACTATTAAAATTGTAATATATGCTAATAACATAAATGATTACAAGTCACATTTGAATTCTACAATTATAAGAGGTACTCAAAGTGGTTACCATTAGCATCCAGACACTTCTGATTATAGCGAATTACTGCTTGAGCAATATTGACCAGAGCCTACTTGTATCACTGCACATGCCATTTCAATTCCTTCCCGAAGTATTGCCAGTTTTCTATGGTACACCGCATCCTTTAAGGTTCCCCACAGGTAGATTATTTCAAGGGTGTTAAGTTAGAAGAACGTTTCGAATTTCAAATGCCACTTAAAAGTGGTCTTGCACTCCTTGAACAACAACCAAGCCTCCACCATTATTGTTGAATGTCCTGCCTGTTGCATAGTGACACTAGTATTCATTCTTCTGAGAAAACGTCATACTACACATTTCAACTTCAAAATGTAAGACATAGATAACATCTTTTAAAATGTTAGTACATTTTTGGCATCCTCTGTATATATAATCCCATAATTAACATCACTGTTTTCATAACTGAGGTGTCGGGAGGGGGGAATGATCAGCTATGACAATGTGTACTTTTTGTTTCTCATTTTACAGTGGAACTCCATATAACAAATGCATCATACAATTTAAAAAAATCATAAAACGAAGAAAATTTGAAAAAACTATTGTGCCCCGTGTAACAAAACTTTTCGTACTAAAAAATTTCGTTGTACGATTTTACCCATATTTTCGCTATACTGTGTGATTTTTCCCATAGGGATTTTCGTTGTACAATGAATGCATCGTATAACGAAAAAAGCATATAACGAAGTGCCTTGTAGAATGAATTATTTTCGTTATACAAGGTTCTACTGTATAGCCAAAGTATTTTAGCTTAGTGCATTTAATGCGATCTGTGATTTCTTAGTCTTTATTAATTTACTTTAGTACTTCTTTGTTGGTTACCCTCACAATCTAAGAAGTTCTTAGTGTTAGTGACCCACCTGGCTGGGTGGAGGGACCCCGGCAGCGCCGAACGCCGAGACCACCGCCGGCGTTCCTGGGACCCGCCACGCCTCCAGCTGCCTCCGGCCAGGACTTGGAAGGCCGTTGAGGCAGCGAGACTTTGCCGCCGCCTCCGGCCCTCCTGGCTGGGTGGAGGGACCCCGGCAGTGTCGAACGCCGAGACCACCGCCGGCGTTCCTGGGACCCGCCACGCCTCCAGCTGCCTCCGGCCAGGACTTGGAAGGCCGTTGAGGCAGTGAGACTCTGCTGCCATTTCTTCTTTCTTTTGTGTTTCTTTTGTATTGTATTATTGAGTTATTATTTGCTATTGTATTTTTGCTATATTGTATTTGTATTGTATTTTGTTTGATGTGTTGTGAGCCGCCCTGAGTCGGCATGTGCTGAGAAGGGCGGCATATAAATCAAATAAATCAAATCAATCAATCAATCAATCAATCAATCAATCCAAAAATAAACCTACATTAAGGATTGCAAATAATCATTATGAGGAAGAAAACTTTAAATAAGCCCTGAAGATTTGGTGTTGGAAGGCCTTGTGTTTATGCTTATTTAAAGTGTTTTAAAAAACAAAATCATATGCCCATTTAATATTAATGGGTTAGATCCATGGTAGCTTTGGAGAATATTAAAACTTCCCCAAAGCCTCCAATTCAGTTAAAACTATCTTACAAATTTAAAATTGCAAAGTTTGTATATAAGCAAACATTCCTCCACAACTGAGCTGTTTGAAATAGAATTCATGTCTCAGTGCAATTTATCTCACGTGTGAAAGGAGAGATGAAATAATTTAGGAAGTGGATGCCCTGCTTTCCTGCAGCACAACAAGGCATAAGGAGAGATGAACTTAGTCCAAGGTTTCAGAGAAATGAAAATAATATTCTAAGGTTAGGCTTGAAACAACCTTGCTGGTTAGAATTAGATTAAGAAAAGCTGACTTTTCCATAGATGAGAAGAGTTCAGGTTTATAAGTGAAATAGGAAATACTTTACTGGTTGCCATTTTTAAGTAAGCGCATCATTTCAGCTGTTTAAGATGGGCCTACACAAAAAGAAGACAGGTCTTCCAAACTGGTCTTCATGTACTGGAGAAGAGTGTTCCATATAAGAAGAAAGTATGACAAAAAGGTTGTGATGGGTGATGCACACCTCTAGTTAAATGGGGAATGTTTAAAGCCTTTGAATGTGATTCCATTTTTAAAAAAAAAACACTTTAAGAAGGGAGGAGCCAACCTTAGGCTCTAATCAAAACCTCTGTGTCACTATTTCAGCTAATGAGGATTCAACGTGATTAGCACTGCCATTAATACAATACGTGCAAAATGATTATAGCAACAAGACACATCACATTTGTTCAGTGAGCTAGTAAATATCATGTCTTAATTAAAATATTACATTACTCTGTAGTATTCTCCATAGCAAAACAGCAGTCTAGCTCTTACAGATGTATGTTCAACAGAGTAGCAAAACATGTTCACAATTATGAAGATGAAACTATTTTACTCAGGATGGTCAATATAGGATGTGTTGGTGCTTTTAAGCTTCCATCACACAATTTCTAGGGGAAATGTAGTTACCTGCCACAAAGAAGTTTTAAAAGAGTAACAAACACACAGTTGTTTTTAAAGTAGGAATACCCATTTAGTGATTAGTAAACACCATATTCTTGTCCCTGACCTAGGTACACAATTGAGGGAGACACTTAGATGAAGATTACTGAACATCGTTTTATTTCCAGCATAAATCTTAAGCACTGCAATAATTACCTAAAGCAGGCTCAGCAGAAAGTTTAGTTTGACTTTGTTAGCTCTGCTTCATAACATTGCCTGAGAGTATTCCAGTCAAAATGTTGTCCATTTTTGGCTGTCCCTTATGCTGACTTGGGGGACAGAAGATTGCAATAAAACAAAGCAAAACATCCTGGTAATGGAACTGCATCTTCAACTGTTTTGATAGGTATGAACTCAACAGAATATGCTCTTATATTGTGATGGTAGTGTCATCTTGAATACAGTACTTAACTTCCCCACAACACCCAAATCCCAGATCAGTGGCCATGTTGTCTAGATTATCTGGGAGCTGAAGTATGAACCAGCTGGGGGATTTCTGATAGTAAGAAACATATCAATGTTCTAATCCAATGTTTCCCAACTTTTGGTTTTGGGACTTTAATTCCCAGAAGCCTAAATCAATTCCCCAAAGCACTGACCAGCCAATGTACTGACTTGAGGGAGGAGGAAGAGGAGAGGCCTTGTGTAGTCCTAGGGCTCCATGTACCCCAAGTCTGTTTTTATAATCCCAGTTCATCTCCATCCCTTCTTTTTCTGGTTAGAAACCCTGCAAATTGCCTATCCTGAAAACCTCTGGCATGTTAGCCAATCCGTTAATCTATTTGATCATTTCTGGATCTCTTGCAAAGTCCCCCCCCCCAAAAAAAAAATCTGTACAGTCTCTACAGGGTTCAAAGGTTAAAACCTGACAGTGACAACAAAAATCAGGAGCTGTTTTCTAAAAACAGAATTAGCACCCTGAAGCACATCAAAAGAGAAAAACGTTTCCCTCGTTTGTTTGTAACTTTTTTGTTCTAAATACAATTTATGTGAGACGTCTTGCGAAATTTAAGGAAACTTCAGTACAACATGAGCAGTGTCTACTATTATTTCACATGAGTTCCTCCATATGGAGCCCTGACTTTAAGTTTTGATCCCTTCCCTGTCCCACTGGGGTAGTGCCCACCTCCCCAGGTGACAACCTGCACCCCTCTGCATATCTGAGCCCAGGCCAAGATCACAGAGAGAACCTTTGATGACTTCTAGCAATAAGCAGCCAGATTGTTACACCACCCCCACACACCCCCGATCAATATCCCACTCCTGGCTTGCTGAAAAGGTTTATCCAGCAGGAGCCATTTGGAACATTAAACATTTATTTTCACCTTGATCTCAAGTGTTTTCTTCCTCTGAGAATAGATGCTGGTGCTGCTTTAAAAAATAATAAAAAAAACTCACTGGAATTTATTATCCAGACATCGCTCCAGCTCTTTCTTCCAACTTCAGTTTTCCTACTTATGTTTGCCTTGATGTTTGATCTGCAAACTTTCCCAGGTCCATCACGCACCTCAGCCCTTTAACTTTTGTTCTTTAGGAGGGAAAATGCAGTGGCTGCTCAAAATTACAAGAAAGTGCTCAACAAAACTTTTTCTGTAGCCAATATATGTTCTTTGTTGCTGGGTTGTTGTTGTTTAATTGATTCTTTTTATTAAAAAAAACAATTTTTGTTCTTGTTGAGATTTATAATTCATTCAATCTGTTTAATTTTTATTGTACAGATTGGTGTTTTTTTAATATGTTGTAAGCCGTCCAGAGTGGGAAAATATGGGAGGGATATAAATAAATAAACTTGTTGCAAATTTAGTTTTGCATAGGATCTGTTAAAACTGGATGGGGGAATTTAGGGATGAGTGATCAGATTGTGCTCCCCCCCCTTTGCTTAAGATCTTAGGAAAGGGAAAGCAGTAGGGAAAGGGTGCTGGGGAGGGGAGGGAATGAGAGGAGGCTCCCCCCCACCCGCCCCACCCCAGCCCTTTGGCTCTGTCCATGGTCAAAGTAATTCAGCCATAATCCCCCTTTCTCTTCCTCTCCTGGAGCTCTATTCATATTCTAATCACAGCTTTTCCTTCTCTAAACCAGCCACTTTATTAGAACCCCAGCTTGGCTTGCCTACTTACTTCCCCTCACAGCACACACAGCCTCCTTCAGAGGAAACCTGCAACTTCTGGCCCACCTTTTTCCCTTTCTTTTTCTCTCTGCATGGATCTCGGCCCTCTCTGTCACTCGCATCTTTCCGCAGAATCCCACGAAAGTTGCCCTGAAAATCAGGGCAAAGTACTCTGTTCAAATAGAGAAAGAGATAATAGAAATTTGTCTATACTGTTTATATATCAACCTATTATCTATCTCAGGGGTGCCCAAACTTTTCAGCCATAGGCCAGTCACATGGTTCAGGGGTGCCCAAACTACAGCCCAGGGGCTGGATCCGACCCCTGACACCAATTCATCCGACCCACGCCACCCTCGTCGCTCCCAGAAGCGGAAGTAAAACGCGCCCATACGGACGCGTTTTACTTCCGCTTCTGGGAGCGATTAGGGTGGCGCGGGCCGGATGAATTGGTGTCAGGGGTTGGATCCAGCCCCTGGGCTGTAGTTTGGGCACCCCTGATCTATCTGATCATTTCTGGATGGCATGTAGTGTAGAAGTTTTAAGGTTTCTTTCACACTTTATATATGGATTATTATTATTATTATTATTATTATTATTATTATTATTATTATTATTATTATTATTATTATTATTATTATTATTATTATTATTATTATTATTATTATTATTATGTCAATACCTATGAAACCAGTAATGTGTGAACCTTGTGGCCAGCATTCAAAAGGAAGGGAAGGGAGGGAGAGGGGGGTGGGGGACTCCTCGTCCCAGAACAAACTGAGTGTTTTTAAGTTATTCTGCAAGGCAAGAGAAGGAGGTGGATGGAGGAGGTCTAACTTCGTCTTGACATGCCCCCAAAACCGTGCCTTGGAGAATGAGATCTAAGCCAATTTTATCCCTCTGGCTGTAATGAGCGAAAAGCTGGAGAGGGTAGGTGGGTGGGTGGGATGGATGTTTGGGGGTGGGGGGGGTGGGGGTTGAGGCTCAGTGTGGAACTTTAACCAAGACAAATGCTCCATCATGGATGGCAAAAGTGGGGAGGGGGGAAGTGCCCCCCCCAAAAAAAGTGTTGGGTTTGCGTAGAGATCTGAAGCCTTTTCCCCGCCTCCCCCCCACCTCTTTTGCTGGAAGGGAGCTTTTCTTATTCAAAACAGTGGCACAATGGGGTTCACATTGAGCCTTGCCACATCCCCATCTGACTAGCAGCCATTCATCAGGCTGGCCGGCCTATCAATGACATTTCTCCCATCAGGGCTCCTATAAAATGACGCTTTTTCCCATGAAACATCCGCAAACATTTTGACGGCTGTGGCGTTGCCCTGCTGGATTTACAAGAGGATCTTTCTCACTCTCTCTCTCTTCTCCCCACCCCATCCCATCCCACCCTTCACTCTTCTCTTCTTCCTTCCCCCTTTCTTTCTTCCCTCTCTCTCTCTCTTCCTTACTCTCCTCTCCCTTTCCCCTTCACCTTCCTTCCCCTCAAACCTTCACACAGACACACAGGCGCCCTCCTTTCCCCGGAACCCAAAGGGGGACATTTTGCCCCACAACCCCCCCCGGAACTTTTGGGGGGCTCCTGCACTGTCCATGGGAACAGCATGCATTGTGGGCTGCTGGAGGAACCTGACATGGACTCCACAGGTCAGTGGCAGCCCAAGGCTGGGGCCTAGCCTTGGCCTGGGGCAGAGGTGGGGCTCTCTCTCTCCTGCAGGTGGGCAGGGCTGGGGGGGGTCATACGAGGGGGGCACCCACTGGCCAGGTCCAGCTTGGGGGGGGGAGAGATCTTTCCTGCAAGTGTGAACGGGGAAGCTTGCAAAGGGCTGACTTGTCTGCCCCTCAGAAGCAGGCTCCCTTGAAGTGGGTGGGACGGAGCTTACTCCCGAGTAGGGGGCACCCTTGGCTTGTAGGCTGTTGTGTCCAAAGGTTTATCCCTTTGGACTCAACATTGGCTGAGTTTCCAAGGTCCTGAAGGGGAGGGTCTGGGTTGGCCTTCCCTCCTTCAGTCTGCTAGGGCTCTCAGGACGCGTGTTCTGGGGTAGGTGGAGGGTTGACACAGGGGTGCCAAGAGCTAAGTGGCAATTGGGGAGGGGGGATACACAAACAATCTGCTTTGGGGGGGAAGTCCGTTTGAGATGCCTGTTGTGATCCATCCACCTGTTCTGAGCCCAAGCGCTGGGAGATGCGTGGCATGCAGAGTCTCACTAACTCAGAGACTAACTTATTGTGCTGTTCTTTTTCTTTCCTGTCCTGACCAAACCCTGGGCTGCCAAAATGAAGCCACTTTCTTTGCTTTGTCGTTGGCCAACTTTAAGTCCTCATCAATCGGCAGGCCAGTAAATGAGTCGGATTCTGTATCTCTCCACATTCACGCAGTGTGTTGTTGTCTGCCAGCAGCCCCCACTTGAACATGTTGGTCTTACATTTAAGCACACCAACCCTCAGCCTATTTGGGATCCTCCAAATGACATAAGGGAGGTTGAGCTCCTCAGCCTTATCCTCCTTTAATGTTGTTGCTTGTCCAGTGAGCTCCTTCTTCCATCTTCTAATTTGGTTTTGCTCTTGCATACCCTCAAGAATGTTTGTTCTTGCCACAAAGTTGTTCCTGGATCTAAGCCGGCAGACTTGAGGCTCATATGCATTCAGAGGATGTCGAGGATCATTCTCTTGCTTAGTTCTCTTGGTGTCCATTGTGTTGTTAATAACTGGTCAGCTCCTTAACTGAAGTTATCCCCCCATATCCACACCTTACATTCTGGCGAGGATTATGCTGGTTGAGCAGCGGAGCTTTTTCTTGGGCCTCTCAAAACCACTAGGATTCGCTTTGGCTACAGTGATTTCTTGCAAGATTCGGGTTTCAGATCACTATGATTATTATTTTTCTACAACATGCTGTGTGAATGTGGATACTGAATCCAGCTAATTTGCTGGTCTACTGATTACTACCCGAAACATGTACCAATGAGAATTTAAGTTTGGCCAATGGCAAAGCCAAGAAAGTGGTTTCATTTTGGCAGTTTAAAGTTTGATCTGGACACCATGGTTTTTATAAAGTCAAGAGTTAGTTCAGGAGGGATTTTTAAAAAATATGACATGTAATTTGTGGTTTAAGTCACCTCTTTATGTTTCCAGGCCTTATTGTGAGTACTGTCTATGGATCATTTAGCATTCCAAAGGCAAAAACGATTGATCTGGAAATTAAATCCTATTAATTGCTTTAAATCTTTCTTCTGTGAATTCATACAGCTTGGGTCTTAATGCCTCACCTCATATATATTTGATGTACAGATAAGAAATAACCCCCCCCCCTTTTCTAACTACTCTTTATTTCCACTAACATTGTACATGTATGTATACGTACACCTGTGAATGTATGTGTGTGTATACACATACACACATCTATTTTACATGCATAATGCAAAAATACATAGCTGGGTTTATATTTGGTCCTCCTGTCGAGTGGCAAACTGTGTGGAATGATGATCCTGGCCACTGACACCAGATCCACAGCTCCTTAATCAGAAGCATCTTGTTCCAGCCACCTGTGGAAAGGACCCTGATTATTCCTGCTCCCACGGGGATACATGAACATGGGGTTGGGGGATGAAAAGCAGCTGCGCCCAATCTCACCCATGGATCAGGGCTCTGATCTCAGCGGTGGGGCTGTGAAAGCCAAAGAAGGCAGATGAACCCTTAAAGCTCCACAGGTGCTTCCTTCCAGGAAGAGGGACGGGTGGGAAAGGAAGGGCATCACCTCCCTGCTCTTAAATTTGAAAGAGAAGCATCACCCTAATCCTACACAACTCTCTTTTGAGTTGCTTATTTGGAGCAAACTGCCCTAGACCTGTTCTTCCATTGGCATTGTTAAGGACTCTAAAACAATGCTGAAGTTTAAGGCTCGGTCCAACACGAACTTTTCCTTCTCCCCAAAAAGAGGAGGATGAGAGATATTGCCATGCTGCAACAGATAGGTTTGAAGACCTGGCTGGCAGGGCAGGTGTGGGGCCCTGATGGGAATGTGGCCCCAGGCTGCTGGCTCATCCCTAGCTAAACTGAGTTCAGTCAATGCCCCTCTTTTTGTATGTATGTATTCCCCTTGCCCCCCCCCCTTTTAGCTTTTTAAAGGGGAAGTGGAAGGAGGGTGGGTGGATAATGGGTGATTGGGGTTTTAACTTGTTTTTATGTATTTTTTATGGTTGTACGCCACCCTGAGTTGGGTTGTTACCTGAGTGGGTGGCATAAAAATTGAAATAATTATATATATATATATATAAAAATAAGATAGCAAAACAGGACTGCGTTCCCAAACCCGCAGAGCTGTTTTGCATGCCAGATCTAGTGAATCTGGAGGTGTAGTATCGAGCACTGTCAGCATCCCTTACCTGGTCGCCCTAACGAGACCAAATAAGGCAGCCCAAAGGCTTCCTCTCTCCCAACGGAGTCTTAGAGGGGAAACAAAACAACAACAAAAGGACAAAAAAACGTTGTGGCACCTTAAAGACTAATTCCTGTATTTTAATGTTCGCTTTCGTGGATCAAGACCACTTCTTGATCCACGAAAGCGAACTGTAAAATGCAGGAGTTAGTCTTTAAGGTGCCACAACGTTTTTTGTCCTTTTGTTGTTTTGTTGACTCTTTGATATGCTTATACAGACTAACACGGCTACCACTTCGAAAATTAGTTTTAGAGGGGTTTTTTTCTTTCTCTTTTCTCAAATCCTTTTTGGGGAGTGGGGAGGTGGGATTCCTCCAAGTCCATCCTAACGATTTAGCTGAGGCCGGGGACTGGGATGGATTGAGACGGACCCTGGCATGTTGGCCGTGTAACTGTAAATAAAGAGAGTCAGGGGAGTCAAGGCATCTCGCAGGCAGAGAGGAAAGGCGTTCCCGTTCCATTTTGGGGGGTGACTTCCCCGAACCTTTCGGCTCCCCAATACCAAGTTCCAACCCAAAGAGTGTGGGGTACGACCGTGATGCTGCAAATCGGGTTGCCTACAAAAGAGCGCTAAACTTTTTCGATGGGAAAAAGAGAAGGCAGGGAGAAAAGAACAGAAAAGGCACCCCGTAAGCATAGTAATTCCGTAGTTTCTTTTTTCCTGTGGCGCTTCGCTGCGAAGAAATTCATGTAAATAGGCTGGCAAAACCAGGTGACTTTGCGAAGGTGGTTTTTATTTATTTATCTATCTATCTATCCATGCCAGGACTTGTTGTTGAAGGGGGGGGGGGGAGCTTGAAGGATAACGACGACTAACTTATCCCCAAAATGAGCAGGAGGGTCTCTGAATGCAACAGGGTTGTCCTTCCTGGGCGTCTGAAATGGTGGGGTAAAAAACGCCCCATCATGTCGTCGAAAGATGGGGTGGCCCGCCCGTTACCATCAAGTACCAGCCCCCATTAAAACCCCGCACTTTCCTTATTAAAAAATATCAGTTACTTGGCGCGGCGGTTTAAGACTTTTTTGAGGCCAACCTAGCAGTTCGAAAACAAGAAATTGCAAGTAGATAAATAGGGACCACTTCGGTGTGGGAAGGAAACAGCGTTCCGTGCGCTCCGGTGTCTAGTCATGCCTGCCACATGACCACACGGAAACGTCTGCAGAAGCAGACAGCGCTACTGGCTCTTCGGCTTTGAAACAGAGATGAGCACTGCACCCTAGAGTCGGATACGACTGGCTTTCGAGCAAGGGAAATCTTTAAAGTAGGTCAAGTGAAGTGACTCTTCCAAAATGTGCTGTTTTCACCGGCTTTTGTGGGAGTGGCGTTGATAGTTTAACGTAGAAATACCAGTTTATTCACTTATTTATTACAATATTTTGCAATAGAATAGTAATCTGATCTGAGGCCTTAAATTGCGGTTGGCTCCGTTGGCGCAATTAACCCGGGCCCTTAGTGTAAGGATTCAGGACCGTTACGTTACTCGTCGCTGAAGGGCCTTTTCCCTCCAGTTTGGCTGCCCCGAGCCTCGCGGGGCGCCGCTTGTGGGGCCTTTTCAGACCTTCAGCCTCAGCCGCGCTGCCCCCCAGCTTTGTGCTCCTGAGGGGCAGCTGAGGGGGTTTGCTTTTGCTGGCCTCTCGAGCCCAAATTCCCAACCCAACGACGACGAGTTTTCCTCAGAAGTGACGGCCCTGGTGGGTGGGAGCCATAAATGAATACCGGCCGTTTCCCCCTCATAGACGGCTGTTGAGGAGGGAGGGGGGTTTGATTAAGATAATATTAATCAGAAACCACTTTGGCCATGCTCAACAGATGGCAAGGAAAGTGGAGATTTTGGCGTTGCCCATTCAGGCACCTTCGCCTCCTTTTCAGATGGGCTTAATCCAATTAGTCTTTCTTCGAAGTTTCAGTTGTTATGTTAAAAAAAATCCCTTTTCTCCATTGGGATGGGGGAAATATAGCTTCATTGGGAAGGAGGGGGTGCAGGCCTGTTTTATCTATTTTATTTATTTGTTACATTTTTATGCCTCCATCTGGGGTATTTTTCACTCTGGGTGGTGTACAAACAACAGCAACATATAACGCAACAAACAAAATTAAAAACCTGATGGCGTCTGAGGGCAAGCAAGCACACATTTTATTTTTCTTGCTTCTGCCACTGGTCGTAAAACCGCTTAACGAGGAAATATGATGGAACTATTAAATTTGGCCACAGTAATTTATGTTGACATTTGTCTGTGACTGAAGGAAAGGACACCTTAAAACAACTTGCAAACTCCCTCTCCCCTTTGTGTATGGATGTGTGCTTGTTTACGAAAATATTTTTAGCAGTTATATACTCAGTAATTAAGCTGTCTTTAAATAAACTCATTAAGCCTCTTTCCTCTTCATTAAAAATATTCAGCACAATATTGAGAGACCCTTTTTTAAAAAAAAATCAATTAAATTTTGGGGAATCTGTTGGAAACCAGTTGCAGCAACAAGTTGATCTTTAGACTGAGAGGAAGTTGGTCTCAATCGTTGGTGAACTCATTTGAATCATGGTTTCCAAAACTGGATTATTTTCATTTTTATAAAACGAGAAATGCCCAAAGGGTGTGTGTACAAGTTGTGTGTGTCTAGTGATAACATTACACATTTAAAATGGAAAAAGCATGGAGCATCAATCCACATGCCTAGGCAGGTCGGTAAATTAAATCGCTGCCAAAGAAATGGTGGGAAAAGGGAGGGAGGGTCTTTATTTTATTTTCTTACTCTTGAGCAGTGGGGAGCTTGGAGCCAAGGACTAATTGAAATTGGCCACTGGCAGGTTCATCCCTGCAGTCCCACTGGTAGTCCTGATCTATGCTACTTCTTCTGAAGCCCACCCCAGGACCCAGAAGGAAAAGAAAAATGGAAGCGACTTCTGAACAATATCCTTTTGAGAAACATTGATTAGGCCCCTAAAACTTAATTTTAATGCTGGGCTTTGCTCTGGAGAGTTTGTGGATAGCATGCATCTGAGCATGTACAAGGTGTTCCCACAGTGGGATACATCCAGTCCTTAAGCAGCTGAGATTAAAAGTTGGGGGCTCCAAGATGATGGAAAACAAATTTGTCTCATATCCTTTGCCAACTAGAGTAGACTTATTAAATTAGTGTAATTTACATACACCGTGGCTTAACCATTCTGCAGTTGATTCAATAGTTCTATTTGATTACTTAGGACGAGTAACTGACTATTGGTCAAGTGTCTCATGGTGTCTTAAAGACTAAGGTTTTTAATTGAACATAAACTCAATCAAATTCATCAGAAGTAATGGACTGTAGGGCAGTTTAAAACTCTGAATTTAATGGTCTTCCATGACACCCTCACTCACCCCTCTTTAGATTACAATGTCTATTACTTTAAACAGATTTACAGGAAACACTATGCTCAGTAGAATTGCATATAACTGCTAAAAATGTCAGCAGGTGGTAAGATATACCAGGTGCCTTTGGGAGCCTCCTGGCTCATTCTGTTGAGAAGCACCTAGGCTTCTACCCCAAAGTTTTGTTTTTATGTCACCACTTCTCTTCAAGAATCAACCCAAGCCACAACATCTATTCTTTCAAAACAATGCTATTGCTGTTTCTGCAATAGCATTTGTAGGCATTTTTTCTGGGTGAGGGGGAGAGACTTGCAATATTATAGTACTGCACTCAGGTAATTCACAACTATAGGTAATTCACAACTATAGAGGCCGAGGTGGCTCAGTGGTTAAGAAGCTCGCCTTGTTAGCTGGAAGGCCAGCAAGTCGGCAGTTCAAGACCTGGGTAGTGCATGATGGATTGAGTGACTGTCTGTGTCCCAGCTCCTGCCAACCTAGCAGTTTGAAAGCAAGAAATTGCAAGTAGATAAATAGGGACCACTTCAGTGGGAAAAGATCTTGGGGACATGAAAGAAGCCTTATCCTAGCGTCCCCTGAACAGAGTTCCTCCAGCAAAAATCCTTTCAACCCAGAATAATTTGCAAAATAAATACAGTATAAGATTCTAGGACAGGCCAACTATCCCCTCATGGATACCCATGTGTCCTTTTAATATAAATTGGGTATGTCTGGGGAGAACTGTTTTTTAAAAAATGCTTTTTCTGTCCATTACCTGTACCAAAACAATTCTCTCTTACTAAGAAAGACTAATCATCATTATCACCAGGCAGATTGGTAGTGATTATTCATTTATTGTCTTCCTTAATGGTGATAAGAGGAAGGCATTACATCAGAAAGATGTCCCCCTAAATCTTTGTTTTAACTGGGCAATTAAACAAATGGAAAATAATCACTTTGTGTGTTGAGGGGGGTATTTATAGCCCTAATTGTTGATCTGGTACCCTCACCCGAGGGATGTGTGTGTGTGTGTCCAAAAAGATTGGAACCAGTCATTGTATTTATCCTATTTTCCTTTTCCTCAAATTTCATCCATTACTGCAAAATTACAAAGTCTGTCAGGCAGTTCCAGAACCCCAGACCTTTATACAATAGCATCTATTGCCTTTTCAGAAGACACC
Source organism: Bradypodion pumilum (assembly GCA_035047305.1). Classification (NCBI taxonomy): domain Eukaryota; kingdom Metazoa; phylum Chordata; class Lepidosauria; order Squamata; family Chamaeleonidae; genus Bradypodion; species Bradypodion pumilum. The sequence goes on from JAWDJD010000005.1 coordinate 33,123,074, forward strand.
CCAATTACCCTCAGAGGGAAGCAAGGTGATTTCTAGCACAGAGATAGTTTTACAGTGTTTGCAAGAAACGAGGATTGTCAGTACACTGTGGTCAGCAGGTCAAGAGTCCTATAGGGTTTAATATTGAGTATTTTGGGAGTCTCAAGATTGGGAGGCTTGTAATTATTTTATGACACAGGAATATATCTTGTTATTCAGTGCTGAGGAAAAAGTTGATCTGATTTACTGGTAAATCTCAGGATTGTAATAGGTCAGCAAGATTTCAGCTGTAATGAAGTACAGTACATCACTCCCACTCTAAATTATAATGAAGAAACTTGGGGCAACCAGGAGTGAACTTTTTTGTGAAGGGACTGTGAGTCACATTTAATTCTAGTATTTAGAGCACTGTCTAGGCTTCAATTCTTTTACATCAACGTCTTATGTTTTTTGCATCAGAATCTAGTTGTTAAATCTTAAGTGTTCCATAAATAAAGTAGATTATTTGGAGTGAAACTGAAGTGCAAAGTCTTAGGTACAACTCTATTCAAAGAGTTTGGAAACTCAGAAACCAGTATATTTCCATAGATTTATTTTAACACTTTCTGAGTAGAATGGCTTTTCCTCCATCTCATAGACATACTGTATCACTAGCAGACCCCTATCCAGATACAGTACTAATGGTTAAAATCTTAGGCCAGCATCCTATTGAGGGCTACATTTAAAGAAAAGTGCCAACCGCATAGGAGGGCAGGTTCATGTTGCTTGTTTGAATGTTGCCATCAGGTGAATAATGAACTCCTGGGTGTGGAATCAAACAGGGTTGTACAGTGGCAATGCTTGCACAAGCAGTTTAATCCTGAATCAGTTTGCAGGCAAGACATTTCACTTAGTTTAGAAAAGGGATTCTCAACCTGTGGCCCATGGCACCATTTCATGTGCCTCCCCACTGCCCCCACCACACCAGAAAGTGCTACGTGGTGGAGGAAGGGCAAAATGGCTGCCCGGCCCCTGAAGCTGTCTGAGGGAGCGTGACCTGGCCCCCGGCTTTAAAAGGTTGAGAACTCCTGGCTTAGAAGTTCAGTGGGATATTGGTTATTATTCCTTGTTTCAATCTCTTTTGCCTATTTGTAAGCAGTATCTTTGAAACTATGTATGACAGATTTTTTTTATTCTGTTCTGATTTCAGATCTATTAAGAGAGGATCCTGGCCATAAAAATTATTTCATTGCTAAGTTGAATCTGTTACACCTCACCATGAATGTAAACTTATTGTTTAAAAAGTTATAGCTTGCCATTTGTGGTAAAATCATGAGTGTTTGACATTATTTCTGTACTGCCAGTGGTCTTGGTTCAAGGTTCACTCATGTAGGATTTTTTGTCATACAGGTACATTTGTATCACAAAAGTCCCAACTGCAGAACAGATAGATGGTTAAGAGCATGACTATGAAATCAGATAACACTATATGCTCTTAAAGGTTTTAGTCTGCTTTTTCTCATATATAACTGGGTCAGCACACATGATGTGGGCTATCTTAAAATTGGTTTGAATGTTTTCCATTTATTTTGCTGCCCACTGTGGCTTCATTAGGATTCCACTTCTATGTTACTTGGAGAAAAGTTGGAATGTGAAATCATGTCTGTGTTAATAGAGGATGTTCTCAAAGACTGTTGTGGTGATGAAGCGAAGACCACATAAAATTGTATGCTTTTTTCTCCAAGCACTTTAATAAAGTACTGTATACCTCATATTACATAAACTTGGGTATCAAAAGTATGATAAGAGAAATAAGGTAAATTAATATAAATATTCGGCTATTAATGACCAAATCATGTTACTTTTGAGAACAGGCAATGGAACCAAATGGAATATCTGATGTGCATGGAGAGGGGATACAATTCCTGTTCTCCTTCAGGCAGAAAAATGTCTTGGAATGTCTCTGTTTGTCCTAATGACATATAGATAAAGAGATTGACTAGACAGTTTACTAACTACTGTGACAGTGCCTTTATGAACAATTCCCACTGGTGGTGTTTGGAGCTATTATTTATTTCTAATCTTGCAAACTGCTTTTTTTCCCCATAGGCTCTCAGTTTTAGTTTAAATTTTATAAATATGTCACAATACAATAAAATCACAACAAAATATATGCAAAACATTACACACACACACACACACAAACAAGGCACTTTAGACATTATGCAGAATGAAATGTATCATTTATGACAGAGATGCGGGTTTGGACTTTGAGAGGTAATGAAGTGGTATGCTAAACAAAAATAATCTGTGGGGTGACAATTTAGCCAGCAGTTGATATGGGATGCATTATATTTTTGCTGCCTTTCCACTTTAAAAACCACCTCTGGTGTGTAATAAACAAGAACACAAGAGAAAATATTTTAGCATAGTTGTCTCACTGATGTTTGTTTAGTATATTTTTAGTATATTTTTATACTGCTTTCCTCACCTATTGGTGACCCAAAGCGGTTTACAGACAAACAAAGATGGTAAATTACATAAAACTTGAAATACGTTGTGGCTGAACATCCGAGGGAGCCTAAGAGACGGCATCCAGAGAAGATTTTTTAAAATGTGTTGGAGCATCAAAAAATGTGAACTCCCACCCATGTACTTTTTACATGGTACCAACCAGAATTTTACTAACACAGTCTACATGTATGAATTCAATGGCATTTGACTTGGAAACTATTTGTTATTCATCTGTATATGTTTATATACATTTTTCCATCACAAAAATACCCAAAACAAAATCTCCAAATGGTTGACAATATTTTTTTATTAAAACATTAAATTTAAACACATACATTAAAATGCCCATAAAACACAACAATAGAAATGTTATCTAGTGTCCAACCACTTTGTATAGCTTACATGCCTGAATAACAGTTTATTTCTTTACTGTTGAAAGGACAACAGAGGGGGCGGGGGGGGCGGGGAGAGAAAGAGAAAACACACTGGCTGAAATCCAGTAGTAAGATTCAGTGGCCCTACCAAACTTATGACTTATTATTGGATTTCAACCACAGACTCAGTTGGCAATGAGTTCCAGAGTCTGGGAATGCCCACCAAGAATATGCTTCAATTTCATTTTATCTTACTAAAAAAGGAATAGCTTTTGCACATGTAACTGAAATACTTTTTTTCCTTTAAACTTTTTGTATAACAGTTAATGAGAATGCATGTCACTGTTGGAGCAAAAGGACAAGAGTTGTGCATTGGTGATATAGGCAGGGCATGACCCTTAGTTCTCTTCAGAACTTGTCATTAAACTTGTCGTGAAAAGAGGCATTACATGTGAGGCTTGGTTTGTATTTGAATCCTGCTGCGATAGTGATAGCCAGATCACACTTCTCTGCACATGACAAATAAGGAAGGCTTTTCATATCCCTACAAATATTTTAGCATGTTGGAATCTAACTTGAGGTTATTTGAGTTGTTGTGACTATTATAATGACCCAATAATCTATGTGGTCTGAGTAAAAGGACATGCACATGCTGCAAAAAAGTTGTGTAAATCACCATTGAGAACTAATACCCTAGATATGTTGGCCACCTTCATATCACTAGAAATGAAGGACAAAAGACAATGATTTGCATAAAATGACATTACTTGATTTATCTGCACAGTTGCAAAACTACAAATTTTCTAAGTATTTTAATAGAATTATAATATACCTTATCTTACTACAGAAAACTTGGTCAAGTTCCCTGCATGCCTTCTGAGTCAGCTGTGCCAGTGTTCACTTTGGAAGGACATAATAATGATCCATGATTGTTCTTTATTTTTAATTTAGACTTAGAGTGGATATGGAAGACACTTTCAAAAGGAAGATTCTCTTTTAACAGTAGTTTAAATGGGGGACTGTCCCATTGAATAGGAGACATGTAACCACTACATTGCTAGATAGGGAAGTTGGGTCTTTTAAAAAAATACAAAAGGAACCCTTCCTCAACTAGAGATTCTAAGAATGCTACCAGGATATGTGATTGAGATGAGTCTAGCGTACAGTATGTTGAATCCTTTCCCATGACTGTCTTATACTTCCATCTAAGAAGAAGGATTATTTAGTATTTTTATGGCCCAGAATAGCATCTTAGAGTTTTCCTGGTATAAAAATCATTCTGAGGAATGGTAGTAGGGAAAATAAAAATTACTGATTAGAATCTTATTGATTAGTTCTGCTAGCATAAGTACAATAGTGTAAATTTCAGTGGAGAATGTCTAGTCTGCTAGTTAACAAGTTGCTACTTGTATCCCTCATTACACACACACACACACACACACACACACACACACATTCATGAATTTGTTGAGGTATGAGAGAGATAAATAGCAACATGTTTAACTAGGAGCAATTTGCTGCTGCAATTTATGCCATTGCACTAACTAAACAATAGTTTATTGAATCTGTTTCAATATTGCGAAGGAGAAAAAGGCATTTTTGAAGCCCTTAGAGCTGGCTCTATCTCTCTCTATCTCTGGAGGAATAAGAAGAAACAGGACATGACTTCAGAAACAGAAGAGAGGGGGAAAGCCTGAAAGTGGCAATTTAAACATAGATCTAGAAAAAAGAAGGCAGGGGAAAACACCCTTGGAATAGCTATCTGCCTGTTGCCCTTTCCTGCTAGTTCAAATCACCTGCTAATGCTTTGGACTAACAAGGGGAAACGGAGCAGAACTATGGATTGTATCTGAGCCTTCTGTTCATCTGGAACTCGAGTGCTCACTGCTACAACAACATTCCCTTACAGGCAGACTAAAGTTTGCAGGGAAAAGTACTTGAGGGTTTCCATAGCCACAGCCTTGCCCCTACAAGTGACATCTCCATGGTGATTGCAGGGAGTTATATCTTGGGTGGGGGATATAAAGGAGGGGAAACAGCTGCTTGTAATTGTGAAAGGGAGGAAAGCAAAATATTATGAGTTTGCAGTTGTGCTCTAAAGAGGGAATGGAAGCAGGGGGCACAAGGAGAGTGGTTGTGAGCCCACAACAAAGAGGGAAGGAGGGAGGAGAAGGAGGAAAGATCCAATGGAGCATGCGTTGTCCTCCCTTCTCAAGACAATATAGGAGCCCCTGCTGCTTGCTGTGAAGTAAAACCATCCAGAAGAGAAAAGAGAAGAAACCCTGCCGAACAGCTCCCAACAAATCATTCTTAATCACTCATTAACAATCCTGTTAAACAAACTTGGGAGGGGTTTGCATCATTCCTCTGGCCACCTCAGAAAGCAACATTCCCTCAGGCCAAATTATTAATAGTACAGCTCATTTCTTTTCATTTATTCTAGTGGCTTTGATTTTTATTTCCCAAAGCTTCTTTTTGTTGATTGATTTAATAGCTCCGTTTAGTTGGTGAAATTGAAAGAGCTTAGGAAAGAACAGATGATAAAGACATGGGATATAAAACTAAATTTTATGACAGGAGTTCCCACAGAACTCAGTAGAATTTAGTTCTGAGCAGACATGGATAAGATTGTACTGCTGGTTGCACTGACAACTAGCTATAGGCTATGACTGGCACAAAACATTTTGCAGCCAAGGGCAAGATGGTATGCCCACCTGTTCCCAGCTGTCTACTAGCAGCTGAATTTTATTTTCATACTGACAGTAGGTTAAAAGTACATAATGTACATCTTTTCTTTAGGGTAACATGAAAATAAACAATATTTCAACATTGGGTTAAATAACCTTCAGTAGTGTAGACATTTTTCTTGCCTTGCTATTACCTCTTGTCGTTACCAGAGAAGCACTCTGAGTGCTAGAACACTTTGGAACTGTCTTCCTTCTCTTCAGTTTTGACTAATGCAAAGGAAGCTAACTATTTTTTTCTCTAAGAGTTGCTGACCTTTGGCGAATTTTGGGAGGTTCCACCTGAAAATGACAAAATTTCCTCAGATAGGTGTTGCTTGGAAAGGACATGAATATGCAGGGCCAGCCCAACTGTAGCATGAAAGGCACCATGTCTTGGGTTCATTAATTGGTGTTAGTTGGATTTTTAGTACCAGCAACGGGGAGAGATGCTTTCAGGATTTTCTGTTTCATGTGTCAAAAATAATTTATGGTAATTAACTTTGGGTATTATGAAGATTGACTCTGATGTATATATAGTGAACTTTTTTGCTTTGCTTCAGACAGGAAGGTATATTGGTTTGGCCTTACTAGCACCCCCTTTTTAACACTGAAATTTGATTTTCCTCAGTAAGTAAATCTAGAATAAATGTATATAGCCCTAGCAGCTTTCCTGCCAACAAAAAAAAGAGGAGTTTGGAGAGTGCGGGAAATTTTTTAAAATTGGACTTTATTACAGGTAGAAGGATTAAAATTGTTCTCTATATAGTTAGGCTGTTACAAAGGAGTAGCTGTCATTTTCAGTTTCTTCTTGTTCATAAATATCTTCTAGGTAAAGTAAAGGTTGCCCTTGCTCGAAAGCCAGTCATATCTGACTCTATGGTTCAGTGCTCATCTCTGTTTATAGGCAAAGTGTCAGCGCTGTCTGCTTTTCCAGACGTTTCCATGGACATGTAGCAGGCATGTCTAGATGGAACACTGTTTACCTTCCCACCAAAGTGCTACCTATTTATCTACCGTTACTTGCAATTTCTTGCTTTCGAACTGGCTTCAAACTACTAGATTGGCAGGAGCTGGGACAAAGATGGGAGCTCACTCCTAAATGCAGCACACAGGTCTGTAACTGCTGACCTGCTGACCTTCCAGTCATCAAGTTCAGCATCTTAACCACTAAGCCACTACTCCATCTTTTTTCCCCTATCCCATGAGCATTTGTACTAAATGAATCATATATCTATATGCTCTCAACATTGTGTGTCTCTACTAAATTCTCGGGAATTCCATTTTACTGTTATTTATATTGTATTGAACTCAACTCTGTACCATGACTCTAAGTCCTCTAAGGTTTGTTTCTTATCAATGATCAGTAAATGATCTTTTATTAGTTTCCTCATGCTACAGTCCATTGCTTGAAAAAAATACTTTGTATTGTACTTTGAAAAAATAATTATCTGCTCAATACTTTAAAAATTAATTAGCTATTCTTACTTGGCATCATAATAACTCATTTCTCATTACTAGCCCATTACTTTTAAATTAATTTTAAAAAATTAAATCACCCCAAAAGGTAGCACCTTCAGAATAACTTCTCAGTATTTTGTAAGTCCCATCAGACATTTGAAATACAAATATATAACCATGATTTTGCTGAAAATGCTGCAGCTTCTTGAGAAACATAGAAAGTATTTTGTCTTGAGTATCTGGGGAAACATCATCAAATATTTCTAAAGCCATCCAGAGATTAGTCTTATAGAAAATGAACAGATGAATAGGGTGGATATTTTATTAAACCAGGAGAAGGATCATAGCTCAGTTGCATAGCAGATGACTTGTACACAAGGGGTTCCAATATTCAGTCCCTGGCATCTCCAGTTAAAAGTAGTTCACACAGCTGGTGACATATGAAACTCCAGAGAGCAGCCAGCAGAAGAGAGTAGTGGACCTGGACAAACAATCTGACTTGCTGTTTGTGTCCAGATTATACACCACTTCGCTACTACACACATGAAAAATAATTGGGTCTAATTTGTTTTCTCATAATTGGAGCTGGTAATTCCAATTTCACAAGGATAATTAATCTTGCTGGGGTTTTATTCTGAACTTTACAGGTGGTCTCCAAGGGCTGCACCCTAAACACAAATAGCTTCAGCATGTTAAGCACTTTTAAAGTTTGGACTGAAACCCAAAGTGGATTCGCCATCCGTCTGAAACCAGAATTACCAGTCTCCATTGGTTTCCATATAATTTGTTGAGTGGAACAAATCTTCTGTTCTTTCAAGACAGACAAGGCTGCAATGTGACTCATTCATAAAGCATGTAGACTGTCAGCCATGTTTCAAAGGTTGTCAGGTGCTTTATTTTTCTTCCCCCTGCACATGGAAGGTGGGAATTCTTAATGAGACTCTACATGTGGCTAATGGTGGGCTGTGCTTAGCTTTCAAAGTTGTGTAGGTCTCATTTAAAATCATTTAAGTGTCACTTCCACTCTCCAAGAAGTAAACAGCTTCTTAAGTAAATAACTCAGCCAGAGAGGCTTAAAATGGAAAAAGAGAATTTTATCTAAGTTTTTCTGTCAAAATACAACAAAATACAAGTACACATGATCATGGTACATCTTAATAATGCATATATGCATGGTCTTGGATCCATCAGATCCAAGGACCCCCATCAAAGATATAGCCAGCTTTTTATACTTTTCACGAAGCTTCGCACACGTGTCTTCAGTCCAGATGGTCTCCCAGGGCGTTATGTGTTTTCACACTTTATCTTGATGTTACACTTTCTAACTCACATATGCAATGACGTACATTCTAACAAGTTCAGTGGTAAACATGGCTACTTATTTCAGATAAGACCCTTTTGGGTGTGTTTTCTGTAATTGAATGGGAAGGATTTGTGACCAATAGATACAAAATCAAAAACCGTGAATATGTAGGATGGCATTCAGTGTATGGCAGGAACACAGGAAGTTGTCTTATACTGTATCAAGTGTATTTAGTTCATCCCCAGTTTTGTTTGCTTTGACTGGCAGCAGCTCTTCAGGGTTGTAGGGAGAGATTTTCATCACTTGCTACATGATCCCTTTAAACAGAAACGGCAGAGGTTGAATTTTGGTCCATGTGCACACTATGTGATCTGCTGCTCAGCTATAGGTGTTCCCATCCACCCAACCACACAGCTTGATTTCGTGTCATGGCAGCAGATACACATATGGCTCTTATTCTTGTGTTTTAGAATATGTCCAGATTTACATGCCACCTCAGTGCCAGACATCCTGGACTATAGTTTAAAGACCTCAGAAGGCAGGCAAGCCAATGTCCTCCAGCAACAATAGGAATAAGAGATTGTTGTAAGTTGTCACTGCAGTAATTCAGAAAGTTTGAGGGTGAGTTAATCTTCAGTGGGCAAGTTAGAGTCATCAACTTTATAAAAGACCTTACTTGTTGGTATGCATTGATTCCCTTAGCCTGCATGTCTGGACATTTCTTATGGGGCATAATGGCTGCAGGGACTGTTAACAATGGATACTTATGCTTCCAAAGTTCCCACTACACCACTGAGTGTTGACCATATTCCCTTGATCTGAATGAAATTGTAATCTACATTCTAAACCATCTGATGGATACCATCTTGCTTTTTTTTGTTGTTCAGTCGCACAGTCGATTCCGACCCTTTGCGACCCTATGGACCATCGTTCTCCAGGCGCCTCTGTCCTCCACCATCCCCCTCAGTCCTCCCAGTTTTGTGCCCATTGTGTCTACAATACCATCTATCCATCTCATCCTTGGCCTCCCCCTTCTTCTTTTGCCCTCCACCTTTCCCAACATCACGGCCTTCTCAAGTGAATCCTCCCTTCTCATTTGATGCCCAAAGTACTTTAGCCTCATCTTTACTATTTGACCTTCCAATGAGCAGTCAGTGTTGATTTCTTCTAAGATTGACCTATTTGTTCTCCTCGCTGTCCAAGGTACCCTCAAAACTCTCCTCCAACACCACATTTCAAAGGCATCTATTCTTCTGCGTTCAGCTTTCCTAATTGTCCAGCTCTCACATCCGTACATTACCACTGGGAATACCATTGCTTTGACTAGCATTAAAGTATACCCAGGTTTAGGAACAATATTAGAAGTCTGACATGGGTGGAAAAACCATCTCAAAGTCAATCAGAGGAACCAAGCACAGTCATACAAACCATTGTACGTTGAACTAAAAGTAGAAGAGACAGAGGAACTTGTTTGCTGATGAAATAAATTTCCTTATGTTAATGCTGTTTACATGATCTACACTCTGTACACATAAAAGGCACAGATGAGTAGTGGTAAACCTCATCCTTCAGATACTCACTCAGCAGTCTGTATGATCTTAATGCATATGGAATGTGTACATGCCACTGAGGACATATGGGTTGTGTTCTCACCATCCTTTCAGATCTACAGTACTTGTATACAATTTGAATACTGAAGGTATACAGAGTGAATATGCGGAGGTTGGGGTTAGCCAACCATTTCATCAGCAAACAAGTTCCTCTGTCTCTTCTACTTTCAGTTAAACTTACAATGGTTTGTTTGACTGTGCTTGGTCCCTCTGATGGACTTTGAGATGGTTTTTCCACCCATGTCAGACTGCTAACATTGTTCAGATGGCCTTTCCCCACATATACAGTATATACACACATATTCTATCCAGATCCATAACGGAAATTACATTACTGAAACAGATTGTTGGGCCACCTAGCATAGCACTTGGTTTACTTTGGCAGACAACCGCTGTCTATCAGATGGGTGCTTTTTTGCTCTGCTTACTGAGAAGCTAGAGATTGGAGCCTTTAGGATTGCAAATTGAATTATTTTGCAAAGTATGGTCCCCTTACATTTAATTTCAAATGTTATATTTCCAAAGGTATCTAAACTGTAACCTTCTTAATGAGGATACAAAGTGCCTAATATTTGCATAGTGCTTTTAAACAAATAATATATCTAGTTCATAAATCCTTACAATAACCCTTGAGTCAGATGATATTCCTTTTTGGGAGAAACTATATAAAACAAACAAACTCTTTAAGGTATGGCAGAGGCATTATTTTCTGTAATGTTTCCTTGTGATGATGTAACAAACCCTGTTGAAGGTCATGTAGAGAGTTAATAGCAGAGGTAAAAGGACTCATACGCTTCCCATTGAAAATTCTTTTGCCACTAAGTTGTGTACTATGATATTCATAGCTCTTTTAGTAGATAAAGACAACTTGAGTTTTCTTGTTGATCAGAAATGCTTTGTTCTTTAAAAAAATGTAGGAGTATAATAGGTGACGTTGGATCACAATGCTCATTATATATGATAAACAAAATACCTAATTTCAAAATAGATTAAAATAAATCAAAACATAACATTGATCCTGTTTTGTTCTTGCTATTGAGAGAAGTTAAGGTGGACTACACAAAGTCTTGAAAAGGATTATGCCATAACGTTCTTAAGCAATGTGCCATAGCACTCTACATTAAAAGCACACTGAATATGATGTTTTTATTCAGGCTTTTAACATAGAATAATACTTTCTTCTGGTTTTCTTTTTTATCCTTTTCCTGCTTTTCTTTTTTTTCCTTTGTCTTCCTCCTTTCTTCCTCTTCTTCTTTTTATTCTTCATCACACTTTTCTACCAGCTGCAATTTGACATTTGACACTCAGCTGTATACTAACTTAATTGCTTTAAAATTTAAGAACACTGATTTCAGTTCTCCAATTGATTGTATTTAAGTAGCCAAACTGCACCTCGTCCCCCGCCCCCAGGAGTGGGGTACCAGCAGCCATGAGTGTGTGTGTGCACACTAAGATTTCCAGAAGTGAAAAAAAAGCTAGCTGTATAGGATTGAGCATGCTCAGGAACTGTAGAAAGCTGGGTCGCTGTCAAACAGAGACAAAGAAAACCAGACAGGAACAGGAACGCAATTGAGTATTCTAAACTGGATGACTATTGTACAGGTCTCTCCTGTTTATAATGTTCCTCCCTTTTAAAAAACTTTTGTTAGGTAATTGTACGACAAGCAAAACAGTTTCCAAAAGTAAATTTTCTTAATTTGTTTTTTCTTACTAAAATTGGCCCATGACCAATTAGTCAAAAAAAGCATTGACCCATCATTTCTACCTTGACATCTTATAAACACAACTTGTGATAATTACAAGAACCCAGGTATGAAGTTCATTATCCTGTTTCTTGTAGTCTAAGTCCAGTGCAAATAAGCTAGCCTCATATTTCTTTTAATGCCTCCTTGAGACAAGGGCTGATGGGACTGTTGTTCAATGAATGTGTGAATAAAAGTGGTTCTTCATGTGATATATTACATTAAGTTTTAAAAGGCCTCATATCGATTTGAACAGCAATGTATTGTTTATCTGATGACTGTTTTTTACTTAAGTTTCCATTTTCACCGGGTTGTCTCTGAAATGGAATATAACTTCTGATTTGTCTCTGGAAGCAGGAGCAGCTGAGTAAACTGGCTATTAAAACAGTAGATGGGATGAAAGCTGGTATAACAGATGTTTTGTGGCTAAGTGATTTAAGAGATAAGGGTACAGGAAGCAGCGCAAAGACGTTTGGGTTTATGGACTGCTTTTGGATATTAATAGACAGTATTTAGGACTGTGTGGTTGTGTGTGACAGTATTTCTGTCACAGATCTCACTAGACTCAATCTGTCTGCTAGCCATGTTTTCCTCCTCTCTTTCCTTTTGGGAGAGTGGAAGAAAGATTATGTGATGCATTCCCAGAATACAATGACAGGTAAAAAACAAAGTTGTTAAATAAATGGTCTATCATTTGCTAAATAAAGAAAATCTATCATTTTAAATGTAAAATATTAAGAGATACATTGGTGGCTTTTGGCAAACATTTAGGGCAGGATTGGACTTTTTCATGTAGAAACAGGAAATCGTGTAGTAAATGGGTACAAAATCTGAACACTGAACAGAAACTTCTCAGCGCTCACACCTTTACTGCAGATAGTGTCATACAGATGCTGATGAACTACAATTCCCATTATCCTTCAATGTTGTATGCTCTGGAGAGGGCAGATGAGTTGCATACCATATCTGGAGATCAACATGTTACCTAGCCCTGCCTTATGATCAGTAACATGATCATCAACAGCCATCTCTCAGTTGTAAAACAGACAGAATAAATACATAACCAAAATACTGTACAGTACAACTATGATATTGATATAATAGTACTATAATAATAAAAAAGTCAGATTCATTTAGGAATACAGTAAAGAAAAAATACTGTGGTGAGAGGGAGGACACTAGAATTCACAGAGATGAAGAAATGTTCTATAAGTACATAGTAAAGGTGTCCCTTGCTCGAAAGTAAAAACCCTATAAGTACATATTTTATTTTATTCTCATTCTATTTATTTTGTTCTGCTTCTTGGTACACAGAACATTGTCATACTTTACCATATAACAACATTCTTATTGGGGTTGGAAAATACTACATAACCCATACAATGCAAATTATTTTTTTAATCCTGGTGCTGCGGGTTAGAAAGACAGGCCATGTTTACTATGGTTAATTTACTTCCTGTCAACTTTATCGCATTAATTGATTGATTGATTTGTTGATGTTGTGACATCAAGTCATCTCCAGTTTATGGTAACCCTATGAACAGATCATCAAAATGTCCTGTCCTCCACAGTCTTTCTCAGGTCTTGCAAATGTAGGCCTATGGGTTCCTTTAGACGCAGGGTTTCCCAAACTTTGATTTTTTTCGACTTCAATTCCCAGAAGCCTAAGTCAATTCCCCAAAGCACTGATCAGCCAAGTGTATTGACTGAGGCTTCTGGGAACTGAAGTCCACTGGTGTTCTGTGGAACATAGTTTGAGACAATTTTCCATTTGGTCTTTCTCTCTTTTTGCTGCCTCCAACATTTCCCAGCATCATTGTCTTTTCCAGAGAATATGCCAGTGATGGCGTACCTTGGCACTCCAGCTGTTTTTGAACTTCAATTAACACAAGCCCTGATTAGCAGGAGTGATGACTTGGACTTCTGGTAATTGAAGTCCAAGAACACCTGGAGTGCCAAGGTTCCTTATCACGGGAATATGCCTTGTTATGATATGCTTAAAATAGGACAGCCTCAGCTTCATCATTTTAGCCTCCAGAGGTGGTTCAGGCTTTAATTGCTGTAGGAACCACTTGTTCATCATTCTGGCAGTGGATAAAACCTGCAAAATGTTCATAAAATATGCTTCTCAATTTTTCAGCTTAATCGTACATATACAGTATCTGACATATCTTCAAGCATTCCTACATTGCCACTAATATGACTTGGATAATCACACGGTTGTGTGATTATCCAAGTTGGATGGAGAAAGGACACCCACATCCACGGTTGTGTGATTATTCAAGTTGGATGGAGAAAGGGGAGACTTTCATTGCTTCCCACTGCCATCTACTCCACAGTCATCTTTGCCTGTATTTAGAACTGATTTTCATTTTTAACTGTATAATTAAGAACCTGATTCAAACTTATGTCTTGATTTCAGAAAATTGGCTTTCTCTGCTTTCCTCCATCTCCCCTCCCTAGCCTATTCTTTGCCAGAGTCACCTCTTATGATAGCTATCTCTATCCAAAGCAGAGGCATGACATGCTATAAATAATTATAGTAAAACCTTGCATAAAGAACACCTCACTTAGAGACTAACTCACTTAAAGAGCAGAATTTTCTCTGAATGGTCGCCTCGCTTAACAACTGAAACCAACCAAAAACTTGTGTAACAACTAAATTGGGTTTCGCAATCCCCTCACCAGTAGTCACAACTGGTCACTTACAATGGTGTTTCGCTTAAAGAGCAATCCTGTGGAATGCATTATGCTCTTTAAGCGAGGTACCACTGTACATAACTTATGTTTGGGTAATGAGGGGCTACTGTTGTTGCTTTTATAAAGCAATTTGATTAGCTGTAAAATTGTTTTACTTTTGTATTGTAAAATATTGCTTTGGGAGTAGTTTCAAGGTTTTTTCTGGATTTGGGAGCATGTTTTTTTTCTTTCAAATGTAAGGATTGAAACAGTAAATACAAAGAAACATTTTAAGCTACTACATTGTCCCTTTTGTTGCAGGCTGGTGTAGTCTAAAATAGGTTGGAAGGAGTGATAAGCCATTTGGTGTAATCCTCATATCCAAATGGCATATTGGCTTCAAGCAACCCATCTCATGAAATGCTTAATAAATAAGTTACTTCAGGATATCATCAGATTGAACGTTTTACCTGCTCCTCTATGGAAGGTAGTTGCAACTTAGGGCAGTTTCTTGATCAATGCTATGCGACACCATAAAACAAGCCAAAGAAGTTTATTTTTAAATATATATATATATATTTAAGTAATTCAGTGCATCAGAGATAGTCATGAAGACTAATTTTTTAAAGTTCACTTCACCTGCCCTTCCACAGAGCAGCAGGGGAAGTGTTCAATTTGCCAATATCCTGAAGTGGCTAACTTCCTAAGTCACTTAACATTTGATACCTGCAAGGCTCAATATTGTCCATTCCCAGCACACACATGGGGAATGGGCTAAACCAGAGCATACCTATCTACACCAGAAAAATAAAAACCCCTGAGAGGGGTTCAAAAAGGTGCGAGTAGGAGTTCTCTGTGAGCAGATTGGTCTACTCCTGAGAATGCATTGTGTAATTGCTGGGAAAAGACCAACCTACCGTATTTATTCGTGTATAACGCGCACTCGTGTATAACGCGCACCCCTAATTTTCCATGAAACTTCGGTATAAAATTTTGTTTCACACCACGCATTGTAATTGAATGCGTGGTGAAAAAGCTTGTTCATAAGAGCTACCTCCGGGCCACGCCTCGTCTCCCACACCACCCAATCAGATCCCGTCAATTTCTTCAAAGCCACGCCCCCGCCTCCCCTTCACCCGCCGCAGCAATAGACAGCTGACCCAATTCTAAAAAGGAAGTAAAAGAGGCTTGCGACGGGGGTGGGACTCCGGGAGTGAGGAGGCGTATGGCGGGAAATGGCTGGAGGCGGAGGCCACGCCTCGTTCTGCTGGAGAAAACCACGCCGGCGCCGTCCTTGTAGGGTGGGTGACGTCATGCGCTCACTGAGTCTCCCGTGTGGGCGAGGAAATGAAGCGGCACAACCCTATTTGTGACGCACACTGTACACGACAAGGTGACGTGAACTCGCGGGAACTCACCATTCGCGCCCTCAAGGGACCGGCCGCCACTGCCACACCAGTCCTCGTTTATAACGCGCACCCCAACTTTGATTTCTTTTTTTGGTATAAAATTTTGCGTGTTATACACGAATAAATACGGTACCTATGCAGTGCATCAAACAGTGGGGCTAATGTTCATTTGATTAAGCCCTTGGGGAATTAGCATTATGATCAAAAGAGGAAAATGAGAAATGTCACTTCTTACAACTATCAAATAACAAACGATAGTACTTTTAAAAAGTTATGGCCCCATGTATTAAGTAGGTTGCTAGCTGAGCCAAGATGCAGCTATGACACTAACTTTGAACAATTAGGGCTTTTTTCAAACAGAAAGTGATAGGGAATTTTCTTATTTACTCATTGGGTTGGTTCTTCCTAACTGATTTATCTGAATGGGTGGGCAGGATGCATAGGGATGGTTAGCTAGACACCATCTCCATTCACTTAAAATAAATGTTTAAAATGACAAAATAAAAAGACTAAAAGAGAAATAGAGAAGTTTCATCAACTGCAAAGTTTTGGCTGATAATTACATGTGCAGGCTCCAGGCTTTGGAAACTCGGTCTCAGTATGGCTGTCAGCAGACTAACAGAGACAATAAACTTCCCTCTCATAATCTAAACTTTTTTTAAAAAAGATGGTGATAAATGAAGGCAACAAAATGCTTTCATTGCTGGGTAGTGATTTGGGGAGCTGAATTTTAATCACATGGGTGGCACAGTCTGTTCACACCCCCTCTTTCTTTGTTGGATCATTTCCACGTTGAGCTCAGTACACAGACTGTCTATTGAGCAACTTGTATTCAGCAGAAAGATTATTCAAGACTAGATGCTTGTTTTGTTGGAAGTGTAAGGAAAAGAGTAAGAAGACTCCCTTCTTTCCCTTTTATGTCCGCTAGACTGTCTTGCACTTCCCTCAGAGAAAAATTGAGAATCTTAGTTTGAGGACTATTAGCGCAGGACCTTTTCAAAGAGAATAAAACAAGAGTGCAGAGCCATAGATTGGACAAGAGAAGAGACTGCGTTATTTTTGCTTGGCTCCTTAATATTTATACACCAGTTGGATTGTTTCCCCCCCTAATAAATGGAACTGTGGCTCTTGCTGACAGCTTTGTGTGGCAGGTCTTTTGTGCATAATAGCCTGTTGCGTGCATTGACTACAATAGCATTGCTGTTGTCCCTATGCGCCTGTAAAGCATTGACCGGGGATGCTTGCAGGGTGGTTCCAATATATTTTGCTGCCTGATGTGAAATTTCAAATGGAGACCCGAGGGATATGCATGTACATGTTATCCATGCTAGGTTATTTTTGGCACCTGAAAGAGAACATCCTCCAAGTACCTCTCTTCTGCCTGATAATAAAAATCCAATAATAAATAAACAAATATAGTAAATAAAAATCTGATGCCCCTACTTGTCACTTAAAAATAAATAAAGCAAACAATCTCACTTTGCCTGGTGGTAGGGCTGGACATGTGTGGGATTGCAGAGAAGAACATGGAAGGTCTGCAGAGGTGTAAAGTGCAAATTGCTTGCCACACAGATATTTCAGGAAATTTATATTAGTTCTGATTTTCTTGGAATGTGGATGCACTTGGTAACTTCAGCTAAAGTATCTGAAGGGCACATGTCTGAGATCTAAACCTACAATAATGGTTTTCAATTACTTGCTGCAGAGGCATACTATGGGATGAAAACTTCATTGAATGCATGATTCCTATGAATTTTTCAAGAGTACTGTGAGAAATTGTCAGCAGGAACCAGATTTGGTATGCTGGTCCACTGCAGCTTGTTGATTTATTATTTTCCCCCTGTATGTAATAAAAAGCTCACAATGGCTACTCTTGCACATTCTGTTTGAACTGAATCTGAAGCAGCCTATGTTCAAACAATGGCTTTTTAAAAAGGGACTGTATAAGAGACTGAAAGATGGAATGGGAGGTATTAGCCGAATAGCCCTCTTCCCCGCCCCCCACCCCCCCCACCACCCCATGATCGATGTGAATTTTCTGTCCATTAAAAAAAAAACACAATTGGAGTGTGTGAAACCTAAAATTCAATGAACATAGTGCAGAAATCAGCACTGGAATAAAAATGCACTCAGCTGAGAATTTTAGCCCAATTTCAGATTTTAAGCCTGGTGAAGTCTCAAAAAACAGAGAAATAGCAAAGAACCTTTATCTTAAAGAAGTACAGTAAAACCTCACATTAAGAGTGCCTCACTTAGAGACTAACTTGCTTAAAGAGCAGAATTTTCTCCAAATGGTCGCCTCGCTTAACAACTAAAACTGACCAAAAACTCGCTTGACAACTAAATGGTGGTTCGCAATCCCCCCCGCCCACCAGAAGTTTACAACTGGTCACTTACAACGGTGTTTCGTTTAAAGAGCAATCCTGTGGAACGCATGTAAAAGGATTTGTGGAACAGAGTCCTTAACACCTCATGGTCCCCTATTGCTTTCATTTCACTAGATTTAATATAGGAGTTATAGACGTTTAAGATGAGAAACAAGGTTGTTAAGGTGATCAAGATGAGAGTGGATAAATTTTGGCCCTCCAGATGTTTCAGACTTCTGTGGGATTTCCAGTCCAAAATAGCTAGAAGGCCAAAACTTCCACAGTTCCACTTTAATGCCTGATTACTTCTTTGCCCTTCCATATGAGTCACAGAAATGGAATAAATTATTCAAACTTGGCAAGTATATACAGATTGCCTTAATCTATACCTATAAAAATGGGATGTGGCCATGTATGTCCGGAATGTGTGTCCACACACGTCCAGCCTATCCTGTAATGAGCCGGCAACACTTACCTTAACTCCCGGACATCAACCCCGCAAGGGTCCGGAAGCCGAAAGGGGGCCAATGGCCCACGAACACAAGCAAAAAAAAAAAATATAAACTACAAATCCCAGCGTCCACCTCGCCGCGGCATGCCTCAGCCAATCAGGCAGGACGGCCCGAGCGTGGAGGAGGCGGGACAGCTGGCGCACGCCAAATAAAAAAACCAGCCAACAGCCCACTTCCCCGGGAGACGAGGGCACAGAACTGTGCTCCGTTCCGCCTCCCCCCTCCCTGCCACCTGAGGATGTGGCTGGGTGAGGCGGCGCCTAGGTGCTGCCTCTGTCCTGCCACCCCTCCCACCCTCAGCCACACTGCCTGTGGGCAAAAGGGCCAGAGAGTGCGGCTGGACGCGCATCCAACATGACGCTGGCAGAGGCTACGGGGTGCAGGGAGACGGCACCAAAAATGAAAGGAACAACAGTGGTGCCATCATGAAGAGATGGTGGGACAGAGAGACCTGCCCTGGGCAGGTAAGTAGGGCAAGGGACGGGGGAGCCGCCACAGGGTCCATCCACACGACCACCGCCCAACTAAAACCCCATCCACCCAAACCTGCCTCAGTCCTGGGCCCACACAACACTTACCTGCCCAGGAGAGGTGTCCCTCCTCTGTCACCCGGTCTCACGCTGAGGCCTCCAGGACCCCCACCAGGGCCTGATCTGCGGCACCTGCCAGCCAGGGATTTGCCACTGGCTCCGCCGCCCACCTCCTAGGCTATGGCAGCCTGAGACCATGAGGGAGCCGCACGGGAGCTTTCCATCTCCTCCACCGCCCGCCTCCTGGGCCACTGTAGTCTGAGGCTGCGAGATGGCCAAGAGTCAGGGGTGCGCTGTGCCCTCCACTGCCTGCCAACTAGTGGGCTGAGGAAGAGGGCGGCAGCGGCCTTCCTGATTCTCCTCCGCAGTCCAAAACAAGTCCCCAGTTGATTTCCCGCCCCGCCAGTGATAGCTCCCAGCAGGGCCCAAAACCACCCCACCAACAACAACAAAAACCCCAAGGCCGGGCACAATAGCTAGTGTGTATGTATGTTCTATTTGTAGAGGTCACACAGCAATTGTTGTGTAATCTTTAAGGTCTATTAAGGGTTTTTAATGTTTTATTAATGTTTTCACTGTTGTTATGCTGCCCAAAGTCGTTCGTTCAATTTGGGCAGCCATATATCAATATATGAATTTGAATAATAAATAAATAGATAGATAAATAGATAAATAAACTGAGATTACTGAGATGCAGAACTTAATCTATACCTATAAAATGGTGCGTTAACCGTTGGAATGTGACAAAGGATGTTGCACCAGGCCCCACTAGCCCCGTCCGAGCCTCCGTTCACTCGCCCAAACGGGGTTCGCAGGTAACTGTCGGGTTGAAATTTTCGACCCGGGGGCAGGAGCCCCCCAGTCGCAAACAAAAAAAGGGAACTTCAATTCCCAAAGTTCCTTTCGCCGCGCCGCACCAGAGCCAATCAGGCTGAGCGGCGCGGCAAAAGGAACGTTCGGAAACGCGCCACGGCCAATCAAAAAAATCCGCAAGAGAAAAACCGCCGCAGCAAGCAAACCCGCGCAGCCAAAAATACATTCCCCAGCGTCCTGTGCGCCATGGGCGTGCAGAACGCTGAAGAAGCTGGCGCGCGAAAAATAAAAACAAACCCAAAACGTGAGCGCAAGTCCGCCGAAGAAGCCGGCGCGTGAAAAATAAACCCAAACCCAAACCGTGAGCGCAAGTCCGCCACAGGCGGACGAAGCGCCCAGAAAACACAAATAAACAAACCCCAAAATCAAAATAAAATGCAAACCCACCGGCCATCTTGCACGGAGCAACGGGGAAGAGAGGGACACCCTCTCCCCCGCGCTGCCCCGCCGAAGACACGGCGAGCCCAGCGAGACAAACTCGCTGTAAAAAAATACAAACACCCCCCACCCAACCGCTGCCAAAAACGCCATGGCGGCAGCAACCAAAAACAAATCAAAAAAAGGCAGGCAAACAAACAACCCCCCCTAAAAAAAATTTGAAAGAACTTACCAATACACGTCTTCCCCCGATGAAAACCGGAACTGAAATGAGGAGAAGAAGAGACTTACCGGAACAAGCAAAACGAAAAAATTACTCAACACCACCACCCAGTGGCCAAAGGAGAAAAAACATCCAAAATATTCCAAAATATTCAATAAATCCCCAAAAATAGGGTAATCAATTCCAAAAAATTGAAAAATATCAAAAAAAAAATCAAAATAATTCACAGATAAAAATATTGATATTCAATAAAAAAACACTGTAAAATACATTCAATTTTAAAAAACACATATATTTACACATTTTTTAAAATAATTATCCGAAGTAAAAATATTTGCAAAAATTCACAAAGAAACACATTCTTCTTTAAAAGCAGCAGATTTTGCCCGGCAAAACCTTTAAAAACAAATTTAAACAGCACGGCACAGAGGAAGCCAGCACACACACACACAAAAAAACCACTGGGAGCGCAAGTCCGCCGCAGGCGGACGCAGCGCCTCAAAGCCAAACAATAAAAAAAATTTATGCCACCATTTAAAAAAACACAGCCCCATTGGTTCAAGAAAAAAAAAACCTTTACTATCCAACACAATTTTAAAAAGCCCGGCACCGCTGGGCAAAATATGCTAGTATTCAATATTCTTTGTAGGCAGAGTTTTCAGAGGCTTAGCTTAAGCAACTTATCTCTTTCCTTGTTGAACTCTGTTCTGTGTAACTAATGTGTCAGTTGATTTTTTTGTGAGGTTGTGTGTAATGCACACACCAGAGAAAGGAGGCAGTGCTCATGAACTTTGACTGAACCTCTTTGCCCTTGTTTGACAAATGACAATGACAAATACCAGCCCAATTCATTCATACTTTGTTTTAGAACAATTCCTGACTCCATAACAAAGTTAGTATATTTCATCTGGTCTATATATAATATATTGAACTCTGATTTCTACATTAGCCACCAGCTTTTGGTTCTGCTTTGTTCTCTACTTTTGCATTCAAGTCACCTATGATTATAATCATGTCTTGTTTGGTTGTATGATCATTTTCCTCTTGGATGTTTGCATAAAAGCTTTCATGGTTATGTTGATAAATTTTCCACAGAGTCCGATTAATATTATTCACTCAGACCTTACATTATAGCTCATAGGTGCCTGTGCTACATTTTGCCTCAGCATTAGAGCCACTCAATTTTTTCTGGATTTGCCATTTCCAGACTAGAACACTTTGTAGTTGCTTGACTGATAATATCCCATTCCAGTATGTTTTTGTTCACTGACTCCAAGTGCTGCAATATTTATACATTCAATTTCTTGTTTTATGGTTTCCCGATCAGTCCCTGGAAAATAGATGGGGAAAAAGTAGAAGCAGTGACAGATTTTACTTTCTTAGGATCTAAGATCACGGCAGATGGGGATTGCAACCATGAAATAAAAAGGTGACTGATTCTTGGGAGACAAGCCATGAGAAACCTGGGGAACATAGTGAAAAGTAGAGACATCACCTTGCAAACAAAAATTCATATAGTCAAAGCAATGGTATTCCCGGTGGTAATGTCTGGTTGTGAGAGCTAGACCATTAGGAAGGCTGAGCGCAGAAGAATAGATGCCTTTGAAATGTGGTGTTGGAGGAGAGTTTTGAGGGTCCCCTGTACAGCGAGGAGAACAAATAAGTCAATCTTAGAAGAAATCAACCCTGACTGCTCCTTAGAAGGTCAAATGGTAAAGATGAAGATGAAGTACTTTGGACATCAAATGAGAAGAGAGGATTCACTTGAGAAAGCCTTGGTGATGGGAAAGGTGGAGAGCAAAAGAAGAAGGGGTGGCCAAGGATAGATGGCTAGATGGTATTACAGACGCAATGGGCATAGAGCTTGGTGGGTTGAGGAGGATGGTGGAGGACAGAGGTGCCTGGAGGACAATGGTCCACAGGGTCGCAAAGGGTCGGAATCGTCTGTGCAACTGAACAAGTTTATTTTGATTCATACCTCTCACATTGTTTATTTGTTTATATTGTTTTTAAATAATATAAATGTTCCATATTCCAGTGGTATGTGTTTTGCAGTTTCATACTTTCTCTTCACTTCTAGACGTTCCTTCAGCTTGAATATAGTTATATAATTAGCAACAGAGCTATACATACAGTACAGTACTTGTCTTTTGCTCTTCTCCAGTAGCTGATTGAATGTTTTTGGACCAGGGACCCTTATCTTCCACTGCTATCTCTTGTTTCATTCTGGACTGTATCATCATAGGGTTTTCATGGTATGGGAACCTCTGTAGGGGCTTACCATTACCACCTATTGTGCAGTACAGTACTAACAAAAGCTTTTATTATTGTTAATAGCCATGCTGCAGCCTTGCAAACTAATATACTGTACTACTCTTCTCAGTTTGCAGAGGAGATACTGAAGTAGCCAACAAGTAACTTGACTGAACCACATGGTAGTTCTAGGGCAGATGAGCAAGTTGAATTTGGCTTCATTTAGTGCAGAAACATGATGGTTGGTTTTGGCAAGAAATAATAGTCCTCCTTTATTGTTTTGCAGAGAGTTGGATTGAAAGATGCCTCAATGAAAGTGAAAACAAACGTTATTCCAGTCATACGTCTCTGGGGAATGTTTCTAATGATGAGAGTGAGTATACATCATCTTTCATAGAGGACCAAAGATTCCTATTGTTGGAAAAGATCCCAAGGCAAAGCAGTCAAATGCTATTAGACTGGAAAATATCAATTAACAGGGCATCATTAGAGGAAAATATCAGCTACCCTAACTTATAAAGTACAGCTTTGCATATGGCTGATAGAACACTTGAATCATGTTGCTCCCTTGGGATCCTTTCTTTGATCTTTCTTGACCAACGCCTAGGCATAGCTGCTGTTTATGACAGTGGATGCTGCTCATAAGAGAGGGAGGAAACACAGGCCAAAACTAGTCTTCCTGGGGTCCCAAACTGAACTCTCTGGGCAATTCCAGAAGTTCATATCTCCTTTTCCAGATCACCAATGTTTTCTGGTTTCTCAGTGTTTATGCAGGAGAAGGGGCCAAACAGTGAAAATCCAATCAAAAGCAGCAAGACCGTTTGTGGCAATAAAATAAGGAGAGTTTTAATGCACTTATGTAAATTCAAAAATAGATCCAAATTCCATCTAGTAATAAGAAGTTTCAGTATACACCTTCCTCAGGGATCTATAAAACATAATGATACAGAAATATAACTAATACTTTGTAATGACAAGCAAATGCATATATACATTATTTACATATTTACAACAATCAAAGAGAAACCTTGTCTTTGTAACAACTTCTGTTCGATATTGCTATGGGAGTAGGGATCAGATTTACAGCATTCCAAGACCACAAATTTAAAGTCCTGGTCACTATGACCTGCTTCAATAAAGTGATTTACCAAGGGTGCTGTAGTGTTGCCTGGCCAAATTTTGGAGCGATGTTCGCCCACCCTGGTTTTCAGTTCATGGGTAGTTACACCCACATAACCCAAATAAATAATTTATTTATTACTCCAGAAGTAATAAACTTCTTATTACTAGATGGAATTTGGATCTGTTTTTCAATTTACATAAGTGCATTAAAACTCTCCTTATTTTATTGCCACAAATGGTCTTGCTGCTTTTCAGTGTTTATTGCAGGTTTCTTTCTGCCCCATTCCACATGGCTGAAAAGTTTATCCCAATATTTACTTATGGCAGTCAGAACCTTAAGCTAAAGCATGTTGGCATCTTTGGCCTCATCTTTAGCCATTGACTCTACTCACTACTACTACTGCTCGTCTGCAACTCGTATCTGAGAATACATTTTTTCCTGAAGCATGAAAAATACCATTGGCGTGAATTGTTTGAAGGTGGATCCCAGCTTGCCATCAAGCGACCCACACACTATGATCACGGAGCCATCTCCTGTGGCAATATGAAATGCGACATGCAGGATTTAACACCAGGACTTAAATGGACTGCCACAGTCTTGAGGAGATTAACAAGAACATAAGAACATAAGAACAGCCTTGCTGGAACAGGCCACAGCCCATCCAGTCCAGCATTCTGTCTCACACAGTGGCTCACCATTTCCTTCAGGGTATTCCCAAGCAGATGCCTTCACCTGCTTAGGATTCCCTGGAAATGATATTGAGAGATATCCTGCCTATCTCTCCAACCCGGAGGTTGTCCTTAAGTATCCATAATTATAGCCATTGATACTCTTGTCCTCCATGAACTTGTCTAATCCTTTCTTAAAGCTGTCAAGACTGACAGCTGTCACCACTTCTTCTGGCAGGGAGTTCCATAGACCAGTAATCCTCTGGGTGAAAAAGTACTTTCTCTTATTTGTTTGAGAACTAGTACCCAAAAGTTTCATGGAGTGTCCCCTAGTTCTAGTGTTATGCGATAGGGAAAACAGTTTTTCCTTATCTACTTTGTCCACACCGTGCATGATTTTATAAACTTCAATCAGGTCACCTCTTAGACGTCGTCGTTCAAGAGTGAAGAGGCCCAACCGTTGCAGCCTCAGATGGTAAGGAAGGTGTTCCAGTCCCCTAATCATTCTGGTTGCCCTCCTCTGCACTTTTTCCAGCTCCATAATATCCTTCTGGAGGTATGGCGACCAGAACTGTATACAGTATTCCAGATGGGGCCTCACCATAGATTTATAAAGAGGCAAAATGACACTTGATGACTTATTTTCTATACCTTTCCTAATGATCCCTAGCATTGAGTTTGCTTTTTTCACTGCTGAGGCACACTGGGTTGACACATTCATTGAGTTGTCCACCAGGACACCAAGGTCCCTTTCCTGGTTTGTCGCAGAGAGTTCAGACCCCATCAGTTTATAAGTGTAATTGGGGTTCTTTGCCCCAACATGCATCACTCTGCACTTACTAATGTTGAAACTCATTTGCCACTGTTTTGCCCACTCCCCCACTGTCGAGAGATCCCTCTGGAGCTCCTCACAATCTCTCACAGTTTTCACTACCCTGTATAATTTAGTGTCGTCAGCAAATTTGGCTACCTTGCTTTTTACTCCTACTTCTAGATCATTTATGAAGAGGTTGAAAAGCAGGGGTCCCAGTACTGAACCTTGGGGGACCCCACTCTTTACTTCCCTCCACTTGGAGAAGTGTCCATTTAGTGCTACCCTCTGTTTCCTGTCCCTTAGCCAGTTGCTGATCCAGGACAAGACCTATCCCTTTATTCCATGACTGGTAAGTTTATTCAAGAGCCTTTGGTGTGGGACCTTGTCAAAAGCCTTCTGAAAGTCCAGATAAACAATGTCATCTGGATCCCCCTTATCCACATGCTTGTTGACACTCTCAAAAAATTCCAACAGATTAGTGAGGCATGATTTGCCCTTGCAAAAGCCATGTTGGCTCTCCTTTAGCAGCGCCTTCTCTTCTATGTGCCTATTAATTCTATCTTTTAGGATGGTTTCCATCACTTTACCTGGGACACATGTCAAACTGACAGGTCGGTAATTTCCTGGATCACCCCTGGATCCTTTTTTGAAAATTGGTGTTACATTCGCTACCTTCCAGTCATCAGGCACAAAGCCTGATTTGAGGGAAAGATTATGTATTTTGGCTAGGAGATCAGCAATTTCATCTTTAAGTTCCCTGAGAACTCGTGGATGGATGCCATCTGGTCCTGGTGATTTGTTAGTGTTTAGTTTAACAAGACATGCAAGGACCTCCTCCCTGGTTATTTCTATCTGGCTTAATTCTTCGGTTTCCCTCCCTACGAAGATAGGCTCTGTTTTGGGCATGTGGCCTCTGTCTTCTTCAGTGAATACTGAAGCAAAGAATTCATTGAGTCTCTCTGCAATCTCTGTTTCCTCTTTAATAACCCCTTGCCTTCCATTGTCATCTAATGGTCCAATGGCCTTCCTAGTTGGGTTCTTACTTCTAATGTACTTAAAGAAGTCTTTGTTATTTCTCTGAGTATTTTTAGCTATACGCTCCTCAAAGTCTTGCTTTGCTTTCCTGATTGTTGCCTTGCATTTGTTCTGCCAGAATTTATGTTGCTGCCTGCTGTCCTCATTCGGACAAGCCTTCCATCTTCTAAATGAGCTTTTCTTGCTCTTGATCACTTCCCGAACAGCTCCTGTAAGCCACATCGGAGTCCTCTTGGACCTGGCAGTGCCCTTTTTCCTTTTGGGTATGCATTCCAATTGAGCCTCTGTTATTGTTTTTGTAAACAGCCTCCATGCCTCTTGGAGTGTTTGGACTCTCTCAATTTTCCCTTTCAGCTTCTTTTTTACTAGTTTCCTCAACTTTGGGAAATTTCCTTTTTGAAAATTTAAGGTCTCTGTGTTAGATTTTATCAGTGACTTGCGGTCTATGATCAAGTTAAACATAATTGAGTTGTGGTCACTGATCCCTATTGGATCAGTCACATTAACATCTTGCACCAGATCCTGAGTAATACAAGTCAAGGATTCTTGTACCTCTAGTTGGGTCTTCAACCATCTGTCCCAGGGAACAATCATTTAGCATATCTAGGAACTTTATCTCTTTATCATGTGCTGAACAACAGTTCACCCAGTCTATGTGAGGGTAATTGAAGTCCCCCATTATAACCAGGCTTCCCTTCTTGGATGCTTCCTTTACAACATTCTCCAACTGCCAGTCTCCCTCAAGAGTTTGGGTCGGAGGCCGATAGTATATGCCTACTGTTAGACCATCCTTGTGGCCTGGTACTCTTACCCACAGAGCTTCTAATGGTGACTCCAAATCACCTAGATATTCCAATTCATACGATTTTATCACTTCTTTGACATACAAGGCTACACCACCTCCTGTTTGCCCCTTCCTATCCTTCCTGTATAGTTTGTAGCCTGGGATAACTGTATCCCATTGGTTATCATCCGTCCACCAGGTTTCAGTGATACCAATAATATCAATATTCTTATCTATTGCTAAGTATTCCAGCTCCCCTATTTTGTTCCGGAGGTGCGCCTTCACAGCCAGTCCATCTGGCATGGCCTCTTCCACCTCCATGACCATTGGGAATCAGAGTTCCTCCTCCACTCATTTTGCTGTTGGGCCCAATATGACGGTTTCCAGTGGCATTTCCTCCACTGAGGGGACCCATCACCTCACGTAAAGGGCTCATCTGCCCATAGCCATTGGCCCCTTTAGGGAGTCAGGTTATTTACCGCCACCCAACACTCAGTGTTGAGTCACTAGCAGTACGGTCTACTCCATTACTGTAGCAGGATGTCCAGCCGGACTCACTACTATATTGCTTTAAAATGGGATGTTTGACCCTCAATAACTTCACTGAAATTGAGTTTGGTTCCGTGGCCAAAAGGAGTCCCCCACTGTTAGCCAACAGGCTTGCTTGGGTGAAGTCAAGACTTCTGTGAGGTAATATGATGCATTTTACCTCATCTTTGTTAAGCTGATGTCAATCTACCATCCTTTATTATATCATTGGCTCTCAGAAGGCTAACTCCAATGAGCCAAGGTGAAGGTGCAGACCTTTGTGAAGGTTTTCAGCTAGATAGTTTCACTTTGGTATCTTCAATAATGACAAAGCCCCAGCCCACTGAACATGCCTTTGCTTCCCCAATGACTTTGAATGGAAAAGAAAAACAGTCAATGAGGGAAGGAGATCAGATCCAAAAATCAATACCAGGTAACAACCTCTGTTAACCTCTGTACTCTTCATCTCACCATATGAGGAAGAAACTGTGTGCATAGTGTTTGTCACAGACATTTTTTTAACCTATTTCTTCCGATCCTGAATCTGTTCTTACATTAAGAAGAACAAGTAGTAGGTAATGTGTGTGTGAGAGAGTGAGAGAGAAAGTGAGAAACATAAATGTTATGTAGAGTCATATCCTGTGGTGGCTCAGTGGTTAAGAAGCTCACCTTGTTAGCTGGAAGGCTGGCAAGTCGGCAGTTTGAAACCCAGGTACTGCATGATGGATTGAGTGCCTGTCTCTGTCCCAGCTTTTTGGGACATGAAAAAAGCCCCATTTGGGCTTTCCCTGAGTGGAGTTTCTCTTGCAAAAATCCTTTCAACCCAGAATAATTTCTGATACTAAGTTATTATTATATCCTGTTTTCCGGAACTGGTAACACCTTTGCTCAAAAGTTTGAGAACCTCTTTATGGTGTAACTTTCTCATGCCTTTGTTGTTTTCTCTAGCAATATTATCTAAAAGTATTTCCCCCAATATTGTTTTCTCTTAACAGACGAGGAGAAAGAGAATAACAGGGCATCCAAACCACATTCTACTCCAGCTACACTGCAATGGTAAGATTCATTTTTAAAGGGGAAAAAAGAATAAGAGAGAAGGTACAGTATTAGTTCTTCAGTACTGTATGTAAGTGGGTAAAGTGGAGTCCTCCTAAGGTTTCTGCACTGCAACTCTCATCATCCATTACTATATGTTGTGTTGGGTACAGCTGTTGTGAGCTGCAGTCCAACACTATCTAGACTCAGGTCCACTTTGTCCACCTCACGTTTAATATTTTCTAATTTACCTGTCTCAGGACTAAGAAAGCAAATAGAAAAGATGATAAATATTTATCAGATGATATTGCTATGGTGCCCTAAACCATAAAAAACTTATTACCATGCTATTATCAGTGTTTCTTATATTTTACGGAGCACAGGAAAGTACCTGAATCTAGTGATGGATCTCATTTTTTCTTTTTCTTAAAACTAATTTTTAAAGTATTACTATGAAGCTAATAGATTTATATTATGAAGATCTATTTGAAAGCATGTCTGCTGAAATTAGCCAAGCAGCTGAATAATACAGCTATGGTTTGGCATGGGCATAGCACCCTGCATCCCCCTATGACTAGCAAAACCAGCTCAAATTGTTAATGACAAATATATAGTGTGGTAAATTATACTTGTAGGGAACAAGCGTGTGATCTCTGAAGGTAAGCAATATCATTTGCTGTTTAACTTTTAATTCAAGCGTGGGCAATATGTTGCCCTGCAGAGGTTATTGAGTTGCAATGTCATCATTCTTACTATGCTGGCTAAGTCTGATAGGAGGTTCAGTCTAACAACATCTAGCATTGCCCATTCTGTCTTCACAGAGCGAATTTATGTAATTTCCCATACCCCAATCCCAAGATGTGCAGCCCAACTGCTAGTATTTTTCAAAAGTTGAACAAAACCAAATTGTTTTTATTAGCTGTATTTTAACTATTTTATTTCACGCATGCCAGAAAAGTATGGCTTCTCTTTTTTTCTCTCCTTAATTTGATAGGATCTAGCTCTGCAAATAGCTTGTTAGCCTAGAAGTCAGAGCTAATTAGATCACAGAGCTCTGCTCCCAGAAGAAAACAAGCAAATACTGGCAGCACTATTCTTTTAAATACTTTCCTAGCATCCTCATTCACAGAGGTTGTTAAATCCCTAAGCCCCTGGGATATCCAGCTCTACTGGAATGCAGCCATTATTTGCTGTTGCATCCCAAATGTTATGAGGCCAAAAGCCATATGATACCATTCAGGCTACCCTTCTAAGTCATCACCCATATGACTGCTTCTTGCCATTTGCTCTTTTGTGTGTATATTTTCCCCCAGTTTGTTCCCAGTTGCTTCTGGTATTCCAGACAAGCTTGGGCAGAGTTGATAACTTCTGGGTTCATACTGTAGATCCCTGAATGCCTCTAGATCTCCAAGGGCAAATATGAAGAAAGTTACTTTTTTTTGGATTACAGTTTCCAGAATAATCCAGCTAGCATGATCATACAGGCTGAGATGGTCTGGGAGTTTTAATCTAGTGAAGTAACCTTTCTCATCTTTACCCTTGGGCACTGTTTTTAGACATTTGGATTGGAACCCTAAATATCTGGCTTGTAGAACATAGCATAGATCGATGAAATTGGACAGGAAGGGGAAAAAGTGACACATCACTCCAAATTTACCCTTCCTAGTGTGTCACTGCTGCTTTTCTTCTTTCAGGCAAATGGAATAGTTCATTCATTGATTATTTTTCTGATTTATATTGCTGCCCAACTCCGAAGACTTTGGGCGGCTCACAGAAAAAAAGCCAATATCACATTTTAAAACCAATAAAAAAAACCATTAAAACTGCTACCAAAAATTACCCCAACCCCTACAGATTAAAAGAGATTAAAAGAGGGAGAGAGTGTTTTTACTAAATCAGCCAGCAGGCAGGGGTCACCACATCGCTGGTGCCCCACACCTGCTTTGCCAGCCAGGTTTTTAGCCCTTTCCTGAAGGGAGCAACTCTGTCTGGAGACTCAACTCAATTGGCGGGAGGTTCCATTGGGCTGGAGCAGACACTGAGAAGGCCCTCCTTCTGGTGCTATAGAGACAAGCCTCTCTAGTGGATGGCACAATGAGAGAGCCTCTCTGGTCTGCTCTGATGGGACGGACAGATGTTCTCAGGATGATGCAGACTTTTAAGTATCCTGGCCCACTACCATGTAGGGCTTTAAAGGTAATTACCAGCACCTTGAATTGCACCCAGAGGCACACTGGCAACCAGTGCAGCTCCCAAAGCAGTGGCGAGGCACGTGCATATCGCCGTACCCCATCACCACCCGAGCAGCCGCATTCTGGACCAGTTGTAGCCTCTGAATGGTCATCAAGGGCAGCTCCATGTAGTGCACATTGCAATAGTCAAGTCTGGAGGCAACCAGAGTGTGCGTGACCATGAGAAAGGAGTCCCGATCTAGGAGCGGGTGTAACTGACGTATAATAATTGACTTGGATGGAGGGTGAGCAACACAGGAGTGACCACAGAGAGAAAAGAAAGAGCCAGCTGCAGCCAAACTGCCCATCAGCCTACATATTGAGCTAAATTTCAGTGTCAGCCTTAGCTGAAGTGGAAGTTTTATTGGTAGTGGTACACACACCTGCACCACATCTTGGAAAGGCTGGTGGATAGAAGCTATAACAATACACTCCAACCTCCTAGGGCTGTGATGGTGAACCTTGGCACTCCAGTGTGCACAGTAAACCCATCCATGTGGACTCACAAAGAGTTGGGATTCTGGGAATTGAAGTCCAAGAACAGCTAGAGTGCCAAGGTTCTCCATCACTGTCCTAGAGCTAAATTTTTCATTGTTTGGCCCAAATAGGAGAGAATGAGTAGAGATGAGAGAAAGTCCAGCTTTTCCAAATGGGCAGGAGTAGGAGATATACAAGTGAGTGGTAGGGAGAAGATGAAAGAGGTGTTTTAGGAAAATGAAAGAGAGAAGAAGAGAGAAGGAAGGAGGAAAGAAAAGAAAGAGCAAGGATTGCTTATGCTTGTGTGACTGTAAGCATGGGAGAGGTGTGTGGTTTTTATTGCATACATGGTTACCTCATTTTCTGGACTGAGCTGCTTATGAATTTTAAAGTGGTTGCCACAAAATTCTTGGGTTTGAGATTTTGTTTACTTTGTGACTTTAAATTATTTGATTTGCATGAGTTTTTCCTGTGTTCTATCCATGATCTTTTCTCCTGCAGGGCTCACTTGTTGGAATTATGGATTTTTAGTTATTGCTATATGCTTCAGCCCCA
Source organism: Bradypodion pumilum (assembly GCA_035047305.1). Lineage (NCBI taxonomy): Eukaryota > Metazoa > Chordata > Lepidosauria > Squamata > Chamaeleonidae > Bradypodion > Bradypodion pumilum. The sequence continues at coordinate 33,155,232 of JAWDJD010000005.1, forward strand.
GTTAGATTCTGAAGTGTGTTACATTGATCTCTATTGTAGAGGGAAATTGGTTTATTGACTGCTTCAAAAAGAGCAGTGAACATTCTCCCTTCTCAGTCTCTGAAGCCAAATTCTAAGTTGTTTAAAATATACACCAATTACATTGAAACAGTTGACATTATGGCCAAAATCTGTTTAGTTAGGCATGCCAATATACTTTGGGGGTGAATTACTCCACAAGTTCAGAAATTAGCACACATGTGTGTGGCTGTGTATTGAACCTTGCAGATTGACATAGCAACTGCTAATTTGTTAATTTGCAGCAATTTGTTACTAAAATCTATGCCAGTTAAATTATGCTGGCATAAAACTTAATTGGATTTCAGTCTATGTTTATTGTTTTAGTTGTTCCTGGCAACCAAACTAATAGCTTTCCCGTGCCACAGTCAATGAGGCAATTCATGATCTTCTCAATATCTTCTACATATATTTATAATATGCAAAAAATATAAATGGGTATGACAGATGTTAAGCAACATAAACTAGTTGAAACAACATTTTTTACTGACATTGTGCCTCCTCTGGTTAAGAAGGCATAATCTTGCAAGTGTCAACAGATACTTTTGTTTATCAGGCTAGGAGGGAACCAATCAAAGGACCAAGCAGACTAGGAGCAGAAGTAGTGTATTGTTCTTGGCAAGCTTTTCTAGCATTCCTCTGACCTTGACACACAATCATATCTGACCTGTGACTGTTCAAGAAGCCTTGTTGCTGTTTTCACTAGTCACATGGTTTAGTGTAAGGGACCAAAGACAATGAAACAGCCGAAGGGTTGGCTTAACACAGGTTTATTGCATGATGATCCGGAGGAACATGTGGTAATGGCGGATGAGTAGCTCAATATATACAGCTGGCTATACATTTGAATGTGGCTCGTCGACAGACTATTGGTTGCTGCCTGCGTGACGTCGTAGGAGGTCACGCCCTTCTTGACCAGGTGAGGAGGTCGCGGGGAATCTTCCCGCGCTGCTGAACCAGGTGACTATGATCCATGAGAGCTGGACGCTCGCTACTGCCCTCTGGTGGTCACTAGCTCGCGTCCCCTTATTAGGTTACATTGATACAGCTGGTGGTTATAATGTTGCACACAGAAAGGTTACATTGGTAACACATGGCAAAGGTACATTGTTAAAGGCACAGCTTTACAGAACACAACACATGGATATTCCATCTTTGGTCAGAGCTTGATGAGAGAATTGTACTCTCAGTTTACTTCACATCCAGGACCTGCTTGCTTTCATCTTAGTAGGTAAGTTAAAAAGGAGAGAGGTGCTCATTCTGATATCTGGTACAACAATGTGGGTGTCATTCTGCTGAATGGATGATGGCAGTAACATCTACTGGTGAAGCAAGAGATTATGATTTGTGTTATATGATTTTTTCAGATCAGATACTCAGTAACAGGAGAGGCAATCTTCATCTGAAGTGAACTAAATTGTTGCACCTCCCTTGATGTCAGGGTCCAACAGATTTTGAATTAGAGATTTAACTCGTATAGAAAATTAGGAGGAAGCTGGATATGCTGTATTGTATAAATAAAACAATCAGATTAAATCAGATTATAAGCATATACAGTACAGTATATCCAAAACTTTGTGGGAGTGTTGAGGGTTGATCTACAACAGACAGTGTATGTGTTTATGAAATCCATTTTCAAGTACAGTCAGTGGAACCTCCATTAACAAACAGCTCATTTAACATAAAATTTCATAACAAAATAGAAAATAGTGGCTCAGTTTACGGAATTTTTTCCAGAATGGATTAATTGGTTTTCAATGTGTTCCTATGGAAAACTGTGTTTTGGTTAAAGTATTTTGATTTTTAATGCATTCCTATGGGAAATTGCATCAAATGCATTCCTATGGGAAATTTTCACTGTAAGAAACGTCCTGGAGAATGTATTAATTACATTAACCGAGGTTCCACTGTACTCTTTTCAAACAAGATCGGGCCTGCATAACTTATAAATCACTAAGCTAAACATAATTGTCCACTAACTACGGTATGTTTCTTAGTCCTAGTGTGGATGCCAACATTTTTTGTTTTATTGTGGTTTTCACTGACGGTTCCAGTCCTACCAGTAGGCAGAGAAACAATCACTTTTGCTAGCAGATGCTAGAGTGCATTAGCAATAGTCCTCTAGGCTTCCTAGCCATTCTTACCAAGCTACCTGGCTAGTTTTCCTCTCTTGGGTGGACAGAGGTATTTGCTTTACGGATGGTTGTGTATTCCCTAAATTGGCTCTTCCCAATTTGTACTGACTATCAGCTAGCAATCCAAGTCAGCTTCTTTGTATGGAATGGTAGTACAGTAAAACCCTGGTTTATGACGTTAGTCCGTTTTGACGGCCTTCGTTGTATTTTTATGGGTTTTTAAAGTGTTTTAGTTATGATGGTAATGTTGTTTTATGCTGTTAGCCGCCCAGAGTCAGTGTCAAGTTGGGTGGCAATAGAAATCTGAAAAATAAATAAATAATACCAGAAAATCATAAACTGAAGCTTGTTTTCCCATAGGAATGCATTGAAAAATAAAAAAAGTCCTGATAGGACAAAAAAATACACACACACCCCATCAAAAAATGTCAGATATGATCGTCCCCCACCCTTACAAAAGGGAAACGGTCCTGATCGGTCCAAAAATAATACTTTTTTTTTACAAAAAATCCAAAAAATGGCAGACATGATCATCCCCCATGCCCACAAAATGGATGAAACAATCTCCTACCTTTTCCATGCTGCTGCTTCTTCCTGAGTAGTTTGTCCGGCCAACAGGGGAGCCCAGTCTCTGCTGCTACTGGCAGTGGGGAGAGTGTGGGAACTTTATCCACTCGGTTCCGGTCTTCGTAGGAGCTCCCTGTGCAGCGCTATAGCCAGGATTGCACACCTAGGGGAGGTGCGCGTTCCCTGCTGTAGTGCTGCGCAGGGAGCTCAGGCGAAGACCGGAACCAAGCGGATAAGGTCCCCACACTCTCCCACTGCCGGTAGAAGTAGCGGACAGTGTGGAAATAGCGGCAGAAATGCCCTTACCTCCTCCTCCGCAGCCTCTGTAGTGGTAAGGGATGAATTGTGACTTCCAGCAGTGGGGGACGGGCACCACTGTAGGCTCTAAAATGGCATGGGGCTGCCATTTTTGAGCTTAAATGGTACAATTCCTTGTTGTAAACCAGGGAAAAAACCCATAAACCGGGACATTGTTTTTATAGAATTTGCCATCGTAAACCGCGGCACACATTAACCGAGGTGTTCGTAAACCGGGGTTTTACTGTACTGTCTTGTCTTTATGCCACAAGTGACAAAAGGTTTGAGCCAGCACTACTGACTGGACCTTTTTGTTCTGCTTGCTGGGGCTCACATGTTTTGCAAGCCTGATTTAGAGAGATATTGAGTACCACAAAAGGAACTACAGTAAAACCCCGACTTACATATGCCTCGAGTTACATAAAATTCGACTTACATAATGATTTTGTGCTAAAACCATGTCCCGATTTACATGATTTCCTATGGGTTTGCTTCGAGTTACATAAAGATTCTTTCCCCTATGGGTTTGCTTTGATTTACATAAAAATTTCATTTTTCCTATGGGTTTGCTTCGAGTTACGTAAAAATAATTTTTCCTATGGGTTTGCTTCAAGTTACATTAAAAAACGATTTAAGCAAAAGCCTACGGAATGGACTTTTTTTTCACAAGTAGGGGTTTTACTGTACTCTAATTGAGTTCATATAAAACAGTCTTGTATTTTGTAGCATTGTTGAATATCCTACAGTACTGAAAGTAGCTCTAAATATTATATTGAGCATGTTCATATTGCTTTAAAAGGATAGGCAGCATTCATTATCTTTACACCATAGTGTAGGTTGAATACACAATATGTTTTTTCTTTGTAAAAAAAAAGAATAAAGGAAGAAAGACAAGGCATTTCTGATCATTAAAAAAAAATCAGATGTAAGGGAACACTGTTCGATCTCAGACTAATGACTCTTTCTGAAAGCAAGGGGGAAAAAGACTGGAAGATTCATCAGATATGATGAGAAGAAATAATTAACAGTCTTTCTTACCTGACTTGGCCAGAGAAACTGACATGCCAATTAGCAGCTATAGCATACAAGTAAAATCTCTGTGTTTTGAAAAGAGGTTTTGTTGAGCTGCATGAATTTAAGGAAAGATGAAGTGATGATATTCCTATATAAAGGAAGGAAGAATGAATACTGCCCTTACAGATGGATTCTATTCAGGCAATCAAATATCTTATTAAAATTGTTTGTAAAGACAAACTGCCATAATAACATTCATAGCGGAGAGGAAGAATCCCAAAACAAAAAAGTAAAATAGATAAATAGATGGAAAAATATAATTTTCTAAGGTATCTTGTTGCTTCTCTACTTAAAGAAATTAAAAAAGTATCTTTAATTTCAAATCTCATTTTGTCTAACTAACATTATTTATAGTAGTGCATGTGTTTCAGATCTCCACTAAGATTGTGTGAACAGTTCTGAGCACATTTATATTATTGAAATATCTGAATCAGAGCTTTAAAAGTTATTTTTACCAAATAACTCAATAGCAAAATAGTTCAGAAACTTCAGTGGGTCCAAAACATTGTGACTAAACTGTTGGCTGGGGAAAGTTACAGGAAGTATTCTTAATCCATGACTACTTCTTGGCTACTGGTCAATTTTGAGATATAAAGCTCTATGCGGCCTGCGTCTGCAGTATCAGGCAGTTTGGATTTCCCATTTGATCATGTCCAAGGGTTCACATCTACAACAGTGGCATTATTTCAGTCCTACCATCCTCATAGTCAAGTCTGAGGAGGGCAAGGGAGTGGCTTTCTATGACTGCTTCCAAACTGTGGAAGCATCCGTCCATCTACTGATAGTCAAAGACTCTTTCTCTTCAAATAGGTTTTTTAAAAAGGCTTTGAATTGAGGGTATTGCACTTTTTCATCTTCAACTTCTCCAAGTGTTTAAAATTTATTTTAAAATTGTGTTGTTTTAATAAGAATAATCTGTTTAATTTAAATCTAACAATATCATTTATTGCCATTTTGGTGTTTTTTTTTAATTGGGCTGTGAGTTGCTTTTGGTTCCAACATTAGACAAAGGTAGGGTATAAATTAAATAAATAATTGAATAATTCCAAGCTAGCCATCCTCAAGTGGTTAACAGGTCAGAATCCAAAGATGTGTGTTAGCTGGTTTTGATGGCTTCTGCTAGACTTTGCTGTTTTGTCATCCCAACACACCTAAAAAAAATTATTTTGTATGGCTGGGAAATGGTTATCTGGAGCTAGATTTCTGATGCCACAGAAAACTGCAGTAGGATAAGAACTTCCTGATTTTGCTAGCATTAGATATAGAAGTGCATCACTGGATTGTAACCATAGTTACAGTATTTTAAAAATAACTCTTTTCTTTTCCTTTGAGGAGTCAAAAGAGATATGTTGGAAGCAGGGTTGATTGAAGTGGGGCAGGGCTGGAGAAATCACATCTGGTTTATTTTAGGAATAAACTAACCAATATTAATATGCAGTGACTAGTCCTTATCTATGTGACTCTTCATGTTGTAGCACCAGACAGCCAACATATTTGTAGTTTCCTTTGTTTGATCCTTTTTTTAAGGCTAGAAGAGAACTATGAGATTGCAGAAGGAGTCTGCATTCCTCGAAGTGCCCTCTACATGCACTACTTGGACTTCTGTGAGAAAAATGACACGCAGCCAGTTAATGCCGCCAGTTTTGGAAAGGTAGGTATAAATATGAATACTTTTTCTTGCAACAAACCATTCAAATGTGGTTCAGGGACTTTGCAAGAAAAATACCATCCAATATCTTCGTTCTTCCAACCTGATGCTGTCCACATGTGTGCTGTAGTTATCACCAGATAGTAGACTTATCAGGCATGCACTCCTTCCTATTCTGACAAGATGTACCGTATTTCGGTTTAAAGTATTTTTAATTAAATACATATAAATAATTCATCTTTACTCTTGGCTGAGTTAACTGGGTTGGCTCATTCTATACACAGAAAAACGTATGATTGCAATCAGATAGATCATCATTTGCTGAAGATCTGAAACATCTACTTGTGGATAGTGACAAACTACTTTTGTGATTAAACTGTGATTGAGTTTCCAATGAAATACACCAAGGAGTTTTTGGCACCTTAAAGAGAAGCAGAAACACCTCATAAAAATCATTCATTCTCACCTTATGTTACCAGTGCCAGACATGGACACTTACAACAAAACATAAGCAAAAGTTGGTAACCACAGAAATGAGATGTGTGAGGAAGGCTGCTGGAGTGGCTAAGGCTAAAAGGGATAAAATCAGGAATTAGGTTATAAGGGAAAGAATTGGAACAGAACCAATCTTGCACTACATACAGAGGCAACAAATAAAGTGGTTTGCCCTTTTGGAGAGAATGTCTTGAAATTCCATACCTTACAAGGCTTATGTGGAAAAAGGAGAAGGACAAAGGACATGAGGCAGACCCAGACGAAGGTGGAGAGATAACATCAAATAAATATTACAAGAACACCAAATAATACCGGTGGAAGTTGCTAGAAATGCCAAAACAAGAACCTTGCATCTCCCTTGACACCTGATGGGGTAAAAAAGAAGCGAAGAAAAAGGACAAACAGGTTGGTGTAAGGCTTTATTGATTATAGCCCACTTTTTCAGGTGTGCCTAAATTTGTTCTGTTGATGTAATGCTGAGTTAAGATATTCCTGCTCATTTGAACAATGTTTAAAGGTACCTTATGGGATTTTCAGATTTTTTTGGAAGAGTCAAGTGTGAGTTGTTCGTTTAATTAGGCAGATAACTTATCTTAAGTCAACACGTCTTCTCTAGGGTTATCTTTTTGTTTAAAAAAATATGGCTAAGAAAACAGTTCACCCTAATTACCTTTATGAGTATTATGTATCATATTATTAAGCTAATTTGATGCATGCTCTTCTGGATGGCACTTGTGATACTATTAGAAATAAATGTTCATCTTATGTTTTTGGCGTTTTGTAGTGTCTTGTTTTTCAGAAGAAGGGTGGTCTCTTACTATACCACTTTAAAGAAAAAGCTGGTTTTTCCGCAAATTAAACATTAACAAAACATCAGCATGTTGTATAATTAGTGCATGGAATGAGCTGCTACCTGTTATGATATGATTGGGGCAAAACCAGGTATTTATGTTTATCAGACAAGTGTTTACCAGATTGGCTATGAAGTGGGTGCGCAGGTAACTTACTTTTTCTACACACAAAAAGAACATGAAATAGAACGAATCAAATCGTACCTTTCTGCTATCTTACCTATCCATGCTTAATGATATTTTCTCTCTGCTGGCTCACTTTTGTTATCAAAACCTAGCTGAGAGGAAAAAAATATTTTAAAAGTAGAAGATGGTTAGCTAGGCAATGGAAAACTGAATTTTACTTCATTTCCTGTCAAGTCTCATTGATTGTCAAATGTTGATCTTTTTCTTTCCCCTGTTCATATAAACAATTCACTGAATACAGTACATGCATACATCTAATATGGCCATTAGATGGCATTAAAATTGTATAAAACAGTCAACCAAAGTTAAATCTCTAAATCCAGAGTATTCTGATCCAGCTGTTTTAAGTACCTGTGTGGGGTAAGACAGCAGGCAAATTAGGCGCAGAAATGGTTACAAGCACTGCAGAAAGCTAAAAAACCCACCCCCACCCGCCAATTCTTTTAAAGAGACAAACACCTGGTCTACAGATGGATGGATGTTCTGTGCCCAAGAAGCATTTAGCTACTCATGGGAGGTACTTGTTTGAGTCCTAACTATTGTTTGGTGGGCTCTAGTTTGGCATTTACCAGATCAGAATGCAGCTACATCAGGCAGTTCCTTCATCTTGAATCAGTGATGTGTTGGCCCACGGGGATACAGGGATTCATCCTGGTGTGCTTCAGCGACTGGCGCCCCACCCCCCAAAAGCAGACAGAGGTAACAGGAATGTATGGGATTTCTCCCCCAAACCCCCCCCATAGGTGCCCCGATCACTTCCTGTCCACCACCCTCCCAAAGGTGCTCAGTGCACCCCTGGCTTGAATCAATGCATTCAATTCAGCTTGATTCAGCTTGCTTTGATGTTTTCTATACCACTTCCCTGGCAGTTTTCACTGTTAAAATCCTTGCAAATGCTCATATGGAAAAGAGTGCATTGAAATGCATCTGAGGAGTCTATGTGGTGAATGAGTTGGGAATTTGTGCCTTGCTGCCTGAATTCCTCAGCATCTTCTCTTCCACCCTTCTAAGATCCAAGCAGCATCAGCAGTGGCAACAGCAACTCCATAGGGCAGGAGCGGGATGTAAGGACAACATTATAAGAGGATCATGCTGTCTTATGGGATCCCAGGCCAGCCCTGCTCTCCAAATTGGAGCAAGAATCCCATCACAATTTCCTTCTCACAGCCATTTCACTCCTTGCCCCTTTATGCTGTCTTTCCTTTGGACATTTTTACACATCTGTGCCCTGTCCTAGCTTTTCTTTTTAATGGCTTTTTGTTCTTCAAAAACCTTGGAAGATGACTGCTGCTTGGGCTATTTGTGCCCTTTGTTCTTGGGGAGGAAGAGTGGTGTGATCTCATACAAAAGAGGTCAAGCAAAAATGACCACTTTGCCACTCTATTGGTCTTTTTTTGTGAGCTCCATCTTGTTGCTGGAATAAGGGGAGGTGTTGTAATTTCATTAATTTTAAAATATTTTTTGGAGGTGACACCAATTACCTGAATTAGCTCTAATTTGAAAGCCTTTTTTAAAAAAAGATTTGGAGACAACAAGGAATTAGTTGAGGCAATCACACTCACACAGAGCTAAAATGGAAGAAAAGTGATGTCAGCCAACCTGGAGCAAAATAAACCAGCCCTTACCATCTGAACTGTGGTGGCTTAGTGGTTAAGACGCTGAACTTGATAACTGGAAGGTTGGCAGGTCAGTAGTTAGAGACCCGAGTACTGCACAACAAAATAAGCTCCTGTTTCTGCCCCAGCTCCTGCAACCTAGCAGTTCAAAAGCAAGAAATTGCAAGTAGATAAATAGGTACCACTTCGATGGGAAGGTAAATAGCATTCCATGCACTCTGGTGTCTAGTCATGCCTGCCACATGTCCGCAAATGCAGACAGCACTGGCTGTTTGGCTATAAACAGAGAAGAGCACCGAACCCTTGAGTCGGATACAACTGACCTTTGAGCAGACCTTTACCGTCTGAACTAAAAAATACAATTCCCCATTGGGCTTCCCTGGGCTTAGCTTTACATTGTGTATTTTCTAGTTTTTAATTTGATTTTATCCATGCCAAATCTGATGCAAACCTCAGGATAATTGGCCAACGTATTTGACCCCTTCAGTTCATGAACCTGGTTGACTGTTTTCAAACTTTCTCAAATGTCCTTCTCTGAGCGTGAGTCAAAGTTGTGAACTGAAGGTAATATGCTGCCAAATACTAGCTATTTGGTATTCATATTATCCATGATAGGGAACAGGATGCTGAACTGTATGAATTTTTGATTGGCAATAACGAGGTTTTTTTTACAAGAAGTAAACCTTAATTGTAATATCTGCCATCATATGAAACGGTAACATATTTATTTATGCAAAACATGTCTTGCTCCTCAAATTTGTACATACCACTCAGGGCAGTTAAAAGACAGTATCATTACAAAATATAATGTGAAACATAAAATGAAGGGTTACCCTTGCCCAAAAGTGTTTAAGGAGCCAAGTTTTATTATCACCTGGAAAGCCTCTAAGGATGCATGGATGTGCTTTGATAAAGCACCAATTTGTTTGGTAAGGTGAAACTACCTTTAAGTAGAGGTTTGATTTCATATTTAAAAGGAGAAGGAATCTGTTCTTTTTGTTTGTTGCAGTTCTGAAACAGGTTAAACTGGGATGTTTCATTTTGCCCCAGATCTGTTGAGGAAATATCCAACTTGTGAGAGTGGAGTCTTTGAATGACAATGGTATCTTCCTACCCACAAAGCCCAGAAAATGAATTTTTCCCCCACTGCCCCTACAAGCTCCCATCCCTGTCTGCACAAACTGAAAGAGAGAGGGGGGTGGGGGTGGGATTAATGTGTAATTAAAGAGATTTTGGAAGGCTGAGATGTTGGGGAATGTTAGATCAGTAGCTGGAACAGCATGTGGTGTTCTTTAGGTAGGCTTCATTGACTTTGTACAAAAAGAAGGAATGGGGGGGAGAGAGGCTGCTTGCCTGTCTGCTCATTTATCAAATAGCTAGCCTGAACTTTCACAGCTCCACAAAAAGTGTTTTTCTGTTTGCTGATCCCTCTACCTTGCTCCAAAAATTAAACCAGAATGGCTAGTGAAAATCCTACTTCTACTGACTTTCTCCCCCTGCTCTGACGAGCAGTTCTCTATAAGACTTGAGCCAGTGAAAGTTGATATCCTCCTATGAACTGTAGAAGCAATAAGCAGTATTAGCAGGTAAAGGAGAATTGTATTTAAATCTAATTGTCAGATGCTGTCATTTTCCCCTCATTGCAGCACTGGTACAGAGTTACCGCACAGGATTTTGGGTTATGAGTCCATGCTTGGGACTTTATGGTTGCAGTGTTTGGAACAGAAAGAGAGTGAAACAAACACATTGTAGCTAAAACATTGTTTTTAAGGAGTCACACCAAACCGCATCCCTATTGTGTTTCAAATAAACATCTCAGTCGAAGGACTGAAAACGAATGGTTTATGAAACATGGTTTTAATGTACATTTTTAAAAATTCAAACTACTAAAAACCCACAATAAATTGTGGCTTGGTTTTGTATTTTAATTTTACTCAGTTTGAAACAGAATGCATGCATTTTCAAGACAGAAAAACCTTAATAATTTTTATGCCTTTTGGTTTTTGTATTCAGCTGATCTACTCTTCATCTATCGTTCTGCTAGATAGAACTTAATTGAAAAGATATTCCTATGTTAGTGTTTTCAGTAAACGGAAACTGTATTCTTTTTTTAAAAGAAAATCTGCTTTAAATGGATAGAATTGTATTTAAATATGGGAATATACAAGAATACTTTTAGAGAGAGAAAATTGAGCAGTAACTTATTTGTGCCTCTTCACTCTTTTGATCTCTGTACAATAGTGCCAGCTGGGTCCAGGAAGACAGGGCAAATGAATGGGCAGTATCCATAATGGCAAAGTGGAGTAAATTGCACTAGAGTAGACTTATTGAAACAATCAAAATTTAGTGAGTCAACTCAATAGGTTCTTTTATTTACTTACTTACTTTTGATTCAAATGGGCCTACTCTAACTGTGACTATGCTTGTAGTCAGAGTAGGCCCATTTGAATCAATTTAATTTATGGAAGAGTTCACTCAACAAATCCCAATAATTCTAGTGTGATTTATGGCATTAAGCATGTGTTGGCTACCTTATGTTATGTCAAAAAAGTAGCCCCTTCATTTTCCTGGGACTTATTGCCAATTAATTGTACTGGGTGATACTGAATAGTAGTGCTGTTTGAGAGGGAGGAAAGGAGCTTATTCATGATCTCTGTGAAACACATATATGAGTTTGTTCTGCACACAGATAGAGATATCAAAATCTTCCAGAGCTGGAAAATAGATACAATTAGTGTAGTCCACTGTCCCATCATGCATGGGCATGCCTTTAATGATCTCCACTGTGTGAAGATGTTTACAACTCTCCAGAACTGTGACAAATTTCTTTAAATCCAGTGTCTTGATTTCTATAATTTTTCCTCATTGTTTCCAGTTTTCTCACATATTAACTCCTGAGGACTTACTACCCCTTTATGTCCCCAATGGGCCCCTTTAAAAGGTGCATAGTCTGCAACAATAAGATCTCCTCTCCAATAGCCATTCCAAGTGTTTATCTGCTTCAGAGAGGAGCACCAGATTCAATATTGCACCCCTTACAGAAGCTTCACCAAGCTAGCCTTAAAAAATTATCTTTTCAGATTAATATCACATCTTTGGGAGAAAGGTCTGTATATCATGAAAATGACATAAACTACTTCATCTACATCAACAAGATACCTTAATAAAAACAGAGCAAAACTCATCCATTGCTAAATCTAGATCTTTGAACAATAATTCCCAAATTGCAAACTGTTCAAATCCTTGGCTTCAGCACCATCATATCTAAATCAACACTTCCTTCCATCTTTAAGTCAGTTCATTTTTCAAAGTCAAGGAATTCAAAGTGGAAAACAATGAAGAAACAAAAGGCAACTGATTTTATGAGCAATGCTCTCAAGAAAAAGAAACACTCCACATCTGAGAAGTTGGTTCAGTCAGAGACAGATAAACCAGCAGTACATCCAGAACAACATGTTTCTGGCCAAGATGACCATGTGGAATTGGTATGTCTAGCCTCAGGATTTGAGGATGACCACCCTGCGAGAGTAGGATCACCAATCTTTAGTGAATTCCTCGTCTGGTAATGTTCCATACCAGTGATTCTTCATCAGGAATTTCCAATTGAAAGTCAATGTCACTCTCCATCAGTCCATTCTGACAAAGCCTCTTCAGCCTTCCACTCCCTGTCAAGGAAAACTGTCCATTCTGGAAGAGCTCAAAGAAGAGTTGACATGTGCAGCCTGATCAGCTGATGTAATCTATCACATTTCAAGGGTATTTGCATCTTTACTCACCTTATAAACCAATGTTCTCTGTCTAACTGGCAGTTCCATCCACCACCTCTCGAAACATAGTCTCAAGGACAATTTCAGGGGTACACAGCCAGATGATATCCAGGTACACAAGGGAGATGCCATGGTTCTCCCCAATACCTCATTGGTTCAGCAACCCCTCAATGGCTTCATGAGACACATCTGACCTAGGTGCTTGGGTCACATGTTCTCATAGGAACAGAAAGATTCCATTACAAGAGCCCGATGTGCATCTTTCACAATCGCTGCATGATTCTGACCATGTCTCTTATGTAGCCCAAATGGAGCAGAGAGACCTGTACTAAAGTTCTTGACTTCAGAATTATAACGAACCTCCAGCCCGATTACAGCATCAGTCTGAAAAAAGATCTTGTCAGCATACTTTGTCTCCATCAAGCATTCCAATTCAACGTATTTGCATTCACCATCAGTTTTTTCCTGATGGCTCAGATCAGTATGAGATTGTGGCTCCTCCACAGTCAACATCTAGATTGACTGCAACTTCTTCAAAAGCAGTCAAGTGTTCAAAACTGTCCAGGGACTCAACATGCTCATCCAACTCTTTAAATTGAAACTTGCCCGCTAGATCAGCTTCTACAACTCCAGCAGACAACTCCTGCCTATGTCGGTATGGCACCCTCAGTGCTTCCTCTAGCAAAACAGTCCTAGACCTAGCCATCTTCCTCCAATCCACCTTCACAAAGAGTAGATGCCTTATACAACACACAGCCAGATGATATCCAGGTCATTCAGTTCTTTTCTATTATGAAATGTTCTAAATTTGCCTAAAAATTTAAATATTGTTAATAATACTGTTATATTTGAATTTTTCCTCTTTCTCTTTCCTCATCATCCTAATATTTAGTGTTACCCTTTTTAACTAACATAAGACCCATGATTTTCATGTGATTTGTATTAGTCCTCTCCATACAATTTGCTTAAAGGAATATTTGGCTCAACAGTATATTTAGACCAGTGTTTCCAAACCTTTGGTTTTTTAGATTTCAATTCCCAAAAACCTAAGTCAATTCCCCAAAGCACTGATCAGCCAATGTGCTGACTTAGGCTTCTAGGAATTGAAGTCCCCCTGTGGGATGTTTGCCTCATATTGGGAACTACTGATTTAGAGACTTCCTCACACATACACAGGCATCCACACAGAGATCAGCAGTGCATAGTGTAACACCAAGGGTGTTATTAGGCAAATACCTTTTAAGGAAAATGTTACTTTTTAAACTGCTAGCATGTAATAGGAATTTCATTTAAGGAAAGAAAAATAATAATAAATTTATAATCTGCTAATCCATTAGAATTTATAATCTAACTTCCTTTAAGAAAGATCTGAGCAAGCTTTTCCTGTTCTAAGGACCCACTATGGGTTGCTCACCCCAAATAAACATGAATGTAAGCTTAGGTTTATTTCTAGTGTAATTAAACCCTTTTTGTGAGTGGATAAAACAAGGTGGGAACTGTATCTTGTTCTAAACAGAATTGTTACTCTTGGAAACTCAGAAGCAGCAGTACTTGAGGTGAAAAATGAAAATAAAAGGTTAGAACACCTGGGGAGACAACAGGGACATCTCAGCTTCCACATTGCCCATCCTTTCTTATGTGTATTATCCAGTGGTGGAATTTCTTTACTACCTACTCTGTGGGTGTGGTATGGTGGGTGTGGCAAGGGGAAAGCCCTGCGTTGCACCTGAATTAGGACTATTTCATTTCAAAACTTGGATGGGTGCGGCCAGCCAGAATTTCTGCTACCGGTTCTGGTGAACTGGTGCGAACCTGCTGAATCCCACCACTGGTATTATCTGTCACAAACAATAGTAAGACTCAAAACCTTATTGTTATCCTAGCTAGTCATTTTCCAGGGGAAAGAAGGCCTGTATGTTATTTTTGTATGTCAGCTAATGATGCCACTATACTTATTCTGAAAACATATCTGGAGATTCATCCCCCACTCCTGCATTCCCTACTTACAATGGTGCTCATTTCTCTTTTAAAGAGTCTAGTGCTGAGCTACTGAAACTCGAAACCAGAGGAGCTCTGGTGCTGCTCTACCTTTTCCCTAGTCCCTATTTTATTTTTATTTATTTAAAGGATATCTATTCATTTTTTTGCAAAAGCACTTCAAGGCGATTTCCAGTTAGATATAAGAAAGGCATGTTAAAAAGTACATTGAAACTGCATGCAGAAAGCTTCTACTTCTGTGTCTAGACCAGACGTGAAACTGCCAAAATAAAGGCAACTTTTGGTGAGTTCATTCTGAAGCAGATCTTTTTGCCTGACCTAGTGTGAGAAAGATTATCCAGCAACACAAGGTTTCAGTTACCAGGATACGCCCAATTGTAGTTCAGAAATACCACAGTCTTTGAAGAAGCGAAAAACAACTACTGTATTTTAGGTAGCCATACATCATTAGCAAAAAACTCAAAACAAACATGTCAGCATTTTAGAGGATAAAGTAGTTTTTCCTTTCTGTAATTATGCTTGTAGAGAAGAAGCAGCACATAGCAATCCTGAAAGTGAGTTGCACAGTATGAAAAGCCCCCAGTTTTAGATTACTTCCTATAATACTTTGGGCAATAAAGAGATCCAAAGCGGGGTGTTCAGCATATTTCTAAACAGTTAATAAATGGGGAGATCTTCTACCCTACATGTGTGACTTGTGCTACAAATACTACCCAGTATTGAAGGTTGGTTGGTTGGTTGGTTGGTTGGCTAACTAGCTAGTTTCCTTCTCAGTACATTATGTTTGTCAAAAGTACCCAAGTGGAAACAATAAAAAGATTTTCTAGGACACTTTGTCCCCAGACATTTTTTGTCTGTTACCCCTCTCCCCTTGAAAGAACCTATTCAGTTGAGGGCATTCGATGATACTATAGATCAGTGATGGTCAACCTTGGCACTCCAGATGTTCCTGGACTTCAATTCCCAGAAGCCCAAGTCAGCACTCCTGCTGATCAGGGCTTCTGGGAATTGAAGTCCAAGGACATCTGGAGTGCCAAGGTTGGCCATCATGTCTATAGATCAGCATCTGTCTGGATTCCATAACAAAGCTAACTGCAGGATTAAAATGACCTGTCTATATATATATAAATTAAATAAGTCATATGTGCAAAGAGTATTAATGTAAAAAACTTGTTAATGTGTGAATATTATTTTCAGATAATAAGGCAACAGTTTCCACAGTTAACGACAAGAAGACTTGGAACAAGAGGCCAGTCAAAGTAAGCAATAATGTGTGTTTCCTAATCACAAAAAGGCTAAGTATGACACAGAACATTCATTGGGGCCTTTCTGTAATAAGACTGTTCCTAGCTGCAGTCAAGATGGTGTGGCTCTGTGGCTGCATTTCAAGGCAAAGCCTGCGGTGAGGGAAATGGAGCCTGCTGTTTAGTACAGTGCTGAACCATCAAAAGGGAATTGTGACGCACTTCTGGCAATAATCTGCCAATGGTTGAAGAAGGCCTTGTTAGGAAGGGATCAGGACTAGCCCTACCACTAGGCCACAGATATTGAGTGTCACAAATGTGCAACAAATTGCTAATTTCCTTTGCCAACAATAGGCAGAAATGTTTATATATTTTCTGCCTTATGTACTGGAATCATTTGGCTGGCACCAGATAATATATACCTTAAAATAGATGGGTGGGGCTCCATTTAATGCTTTGACTCATTCAGGAAAAGGCTTTGTAAGTGTAATATTAATTTGAAGTCTAAATTTAATTTAATTATCCATTTTTTCTGCTTATTTAAAAAAATTATCAAAATCCTGTTGCTTAGCATAGCAAATCAACCTAGAGCAGTGTTTCCCAACCTTTGGTTTTTGGACTTCAATTCCCAGAAGCCTAAGTCAATTTCCCAAAGCACAGATCAGCCAACTTAAGCTTCTGAGAATTGAAGACCCCCTGTGAGGCCTGGGCCCCATGTTTGGAAACACTGCCCTAGAGTATGCCCATTGAATCAGTGTAGGTTCCACTGATTCAAATTGGCCTAATCTAACTGTGACTTACTTTAACATAGTAAGTAGGGATTTGCACTAGCAGCAAAATTCAGGTTCAGAATTACAGACCTTCAGATTTGGAGTTTTAAAATTTTGGAATTTCTGAATATCCAGAACTCAGTTACAGTCAATATGAATACTATATAGTAACTGTTTTCCCTTCTTAAAAATACACAAATAGGCAAAAATATTTTAAAGAGATTTCCCCATATTTTCTGGCAACTTCCCAATGATTGTAGCAAAGAAAAGTGTGCACACCGGCAGCCAGCAGTGCCTAAGTGTTATGAAAAGACTAATGGGCATACTGGAAATGGCAGCAGCATTGGGGAAGAAGACAGATTCCACCGAAGAGTGGACAAATATTTTGGATAGCACTGGTAAGCAATTTGGAGCAGCAGAGAATTTATGGTGGGTAGGAACCATGCCAACAGCACAGGGCACAGCACAGTTAAGTGCGTGAGCACACTCTTGTAGTGGCAACTGGAAAAATGAAAGAGTCAGGAGGATGGGGGCATCTGACTAAAGCAGGGGTTCCCAACCTTTTCAGACTGTGGGCCAGTCATGTTGGTCACATGGTTCCTCCCACCCGGAGGCAGAAGTAAAATGCACCCGTGCATGCGCAGAACACTTCCGTAAACAACCCGTGGCTACTGTAAATGCATTTATGATAGCCGTGGGTCATTTACAACAGCGTTCTAGGCATGCATGGGCTGTAGGTTGGGAACCCATGGACTAAAACATGACATACCTAGTGCTTTGAGCAGAATGTGACATACTCTCAAATTGAAAAAGGGACTTAAGGATAACCTAGCAATTTTAGGCGGACCTTAAGGAAAATAAGTTTTTCTACAGATCCAAATACCAGGTGTGAGTGGTGTGGACTGACAATGTCCCCTCTCTGAGAGAATACTCTCTGTCTGGTCACACTAGCTGTTGGCCAAGAGGTCAGTCCCACTGCCCCCTTGGTCAGTCCTCCCCAAACAGACTCCATCCTAGTCCAGCAAGACAAGGGATCAGTTTCTTTCGGCTTTCAGAGCTCCTGTCTGTATACTTCTGCCATGACCTTTCCCTGGGATGGTGTCTCTGGAGTAGAGGTCCCTGCCATGCTTGTCAAGAAAGTGTCCCAGAAAGCTTGACCTATGTTACATGGCAAGGGAACTGATTACAGCACTGTTCAGCATCAAAATACCTTGGTGTGATGCTTGACCAGACACTCTTTTAAGCAGCACTTCCTGAATACCAAAGCCAAAGTTAGTATAAGAAACAACTTCATCAGGAAACTCACAAACTATAAACAGGGAACTCAACCATCCACACTGCGCACCTCAGCTTTGGCCCTGAGCATCTCTGCAGCAGAGTATGCTGCTCCAGTATGGAGTGCATGCATCCACACATGCAGAACAAGTTGATATCACTGTTAATGAAGCCATGCGTAGAGTGACAGGATGCCTCAAACCTACACCGGTTGAGAAAATATACCCTCTTGTTAGTATTATTCCATCTAAAATAAGGAGAGAAGTAGCAGTGTATCCTGAGAGAACTAAGCAAGAGAATGACCCTCGACACCCTTTGAATGGATATAAGCCTCAAGTCCACCGGCTCAGAACCAGGAAGAGCTTTATGGTAAGAACAAACAAAACCAAATTAGAAAATGGAAGAAGGAGCTCACTGGACCAGGAACATCATTAAAGGAGGATATAGCTGAAGATCTCAATCTCCCCCACATCACTTGGAGGACTCTGAATAGGCTGAGGTTTGGAGTCCCTAAATGCAAGACCAACATGCTCCAGTGGGGACTGCTGGTGAACAACAACACCACATGGTGTGAATGTGGAGAGACACCGAGTCCAGGCCATTTACTGGTCTGCCGATTGCTGCTAAAGAGATACACCGATGTGGACTTGGATTTGGGCAATAACAAAGCAAAGAAAGTGGCTTCATTTTGGCAGTCCAGGGCTTGATCGGGACACGAAAGAAGAAGCTGCTTCACCTATTGTTGCAGGAGGGGCTTGGACATGAAAATACAACAGTTGGTACTGCTGTTTGAGATGCTATGGACATTGCTAATTTCTTCCTGCTGTGTGTTACTTCTCAGTATTACTCAGTCTTTCTTTACTAGCTGCTGCTGCTGCCTTTGATGGAAAGTTGGTTGACATTGCCCCATCCCACTCCTGCTTAATATCCCAACTCCTGTTGTTTAATTTGAGGGTCCACACATGCTCACGAAGAGATACAAAATCTATTAACTTAATATTTCTGTTTATGTGTAACAAAATCTTATTCCTCTGCATGATATACACCAAAGGGACCTCAATCTATCATAATACAGTAAAACCCCGACTTACAAATCCCTTGAGTTACACAAAATTCAACTTACACAATGATTTTTGCATTAAAACCACATCCCAATTTACATAAATGCCCCAATTTACATAACAATTCCCTATGGGTTTGCTTCAAGTTACGTAAAAAATCATTTTTCCTATGGGGTTGCTTTGATTTACATAAATATCATTTTCCTATGGGTTTGCTTTGAGTTAAGTAAAAAACCGATTTACATAAAAGCCTACGGAACAGACTTTTTATGTAAGTAGGAGTTTTACTGTATTCCTTGTTGATTTATAATGTATTAATCTATGAATCTTTTAATCCTAAATCTTATTCCTAACTATATGATATAAGTAATGTGCAATGAGTGATATTGTTGTTAAGTGCCACCAAGTCCCCTCTGACTTATGGCAACCTTATGGAAAAACTCTCCAAATTCTCATGACCTCAACAGCCATGCTCTGCTTTTGTAAACTCAAGCCTGTGGCTTTCTTTAGGAAGCTCTGAGTTTTCTGCCCTCATTATCCTGGGTGACCTAGTATCTGAGGAATTCAAGTTTAAGTTCTCAAGAAATCACTCTGAGATGTCTGAGAAATAGGTTTAACTTTCACTTCTTCCTCTTACAAGCAGAGCCCTAGTTTTTTAAATGGGATGCCAAATATTAGGAATTATTATTACAAGCATTCAGAATTATCAAATTCAGATTCAGATATATTCAGAACTATCAGAATATGATATTATTTGGTGGGTTCTGAATCTTTCCGAATCTGAAAGCACATTGCAATTAGAGTAGCACATTTGAATTAAATGGAACTTATAAAGGAATTGACTCCAAATCTGGTGATTGTTGATTCAGTGGGCCTGTCTACAGCAATTTACTATGCTAAGCAATAGGATTATTGCCTTTGATTGTTGTTGTGTTGCGATTTGCTGGTTCTAAATGAAGAGGATGTTTTAACATTTTAAGTTACTGACTCAATGAAAGCTGTCTAGAATTATTCAGAAATAAGGCAGGATATAAATAGTTTGAAATAAGTAGGAACCAGTCACAATGTTCTATTATGTGTCGATCTATAGATTCTATTAGGGACAATAATCTTCTCTGGCTGGACATTCCGCTACAGTAATGGAGTAGACCGTACAACCAGAGACTCAACGCCGAGTACTGGGCAGTGGTAAATAACCTCACTCCCTAAAGGGGCCAATGGCTATGGGTAGATGAGCCCCTTTAGTTGGGGTGATGGGTCCCCTCAGCAGAGGAAGTGCCACTGGAAACCGTCATATTGGGCCCAACGGGCAAACGAGTGGAGGAGGAACCACTTCACTATTCTGTTCCCAACGATCATGGAGGCGGAAGAGGCCATGCCAGATGGACTGGCTGTGAAGGTGCACCTTGTCCATATCTTCAAGGCTGCGGCAGTCCATTGCAGTCCCAGTGTTAAATCCTGCATGTCTCATTTTATATGTGCTACAGGAGATGGCTCAGTGATCGTAGTGTGTGGGTCACTTCATGGCAAACTGGGATCCACCTTAAACAAATTCATAGCAGTGGCATTTTTCCTGATTGCCTTAGAGGGCGAAGGCAGCCTAGAACCAGCTGGCTTCCAAGACCAGGCCTCCCGGTGCCCTGGGGCAGGGGGAAAAAACGTACACCCAGATCAAGTTGCTGACGACAATGATTAGAGACAAAAGTAGTCAAAAGAATCTTGTACAGAGCTTTGCATTTGGATAGGCGACTTCCTCAGGCAGGAATCAGAATTGGGTCCTGCTCTTAGAATGCTGCTTAGCTGGACTAAAGCTTGTTAGCAGCTTGGCCCTTGGCAATAATATTCTATTACCGGATTCACATGTGTGCACTCATTTGTAAATTGGTACGACATCTGTTTTATTAGCAATCTCCCCTTAAACTCTTCTGATTGAATAACACCATTCTTTTCTTAAAGGCAAATAAATGTTTATTTTCACATTTCAGGTACCATTACTATGGCATCGCAGTAAAAGAGAGCTCCCAGTATTATGACGTGATGTATTCTAAGAAAGGAGCAGCTTGGGTCAATGAAACAGGAAAAAAAGAAGTAACCAAACAGACAGTGGCGTATTCACCACGGTCCAAACTTGGGACGTTGCTGCCAGAGTTTCCAAATGTCAAAGATCTAAATCTTCCAGCCAGCTTGCCAGAGGAGAAGGTGACTTTACTGAAAGATTCATTTGATAGCTTTGCTTTTTTGCTTTTCCTCTCTTGATGAAAGGTTGAGCTAATGTATGAAAAAAAAACCACACTCCTTCAGAAGACTGTGATTAGAATGCTCTGGCTTTATTTATGTGCCATTTAATTGCTCACTGCACCAAGAACAAGTTATTCCTCCCTGCAGCTTAAGGTATTGGTCTTGAAGACTATATAAGAGGGTGTTTCTTTCTTTCTTTTCATGACTAAAATAGACACAATGTGGGAAATCTGTGCAGTGCCGTATTTAGGATCTGTAGGCCCCTAGGCTGAACCTGTGACGTGGGCCCTACCAGGGAAAGTATGTTTTTTTAAAAAAAAAATAACCTACAAAAACCGCATTTTCAGCAATTATCCAATTAAAAACTGAAAAATAAACATTTAAAGTTTATTATTAAATTATAGAAAGTTTACGTACAACATTCCTATACAGTATTTAGAATTAGATGAATTCATGAGATGATAAAAATGAAAAGAACTGAACATCATTAAGGTAATAATACTAGATTAAACGGAAAAATAAAAATATATATAAAAAAGACTTACTACAACTTTACTTTGCTGTATTGAGCTCTGGAAACCATCATATCTACTACTGTGGGCAAGAAAACCTCAGAAAAAAACGGAGTAGCCATAATTGTCAACAAAAGAGTGAGGAAAGCAGTAATGGGATACAACATCAAAAATGATAGAATGATGTAGGTCAGAATCCAAGGCAAACCTTTCAATATCACTGTAATCCAAGTCTATGCACCAACCACTAGTGCAGATGAAGCCACAGTTGACCAGTTCTATGAGGACCTACAACACCTCATAGAACAGACACCAAGAAATGATGTCCACATTATCTTAGGAGATTGGAATGCCAAAGTAGGAAATCAAAAAGTAAATGGAATAACAGGCAAGTTCGGTCTTGGAACACAGAATGAAGCAGGGCAAAGATTGATAGAGTTCTGCCAAGAGAATGCACTAGTCATAGCAAACACCCTCTTCCAGCAACACAAGAGGCGACTTTACACATGGACATCGCCAGATGGCCAGCATCGAAATCAGATTGATTACATACTCTGCAGTCAAAGATGGAGAACCTCCATTCAGTCAGCAAAAACAAGACCTGGAGCAGATTGTGGCTTAGATCACAACCTACTGATCGCAAAATTCAGGCTTAGACTAAAGAAAATGGGGAAAACAATTTGACCAGACAGATATGACCTACACAACATCCCTAAAGAATACACGGTGGAGGTCATGAACAGATTTAATGTCATGTACCTGATAGAGTACCAGAAGAATTATGGATAGAGACGCGGGACATCATGCAGAAGGCAGCAAGAGAAACCATACCAAAAGAAAAGAAGCGTAAGAAAGCAAAGTGGCTGTCTGATGAGGCTCTTAAAATAGCAGAGGAAAGAAGGAATGCAAAAGTCCAAGGAGAAAGGAAAAAATACAACCACCTGAATACAGAATTTCAAAGAAAAGCAAGGAGAGATAAGGAAAAATACCTGAACAAACAGTGCAAAGAAATGGAGGAAAACAACAAAAGAGGCAGGACTAGAGATCTTTTCAAAAAAAATTGGGGAAATCAAGGGAACATTTAAAGCAAGAATGAACATGATAAGGGACAAAGATGGAAAAGAGTTAGCTGAAGCAGAAGAGATCAAAAAAAGATGGCAAGAGTACACAGAGGAACTCTACAAAAAGGACCTCAACACTCCTGATAATAACAATAACGAGAAATTTGAACTTGAACCAGACATTCTGGAGAGTGAAGTCAGAAAGGCCCTAAAAAGCACTGCAAACAATGAAGCTAGTGGAAATGATGGTATCCCAGTTGAATTTTTCAAAGCCCTAAAAGATGATGGAATCAAACTACTGCATTCAATATGCCAGCAAATTTGGAAAACAAAACAGTGGCCACAGGATTGGAAAAGATCAGTGTACGTTCCAATCCCCAAAAAAGGCAATGCGAAAGAATGCTCAAATTACCGAACAATTACGCTCATCCCACATGCCAGCAAGGTGATGCTCAAGATAATACAGGATAGACTTCAACAACATGTGGAGAGAGAACTACCAGAGGTGCAGGCCGGTTTCAGAAGAGGCAGGGGGACTAGAGACCACATTGCCAACATACGTTGGATCATGGAGAAAACAAAAGAATACCAGAAACAAGTCTACTTTTGTTTTATTGACTACACCAAGGCTTTTGACTGTGTGGACCACAACTAAAAGATCACTGCAGATGGCGACTGTAGCCATGAAATAAAAAGACGACTGATTATGATGAGACAAGCAATGAGAAACCTGGGGAATATAGTGAAAAGCAGAGACATCACCTTGAAAACAAAAATTCGCATAGTCAAAGCAATGGTATTCCCAGTGGTTATGTATGGGTGTAAGAGCTGAACCATTAGGAAGGCTGAGCGCAGAAGAATAGATGCCTTTGAGATGTGGTGTTGGAGGAGAGTCCTGAGAGTCCCTTGGACAGCAAAGAGAACAAATAGGTCAATACTGGAAGAAATCAATCCTGACTGTTCATTGGAGGGACAAATAGTGAAGATGAAGCTAAAGTACTTTGGACATCAAATGAGAAGGGAGGACTCACTTGAGAAGGCCTTGATGCTGGGAAAGGTGGAGGGAAAGAGAAGAAGGGGGTGTCCAAAGATGAGATGGATAGATGGTATTGTAGACACAATGGGCACAGAGCTTGGTGGACTGAGGAGAATGGTGGAGGATAGAGGTGCGTGGATGAAAATGGTCCATGGGGTCGCAAAGGGTCGGAATCGACTGTGTGACTGAACAACAACAATTGAAAACAACTTAATATGAAACAGTATGCACTCATTGTGCTTTGCGAAACTTTTGACTGGCAGACAGTGGGAGGAGATATTCTTGTTGGGCTGGTCAAACACCCAAACACCACATTAAGTTAAACCAAATGCAAATGATAAATGATTACGATCGCCAAACTTATATGCTATTTATTTATTAAAACAAAAAACCTGATTTTAAAAATTGACGTAGAATCACGCGGTGCGGCCCCCCTTTGTGGTACAGGCCCATAAGCTGCAGCCTAGGTAGCCTATGCTTAAATCCGGCCCTGAATCTGTGACTGACTCTTCCAGGATCTCACAGGAACCTGCTGGGTTATCCACAGAGGCCATTTTTATTTAATAATAATTATGTGCTGTCAAGATCCAGCTTATGGTCATCTTCCTAGGGTTTTCTGGGTATAAAACAGTCAGACATGATTTACCACTCTTCAGGTGGTCCTTTAGGACCAAAAAGCTTACCCAAATCTGTACATGTGGCAGGGCACATACTGTAAGCATACAAAACACATGGCTTCCACTGGCTCCTCTCCAGGCACAGTGGGGATCTGAATTTTTTTGCAAAACACTGCAACCCACTAAA
The DNA here is from genome assembly GCA_035047305.1 of Bradypodion pumilum. Taxonomy (NCBI): domain Eukaryota; kingdom Metazoa; phylum Chordata; class Lepidosauria; order Squamata; family Chamaeleonidae; genus Bradypodion; species Bradypodion pumilum. The sequence continues at coordinate 33,179,924 of JAWDJD010000005.1, forward strand.
TTGTACCACCTCCTTTTTCTACCAAAGGTTATGTTTTCAGTGGTGGTTCTACATTCAAGGAGAAAGTTCCATTGCAGGATAATTAGGCCCCTTTTTTGTAAGCCATCAGGAAAGTTCTGATAACCCATTGATTTCTTTGGCATTTTCTTAATGTCTGGGCAGTGGAATTTGATTTTGTAATTACTGCTTCTATTGGATGTTGTGTTCTTTTCTTCAACTTGCACGTCACAGGATGCCCATTTATTATTATTTTTAAAATACATTAGTCACATCATTCCTTTGAATTAAAACAGCTGCAAGAAAAATAGATCAAGACAGTGGGTTAGTTCTTTTCCTTTATGTAATTTCCCTCAGGTTTCTGCCTAAAGCTGGTAGATTAAGATGTTGGTGAGAAACAAATAAATTTGAATTATTTTAAAAAGAATATCTTTTTCCCCCTTGCCAGGTATCTACTTTTATTATGATGTACAGAACGCACTGTCAGAGGATACTTGACACTGTGATAAGAGCTAACTTTGATGAGGTTTGTCGAGAAACACAAATATTTTCATGAGCAAAAGTAATCATGCTGTGTTACATTTCAGACTGCTGGTAAATCCTCTGATATTGATTTGCTAAGCTGCTGTGACAGTTCAGAAGTCTGTCTGTTTGTCTACTGCCCATCTTGTGAAAATTCACCACCCATTGTTTACCTCCTGATGACCAGTCACCAAATTTATTTATTTATTTATTTATTTATTTTTCACGCTTATATACCGCCCACTCAGGTACAACCCAACTCAGGGCGGTTTACATAGCGGACAGTAAATACATAAAAGACACTTAATAAAACAAAGTTAAAAGTTAAAAAACCCACCCCTAAAAGGTGCGCAAGAACCGAAGGGACCTTGGGGGAAGGCACACTTCTCTATACCAACCACCCAACGGTACCCCCATCCCCACCTGCACCCCAAACTTGGCCTGCCAGCCAGGTCTTTAGTTCCTTCCTAAAGGGCAACAACTCCGTCTGGAGACGCAGTTCCACAGGCAGGAGGTTCCAAAGGGCCGGTGCAGACACGGAGATGGCCCTCCTCCTTGTGCCAGAGAGGCGAGCCCCACTGGCTGATGGCACAATTAGAGAGCCCCTCCGGTCCGCTCTGGTTGGACGGACAAACGTCCTTAGGGCAATGCGGTCTCTAAGATACCCTGGCCCACTACCATGTAGGGCTTTAAAGGTCAAAACCAGCACCTTGAATTGCATCCGGAGACAAACTTGTAACCAGTGCAGCCCCCGAAGCAGTGGTGAGGAATTGGCATAACGTCCATACCCCATCACCACCCGGGCCACGGCATTCTGGACCAGCTGCAGCCTCCGAATGGTCATCAAGGGCAGCCCCATGTAGAGCGCATTACAGTAGTCTAGTCTGGAGGTCACCAGAGTGTGAGTGACCACGAGCAAAGAGTCCCGGTCCAGGAGCGGGTGCAACTGGCGAATCACCCGAAGTTGGGCGAAGGCCCTCCTGGCCACAGCCGCCACCTGTTCTTCTAACAGCAGCCGGGTTGGTCTGGGGCAAAACAGCCCCATCCAAAACCAAAGATGGTAGCTCCCGGGATAACGCAGGACCCCCTATCCATAGCCACTCAGTCTTGCTAGGATTCAGCTGTAGCCCATTTGCCCCCATCCAGACCCCAACAGCCTCCAGACAGCTGGAAAGGACTTTGACTGCATCACTGGGGTCCCCACGGGCCGAGATGTACAACTGTGTGTCATCCGCATACTGGTGGTACCACACCCCATGGGAATGGATGATCTCACCCAGCGGCTTCATGTAGATGTTAAATAGGAGAGGAGAGAGTACCGAGCCCTGAGGCACCCCATATTTTAGGGGCCTAGGACTCGACCTCTCACTCTCCAACCACACTGACTGGGTCCGGCCCCTCAGAAATGAGGAAAACCAGGACCACACCGTGCCCTGGATCCCCAATCCTCGGAGCCGTTCCAGAAGGATACCGTGGTCAACGGTATCGAAGGCCACTGAGAGGTCAAGAAGAGCAAGGACGGACGGATGACCGCCATCCCGCTCTCGCCAGAGATCATCCATCAGCGCGACCAATGCAGTCTCAGTACCATATCCAGGTCTGAATCCTGACTGGAATGGGTCCAGATATTCCGCTTCATCCAGTACCCCCTGCAGCTGACGTGCCACTGCCTTCTACAGAACCTTCCCAAAAAAAGGAAGGTTGGAGACAGGTCTGTAGTTGGTTAGGATTGCTGGATCGAGGGAAGGCTTCTTCAGGAGGGGGCGCACAAGAGCATGTTTCAGCAGTGCAGGAAACATCCCCTCTCGAAAAGACACGTTAATTATAGCCCCGACCCAGCCACCTGTCACCGTCTTAGAGGCTTTTACCAGCCAGGCGGGACAGGGATCCAATGGACAATTAGTGGCACGGACCGCCGCAAGGAGCCTGTCCACTTCATCCGGGGCAACTGGATCAAACCGATCCCAGGTCACACCACAAGGCTGCGCACTGGCTCCCCCCGGACCCTCCCCCTCCACGCCAAGTTTGAACCCCGAGCGAATCCGATCGATAAAAAATAAAATAAAAGCGAGATCACGTACTGAAGATACCTCATGGGTTTGGATGATGCTCTGCATTATAAAAGAGGAGAGACATAGTAATAATTGAATACATCAACCACCCTGTAACTTCCAAAATTTTAGCTCTGTCAAAACTAGGGTACAACAACTTCCTCACTTCTGCTGACAATGCAATTTGTTTGAAAGTAAAAGAACAAAGGGATCAGCTGTCCTGGGTCTGACCCTAACTAACAAGGAAGAACTGGTCATCAAGATGGAAATATGGAAACTTGGTCAGCCGAGAAAAGTACATAAGAACAGTCTTGCTGGAACAGGCCACAGCCCATCCAGTCCAGCATTCAGTCTCACACAGTGGCTCACCATTTGCTTCAGGGTATTATTCCCAAGCAGATGCCTTCACCTTCTTAGGATTCCCTGGAAATGGCATTGAGAGAAATCCTGCCTATCTCTCCAACCCGGAGGTTGTTCTTAGGTATCCATAATTATAGCCATTTATACCCTTGTCCTCCATGAACCTGTCTAATCCTTTGCAGGCGCACCCCCCAAAGAAAGACTCAGACACCAGTATATGGATAACGGCATTGGGCCACATTTATTGAATAATGCCCGAGTCCGAATTATAAATTTCAATTGGCACTCAGCCAATTATAATTCTTAAGGCTAGCAGGCCGCAGTAACACTGGTAAGGTTCCTCCCAAAATTGCCAACTGCAATTGGCTAAAATGTATCCATTTGTATCAATTTGTTTGTTACGACAAACAAATTGTTGACCGTAGTCAATAAACTATCTACTGACCCCACCCTCTGACGTGTATCCGTCAAATCACGGGGTGATGCATGCTGAAGAGCTCCTGCCATCACCCCATTGCCTGGTTCGTCGTTGACCGGTCAACGTTATTAAACTTGTACCTGTCTAAGTGTTGGCCAGTCAATTGCGAACCTGCCGGATACCTGTGGGTCATAAATATTTACCTTACCAGTGCTACCCGCCCATGTGACCAAAGTCAAGAGCAAAAACCCCTGTATCAAACCTTAGCAACAGTGTGGGATGGGCAAAAAAGCCAGAACCAGGAGGCCAATTGTAGGTTCAAGCCAAAAATTCCCACCCGGCCCTGAAGCGACCAAAATATCACACTGTTCACTAGGGAGGGGGTGGAGGGAAAAACTTCTCCTCTCCGTCGCTTTTTCTAAAATGGCAGCTCGTCTGCCTCGTGGCCACCCCTTTTATAGAGGGGTGGCCACGCCCCCTAACTCACCCGGATGTCTGCGTCCGGGTGGGGGGCCCCGCAAAGAGCATGGCGGCCATTTTGGCACCGCGCTTTCATTGCAGGCGCACCCCCCAAAGAAAGACTCAGACACCGGTATATGGATAACGGCATTGGGCCACATTTATTGAATAATGCCCTAGTCCGAATTATAAATTTCAATTGGTACTCAGCCAATTATAATTCTTAAGGCAAGCAGGCCGCAGTAACACTGGTAAGGTTCCGCCCAAAATTGCCAACGGCAATTGGCTACAATGTATCCATTTGTATCAATTTGTTTGTTACGACAAACAAATTGTTGACCGTAGTCAATAAACTATCTACTGACCCCACCCTCTGACGTGTATCCGTCAAATCACGGGGTGATGCATGCTGAAGAGCTCCTGCCATCACCCCATTGCCTGGTTCGTCGTTGACCGGTCAACGTTATTAAACTTGTACCTGTCTAAGTGTTGGCCAGTCAATTGCGAACCTGCCGGATACCTGTGGGTCATAAATATTTACCTTACCAGTGCTACCCGCCACACGGGGAGGCTTCAATGAAGACTCACCGCCCCCCCCAGACCGTCAGCTCGGTCAACAGGCCTGCTTGCAAATCTTCCAAAAAGAGGTCCATACCTCTAGCCGACAGATGGACCCCATCCCGTGTATAAAGATCATAATTTTGTAAACTAATGGTGGGGTGTTGGATGACCCGCCCCAAACCCTTGTCTGCAAAGAACCGGGCAACTGCCCTGTTCACCGAGCGGCGAGCGCGGTCAAGGGCATGGAGGTTAATACCCCCCCTGTAAGCGTGACGCGGTATGATGTCCGACCATAGCAGTGTTGTGGAAGGCCACATAATGCAAATAAGCTAGGTCGCTGCAAATCGCAGATTTTAAAGAAAGGCCAGTGACCTGGCCTAGGTCATTGCCCCCGAGGTGCAGCACCAGGACATCAGGCGGTTCAGCATCCCTGATGGAGAACAGGAATGGCAACAGTTCCCGCCATAACATTCCACGCTTACCATACCACCTGATACATGCGGAGGCACGTAGTCCAAGCTGGGGTCCCCACTCTGTCGCCGCAGCGTACTGCGCTGCCCAGTGCACATAGCTATGGCCCACCAGCCATACTACCACTGGTGTGCGGGGACACACAGGGTCTGTAAGATAAAATGGAGAGAACGGTGACTTATCTGGTACTCATACCTGAATAGGGCGAACATATAATGCAAAACACTTAGATCCCCATCTCCCCATACGGCGTATATCAGCCTCAGAGTACCCAAATGCAGCTGCAGTAGAAGCAGCCCCTATTCTAAAAGAATGGGTGCCGTAATGAGCCCCGGGGAGGCCAACACTGGATAGTGCCTTACCGGTCACCTTCCAAAATTGAAATTTAGTCAGGGGAGACCCATCTTGGTGGCAGAAAAACGGGCCAGGGTGCATGCCACGCACTGCAATGAACTCCTGTAGGGCACCAACCGGACAGATGTCTGCAATGGAACATCGTAGCAGTCTAACACCACTGCCTACACCGTGCTGATCGACTTTTGAGGACCGTATCCTCAACTGAGCCCACTCATTAGAGAGATAGACATCTTCGAGTTCCAGTGCCCTACGAGCCGCATCCGCCTTAGACAGTAGCACCAACTCACTGATGCGGAGCGCTCCAAAAAAGGCCACCGTGGTAGCCGCATGAAAAAGAGCTGCCTCATACCTGTCAAAACACAGGTCATGCCAGCCTCGTGCAAGGTGGGTAAGGACCCCTGGAGAAATTGGGTGGCGAGTGTCCGGGCGGCGTCCACGTTCCCGTATCCACCCCTCCAAAACATGTCGTATACGGAAATCATTTATGTTGTCAGCAAAACCCCTCACCTTGGCCATGAATGCCAGTGCTGACAGCCTGGATGCTATGGTGCGGGGAGCTAGGCCCTGACTGTGTAGGTAAACCATAAATTGTAGAACTTGTTCAACTGGAATGGGCCACACTTCGGGCAACCGGAGTTGCACACAAAAAATTTTAAATTGACTAAATGCATGGTGATACGCCTTACGCGTGCGGGGCGCAAGTGACATGCTGATCGCCCGGTTCACCTCTCCTTGCCAAATGTCCAAACCTCGTCCGGGAGTGGCGAGGGGAATTCCTCCGCGTACGGAGCCAAGGCGCGGAACCGGGGGATCTGCAGGCGGGATAAAGCATCAGCAATATCATTATTAAGACCTGGTACATGTCTGGCCCTAAAGAGCACATTGAGGCGTAGGCTGCGTAACACAAACTGGCGAACTAACTCCATGACCCTGGGTGATTTAGATGTCTGAGAATTGACGATGTGCATTACCGCAGCATTGTCGCACCAAAAATGAACTACTGAATTGGCCCACTCCTCACCCCATAGCATCAAAGCTCCCAGTATCGGGAAGAACTCGAGGAATGTAAGATCGCGTAGACGATCCGTGCCCCGCCATGCTGGAGGCCATTGGCCGTAGGCCCGCCTCCCCTCAAAATAAATCCCATATCCCAGGGACCCAGAGGCATCCGACTGAACCTGAAACCTAGGGGAAACCAAAAGGTCAGATCTCCAAAATGATACCCCATTGAATTCCCGCAGGAACTTAAGCCAAACCAACAGGTCAGCCCTCATGCCCTTGGTCAGTCGGACCCTGTGGTGGCGCCTCGATAGCCCAATCATGGTGTCACATAGGCGTCGAGCAAAAGCTCTGCCAGGCGTGACCACCCTGCAGGCAAAGTTAAGATGACCATGTAGAACTTGGAGCTCACGAAGTGACACTTTACGTTTGGCCAGCAAGGCCAAAATCATCGCAGAGATCCGTGTGACCTTATCCATAGGTAACCTGGATGTCTGCGCGACCGTGTCGATTTCAATACCCAGAAATGTGAGCGTGGTTGACGGGCCCTTGGTCTTTTCGGGCGCTAAAGGGACACCCAGTTCCTGCATTAGCGTCTGAAATGTTGTGAGGAGATGCGTGCATGTGTCCAAGCCCCGTTCACCCCCGAACAAAAAATCATCGAGGTAATGGGCTACAGACCTGCGAACAAGACCTGCGAACAAAGGTCCACTGAAGGAAAGTGCTAAAATGTTCAAATGCTGAACAGGAAATAGAGCAGCCAAAAGGCATGGCTTTATCTACATAACATTTCCCTTGGAATTTAAAACCCAATAACTCAAAGTCACCCGGGTGCACTGGCAACAACCGGAATGCCGATTTAATGTCACATTTCGTCAGAAGTGCCCCTGGGCCACAAGAGCGCACCATGCGCAGGGCCTGGTCAAATGACGTATACCTGACCGAACAAAGGTCATCAGGAATGGCGTCATTGACCGAATGACCCGCCGGGTATGATAAATGGTGAATTAGACGAAATTCACCAGGGGCCTTTTTGGGAACCAAACCTAAAGGGGAAACCTTAAGATTGGGAAAGGGAGGCCTAGAAAAGGGACCCGCTACCCTCCCTGCATTTACCTCCTTGGCAATACTTAGGGCAGCCACCTCCTCCCTACCCTTCAGGGAAAGCAAATTAGGAGCATCTTGGGGTCCCCGCACCCCCTCGAATGGGATACGAAAACCACACTGGAAACCCTCGAGGAGGTACCTCGCTTCCTCCCTCCTCAGGTAAGTCGAGAGCCACCTCTCTAACATAAATATGTTAACCGGGGAGGGGGCCTTTTGACTGACCAACTCCTTCAGCGGCAGTTCTGCCCGCTCCCTGTCCACCTCTACCTCTGCCCCGTGACCCACCGGCTCGCGGACACGCAGCAGCGGCGTGGGGGCCAGCGCAAGAGGGACACTCGTGTTTGTATCGGCACTGCCGTCTATTGCATACGCCATTGGCCGAGAAACTCCAACACAGCAAGCGGGCTGGAACCCCCTGCCCCACCAACTGGCGGGGAGCCTGCGTTGGAGTAGCTCGCTGGACGGCATGGCCGCAATGGTACCTTTCCCCAGGCGCCGGGCGCGTGGGGGTCATGTATAAAAGCCACAACTTCTGGCATGGCTCATCCCATCTTATCTCCGGGTGTAAGGGCACCCTCATCCTGAATTCCTCATCGTAAGCCAACCACGATGGGCCAGGAAAATCCACCATCGCCCTGTAAATATTGTCCAAATATTGGACCATAGGAATGGCCAAATCGGGCCGGGCCCTGAGGTACACCGCCATATAAATGAGATATGCGGGTAACCAGTTGGCCCAAGTGCGCGGTGGCTTACGACGACGAGACAGCTCTTTGTCTCTGTCATCCTGCCCCTCTTTCTCTTCCTTGGTAGGCTCATGGTTCAATAGGGAGAAAATATCAACATACTCCCCCCGCCAAATCTTTTCCCTCGTGGCCTGGGACAAATGATCCCCGAGGGGCAAGGAATCCCTGCCGTCGGCAATGCCGACACCGGCACAGTATTCACATAGGGTATCAGCAGCGGTGCCTGGACAGTCCCTGCGATGCCCGGTACAGCCCTGGGGGCGGAACCCCTCCCGCCCAATGTTGTGCCAGTATGGGACCCAGTGGCACCAGGGTAAGCTGGGAACTGATACCCACTCGCCTCGACGTGACAAGGCCATGGCCACTGAAAACTAACACCGAAAATGGACTGTGATGTGGGGACATTAGCTTGAACCTGATACTCACTGGGTGCACCCCCGTGAGCCGCCCCCACTGGGGGTTCCGGCCCACGGCAGGCGTCGGAGCTCGCAACCGTAATCGAGCTCTGGGGCCACATCTGACCACTCCCCGGCTGTAGTTCAGGACGAACGGGGAGCTGCGAGATCGCGGCGGGCACAGGCCGGAGCGTCTCCAGCAGCTCAACCCGACTGGCCGCCTGCTGCAGAGTGGCGGCCGTCGAGGTGGCAGGCAGGCAAAAGGGCCCCCCAGTCGGCAGTGAAGGGCCCCCCCCCCGAGGGGTTGTTTGTGATCCCCAGGGATGCTTCCAGCACGGCTAAACGTGCCAACAATGCATCCACTGTCGCAGAACCCCCGGTATAAGGCGGGCAAGGTGGGCCGCACGGCCCACTGGGTGATACACCGGGGACCCCAATTTGGGAGCCAGGTCCTGAATAGGGCCATGCCCAAAACTCCGGCCCATGAGGGGCCGGAGGCAAGCCCTGCTGTGTGACCGCACCAGGCCCTCCCCCGTTGTCTTGACCCGTGGCCGGCAATTGCGGGCCTGGGGCCGAAGCCCCTGTAGGGCCAGCCTGAGGCTGGAGAGCCGAGGGCCATGCCCTAATCTGCCCCATCCCACCGGTAACGGTGGGTGAAGGTGATGCGGTGCCCTGTTGCGGGGGCGCAGTCGCGGTCCTCCGACCCGAATGCTGTCCCCTTCCAAGCACAGGGCCAGGCAAGTTCCTCCCTCTTGCCTGCGGCTTGGTCGCCGTGGCCTTCCTCTTGGGAGGCATCGCGGAGATAAGACGATCCCTTTCCGGGGATCGCAAGTGCCGAAATGGCTAAACAGCCGTGACTGAAGAAACGAAGAGCGACGGAGAAAACTTCTCCTCTCCGTCGCTTTTTCTAAAATGGCAGCTCGTCTGCCTCGTGGCCACCCCTTTTATAGAGGGGTGGCCACGCCCCCTAACTCACCCGGATGTCTGCGTCCGGGTGGGGTGGGGCCCCGCAAAGAGCGCGGCGGCCATTTTTGCGCCGCGCTTTCATTCTTGAAGCTGTCAAGACTGACAGCTGTCACCACTTCTTCTGGCAGGGAGTTCCATAGACCAGTGATCCTCTGGGTGAAAAAGTACTTTCTCTTATTTGTTTGAGAACTAGCACCCAAAAGTTTCATGGAGTGCCCCATAGTTCTAGTGTTATGCGATAGGGGAAACAGTTTTTCCTTATCTACTTTGTCCACACCGTATATGATTTTATAAACTTCAATCAGGTCACCTCTTAGACGCTGTCGTTCAAGAGTGAAGAAGCCCAACCGTTGCAGCCTCAGATGGTAAGGAAGGTGTTCCAGTCCCCTAATCATTCTGGTTGCCCTCCTCTGCACTTTTTCCAACTCCATAATATCCTTCTGGAGGTATGGCGACCAGAACTACACAGTATTCCAGATGGGGCCTCACCATAGATTTATAAAGAGGCAAAATGACACTTGCTGACTTATTTTCTATACCCTTCCTAATAAGTAATAAGTACTAGTACTCAGAAAAGCTGGTTACAGTGGGCTTAAGAAAATACTGGGCCATGTTCTGTGATCAGAAATACTCAAAGTCCCTGGTGGATAGGACTTTATTAAGGATAAGCTAGTAAAGTCACAATCACAAGTAATTCTTATGAAAAGTGGGAGACACCTAAGCAAAACCAGGGCAGTTGCATAAGGAGTTTCAGATGAGCTAAGATTTAAAGGGGGCATATAAAAGAAAATGAAGGAACAGCAAATCTCCAAGAAAGTATAATAAGTAATCAATAATTGTAAAGAGAAGATCAGGAAGGCTAATGTTCTAGATGTTCAATTTGCAAGAAAAAATTTAAAACAATGAAATGTTATCCTGCTGAAATAGTAGGCCTGATCACCAATATCTGTTCTTGAGTACCATCATATATTCCCAAGGATCATGTTTTCCTTAACAAGACTCAGTAGTTTTAAAAAATGTTAAATGGGCCAAATTGCAAATCTTGGGCTGATACAGCCTATGTAGGATGAGACAGCCTCTTCTCTGGTATCAGATTAACTGCTGTGCATTGCCTGAAAAATGTACTTACCCAGTACTAGTTTAACAGCTATGGTGTACTTAAAAACCTAGGGAGTTTATGACAGTCAGTGAGGACAATAATGAAATATTGTTTTAACCTGGAAACTAACTGTGCTTCATGTTAATCTATATATCCCGGCTGTATTGCTGATGAAGCTGATGTTAACCACATTTTATTAATAGTCATGGGTTGAAAACACTAGTAAGTAGTTAGACCAGAGGAAAAAGTGGACATGGTCATCTTGCTTCTCTCTATCTCTTTTCTTCTACTCCTTCTTTCTCTCCCTACTTTTTCACTCACTGGGCCCCCAAAGGAAAAACAGATTGCTTTGCCACATATCTCAGCATTTGAAGCAAAATTGTAGAATTATACCCATGGCTCCATCTGGTTTTCAGCATCAAGTGTCTGTCATTGCTCTATTAAATGGAGGCAACACAAATATTAAAATTTCAATTTTTTCTTCTGCTTTGCACATTTCTAGGTTCAAAGTTTTCTTTTGCATTTCTGGCAAGGAATGCCACCACACATGCTTCCAGTTCTTGGTTCTTCCACGGTCGTAAACATAGTTGGAGTTTGTGATTCAATATTATATAAAGCTATTTCTGGAGTCTTGATGCCCACAGTGTTGCAGGCATTACCTGATAGGTGAGTATATATTGTCAAGCCTATTGTGTTTATATAGGATGACATACATATCTGTGTTAAAAGATGGAGAAAGTTACTTTGCAGATTGCAGCAGTTAGGATCTCACAGCCAAATTTGTATGTGTCTTACTGTCTCACCGGAAGCAAGGAATCCTGCTAAGTTTGAAAACTCCTTTTCAAACTGCTCTGTAGTCAGGGCAGCCTAACTGACACGAATGAAAAGATTGTCTAGTATTGTTTACCTCCCTAGTTTTGTAAAAGGTGGGAATAGGTAAGAAAAATTATTGGTAGTCATACCCAACTGTAGTTAACTAAATTTGGAAGGTAAGCTAAAGGAAATCTTTTAAAATTGAGCTGAAGATTGCTATAAGCTTGGAGAACAAATGTACCTTCTGAACCTAGCACAAATCACATTACAGTGAACCCCCACTTTACGGGCAGCTCACTTACTGTCAAACTCGCTTCAGGGAAAGAAATCCAGAGAAAATGAAGGTACGCTTCATGGAGAGAAAAAGCGTGAAACGGAATGAGTTTCCCAAGGGTGCGAAGCTTTTTTGGGCTGCTTAGACACCCCCTGTTGCTTTCCATTGTGGTGGGAGGGTATTCGGAGCATTTCCGCTCTGTTTCTGGAATTTTTCGTTGTGTATCGGTGCGATTTGGCAGCTTAAAAGTAGCGTTTAGTACTTCCGGGGTGGTGGTGGGGAAAACAGCTAACTGTTGGGCCATTACCACATCTGGCCACTAGAGGGCACAAAGCATAGTTTCCCATAGGAATGCATTGAAAATCAATTTCTTCTGAAGGTCAGAAAAAAGCCCAAAAAAAGCCTTATTTTTTCTGTTCAAAATTCTTCATAAAATGCACCTTGGAATGTTTTGCTACTTTATAAAGTTTTGAACATTTAAACCATTATTTTTCGTTTTTTTCTGAGCTCTGGAACGGTTCCCCCAATGCATTCCTATGGGAAACCACCATTCGCTTTAAGGAAAAACCACTTAAAGGAAAATCCTGCAGAACGGATTCATTCATACTTTATTAGTAATGGGTGGTACATGTATCTGTACCATCTACAGTAAATTAAGAACAGACTTTATCATAGAATTGTTGATCTACAGAATTATCATTGCATCTTATAAACCATCTTCCTTTATTGGCAAATACCGGTACTGTATATGCATCCATGCATATATATTTTTAAAATATGTACATGTTTGATTCAGCCCTTAAAAATGCAGGTCTATATTTTACGTTCATGTTCCATATTGTAGACTTTGTTTAAAATATTCACAGTGCAATTCTGTGCATATATATTTTTCAAATATATGAGATTTATTTCTGAATACATGTGAAGAGAATTGAATTATTAATGGGCATACTCCTAAGTAAGTAGGTAGAGGATAGCAGAAAACCTGCAATCTTATTTGTTGAACGGTTATAAATACTGAAGTGCAAGCTAAAGGTGAGTGAAACAAGCCATTGATTTTTCCTGCTTGCAGGCATGAATGCAAACTCAAGTCTCAGTCTACACATCTGAAGTAGTACTTTCCTTTTCAGCTTGACTCAGGTGATACGCAAGTTTGCCAAACAGCTGGATGAGTGGCTAAAAGTAGCTTTGCATGACTTGCCAGAAAACCTACGCAATATAAAGTTTGAGTGTAAGTACTGCATAATATTTTATTCTGGGGAAAGAAAGAATATGCTGTTACCTAGTACTAATAACACAGAACATATTAATCCAACTATAATATTACTGTTACTACCTTTGATATTCTGTGTATGGTTCAAACAGAATGAGAAGTCAGAATGTGTCCAGAAGAAAGCAGCCAAAGTGACGGAAGGTTTACAAACCATGCCCTGTGATAAACAGTTGAAAGGGTTGAGTTTGGCTTGAAAATTAGGAGGCAATATGATAGCCATCTTCAAATATTTGAATGGTTATTACATGGAAGGTGAAGAAAGTTTGTTTACTTCCGCTCCATAGGGTAGGACTCATGGGTGGCTTGTAGACAAAGGCAGGCGGGTATTCAACTACAGTATCTGGTTATGAACCATCCATGGTAAGACTTGAACCTGTAGATTCAAATTACATGAAAGGAGATTCCAATTAAATATTAGGAATAATGTTCAAATGATAAGTGGCATCTGACAGTGGAATGGCCTACCTTGGAATGCAATAAATTCTTCTTTATTGGTGGTTGTTGGTTGTTAAGCAAATATTAGATTACTGTCTGTCAGGATGCTTTGGCTGTGGACTTCTCCGCTTCTTACTAGAAATGTGCATTCCTATTTCTTTTCATTTTTTCTTCTTATTTGTTTCTGGACTCCCCAAAAAATCCCAGCAAAGCACTGGAGCAACTTGCTTTTAGACCAATCCAGAGTCTCACAAGTTAGCTGCTCCACTTCAATTAGGAATAAATAACAAATCATGAGTTTCAATCCATGGCTTGTTTCTTGTGATGATGGAATGTAACGTAAGTCTTTGTTTTTAGCTTGTTTCTTTCCCAAGAAGCCAAGATATCACAAGAAACAGACTGTGGATCAAATATCTGTAATTTGCTTAACTACTCTTTTTACTAAAAAGGAGACAAAGTGGGAGACCTTTGGCTGGCTCATCTCCAAACAAGCCAAAATTCTTTTGAAGTTCAGCTTGTTCTGGTGCGCAACAAGGGCCTGTGTTTTTTGCATCTTGCTTTGGATGATAGAACTGGAGCTTTCTATCGAAAAAACTAAGTACAGTAGATCTAAAAAGCTATAGGCTGTCTACTCTTGGCATTCATAATACTGTCAATCGTTATGGCATACACATCTGTATGAATCCTAACCTATCACTTGCCTTAGCACTGAGTCAGATGAGTCAAATTCAAAGGATGATTTTTTACCCTTTCTGGGATAAGATAATCGTTCTTTCTCATTAGTGGCTTTGACAAAAATTTAGTAAGTTCAAGCCATTAATACAGAGTTGTTCAGACTTTGGACTCTTTGAATGTGGCTTGATACATTTCCTTAGAAAAGATGTCAAGAGTTGTTGTTGTTTTTTAAAAAGAAAATAAGGTGATCAAATTACCCCATCTCCACAGGAAAGGGTATTATACATCTTCAGCCATGCTTTGTAAATGCCGCAGTGCACATCACCTATTGAGAAAACCAGCTTTATTTCATGGCTCTCAATCCTTCCCCTTTCACAAGTACTAAATTCTACATCACACAGTTTTGGAAAAGAATTGGAGAGATACAAAAGGGGGGGAGAATTTATTTAGGAGAAAGATTAAGCACTGATCAGCATGAAAATTTAAAAGTATTTTTAATTGAGGAGAGCAAGGCTTAAATCCATTTGCTAGCTCTATCTGAAGTAGACCCATGGAAACAATTCTTGAATAGTAAGTCAACACTTACCTGTACATAAATCCCAGCGATTCACTGGGCCTACTCTAGGTGGGACTAGTGGTTGAATTTCTATCTAAGAATATAATTGACTCAATATTTTTTGTTGCTGAATGATTTATTCAAATGTTATAAAATAAATGAGCTTTATTGTTGATAGTAGTAAAGTAAGCAGGATAGCAATGGCATGGATCACTTTCCCTTTCGTTAAGTCTTTTAGTACAAAAATTTAGTATGATATTATGAAAATGTATTTAGTTGTCATCCAGCTACAAGAATATTGGTATTTCTAAAAAAAGTAATTTTAGAATCATGCATACATTAATTACCAAAGCAGAAAATGGGGTACATTTGTTGATAGAGACCAAAATAATCTGTCTGATTTGCCATTTGAATATCTTCTTCATTTGCAGTATCCAGGAGATTTTCTCAGATTCTTCGGAGGCAAACTTCATTAAACCATCTTTGTCAGGTATTTTGTCTCTATTTTTAAATTTTACTCTTGGTGACAGCATAGGTTTTGCACATTTTAGTTGTCCCCATGTATGCATTCCAAAAGCTGGATAAATCAAAAATATTTGATTGATTTTGTACATTGATGTAAAATTTACTCAAGGTCAGAATGATCAGAAGCAAGAAAAACACATAGCTTTGCACAGAATTTCTGATTAAACTCCAGTTGTGAAGAGTCTCCAATATTACAAATGAAAGTGCGGTAGATTAACCTTCAGATACCTATAAATCTGTGCGTTAACAGTTGGAATGTGACAAAGGATGTTGCACCAGGCCCCACTAGCCCTGACCGAGCCTCCCTGCACTCACCTGAACCAGGTTCGCAGGTAACTGTCAGGTTGAGAAATGTGGCAGTGGGGCAGGAACCCCCCAAACGTGAACAAAGAAAAGGACTTCAATTCCCAGCGTCCTTTGCACTGTGCAACCCCTCAGCCAATCAGGCTGAGGGATACGAGCACAGAGGAGGCTGGGAACGCCTGCTGACTTAAAAAAAACAAAATGGTGGTAGCCAGAGGGAAAGACTTTGAAAGACGCAGCTGGAGGGAGCTAGGAAAAGATAAGTGTTAGGTAGGGGTTAGGGGGTGGTTGAGGGAGGCAATGAAAGGTGCTGGGTCCAGAAGGGTTGCAGGAACAGACCCCTTTTGTCCCCCCAACTCTTCTGGACCCAGGAGACCAGGGAGAGGAGATCGAATACACCCCCACACCCACACCCCCACCCCCACACTCCATTTTAAAAGAGAAGAAACCACTTGGTTTCTTCTCTTTAAAAACGGAGTGGGTTTTTTTTGGGGTGGAGGGTGGGGAATGATCCCCTCTCTGCTGGGTCCCCTGGCTCTGGAAGGGTTGGGGGGACAGACCCCTTTTGTCTCCCCAACCCTACCAAACCAAGGGGGTCAGGGAGAGGAGATCGAATACACCCCCCTCCCAAACACTCCTTTTTAAAAGAGAAGAAACCACTTGGTTGTTGTTGTTGTTTTTTTGGGGGGAAATGATCCCTTCTCTGCTGGGTCCCCTGGCTCTGGAAGGGTTGGGGGAACAATACACACACACTCTCTCTTTCTCTCTCTCTCTCTCTCTCTCTCTCTCACACACACACACCACTCCTGCCTTGCCAGGAATTTTTAATGTATGTGTTGGTGGTTGGAGTGGTATTGTATGGGTAGTGGTGGTTGTGCACACCCAAAACCACCCCTAACCACCAACACACCTCTTTTTTACATAAATTACCAAAAAGAATTATCCCTTACAACACAATTTAAAACAGCCCGGCTCTTTACCAACATTAAGAAAAAAACACCTTCCAAAACCATTTAAAACAGCCCGGCCCCACCGGGCAAAATCTGCTAGTATCTGCATAAATATAGGTTCCTTGCATGTGGGAATAAGGTTAGTACCACTGGTTTAAGTGGTCAGGAAACAGCATCTGTCCCCACATAAGGTAATAGTGTGTGTGTGTGTGTGTGTGGGGGGGGGGGAATTCAAAAAAGAAAACTGTCCAAAATCTCTGCCCAAGACAGCCTAATAATAGGATATGAATTCAAACTCTGGTGTGTGTTTGTTCTTGAACTAATGTGAATAGAGAAAAGGCACTTTCTTTTAAAATGAGAAATACTGCAAAACAAGTACAGAGAGATGATAGTTAAGGCTTCTAATCAGGATTTTTTATTTGTGGGGACTGATTAATTTTAGTTCAGAGATGCTTGTATGTCCCACTACTCTTCTACAATAGAGCAAAAGAAAAATCAACTCAGACAGAATCACCAAGGAAGCATAAAGGGATGAAGCCTAGTTTTAACACTAATAAACTATAAGCTGATGGTTTGTTTGGATTGGATTATAGGCATCAAGAACTGTGATCCATAGTACGGACATTACATTCCAAATGCTAGAAGATTGGAGGAATGTGGACCTTAACAGCATAACCAAACAAACGCTGTACACCATGGAAGATTCACGGGAGGAACACAGAAAACTTATAATACAATGTAAGGACTGCAGTGGCTCAAGTGGTTAAGATGCTGACTGGAAGGCGGCAGGTCAGCAGTTCGATTCCCGAGTACTGCAGGACGGAATGAGCTCCCGTCTTTGTCCCAGCTCCTGCCAACCTACCAGTTCAAAAGCAAGAAATTGCAAGTAGATAAATAGGGATCACTTTGGTGGGAAGGTAAACAGCGTTCCGTGCGCTCCTTTGTCTAGTCATGCCTGCCACATGACCACGGAAACGTTTGCAGAAGCAGACAGTGCTGGCTTTTCGGCTTTGAAACAGATGAGCACTGAACCTTAGAGTTGGATACGACTGGCTTTCGAGCAAGGGAAACCTTTACCTTTACTTAAGAATGTAAAACTGTTAGCTATGAGAGAAGCAACCGCTCAGGGTCTCACAGCCAATAGAGAGCATGCTAACTAATGCAGTTGCTTTGGCATCTGCAGGATTCCTCCTGACATTCTAAGCTGTTGATTAAAGTACAAAACAGACCTGAGATGAAAAAATCTGTGCAGAGAAAAAAAGCTCCTTGTTAGCCCTTTTGCTCCCCATCTGGCAGTTGTTTATGCTTTCATATGAAATAGCCTGCTTTTCAGTTACTGAAGATTAATGTTTCTAGCTGCAGTTGTGGGATGGATTTATTGAACTGTTTGCACATTTCTTGATAGGAAGGTCATCAACCATTGTTTACCTATTCTGGATTTAAATAGCATATTTTTGCATTTCTAAACCAAAAGGTCAATCTAGTAGCTTTTGCACTTGTTTGAATGATTGTCATTATGTCTATCAGAAAACAAAAACAGAAAAACAAAACCAAAAAAATGATGCAGCACTTTAAAGACTAACTGCTATATTTTTAATGTGAGCTTTAAAATATAGCAGCTAGTCTTTAAATGCTGCAGCATGTTTTGGTTTTCTGTTTTTGTTTTGTTTCTGCCTGAAACACAGACTAACACGGTTACTATTCCAAATAATTATGTCTGTGATTTATTCAAACAAGCACTGCTGGCAAATGTAACTAAAGATTGACCCTCTTTTTATTTTCATTCTAAAAAGAAAAACTCAGAACATTGATTTTAGTTGAACTGACAAAGAAAAAGAAGACACTGAGCAGTCTTAAGATTTTAGCTTTTAATCTTGCAAGGTAGAGAGCATGTTTTGATATAGTTAAGTACTTTCTGCAAAATAAGTAGGAGAGTATTAGTGATTTGCTTGTGATTTTAATCACTTCAACAAGAGATGAAAACCATTACTTACAAGATCAATGGGATTTTATTTTGCCAGTATATCAGGAGTTTGACCATCTTCTAGAAGAGCAATCTCCCATTGAATCATATGTAGAATGGCTGGATTCCATGGTGGACAGATGTGTTGTGAAGGTCAGTAAAAACAGAACTAGAATATAGGTGGAGGATCCTATATAAGGCTTGGAAAATATGAAAATGTGGTTCTGTGAGTACTTATTTAAGTGCTTTATCTAATACAGAATATTGGTTATCCTCATGGCGATCAGCTATGAAGACTATCCCAGGAGTAATATAATGCAGTGGCCTTCCATTTGCCTTGCACATCGCAGTATGACACTTGTACCACTGCTCCAGTTCTGCGAGTCACTTTCTGGTTGTTATGTTCTGTAAAGCTGTGCCTTTAACAATGTACCTTTGCCATGTGTTACCAATGTAACCTTTCTGTGTGCAACATTATAACCATCAGCTGTATCAATGTAACCTAATAAGGGGACGCGAGCTAGTGACCACCAGAGGGCAGTAGCGAGCGTCCAGCTCTCATGGATCATAGTCACCTGGGTCAGCAGCGCGGGAAGATTCCCCGCGACCTCCTCACCTGGTCAAGAAGGGCGTGACCTCCTACGACGTCACGCAGGCAGCAACCAATAGTCTGTCGACGAGCCACATTCAAATGTATAGCCAGCTGTATATATTGAGCTACTCATCCGCCATTACCACATGTTCCTCCGGATCATCATGCAATAAACCTGTGTTAAGCCAACCCTTCGGCTGTTTCATTGTCTTTGGTCCCTTACACTAAATTGGCGACGAGGATGGGATATGGCAGCCCACGGGACCAAGACATGCGCCGGTTTCGAAATCAGGAAACCGGGCGACTGGGAGATCTTCGAGATGGACTTCCAGGCCGCACTGATCGAGTCCGAAGTCACGGAAGAGGCGAAGAAGAGAGCCATCTTCACCAGAATGCTCGGGCAAGAAACAAAAAGGACCTTGGTGGACCTGATTGCACCAAGGAGGGTGAGCGAATTCAAGGCCAAGGAACTCATGCAGATGCTGCGTGAGCACGTCCGGCCCGCCACGGCGATGTTTCCCGCTCGGAGTGCGTTTTGGAGGCGAGTCCAAGCGCCCGGGGAGACGGTCGCCGCATTCGTGGCGGCCCTGCGGCTGGCGGCCGGCCCGTGCAAATGGGAGAATGCCGAAATCACCCTCCGAGACTGTGTGCTGTGCGGCCTGAACGACGCCGAAACCCAGCGCACGTTAATGAACCAAGAGCCGCCTCCCACGTTGCAGGAGGTTGTAAGAGCGGCCCAGGCCGCAGAAGCTACGAAGGCCGGGGTCCAAGAACTTCAGGACTGGCGGCCAAAGGCGAGCAAAGCAGAGGCTCCGGTACAGGCGGCCCGGCGAACTTCGAGGTCGTCCGCAGAGAGCAGCGACGACGAGGACGTCCAGAGGGTCCGGAAGGAGAGCCGGCGATGCGACGGCTGTGGGGCGGCCCACGACCGCGTGAAATGCCCCTTCTGGAAGGCCGAGTGCCACAACTGCGGCCGCCGCGGGCACATCGCCAAGGTGTGCAGAAAGAAGTGCGAAACCCGGAGGAGCTCCGCAGACCGTTCCACGGGACAAGACCGCCCAACGAAACCCAAGGACGGCGCCCAGGCCACGCGGAAGCAGGATGGCATGGGCCGCATCGCCGACGGCAGCGAGGACGACGCCCCAGTGTTCAGCGTGTCTACTAGACACCCCCGCTACTTTGTTGAGGTACTAGTACAAGGGGTCCCCATTAGGATGGAAATTGACTCGGGGTCCTCATATTCAATCATTTCCCAGAGGGAGTTTTTGGGAATTGCCCCCCACAAGCGACCCAAGCTCAAAGCATTGAGGTCCACACTACGGGACGTGCAAGGGAACAGTATTCCAGTGTTGGGGGTTGGAGAATTTCAGGTCAAATTCAAGGAGCACGCCGCGTCCCTTCCCCTAGTCGTGCTCAAAGGAGGAAATTGCAGCCTCCTCGGGACTCAATGGTTCCAGCCCCTGGGGTTGTTTATTGGGGGGGTGCACGCCATTGGGATGCACGCCGTTGGGACTGATCCAATTCAAGAGGTGTGCGAGGCGCACCCCGAAGTCTTCAAAAAGGGACTTGGGAAATTCAAGGGGCCCCCAGTGACTTTCGACCTGGACCCGGAGGTCCGCCCAATTCGCCTAAAACCACGCCGGGTGCCGTTTGCACTCAAGGACAAGATAGAGGCGGAGCTGGACAAGTTGGTGGGCCAGGGGATCCTTGTGCCTGTAGATTCTACGGAGTGGGAAACTCCAATTGTAACCGCTCTAAAGGCCAATGGGGAGGTCCGCATATGCGCCGACTACAAGTGCACCATCAACAAGGCGATCCGCCCGAATGCATATCCGGTGCCGGTAGTCAGCCATCTGCTGGCCAGGTTACACGGGGGAAAGTGTTTCGCTAAGCTCGACTTAGCACAGGCCTACCAGCAGCTTACGGTGTCCCCTGCCGCAGCTGCTGCGCAGACCATAGTCACCCATAAGGGGGCGTTCCAGGTGACGCGCCTCCAGTTTGGCGTGAATTCAGCGCCTGGAATTTTTCAGTCACTCGTGGAACGCCTCTTGAAGGGATTGGAGGGGGTGTTGCCTTATTTTGATGACGTGTTAATAACGGGGGGGAGTCGGGCTGAATTGGCCAAAAGGTTGGGGAAGGTCCTGACGATATTCGAAAAGGCGGGGCTGAGGTTGCGGAAGGACAAATGCGTCTTCTTCGCAACCGAGGTTGAGTTCCTAGGGTTTTGTGTGACTCCTGAGGGAATAAGACCATCCATGTCCAAAGTGGCGGCCATTAAGAAAGCCCCCCGCCCCACCTCCAAGCCCGAGTTGCAGTCGTTCCTAGGGCTGCTCAACTTCTACCATTCCTTCCTTCCCCGAAAGGCAGCGGTGGCTGAGCCGCTACACAAACTGCTAAAGAAAGATCAGGCAGGGAAGTGGGGCGATGACCAAGAAAGGGCATTTGACGAGCTGAAAAGCCTCCTGGCGTCCGACGCTATACTGACCCATTTCAGCCCCAAGCGCCCAGTAGTTCTGATCTGTGATGCATCTCCGGTGGGGGTGGGGGCGGTGCTGTGCCACGTGTTGGAAAACGGGAGAGAGGCCCCGATAGCATTTTATTCCAGGTCCCTGTCCCAAGCAGAGAGGAACTACGCACAGACGGACAGGGAGGCACTAGCAATAGTCGCAGGGACGAAAAAGTTTCACGATTTTCTGTACGGCCGCCCCTTCACCATCGTAACAGACCACAAGCCCTTGCTAGGCATCTTTACCGCCGATAAGCCCACCCCGCAGATCCTGTCTCCGAGGATGCTCAGGTGGGCCATTTTTCTCAACGCGTATCAGCACGCGTTGATCTACCGGCCCGGGAAAGAGATCAGCCATGCGGACGCCCTATCTAGGTCTCCCCTCCCCCTAACGCCCAGCCAGGTGAGCATGGGGGAGCGGGACCATCAGGTTCTCATGATAGAGGTGCTGGATTCGCCCCCCGTAGTGCCCGCCGACATTGCCAAAGCGACAGAGAAGGACAAAACGTTAGCGACAGTCAGCTCCTGGCTGCAGAAGGGGTGGCCCGCGTCCTCCCCAGCGGAGGAGTTCGCCCCATTTTTCAGAAAAAAGCTAGAACTGTCCCTAGAGAGGGGGTGTCTCTTGTGGGGGCAGCGGGTGGTGATTCCCACTTCCCTTCGGCCGCGGGTGCTCAAACTGCTGCACGTCAGCCACCCCGGCATCGTGCGATCCAAGGCGCTGGCCCGGAGTTACTTCTGGTGGCCCCAGCTAGACGCCGACATCGAGCACATGGTCGGCACTTGTGAAAGTTGCCAATGCTCCAGAACAGAGGAGGCCCGCCTTCCCCACAGGGAATGGGACGCGGCTAAGGGGCCGTGGTCCCGGGTGCACGTAGATTTCGCGGGCCCATTCAGAGGCACCCTGTTCCTCCTTGTAGTGGACGCTTTCTCCAAATGGTTGGAGATTATCCCAGTCACGAGCACCTCCTCGGCCCAGACCATTAGGCATTTGCGGAGGCTCTTTTCCACGTTCGGCATACCCGACACGTTAATTAGCGACAACGCTAGTTGTTTCACGTCCTCCGAGTTTAGAGCATTCATGGAGATTAACGCCGTTCGGCATATCACCTCCGCCCCTTTTCACCCGGCCACCAACGGCCAAGTAGAGCGCCTCGTCCGCACCACGAAGGACGTGTTGCGGCGCATGGGCCCCGGGGATCTGAACCTGCAAGTGTGTCAGTTTCTGCTAGGGTACAGGGTTACCCCATTGGCGTCAGGATACTCCCCCGCAGAGCTCTTAATGCGCAGGAAGCTGACCACCATCCTTACTAGGCTAGACCCCACGAGGGTAGAGGACAAAGGAAGGAACATCGGGCTAGAGGCTACAAAGAGTTTCAGTATAGGCGCCCCCGTGCATTGCAGGAATTACGCCAGCACGGGCCCAGCCTGGGTACCGGGCGTAGTCGTGGAGCAAACCGGCCCCGTGTCGTACCGCGTGGAAACCAGCACAGGGCTCCTCTGGAAGCGTCACGCAGACCAGCTCCGTCGCAGGGTCTCCGATGAGCAGGGCACGAATCAAGCGGGAAATAAGTCAGCGTTGGGGTTCTCCCCCACCCGTTCAGCCCAAGGGGGAGGAAAGGGGGACCGTGGGCCCCCACCAAGGGGGGAGGAGGATTTCCTCATAGATATCCTAGGGGATCTTTCCGAGGAGGAGGAACCCGACCCCATACATATCTCGCGGAAAGTCCCCACGAATGCGGATACCCCTACCAACTTAGATTTTGATTTTCAGAACCGGGGGAGTTTTTCGGAGTGGTCCCCCACCCGTCCAAGCGAGAAGAGGGGTTTTTCGTTAGCCCCGACGGCCCCCGGTCTGCCCACAATGGAGTTTTTCCCTTCCCCTAAGGCCGCCAGACAGCGGCAAGCCACTAACAAGTCTCCCTCTCCCATTTCAGAACAAGGGACCAGGGAACAAAGAAGCAATAACGCCCCCGAGGGGGGGCAGCCCTCGTCACGGCCCAAACGCACATGCAACAAGCCATCTTGGCTGAGAGACTTCGTCTCATCCTAGGGGGGAGGGATGTTGTGTTCTGTAAAGCTGTGCCTTTAACAATGTACCTTTGCCATGTGTTACCAATGTAACCTTTCTGTGTGCAACATTATAACCATCAGCTGTATCAATGTAACCTAATAAGGGGACGCGAGCTAGTGACCACCAGAGGGCAGTAGCGAGCGTCCAGCTCTCATGGATCATAGTCACCTGGGTCAGCAGCGCGGGAAGATTCCCCGCGACCTCCTCACCTGGTCAAGAAGGGTGTGACCTCCTACGACGTCACGCAGGCAGCAACCAATAGTCTGTCGACGAGCCACATTCAAATGTATAGCCAGCTGTATATATTGAGCTACTCATCCGCCATTACCACATGTTCCTCCGGATCATCATGCAATAAACCTGTGTTAAGCCAACCCTTCAGCTGTTTCATTGTCTTTGGTCCCTTACACTAAACTGGTTCTGAGCCCTTTTGGCACACAAGGTCCTCATTGGCCCCAGGCCAGTATTGATGAAGCTGTTGCCCTCCATCAAAATGGATTCAAGTGGGCTTTAGTCCACTTGGGGACCATCACTCTTCCCTGTGGACTTTGCCACCCAAGGCAAAGGAGTGATCAACAGGAGTGCTGACTTGGGCTTCTGGTAATTGAAGCCCAAGAACAGCTGGAGTGCCAAGGTTAGCCATCACTGGAGTAGATCATACTGCCAATGACTCAATGCTGATCATCAGACAGTAGTTAACTAACCTGACAACCCTGAGGACTAACAGCCTTGACATCTCTTGACACTGGCGGAGTGGGCAAAACAGTGGCAAATGAGCTTTAACATTAGTAAGTGCAGAGTGATGCATGTTGGGGCAAAAAACTCCAATTACATTTATAAACTGATGGGGTCTGAACTCTCTGCGACAAACCAGGAAAGGGACCTTGGGGTCCTGGTGGACAGCTCAATGAAGGTGTCAACCCAGTGTGCCTCAGCAGTGAAAAAAGCAAACTCAATGTTAGGGATCATTAGGAAGGGTATAGAAAATAAGTCAGCAAGTGTCATTTTGCCTCTTTATAAATCTATGGTGAGGCCCCATCTGGAATACTGTGTACAGTTCTGGTCGCCATACCTCCAGAAGGATATTATGGAGTTGGAGAAAGTACAGAGGAGGGCAACCAGAATGATTAGGGGACTGGAACACCTTCCTTACCATCTGAGGCTGCAACGGTTGGGCCTTTTCACTCTTGAACGACGGCGTCTAAGAGGTGACCTGATTGAAGTTTATAAAATCATTCACGGTGTGGACAAAGTAGATAAGGAAAAACTGTTTTCCCTATCGCACAACACTAGAACGAGGGGACACTCGAAACTTTTGGGTACTAGTTCTCAAACAAATAAGAGAAAGTACTTTTTCACCCAGAGGATTACTGGTCTATGGAACTCCCTGCCAGAAGAAGTGGTGACAGCTGTCAGTCTTTACAGCTTTAAGAAAGGATTAGACAAGTTCATGGAGGACAAGGGTATCAATGGCTATAATTATGGATACTGAAGGACAACCTCCGGGTTGGAGGTTGGAGAGATAGGCAGGATATCTCTCAATATCATTTCCAGGGAATCCTAAGCAGGTGAAGGCATCTGCTTGGGAATACCCTGAAGGAAATGGTGAGCCACTGTGTGAGACAGAATGCTGGACTGGATGGGCTGTGGCCTGTTCCAGCAAGGCTGTTCTTATGTTCTTATGTTCTTAACTGATCAGATGTAGGAAGCTTTGTCTCTTCAGATGTTTTAGACAGAACTTCTATCAACTATACCCAGCATGTTCAGTGTTAAGAGATTATGGGTTATCTGTAATATTCGGCCTTTCCCTATTATGGAGGTGTTTCTCGGCCCCTCGAATGCATTGTAGTGAAAAAATAATGACTTAATTCCATGAAAATATTAAAAATGTATACAGTATTTTAATGTGTTATGTAAGAGTATCAGTATTGGCCAGCTAGTGTGTCAAGAACTGAAATTATAGTAAATGTATAAGCATAATAACAATCAAATGATTCGACTATATAACAGTTGGGTTATTCTCAGCTTTCCTTATATCTGTGAATGTTGATTTTTTCCCCCTTCTGGCCTGGTAAGTAAAGCATTTTTCCTATTCTATATGGTGATTACTTGGTATGCAAATAGGTCTGAGATGAACATGAGTATTGATGTAATGTGTGTTGATATCATAAAAACATGTTGAATGAAAGCAGGGGAAAGAAACTATTCCTCTCTAGTCTGTCTCTTTTTCTCCCAGATAGAGGACTGGAATTAACTCCAAACACACTCACATTTTGTGTGCGACTTAACATTTCCCCATTGTTGCCAGTAACATTTCAGGAGGAGAAGACAGACTTGCAGAAATGCAACACATTTATTTAAAGTTATTACTATAGCACTTGTTTAATTGTTTAACCAAGCATATGGAAGAACATAAGCCATGTACAAAGAAGATACAGTATATGTATGTCACATCTGTTTCTTTTTATTTACAGGTAGCTGCTAAGAGACAAGGATCTTTGAAGAAAATAGCTCAACAGTTCCTCTTGATGTGGTCCTGTTTTGGCACAAGAGTTATTCGAGATATGACTTTGCACAGCGCCCCCAGCTTTGGTACTTTCTCTTTATAGTTAGATACAAGTAGCTGTTTAGTTCCAAAGCAAGTATTAAATAATATTCATAATAGTACTGTAGTAGCAGTAGTGTATTTATTATTCAGGGAAAGGTGGTATGAATTTTTAAAAGCAGTTTGGAATTTCCATAGTTGAAGAATATTTCCTTTTTTCCATTATGGGGGATGGGGAAGAGATCACAATATGAAAAAAATATTACAATTGAAATTTGGTCCATGATCAAAATAGTTGCAAGACAAGTGATTACCATAGTGACTGGCTGCTGCTGAGTCATGCTGATCTTGGAAGTCTTGCACTATTGACCAGTGTATCTTTGTTGTAGTGCTGTCAGTCTGTGAATACCCTATTATGTCTGTAAGCTTCATATTGCTGCACTATCTGCTCTGCCATTTAGAGAGAAGAGAGAAAACAGCAAGGTTCTCCTAGCTATATTGCCCATTGTTTTCATCTGTTTACCTCTCTTTTCTGATGGATATCCATAAGCTCTACTGGGGCAAAAAATAATAATCAGCAATCTATAAGAAGTTAGAGACAATGCTGGAAATAGGTAATTGCTAAACTCGTGGAACGTACACCCTGTGCCATAGTGGCAGATGGTGAAGCAGTACTTTAGTAAGAACCAGTAACAGAAATTGATGGGATTTAGTTAGGACTCTGCATTCATGTGATTACTACTTGGCTAGCTGACTTTCTGAAGATTGGGAGGCTAGTTCGTCAATAGCCACATTCTTGCATAGGATTCCATGCCTGCAATGCTATTAGATTTCCCCTTCTCCTTTGATTGATCCATATAATGAGAGCTGACAGACTAGAAAACCCCTTCATCTGCCACCAGTGTGTTCATCTGATTCTTGAAGAAGGGGTGGAATTTTTCTGAGAGGAGAGGATAGATAGAGCAGAGAAGGAGGGAGGGAAGAGGGAGGCGATAGGAGAGAAGACTGTTTTGACTTGGCTCATCAAGGCTCCACTCACCTCCAGATTGGCCCTCTGGACTTGGGAGACTAGTTTCAAAGGCTAGGTGAACTTTGGATCCTGACTGGATGTAGGCAAGTGTAAGTATTTCTTAGTTTTATTTCGCCTTCTAAAAATAAGAATTTATTCAGAATTGATTTTGCTTCCTTGGGTGTGTTAATGCTTTAATATTTAACAATCCCCTAGAAATCTTGCATAGTTTAGCTTTGTGGAAGTATTAAAGCAGAATAAGATGCACTGAACAGGTATAAACTTTTTTTATTGTGTGTGTAAATGCCATTCACTGAAAATAGACTTGTACCAAAGATGGAAGCAAACTAAAAGGCAAAATCCAGCAACTGACTCCCCGAAACCTGTCATGTTGCTTAGATCAGTGGTTGTCAACCAAGTGGAATGCAGCCTTTTTGAAAAAAGGGAAGACACTTACTGTATATATAAAACATTGTCTTCTCACTACTATGGTTGAATTATTGGCACATCTTTATTGGGGATGAAATTATTTCTTGTTTTTCTCTTTATAGCAGGTAATGTTATTGCCAACAGCATTATTAACATTTTAAAAACAAATACAATTATTATTAAATTTGTTCTTGTTTCTTAAAAAACGAATGCATTTTTAATTATTTTAAACCTGACAGTAAATGATAACAACATCAACAGAATGTCTCTAAACACATCTATGTCCTTTCCAAAGAAAGTAGACCTTTTGTTTTCCTCATGATGAGCTCGAGCTTCTGACACTAAATAATTGGTCAGATGTAGAAAATGAAAAGTTGAAAAATTTCTGCCCAACCTTGGTTAAGGCGGTTCACAATATTTTGGTGCCAGAACAGAGTCAGCCTTGTAAAGGAAGGAATGCAGTTTGGCACCATGATGAGAAAACAGATAGTAGCATGGCTTGTCATATGAATGGTGCATCAAGGCATTTTAAAATGCCAGGTTTAATCAGGTAGAATTCATCTGGACTCTACTACAGAGAATGAAATATCATAGGAAAGCCCTATGCCAGTGGTGGCGAACCTATGGCACACATGCCAGAGGGGACACTCAGAGCCCTCTCTGTGGGCATGCATGCTGTCGACCCAGCACAAAGTTCACCCTGCCCCTCTGCCCAATAGGAGCATTTTCTCCCTTCCCCAGCACAGAGTTCACCCCACCCCTCTGCTCAGCAGCAGCACAATGGGAGCACTTCCTCCTTCCCCCCAGCACATAGTTCACTCTGCCCCTCTGCAGCACGCGTGGCAGGCTGTTGAGTTTGGGCACTCTGTCTAAAGAGTTTGCCATCACTGCCCTATGCCCACTGTGGCATCTAAATGGTGCCTTCTATCCATTAATATTAATAGAAGGATGAGCCAAGGATGAAAAAATCTTAAACCCACTGACTAGTAAACAAGGAATGGTTCTTGGCTTCAGATTAAACACATGAAATTTCACTTTAAAAAACTCAGCTGTTGTGTTTCCCTCTAATCTTACCCACCCACCTCAGATCTGTTACTTAAGATAAGAATATCTCACTTTGTCTAATGATAAGGTTGGTCATTTTCCAACACAGAGATATAACCTGTAAGGAAAACCTGAAATAAAGAAAAATAGAACAGTAAAATAAGAATTCTTTTACGTTTCCTGATAGAGCATATTCTAAATATTGTTTCCATGTTTCAAATCTTTCTTGACTAGTGTACAAAAGAAGCTTTCAGTGATCAAACTATTTAATCAAACTATGGAAAACATGATCATTAATTCTGGCCTGAAAGTTGTAATTGTTGTGAATGTCATTCTTCTAAATCAGGATAATTTTCCTAGGGACTGTAGCTCAGGAATGCACCAGAAATTAATTCTTGTTTTACAAAGTCAGATATAATTGACTAGCAAAACAAAATTCTGCTTTCTTTAGCATGATCCCAAGTAGCGCTGGATGTAATTCTTGGTTTTAACAATACCAGACACACTGTATCAGTGGTATGAATATAAGTGTTAGCAAATCCTGTTCATTTTTTTGTGTTACTGTACTCTTCTTTTAATCCTGAATCTCTGTGACCACAGTTGGATTTATTTCCATAGGTCACAACTTCTTAGGGTCTAAGAAACCTAAAAATCACAGGGATTCTAAGGATCCCAGTGTTTTCCAGAGTTTTCTTTAATGTTACAGTAGGTAACGATCAGATGGATTGCATAGAAGCAGTGGGATTAAGAAAGCAACAATGTTTTTATTTACATTATTTCATCTTCAGGATCTTTTCATCTTATTCACCTAATGTTTGATGACTACGTATTGTACCTGTTAGAATCACTCCATTGTCAAGAAAGAGCCAATGAGCTGATGAGAGCTATGAAAGGAG
Source organism: Bradypodion pumilum (assembly GCA_035047305.1). Taxonomy (NCBI): domain Eukaryota; kingdom Metazoa; phylum Chordata; class Lepidosauria; order Squamata; family Chamaeleonidae; genus Bradypodion; species Bradypodion pumilum. The sequence continues at coordinate 33,209,291 of JAWDJD010000005.1, forward strand.
AAGGAGAGATAGGTAAATCTGTTTTTTGTGTGTATGTGTGTGGTTGTATCATAAATATCTCCTTAAATCTTTGTGCAACAGCAAGGGAACTTTCTTTGCTTTGAGATAGCCATGGTTAAAACTGATTATAAACTGAACTTGGATCATTTTGTTGTTCAGTCGCACAGTTGAGCCCGACCCTTTGTGACCCCATGGACCACCGCATGCCAGGCTCCTCTGTCCTCTGCCATATATAGTACAGTGGTACCTCAGTTTATGAACGCTTTGGTTAACATAATTTTCGGTTTACAAATAAAAATCCATTGAAAATAATACCTTGATTTATGAATTTTTTTGGGAATGGATTAATTGGTTTTCAATGCATTCCTATGGGAAACCTCATTTCGGTTTACGAATTTTTGTTTTCAATGTATTCCTATGGGTGTTTCAGTTCACGGATTTTTTGCAATAAGAAATGTCCCGGAGAACGCATTACATTTGTAAACCAAGGTACCACTATATGTTAAATCTGCAGCAGGGTGAGCTATACTGTGAAGCAGAAGAAATCCCAGTTATAGAGATCATGTAGGTAGTCCAGATGGGGTTATTTGGAGCAATCTGATTCATGCTTAATAGGTTCTTCTTTAGTGCTTTCAATTTTATCTCTCATTTGAGTGATTCCTCTATTCACAAAGTCAATGATTTTTGTCCTCTGAGAAGAGTCCAGACAAGCTCCAATTTGTCCCCCTTTTAATTAGTGACACTCCCTTTTCCATCTCCTTTCCCACCTTTTCCCACAGCTGTCATTCAGGGAGCCATGTTGACTTTCCTTTCTTTCTTGAATCAAGTAAGTGACATATCACAAAAGCAATTAATTTACCTAGCATGGTACACATAAAAAACTAAAATAGTAGAGCAGATGAAATGAGAGGCTCCCTTTCCTACCTTTGTTACTTACTGGCTATCGTGATTTCCCTCCTTTAAAAAAAGTTATTTCCAAATAGCCAGCACTGCACCAAATGCAATAGTGAAGGTCATCTTCAATGAATCTAAACTTGTGCTGTATTATTGGAGAAATATTTTTTTAAGTTTGAAAAAACAACAATAAAAAAGAGGATTTCTTGGGACTTTCAGTGTCACAACCCATCAGAAGGTTATCACCTCATAACACTAACCACAGCTCTGCTATTAACCACTTCCATAGGCTGCAGAATGGGATAATTAGGCATACTCCAAATTATGCAAAAATAAATAACCAAAAGTCCTTGCGCTCTGCCAAAAAGGAGCAGAACAGCACCAAAAGCAATCCAAATAGCAAACTATATAACAATCCAACTAGGCCCTAGGTTAACTTATTAGCAATAGTAAAATCCCAGGTAGCAAACTGTTAGAAACGTAACATGGACAAGTACAGTACTGTCACAGAAAAGTATTATTGCTATCATTATTTCATAGACATTTATTGTTAACATTGTTTTTAAAATGTAGGGAGAGATTTCAGAAAACAGGCCTATTGGCAATGCTTAATTTCAAAAAGAAAAGAAAAACAGATTTTGAGGCTTAAACCTGTCTGGGCACATGCGCTCTGTTCTTAAAGTCCATAGTCCTAAACATGTGTAGGTATCACTGTTTACTCTGAGGGGAGGGTATTTTACATACACACACAACATCCATACTTTACAGATTTGAGAGCTGAAGAACCTGGAGTAAATTAAGGTAAATTTTAGGATCTGTAAGATGAATAGGTATAATTCAGATGTTTTTATTGAAATTTTATTGTGTAACCCAGGGGTTCTCAACCTTTTAAAGCCAGGGGCCGGGTCACATTCCATCAGACAGCTTCAAGGGCCAGATGGCCATTTGCCCTTCTTCTACCACATGTCACTTCCTGGTGTGGTGGAGGAGGGGGGGGGACATGAAATGGTGCCACGGACTGCATATGGTCTGTGGGCTGCAGGTTGAGAATCCCTGGTGTAATCTGTTGAGATAAGAGAATGAATGCAACAGAACTGAAAAAGAACATCCACCTTGCTTCCCCCCCCCTTTTCACATTGTAATAGAAGTAAGAGAAGAGATAACACTGGCAGAACCTGTTGCTTCAAGTCCATTTCCAGTGCCTTTCTCCCCAGCTAAATCTGTTACCTCAACGGATGTGCCGCCTGCTCCCTCACCTGTAAGCAGTCAATCCCCGGAGTGTGTTGGCATAGCAACTACAACAGGTGGGTAAAGCTGAGGATGATTGATGTATATAAAATTGGAGGATGGATAAGAGCGTGTGAGTACACATTTACGACAGTCATGGGTCATTTACGGCAGTGTTCTGCGCATACGTGGGTATGCTCGGCACCCGTGCATGGATTTTAGTTCTGCTTCCAGGAGTGGTGAGGGTGTCGGGCTGGATGAAATGGCTTTGGGGGCCGGATCTAGCCCACAGGCTGTAGTTTGAGCATCTCTGGGCTAGCCCAACAAATCACCTAACAAGTCACTTCTTCACCTTTATTGCAGTGTCGTAAATGTGTTTATGACAGCCGTGAGTCATTTACGGCAGTGTTCTGCCATGCACAGATGCATTTGGCACCCACGCATGCGTGTTTTACTTCAGCTTCTGGGTGGGAGGAACCACGTGACTGGCCCGCTCAACCATGTGACTGGCACGAAAAGTGTGGGCATCCTGGGCTAGACTATTCGGACAAGCTGGGGAAGTACTTTCTCACCCTAATTGTGTAATGAAAGTAGATGGTTTTCACTTGTTTGGACTTCTAGGCCCTAGTGATTTCAGTGGTGGTGAACCTATGGCACGCGTGCCAGAGGGGGCATTCATAGCCCTCTCCGTGAGCACATGTGCTGTCACCCCAGCACAAAGTTCATCCCGCACCCCCGCCCAATGGGAGTGCTTCCTCCCTCCCCACAGCACAGAGTTCACCCCAACCCTCTGCCCAGCAGCCCAATGGGAGTGCTTCCTCCCTACCCCAGCGCTTCCTCCCCTGTTGCTGTGTTGGCACTTTGCGATAAATAAGTGGGTTTTGGGTTGCAATTTGGGCACTCAGTCTCTAAAAGGTTCACCATCACTGCCCTAGTGCAGGGGTGCCCAAACTATAACTCGTGGACTGGATCCAGCCTGCAACACCAAATCATCCGACCCACACTACCTGCTCTGCTCCCGGAAACAGAAGTAAAACACATGCCTGCACATGCACATAACACTGCTGTAAATGACCTGCAGCTGTTGTAAATGCATTTTTGACACCCACGGGTCATTTATGGCAGCATTATGTGCATGAGTGGGTGCATTTTGTGCATGCACATTTTACTTCCGCTTCTGGTGAGAGGAACCATGTGACCAGCCTGTGGCCTGAAAAGTTTGGGCACCCCAGCCCTAGTGTGTGTCACTCCAAGCAATGCAGAATCCTGGCTGCTCAGCAATTTGCTTTCTTTTCTGAACAATCCAGAGGCACTGTAATGTGACACAGCAACAGCAAGTGTGGCTGGATGCCAATGGCACTTCCTGGAGTGCCTAAAATGGCATGTACCATCAATGGTCATCTTGCAGTGTGACCAATGCAGTCTTGGTGCCATGACAAAGCCCCAAACCCGACTGGAATGGGTCCAAGCAATTCTGCTCAGTTTGCCATTTTCCCAGCTGTTTCATCTTTTTTCTGTATTAATTGGTGTTTTCTTTTAAAAGTCTGCCTAAAAATTCACATACATTTTTGTGCATTGTCCTAACATGCCAATTTTTTTGACATAAATATGCCTAACATACACTTTTTTGCAAGCGATTTCCCATGATAAAATTTATTTTTGTAGATATTCTCACTAATAAAGACTGTACATTTTATATGTGCACACAAACACAGGCAGATGTATAGGCAAGCATTCATACAGCAGCACGTAGAGGTCCCCTTGCCTTTGATATTTGACCAGGCAAATGTAGGAGGGTGAAAATACCTGGAAATGTATCCCAGTTGTCCAAATGGAGGAACCAACATTGTGCTGAAGATCTGGGAGTGTTATATAATGTATCATTATTAATCTTGTTTCAGGTATATTTTAAATTTTGAATACCTTTAGATGATTTGGGGAGGCATTGGCCAATATCCTGTTTCAGGGGTGCGTCACAGATGTGGAAATTGAGAATGGAAGTCACATTAATCTCTAGCAATTTACCACTAACATAATTCTGACTACACAGGCAGAACTTCACAACAGGCCACTGTCAAATAGATTTCATTCTAACAGACATTTCCCCTCTTCTTTCCAATTTCATGAGGCCAAGTCTGTGAATTAGCAACATTAACTAAATGTTAACTATCGAGCTTAACAAATTACAATTTCTGTGGATCTTCACTGTTTTTAGACACAAAAAAGCAATTAAATTGTTAAGTTTTACACTCCATGAAGGCGAACAACCAATATAAATTGCTCCCTGTAAAACATCTGTCAAGACTCAGCCATTTTCCCCCTTTAAATTCTTTTGTTAAAAGGCTATGTTCTGAAAAGCAATAGTAAGGGCGTAATTCTTTTTAAATCACAAAGGTTAAATTAATGATTGTTTCAAATAACCACCAATAATATAACAAAAGTAATGACCATTGTTTTTGTCTTTCTCTGCTCCCTAAGAGGCTGTGATTACTCATTTGCTAGTATGGTTGTACTCTGAAACTGCCTAGTCATTTGCAAAAACGGTAAAAGATTTCTAATGGATAACTAAATTTTTTGCTACCTACTTGTTAGCAGATAGAAAACATGGTAAAATGCACTACAGGTTAAGTCATAAAAGCACAGAGAAGGAATCCTCCTCAAGTCAATGTGCCTAATTTCTAAATTAGGGTAGTTAGCCTCTATATGACAGTCATGGTGAGAAATCTCTGTTCACTGAAGAACCAGGATCTCCCAAATCCAGTTCAACACTTTATTACACTAATAGCTCATTCAGAAATGGTTGTGCTCTAGTGGCTGCTTGCTGATGCAGTCTTGCAAAATTAGCCACAGAACCTGTTCATTGCTAAAACTTCACTCAACAACAGGACATATTCTCAATATACGCAGAGTATCTTTCCTTAATTTTTCAAAATTCATAATTCTGATATTCTGTCATTTTTTTAAATGTTTTAAATGTTTATATAGTTATCCATATCTACAATGATGCACTGCAGCAAGTTCTGTCAGGTTCTGCAGAAACAGTAGCGGAAATTCTCCCAGGCCACACCCACTTACTTGGTTGGCCATGCCCACCTCCATAGCCCATAATGCAGGATGTTTGGCCCTGCCCACAGATTTGGCCCCACCCACAGATTTGGCCAGCCCACAGAGTAGGTAGTAAAAAAATTTGCAGTGCATCATTGCATATCTATAGTTATTATGTTGTTTAGCTGTTTTTGTTGTTGTTTTGTGTGTGTGTTATTGCAGTATATTGAGGCTTTGTGGGTTTTAACTTTGTTTAAAGAACTCAGGGTAGTGCTTTAATAATAAGGCAATATACAAAAGTAGATAGATAGATGTTTGAATAATGCTATACTTCAGTGCCAGTACTATGCTTAAATACTAAGTTAATGAATGCTTACATGGAAAGGCTTATTTAACTTATTAAATAATTAGAAAATATTTATTTCAATTGCACTGAGACACAACATCTGAAGGACGGTTGAATATGAAGCACCAAGATCTGTAGCTGTGACCTTCCTATGCATACTCTACTTACTAAAGTGTGTTTAATGGAGATGCATGAGAGAGGGTCTTCTCTGTGGACCTGGAACTCTTGGAATGTTTTTTAGCTCTCATCTTCATTGCCTTCTGCCATCAGGCAAAAATGTCAAATTAAGGAAGGCCATTTGCCTACCAAGCTGATTATGATAACTGCATTTAATTCAGTTGAGTGCCATTTTTCAATAGCTCATTTCTGCATTTGGTAATCACTTTTATTATTTGTTGTGGGAATTATAGATTTTGCTCTTGGGAGTCATCTTAGGCACCTTAGTGTGGAAAGACATGGTAAAAATTAAATAAACGAACCTGCATTTTAACCTGTTTATGAACATTTAGGCCTCTCAATACCAATAGGCATTGTGAGACGAGAATGGCTCCGGTGGCAGCTGTTAGGAGCCAGCAATAGCAGTGCCGTCTGTTCCACTTCATTCCTGATGGATAGGCTCTGTCCGTGTCCATGTGTTAGTGGAGAGTGCTTTATATACTGTACCATACAAATGGCCTTCCTTGGGTTCTATCAACTAGCCTTCACAGGAAGCTATCACCTCACTAATGTTAGAAATGAAGGTCATGTGCCAGTTCTGTTGACTTCTATAAATGGAACAAGGAAGGAGACCAGCTTGTCCTTTGCTTCAGACAAGGAAAACTCTTGGGATAGCTCTGCTCAAGTCAATGATGTGCAGGTTGCATTTCTGCATTTCAATAAGATCTCAAAAATATTTGGGGGAAAAATACCTGGACCTTTTTACTTTACGCAGGGGCCATGCAGTCTTATACTTGGTCTCTCACGTACACAGTAACAACAGCTGCTGGGTCACCTGCTGAAAACTCTCAACAACTGCCTTGTGCGCGAAATCCACATGTACCTCCTTCGTCTGTTACGCACAGGATACCTGTTTATTCCCACAGAGAAGAACATGGGTAGGTCAGATACTGTCTCATACATGTACTATGTTTTGTTGATGCTTTTGTTTTGCTAGTAAACAAGGTGCTGGAGTTTTTTGTTATAGTAGTTACAAATGTGGATTGGCTGAAAGCAAAGAGCTGGCTCATTTAAAAAATAAAACAGGATCTATAAAACTATCAGTTGATAAAGATTTCCCATCTGACAGTAAGCAATAATTCATATACTGAGAGCTCAATATTATGCGTATCTTTCACTCTCTCAGAGTTTGAGAGAGTCAGAAATTATTCTGATCAAAAATTAAGTTGTAATAGTTAAACCAAAATAGAGCAGACCAGGTGAATCAGTGGAATGTATGTAAAGCATTACTTACAAATTTTCATCTAATTCAGTGGATTTGCTTGAAATCTAGGCTGGTAAGGGAAGGGCTGTATTCATTTAGAATTTCTTAAGGTGCTTTCCCAACAAAAGATGATAAAGCTGGTTCATGAACAAGGAAATTCTGTTAGATGGCTAATATATTAGACAAGTTTTTCTGTATGAATAATATTTTATGTTTTTTAGGTACACAGGGAGCTATAATTATGGTAGTTATGGGAACCAGCATCCCCACCCAATCCAGAGTCAGTATCCATCTTTACCACATGATAGCACTATTTCAGCACCACTTCATTATTCATCTTATCACAGAAGCTCTTCACAGGTCAGTTCTTTTCCCTGTTTGTAGATTTTGTGGCAGTTCAACACATCAGCAAGGATGCTAGTTGGTAAATGGTGCTCTAAGATTCCTGTGTAGATCGATCTATCTCCCTGGTATGGAATTAAGTGGACATTTCTTTAACCCCTGATGTGGCCTGCTACATTTAGTAGGAGTTTCACCTGGACCTTTATCAGCAACCTGACAGAGAAATTCATCATGTAAAGATTCTTCTGGCTTCAAGTATAAACAGCAAGAAAAAACTAACTTATTTCACTTCAGTTTTATCAACCTAATCTTGTGTTAAAAACAAAGCCAGAAGAAAAAGGTGTGATAGAGCTTAAGTTTAAGCTATTTTATACCCTCCATCATCATAATAAAAATAGGGTCATATGTGGAAGAACCTAATATAAGAATTATATTAATCACCCTGAAATTACTATTATAGTTTCCATTCATTTTAATAGATCTACTTCGCAACCCTCTTTGTGGTTGAGCTCTTTGTGGAAGCGCTACTTAAGTTATGTTGCAGCAGTTGAAAATTATATTAGAGAAACACTGAGAAAACATAACAAACATTTATATATGTACATCCACCAGTTTTTAAATCTGTAGGAGTTCTATCTAGGCTTTACTGAACCCTTTACCTATGGCTCATTTGCTGCTTTTCTAGAGAACTGAGGTAGCTTCACCAAATTCAGAATTTGAATAAATTTTGATATATATTGTATCAGAGCTATCATGCACTTTTTAAACTGTAAGTAAAAGTAGCATAAAGTTAGAGCTGCATTAGAAGGAAAATATTTTGCTGCTTGAACAGAGACACCTTTCACCTCTTTACATAATCAGCCAACAAGCTGTAGGCCAAGAAGAAAGAGATTATTCTTCAGCCTGACTCGTAAGGAACTCAAACTTCATTGGATGGTGAAGACACTTAAAATAGTATTTTCTAAAATAATAACAGAAAGAAACAGAGCTAATTTTAATTTGGGGAGACTGGGAGAAAGGGCCTTAACAATAATCGGCTTAAAGTTACCCCCAATTTAAAGGGGTTAGTGTTTCTTGTCATGTTTCTACAGCATGGTGGTGGCAAATGAGTTGACCCAGAAAATGGTAATTTCCTGTCAAGGGCTCTCCAACAAATGTCGCCTTTATATCTAGCAAAGATCACTAGGCCCCAGTGTTTTGAGATCAGCATGCTTAAGCACTCTTCATTAAACCGGATGCAAAGTGTGAAAGGTGATTCAGGCAGCATGGGCAGGCATCCGCGCAGATGGCAAAGCTTTGGACACTCCAACAAGGCTGAATAGATGCTTCATTGGTTGAGTTAATAGTCAGACAGGGGCCAAGGCGGACTTTAAAAATATTGTGTCTCAATGGTCTCATTGACTCATTTGCAATTAGCTGACCTATCATTACAAATCTTTCCATGCTGGGGAATCAGCCATCACAGATGATATTGTAAAAATACTAGATATTTGAGGGTTTGTGATATTTTGGAGCAGTTATTCTTTTTTATATCCATGACACATTCATAAACACAGCTGCATCTGGGGGTATTTGACCACACAGAGGAGCAGCAGCACACTGTATTCCTGTCCCACTTGTTTTTAAAGTCATTTATTAGCCCTTCTTTTCTGGTCAATGTGCTTGTGTTGGAATGTTAGGGGAAAGCAGGAAGCCAGTCAGGGCTCTACTGCAGCGCATTAGGAATTCTGTTCACCAATGTGTCAAATGGCGCTGCCAGTGAGAAGGAAAAAAAAAAGAATTTCTATAATTAGCCTAGGCATTGGCTGTGTTAGTGATAGGGTGACTCTACTACTAGGCAGAATGAGGCAGCTGTGTGTGGCACATCTTGGGGACATCAGTGGCAGCCTCTTGGCTGCACCTTTGTGAACTTTTGGCAACCTCAGAAACTCTCTGCTGAAGGACAACACTGTATGTGACTCTCAACCTTTTCCGTTCCTGTAAACTAGCCTATTTAATCTCTTATAATGGAAGATACTATTCTTTTGCCAGTGTTGAAGTTAGACTTTACTTGCATTGCAGTCAGTCTCTGTGGCTGGGGTACCATTTCATCTCTCATCTCAGGAAGCTGAGCATTCAGCTTTGGCTGCCTTCAGTGTGGTAAAAAATAATAATGCTGGTTTAAACAATTGTTTTCATTAATAAGCCAGAATCATGAACTGTGGTTTTATTCTTTCTTTTTTTCTCTTTAAAAAAAGTTTAATGATAAGACTAAATTGGACCAGTAACAAACATGAACAGTTTCTGCTATGTAGACTTTTTAAAGTAGAGTTGATAAAATGAGGGTTCTTTTATACTCAATATTTTGCTCTAGAGAATTTATGGAAGCACAAAAGAACTCACATCAAAAAGTAAACAAATACAAAGTTTATTGAACTACACTAAAAAGTCATAAATGTTTGGAGAAAATGAAAATAAACAATATATTGCTTTGAAAAGAATCATAACGTTTAAGGTATAGCTAATGAAGCAAGTGAGGCAATAACAGAACAAGTTTCTTTGAGACTAGTAAGAAAACTACAGCAATATCAGAAATTAAATACAAAAATCAGTTTCAGCATAAAATGGGTATGTGTGAAGCAAAAGGAAATTTAATATTTTAAACATTAAATAAATACTCTAGTTGGTTCTAGCAATAGACGTTGGCCTATATTTGGAAAAAAGTTGGAATTGTTGCATATTAACTTAAAATGCATTGGTCCTGTTTAAAATGCATTGGTCCAGCTATCATTTATGTATTCCTTGTAAGTTTGGACTGCAAGCTATAAAAAAAGATCTAAAAGAATTCCTGTTCAGGATTTGTAACTACAGAAGCTCTGATACAGCTTGCATATTCCTTACTGAAATGTGTGTTGTGCCTAACATTTTTTCAACGTGGTTTCCTGTCCTTAGTACCCTTTCAACAGCCCTTCCACACGGATGGATCCCTGTTTGATGAGCAGCACCCCAAGACTGCATCCAACTCCAGTAACTCCTTGCTGGCCAGAGGTATCCTCAGCGAATGCTTGCTACACGGCTCCATCTATGCACTCCACAAGATATGGGAATTCCAGTGATGTATATGCACCATTGACCATGCGGAGAAATTCTGAATACGAGCACATGCAACACTTTCCTGGCTTTGCCTACATCAATGGGGAAGCCAGCACAGGATGGGCAAAATGAAAATGACTGGTAATCATTTCAACCATATATATTTAATAAAGACAGAAACAAAAGTTCATGCCTAGGTTAATGGAGGTCTTAAATGGGCATTTTTAAATTATGGAAATGCTTCTGGATCCATGATTACAATCAGGACACACAACAACATATAGACCAGTGGTATGGTTCCCCCCAACCAAGAAAGTTTGTACTGCTGCTATGAAGCATTGCATAGGCCAAGGTGTGCCATTTATTGTTGTGCTTTCTCCAGATGTCATGAAATCAGCCATCTTAATGAGATCAAACCTCAATGCCATCTCCAGTGCTGACTGCCAGATTTTAAATTATGCAAATTGAGAAGATACGTGGAAGTTTGGATCAGCCACTCAAAATACTTTTCTTGACACCCAACTATGAACTGTCGTCAAAAGAGCAAAATACAGCCCTAGTTATAGTACACTACAAACACAAAGCAGATTGACTGTCTGAAATGTCATCCTTGTGTGTTTAAAACTGTAACAAACCTATAAAGCCAAACTGTCTGGTGAAGGGGAAAGTAACCAGTGCAATCCGGTATGAGACCACGTACCTGCTCAAAGCAGCTGAGTTGTGAGAAGGTAACTGAGAAGGTAGTTTTAGGAACTGACTCCATTTGTCAGCCTTCTGACTTGGTCATATAATATGCTAGTTTGAGTGCACCCCATTCCTTTCTCCTTATTGAGAAATTTGTTTGGTCTTTAAGATAATATGCTAGGGGTGAGGAAGAAATCTAGCCAATTCACTCTATTCCCTTATTTAACCACCATAGCACTTCTTCTGTGTATTTTACTGGTCTATCTGTTGTCCTCATTTTCCTGAGGATTCTTTAAATGGCCTGTAATAGTGTTTATATAAGGTCCATTTACCCGTCACTTTCTATTCACAATGCATTGTTCTATTTATCAAATAAGTTTTACCTTGACAAGATGACATGTAGCACTGAACGATAATGCTGCCTATGTAGGCTATGTTTCGTATTATATGTTATTTGTGTAGCTATTAAAGGTTGCAGGTCTGCAATTACAATGAATGCAATCCTATTTACCCACTTGTGTAGAATATCACTCTATGTATGTAAAGACCCCATACAAACCAGCACAGCATCTCCTAGTATTCTACTGAGTGTGCAGCACGTATTGGTTAAACTGTTCGTATACACATCCACCACCACACAAAACATTCAGATGATGATGATTTCCTAGGCATGCATGACTCTAATTTTTGCTTTTCTTTGGAGAAGCCTGTGAACCCACCTGGAGGTCATGGAAAATACAAGCTATTGGGTGATCTATGGGGAAAGATGGTAGTGCTTTGTTAAATGAGCATCTGGTCGATGTTCAGAAATGGACTTAGAACCTTATTCTGCCTTTATGCCTAAACTCATGGGAGAAGGCTAAAATGGTGATAGAAATGGGCCATGTATCTACATGTGCTCACAGGCACTGCTGCATCACACAAATGTCTGAGTGACTTCTGAGTGGTGGGGGTGGGGGTGGGGGGAGTTTACCTAAATCTCACATCTCCACTGCCTTTTTAGTTCTCTTCATAATTCCAGGCATTGCCTAAGCCTGGCAAGTGAGCCTCACTTGAACACTAGCAAATGGGAGAGTGCCCTACCCTCCACCATAGGTTAACCTGCAAGAGCTTCAAAGCTTTGCCCTCAAATGGATGATCATGAAGGAATTTGAGAGGTTTAGGAAAGAGACTGCTTGCTTTAGCACTCCCAGATCTGCTGCCTGAGGCAGTTTGTTTCCTCACTCTGCTGGCTCTATTTGTGACAGCAGTTTTATGCCTACCCAGCAGGATGTGTTAGCTGGCACAAAAACAGCCCAGTGGGGTGAGTATGATTGCATCCAGTCTAATACACTGAGACTGAAATCCTTACTTAGCATCTTCAAGTCACGACTAGGGTAGCTCCATTGAATCAATGGAATTTCTGGAGTAGACGGAACAAACCTCCACTGATTCAGTGGACTTTAATAATTTCTTACCATGCTAGGCAACAAGATTTCAGGTTAAATAAACATTATTATTGTCAAGCCAAGTGATAGTTACATATCAAAATGCAAAAACAAAATAGTTTGTTAACTCTAGTTTGGTGTAGACCAGGGGTTCTCAACCTTTTTACACTGCGGGCCTGACCATGCCCCCTGGATGGCTGAGAGGGCCGGATGGACCACGCCCCCTAGAAGTGGAAGTAAATGCACCCGCTTCCGCATTTATGATAGCCAGGGGCACATTTACGGCTGACACAATCATGCGTGGGTGCGTTTTACGGCTGTTGTAAACACATCCGTTTCCATTTCTGGGTGTGGTGGCAGTGAGCCACATGAATTGGTGCTGTGGGCCAGGTCTGGCCTGCAGGCTGTAGGTTGGGAACCCCTGGTGTAGACACTGCTTTCCTGGTGCCTTGCCAGAAGAATTCTATACACTTGTACAGACTTCAAAGCTGTGCCTTTGGACCTATTTTATGTTACGTATGTGTAGGGAAAATACTGTATTTTTGGGTACTGGAGTTTTCATTGGTATCTTTGGTCAGATTCATAGTTCTTTGTGGATTTTTTTTGTAGAGAACTATTAACATAGAGGGTTTTTCTTCTTCCATATTATAAAGTTAAAAAGCGCCAAGCAATTATGGTGGACTTATTACCCTATGGGTAAGATATTACAAGGAAATATGACATGAGGCATCTTAATAATTGTTTTGTACATAAAATATTTGATAGCACTGAACAGTGGTGATAACTGTGTTTATGGTTAAATGGAAATGTATTATTTGTACAGTTACCCAAGATATATGAAGGATTTTCACACTTAAATAAAAAACCCATGAAATAAAGAATTTTAGCTTGATTCATTTGAAATTTTGAATTATAAGCAAGTAATGCATATTTTTCAGAATGTTGTACAATTTCCAAATGTTTTACTAAGGAAGAATGCATAAAGTGCTGTGAAAAATGTAAAGTGAAGGTTAGGGTTCTATGATAAGTCTACAAATTTATAAAAGAATATTTCCTGTTCCCTTCTCATCTGGATCTGTCTATGTCCTATAAAAAGCGAGGTATCAGGGGGACTCTCCTTGGATTAGGCATGAAATCACTGTTGCTACTGGAGGAAAAGATCTCCCCTGAACATTTGTTTTCCAGATTCATTACTGATCTTTTCCGTATAGTATTGCCCCTGCCTTCCATATGACATTACTCTTAGTACAGTGACATTTTCCATTACTTTTTCTACCTTAGCATTGGTCCTGAAAACACCAAGACCACTGTGTGTGTGTGTGCGCGCGCACACACACGCACACTGATGAAAGGTCTCTTCAGTCTTGGGATACTTTAAATTACTGTAGATAAGACCAACATACTCAAATGGGGGCTGCTGGCAGACAGCAACATACTGTGTGAATATGGAGATGCAGAATCCTGCTAATTTACTAGTCTGCCGGTTATTGCCAGAAACATGATGACTTATGTTTAGACAATGACAAAACGAGGAAAGTGGCTTCATTTTGGCAGTCCAGGGATTGATTGGGACAAGAAAGAACTACTGTAGATGTCAGGGCTTTTCTGCTCATGCAGTTCCAATCTTGTGACTCTTGCTGTCCCCTGGTGGAAGCTGCAAACCAACACATCTGAAGAGTACCAAGTTGAAGAAGAGCATATCAGATGGAACTAGTGTAGAAAAATGAAGACATGTAGATGGACATAATCTCCTCTTTCCATATGTAGCAGCTGCTAAGGCTAATTCTTACTAGGCCTTGATAACATTCCAGAGACTGAACTGTGAGAGCAACTATCAATAACTTTATTCCAGAATTAAGGCATTTGTGTGCACTAACTCAGAAAGAAGCATTGGTGAACACAATAAGCCATACTCTTGGTAAGTGTGAATATGATGGTGCTTTTCATGTGCTTCCTGCTTAACCTCATAGCTGGCATATTGTGATATTATAATCTGGTTTTCTTTCTAGTACTATTATAGATATCGGCATTCTGTAAGTGCAGTTCCCAGTTCCTTGTATGTATTGCCCTTTGAGCAGTTATCATTACCAGGGCATGGGCATCAACTCAGCAGGAGAAGAGCAATGAGAACTATATCAATTCAACGGAGTCCAATTTTTTTGTCCAGCTAGCTCTTAATTCAGGGGTGCCAAAACTATGGCCCCCAGTGCCAGTTCATCCGGCTCGCACTGCCCTCGCCGCTCCTGGAAGCGGAAGTAAAACACTCCTGGATGGGTGTGTTTTACTTCCACATCCGGGAACGACGAGGGTGGTGCAGGCCGGATGAATTGGCACCAATCCGGCCCCTGGGGCCATAGTCTGGGCACCCCTGGTTTAAGCAGAGAAAATGGCAGTCTAAAATCTAATCCTGTTGCAAAACACAGATAGCAAGGTGTTTTACTTCTGCTTCTGGTGGGAGGAACCATGCGACCACCCCGCTGAACCACGACCGGCCCACGGACTGAAAAGTTTGGGCACCCCTGTCTTAATTCAAAGGTTAGTCACTTTTGACAAAAATGGCCTTTGACTTTCCCCAATCCATCAGTTTTGTCTGACTGACCCCATCCACACCAACAAAGGCATGAATTCCTCAGGAATTGTTTTCAAAAGTTCAGTTAAAGCTAAGTAATATGGGAGGAAAGCAATAGTATGTAAACAGAAAAAGTTGGTCACATCTTTGGACATCTTTAATCTCCTCACAGCTCAAGAGTGCAAGCTCTTTTGTAATGCTATTGCAAAAGATTTATTTTTTGATGCAAATTAAGCTAACTTGAATGAACAATGTGCCTAACAAAACAATGACTGCTGTTTTGCTGTAGAATCAGAAGTACTGGAAAGGTTGTACAGTACTTTATATGTCTGTTTAAAGTACAGTAGATTGTAATTTTGTGTGTGGTCTTTACTTTTTAAAGGGACAGAGCTCTAGTTTTGTGGAAAGGCCATTTGTGCAAATTAAAAAGACCTAGATGAGAAAAATACAGGAATCTACTAAATTCTGTTAACAAGAAAATATACTTTAGGACTTGGCTTCAGTCATGGGGATGGGTGGTGGGTGGGTGGAGAAAGAAATTCCAGTATATGGTAAAACTTAATAACTACTTACAAGCCGCTGATCAGTTCCCAGAATCTCTCCTTCACCGTGAAGTAGAATGGTAGCAAATTCACAATCAAATGATAAATAACCCCTTCTGGTTATCTACGCAGCTAAGGGAGCAATTAACTAGGGGTTTGTCAATATTGGGATGCTTAAGAAGTAACATTGCAATATTGGAAAATCGATCATTTCTTTAGCTCTGCAGAGGGATTGAGATGGTGAAAGTTTTCTAAAAGTGTGTATCAGGACACAGAGATGAGGGCTGTGTTAGCTTAGTGGTTAAGATGTTGAGTTTGATGGCTGGAAGGTTGGCAGGTCAGCAATTCAAGACCAGAGTGCGGCATGATGGAGTGAGCTCCTAGCAGTTCAAAAGCAAGAAACTGCAAGTAGATAAGCGGGTATCGCTTCAGTGGGAAGGTAAAGGAATTCTATGCACGTGTCTACTCATGCCTACCACATGACCATGAAAACATCTGCAGACGCAAAGCTGGCTCTGTGGTTGTAAACGGAGATGAGCACTAAACCCTAGAGTTGGATACGACTGGCTTTCGAGCAAGGGCTACCTTTACCTTTATCAGACTGGATCCAGACAGTGTTCCGTACGCTCTAGTGTCTAGTCATGCCTACCACATGGCCACGGAAGTCTGCAGATTCACTCACAATGCAATCCCATATCCGCGCACTGAAAACAAAATACCATTTAATGCAAAGGGACTTTCAGATTAAGTATTTATAGGATTGCACCGAAACAAAAATCACCTTCACAGTAATAATTTCGTGCCAGAAATTATTCTGGGTTGAAAGGATTTTTGCAGGAGAAACTCCTCCGCTCAGGGAACGCCCAAATGAGGCTCCTTTCATGTCCCCAAGAGCTGGGTCAGGGACGGGCGCTCAATCCGTCATGCAGTACTCGGGTCTCGAACTGTCGAGTTGCCAGCCTTCCAGCTAACGAGCCAAGCTTCTTAACCACCACCATGCCACCGCAGCCCCCTGCCTTCGCGGTCGTAATGGAATGGTATGAGGGAGAGAGAAGCCCTGGGCCTGCTGCTTAGTCTCTGTGGATGAGCTGAGAAGAGAAACGGACGCCCCTAATTTAGATGATCATCACGTGCCCCACTTTAGGCAGTCGAACATCCCCACCTCCTTGAGCTATCAAGAAAAGCCCGTCATGCTTTGCGCATCACGGAGCTTCTCTTACGGGAGTGCAAAGCCTGCCGGGAAATGTAGTCTTCGCTCGGAGCGTCTACCCCTCTTTCGCTACTCTCCTCCCCAGAGGTAAACAGAAACAAGCCAATCGCAGGCGGCGCGCCCACCCCCTCGGCACCGTGGGAACCAATCGCAGGGCCCACGTCCCTTCCCCAAAGGCGTTGTCTGAGGTGAAAGGTAGAAGGTTCGGGAAGGGGGGGGGGAGAGGCGCCGGTGGTTGCCACTGTTGGGTAGCGTAGCTGAAGATCCTGTTATCCTCACGCAGACCGGGAAGACGACGACGAGGAGGAGGACACACGGGTGGTCCTTCCCCCTCCCCCTCCTGCGCGCTCTGCCTTGACAATGGCGTTGGAAGCGGCGCTGGCGGCTGTCAGAGAACACGACGGGGCTGAGAGCGTCCTGAGCCGCTTCAACGAGCAGGTAAATATGAAGCGTTTTTGCTCCCTCCGCCCCGCCCCTCCTGAGCGGCAACGCCCCCATCCTCCCTGAAAAGAAGTTACGACCTCGCGCTCGCGAACCTTGGGGGGAGGGGGTGACGCCCCTCCCCCACTGCGTCCACCTCGCATCTTGCCTGCCCCCGCCCCCTCCCCCTCTGCGAACCGTTAGCCCGGAACGGCCGTTGGAAGGCGCGAGGAGGGCGGGGTGGGGGCGGGGCGGCCCTCTCCCTATTGTTCTCGAAAAATGCTCAGGAGCAGCTTCACGTATATATGACTACGTACATGACAGTGGGAGGTTTTCATTAATTAATTAAATTACATTTTTAAAATACCGTCCATCTGGGATATAATAATAATAAATTTTAATTTATACCCCGCCTTTCTCGGCCGAGGCCGACTCAAGGCGGCAAACAACACAATTAATACAATACAGTAATCCCAAAATACAATATAGCAATACAAAAAAAAATCAGTACAATAATAAACAGTACAAATCACTTAATAAAAAATTCAAAAAAATATCCCATTCAGAATATATCCCATTCTGGGCAATATAAAAATGTGATTTAATTAATCAATGAGAACCTCCCACTGTCATGTCCGTAGTCATATATACGTGAAGATGCACCGGAGGCTCCTGAGCATTTTCCCGAGAACAATTACATTTTTAATACCGTCCATCTGGGATATATCCCATTCTGGCCAGTATAAAAATGTAATTTAATTAATTAATGAGAACCTCCCACTGTCATGTCCGTAGTCCTATACACGTGAAGATGCACCGAAGGCTCCTGAGCATTTTTCGAGAACAATTACATTTTTAAAATACCGTCCATCTGGCATATATCCCATTCTGGGCGATATAAAAATGTAATTTAATTAATTAATTAATTAAATTACATTTTTGTATCGCCCAGAATGGGATATATCCCAGATGGACGGTATTTTTTTAAAAAAATGTAGTTTAATTAATTAATTAAATTTAAATTTTCCCATTGTCATGTCAGTAGCATCACATGTGGCACACAATTAAATAAACGACAGCAACATAATAATACAGCAAAAGGTGGAGCGATCGTCTCCTATTGTTCTCGAAAATGCCTCAGGAGCCTCCCGTGCATTTTCACATGTGATGTTACTGACATGGACAATGGGAGGTTCTTGTTAATTAATTTGCTTGCATACAATTTTTATACCCTCCATATCTCTGGATATTTCCCACTCCGGCCAGTGTACAAACAAACAACAGCTTTTTACAACTGGTAATAGAAGATCCCTGGTTGTTATTCAGATTAGCTGCGAAGTTTGGCTTTCTTGAGTTGCAAATGGTTAGTAAAGTAAAGGTTGCCCTTGCTCAAAAGCCAGTCATACCCGACTCTAGGATTCAGTACTCATTTCTGATAATAGCAAAAAAGCCAGTGCTGTGTGCATCTGCAGGCGTTTCCGTGGACATATGGCCGTCATGTCTCAACACCGGAGTGCACAGAACACTGTTTACCTTCCCACCAAAGTGGTCCCTACTTGCAATTTCTTGCTTTTTAACTGCTTGGTTGGCAGGAGCTGGGACAGAAACGAGAGCTCGCTCCATTGTGCAGTACTCGGCAATTGAACTCCGACCTTCCAGTAGTCGAGTTCAGCATCTTAACCACTTGAGCCACTGCAGCCCCTAAATGGTTAACAGATGGATGTAAAACAAAAGTTCTGGTTAGGTCTGAGGCATAAATTCATGTTTAAACTCTTGTTTCTGGTTTCAAAAGCCATGTTGACTAAGGATTATCTTTGAGCTTCATGGGAGATCTTCTTTGCTTCCTCTTTTATCCCATTGGGTTTTGAGGGATTTGTGAGAGGTACTGCACTATATTACTATATTTGTTTTATTATTTTTCCATTTGCGATTTTTTTTCGTTAGGACCAAATATTTGCTGTTTTTTTTTAAAAAAAAGGGTTCCTAAGAGATGTGGACGATGAAAATAGCACGTTCTTTTTCCTTTTGTGCACATTCCTTGTATCTTTGGGGTACATCACAAGACAGCCGGATTCACCGGAAGAGGCTCTCTTGGGGAAACATGAGGAGAGCAGGGAAAGAAGGAAGACCAAACATGAGATGAATTTGTTCAGTAGAATTCACAACCTATAGTTTGCAAGACCTGAGCAGGATGGTTAATGAGAGAACCTTCTGAAGATTATAGTTTCATCATAAGATTCTTGATGGAACTTTACAACAAAGTCAGAATCCTCCCAGTAGTATATCCTCAGAACATTCCAAAGGGCATTTTAGCTCTAATCCCATACTTGGTTCCTTTAGATCTGACTTCTCTTCTGAACCGATGTGGCACAGTGGTTAAACTCCCTGGTGGCTAACCTTGGCACTCCAGTTCCGGAACTTCAATTCCCAGAAGCCCAAGTCAGCACTCCTGCTGGTCAGGGCTTCTGGGAATTGAAGTTCCAGAACAGCTGGAGTGCCAAGGTTAGCCATTCCTAGATGGTGAACGTTGACACTCTAGATCAGTGGTTCCCAAAGTGGGCCCTACGCCCCACAGGGGACTTCAATTCCCAGAAGCCTAAGTCAGTATATTGGCTGATCAGTGCTTTGAGGAATTGACTTAGGCTTCTGGGAAATGGAGTCCAAGAACCAAAGTTTGGGAAACACTGCTCTAGATGTTCTTGAACTTCACTTCTGACTTGGGCTTCTGGTAATTGAAGTCGAAGAACACGTGGAGTGCCAAGGTTTGCCATCACTGGATTAACTTGCTGTGCTGCAGCCTGAACTGATGTGAGTTCATGATGGGGCTCAAGAATGAATTAGCATTCCATCCAAGGTCGGTAAAATTACTCAGCATATTTGGAACAAAAATGCTAATTACCTTATGAACCGGCCAGAGAGTACAGAAAGTGCTATGTGACAGAAAGGTATGACATTGTGAGGCAGTAGTTATACTAATTGTGTATTGGAAACTGGGGATAAGAAATAAACAATTTATGATATCGTATATAACCTATACCTATAAATCCAAGCCTTAACCATTGGAATGTGACAAAGGCTCCTGCACCCAGCCACACTAGCCCGTACCGAGCCTCCTGCACTCGCCCGAACCAGGTTCAAAGGTAACTGTCGAGTTGAGAAATGCGCCAGTGGGGCAAGAGCCCCACGAACACAAAGAAAAAGGACTTCAATTCCCAACGTTCTTTGCGCCGCACCACAGCCAATCAGGCTGAGAGGATCGAACAAAAAGAACGTTGGGAAACGCGTTGTGGCCATTTGTCTCCTTCTCCCCCGACCTACCTAACAAAAAAATAAACCACAAAATACACAAAAAAAAATCCGCAATGGCACAAAACCACAAAGAAAACACCTAACTACAACACAAAAAAACCCCACAAAGTACACAAACAAATAACAACTAATTACAAAAATAAACAATGAAATAAGAAAAATTAAACAATGAAATAAGAAAAATTAAACAACGAAATAAGAAAAATTAAACAAAACCAGAAATAACCAAACCAATTAAACAAACCTAAAACTCAACCAAAACAAAAAAGAACAAACAGAAACACCTCCCAGCCCACCACCACAAAAGCAAAACAAAGAAAAACCCCAGAAGAAAGAAAACCAGACAACTCACGTCCTCCCTCCACAACGACCGGAACAGAAATGAAGAAACAAAGAGACTACTTACCGGAAGAAGCCCCACCCAGAGGCCAGGAGAGAAAAAACACGTGAAATGAAACCAAAACCCCTAGCAGCCCCACCTACAGGGCAGAATAGTAAAAACAACTCAAAAAGACTCAACAGCCCCACCTAAAGGCCACAAGAGTAAAAACAAGTGAAAAACATAACAATAAATCACAATTTTACACAAATCACAAACATATGTCAAAAAAATAAAATAAAAAGATTTATAACATCCTGTGTTACGTGTTAACTCAAATAAAAAACCCAAAACATCTAAACACAGTTTAAAAACATTGAATGTAAAAAACATGTACTTTCACATTTTTAAAATTATTACCTACGGTACAACTATTTAAAAAAAACCCACAAAATAAAACATTATTTGGTTAAATAAAACAATTTGAAAAAATTATATCACCCTTTGTTCTTTATTTAATCCACAAAAAAAACCCCCAAAAAGCTGATCACGGTTTATAACAGCCCGGCATCGCCGGGCAAACTATGCTAGTACAATATAATTATTGCCTGGCCAGACATCTTGCTATGGTAATGGAGTAGACCATACAGCCAGCAACTCAATGCTAAGTGTTGGGCGACGGTAAATAACCTGATTCCCTAAAGAGACAATTGGGCTATGAGCGGATGAGCCCTTTAGTGATGGCCCCCTCAGTGGAGGAAATGCCACTGGAAACCATCAAATTGGGCCCAATGGCAAAATGGGCGACAGAGGAGCCACTTCACTATTCTGATTCCCAACTGTCATGGAGGCGGAAGAGGGCATGCCAGATGGACTTGCTGTGAAAGTGCACCTTGTCAATATTCTCAAGGCTGCGGCAGTCCATTGCAGTCTCAGTGTTTAAATCCTTAATGTCTCATTTCATAGGTGCCGTAAGAGATGGCTCCGTTATCACAGTGTGTGGGTCACATCATGGCAAACTGGGATCCACCTTAAACAAATTCACACTAATGGCATTTTCTATGTTTGTCATTCTTTCACAACCATCAACTGTGAAAATGATTTCCGGGGATACGAGTAGAAGCTGACAACAACAGTGATATAATACAATTAGGACTGGGATGGCTTAGTGGTTAAGATGCTGAACTTGATGACTGGAAGGTCGGCAGGTCAGTAGTTCAATACCCGAACACTGCACAACAGATTGATCTCCTGCCAGCCTATCAGTTCAAAAGCAAGACATTTCAAGTTGATAAATAGGTACCACTTCAGTGGGAAGTGAAAACAGCATTCTGTGCACTGCCACATGACCATGGAAATGTCTGCAGATATAGAAAGTGCTGACTCTAGCTTTCAAGCAAGGGTGATCTTTACCTATATAATACAAAAGTTCTTAAAGAAGAACCTGTCAAAATCTGTGTAGAACAGGGGCACCCAAACTCAGCCCACGGGCCCAATTAGGCCCTTGCATATCATTGATGCGGCCCACGGTGAGCACCTGGGCTCAACATGGACTGCCCCCACCATCTGATGTCAGCAGCTGTGGTGGCAGAGGCAGCGACCGCGCTTTGTCCAGGCTGCTCTGAGCAGCCTCTTGCTCAGTCCCATCCCCTCAGCAGCCTTTGCTAATTAGAGGCCCCTGGTACACTCGGGATGACGTTGCCGCAGTGCGCCAGGTTTACCCTTCCAGCGCCGCGAATTTTGAAACACAGGAGGCTCTGAAAATTTCCCGGAAGCAGCGATCGGCTTTAGCAAAGGCTGCTGAGGGGATGGGACCAAGCAAGAGGCTGCTCGGAGCAGCCCGGACAAAGCATGGTCGCTGCCTCCGCCGCCACCACTGCTGACGTCAAAAATGTCAGCAGTGTGAGCAGTCCGCCTCCACCCCCTGCAGCTGTGTGTCGGGGGCAGGACCGGCCCACTAAAAAAAGTTTGGGCACCACTGGTGTAGAAGAAGAAGACAATACGTTTTTTGGACCACTAAATTAAAAAATCATTGCGAGCTTTTGTGATTCAAGATCACTTCTTCAGGCATGCAAAGGCAGGGAAATCATCAATGAAAGTCTATTTTTTTTTTTGGCATAATGGAGTTTTCAGGCTCTGTTCTTAAAAATAAATGTGAAGTAGCAGTCCATTTTATATCCCTCCCCATTTAACAGACACAGGAAACCAGGCCTCTGCTTATTGCTCTTTCCAAATGGCTCCCTTGAGGCCACAGGCCCCCTCTCTGGCCTTGTCAAAGCAATGCATATTTCAGTATCCTCCATCAGGGAATTTGGGATGTGGGGGATTTGGTTCACACATTAGGTACTGTATTCCAATTGTACCCAACTCAAAGTAATTTAAATATTACCTAGTGGTTCAATCTGCAGTGACGTTTTATTTAGTGATCCAAAAAAGGTACTGTACTGTATTGCCTTCTTCTACATTTGTTTTGTATATGAATCACATGGTTGATTTGTTTGCCAAGATCTAGTAATATACAGTGGAACATCATACAACAATCGTCCCATATAGCAACAAAATAGCATAATAATTAGGTTTGGGGGGGAAATGGCATCCCGCATAAAAAATTTCCCTATGGAAAAAAATCATATAACAATTTTTCAATGGAAAAAAACACTTAGCGAAAAAAATCATTGTATGATGCATCCCATGCAACAATAAGCCCCATGGAATGGATTAAAATTGTTGTATGTGGTACCACTGTAATGATAAGATATTCAGTTGGATAACATCTTCCTTAGGTCTAACCAACACAATGCAAATGTGTCTAGGAATTTTGAGTTCTCTAGGACTTTTAATCAGGCTACCTAGGAGGGGAAAAACAGATGGCGAGGAGGAAACTGAAATTATTTTATTCCCTAAGTCTGATGCAGAATTGTAGACAATTCAGAAGCATATGCATTTGTGGTGTTTTGTTTAGTTAGGCCCTTAATAAAAGTTATTGTCAACTGGAAAAAAAAATGTTTCGCTCATGTTTGAAACAAACAGCTATGTTTCTTTTCCCACCCCAGATGAATAATGAATCTCTGATATTGCTACCCTTCTCACAAACTATGACGAGACTGCTTCCCCATTTTTAGTTTTTCCTGTAATATGAAGAACTGAAAGCAGAACATCTAGATTTGACAGTACTGTAGTTCGTTTTCTGTGCCACAGAAAATTGCTATTAAGATTGAGCTACTGAGTATCCCTGCTCCTTTGGACAGGATGTTGTAAGCAAGGCTACCTTTGAAGCTTCTCTAAGGTATCCTGGCCCACTGCCATATAGGGCTTTAAAGGTCAAAACCAGCACCTTAAATTGCACCCGGAGACAAACTGGTAACCAGTGCAGCTCCCGAAGTAGCGGTGAGGCATGGGCATATCGCCCACATCCCATCACCACCCGGGCTGCTGCATTCTGGACCAGCTGCAGCCTACGAATGGTCGTCAAGGGCAGCCCCATGTAGAGCGCATTACAATAATCTAGTCGGGAAGTGACCAGAGCATGGGTGACCATAAGCAAGGAGCCCCGGTCCAGGAGCGTGCGCAACTGATGAATCACCCGAAGTTGGGCAAAAGCCCTCCTGGCCACAGCCGCTACCTGTTCTTCTAGAAGCAGCCGCGAGTCCAGAAGGACCCCCAAGTTGCGCACTGGGTCTGTCTGGGGCAAAACAGCCCCATCCAGTACCAAAGATGGTAACTCCCTGGATAACACGGGGCCCCTTATCCACAGCCACTCTGTCTTGCTGGGATTCAGCCGAAGCCCATTGGCCCCCATCCAGACCCCAATGGCCTCTAGGCATCCGGATAGGATTTCAACAGCATCACTGGGGTCCCCACGGGCCAAGATGTACAACTGAGTGTCATCCGCGTACTGATGGTACCGCACCCCGTGGGAACGAATGATCTCACCCAGTGGCTTCATGTAGATGTTAAATAGGAGAGGAGAGAGCACCGAACCCTGAGGCACCCCATACTTGAGAAGCCTATGGCTGGACCTCTCACTCTCTAACCACACCGACTGGGTACGGCCCTCCAGAAAAGAGGAAAACCAGGACAACACGGTGCCCTGGATCCCCAGTCCTTTGAGCCGTTCCAGAAGGATACCGTGGTCTACGGTATCGAAGGCCGGTGAGAGGTCAAGAAGAGCAAGGACGGATGGATAACCCCCGTCCCGCTCCTGCCAGAGATCATCCATCAGTGCGACCAATGCCGTCTCCGTACCCTACCCGGGCCTGAATCCTGATTGAAAGGGGTCTAGATAATCCGCTTCCTCTGCAGCTGGCGCGCCACCGCCTTCTCCAAAACCTTACCCAGAAAGGGCAGGTTGGAAACCGACCTGTAGTTGTTAAGGACAGCTGGGTCAAGGGATATTTTCTTCAGGAGGGGGCGCACCAAAGCATGTTTTAGCGGTGCAGGAAATACCCCCTCCCGTAATGATGCATTTATTATCGCCCCGACCCAGCCACCTGTCACCACCTTGGAGGCTTTCACCAACCAGGTGGGACAGGGATCCAAAGGACATGTAGTGGCACGCACAGCTGCAAGGAGCCTGTCCACTTCATCAGGGACAACAGGATCAAACCGATCCCAGATCGTACAGCAAGACTGTGCTCCGGTGCCCCCCCCGACCCTCCCCATCCACGGCAGGATTCAGCCCAGAATGAATCCGATCGATTTTCTCCACCAGATGGTCAGCAACGTCCTCAGCCGAACCCTGCCAACCGGGCGCCGATCTCCCCCTACCGAGTCGGGACCTGGTTACCCGGAACAGGGCGGCTGGGGGATTATCAGCGGAGGCAATAAGGGTGGTGAAGTATTGCCGCCTCACCACCCCCATCGCCACTAGGTAGGCCCTAATAGCAGCTCTAGCTAGTGTCCAATCGGAGTCATCCTGGGTCTTCACCCAGCGGCGCTCTAGGCGTCTCTTTGCCTGTTTGAGTTCCCGCAGTTCATCCGTGAACCACGGGGATGACCTAACCCCACAGGTGCAGAGAGGCCGCAGTGGCGCGATTTCATCTAAGGCTGCTGTTGCCGTCCTGTTCCACAGGTCGACAAGTGCCTCAGGTGAATCGTGTAGCCGATCCAGAGGAACATCCCCCAGTTCCCTCTGGAATCCATCTGGATCCATTAGTCGCCGAGGGAGGGCCATTTTAATAGGCCCTGCCCCCCTACGATGAAGCGTCGCCCCCAGAAAGTCAAGAGTCACCAGATAGTGATCTGACCATGGCACAGGTGAGATGACTAAATCCTGTAATCTCAGATCACTCTGCCACTGCTCCGACAAGAAAACTAAGTCTGGCATGTGACCACTGCCCCTGGTCGGACCCCGAACTACCTGAGTCAGGCCCATGGCTGCCATGGAAGCCATGAACTCCCTTGCCACCTCAGAAGCCATCCCCAATGATGGCAAATTGAAGTCCCCCAGAACCATAAGCCTCGGGAACTCCAACGCCAGCATCGAGGCGGCTTCCAGGAGCTCAGGCAGGGCATCCCTTACCCTGCAAGGGGGCAGGTACAGGAGTAAGATCCCCAACTGACCCTTGAGGCCCAACTGTAGAAGCAGGGCCTCACAACCAGACACTTGTGGAGCAGTGGCCCTAGCAATTCCCAAAGACTCCCTGGCAACAATGGCGACACCACCGCCCCTCCCCTCACCTCTAGGCTGGTGCCAAATACCGAACCCAGCTGGACACATGTCCGAAAGAGGTACTCCATCCTCAGGTGTCAGCCAGGTTTCGGTGATGCATGCCAGGTCGGCCCGCCCCTCCTGGATAGAATCTTGGATCAGGGGGGCCTTATTACAGACCGATCTGGCATTCACCAGCAGCAGCCTAAGGGCGGGGTCACTCTGGATCTGCTGCTCAGGGCCCAGAGATGTACCTGCAGGGCTGGAATGAGGGACCGCACTTAAACATCGGACCCGCATTCCCCGAGTGCGGCCCGCCCCACGGTACCCGCCATACCGCCCCATGCCCGTCACAACACCTATATGGATCCCTGGAACCCCCCTAGATGGAATGCTGCCCCTCCTTCCTGGCTGGCAGGACCAACTCTCTCTCTTCCCACCCCATCCACAATCCCCCCTGGTTCCAGCAACAAGCATGAGCTCCCGGAACGAGCAGGGAGCGCTGGTGAGCCCCGGCGTCCGTGTCTCCTTTTTCTTCCCCCCAGGTGGGGAGGGCGGAGGCAGAAGCGATGGCTCCCACCTGCCTCAAATCCCGGGAGCCGGTGGCATGGGCTCCTGGAACGAGCAGGGAGCGTTGGCGTCTCCTTTTTCTTCCCCCCAGGTGGGGAGGGCGGAGGCAGAAGCGATGGCTCCCACCTGCCTCAAATCCCGGGAGCCGGTGGCATGGGCTCCTGGAACGAGCAGGGAGCGTTGGTGAGCCGCGGCGTTGGCGTCTCCTTTTTCTTCCCTTCCAGGTGGGGAGGGCAGAGGCAGAAGCGATGGCTCCCACCTGCCTCAAATCCCGGGAGCCGGTGGCATGGGCTCCTGGAACGAGCAGGGAGCGTTGGCGAGCCACGGCGTCGGCGTCTCCTTTTTCTTCCCCCCAGGTGGGGAGGGCGGAGGCAGAAGCGATGGCTCCCACCTGCCTCAAATCCCGGGAGCCGGTGGCATGGGCTCCTGGAACGAGCAGGGAGCAGGGAAAGGGGCTGGATGGAAGGTCTTTGCAGCCACCTCTTCCTGCCTTGATACAGCTGCCGGCCCTCTCTTCTCCTTCCTGGTCCAGCGAAGGAGGCCTTTGGGAAAGGGGCTGGGTGGAAGGTCTTTGCAGCCACCTCTCCCTGCCTTGATACAGCTGCCAGCCCTCTCTTCTCCTTCCTGGTCCAGCGAAGGAGGCCTTTGGGAAAGGGGCTGGGTGGAAGGTCTTTGCAGCCACCTCTCCCTGCCTTGATACAGCTGCCAGCCCTCTCTTCTCCTTCCTGGATCAGCGAAGGAGGCCTTTGGGAAAGGGACTTGGTGGAAGGATCTCTAGCAGATTGGGAGTAAAGTGATCCCTTGTCTGTCAATTCCAAATTCCTCCTAGCTTGTTGAGAAGAAGGAAGGAAGGAGAGCCTTCTCCATGACTTATATAGAGGATTTTTAAAAGACTCCTTTCTTTCAACAGGAGGAAAATAAACTGTATAGGAGCTAGACTGCTATAGTTCATGAAGTGATCCTGTGCCTCTTGGATGAGTTCTTCCAGGTGTGCCCCGAAATACTCCATTTAAGAATCTATTGCTAGTGGAACTATTTATATCTATCTTCTGCAGCTGCATTGGAGCATCCTTTCTACCAGCCAGGAAAATTAAGGACCCAATCCTAATCCCTTTCTGCTAGCCATGCAAGAGAATCTTGATTGCTCTCCCTGTCATTAGAATTAATGTTCCTAATTTAAAATATAAAATAAATCAAATTTCCAAGTACCCTGGGTTAAAATGAATGTAGAAGAAGTCTGTCTAAAATAAATTGAGTTCTATTTGAACTGGAGAGAAAACTGCAACCTAAGTGTAACAATTTTTTATGTTGTAATTGAATTGATTTAGGTGCTAATGTAAGAATAAATTAAAACTTACTCTGATAAAACTAAATGTGTAAACTTCTATGTGAAAACTGGATACATTTAAAAATATATATTTTCTCTCTTCAGAATAGAGCAACATTCAAATTTGAACCATCAGATGAAGAAAAAAGAAAGGTAGGCATATTAAAATTACTTTCAGACTTGTGTGTTTTCCTTGGTTTTTATCTTTTATATTGCATTGTATATTTTCACAGAATATGTAGTCTGCTTGTCTTTTTTAGTAGCAGTGCAAGGTTTTATTTAGTTTGGTGTTTTTGTGAGCTGAGCTGAATATGGTTGACTAACTAGATATTTTCTTAAGATTATATGGGTAAATCTGATTAACCTAAACAAGTTCCTGTTTTCCTGCTCATTCTGTTGTCATGGTTAGATCCAAATACACATTTTCACAGTGTGTGTAGACTTATTTCTGAATGAAAAAACCTGGTACACATTTTTTTTTTCAGATTTAAAGGAGTGCATACATATCTCTACAAATTTAAATCCATTTGTCCTGATGGTAGACTAGAATGGGTAAATAAGGAAATAAATTAAGTGAACCATTTTCATTTGTACTCATTGCTGTATATGTAGGACAAATATCTGACATTTCCAGATACCTACCTGAAATGTTTGACACACCTGACATTTCCAAAACCTCTTTTAGAGAGCCCATTTCATGTCATCTATTAGATGGACAATTGTTAGGCTACTATGGCTTAATGGTTAAGACGTTGAACTTGACAACTTGAAGGTCGGCAGGTTAGCAGTTTGAGACCTGGATGCTGCACGTTGGAGTAAGCTCCCATCACTGTCCCAGCTCCTGCCAACCTAACAGTTCGAAAGCAAGAAATTGCAAGTAAATAAATATGGGTACCACTTCGATGGGATGGTAACAGCATTCCGTGGACTCCAGTCTCTAATCATGCCTGCCACATGCCCATGGAAACGTCTGCAGACGCAGATAGCACTGGCTCTTTGGCTATAAATGGAGATGATCGCTGAACCCTAGAGTCAGGTACGACTGACTTTTGAGCAAGGACGACTTTTGCCTTACCAAAAGATGAGGACTATTAATGTTAGGAAACCAGTTAGTGTGCATATTATGAAGCTGTCTTGTCTCTCAACTCCTCTAGATTAAGCTAAATTCAATATTGCTAATCTTAGCCTGCAGCTAAGATTTTATGTGGCCTCTTATTACAGTGTCACAGTTTCTTCTTTCCCTTCACTTGTAGAGGCAATAGATGTTATTGGCCTGCGTAAGAGTTTGTGTGAATTATAGAGAAAATGAGAGGGAGAAGGTTGGTTACTTATTATCTGCTTTATTCCTAGAGTTCTTATTGACTTGATTAAAATCATTCTGCCCAATGAAGGCCTCCAAGACAAAATTGAATTCAATAAATTAAAAAAATGCCTATCTCATGAGTCCCCTATGGAGGGCTTAATTAAAATCTACAGCGAATTTAAAATTGAAAAAGCCCTGGGTCAAATGATGTAATGAACTGCAAAATCTTAAGGGTAGGTCTAGAGAAGACAGCGTGACATAATGCCAATTATCATTTGTTTGAAAGATGCAGAACGTCATGTACTTTGGCACATAATCCTCAGGGAGACCAAAATACTGGGGACTGCTGTTGGGACCTGTTCTTTTATGGCAAGTGACACTCTTTTCTTATCGAGCAACGTGGAGTTTAGTTTTTAGCTGTGTGCTTCTTGTCTGTTAACAAAGGAGGAGAAATTGGAATACAGTAGAACCTCGGATAAAGTCCAAACTCCATTCCACAAGTTTGGACTTTATCCGATTTTGGACTTTATCCGAATCAAATGGGCGATGCATCGGATAACATCCAAATAACGGACTTTATCCGAGGTTCCTATGCCAAATACCTCGGATAATGTCAATTTTAAAAATGGTTTTGGACTTTATGCGATGCATCATGTGTGCATGAAAACTGTGACTTTATCCGAATCAGACTTTATCCGAGGTACCACTGTATATCTGTTATGGAAGTCTCCTCTTCTTAGTTTCGTTTATATAGATTAAGATGTGATAGCTGCAGGGTTCAACTAGATATTTGCAACTTAGAATAGCTAGATGAAATATACAATCACACACACATGAAAAAGTGTTTTGACATGTTTGTCTGAGAAAATAATTATTCTCTTTGTTTCTAATAGATTTCTTATCATTGCATAAGTAATTTTGATAATTTTGTTCAGTATGTTTGTACTGTCATTAATAATTTTTATTGCTTTAATTGCTTTGACGTTTTTGCTCAGCTGAAGGGCAATAAAGCAATTATTCAGTTAAATATTCTGGCCACTGCTTCTTTGAGCTTCTGCCATCGGGATGGAGATATAGAACAATGAAGGTAAAAACGAGCCATCTCAAGAACAGTTTTTTCTCCAGAGCAATTTTGGCCTTAAATGGAAACTCTGGACTCTGAAGTCATCTTATCTTATTTTAAAACTTTAAATTTTTTAGATTTTTAATTTTTAGGATTTTAGAATTTTAAAATTTTAAAGTTTTGAAATTTTTAAATTGTACTGTATGGTACTATCTTAATTGGTGTTTCTGTAGCTGCTTTAAATTAAGGGGTACGCCTTATTTGAGTTGATATATAGCAACCGAGAAATTTCGTTGTTTCCGCAAGGGGACAATGACAATAAAGATCTATCTATCTATCTATCTCTCGGACATATGTCCAGCTGGGTTCGGTATTTGGCACCAGCCTAGAGGTGAGGGGAGGGGCGGTGGTGTCGCCATTGTTGCCAGGGAGTCTTTGGGAGTTGCTAGGGCCACTGCTCCACAAGTGTCTGGTTGCGAGGCCCTGCTTCTACGGCTGGGCCCCAAGGGTCAGTTGGGGATCTTGCTCCTGTACCTGCCCCCTTGCAGGGTAAGGGATGCCCTGCCTCAGCTCATCGAGGCCGCCTCGATGCTGGCGTTGGAGTTCCCGAGACTTATGGTTCTGGGGGACTTCAATTTGCCATCGCTGGGGATGGCCTCTGAGGTGGCAAGGGAGTTCATGGCTTCCATGGCAGCCATGGGCCTGACTCAGGTAGTCCGGGGTCCGACCAGGGGCAGTGGTCACATGCCAGACCTAGTCTTCTTGTCGGAGCAGTGGCAGAGTGATCTAAGATTACAGGATTTAGTCATCTCACCTGTGCCATGGTCTGATCACTATCTGGTGACTCTTGACTTCCTGGGGGCGACACTTCATCGTAGGGAGGCTGGGCCGATTAAAATGGCCCGCCCTCGGCGACTAATGGATCCAGATGGATTCCAGAGGGAACTGGGGGATGTTCCTCTGGATCGGCTACACGATTCACCCGAGGCACTCGTCGACCTGTGGAATAGGTCGGCAACAGTAGCCTTGGATGAAATCGTGCCACTGCGGCCTCTCCACGCCCGGGGGACTAGGTCATCTCCGTGGTTCACAGATGAACTGCGTGAACTCAAACGGGCAAAGAGACGCCTAGAGCGCCGCTGGGTGAAGACCCAGGATGACTCCGATTGGACACTAGCTAGAGCTGCTATTAGGGCCTAGCTAGTGGCGATAGGGGTGGTGAGGCGGCAATACTTCACCACCCTTATTGCCTCCGCTGATAATCGCCCAGCCGCCCTGTTCCGGGTAACCAGGTCCCTCCTTGGTAGAGGGGGATCGGTGCCCGGTTGGCAGGGTTCGGCTGAGGACTTTGCTGACCATCTGGTGGAGAAAATCGATCGGATTCGTTCAGGATTGAATCCTGGCGTGGATGGGGAGGGTCGGGGAGGTGCCGGAGCATTGTCTTGCTTTACGATCTGGGATCAGTTCGATCCTGTTGTCCCTGATGAAGTGGACAGGCTCCTTGCAGCTGTTCGTGCCACTACATGTCCTTTGGATCCCTGTCCTACTTGGTTGGTGAAAGCCTCCAAGGAGGTAACAGGTGGCTGGATAGGGGGGATAATAAATGCCTCTTTGCGGGAGGGGGTATTTCCTGCACAGCTAAAACATGCTTTGGTGCGCCCCCTCCTGAAGAAATTGTCCCTCGACCCAGCTGTCCTTAACAACTACAGGCCAGTTTCCAACCTGCCCTTTTTGGGTAAGGTTTTGGAAAAGGCGGTGGCGCGTCAGCTGCAGAGTGTCCTGGAGGAAGCGGATTATCTAGACCCCTTTCAATCAGGGTTCAGGCCCGGATATGGAACGGAGACGGCATTGGTCGCACTGATGGATGATCTCTGGCGGGAGCGGGACGGGGGTTGTCCATCCGTCCTTGCTCTTCTTGACCTCTCAGCGGCTTTTGATACCGTCGACCACGGTATCCTTCTGGAACGGCTCGAAGGACTGGGGATCCAGGGCACTGTGTTGTCCTGGTTTTCCTCATTTCTGAAGGGCCGTACCCAGTCGGTATGGTTAGAGAGTGAGAGGTCCAGCCCTAGGCCCCTCAAATATGGGGTGCCTCAGGGCTCTGTGCTCTCTCCTCTCTTATTTAACATCTACATGAAGCCGCTGGGTGAGATCATTCGTTCCCACGGGGTGCGGTACCATCAGTACGCGGATGATACACAGTTGTACATCTCGGCCCGTGGGGCCCCCAGTGATGCTGTTGAAATCCTATCTGGATGCCTAGAGGCCATTGGGGTCTGGATGGGGGCCAATGGGCTTCGGCTGAATCCCAGCAAGACAGAGTGGCTGTGGATAAGGGGCCCGCGTTATCCAGGGAGTTACCATCTTTGGTACTGGATGGGGCCGTTCTGCCCAACTTGGGGGTTCTTCTGGACTCGTGGCTGCTGCTGGAAGAACAAGTGGCGGCTGTGGCCAGGAGGGCTTTTGCCCAACTTCGGGTGATTCGCCAATTGCGCACGCTCCTGGACCGGGGCTCCTTGCTTATGGTCACCCATGCTCTGGTTACTTCCCGACTAGACTATTGTAATGCGCTCTACATGGGGCTGCCCTTGACGACCATTCGGAGGCTGCAGCTGGTCCAGAATGCGGCGGCCCGGGTGGTGATGGGGTGTGGGCGATATGCCCATGCCTCTCCCCTACTTCGGGAGCTGCACTGGTTACCAGTTTGTCTCCGGGTGCAATTTAAGGTGCTGGTTTTGACCTTTAAAGCCCTACATGGCAGGGGGCCGGGATACCTTAGAGACCGCATCGTCCCAAGAGTGTCTGCCCGTCCAACCAGAGCGGACAGGAGGGGTTCCCTAGTGGTGCCACCGGCTAGGGATGCACATTTGTCTAGCACCCGAAGGAGGGCCTTCTCCGTGTCCGCACCAACTCTCTGGAACCTCCTGCCAATAGACCTAAGACTCCAAAGTGAACTGCTGCCCTTCAGGAAAGGAGTGAAGACCTGGCTGGCAGGGCAGGTGTGGGGCCCGAATGGGACTATGGTGCCCGCCTGCTGGCTTGTATAAGAACTTTCTCCTCCTCCTTTGTATAGTGGGTGGGTGGGACATAGGGGTTTTTAAAGGGGGTGGGTTGGGGGGGGGGTTTATAATTATTTTTTATAATTGTTTTTATGTCTTTTGTGAATTGTTGTGATGCCACCCTGAGTCGGGTTCTGCCTGAGCGGGCGGCATATACAAATTTGACTATAAATAATAAAAATAAATAAATAAATCTATCTATCTATCTATCTGAATGAATAAATGAATGAATGAATGAATGAATGAATGAATAAATAAATAAATAAATAAATAAATAAATAAATAAATAAATAAATAAATAAATAAATAAATAAATAAATAAATAAATAAATAAATAGCTAGCTAGCTAGCTAGCTAGCCAGCCATAATTACACTATGGAATTATTCATAGATTTGGGCTTTTATGAATAGAAAGAAAGCTAGGCTAAAACATTCCCCAGTGGGGATTAAGAGAATGCTGAAAAAAGGGAGGAAAGCTGGTACCTAGGTGGAAGAGGCGGGGCTGCAGTGGCTCAAGTGGCTAAGATGTTGACTGGGAAGCATAAGGTCAGCAGTTCGATTCCCGAGCACTGCAGAATGGAATGAGCTCCCGTCTTTGTACCAGCTCCTGCCAACCTAGCAGTTCGAAAGTAAGAAATTGCAAGTAGATAAATAGGGACCACTTCGGTGGGAAGGTAACAGCATTCCGTACACTCCGGTGTCTAGTTATGCCTGCCACATGACTATGGAAATGTCTGCAGAAGCAGACAGCGCTGGCTCTTTGACTTTGAAAACAGATGAGCACTGAACCCTAGAGTCAGATACGACTGACCTTTGAGCAAGGGAAACCTTTACCTTTACCTAGGTGGAAGAGGAATAGACAAGAGTACTGTAGCTGAAAAGGGGGACTGGGAAAGGAGCACATAGATGTAAAAGACACGGAGAGAACCATCCCATTGCCATCACTTCTAACATTCCTAGAAACAGAAATGAAAGCTACCTGAAGAAATCAGGAGAGAAAGACAAAATTCAAGATTAGCATGGATCAGGTTAAGTGCATTCAGCACACCCTGGCTAGTGGGATATGCTGCTAGGCGCTCACCATGCCTGCTGGCAGAGCCATGTTTTTAGAGCCTTCCTGAAGGGGTAAAGCTCTGCCTGAAGGCACAGTTCTGGTGGCAGGAGGTTCCAAAGGGTCGGGGCTGACACCGAGAAGCCTCCCCTCCTGGTCCCAGTAAGATGTGCGTCCCTGGCTGATGGGACCACCAGAGAGCCCCTCCGGTCTGCCCTTGTAGGATGGGTCGAAAACCTTGGGACGATGCAGTCTCTTAGATATCCTGGCCCATATGAAATTGCATAGCTTTAACTAAGAGGCAGAGGTTCCCAAAATTGGCATCCATATGTTTCTGGATTGCAATTGCCATAAGCTCTTACTATTGGGTAGCCTGGCTAGCATCTGGGGTCTCAAGTTTTGAAATCACACAGGTAGAGGGTACCAAGCTGTTACTATATTCTTAAAAAGAGGCTGCAATTAAATGCATAATGTAACTTTGTTTTAATTAAGACACCCATGACTATATCTTAAAGTTCAGAAATATTTGAATACCTTGGATATTAACAACAAATTGCTCTGTTTTGATTTTCAGGAAGCTGGTAGTTGATAGTGCTAAAGAATATTGATAGCATACTTCTTTGTTGTTACTTGAATAAACATATAATTAGAAGTAGGGTACATTGTGTTTCTCTGTTGTAAATATCCTAATAATGAACCAGGTGGAACTCATTATAATCAGCACATCTTGAAGAGCATTGGCCAGAATTCTGTTGATTAATTATAGTGGTATAAGTGCAGTAGTATAAATTGTATCCTCAAATTGCTGCTAGTTAACAAGTCATCGCTTTTATTCCTCATTGCAGTGGTCACATGATATTGTGTCAAAATGAGGAATGCAAACAGCAACTTTATTAAATAGCAGACGTTTGCCAGAACAGTTTATATACAGTGATACCTCATACAACATCCAAACTTGGTTCCACAAGTTTGGACTTTATACGGATTTGGACTTTGTATGAGGCATGCAAAATCCTAGCCGCGATGCCTCATACAACGTCCAAATCCTTGCTGCGATGCCTCGTACAACGTCGTTTCCATAGAGATACATTGTACTGTAACATCACCGACTTCAGGGCAAAGTCAAGGAAACAGACAGGAAACTGACAGAACTTATTTTATTTATTTATTTATTTATTTATTTATTTATAGTCATATTTGTATATGCCGCCCACTCAGGCGGCATTACAATAATTCTAGAAATACATAAAAAATATTATAAAAACCCACAACCCACCCCCTTTAAAAAAAACCCCATATCCTGCCCACCCATCCCACCTACTATACAAAAGGAAGAAGAGAGAGTTCTTATAAAAGCCAGCAGGCGGGCACCATAGTCCCATTCGGGCCCCACACCTGCCCTGCCAGCCAGGTCTTCACTCCTTTCCTGAAGGGCAGCAGTTCACTTTGGAGTCTTAGGTCTATTGGCAGGAGGTTCCAGAGAGTTGGTGCGGACACGGAGAAGGCCCTCCTTCGGGTGCTAGAACTTTAAGAAATCATTGTCTAAAGGCTAAAAACATTACAAAAACATGTCAAACAACCCTGATTATCCAAGAACCTGAAGAATGCTGCAAAAATCCCAGGAATGCTTATAAAAATTCTGATGAAAAAATTCAAAAAAATCCAAAATCACGCTCAAAACCACTCCTAAACACTCTTTACCTCGTGCAAAACCCACAAGAGCAATGCACGCATGTGTCCTGCCTTTTATACTGCCCAGGCACAATGCAACCTGGGAAAAACCCCAATGCCTCATACAAAGTTGAGCGACTTTGTATGAGGTAACTTTTTTCAAGAAATTAGGCGATGTTGTATGAATTCGATGTTGTACGAAGCGGACTTTGTATGAGGTATTACTGTAATTCAATTTAAACCACTGTCCAATGGGATTGTGGCCATTGGAACTTTATGATAGATAGGGTGCATTCCAAAATACAGTGATTAACACTTTTTATTTTCCTTTTGCATTTAAAGCAACTGTGTGAAAAAATATTGCATCTACTGGACAAAGATATAGAAACATCATGTAAAGTAACTTGCCTGGAAGCTCTTCGCATACTTTCAAGAGATAAGAAAGTCTTAGTTCCAGTAACAACAAAGAAGAACATGGAGATCTTGATGAAGCTGGCAAAGCTAGACACTGCAGAGGATCATTTGGAGGATGTGACTGGTTTCCCTGTCATAGTAGAATCTTTAAAATGCCTTTGTAATATTGTTTTTAATAGCCCAGCTGCACAGAAACTTAGTCTGGAGCTGAATTTAGCAGCTACGCTTTGTAATCTCCTGAGAAGATGCAAGGATCAACAATTGGTTGAAGACATCAAATGCTTTGATTTGCGCCTTCTCTTCCTCCTCTCCCTTCTGCACACAGATATCAGATCACAGTTACGTTATGATCTCGAAGGATTGTCACTGTTGACTCAAGTCTTGGAAAGCACACTTAACATAAGATGGAGAGATAAATACATCACAGCAGAAGACCAAGAAATGTCACCCTTATCATTACAAGAGGCAGACTGTGCTATTGAAGCGCTGAAAGCTCTCTTTAATGTTACTCTTGACAGTTGGAATGTACACAGTGAGGTAAAGCTTGAGTTCAGATAGTGTGATCAATTTTATTTCTCTGCCAGAGGTATTCAACTGGGATCACTATTTTATATCTCAGCCCAAGTACAAGTCAGTATTATTCATGATGACATTTTTTGCTTGAATATAGTTTCCAAACATTATGCATTAATTTCAGAAAAGAATGATCTGTTTATCTGCAGTTGAACTTCCCATTCCAATCTTCTAGAGCAATGTTTCTCAACTTTTGGTGTTTGGTCTTCAATTCTCAGAAGCCTAAGTCAGTTCCCCAAAACACTGATCAGCCAATGTACTGACTTAGGCTTCTGGGAATTGAAGTCACCCTGTGGGGCTTGGCCTGCATTGGAAAACGTTCTAGAGTGAGTCTCAAGTATAGGGTGATATCACCTACCTTGCATCTAAGAGTGTGTAATGATGCTGTTATTGTACAGAAAAATCCTGTTTGCTCTGTCTACACTAGACATTTTGAAATTTGGATACCAATCTGCTACCTGACAAGCTCGCTCTCTTCAGCAGTAGTCTGTCC
This sequence comes from Bradypodion pumilum, assembly GCA_035047305.1. Lineage (NCBI taxonomy): Eukaryota > Metazoa > Chordata > Lepidosauria > Squamata > Chamaeleonidae > Bradypodion > Bradypodion pumilum. The sequence goes on from JAWDJD010000005.1 coordinate 33,247,291, forward strand.
TCTGCTGTCACTAGCTGAAAAATCTGGTGATAGCCAGGATCCTAGCCTGCCACTGGGATCTACTTTTCTTTGAGGCTAATGTTAATTTTAAATTTGCAAAGAGAAGAATAATTATTTTTAGGGAGATAGGAAGGAAGACTTTAAAAATTATTCCTATTGCTGAATACTGCAAAAAACAAGGCTTAATTTTCTTCATACTAGACTTGATATGGACTGGTATAAGCAGAGGTTATTGCCATTTAAATATTTCTAGACTTAGAAAGGCTGCGGGTCAAATGTAGCAATACATCTCTTGAGTAGTACTGGAAGCTTCACATTTGTAGATCGATCTTTATATAACTAAAACTGAGGTGTCATGCTGTATGTTACCAATACACAGTGTGATGCCTGCACCCCGAGCCCTGGAAACGGCACCCCGCCTACTTCAAACTTCTGGGATGGCCGGCGCGGGGGACCCGCAGACCATTTTGGGGTCTTTCACCCCAAAAACTGGCTGCAAAGACCCCTCCCCCACCAGCAGCATGAAATGGTGGGGAGGCAGTAATACGCATGCGCCAGAATCTGCGCAGGCACAGAAGCCAGACCGGAGTTTCCAGGTGGCGCCGCCTGGAACTCTGGGCAGGCTTCTGCACCTGCGCAAATTCTGGCGTATGTGTATTACCGCCTCCCCAGTTGGGAGGCTCCACTGGCTGGCCATCATTTCGGCCGGAGGACGGTGGGTGGCCCTTCTCCGGAAGGCATGGGCTGATCAGATCGCTCAGTTCGGCCCATGCCTGCCGGAGAAGCCAAGGCCCTTCTCCGGCAGTCATGGGCCGAACGGGGCGCCTGTACGCCGGCCACCTTCCAGAGAAGGGCAGGTGGGCCTTCCGCCTTGGCTTCTCCGGAAGGCATGGGCCGACTGGAGTGCTCCATTCGGCCCATGCTCTGTTCAGCCCATGCCTGATGCCAGGAACTGCGCATGGACTGAGGTTTTGGGCGCCTAGCCCGAGAGAGCGCCGCCGCCCGATCCGTGACATACATCTTCACAGGTGCGAGGCAAGGCGGAAGCGATGGAATAGGCTCCATGGAAGAGGATGCCCCACAGGTAAGGCGGCCATCGAGTGGGGAGTGGCCAGTTTCTCAGGGGCGCAGGGGGCCGGCTAGCCAGGCTCCATGCAGCCCAGCCCTGGGCTTCTGCGCCTCTCCCGGCAGCGTGGCCTGTGTCTCCAGGCAATGGCCGCACCTCTGGAAGTGCTGGCCGTTGCCTGGAGACGCAGGCCATGCTGACGACAGTTGCATGGAAACCCCGGGCTGGACTGCACGGAGGAGGATGCCCAACAGGTGAAGGCAGGGACACGGGGGGGGGGGGTGACTAGCCAGCAGATGGGGGGCCTTCATAAAGCCCAGCCCGGCGCTACCCCATGTCCCGCCAGCATGGCCTGCATCTCCAGGCAACGAACGGCGCTTCCGGAAGCAGTGTGTTGTCTGGAGACGCAGGTCAGGGATGGTGTGTGAGAGAGGGGGGGGGAGAGAGAGCAGAGTCTGAGTATGCCACTGCTCTCTGTGTGTGACTGTGTGTGCAAGCGCACAGAGGATGAATAAAGAGAAAAAGTGTGTGTGTGTGTGAGAGAGGGAGAGAGAGAGAAAAAGAGAGACAGGGAGGGGGGGAGAGAGAGAATGGATGTGTGTGTGAGAGAAGGTGCGTGGATGGAGGCCACGCTCCAACTCAACCCCGGGAGGTAGAACAGACCCCCCAAAACCCCACCCGTGCGAATCCGGGCACCCCTGCTAATAGCTTAAAACAAGTTAGACAAACCACGTGAACCAGTGAAACATGTTCCATAGTAAGTTTTAGTGTAGTAGTCCTGTTCCAACTTAGTTCTGTCATGTGTAGTCTTGGCAACTGATAATTTGTATTTATACAGAATGACTCTCATGAATTTCGTTATATGGCTGCCATCCTACGTCACTGCTTGTTATCTTTGGGGCCTACTGAAGAAAAGACAGAAGAGCTGCACAGGTTGGTGAATCTATATCTTTAGCAACATAATATTTTTGTTTGGTACCTTTCTGTTAGAGTTAATAGATCTGCTTGGACCATCCTCTTTGTTGTTTCTTCAAATGAAGTCAATTTTTAGGAAAGTGTTTTTACTGCACTTTCACTAGGAAGTTGATATACTGTGTTTGTGGTTGCTCACATATTTCTAATAAGTTCAAGAAAATAGAAGGAATACATGCATATGTTTTAAAGTTGTGGCATGCACAAGAATATTAGAAGAGTACATTTTTGTAGTTGTGCTGATTTCAGAAGGGAATTGTGAAAGAGATGATTCAAATACAGGTCTTAGAACCCTGTTCTAGACTTGGCTTCCTGGTCCTCCTTATAAGATGATTTTTGTATAAGTAAGCTACAGCATTTGCGTGGTATCTGGCAGTTTCTGTGGAAGCTGATTTCAGTTCAATTCTAGGAGGTTGGGTGTGATACAAGTTATAGATGAAACTGGGCAGGGGCTTGGAAAAGGTTGTTTTATCCTAACTTTAGTTAAAACTGTGATCATTAAAATTGAATAGCTTTTTGGGATCTTTATGAACTAGGAGATAGAGTTCCATTGGCTGAAATCCAGTGGTAACTATGTTACTAGAGTGTGGATTTGGTGAGTCTGCACCTCTATAAGTTCCTTTGATTCTACAAGTCTGCTCTAATTGTGATTTAGTACTGGATTTTGGCTACTGTGTGATTCACAATATGCTAGGGTTTACCATATGTATCTTCTATTCAAATGAGAAATAAGTGGTTTGTATCCCTTTGAATTAGTGATCTCCAAATACAGAAGTTCTATCTTTACCAGCCCTGCTCATGTTCTGAAAACCTGCCTATTGCTTTTATTAAGACAGTCCATCTCTTGTCATTCACTGTTTTTCCTGTTGCCTTCAACCTTTCCTAACATTGTGTTTTCTAGTGAATCTGCTCTTGTCATGAGGTGCCCAAAAAGTGATAGCCTTAGTGCAGGGATTCTTAACCTGCAACCCACAGGCCGAATGTGGCCGGCGGCGCCATTTCATGTGGCCCCCACTGCCTCCACCACACCAGGAAGTGCCATGTGCTGGAGGAAGGGCAAAATGGCCGTCTGACCCCCAAAGCTTGACTGAGGGAGCATGACCTAGCCACTGGCTTTAAAAGGTTGAGAACTCCTGCCTTAGTGTAACATTTTAAAGAGTTTTTCTAGTCAGTACATTACAGGGTAAAACTCGGGAAAATTAGAGTATCATGCAAATGTTCATTCATTTCACTTAAAAGGTGAAACAAATATATGAGATAGACTCACTACATGCAAAGCGAAATATGTCATGCCTTAATTCATTATAATTGTGATGATCATGGCATACAGCGTACATGAGATTATGTGATGATTTTGGGCTACATGAGATTGGGGGGTTGGGGTTTTCATAAACTGTAAGCCGTAAGCATCAATATTATAACAAAGTAAGGCTTGAACTATCTTGCTTTGCATGTAATGAGTCTATCTCATATATTTGTTTCACCTTTTAAGTTGCATTACTGAACTGAATGAACATTTGCACGATATTCTAATTTTCCGAGTTTCACCTGTATGTAACTGACATTTGAGTGAGAGAAAGATAAAATCAGATCTATCTGCATTTGCAGTTTAATGTTTGCTTTCCTGGTTTGAATAAATGATACATATGGTAAATCCTAGCATATTGTGAATTTATCTATCATGTCACTTTTAGAATACAGTACTGTACTTGAAAAATGAACAATTAAAATTATTGCATATTAAGGCAAATGTCACGGTTTCCTACTAATAAGATTTTAAACAAGGTTTTCAGTGGTGTTAAACAGTTGTTTGCTTTCACATTTGCATATCAGGAGGGGGCTGAGAGCTTGAGTAGGTGGATGTCACATCTTAGTGATTAATGATCGCTAGAAAGCTGAGAGAGAGAGAGAGAGAGAGAGAGAATAATATAGCTAATACTTCTTCCCCTCTCCCCCTCCCCAGGAGGAATGCAAACACTATTGTGTGGATCTGTCCACAGTGGCTGACTTCCTGGTAGCTGGAGAATTTCATACACTCCTCAACCACAAATAAAACTGTCAGGCAGAGTGACAAAGATCAGAAAGCCAGGCTTTCGTTATTGAAAAGAATAGCTCAAACACAGTGATCCAGAAAATTAATTTTGTAAGTGTTTGGGAACACCATTACTTAATAAGAAAGCAGTAAAAAGAAGCTTTCTGCCAATTCCTGTTGAATTGCACATTGCTATTCCTTGCTAATTCTTTTTGCAGAAAGCAGATGATATTGTGAAGTACAGTAGTAGCTAAAAACAAAATATAAACAGCCTATGATTTATAGTTTAACTTTTGTAGATGCTGCTTGGGATTGAAAAGGAGTTTTAGCTGTATGGGGGGGGGGGAATTGCGTGGACATACATTTTCTCATAACTGCCTCTCAGTAGAACACTTGAATCAAGTGAACAAAATGACTGTGGTTGCTAATTCTTGGCAAACACCTAACTACATTACTTGAATTACAGAGGAGTGGGTCCTTTCCAGTGCAGATACTAAGATTGGTGCTCCTGGTGTTCAATTTGTGGTATAAATGCTTTATGGATATGTGAAACTAAATAAAAAAATTAGGTCTAAATCTGATTGTGCCAACTAGAAGAGGCCCATTAAATTAGTGGAACTTTGGTTCATTTTATTCGGTGAGTTTAGATGAGAATAACAACTGAATTTACCCTTATTTCATAACTCGGGACTGCACCCCACCCCAAATATCAATAGTTTCATCCTTTACCATATTTTTAGCTATTCTATTTTATTTAAACATTTTTTGTAATTTAGGTTACAATCTTTAACATTTTAAAATATGGTATGATCCATATTTAGTACCAGGATAAAAATCCATATTTTACATTGTTATGCTTTCTAATTGTGATCTTTGCAAATCTGTGATATTTATGAGCCTGATTTTAATATTGGTTACACAGATGAATGGAGTGGAGTGATAGAATCCTGTCAAAAACAAATGTCTCTCAGAAACAGGATTAGTAAACGGTGTACTGAGAAATTAATAAGTTCCAGATGGGATGATTTCATTTAACTAACCTGCCACTTGCATATTCTGAAATCTGAGGATCCAGTGATTTACATTTAATAAATGTAAATAGAATCTAAGCCACTTCTCCAACTTACATTTATGAAATCGTAAAAAATATGTATTTTAAAGATCTTTAACTTTTGTTATATAGATATGAAACAGAACATAAAAAGACTACCCATATGCAAGCTACACTCTAAAAAACCTTTACAATATAAGTAATGCACAATATAAATCTAAAGTCATGTAGGGCCAAAAATGGGTAGTCTATCATTAAAATTGGAAGGAAATTTTTAACAGATAAAGCAGCTGGCTAGATTAGTGACCTCGATTTATTTTAAAAACATCTTTATGAACAAAATGTTTATGCTTTTTGGAGAGTACTGAAGAAAATATAGCTCACCACAACGAAGACACAACTTTTATTTCTTAGTCTATTGTTGACATTTTCAAAACCAAGAGTAGCATTCTCCTGAGCCCCTCTTTACGATAGCCCCTCTGTATGACCTCACTTCTGGTTGGGGTGGTGGGATGATTTTATGTTTGTTTTAGAGAACGGTTATTTGGTAGGAGAGGGGGGAATGGTTTGAGGTGTGTGTGTGTGTGTATGTGTTGGGGCCATATGACTCCAATCCCTCCCCTAAATGAACCATAGAGAAAGGTATATAAACTGCAGACCCACAAAGCAAAATACAAAACTGCCTACTGTTCTCCCACTAACCAAGTATAGTATGCCTCTTCTGCAAGATTTTTTCTCTTATCTTTATTGTGTGCAAATTGTCAGTTTTCAAAATTGGCGGGGGGGGACTTGGAGGGTCGCACACACACATTTCTTATGTTGGAAGAAAGTTTGTGTCAAAAAAAACCTTGAACTTCTGTAGCCTTTGTCAGTTCGGCATTATTTTGCCTTACTTTACAAACATTTAATTGGTTCTGTTAGCTTTTTGAGAAAATGGTGGCTTCCTGCTGACCACTTTTCCTTATTTGGTCCACATCTGCAAGTGTTGGCCACATATTTTCAAACATAATTTTTGCAAGGCTAGAAATATTTTCCTTTTTAAAATGAAACCTGATATTCTGAGGAGGCTGAAATTTGGTGATTACTGCTGCATTCCATAGAATTCACCATCTGTAGAACCCTGCTCTTAGATGATTGGAAGGAAGAAGATGTGAATCTTTGAATGTTCTGGGATAACAACTCATCATCTCCCACCATTGGCTGCCCACAATAAAACAACTGAGATTTGCCGTCCAGCAACATCTAAAAAGGGCTGTACTTTCCCCAGCAACATCTTATCCTGGTGTTTCAAGGACTCTACTCATATTTCATGCAATATTTGTCAGTACAAATGTTTAGAATTAGATGCAATATTGGTTCCAGATTTGTAAGAAAATGCCATACTGAAGGTTTTTCCCCAAAAACATTTTTTCAGCAATGCAGTCAACCTTTTAAGCAATATTCCAGTTCCATGCTTGGATGTTCTTACCAGCCCATCAACTCAAGAGGACACAGAGTCAACAGATATAAAGTACAATGGCTTGAATATGGATGCAATTCAAGTGCTATTGAAGTTCATGGAGAAAAGAATTGACAAGGTATGAGTACTACATGTAAGGTCTATGCTAAATGTTACCTGGTAGATATCTGTTACTAGTCTTGTGACATGTGTCTCTCTTTAGTTGTTTAGAAGCAGTATCTGGAAAATGACTTTGAGATTAACAGCTGGAGTGGCAGACATTAAACATCTCCTTCCACCCTCTTTCTACTGTACTTAGAAAGCTGCTGGCCATTTATTAAAACAAATTCTTACTATTGAGAGCTTGTCACAAGTCTGCAGTACAATATTTTCTTTGAGCCTGTAACCTGAAATAACATTCCTCTTACTAACAGAAATAGACCTTATTCCAAACCTTCTGTTTGTTTTAATTATTTAAAAGTATAGTTGTGGACAAATTAATTTTGGAAAATCTCCATACTATTTGTTTGTTCCCCGAATTTGTTTTTCACAAATAGTATGGAGATTTTTTAAAATCTCCAACCTTTCCCATGAATACTACTTCAGAATTACTCCTCCTTTGAAATTCTCATGGGTTCATATTTGCATGGGAAACATTTTTTGCACAGCACTGTAAAATCATAATTTAGAAGGTCAGATTGGATGTACAGTAGAACCCCGTATAGCGATCACCCCATACAGTGATGAAATCACATGAAATCGTTGTACGGAGTTTCCCATAGGGAAGATCGTACAATGACGAAAACCACTTAGCGATCAGCTCTGTGGGACAGATTAAAATCACTATACGGGGTTCTACTGTACATATATCTTTTACATACTAAATATTAATTTAGGGGTGGTGGAGAAGAGAATCTGTATGATTACTTTCTACAATACTTTTCTTATTCTCTCTGCCATGTTTTTGCAGAGTCTTATGTGCAAAATAGGAACAAGCAGTGTTGTATCAGACTAGTTACACTTGGCCTATATTTGTTTCCACCTTTCTGTCAAGGTGACTAATGATGAGTGGTTTCACTGAAACACAGCCTAATAATGTGTCCCTAAATGGCTTAATGGATTCTGATGAGGACTATTTTTAAGGATGTTCATTTGTTTAAAAGCAGGTGATAAGCATGTCACTGGGATTCTTGGTCAGTTGTGATTGCTAGAGGCATGTATTCTGTGTATTATCATATACTGAAAAAATCCATGAAACCTTACAAAAAAGATTTCAGCAGCCCAATATGGAAATGTGGTTACAACCCCCCATTTTGAGATACTCATAATGAAAGGGTAGAATTGTGTTCTTTGTAGTGTTTTTGGACTGCAACTCCTGTAGTTCTTCAATATTGGCTGTGCTTGCTAAACCTGAAGAAGTTTGTAGACAAAAAATATTTGACAGGCATCACTTGTGCGCCCCTGCTTTAGATTAATCATATGGGTGTGGTAGAAAATGTCATTGTCTCTGAAGTTAAAATGTATTTATCTGTATTCTAGGGGAGTAGTTATCGAGAAGGTCTCACTCCAGTTCTTAGTTTACTAACCAGATGTGGCCGATCCCACCGCAACATAAGGAAGTTTATCAAAGCTCAGGTGAGAAATGATTAAAATAAAACATGATAGCCCAATGGTTTAGGTACCTCCTGGCTGTGGAGCAGAAGTTGGGAAATCAATTCCCTACTGTATCTCGACAGGGGCTGAATTCAGTGTTCCATAGATTCCTTTCCAGCTCTGAAGTTTGATGATGGTGATGACCATTAAAATTAATGGTGAATCATGGTGTTTATCGTATATTAATTGCCTATCACTTAAATTAGCCAGATCCTTGCCTGCAGAGGTCTCCTGTGGTGTGTTATAGAAACATGTGACTCAATATGGGAATATTGCATAAGAGGAGGGGGATCTTGATGGGGGCTATTGTTGTACTGCAGTGTAATCTTATTCATTAGGAATAAGGTCTCAATATCTTTGAGGGGGGCTACTCAGTAGTAATATATGAAAATGAGATTTTTAAAATAAACTTGTAAAATTTATATATAAATCAAAGGATGTACACGTTGTTGTCTTGACATTGAGAACTGAGGACAAAACAGCAATGCAGGAGAGAGCATGAGTCAGCACTTGAACCATATATTCTTCATCTACCATTTAGCTCCCGTAAATATAAGAGCAGCTTAAAAATTATAGTGTTATTGCAAAATGAGTGAAGTTATTCTTTCTTAAATCAAAATTGTAATACAATGTGTTCAGTAAGGAACTGATTACGAGCAATATGTTGTTTTTAACTTATTACTTCCAAATTTAGTGATAATGAATAGAGCCTTTTCAAATTTTGAATGAGAGAGTAAAAGTGTGGCAGCAACAATTTCCAGTAAGATTAATTGTTTTAATTACTTGTATATCTCTCATTTAGGTGTTGCCTCCCTTGAGAGATGTATCTAACCGTCCTGAAGTTGGCACAACACTAAGAAACAAATTGGTGCGCCTTATGACTCATGTTGATTTAGGAGTGAAGCAGATTGCTGCAGAATTCCTTTTTGTCCTTTGTAAAGAGAGAGGTACAGGCTTTTTCTTACCAGCATGAAGGTGTGATGATTTTAGATATGCAAATGGTTGTATGCTTTGTCATATCTTGCAGGTTGAAGTTGGAAGGTGGTTTATTCTTTCAGTGTAACCTGACACAGATTATCTGTATATAATGTTTGACCGCTAATAGCTATTCTTGTGGATTTACTTTACAAATCATACTTACAAGGCCACCCTTTTACTATATATTTATAGTCTAATATCTCTGTGTCCTTTGTCTTAGGGGTTGCTAGGTGATGCAGTATTTTTAGAAGATAAATCAGCAACTTATCAGAACATTATGTTTCTTATTCATAATAGATTAAAATTTGCAGATTTCAATAGCTTTGAATGATGAATGATCAGTGTCTGAAAATTTCAGTGCTTTTCCCTGCATAATGCTAGATCAGGCAGTACTGTATCTTGTATCCACTTTGTTTTCTTTTCATTTGCATATAATAATGCAACTGGTGATATATGTGCACTCAGTTACCTTGGTTCAGTATCTTTTATACATATTTAGATGAGGAACTAGAGATAAAATAGTCATAGGACAAGTGAAGTCTAATTTGTGGCTTAGAATGAGGTTATCTCTGTTTCGCAATCCTATGTTTAGGCCATAAATGATGCTGTTCAATTATGGTTAAATAGTTTTTTCCTGTAAGTGTGTAACCTCTACAAAAATTTGTCTCTTCATTTGTCTTTATATTTGAAGCTATTTATTTATTTGACTTGATTTGATTTGATTTGTATGGCTGCCTTTCTCGCCTCAGCGACCTAAGACGGCTCACAGCATTGGATTAAAAACCTATCCCCCCATACAGTAAAACCGAATACTAAAATTGTCTTAAAAATATTTAAAACATCATAAAACGTCCCTTATTACTTTAAAAAGAGGGGCACCTGGGCGGGAGAAAAGAAAACCCCAGACAGGGCTAAATAAGCCAGCAGGACTGGGTTGTGATGCTAGATGTACCCCACACCTGCTGGCAAAACCATGTTTTTAAAGCCTTCCTGAAGGGGGGCAACTCTGTGGAGGCGCAGTTCTGATGGCAGGAGGTTCCATAGGGCCGGGGCGGATACCGAGAAGGCTCTCTTCCTGGTCCCAGTGAGGCGTGCCTCCCTGGCTGATGGGACCATCAGGGAACCCCTACGGTCTGCCCTCATAGGACGGGTCGAAAGCCTTGGGGCAATGCGGTCTCTTAAGCTAAGTCAGATTGTATTGTTGACTGTAAGGATGAAACACTTCTAATATTTAGGTTCCATCAAAAATAAAGCTTGGGAAATTTACATTCATTGCTTATAAGATGTTAAGACTGTCTTGTTTTAAAGCAGGGATGCCCAAACTTTTCAAGCTGTGGGTCTGTCATATGGTTCAGGGAGGCAGTCACTACGGCCTAGGGGCCATAGTTTGGGCACCCTTGTTTTAAAGACACTGATGTGACCTCTCGTGAGTGATGTATTTCCCTGTCACCTTGCAGTTGACAGCTTATTAAAGTACACTGGCTATGGCAATGCAGCAGGACTGTTAGCAGCAAGAGGTCTGTTAGCAGGTGGCAGAGGAGAAAACTGGTACTCTGATGATGAAGACACAGACACCGAAGAATACAAATCTGCAAAGCCAAAGTATGGTATCTTTTTTTAAGTAAATACAAAATAAATAAGCCAATAAAGCCATTGAATGAAATATAGGCTATTTTCTCTCTTTATATTTGTCAAAGCAATATAAAATTTGTCAAGGATACAGACATTTCTGGGCTGTGGCTTTTGCACATAAGTCTAAATTGTGGGTATGGTTAGAGGCCACCCTAAACTGGTGTAATTGCCATGGCTGCTAGAGTATCCTGAGAATTGTCTTATCAGGTAGATCTGATAATCTTGATAATAATAATAATTTTGTGTCAGAAATTATTCTGGGTTGAAAGGATTTTTGTGGAAGAAACTCCGCTCAGGGAATGCCCAAATGAGGCTCCTTTCATGTCCCCAAGAGGTGGGACAGAGACAGGCGCTCAATCCGTCATGTAGTATCTGAGTCTTGAACTGCCGGCGTGCCAGCCTTCCAGTTAACAAGGCGAGCTTCTTAACCGCTGAGCCACCGCACCCATGACTGGGAAGCTGTGACAATTAAATTATAGAATTTTGGCATAACTGCCAGAAGGTTTTGCAGATGCAGACAGCACTGGCTATTTGGCTATAAATGGAGATGAGCACCGAACCCTAGAGTCAGATACAACTGGCTTTCAAGCAAGGGTGACCTTTACCTTCAAATTATAGATGGGGAAAAGATTTTGACAAATAGGTAATCTCATCAAATTAAAGGATTTCTTAAACTTTCGTTCGTTTGTTTCCCACCCTGCTGGCAAACACCATTCTGCCCAATTTATAACCACAATTCTCTTTCTGCTATGCTCTTTTCCCACTGCCCCACCCCCAGCATTAACCTTATTACAGGTCATTTAGAAGAGCCAATGCCCAACCCTATGGATGAGATGACTGAAGAACAAAAAGAATATGAAGCCATGAAACTTGTCAATATGTTTGATAAGCTTTCAAGGTAATGTAGCTGCATGGCTTTTGCCCCCACCCCCCACCCCGGGTTATTGGGATTCTCTGGCTGTATAGTGTCTCCTAAAGAGTCCCATTCTGATTCAATTGTGTGTTTATGTCTATGTATTTCTTAGTGTGCATTTATGTACTTCATGAACTAATGGCCCTTTTTTCGAGGAATTGAAATATTGTTAGAAAATACCATCTGACTATTTTATCCAAGACCAAGCTTTACAGAAAAACTTTAGAAATGCAGTCTTCCTTTAGACCAGGGGTGCCCAAACTTTCCCCCAGGGGCCTGATCATGACCCCTCAAACAGCTGAGCAGGCTGGTCACTTGGTTTCTCCCGGCGGTGGCGCATGATTCAGTGCACACTTTTGGGCTTTTTTGCCACCCTTGCTGCTTCCCATGGAGGAGGGAGAGAGGTCCGAACATTTTCGTACAATTTTTTGAATTTTTCGTGCGTTTTCGGCACTTCCAGCAGCAGCGGGGCACTTCCGGCATCGGCAACAATCCGGCCCACAGGCTGTAGTTTTGGCCACCCTTGCTTTAGACCATGTGTTCTGTGATGGGCCTCCTGCCTCCCTGCAGCAAGTCACGTACTCAATGCAGGACTGGCAAAGGCATAGCCATAAATCATGCAATCAAACATTCACATTCATGCAACCCATGAATAGGAGAACAGGGAAAAACACAGAGAAGAGGTTTTCTCTGACATGTTTCTTTACTCTTTACTCCCTCTAGACCAGTAGTTCCCAACGTAGGACACACACCACACAGGGGGACTTCAATCCCAGAAGCCTGTCAGCACATTGGCTGATCAGTGCTTTGTACAATTTACTTAGGCTTCTGGGAATTTAAATCCAAAAACCAAAGGTTGGAAAACACTGCCTTGCACTGCGTTATTTGTTGATAAACCCAATTATGTTATTGTCTCTGTGAAGCTTCCTTCTCTGCCTGAAAAAGCCATGAGCCCTCTGAAAATTCCACATTTATTTCATTATATGTGAAATTAAAATAAAACTTATACAATGACACTGGTAAGATCTTATGATGTCACTCTTTTTCTAGGAACTGCACGCTGCACCACAGTATATTGCTTTGCACCTTGTGCCTCTTAATTTTATATTATTAGTGTGGCAAACCATGGAGGAGGAGAAAGATTAGTACTCCTAAAGCAAGAGTTCATTTTTTCCCCACCATCTCATCTAGTTTGGGATAACCCACTGTCTTACCTGGAACGATAGTGTAGTGCTAAAAGACTTTAGTAGGATGAAATGCTATAAAAATATCCAGAATATTCCAAGTAGCCATATATGAATTTGAAAGATTTTAGTAATTGGAAAAACTTTTTCTTTTTGTTGGACCTAAATACATTTCCCCAGCATCTCATTATTATTTTGACCTGAATGGTTGTAGCAGGGTTCATTTCATATGGTGGGAATTCTAGGGATTTCCCCCCTGAAGAATAACAGCAAAAAACTTTACATAATACTCCAGTTAACTGCTATGTATTTAATATTTTTAAAAGTTATAACTATTGTGAAATTACTTTCTTGTTGTAGTTTGACAGGCATTGGCCAAACCTGTTTTTCATAATATTTAAAATTACCCAAGCCTCTATACTTATTAAATATATTTCAGCTTTATAAAAAAATGAAAGTTAGCTAAATACATAAGCATAATTCATTTTTGCATTAGCATGCTTTCTGTACATAGCTCTTGTGTGACAGGAAGTTTTCAGTACTAATTAAAATGCTTTATAAATATTTTTCCTGCAGTTATAAACCAGTGGCACAATTATGAATTAATTGACTAATTTAAAGTGTCAGGGTGCTTTTTCCAAGCCAACCTTCATTTAATAGCAGGAATCCTTTTTTGACAAAGCAGTTCCTAATTATCATAGTTTGGGTTTTGTTGTACATTGACAAGAAGTCAACAAAACGAGTATGTAACAGAACTTGTATAAAATCTTGCCCATTAATAACACAGAATTAATCATGGTGCTGATTGAAGAAAGCAAAGCCTCCATATGTTTTCCTTTTCTGATCATGGAACAAAATAGTGTATATAAAAGGATTGTCACTATTATGTAGCACTCAATTATAAGGAGGTGAAAAGGTCCCCAATACATTATCTTTTATTAAAAGAGCAGACCAGCATTCGTGGAATGGTTGTTTCATTGCAAGCAACCATCATTCGTTCCATGTGTTAACAGAGACCTGTTGTGCATAGACCAGGCAAGTAAAGAAAGACTCTTGAAAACAAGGGATTGGGTTGGGAGCTGTTACCAAGCTAAATGGCAAGCAGGAAGCAGCAGCAAAAATTGTATAGATTACTTTGAAGGGATTAATAGGAGGTTTTCTGATGGAGCGGGGAATATATTTCATTAAGGATTTTATAATGGCATCTTTCTCACACACGATTACTGAATATAATGCTTTTTTTAAATGGAGAATATGAATCAATCATATATTTAGGAAAATATAGTTATACATATGTTCATATTTTAAAAAATTCTAGAAGATGTTCTTGAATTCTCAATCATTAGTTTTAGTTGTTTTGAATTATTTCTCTCAGATTCCTTTGTAAAATGGCTCTTGCACATATAAAGGAGGTTTCTTAGAGGAAAAGTTTAGTGGAAACCTGTTGTTTGAGGAAATCTTTTATATTTTAAGGCTGGTACTAAATGTATAGACCAGTGGTTCCCAACCTTTTTTGGCCATGCTCCACTTAAGCATCTCTAAATTTCTGATACCCCCTCCCCCGTGATAAATAATTCTTATTATTCAAAAAGTGAACATCTATTCATGTAGAGGAAGCCTAAAAGGCCATTCATTGTTAATAATTCATTCTTGAATTGCCCCCCCCCCTTAAAAATCAAATTGCCTCCCTGTGGGGCGTGTGCCCCATGTAGGGAACCACGGGTTTACAGCCAAAGAGCCAGTGCTCTTCTTGGTCCTTTCTCATTCTCTCAAAATCTGTTCCAGAGGGCTCTCCTATGCATATTTAGAATTTCACCTTTAATGGTTTGCTTTTATTGTTGACTGGCAATTGGCGTAGAGCTGAGCGGGCTGTGGAGGATGGTGGAGGATTGGGGTGCCTGGCATGCAGTGGTCTTTGGGGTTGCAAAGAGTCGGACTTGACTATGGGATTGAACAACAACAAGCTTTAATGGTGGACTTGTTCTATACAAAACATCCAATTCCAGTCATATTATTAATTTAGCAGAAAGCATGCTAAATGAGTTAATTGTCTGTATAGAGATAAGTTGGCTTTAAAAAAAGATACTTCTAAAAGAATCTCTTAAGTTAAGAAAACATCTGGATGGACATTCTTTAAGGCAGGGGTGCCCAAACTGTTTGAGCCACAGGCTGGTCATGTGGCTCGGGGCCAGTCACTATGTCCCATAGGCCAGATTTGGCCCCTGAAGCCAATTCATCCGGCCCATGAAGCTCTCTTTGCTCCTGGAAGCAGAAGTAAAAAAGCTATACGTGGGCTGGATGAATTGGCATTGGGACTAGATCTGGCCCATGGGCTGTAGTTTGGCCACCCATGCTTTAAGGTATCCCTGAAAATGTGATGAGGGCACTTTTGGAAAGAGGATCAAGATATTGCCATCTTCTCTCTCCCCCGCCCCCCTTTCTCTATAATCCACATATAATAAGTGAGCTGATAATCAGATGTGGGGCAATGAAAGGCTTAAAAATCTTTGCTAATACTGTTTGATTGGCTTAATCAATAATTAATCATCTTTATATGAGCTCTAGCTTGTGGAGTAAATATAATTGGATTAACTGTGAGAGGCCTTGGAGCTTTGAAGAGATTAAACTGGCTGTCAATCTTGTAATTAAACAGCTGCAAACAAAAGCAACAGTTTAGAAAAAGAAGGGGTTGGGGAGAGAAAAAGCTGACCCAACCTCAATGAATCCTCAAATGCCTAAGTACCACTGGAAGCTGACTGTGCGGTATAAATTTGTTTTCTTGACTGACTGCTTTCACTCAGTGAAATGAATATGTTTGCCATTGTGATTAGAAAAGGAGAGGGCTGGCCTTTTCACAAATGACAGGTGAAACTTTAAAGAATTAACAGCGGAAGTTTCTTTCTTCATTTGATTTTATCTAAACAATGAACCTGTAATGACTTTGCTAAATTTCCCCCCTGTATAGTTCTTAATTGGTTTAGTGAATGTGGCCTGCCTGAATGAATTCTTTATCAGTGTTGAGCTCCTGCCTTCCTTTCTTTGCCAATTCATTTTCATCCTTTCAGACTCTCAGCTTCCTAGGAAATCAGCACCACTACAGATTTGTATCCCCTTGTCTTAATGTTGGCCTCTTGTAGCAGTGGTGGCACCACCACCACACCATCCCATGGTCTTGAGCCTCCTTGACGATTGTGGATACAATCGGGTGTACCCTGGGTGGCAACCTTGCCGGCTAATCTTTCTAACACCAGAGAGAACCAAAGGAACTGAAGAATGAATGAATGGTCTGGATAGTTTTCTAATCTCAATGAATTTAATTAGTGATCTGTAGGATGAGCTAGAACTGTGACTGAGCCTCCAGACGTTTGGATTTCAACAGGCCAAATGCCTGACAATTGTCTGTACCAGTTCATGCTTCTGGAACCTGCAGCTACAACATATGGGCCGCCATTTCACATTGTGTTGCTATTTTAAATGTATATGTTACGCTGTGGTACCACATTGCCCTTTTTTGAGTATACTAGTGAATATTTTCTTAAACTCTTTATATTATGCTATATTATATTGCCCTGGCGGGCAGTGGTCCATAGGGTCACAAAGGGTCAGAATTGACTGTGCAATTGAACAACAATATTATATTTCTGTTTTTTACTTTACAGAGACAATGTGATAACACCAATGGGTATACGACCAGATGGTACGATGACTCCTTTAGAAGAAGTAGCCAAGCAATGCCAGGTCTCTGAGCAAGCAAGTTCTGATTCTGATTAAGAAAAACATCTGCTTTACTTGCTTATAATTTCCTCTTAAAACCCACAACAACTTTTATTGTCTGTATATCAGAACTTTCATTCGCAGTTTTGCAGCAACTGGTTTATCCATCAAAATGTTTAAATTATAAAAATTATGTGGTGTAACTATATTAGCATTTGTAAGATGTCAATTTATACAGCAACAAAAAAGATTATTAACTTTAGCTAACAGTATTTCAGCTAAAAGGCAAAATATGTAACAAGATTACATTGTTAGGATTTATGTATCATACTCTTCCTTTTTCAAAATATTATTTATTTTTGTGCCTTACCCAAAGGAAAGAAAGAGCTGAAATGTCTAAATGTAGAGCTTATTTGAATCTTTACATTAATACTGACACAGTCAAGCTGTCGTTTTAGGTGAAGAAACAACTATCCAACCTTTGGTTATACCCTCACTACTAGTTGATCCTTACTGTACTATTTAAACAGTCTCCAAAGCACTGTCAAGGGTTCTTAAATCAGTCACTTTTACTACTAAATTATAAATAGATATTAATGTTTTTCTATTACTTGAGCTCAAGGACAAATGAATATTTCATCAGGATATTGCATTTTTCATCAGATCCAGATTTGAGAACAGTCTTACTCTTTATCTGCAAAGCTATCTACAGGTGAACCTCGGAAAATTAGAAAATCGTGCAAATGTTCATTCATTTCACTTAAAAGGTGAAACAAATATATGAGATAGACTCACTACATGCAAAGTGAGAGATGTCATGCCTTAATTCGTTATAATTGTGGTGATCATGGCGTACAGCATACATGAGATTATGTGATGATTATGGGGTACATGAGATGGGGGGGTTCGGGTTTTCATAAGCTGTAAGCCATAAGCATCAATATTATAACAAAGTAAGGCTTAAACTATCTTGTTTTGCATGTAATGAGTCTATCCCATATATTTATTTCACCTTTTAAGCTGCATTACTGAACTGAATGAACATTTGCACGATATTCCAATTTTCCGAGTTTCACCTGTATATGACTTGTCTGATAAATCATTCCAAAGTACACCATCTAACCTCTGCATATTTCCCAATATAATTAGTCACAATTGACAGAGACTTACAGTGTGAAGGGTTGGGCAATTGCTATGTAAAACATGCCTCTCCTGTCATTGAATTACATTAAAAAATAAGTACCAGTGTATGCTCTAACATATAAAAAATGGAAGACAGTATGATTTGAATTATGCTACTTATATGGGGAGAACCTAACTATAATAAATGAATGTGATGTGCTAATAATAAAAGAAATGGAAGTGTTGCAGTATGTGAATAAAAATTTGCTCATAAGAGCTACTTTTTATGCATTTTTCTTGTTTTCTCTTGAAAATGGTTCTCCTTATGGTGGTAGGTCTATATGATGGGGCCACAAAATGTTTGAAAATCCTGCAGTGATATGGGAACAGATCCTGCAGCTGCTTCTCTGTGGTCAATAAGGATGTGCTGTTATAAGCATGAAACATGTCTTCCTAACAGTTGGTACTGCAGCAAGAATATACAGTATATGGAATTTATTCTTCAACATGGTCTCTGTGAATCACACACTGGATTATCCCTGAGCCTGCGAGAGATCCCTCACAAACCTGTAGTGCTCAGCAACACACTTCCATCCCTTTATCTTAGTACTCATGTCACCTCCCAACAAATATTCTTCAAATTCACAGACTGGTGAAACAACTTGTTTAAAAGTTCTTCCCCAAATAGTCATAATCATAATGTGCAAACTTGATAATTTTTCTCTATTGTGAATATTGGAGTTCTATCTGTTAAATTAATTTTAGATTTCACAAATAACATTTTACTGTTTTACATTTTATATACACTATTCCCTTTTCTCAGCAATAGATGGGAAATATCACTCCACTCCCAGTGATATAGGAAAGCAACTTTAAAAAACAATTCTGTGGTTTTATTTTGTATTATTTATATGAATCCTATGTATTTTGTCCCTAGTCTATGCAAGTCATAAGATGTTGTAATAATTAGTTCCACAGTCACTATCTAATTATCATTTTAAAATTACTAGCCATAAATTACATAGCTAAAATGATGAAGATCTATAATCATTTTAAGATACGGTATTGTGCTTTTTCTGCCAGTAAAACAGACACTACCATTGCGATCCACCACGTTCATTTTTTCAGACAGAACAAACTAAACTGGACAATGCAAGATTCTAAATGAGGATTCAATTCTCTTAGTACAAAACAGCTAATGAGATTCTCAACTTTAATAAGGACCATTCTGCAGTACAACCTGTTGAAAATGAGCAACAAATTAACCAGCCAAATTAGCAGATCATATTATTTTCTAATGCACCTTGTTTAAACCACTAATTGAGTAGGTATGTTATTGATCCCTGCCACCTGGACTGAAACTTTGCTGGTGGAAGTTGGAGATTTAACACAGGAAGGAGTTCTGTAACATCAGTAATGACAGTGTTTGAATCTGCAGTATCACAAGTTCTTATGAAATGATTTTTTATGTGTTATGTTGCATTTCTTTTTTTGGTCCATTGTTATAATTACAGAAGGGCCTAGGTTCAATTCACAGTACCTCCAAATAATGCTAAGAAAGGCTTTAGCTCAAACCCTGGAGAACAACTGTTAGTTCCTGTTGTGTTGAACTAGATGGGTCAATGATCTGTAAGCATATGGCCATTTATGTACCTGTGCATTCCATACCTGGTTTACAGCTTTAGGTGGCCTGTGCTGTTTTGAAAGATCAGGTCAAAATGTTGAATGATGCTCCCGTTCCTCTTTTATTACAAATAATTAATGTCTAGTCTTAACTGTTTCTGCAATAACCTTTTAAGCATAGAGGGTACAGAAATTTACAAGGCCAATTGTTTATTCAGTAAAACACTCTAAAGTTCTGTTTAGATATGAAGTGGTATATAAATCTGGGAAATTTCTGATATGGCATATATTTAAATAAATTGTTTCAGTAATAGCAATAAATAGGACAAGTATTGTTTTTTGTTTTGCTCTGAGAATCTCGAGCAATTAGGCTGTTAGAGGAAATGTGAGAATATTATTACCTATTATGTGTGGTAGATTCAACCAGGTGTTCTGATCTTTTGTTGTTGTTCAGTCGCACAGTTGATTCCAACCCTTTGTGACCCTATGGACCATTTTCCTCCAGGCGCCTCTGTTCTCCAACATCCCCCTCAGCCCTCCCAGTTCTGTGCCCATTGTGTCTACAATACCATCTAGCCATCTCATCTTTGGCCGCCCCCTTCTTCTTTTGCCCTCCACCTTTTCCAGCATCAAGGCCTTCTCAAGTGAATCCTCCCTTCTCATTTGATGTCCAAAATACTTTAGCTTCATCTTTACTATTGGACCTTCTAATGAGCAGTCAGGGTTGATTTCTTCTAAGATTGACCTATTTGTTCTCCTCGCTGTCCAGGGGACTCTCAGAACTCTCCTCCAACACCACATTTCAAAGGCATCTATTCTTCTGCGTTCAGCTTCCCAAATTGTCCAGCTCTTGCACCCATATATTACCACCGGGAATACCATTGCTTTGATTATTCTATTTTTTGTTTGCAATGTGATGTCTCTGCTTTTCACTATGTCCCCCAGGTTTCTCATAGCTTGTATCCCAAGAATCAGTTGCCTTTTTATTTCATGGCTGCAATCCCCATCTGTAGTGATCTTTGATCCTAAGAATGTAAAATCTGTCACTGCTTCTACTTCTTCCCCATCTATTTTCCAGGGACTGATCGGACCTGTTGCCATTATCTTGGTTTTCTTGATATTGAGTCTCAAGCCAGCTTTTGCACTCTCCTCCTTCAGCCCAATCAAGAGATTCTTTAGGTCTTCCTCACTTTCGGCCATTAGGATGGTGTCATCTGCATATCTCAGATTGTTGATGTTTCTCCCAGCAATTTTAATCCCATATTGTGATTCCTCCATCCCTGCATTGCACATTATGTGCTCTGTGTATAAGTTGAATAAGCAGGGTGATAAAATGCAGCCTTGTCTTACTCTTTTTCCTATTCCAAACCACTCTGTCATTCCATGTTCTGTCCTAACGGTTGCTTCTTGATTCATGTACAGATTTCTCAGAAAGCATATGAGGTGCACTGGTATTCCCATCTCTTTAATTACTTGACACATCTTGTTGTGGTCCACACAGTCAAATGCCTTAGTGTAGTCAATAAAACAAAAGTAAACTTGTTTCTGGTATTCCTTTGTTTTCTCCATGATCCAACGTATGTTGGCAATGTGGTCTCTAGTTCCCCTGCCTCTTCTGAAACCAGCCTGCACCTCTGGACCTCTCTCCACATGCTGCTAAAGTCTATCCTGTATTATCTTGAGCATCATCTGATCTTTACAGATATAGAATTAATCACAGGACAAAAAAAATAACAAGATAACCTGACCTAGCAGTTCTGTCCTTATTTTCAGGCAACAACAAATAGGTAATTCATAAACTGATTTTCTTTATCTGCATGGGAGCACATGTGGAAATTGCTGCAGGATTGGTGCTATTATCTAATCATATATTTTTTGTGAAAGACCTGTACTCTTAACCTTGTTTGTTATAGTCTTTCAATCAAGTTTTTAAAAAGAAGAAAAATAATTTCTTGAAAAGTATACAGTATATACTTTCATTTGAGCTTCTGTCTCTGAAACAAGGTTTGCCAACCTACCTTTGAAAACCAAACTAGACATTAAAAGAAAAGTATATTTGCTATGAATAGCCAGAATACACCCATTTTATTTTCTCTGAAGTAAAAATCTGTGTTTACCTAAGAAAGCATTAAACAAAGCCAGAATGTTGGGCACAGAGATAAAGATAAAGAAAAATATGTCCTCGGATAAATGTAGTTTTTTCACCATTCAGAGCATAAATACTTCTTAAGTGTACCATTCAGTTTGAATCTGAATTTACAAAAGCACACAGCTTAAGACCACAGTTTTCAAGGTGCTAGGTAGAATTCAAAACTATCAACACTATATGACCATGTTTTGTTGTGTTCCAAATAAGACAGAAGCTAATACTGCATATACAATGGACCATGTAGCCCAGGGGTTCCCAACCTCCAGCCCGTGGTGCTAAATAATACGGCCCCGACCTCGTTCCAGTCACCCCCGCAGTCACCGCCACCAGTGGCAGAATCGGCCGCATGTTTACGACAGCTGTAAATGAGTCTGCGGCCATCGTAAATGTGTATACGACAACCGTGGAGGCGCTTTGTGGCACCAGTCTGGCCCACTCAGCTGCCTGAAGGGGCGTGGTCTGGCCCATGACTGAAAAACATTGAGAACTCCTGATGTAGCCTGTCAAATGGTACAGTTCAAAATTGATATGAATTGATTCATGCTGTGACAACTGTTGCTTTTCATACTATGGTGTCTCTATGGGACCTTGATATTTGCTAAAGTCTGTATGAAAATAGGTAACTCGGCACAACTAAAAATGACATACTTCAGTTTTCTATTTATGAACAGCGGCCATGCTCATTGGGGCATTCAAGGAGCTGTAGTCTAACCAAGTAATTTTTTTAAAAAATGTCTGGGATTCTGCTGTTGGCTTCTACAGTCCTGAGGGGTAAACTGAAAAGCAAAGAATAGCAATGCCAGTAACATCCTTAAAAGGTTAATACAGAACTATGATTTAGCAGAGAATAATAACAGAAATGTTGATTTCTGCAGGTGAGTAAATACATATGCGTAGGAGCATATATTCTCATACAGGTTTTGCCAATGGATTTCCTTAACAGTAACTACTATAGATTTCATTTTACAAAATACAAATGGTATTTTCTTGTTAATAACCTAACCTTGTTTAGCTACCAGCTGAAGAAAAATGGTTCATTCATTTCAAATGGCAAAATTCAGACACTAAATGATGAAACCCCATAAACAAAGACATTTCCCTGTTGTATATTTTGTACCAATTAGCGTATTAACTAGCTGGGTTATTGTTTTCTTCTTTTTAAAAGAAGTAATACCTAACTGAATTTTTCTCAAGCTCTGAACTTGCCTGTCCTTTTTCTTAATTACAGCCAAGTGACCCATATTGGAGGAAAAACATTAATAATAACATTATAGAGCTGGCTTTTGTGTTCGAGGATTTTCCAGTGACAGCCGAAATGTTTTAAAATGGTCACTTCTCAACAGAGGTAATGGCTGTAATATATTTAGGCTGCTTCTCCTTCTGGTGCTCAAAGTGTATGCTAATAAAGGACACAGCTGTAGATTCTTTATGGCCTGCTTTGGGAGGGAGGGCAAAGTGGGGTGGGGTGGGGGGAGCCCAGGCTGACTATGTGTGTCAACAAATGCAGCTGGGAATGAAAAAGAAAGCCCCTTGATGGCCTCTGTGATTTAAAGTCCAAGATAAATGATGTTCCCATTTTTAAAAAAAGGGAATGCAAAATGGGGTTGCCATTGAATAAAGGGAGACGGAGAAAGAGAATTGCTTAAAACTAAAGCCTTTCTCTCCTTCCAGACAGCTTACAAGAGAAACGAGCAAGAGTGAACACAGAACAGAGAAGAGCACCTCAGGGAAACAAAGGCCTATCCTGGAAAATATATTGCAGTCCTAAATTATCTGGAATGCATTACAGTAAAACCCCGACTTACAAATGCCCTGAGTTACATAAAATTCGACTTACATAATGATTTTGTGCAAAAATCATGTCCTGATTTACACGATTTCCCATGGGTTTGCTTCAAGTTACATAAATATTCTTTTTTCCAATGGGTTTGCTTCGAGTTACGTAGAAATTCATTTTTTCTATGGGTTTGTTTCAAGTTACAAAAAACCGATTTAAGCAAAAGCCTACGGAATGGACTTTTTTTCGTAAGTAGGGGTTTTACTGTATCTTGGGGCCTGGAGAGGATACATATCTTCATATATTTTTTAAAGTGATAGCCATGTTAGTCTTGGCAAGCAGTGAGAAACAAAACAAAACTTAAGAAGAAGAAGAAGAAAGTGTTGTGGCACCTTACACACTGCTATATTTTCAAGTGAGTGTTTGTGGATCAGGTCCATGGTCTTGTTTTGTTTCTCGCCTGTGTCTCAATGAAACGGCCAACTTTTGCTTCCTATAATCTTCGCAAAGGAGAAATTTATGTTTTTGTTTTGGTGCCAAAGTTTTAAAAACAAAACACAATTGGCACCTTTGATTTCAGAGTTATGGTGAACTTTGGCACTCCAGGTGTTCTTGGACTTCAATTCCCAGAAGCCCAAGTCTCTGTGAATCCACGCATGTGCACAGTAAGCCCATTCGTGTGGATTCGCAGAGACTAGGGCTTCTGGGAATTGAAGTCCAAAAACACCTGGAGTGCCAAAGTTCACCATGAGTGCTCTAGGGCATATTAGGCCATTCTACAATGCAGTGGCATACAAATAATGTTAGATAAACTCCATCATCCCCTGCCACTATGGCCAACCAGATTGGTACTGTGATTATAGTGTAACTTTTGTGTCTACAAAGGATGAAGACACTAATCCATTTGGTGTATTATAGAACATGTATATCAAAAGCAAAATTTAAAAAGAGCCTTGCAGCTTCTTTAAGACTAGCAGATTTAATTTAGTATGAGCTTTCAGGTATTCCGATCTATTTCTTGAGAAACATCACACCTATAAGAAGGTAGAGCTTCCTGGCAGATCAGTTATCCCCAAACATGGCATGTGAAATTTTAGGGGCAAGACTAGTAGACAAGACTCTTTCGGTAAAGGCTGTTTACCAGTATTGATCCTCGCTGAAGAAGCAACGTTTCCAAGATATCTGCATATTTGCTAGAACATAATTTGAAAGCCATCAATCTTGATGCTTGCATCTCCATGGACTCTATGCACTGTCTCACTCCATCTACATTTGCATTTACTGAACTAATCTTCCACAACAGTACAAACTGCTGTCTTTTTTTTTTTTACCATGGCTATACTGTACTTCGAGGCCCACAGGGGAGGTGAGTAAAGGATCCAGCCCCTCCCTCCCCATCCAAAGACCTGGGCCTGGAGAGGAAGAAAAAAGGAATCAGCAAGGCCCAGCTCTACTGCTCATTCCATGCAGAGAGGCCCACAGGGGAGGTGAGTAAAGGATCCAGCCCCTCCCTCCCCATCCAAAGACCTGGGCCTAGAGAGGAAGAAAAAGTAATCAGCAAGGCCCAGCTCTACTGCTCATTCCATGCAGAGAGGCCCACAGGGGAGGTGAGTAAAGGATCCAGCCCCTCCCTCCCCATCCAAAGACCTGGGCCTGGAGAGGAAGAAAAAGTAATCAGCAAGGCCCAGCTCTACTGCTCATTCCATGCAGAGAGGCCCACAGGGGAGGTGAGTAAAGGATCCAGCCCCTCCCTCCCCATCCAAAGTCCTGGGCCTGGAGAGGAAGAAAAAAGGAATCAGCAAGGCCCAGCTCTACTGCTCATTCCATGCAGAGAGGCCCACAGGGGAGGTGAGTAAAGGATCCTGCCCCTCCCTCCCCATCCAAAGACCTGGGGCCAGAGAGAAGAACACTTCCGGAGACCCCCGACCACCCCCAGGAGATACCATCCACAACCACCATCACAGCGAGGCCCGAGCCGGCGCCTTTGACCGACTCCATGCGGCCGAAGAGAGGCAAGAGCTGCTGTGTGCATGCAAAGGATAAGTAATCGAACTGAAATAATATAGTTGACTAAACAAGGAAGTTGGCTTATGGCAACTGACATAGTGACTGTACAAGAAACTGACTTACATAGAGACTTGATATAGTGGACTCTTTCTTTCTTTCTTTCCCTTTCATTAATTAGTTCAAGTTTTACTTTGATACTATGTGATAAACTGTGATATTGTGCATGATAATACTTTGTTTTAAAACTGTTTAAACTGTGATAACATGTGTGATGGGAAAAGACTGGCGTAGAGACCGGCAAGGCACGCCACAAAGTCTGCCAAGAGAACCCTATGGACCAAAACAAAAGGCAAAACAAGGGGATGCTCAGCACAGCAGATCTGAAAAGGGGGAGGGATACGAAAGGGGGAGGAGAAATACAGTGTTGCAGGGAACAATACTGCATAGGGACATGGAATGTGAGGTCTATGAATCAAGGAAAACTGGAAGTGGTAAAAAATGAGATGGAAAGAATAAGCATTGATATCTTGGGCATCAGTGAGCTCAAATGGACAGGGATGGGTGAATTCAGCTCTGGAAACCATCATATCTACTACTGCGGGCAAGAAAACCTTAGAAGAAATGGAGTAGCCATAATTGTCAATAAAAGAGTGAGAAAAGCAGTAATGGGATACAATCTCAAAAATGACAGAATGATGTCAGTCAGATTTCAAGGCAAACCTTTCAATGTCACTGTGATCCAAATATACGCACCAACCACTGGTGCAGATGAAGCCACAATGGACCAGTTCTATGAGGACTTACAACACCTCATAGAACAGACACCAAGAAATGATGTCCAAATTATATTAGGAGACTGGAATGCCAAAATAGGAAATCAAAAAGTGGAGGGAATAACAGGCAAATTTGGTCTTGGAACACAAAATGAAGCAGGGGAAAGATTGATAGAGTTCT
Organism: Bradypodion pumilum; assembly: GCA_035047305.1. Taxonomy (NCBI): domain Eukaryota; kingdom Metazoa; phylum Chordata; class Lepidosauria; order Squamata; family Chamaeleonidae; genus Bradypodion; species Bradypodion pumilum. Next base: position 33,273,556 of record JAWDJD010000005.1, read on the forward strand.
GCCAAGAGAACGCACTGGTCATAGCAAACACTCTCTTCCAGCAACACAAGAGGCGACTTTACACATGGACATCACCAGATGGCCAACACCGAAACCAGATTGACTACATACTCTGCAGCCAAAGATGGAGAACCTCCATACAGTCAGCAAAAACAAGACCTGGAGCAGACTGTGGCTCAGATCACAACCTACTGATCGCAAAATTCAGGCTTAGACTAAAGAAAATAGGGAAAACACGGAGACCAGAAAGATATCACCTAGACAGCATCCCTAAAGAATACACGGTGGAGGTGATGAACAGATTTAATGGCATAGACTTGGTAGACAGAGTACCGGAAGAATTATGGATGGAGATGAGGGACATCATGCAGGAAGCAGCAAAGAAAACCATACCAAAAGAAAAGAAGAGTAAGAAAGCAAGGTGGTTGTCTGATGAGGCTCTTAAAATAGCAGAGGAAAAAAGGAACGCAAAAGTCAAAGGAGAAAGGAAAAAATACAACCATTTGAACACAGAATTTCAAAGAAAAGCAAGGAGAGATAAGGAAAACTACCTAAAAGAACAGTGCAGAGAAATGGAGGAAAACAACAAAAGAGGCAGAACCAGAGATCTTTTCAAAAAAATTGGGGAAATCAAGGGAACATTTAAAGCAAAAATGACCATGATAAGGGACAAAGACGGAAAGGAGCTAGCTGATGCAGAAGAAATTAAGAAAAAATGGAAAGAGTATACAGAGGAACTTTACAAAAAGGACCTCAACACTCCTGATAATTACAATGATGAAGAAATTGAACTTGAGCCAGACATCCTGGAGAGCGAAGTCATAAAGGCCCTAAAGAGCACTGCAAACAACAAAGCTAGTGGAGATGATGATATCCCAGTTGAATTTTTCAAAGCGCTAAAAGATGATTGCGTCAAATTACTGCATTCAATATGCCAGCAGATTTGGAAAACAAAACAGTGGCCACAGGATTGGAAAAGATCAGTATACGTCCCAATCCCAAAAAAGGGCAATGCCAAAGAATTTTCAAATTATCGAACAATCGCGCTCATCCCACATGCCAGCAAGGTGATGCTCAAGATAATACAGGACAGACTTCAGCAGCATGTGGAGAGAGAATTACCAGAGGTGCAGGCTGGTTTCAGAAGAGGCAGGGGGACTAGAGACCACATCGCCAACATACGCTGGATCATGGAGAAAACAAAGGAATACCAGAAACAAGTTTACTTTTGTTTTATTGACTACACTAAGGCATTTGACTGTGTGGACCACAACAAGATGTGGCAAGTAATTAAAGAGATGGGAATACCAGAGCACCTCATATGCCTCCTGAGAAATCTGTACATGAACCAAGAAGCAACAGTTAGGACAGAACATGGAATAACAGAGTGGTTCGGAATAGGAAAAGGAGTAAGACAAGGCTGCATTTTGTCACCATGCTTATTCAACCTATACACAGAGCACATAATGCGCAGTGCAGGGATGGAGGAATCACAATATGGGATTAAAATCGCTGGGAGAAACATCAATAATCTGAGATATGCAGACGATACCACCCTAATGGCAGAAAGTGAGGAAGACCTAAAGAATCTCTTGATTGGGCTGAAGGAGGAGAGTGCAAAAGCTGGCTTGAGACTCAATATCAAGAAAACCAAGATAATGGCAACAGGCCCCAACAGTTCCTGGAAAATAGACGGGGAAGAAGTAGAAGCAGTGACAGATTTTACTTTCTTAGGATCAAAGATCACTGCAGATGGGGATTGCAGCCATGAAATGAAAAGGCGACTGATTCTTGGGAGACAAGCGATGAGAAACCTAGGGAACATAGTGAAAAGCAGAGACATTACATTGCAAACAAAAATTAGAATAGTCAAAGCAATGGTTTTCCCAGTAGTAATGTATGGATGTGAGAGCTGGACAATTAGGAAGGCTGAACGCGGAAGAATAGATGCCTTTGAAATGTGGTGTTGGAGGAGAGTTTTGAGAGTCCCCTGGACAGCGAGGAGAACAAATAGGTCAATCTTAGAAGAAATTAACCGTGACTGCTCATTGGAAGGTCAAATAGTAAAGATGAAGCTAAAATACTTTGGACATCAAATGAGAAGGGAGGATTCACTTGAGAAGGCATTGATGTTGGGAAAGGTGGAGGGCAAAAGAAGAAGGGGGAGGCCAAGGATGAGATGGCTAGATGGTATTATAGACACAATGGGCACAGAGCTGGGAGGGTTGAGGGGGATGGTAGAGGACAGAGGCGCCTGGAGGAAAATGGTCCATGGGGTCGCAAAGGGTCGGAGTCGACTGTGCGACTGAACAACAACAACAAAATACTGTACTTCAAGATCCACAGCCCATTGTCTTTCCCATCACTCATAAAATATATTTTTTAATTTGCAGTTTTATTTTCCCACAGATGTATTTTCCATCTTTCCCTTCCCCCATCACTGGATGTTTTCAACATCCCCAACAATAAAAACTAAACCCACTCTTATCAAATTAGAGGAGAATGATGAATAGCTCCGATACAATAAATGGGCCTTGAATACGAATAAGCCAACCAGAGTTCAATGGACATCCTCCCAAGCATACTCAGCCAAAATGTTAATTGGCAGCCAACTTCACAAGTCTCTGGCAATCCTTAGAACACATTACTTATTAACTAATCAGTGCAAACCCATCTTGCAAAGTTGTTAAGCCAGAGTACTTGAAGTTTACAACTCAAGACTGGTTGTTATGCAACACAACACTCACTGTATGCATACCACTGGTGTGCTGACACCTTGTCACAAACATTATAGTGTTCCTAGGCTGTTGTGTCCTAAAGCCTGTGCCTTTAAACAATGTACCTATCCATGTGTATCCAATGTAACCTTTTCTATGTGTAACATTGTAACCTCCAGCTGAATCACTGTAACCTTAATAGGACGCGAGCTAGTGACCACTAGATGGCAATAGCGAGCGTCCAAGCTCATTGGTCCAAGACTCACCTAGAACAACAGCGCGGGAAGATTCCCGCCACTACCTTCACCTGGACAAGAAGGGCGTGACCTGCAATGACGTCACGCAGCCTGTAGCCAATAGGCTATGAAGGAGCCACATTCAAATGTATAGCCACTGTATATGTTGAGCTGTTCGTCCGCCATTACCTCATGTTCCCTCTGACCAGCATGTAATAAAGTTGTGTTAAGCCAGCTCTTCGGCTGTCCTGGTGTCTTTGGTCCCATACACTAAATTGGCGACGAGGATGGGATCATGGCTGCCCACGGGACCAAGACATATGCCGGTTTTGACATCAAGAAACCGCAAGATTGGGAACTCTTCGAAATGGACTTCCAAGGTGCGCTGGTGGAGTTCGAGGTGATGGACGAGGCAAAGAAGAGAGCCATCCTCACCAGAATGCTCGGGCACGACGGAAAGAGGGTACTGATTGACCTCATCGCACCCAGAAAGGCGGCCGAATTCAAGGCAAAAGAGCTCCTGACGGTGCTGAGAGACCATTTCCGGCCCTCGGTAGCGATGTTTCCCGCTCGGAGCGCGTTTTGGAGGCGAGTCCAAGCGCCTGATGAGTCAGTCGCCGCTTTCGTAGTGGCCCTGCGCCTGGCTGCCGGCCCGTGCAAATGGGAAAATTTGGAAGTCACCCTCAGGGACTGCGTGCTATGCGGCCTGAAGGACGCCGAGATTCAGCGCACGCTAATGAATCAGGAGCCGCCTCCCACGTTGCAGGAGGTCCTGAAAGCGGCACAGGCCGCGGAAGCCACGAAGGCAGGGGTGCAAGAGCTCCAGGACTGGCGGCCGAAGGCCGACAAAGCAGAGAGTTCGGTGCACGCAGCCTGGCGAACTTCGAAATTGTCCGCCGATAGCAGCGACGACGAGGACGTCCGGAGGGTCCGAAAGGAGGGCCGGCGTTGCGACGGCTGCGGGGCGGCTCACGACCGTGCCAGGTGCCCATTCAGAAAGGCCGAGTGCCACAACTGCGGGCGACGCGGGCACATAGCCAAAGTCTGCAGACAACGACGCAAGGACCGGAGGAGCTCGCCCGACCGCCCAGCGAGGGACCGGAGGAGCTCGCCCGACCGCCCAACGAGGCCAGACCGCTCGACGAGACTAAAGGATGGCGCCCGGCCCACGAGGAAGCAGGACGGCGTGGGCCGCATCTCCGACGACAGCGACGACGACGCCCCGGTTTTCAGCGTGTCCTTGGGACACCCCCGTTACTTTGTTGAGGTACTGGTGCAAGGGGCCCCTGTTAGGATGGAGATTGACTCTGGCTCCTCTTACTCCATTATTTCCCAGAGGGAGTTTTTGAGAATTGCCCCCCGCGTACGGCCCAAGCTCAAAGCGTTGAGGTCCACGCTTCGGGACGTGCAAGGGAACAGTATCCCGGTGTTGGGGGTTGGGAATTTCCAGGTTCAGTACAAGCGGCACGCCGCAGAACTCCCCCTAGTCGTTCTTAAGGGAGGTAATTGCAGCCTCCTCGGGACTCAATGGTTTCAGCCCCTGGGTCTGTTCATTGGGGGGGTGCACGCCGTTGGGTCTGACCCAATACAGGAGGTGTGCGACGCGCACCCCGAAGTCTTCAAGAAGGGACTTGGGAAATTCAATGGACCCCCAGTAACGTTCGACCTGGACCCGGAGGTCCGCCCAATCAGACTTAAACCGCGCAGGGTGCCTTTTGCACTCAAGGACAAAATAGAGGCGGAACTGGACAAATTAGTGGGCCAGGGGATCCTTGTTCCTGTTGATTCCGCGGAGTGGGAAACTCCAATTGTCACAGCATTGAAGGCCAATGGGGAGGTTCGCATTTGCGCCGATTATAAGTGCACCATTAATAAGGCGATCCGCCCTAATGCGTACCCGGTGCCGGTGGTCAGCCATTTGCTAGCCAGGTTACATGGGGGAAAGTGTTTCGCTAAGCTCGACCTGGCACAGGCCTATCAGCAACTCATGGTAACCCCTGCCGCAGCTGCTGCACAGACCATAATCACGCATAAGGGGGCGTTCCAGGTGACGCGCCTCCAATTCGGCGTGAACTCGGCGCCTGGAATTTTCCAGTCGCTCGTGGAACGCCTCCTCAAAGGGCTGGACGGCGTTTTACCATATTTTGATGACGTATTGATAACGGGGGGGAGTGAGGTTGAGTTGGCTAAAAGGCTAAACAAGGTCCTGGCGGCGTTCGAACGGGCGGGGTTGAGGTTGCGAAAAGACAAATGCGTCTTCTTCGCGAAGGAGGTTGAGTTCTTAGGGTTCCGAGTAACACCCGAGGGGATCAAACCGTCCAAATCCAAGGTTGCCGCCATCAAGAAAGCCCCTCGCCCCACATCCAAGCCCGAGTTGCAGTCGTTCCTAGGGCTCTTGAATTTCTACCACTCCTTCCTTCCACGGAAGGCTGCGGTGGCTGAGCCACTTCACAAGTTGCTCAAGAAAGATGCGGCATGGATGTGGGGCGATGACCAGGAGAGGGCATTCACGGAACTGAAACAACTCCTGGCGTCTGACGCCATTCTGACCCATTTCGACCCCAAACGGCCGGTGGTACTGATCTGTGATGCCACGTGTTGGAAAACGGGAGGGAGGCCCCAATAGCGTTCTACTCCAGGTCCCTGTCCCAAGCGGAGAGAAACTACGCCCAAACAGACAGGGAGGCGCTGGCGATAGTTGCGGGGACCAAAAAATTTCACGATTTTCTGTACGGCCGCCCCTTCACCATCGTGACTGACCACAAGCCCCTACTAGGCATTTTTACCGCAGATAAGCCCACGCCACAGATCCTGTCCCCGAGGATGCTTAGGTGGGCCATTTTTCTCAACGCCTACCAGCACGCGTTGGTGTACCGGCCCGGGAAAGAGATCAGCCACGCGGACGCTCTATCGAGGTCCCCCCTCCCCCTGACGCCCAGCCAGGTGAGCAAGGGGGAGCGGGACCATCAGGTTCTCATGATAGAGGTGCTGGATTCGCCCCCCGTAGTGCCCGCCGACATTGCCACAGCGACAAGAAAGGACAAGACGTTGGCGGCGGTTTGCTCCTGGGTACAGAAAAGGTGGCCGGCGTCCTCCCCAGCAGAGGAATTCGCCCCATTTTTTAGGAAGAAGCTGGAACTGTCCCTAGAGAGGGGGTGCCTCTTGTGGGGGCAGCGGGTGGTGGTCCCTACATCCCTTCGACCGCGGGTACTTAAACTGCTGCACGTCAGCCACCCCGGAATCGTGCACTCCAAAGCGCTGGCCCGAAGCTACTTTTGGTGGCCCCAGTTAGACGCCGACATAGAGCACATGGTCGGCACTTGTGAGAGTTGCCAATGCTCCAGACCAGAGGAGGCCCGTCTTCCCCACAGGGAGTGGGACGCGGCTAAGGGGCCGTGGTCCCGGATTCACATAGACTTCGTGGGCCCGTTCCGAGGAACCCTGTTTCTCCTTGTTGTGGACGCCTTCTCCAAGTGGTTGGAGGTCATCCCAGTCACGAGCACCTCCTCGGCCGCGACAATTAAGCATTTGCGGAGAATTTTTTCCACGTTCGGCATACCCGACACCCTAATTAGCGATAACGCTAGTTGCTTCATGTCCGCTGAGTTCAGGGCATTCACAGAGATTAACGCCATCCGGCACATCACCTCCGCCCCTTTCCACCCGGCCACCAATGGCCAAGTGGAGCGCCTCGTACGCACCACGAAGGACGCGCTGCGGCGCATGGGCCCCGGGGACCTCAACCTGCAAGTGTGTCAGTTTCTGCTAGGGTACAGGGTGACCCCGCTAGCGTCAGGCTACTCCCCTGCGGAGCTTTTAATGCGCAGGAAGCTGACCACCATACTCACTAGACTGGATCCCACGAGAGTTGAGGACAAGGGGAGGAACATAGGGTTAGAAGCCACCAAGAGTTTCAGCGTGGGTGCCCCGGTACATTGCAGGAACTACGCCAGCGCGGGGCCAGCCTGGGTGCCGGGGGTGGTCGTGGAACAAACCGGTCCCGTTTCGTACCGCGTGGAGACCAACACGGGTCTACTTTGGCGGCGACATGCGGACCAGCTCCGGAGCCGGGTCCCAGGAAGTCAGGGCGCTGACGGCGCGAACACAAATTCAGCGTTAGGGTTCTCCCCCACCCGTTTAGCCCAAGGGGGAGGAGAGGGGGGTCCAGAGTCCCCACCAAGGGGGGAGGAGAAGGAATTTGTCCTCGTAGATATCCCGTGGGATCCCCCAGCAGAATTTGAGTTTGATTTTCAGAACCGGGGTTTTTTTTCGGAGTGGTCCCCCACCCATCCAAGTGAGAAGAGGGGTTTTACGTTAGCCCCTGGTGCCCCCGGTTCAACCACAACGGAATCTACCCTTTCCCCTAAAACTGCAAAACCGCAGCAAGCCGCTAACAAGTCTCCCTCTCCCATTACAGGACAAGGGTCCAGGGAACAAGGAAGCGGGAGCGGCCCCCGGGTGGGCCAACCCACATCGCGACCCAAACGCGAGTGCAATAAACCATCTTGGCTAAGAGACTTCGTCTCATCCTAGGGGGAGGGGTGTTGTGTCCTAAAGCCTGTGCCTTTAAACAATGTACCTATCCATGTGTATCCAATGTAACCTTTTCTATGTGTAACATTGTAACCTCCAGCTGAATCACTGTAACCTTAATAGGACGCGAGCTAGTGACCACTAGATGGCAATAGCGAGCGTCCAAGCTCATTGGTCCAAGACTCACCTAGAACAACAGCGCGGGAAGATTCCCGCCACTACCTTCACCTGGACAAGAAGGGCGTGACCTGCAATGACGTCACGCAGCCTGTAGCCAATAGGCTATCAAGGAGCCACATTCAAATGTATAGCCACTGTATATATTGAGCTGTTCGTCCGCCATTACCTCATGTTCCCTCTGACCAGCATGTAATAAAGTTGTGTTAAGCCAGCTCTTCGGCTGTCCTGGTGTCTTTGGTCCCATACACTAAATAGGCTTTCATCTCAACCAGGCTTTGCAAAGAGAACATTCACCATGGATTGAATCTGCATGAGAAGCAGGAAGGAAAGTGGTTATAAGATATATTTGGCCCATTGACTAAAGGCCTCTTTCCTATGTTTTATACTTCAGAAATCATGGCAACAAGTAATAATAACTTTGTAAAAACTTAGAATGGCAATGGCATGATTTCTCACAGGTCACAGGTTTCAGAACAAAAGACACCAACATAAATATATTTCTTCATTTGGCTGGGTTAGTTCAAACAAAGTTGTGCTTGTCAATTTTAGTAGAATAGGAGAATGAAGAATACATTATTTTGAGTTAAGCAAGATGTTTGAACCAGGTACAAGGGAACAGTAAGTGAAAAATTGGCACTGATAAGCTGAAATTCCCCACCTGAAGAGTACTAATTGGCAGAACATCTACCCCTCAGAAATCAGGCCCGCTTCACTCTTCTCTTATACCTCAACTCCAAGTACTGACTCCCAGGTTTGCTAGAAAGTCTGTTACCTGTCGAAGGGCTTTCTCCAGTCTTATGGTACTTGACCAGTGGGTCAATGAATACAGGCATTAAACAGGATTATGAAAAGTTACATCTTTAAACTACTGCCCTCAGAAGGAACATATAGATGAAGAGATCTGGGAGCTGTACATAAAAGGAATATGTTCCTTCTGAAGGCAGTATTGTGAAAATGTAACTTTTCACAAGCCTGTTAAATGCCTGTATTCATTGACCCACTGGTCAAGTAGCATGACTGAAGAAAGCAGACTTTCTAGCTAACTGGAATGCTCTACCTGGGCAGCTGTGTTTGATTGACTCTTTAGGGTCCTCTAAGAAGCAACTGAAAATTTTTCTTTTTGAGGAGGCCTTTGGCAGCTTGTTCAAGTTTAAGTAGGAGACCCTCCCATGGTCCTTGGTCCTGATTGGACTGAGTGGGTGGTAGGTTTTCTATATTTTTATGGTGATTGTTCTGCTTTTTTACATTGTGAGCCACCCAGAGTGGGAGGGCATCCCAGATGGGTGGGGCAAAAGCTGAATAAATAAATAAATAAATCCCTGCTGAGTATTATATTGCAAGAAAAAGTCCAATAGCACTCCAAACTGCTGTGTGTTAGTTCTTGTGCATTAATTCAAGAAACTTAAAAATTCCTTTTATGCACTACAGCTCCCTGATCTCTTAATCTATATGTTCCTTCTGAGGGCAGTAGTTTAAAGATGCAACTTTTCACAATCCTATTTAATGCCTGTATTCCCACTGGTCAAGTAGCATAAGACTTATCTTCTCCCACCCCCACCCCCAAGATAACAAGACACAGAAACAAGAGGAGAAAACTGTTGTTTACAGCTTATTAGGTAGTTCCTTGTAAACATGCTTCCTGCAGGGCTACAACAGAAATGTAAATAAACTGCAAACAAAGCTTTTCTCCTCAATCCCTCCGAGGTCAATTAATGGGAACAAAATCAAAGAAACCCGAACTCCCCAGTGCAGTTTTACAGCAAGTGAATGTGAATTAATTTGCATTTCTCTCACTGTGCCTTTACACCCCTATTCCCTTAATTTTCAGAACTAAGGAAAGTGTGTGTGTGTGTGTGTGGGGGACAAATGGTTGTGAACATTATGCAATCTGGAGACACACACAAAAAACTGTCACACTAACAAGTGAACCCTGAGGCTAGCGGAGATGGCTTGGAGATCCATACACAGATGCCTTGTATGGTATGGAATTCCAAGGCATTCACCATGAATTATATCAATAGCAATTCTACAGTCTCTGGAAAGGCACACTGTAAGCCACACAAGAGGGTTTACAATTTGTACCTCCAATGGTTACAGGAAAGGTCCATCCTTGGAGGAGAAGACCTCTTTCCAAAGAGTCTCTTCTTTACTGTTGCACAAAAGCCTGCTGCTGGTTCTTTACCATTGGGAGTTTTGTTCTCTGAGAGTTTCTGGAGCAGTTTTCCAGCTACAGGGACTCCTCTAAGTTTGGGGAAAGGCTGTGGATGCATAAGTTCCAAAATTCTCCCAAACCTATAACAGGCACTCAGAACACAGAGTAGGCTTTCTAATTGATTTTTCTCCCACTTCTGATCTGGCCGGAAATCCCATTACGGGAATGGTGTAGACCATACAGCCAGCGATTCAATGGCAAGTGTTGGGCAGACGTAAATAACCTGACTTCCTAAAGGGGGCAATGGCTATGAGCGGATGAGCCCCTTTAGGTGGGGGTGATGGTCCCCTCGGTGGAGGAAATGTCACTGGAAACCATCATAATTGGGCCCAACGGCAAAATGAGCAAAAGGGGAACCACTTCACTATTCTGATTCCCAATGGTCATGGAGGTGGAAGAGGCCATGCCAGATGGACTGGCTGTGAAGGCACACCTTGTTAATATCCTCAAGGCTGCAGCAGTCCATTGCAGTCCCAGTGTTAAATCCTGCATGTCTCATTTCATGGGTGCCGCAAGAGATGGCTCCGTGATCACAATGTTTGGGTCACTTCATGGCAAGCTGGGATCCACCTCAAACAAATTCACGCCAATGGTATTTTTCTGGTATTTCCAGGAAAAATGTATACTCTGATAAGAGTAGCAGACGACGACGACTCCCACTGGAATCTGTAGGAGCAAAACTGAGTGAGGACAGGTGAAGGAACAAAACATTGGGGCAGGAGGGGGAAGGAGACAACTTCCCTCCCTTTCTTTTGTCTGGTTGAGCATTAGGTAAAGTGGTTTACTTGCCTTTGAATTTTCCCACCTTCCATGGAAGGACTGCTTTCCCTGAGTTCTGTGCGCACGCACACACTTCCGTAAATACAATCAACTTGACAGAACACCATTATTTCTATCACATTTTTTTATTTATTCAGTTTCACTCGTGGTCATTCCTGACACACACTACTAGAAGATGAGTTTTTAGTGCCTTGTGCTTAATTCATGCTTCCACCCAAATCTCCTTGGTATTTCTGCTTTGTTTTATTTCGACCCCTAGAGAGATGGTTTTAAAAGAGCTACTCAAGCCGACACTCCCTCCGTTTTCATTTTGAAAGGTCAGGCTGAGAGCTGTCAGTTGTATAGGAGCTGCTCTCTGTAAAGAAAGTCTTAACTAGCCAGGCAGGGACTTAACCCAGACGCTGAAAAACTAACATTGTCACTAGGATGTGGAGAAACCATGGTGAAGAAATAGCAACAGCCCAACCACAGCAGAGTGAGCCGTCGGAATTCGCTTGGTGGGCCTTTATTGTGGAGTGTTGTTTATATGGTTCAAAACACGCTGAAGGATTGTTGAGATGATGTAGACAAATTGACTCAAATTAGTTTAGCATGGGCCAAGCAACATTTAAACGTGTCGAGTCCAGACCCATAGCAACAGTCCAAGCACTTTGGAAAGTGAGTGTATCGGAATTGCTAATTTGAAAGGCAGAGAAAGAAACGGCATAAGGAACCCAATGGCGGGTTTTGGGTTTCTTTTTTCTTACCAAACAGCCACAAGCAAGTCTAAAAAACTATGTTCCTTGTTATGGATTTCTCTCTTTCTCTTTCCCCCCTCTTCCTCTCACCCCTTCTCCGTAAATTAATTTATAGCAGTACTTGTGTACTTGTACAGTTTTATATGCCTTTCATCTTTGGAGTGTTGTTTGATGTCAAACAAATCCCCAAAGAATTCCTCCCCCCCCCCCTCTCTCTCACACACACACATACAAAGGATTAAAAGAAATTTGAAGTAGTTGTGGATGGATTTCTTTTTGTCCCCTGCTTTCAGTCAAAACTATCACAAATCCTGCCCCCGTGATACTTTATTGCCTTCTGCCACCCACAGAACTCCAGGGAAGACCATCATTTTGTATTTACTGTAATCTAATTAAGACCAGGTCTTCAGTTTGCACACTTCTTATGGTATGAAACGGGGGTTCCCAACCTTTTTACACCACAGGCCTGACCACGCCCCTCAGACAGCTGAGCGGGCCGGACCATTCCCTGGAAGCAGAAGTAAATGTGCTTGCTTCCATGTTTACGACAGCCATGGGAGCATTTACGGCTGATGTAACACCGTTTACGCATGCACATTTTACTGTTGCAATAAATGCCGCTTCCACTTCTGGGGGTAGTGGGGGTGGGCCACATAAAATGGTGCCGTAGACCAGATCCAGCCAGCAGGCCGTAGGTTGGGAACCACTGGTATAAAAGGTTTCAATTTCCAGTCAAGGTTTGAATTTTTTTATTAAAAAAACTTTTAAAATAAAAGCAAAACATATTTAGTAACAAATGACAAGAAGATGTGTTAAAACAACCCAAAAAGGAATTCATAAAAGAAAGTGTATTTGGTGAAATCGTCATCGTCACCCACTATCAACTCAATTCTGACTTACGGTGACCCTTTCTAGAATTTTCTAGGTAGATAAAACATAACAGTGATTTAGGGATGCCCTGGGACAGTGCAGCTTGCCCAATGCCACATAGGCTGGATGAGGATTTTCTCTCAGGAGGCTCTGTGGGTCACTAAACTCCATACCACTGAGTTATCCGGCGAGTATTTGGTGAAATACAGGGTGTTTTTTATATTCCTTGTTGGTGAATGGAAAAGGTCAATTACCCATGCAAGAGGTTATGGTCTTTTGGAAAGTATATGGGAAGTTTATAACTTAAAATATAAATGATAATATATTGTCTATAATTTATTCTGTTTGGTTTATATTTTGTTGTTTTTTTATATTATACTAGCAAGGGTTGCCCGGCGTTGCCGGGCTCCCCCCCCGTGTTTTTTAATTAAAAATGAGCCAATTTTTTTTTTGCAATAGTGTTACATTGTGTTGGAAGGTTAAATTGTGTTTTTTTAAAAAAAAAATTGCTTAGTCTGTAATTTAAATTTTTAAAATGTTTATTTATGTTAAATTTGTTTGGCTTGGCTGTTATTAACTGTGATCTGTTTTTTTGGGGTTTTTTGAGAATTAATAAAAGAAGAAAGCATGATATAATAACTCAGCACAGGATTTTTTAAAGTTTCTATTGTATGTTATTGACATATATATATTTGAGATTTGTGTGACAGTGTGTTTAGTGTAATTTTTTTTACTTGTTTTTTTTTGGTGTGACCTTTTGTGTAAAATTGTGAGTTTGTGTTTTGTTTGGGGCTGTTGTGTGTTTTTGATTTGTTTTTACTATTGTGGCCAGCAGGTGGTGCTGGTAGGGGTTATTGTATTTTGACTTTTGTTTCTCTCCTGGCCTCTGGGTGGAGCTTCTTCTGGTCAGTAGGGTCTTTCTGTATTCATTTCTTTTCCAGTCCTGGTGTAGGTAGCACGTGTTCTGGTAAGTTTGCTTGTTTTCTTTGTTTTGTGTGTGGGGGGGCGGGGGGGGGTTGGAGTTTGTATTTTTTGTCTGTTTGTTTTGTTTTTGATTGTGTCTTTGTTTACTTCGTATTGTTTTTGGTGTTTTTGTTTTTGTGTATTTTTGGCTGTGTTTGAGTGTTTCTAGTAATTTTTTAAAAATTATTTGTTTGGTGGTGGGGAAGGTACGTGGTCATTGGGGGTTTGGAAGGGTGGGCTAGGTGGTGGGGAGGGGGGCATGGTCGTTGGGGGTTAGGAAGGGTGGGCTAGGTGGTGGGGAGGGGGCATGGTCGTTGGGGGTTAGGAAGGGTGGGCTAGGTGGTGGGGAGGGGGGCATGGTCGTTGTGGGTTAGTAAGGGTGGGTTAGGTGGTGGGGAGGGGGGCATGGTCGTTGTGGGTTAGTAAGGGTGGGTTAGGTGGTGGGGAGGGGGGCTTTATTGTTTTATGGTGCTTTTTTGTGTGTAGTTGTGAAAGTAGATCGGGGTTTCCCCTTTAATATCAGTGGGTGGGGCTTGCGACCCCCCTCTCCGCTTGCTCCCCTGGGGTTGGGAGGTTTGTGGGGACAAAAGAGGTATGTCCCCCCAACTCTTCTGGATCCAGTAGACCAGGCACAGTGGATCGATTCCCTCCCCCCCTCCTTAAAACAACTCCGTTTTTAAAGAGTAGAAAAGATGGAGTTTTTTTAAGGAGGGGGTGGGAATCGATCCCCTCTCCCTGGTGTCCTGAGTCCAGAAGGGTTTGGGAAACATTCCCCTTTTGTCCCCACAAACCTCCCAACGCTATAGCCAGCAGAGAGGGGGATCGCAACCCCCACCCACTGATATTAAAGGGGAAACTCCAGTCGGGTCCTTCAGGGAGGGATAGAAAGCCGGCTGGTGTGTGCTTGGCTGTGACGCGGTGAGTTGTTTTTCTTTTTAATTTTTCGGGCGCCGGTTTCCTCAGCGTTCTGCGTGCTCATGGCGCGCAGGACACTGGGGCTTGTAGTAATGGGTTGGTGCTTTGTGTTTTTGCTGGTTTTTTTAAAAATGCGTTTCTTTCGATTGGCTGCGGCGCGTGTCGGAACGCTGCGCCGTGCGAGAGCCTCTCAGCGTGATTGGCTCTGGCGCGGCGCAGCGCAAGGAATGTTGGGAAGTGAAGTTCTTTCCCTTTCTTGCCGTTTGTGGGGCTGAGGCCCCCGTGCCGGATTTTTAAATCCTTCGTTGACCTGTGTAGGCAATTCGGCCGTGCGCACGAAGGGTGGGTGCGAATCAGTAGGGCGATGCATAGCAACCTATAGCCAGTTCCAACGGTGAACCCTTGGATTTATAGGTTAAGATTATATTATATTATATTATATTATATTATATTATATTATATTATATTATATTATATTATATTATATTATATTATATTATATTATATTATATTATACTAGCAAGGGTTGCCCGGCGTTGCCGGGCTTTTTTGGGGTTTTTGTTTTTTAAAAAATATGAGAAATGGTGTTGGATGATTTTTGTTGTATGTGTGTTTAAATGAGTTATGTTATTTTTTTAAAAATATTTTTTTATACATTGGTAGTTTTTAAAACTGTTTTAAATAAATTTGGATTTTTAAAAGTTGAAAGGTTGATATATATTTTTCCCAATAATTGCATTTTTAAAAATATTTTTTTTTGGTGATAGGTGTACTTTGGATAAGATTTTTTTAAAAATGTGTAAGTGTAATTCGAATTCATTGAGTGTCATTTTTCCTGTGGCCACTTGGTGGTGCTGTTGCGTAATGTTTGTCCTCTCCTGTGTTTTCTTCCTGTTCTTTTGCCATTTCAATTTTGTTTCTCGTTGAGGCTTGACCTTTCTTGGTAAGTTGTGATTTCCGATATGTAATGGGTGGTTTTGGTGTGATTTGTGGGGGGTGGGGGGTTGTGTTTTTCCTTGTTTTTGTGTGTGTGTGTTTGTTGGAGATTTTCTGTGTAAATTTTATGTGTTTGGTGTGGTTATTTCTGTGGGCCGGCCTCGGTGGCTGGGTGGCCCATTGAAATAGCATGTGTTGGGTTTTTTTCGCAAGGCAGACTCGTTGGAATATGTACGCTGCCGGCCTGTGTTGGGGAGGGGGGCCTGGTCATTGGGGGTTACGAAGGGTGGGTTAGGTGGTGGGGAGGGGGGCATGGTCGTTGGGGGTTAGGAAGGGTGGGCTAGGTGGTAGGGAGGGGGGCTGTATTGTTTTATGGTGCTTTGTTTGTGTGGAGTTGTGAAAGTAGATCGGGGTTTCCCCTTTAATATCAGTGGGTGGGGGCTTCGACCCCCCTCTCCGCTGGCTTTTCTAGGGTTGGGAGGTTTGTGGGGAGAAAAGGGGAATGTTTCCCAAACTCTTCTGGACTCTGGACACCAGGGAGAGGTGATCGATTCCCACCCCCCTCCTTAAAACAACTCCGTTTTTAAAGAGTAGAAAAGACGGAGTTTTTTTAAGGAGGGGGGTGGGAATCGATCCCTTCTCCCTGGTGTCCAGATTCCAGAAGGGTTTGGGAAACATTCCCCTTTTCTCCCCACAAACCTCCCAACCCTAGAAAAGCCAGCGGAGAGGGGGGTCGAAGCCCCCACCCACTGATATTAAAGGGGAAACTCCAGGCGCCGTGGGTGTGGGAAAGAAAGCCGGCTGGTGTGTGTTTGGCTGTGACGCGGTGAGTTGTTTTTCTTTTTAATTTTTTGGGCACCGTTTTCCTCAGCGTTCTGCGTGCTCATGGCGCGCAGGACGCTGGGGATTGTAGTAATGGGTTGGTGCTTTCTGTGTGTGCTGCGTTTTTTTAAAATGGTTTTGTTTTGATTGGCTGCGGCGCGATTCCGAACGCTGCCCCGTGCGAGAGCCTCTCAGCCTGATTGGCTCTGGCGCGGTGCAGCGCAAGGAATGTTGGGAAGTGAAGTTCTTTCCCTTTCTTGCCGTTTGTGGGGCTGAGGCCCCCGTGCCGGATTTTTAAATCCTTCGTTGACCTGCGTAGGGAATTCGGCCATGCACACGAAGGGTGGGTGTGGGTCAGTAGGGCGACGCATAGCAGCCTATAGCCAGTTCCAACGGTTAATGCTTGGTTTTATAGGTTAAGATTATGTTATGTTATGTTATGTTATGTTATGTTATGTTATGTTATGTTATGTTATGTTATGTTATGTTATGTTATGTTATGTTATGTTATGTTATGTTATTTTTTTAAAAAAATCATAATCTGTTGTATGCTGCCCAGAGTGGGGGAATATTTCAGATGGGCGGGATATGAATGAATGAATGAATAGATAGAGAGAGAGAGACTAATGATGGGTTCACTGTTTAAGATTATGTCAACAATATTTGTACTAATTCGATATATTTTATTTTATTTCCATTTAAGCTATTAAATAAAATATATTTTAAAAACAGCAGAATGGTATTTTAAACTGCCAAAGAGACAAATAGCTAACTAATAAGGAGAAACACAAAAAATATTCTTGTAAAGGATTTTTAAAAAACTTTCAAAGAAAGTACAGTTTTCTGTTTTAATGGTTCCCTAAGTTTCAAGTAAGGACAGCTGTGGCTTAGTGGTTAAGATGCTGAACTTCACAACCAGAATGTCAGCAGGTCGAGACCTGAGAGCTGCACGACAGAGTGAGCTTCTGTCTCTGTCCCAGTTCCTGGCAAACTAGTAGTTCGAAAGCAAGAAATTGCAAGTAGATAAATAGGTACCACTTTGGTGGGAAGGTAAACATGAATTCATTGCACTCCAGTGTCTAGTCATGCCTGCCACATGTCCATGGAAAACTTCTGCAGACACAGACAGTGTTGGTTCTTTGGCTATAAACAGAGATGAGGACTGAAACCTTGAGTCAGATACGACTGGCTTTCGAGCAAGGACAATCTAAGTTTCAAGTGTTATCAATATATACAGATGGAATTTTTGCTTTGTAAATGAGTCAACACATTTATATTTTGGCTGATATTCACAACTTCCCTTTTCCCAGAGGAAGGCAGCATCTGCTTGTGAATGGTGACCCGCCATCCCATGGGACATCCCATGCTTATCCAAAAGGTCTTCCAGCCCAGAAGAGATTTCCAGTGCCATGGCATGAATTTGTTTCAGGTGGATCCCAGCTTGCCTCGAAGTGACCCACACACTATGATCACAGAGCCATCTCCTGCGGCACATATGAAATGAGACATGAAGGATTTAACACTGAGACTGCAATGGACTGCCACAGCCTTTGAGGATATTGTCAAGGTGCACCTTCACTCAGGCAATCATTGTTTTGCTGTATATGGCTAGGTGCATAATGAGCTCTCTAAATAAAGCTGTGTACATTTTTATTTGCAGTTTTATCCTCAGAAGGAAGCTCTGTGATGCTTATCCCCAGGTGATATAACAATTAGTCTTAATATTACTGAAAACAATGGAAATAAAGTATCACACTGCACTGCATTGCATTTTTGAAGTTTTTTGTAATCAAACTAAAGGACTTTTCTTATTGCACTGACTAAACATAAAAATGAATATAGAAATATGACATACCAGTAAAAAAAACAACACCATTATTGGCCCACTTTGGGTGTAATAATAAATCGGGATTCTTTAGGATGGTCCATGCTGATCAATTACCCTTCACTCATATCACCAATGAAGTTAAACAAGCTAGACAGCTTCAGTCTAAGATTTGTTTAGCATAATTAGAACTTCAAAGGTAACTGTTTTAAATTATAACTCCGCAACCAGTATAATGCACTCCAGAAAAGGATCATTTCCAAGGTTTAAGCAATACATCCTAACTGGAATCCCTGGTTTGTTGACCTAAGAAAGAAGAGCTTTAAGAGTAGGGTTGCCAGATGATAATTTGAAAAAAGAGGGCTGATGGGTCTAAAAAGGAGGACTTTTACAAATCAAAAGAGTTTTTTATATAATTTACTTTATTTTAATCATATTTAGCTGAACTGCCAATTTCCGAAATAAGTTCTTGGTTTTTTAACAAATAAGTATTATAGAAAAGGAGGACATGTCTTCCTTTAGGATACCATCTGGCAACCCTATTTAAGAGTCATAGTTTGTTCTTGGTTTGAGATTCTAGTTTACCAATTAAACCCAGATAATCCCTAATATCTAATTTAATACTAAACAAACTACAATTTATGTAAATCCTTCTGCATGCAACAGAAGACAAGTAGATCTGACCAAGGTGTGTGACCCAGCATACTTTGTGACAAATCCAGAATTCTAAATTCTATTTTGTAAAAAGATTTTAATGGGATTTTATCATCCTTATCTTTCGTTTGATGTTTTTAATGCCCCTAAATGACAGTTATAATGGCAGTGCCCTGTTAGTGTTCACATCAGGCTTATGTAACTTGTTGCAGCTAATAAATGCCATGCTGTGGTTTGTCTTTGTCCCAAGTCTGACTACATATCTGATTGCACAACCAAGATATGTCCTGCCTTCTGATCATAAGCAAAATAATTTTATGTGTGCAAATTCCAGCTGTTAATGTAAACACACATCTGTAGTGTATATTTCTACAAAATGTACAAGCATGAGCTTTGACTATGCATTCGTTCACATAGCAGGGACAGAATCAAATTGATTTCTATTTTCTACTGAGACAGACTAACAATCCATTTAGCCAAATATCATTTATTCTGTTTGGCAAAGTTTCTCCGGGTCTCAATCAGCTGTTTTCTCCTGCAGTGTTATCAGAGAAATTCTATGAGATGGAACCATTTTTTTTGCTACAGGGGCATCCATACAAAAATAGCACAAATGATTGTATGTTAAATGCACAAATGACACTTATATTGGTGACGGTAATAATAATAATTTCGTGTCAGTAATTATTCTGGGTTGAAAGGATTTTTGCTGGAGAAACTCTGCTCAGGGGATGCCCAAATGTGGCTCCTTTTATGTCCCCAATATCTTTTCCCACTGAAGTGGTCCCTATTTATCAACTTGCAATTTCTTGCTTTCAAACTGCTAGGTTAGTAGGAGCTGGGACAAACAAGGGCACTCAAATCGTCATGCAGTACCCGGGTCTCGAATTGCCAACTTGCTGACCTTCCAGCTTACAAGGCGAGCTTCTTAACCACCGAGTCACTAAACCCTTTTAGAAGTTACAAGACCTATCTATGATGAGCCGCTACTGCCATCTAGTGGTAGAATCAAGTGCTCATCCAGTCATACTTTGCTTTTGAGATGTACAGACTTATTTATTTGACTTGTTTTTCATCCTGCCACACCAAAACTATTCAGAGGGGCTTTCGATAAGTAAAGATGCTTCGCTTAAAAGTACAGTACATGGAAAGGAAAATAATGCTGCACACATCAACAGCTAAATCCAGAAGCAGAACACCCACTCTCAATTGTTAATCAACTTCAGATGCAGCAATAGGTGAGGGGGGAAAGTCCACAAGATGCCTAATAATTTGACCATCTATCCCAATATTGTCTACAAGTAATCACAAAGCAATCACAGTTACATACCGCCCCATAGCATTTAGTACAGGAGTTCTCAACCTTTTAAAGCTGGGGACCGAGTCACACTCTCTCAGACAGCTTTGGGGGCCGGATGGCCATTTTGCCCTTCCTCCATCACATGGGACTTCCTGGTGTGGTGGTGGCAGTGGGGATTGGAACCACATGAAATGGCCCCATGGGCTGCAGGTTGAGAATCTCTGGCTTAGTGCACTCTCAGGGGTGTTCACAAGTTAGTCAGCATTTTGTTCCCAACATGATCGGTACTCATTTTACCAACCTCGGAAGGATGGAAGACTGAGTGAGCCTTGATCCATGGTCAGGATCGAATTAACAACCTTTGGGTTGTAGGACAGCAGTTTAACCAATGAGCCACAAGGGCTCCTATACCAGTCTCTCCCAATGTCATCCAGATGTGTTGGGTTGTTAGTAATCACCAACTAGGTGGGTGGACAGGGTCGATATTGCTGTCTGTCACTTCTGCAAGGCAACAGATGGAGGGAGGCTGGTTTACCCTTTAGTGACCAGTCAGAATATCAACAGGGATGTTATTTATCAAATAAACATAAACAACATATTTTTGTAACTCATTATCCAGGGAGTGAACCTGGGTCCTTTGGTATGAACAAGCCTGTGCCCTACCACTATTAAGCCTACACCCTTTTAGGGACAGAACTGGGAGCAAATGCACTTAGCAGGTATGTAAGCACACCCACAACGCTCACAGCCAAGCACATGACCTTGAGTAAAGACACATCCATTCTCATGCTAGTATACCCTGCAGGATGACTTTGTAGCCAGGCAAATTGTCTGGGGAAATGCTGCAGTTCAGTAACAGAGATTATGCTTCACACACATGTTCAATCACCAATCTCATCAAAGCAATGCTTTGCATGAATCAACAGCTTTGCTTTGTATATATTTGTCTTTTTAGAGGCTTTGCTGGATGAAATCCTGTTGTAGAACTCTATAGCCCGCATGGCTGATGACATCATCAGCTACTGCTGCTTTTTGGAAATTAAAAGTTTTCGGTGCCCGCCCTCCCACCTGAGACTCCCTTGGGAACCCTTTTGCTGTGGGGAAACCTTTGGGGGCCATGAGACAGGGCAGTGATGGTGAACCTTTTAGAGACTGAGTGCCCAAACTGCAACCCAGAACCCACTTATTTATTGCAAAGTGCCAACACAGTGGGGTGATCTCTGTGCTGGGGTGGAGTGGGGGAGAAAGTGCTCCCATTGGGCTGCTGGAAGAGGGGCAGGGCAAACTCAGTGCTGGGGTGATGGTGCATGTGCCAACAGAAAGGCCTGGGAGTGCCACATCTGGCACCCGTGCCATAGGTTTGCCACCACTGAGATAAGGGATTTGTTGGAAACTGCTGGAGACAGAAAGATTTCATCCTGCATTCCAATAGCTTTCCTGCAGTAAAAGGGGCCAGATTCTCGGGAGTGGGAAGGAACTGGAAATTTTCAGTTTCTGAGAAACTGCCATGGGTGAAGACTTAAAATTACACAACAAGATTTCAGCCATTGAGTTGTGATCCAGCCCTCCTCCGACTCTGAAGAGGACCTGGATCAGGGGGCACTCCCTATGCCCAGCCCAGTTTTGCCTACATCCGAGTCCAAGGATGCCCTGAGCCAGGGATCTCAGCCTGCGCCAGGCCCAAGTCTGTTTTCCCCTGCAGCTGACCTGTCAGATCAGGAGTCTGGCTCTGACAGTGATCAGCCCTCA
The DNA here is from genome assembly GCA_035047305.1 of Bradypodion pumilum. Lineage (NCBI taxonomy): Eukaryota > Metazoa > Chordata > Lepidosauria > Squamata > Chamaeleonidae > Bradypodion > Bradypodion pumilum. The sequence goes on from JAWDJD010000005.1 coordinate 33,294,985, forward strand.
GTCAGGGAGAGGTACAGGTAACAGATACACCCGAGACGCAGGCAGGCCAGGGCGAAGCACCAAAGAAGGCTCCCAGCTGATACCGATTAGCTGGGAGGCTTATAAGCAAGCTTCTTGCAGCCTGCCAGCGTTGGTACTGTTGGATTGGGGTCGCGAAGCGGCCGTTGGGTCCCGGAGGAGACTGGTCAAGCAATGAGACATGAGACAAGATGGAGCGAAGACCAGTGATTTAATGAGGGAAAATCATCAGTATATATCGCGTAAGAGGGCTGCGTGTAAGGAAACTGTCATCTGACAAGATCCACGTACCATGTTTACACGAGTTAATTGGGAACCTCTCCCGGGGAAGTTAATTAACCAAATTAAACACTGACAGGGGAAATCCATTGTTCCATACTATCTTGGGGTAAACACTGGCTGATGTTGGTTCAAGGCTTGAGGTAATCCGCAGGTGCGATATTACCTATTACATGACTAGTGAGTTAGTCATTCAATCTCCTCTTGTCCAAACTGTTTGTCAGGTCAGCTGTGGGTGAATTAAACTATGGCTATTAATCCGCTCCCCAATTTCTGTCCCCTCGGAACCAAAGCTCGAAGGAGCGATCTCCCAAACTATGTTTCTGTCAGGGACAGTATGCCAATTGTGTGTGCGGATCCTGCACTCCCCCTTTATTTGTTTGATTGGACCTGACAGACGGCTCGACGAAGGAGCAGCATCAGCTGATGTGGAGTGAGGACATTCCGGGGTTCTCTCCATGGGGGACATCTTGACATCAGTGAGGGAATACATTGCACGAAACAACACACAGTCGTTCCCAGTATTATCACCCCCAAAATCACCTTGAGTGTCGTTTGTAACCATCCCCATGGGAACCAGGACCATAACAAATTCCACCCCACCCCCCACGTAGCATCTTCCTTGATGTTTTTAACCAAGGTATGGAGATCAGTGAGCTGATTCTGTACCTTACGCGAGTTGTCCGTGAGGTTGAAGCACACATGCCATGGACGGACTCGCAACCCAAATGATGTAACAACAGGAGGTAATCGATGGCTGCTCGATTATCCAGTATGGCATGGTGAAGCTCTGTCTGCTCTTGGTTAAGCAGCGCTATCACCGAGGAGGTGTGGTTAATGGCTTTTGCCAAAGCGCAAGCCAATTGACCAACTCTCCGAGCGTTGCCTATGGCTAAGCCTGGCACGCCAAACAAGCTGACTGCTAATGAAACATACTCAGCCTTACTCAGAATCCTAATGTTACTATCACATGAGCTGTCTAGCTGGGTGGCAGGAGCGTGCCGTATTCGTGCTTGGTGCAACCATGTCTCTAGTGGGAAGCAACAATGTCAAACGACTGATACAACAAAGGGAATCAGATACATTTGCAGTAATGTAGTTCCAAGTATACTGGTTACATGTAAAAAAACCATCCTGAAGGCAAGGTAACATGAACATACATTGAAGTAATAGTCTTTGGGTTATCACAAGTCCAGTTGCTGCTGCCGGGGTCGAGGCAACGGCGCTGTGGCCCTTCGACTGCGGAACAGCCGGTCATTTGAGCACAAGTAGAGTTCAGGCTGACCGCCACTCGGGGAGTGTAGAGAGTGGCTGCATCAGCCAGCAAGACTTTGGTGACTTGGGTTCCCCAGTGCGCGTACGTTGAAAAGCCAGTCTTGTAAAACGGACCGAATATCCGCTTCACCAACCAGTCACCGTTCCTGATGCGCACATCTGGGGAGTGACACACCGGGATGAGACATGTGCTCAGAATTGAGGCAGAAGCGGTGGTCTGCCTCAGGCAAAAATCGGACTGATTGACGAGGCTCGCCAATCTTTCCCAGACATTGTAGTGCAGCCGGACAGAGAGATCTCCGGCTGGCATCAGGTTGTTGGCTTCCAGTGAAGCTGCTTGAACGCCTCCCCCCGCAAACAGGGAAAGGATCAAGATGATGGTGGTCATCACGGAATTAGCTGTAATCAGGGAAAAGGCTGCAATCAAGATGTTCTCTGGTGTCGGCTCCATGTCCTCGCGCTGAACGTCCTCCGCCGCCTCCTGTCATAGGGACCTGGCCATTCCCCAGGTGATCTTCGGTGCTGTCATCTGCTGTCGCCACCTCCTCTGCTTGGCTCCCCCCCGTCAGGGTGAGGTCCTCCATCTCCGGGATCGGGTCCGGAACTGCCTGGGTCCACGCCATTGGACTCGAAGTGAGGCTTGACACACCGGGCTGGAATCCAGATAATGCCTGTAGGAGACATAATTGCAGCATACCCTCTTCCCCATGTTATGAGTGGCGCCAGGGCCTTCAAGGAAGGATCCGGTGGCACTCGGTAATGCACCATCGGCCGCGGGAGAGCTTCCGAGCGGCGGAAGTGCTTCTCCTGCGGAGTGCAATCCGAAAAAACATTAAGGTGATTGTACGTAAACAATACCTTGTTCAGACAATGCTGTGCCTGACCCTGATTTTTGGGGAGGGCAGGTGACTCCCCCCTTTCTGTTTGTTTGTCAATGTAGGACTTAAGTGTCCGATTGACCCGTTCCACAATCGCTTGCCCTTGCGGATTGTACAGAACGCCAAAGGTGTGTTTAATGTCCCAGGTGGCCATGAAGTTGGCCAGCTGCATGGAGCTGTAAGCTGGAGCGTTATCGGTTTTCACGTGCCGTGGTTTGCCCATGGCCGCGAAGCAGGAAAGGAGATGCTGTTCCACATGGGAAGCCGTTTCTCCCTTCTGTGCTGTTGCCAAAACGAACTGTGAAAAAGTATCAGTGCAAACGTGCATGTACTGCCATCTGCCAAACTGCGGAACATGTGTGAAGTCCATCTGCCACACCTGGTTGACCTCTGTCCCTCGTGGGTTGACCCCCACGAGGGCCCCCCTACCGCCCCTGCACAATGCGTACAGGAACGGACTATGCTTTGGGCTTGGGAAAGTGGCAGGTTGAACTGCCTTGCGAGTGCTTTGGCATTCTGATGAAAGAATGCATGACTTTGAATTGGAGTTGTGAAGACTCCCAAAACTGACCGTTGCTGAATTTCCTTTGTGACAGCATCCGCTCTGCTATTGCCCGTGGAAATCGGACCAGGCAAGTCCTGGTGACTTCTGATGTGGGCGATATAGAGTGCCTCGGTATGGTTCCACAAGTGAAATTGAGTTGTGAGAAACAGACTCAACAAATTCTTGTCTATCGCGGGAGTGATGTACGCTCCCGGTAGACTGTGAAGCAAATTCCTAACATACTGACTGTCAGTTATTATGTTTAAGCGTTCTTTGGCAAAGGTGCGCAAAGCGAGGTTCACCGCTGCTAACTCTGCCCGCTGCGCGGACTTCTGTGGAAGAGTTAGAAGCATGCGCCAAGCTTGGTCCTCTTGCCAAGTAAGAACACCATATGTACGACTTCCATCCGTGAAAACTGTCCTAGCCCCCTGAAGTGGAACCAGTGACATCAATTCACACAAACTGACTGTCTGCGTCTGAAGCGAGACGAGTCTGGGGTCTTTCAGCAAATGGTATGGCAAGCATCCAGTGAATCCTTCCAAAGCAATTGGAAGCGAGTCACCGAGCTGCATCAGTTGCTGAACCTGCTCTTTTGTGAATGGGACTACGATTTTTGCTAAATCGTGCCCTGAGATGTCCCTTGCTCTCAGCCTTTCTCGGTAAATCACCGCGGAGACCAGTTCCTGCGGAGGAACGATGTTCTGGGAAGAGGTTGCGGTAGATACATCCATTCCACGATACTCGCCCCCCACTCGGAGTCCACCCCTAGGGCTCCGGTAAACATGGATCCGGTCCGGACGATATACAGGTTTAGGATCGGAGCATATGACCCCTGACTAATCCTGTCCACCCATCTCTGGCTGAGAACTTGGTTGACCTTTTTGAGAGTCAAGCGCGCCTCTCGAGGAATGTGTATTCGGTCTGCGGGCTGCCTACCTAACGTTAGCAGCGAGAAGAGCAGTTTCAAAAGATCCGTATCTAGTCTGAAATATGGTCTGGCCCAATTGATGTTTCCCAAAATCTGTTGCAATTCTACAAGGGTGACTGAATCCTTTAAGTTGATCTGTGGCAAAACTGGTGCTGCGAAAGAATGGAGAAGCCGATGGCCCAAGTATGAAAATGGCTCGGTTCTCTGAACTATCTCTGGGGCAATGAGTAACCCTTTTCCCCCCAGAGTGACCTGGAGGTTTTTAAACATTTTGCTGCCGAGTTGCGGCGCTGCGACCAAGATGACATCCATGAAATGACACACTAAAGCTGTGGGGTGAAGGTTTCGGAACTTTTCCAGTGCGTTGTGAACATAAATTTGGCACAGGGTGGGCAAGTTGAGCATCTCCTGTGGCAAATATTTCCACGCGTAACGTTGCGTAGGCTCTCTGTGGTTCACGACTGGCACTGTAAAGGCGAACCTTTCCCGGTTCCTAGCATCTAGGGGAATTGTATAAAAACAATCTTTAAGGTCTACGACCAAGATCTCCCAACCCTCGGGGATCATATTCGGATTCGGGATGCAGCATTGAAGCGGACCCATTGGCTGGATACATTTATTGATCTCTCTGAGATTGTGAAGGAGTCGCCACTTCCCCGACTTTTTCTTGATGACAAATATGGGTGAATTCCAAGGACTGGTGGACTGCTCTATATGTCCTGCATCTAGCTGTTCTTTAACTAGCTGTTTCAGGGCGACTAATTTCTCCCCTACTACCGGCCATTGCTCTACCCAGACTGGCGTGTTGGTCAGCCATTTAAGCGGTAGAGCCATTACCCGAAGGTAAGAGTGGCACGGTACTGCTGCAGAATGTCTCGCCCCCAAAGGTTGACGTGCACGTCCACAATGTGTGGTCGGATGACCGCTGTGCCGTCAGCCTCAGGGATCGTGACTTCTACCCAATCTTGGCTTCTAAACGCTTCTTGGATACCGCCTACCCCCCACACATTGGAGACCGGCTCGATAGCCCACTCACGCAGCCACTGATTCCGGCTGACCACGCTGACGTCAGCTCCGGTGTCCAGCAACCCAGTAAAAGGTTTTTTATTTAAAAATACCTTTATGACTGGCCGCCGCTTCCACTCTATGTTGGTCTCCACTGCCGCTAAGACCTGGTATCCTTGTACTGCCCCTTCTGTGCTTGAGCGGTCTTCCGACCCGGACTCTGAGCTGTCCCTGAGCCTTTCCTGGTTGCCTGCTGGTGAGCTACAAGGAACCATGATCAGTTGCACTAACGTGTCTCCCTTGTGAATGGTTTGGGGTAGGTGTGTCCAGAGTTGAACTTGGAGAACACCCAAAAAATTGGAGTCAATGACTCCTGGAATTACAAGAATTCCTTGTGCTCCTGCAACACTACGGGGCAAAACTAAACCTATGTAGCCTTTAGGCAGGGGTCCCATGTATTGGGAATCGATCAGATAGACTGTGCCTGGCAAGTCACATGTGACTTCTGACTGGCAAGTCAAATCTAGCCCCGTGCTGCCTCTAGGGCTGGCCTGCGCCTCCGGAATGCCGGGAATGTGATCGGAATTTAATCCCGCTCTGGCTTTCCCAGAGCGATTGAGGTCTCTGTTTGGACTGGGGCCAGAGACAAGCCCGCATTCCGGTTTCCCGAATTCGGGCAGTTTCTGGCCCAGTGGAAGCCTTTATTGCACCTCAGACATGGGATGGTAGGAGCCTTGGGACGGCCGGCATGTTGGCCGCTGCCCTTGCTGGATCGGCATTCCCTAGCGAAATGACCGAACTTGCCACAATTGTGACATGCTCCTTGGTTTTTGTTCTTATCCTTGGGTTTCCTACCGCCTTGTACCACCGCTGCCAACAGACCCATTTTGTAGGAATCTGTACCAATGTCGGCACAAGCCCTAATCATGTCCGTGAGAGTCAGATCGGGACGATTGCCCAGTGACTGCAGGATCTTACGGCAGTCAAGGTTGGCGTTGTCCTTAGCCAATATCATCATGAGCTCTTGTTGGGCTTGCTCATTATCGATCTGTCTACTGACTGCTTCCTCCAGTCTATTGATAAAGTCCATGTAGGACTCCTGGGTGCCCTGTTTGACTGCTGTGTAGTTTTTTGCTGCTTTGCCAGCTGCTGAGACCTTGAGATAATCCCTGAAGGCTGTCTCAGCTGCCAACTGAAGGGTGGCGATTGGCAAGGCGGTCTGCGCATCGATGGATTCGAACGGACCTGAGCCATATAGCTGGTCAGGGATTACTGCTCCGCCCATCCTGGCAGCCCTTGCCTGCACTTTGAGACGATACTCGCTGTCCCATAGCAAATACTGGCTGGGGTTGAGCATCATTTGCATGACGGCTTTCCAGTCGTGCGGAATGAACATCATGGTTTCGCACACTTGCTGAAGCGTGCCCCTAGTAAAGCGACTCTGAAGTCCTGTCTCTGTGATGGCCTTCCGTATAGCCATGAGCAGCTTGTACGGAACTGGCGAATGGACTACTTGCTGCTGGCCCGTGAGGGCATCTACCTCTAAGCGAATCGGGCAAATCTGCCTAAGCTCAGCTAGTTCTTCTGCTGGCAACTCCCCCTTTCTGATCTCTTCCTCAACCATGCACTGAAGGGAACTCTTGGTAGCTTGGGAACCTGTAGCTGTCAGAGAAGCGCCAGCGCTTCTCATTCCATGCAATCCGTCAGTGACGTCTGCAGCTGTCACTGAGGGAAAGCTCCCTACACTACCCTGCTTGAGCTGAAATGATGGATAGAGAGCCGTTGGAGCTGATGGCTCCGGCTGCGCTGGGGGTTCCTGGGTCTCTATCCGGACTGGGTCTACCTCTGCTAAGAGTTTCCTACACTTGCTCCATGTGCGAATTATGCCATCTGGAGCTCTCGGGGCTTGCTGAATGCAGGCTCCTATCCGTTCCCAAAGTTGGAGGTTGAGCATGCCTGTTTCTGGATAAAGCAGACAATGGTCCCCCAAGTACACCAAAAGCCCCGCTAACTCATCGCTGTGAATGCGTGTCTGGGATACCCTGGCCAGGGCCTTGAATTCCATTAAGTGAATTCTTTGGTTAGCGGTCGGACGTTGCCGCTGAGGACAAGTCCCCATATTACCTGCCGGTCCTTTGAAGTTTCCTTCTCGGAATGAGTCGACGCGTCTGAGTCCAGGTAACAGGTTTGGCGTGACAAATCTCTGGGAAGGAGCTCGGAGCGTGGACTGCTGCCATGGGCCCTCGGTGGCCTCTGCGCTGAAATCAGGGTTTCACAGCCTGACCCTGAGCGGAACGCGTTTTGGAGCAAGCTGCCTCGGAGCTTTGGAGCACGCTGTAGGATGCCTCTCTGGAATGCCTTGCCACGTAGCTGTCACTCAGATCGGATGGCTTTCCGACCAGAGCTGCTGCGCTGTCCTCCGGGACGATTCAGACACAGTTCTGGCATAGAACCGGACCGCGAAGATCACTTACTCACGAGTAGAATCACGTCGGGGTCACCAGATGTTGGATTGGGGCCGCGAAGCAGCCATTGGGTCCCGGAGGAGACTGGTCAAGCAATGAGACACGAGACAAGATGGAGCGAAGACCAGTGATTTAATGAGGGAAAATCATCAGTATATATCGCGTAAGAGGGCTGCATGTAAGGAGACTGTCATCTGACAAGATCCACGTACCATGTTAACACAAGTTAATTGGGAACCTCTCCTGGGGAAGTTAATTAACCAAATTAAACACTGACAGGGGAAATCCATTGTTCCATACTATCTTGGGGTAAACACTGGCTGATGTTGGTTCAAGGGTTGAGGTAATCCGCAGGTGCGATATTACCTATTACATGACTAGTGAGTTAGTCATTCAATCTCCTCTTGTCCGAACTGTTTGTCAGGTCAGCTGTGGGTGAATTAAATTATGGCTATTAATCCGTTCCCCAATTTCTGTCCCCTTGGAACCAAAGCTCGAAGGAGCGATCTCCCAAACTATGGTTCTGTCAGGAACAGTATGCCAATTGTGTGCGCGGATCCCGCATGGTACAACTCTTGTGAGAAGACTGACATCCTGCTTGACTCCAGACTGCCTGCCTAGACCCTGACCTGCTTGCCGTGACGCTGACTACGCCCCTGGACACCCCTTGGATTCGGACTACCAGTAAACAGACCTCCGCTTGCCTTTTGGTAATCTGGACTATTGTCAGACAAGACTCTGTGTAGCGCTGCTGTGCAGTGACCATGCTTGTCCAGCAGGTGGGTCAGCACACATTGCTTTTTATACTGATCTGATTTACTGGTGGCACACTGGTTACACTGCTGTACTGCAGCCAAAACTGCTGCTGCCGTTGTGAGTTCAATCCTGATGGGGATCAAGATTGACCCAGCATTCCATCCTAATTACCTTGTGAACTTCCCAGAGAGTGCTCTAAGAGCTATGGGGCAGCAAGGTAAAGGTTGCTCTTGCTCGAAACCCAGTCGTATCTGACTCTAGGGTTCAGTGCTCATCTCTGTTTATAGCGAAAGAGCCAGCACTGTCTGCGTCTGCAGAGGTTTCCATGGAAATGTAGCAGGCATGATTAGACACCAGAGTCCACGGAACACTGTTTACCTTCCCGCCAAAGTGGTACCTACTGTATTTATCTACTTGCAATTTCTTGCTTTCAAACTGCTAGGCTGGCAGGAATTGGGACAGACGACGGGAGCTCATTCTGTCGTGCAGCAACCGGAAATCAAACTCCGACCTTCCAGTCACTGAGTTCAGCATCCTAACCACTTAAGCCACTGCACACAAGTATAATTGCTATTGCTATTTATATCTCACATCTTTTCTCACAAACTCAAGATCGTATGTGGTTCTTTTCTCCTCTGCTTTCTCCCCAGAACCCTATGAGGCAGGCGAAGCTGAAAGGGTGTGACTGGCCCCCAGTTATCCAGTGAGTTGCCTGGTTGAGCAGGGATTTTAGCCACATTTTCTACCCACATTTCCTCCCACATTTGAGGCTATAGTCACACCGTTCTTCTAAAACAAAATCTATAATAAATTTACAATTTTAGCTGCTCAGAGAGAATTGTACTGTACTGCAAACCTATAATTTAAAGGAGGAAAAATAGACTCCTACAAACTTTAATTTTAGCAGAATAAACATGTTTAAAGGTTTCCCTTGCTCGAAAGCCAGTCGTATTACCCTGCTGGTATCTAAAGCTGTTGCATTAAAAGATGGAAGATGACATGCTATCCAAAGAAGGGGTGAAAGAAGACTCAGCATTCTCCTTCTCCTTTTTATTCTTGATGGTAGGTTGTACCCATGCCTTAGGATGTCCTAGATCAGGGGTGCCCAAACTTTCCAGGCTGTGGGCTGGTCATGTGGTTCAGCAGGCCAGTCACGTGGTTCAGCGGGCTGGCCACATGGTTCCTCCCACTGGAAGCGGAAGTAAAACATGCCTTGCAATCTGTTTTGCAACAGATATATTTTGCAACAGGATGAAATAGATTTTAGGCTGACATTTTATCTGCTTAAACCATGGGTGCCCAAACTATGGGCTATGGGCCGGATCTGACCTTGACCCCAATTCATCTTACCCATGCTACCCTCACCACTCCTGGAAGAGGAAGTAAAATGTGCCAGTACATTTTACTTCTGCTTCCGGGAGTGACAAGGGTGGTGCAAGCCAGATGAAATGGGGTCAGGGGCCAGATCCGGCTGATGGGCCATAGTTTCGGCACCCCTGGCCTAGGTCCTAAAAATTCCTAGCTATGGCTCTGGTGGACGTACACAACTATTGCTGAGAAAAGGTGTGAAAATAAGTGCAGCACCAGTGCACTTATGATAACCAATGGGAGGTGATAGGCCAGTACTTAGTCAAGTAAACTTGAGTATGCCATCATCCTGATTGTTGTAACTGATCACTTCTTCTTTACATCACTTCCTGTTTCTTAGAGGAAATAGTCCTGGCCCTTTAGTCTTCTTCATGCCTGCCTTTTGCAAATTTGCACCCATACAAGCTGAGTCAGAGGCTTCCGCACTCAAGCCCAGGTTTTGTCTTATTTTATACTGAACTAGCAGATTTTGCCCGGCGGTGCTGGACGTTTTAAAAATGTGTTGGATAGTTAAGGGTTTTGTTTGTTTTCCTGAACAAATGGTGCTGGGCTGTGTTTAATGGTTTTTAAAGGTTTTGTGATTTTGTGACTTCGAGGCGCTGCGTCCGCCTGTGGCGGACTTGCACTCTCAGTGTGTGTTTAATTTTAATTTTTTGTGCGCCGGCTTCCTCAGTGCCAGGCTCTTTAAATTTGGTTTTGGATAGTCAAGAGTTTCATTTGTTTTCTTGAACAAATGGTGCTGGGCTGTGTTAAATGGTTTTGAAAGGTTTTGTGATTTTGTGGCTTCGAGGCGCTGCGTCCGCCTGTGGCGGACTTGCGCTCCCAGTGTTTGTTTGATTTTTATTTTTTGTGTGCCGGCTTCCTTAGTGTCGGGCTCTTGAAATTTGGTTTTTGATGGATTTTGATTTTTGTTCATGCAAATTTTATTTTGATTTATTTAATTTAAATTTTTTTAATTTAAATGTTAAAATTTTCTTTTGGTTTGGTGTTTTGGTTTTTTGGAGTGAAAAGTGATTTATGATTTTTCTGGTATTTTTTGAGAGTAGTGTGTATATTTTTGAATGTTGTGTTAACTTATTTTATGAATTTTTGAATTTGGAATTTATCTTTGCAGTGGCAATGTTTTTGGATGTCTTTTCTCTTGTGGCCTCTGGGTGGGGGTGGTGAGCTTTGCTTCCTCTCTACCATTCTCCTCTTCTGTCCTCTGGGTGTCGCTTCCGGTAAGTGTTGCTTCCTTTCTTAGCTCATTCAAGTTCCTGTCGCCATGAAGTCAAGACGTCTTCATGGTAAGCTCTCTGATTTATTTATTGGGGGGGGGGGTTGAGTTTTTGTCGGGGGGGGTCTGTTGTTTTTTGTTGTGTGTGTTTTGTGGATGTGTTGGTGTTTATTTTTTTAATGTTAAATTTTTGTTTTTGACTGGTTTTGATTGTTTTTGGTTCGTGTTTTGGTGCGTCCGTTTTTTTTGGGGGGGGCTTCCGTTCCCACGGGCCATGCTGGGTGGCCCGTGGGAAGGAAGCACAGCGGCGGCTGTTTTTTTTAATTTTTCATTTTTAGCACGCTGGCTGCCTTAGCATTCTGCGCGCTAATGGCGCGCAGGACGCTGGGGCTTGTAGTTTTGCCTGCGCGTGTTTTGGTACAGCAGCAGTTTTTTTCTTCGGCTTCCTTTTGATTGGCTGCGGCCGGTTTTCAAACATTCCTTTTGCCCGTGCCACGCAGCCTGATTGGCTCTGGTGTGGCGCAGCCCAAGGAACGTTGGGGCTTGAAGTTCTTTTTTTTGTTCGCGACTGGGGGGGCCCTGCCCCCGGGTTGAAAATTTCAATCCGACAGTTACCTGCGAACCCAGTTTGGTCGAGTGCAGGAAGGCTCGGACGGGGCTCGTAGGGACCGGTGCAACATCCTTTGTTACATTCCAACGGTTAATGCACCATTTTATAGGTATAGATTGATATAATGAAACAATAAACATATATTTCTCCTGGTACCTTACTTACTTGGTTGATCCTTACTTCACATGTCTAGTTTGACATTTTTATGAGGATATCCATTTAAGAGCTACCTACAGGTTTTTTAATAGGGGCTAGGGAATTATAGGTCAATCATTTTCACATGTTTTCTACCCATGAGTCACTGTATAAATGTAGTACTCACCTGTAAGAAATTAACGCGTGCACACATTGGAAAAAAGTACTATGGAGGTGTTATACGTGCCATGAATATATTGTTAGGTATGTACCTTGTCCGTTCTTTTCTAATGTATATGTTTAGTGTACTTAACATGTTTTAGAGGGTACTTATAATAGCAAATATTATAGTATATATCCGTTTTTCATGTTGTAAATTTGTAGACTCTTGAGAAAGTCGTTCGAAATGTCCATCTACCGGAGGGGCATCGAGAGAACTCGTCCTCGACCACTAGATGCTGCCCACCGCATGAGAACCTGCATTTGGAACCGATCTACTCTTTCCCGACGATCATACCAGGAACGGCATTTACAGCTGGCATAGGTTTATAGAAAACCCAAAGACTACTTGTCGTGGACTTCAGTACCACTGATCTTGCTTATTTCTGCCAGATATACAGCATTGGGAGCATGAACTTGGGGGTTATTCTGGGAAATTTTCTACATTTTTTGCGGGTTTCTTGTGTGGGGGTACTGCATACTGTTGCGTTCTTGGATGTGCATATTTTTCTGTACGTGGATATATACCTTTTTACATACATAGACATACCAGATACAACTTTGAGTAGTATATATACCACAACACGTTTTATTCATTGATTATTCATAATCAAGATACCTCACCATAGGATAAGCATGTGAACACTTTCTTGCATTAAAGAGATATACTTTGCTTTTTCTAATTTGGGACTTTGGGAATGTTGTTTCTCTGCGCTTAGTTTGACATGGTGGATGAAAGCATCATCTTCCACTGTTTCCGATCCCGTGCCAATCTCATCCAGGGCCTTGGAAGCTTTGCCCTGAACTGGTCTTCCCATCTGGTTGCTTTATATCAAGTGGTATCCATTCTGTGATAATTTTTGTCCACCTGCCATCATTTAAGCAGCACACATGCCTGGCCTACCGATGCCTTGCCAACTCAATCAACGCTGATGCTTGTTTTGGTAACTTACTAGGTAAAGGTTTCTCTTGCTCGAAAGCCAGTCGTATCTGACTCTAGGGTTCAGTGCTCATCTCTGTTTCAAAGCCGAAGAGCCAGCGCTGTCTTCTTCTGCAAATGTTTCCATGGTCATGTGACAGGCATGACGAGACACCGGAGTGCACGGAGCGCTGTTACCTTCCCACCGAATTGGTCCCTATTTATCTACCTGCAATTTCTTGCTTTCGAACTGCTAGGTTGGCAGGAGCTGGGACAAAGATGGTAGCTCATTCCGTCCTGCAGTACTTGGGAATCGAACTGCTGACCTTCCGCCTCTCAGTCAGCGTCTTAGCCACTTGAGCCACTGCAGTCCCTGTAGTAACTTACTAGCCCACTGAATTCAGCTAATATAATTATAACATTTAATAGCTATGTGCTATCAAGGTGATTCTGACTTAAGTCAATTCTTTCCAGATATTTCTAAGTATACCACTATGGTGGGAAGGTAAACAGTGTTCCATGCACTCTGATGTTGAGGCTTGCCTGCCACGTGTCCACGGAAATGTCTGCTGACACATACAGCGCTGGCTCTTTAGCTATAAACAGAGATGAGCACTGGACCCTAGAGTCAGACACAACTGGCTGTCAAGCAAGGCTGACTGTTGTGTATAAGAATTTATTATGTTTAAATGTAAAACCGCACCAAATCCAGGAACCAGGAAGCGGCCATTTCTAAAAGCGCCAATTTCAAAGCTGTGTCAAAGCGGAAAAGACTGAACTCTATATGTCCTCCGGAAGCCCGCTGAAATGTATCTGTTATGTACTGAATAGTTTGTGACAAGTACCCCTTTAACGGATTGTATCCAACAATTGTATCTATTGTAAGTAATCAATGACACATTGTAGCAAGCTGTTAAGAACAATACTGCTTGTGCCAATAGCAGTGTCAGCTCACATGATACTGATTCCCCTGAATACCTGAAGGGCGGGAAACCTCCCCGCCGCACCGCACCTGGAGAAGATGGGCGTGACGTTCCATGAGGTCACGCGGACAGTAACCAATGAACTATCACCCAGGTTATTCAAAATGTACAGGTACTATAAATAGAGCTGTTTGGTCCACCTTTACCTCATGTTCACACTGACTACCATGCAATAAAGTTGTGTTTTAGCCCTTACTGCGGCTCCTTCTTTGTCTTCCGTGCAAGACACCAAAGTATCTTATTTGCAATGGCCCGTGTGTGTGTGTGTGTGTGTGTGTGTGTGTGTGTGTGTGTGTGTGTGTGTAAATTTGGAGAAGGGCAACAAGGATGATCAGATGACTAGGGACCAAGCCATATGAGGAAAGACTGAAGGAACTAGACATGTTTAGCCTTGAGAAAAGGAGACTGAGAGGGGATATGATAGTACTCCTCAAATACCTGAAAGATAATCATAAAGAGGAAGGGCAGGATTTGCAGAGTGCAGGATGCATAATAATGGGCTGAAACTACAGGAAGCCAGATATAGGCTGAATATCAGGGGAAACTTCTTAAAAGTTACAGCGGTACAACAGTGGAACCAACTACCTTAAGAGGTGGTGAAGCATTCAAGAAGTTGGGCAACCATCTATCACAGGAGTTCTCATCCTTTTTAAGCCGGGGGCCAGGTCACACTTCCTCAGACAGCTTCGGGGGCCGGATGGCCATTTTGCCCTTCTTCCACCACATGGCACTTCCGGGTGTGGTGGAGGCAGGGGGAGGGGTGTTTCAGATGAAATGGTGCCCTGGGCTGCATCCAGCCTATGGGCTGCAGGTTGAGAATCCCTGGATTAGTTAATAAGTAATGTATTCTAAGGATTGCCAAAGAGGCTTGTGAAGTTGGTTGCAAATTAACATTTTGGCTGAGTGTGCTTGGGAGGATGTCCATTGAACTCTGGTTGGCTTATTCTTATTCAAGGCCCATATAATGGTTGGTTAGTAAAACAGATAAGGTTACAAATCAGTATGGCTGTTTACACCCAGTAATAACAGAAGATCCTTGATTGGTATTCAGATTTATTTCTGCACAGTTTTGCTCTGTTAAGTTGTAAATGGTTAGTAGATGAATGCAAAATAAACATTGTGGCATTATACATCCTCTAATGTGTATACATAGTTCACCCATATCTTTTTCTGCCAAGTACATATTGCATTACTGAATAATCGCATATTTACAGTAGATAGCTTGTTTTGAATATGTAACATCTCACTAGTTGGTGTTTGGCTTATTTGTTTTTTAAGGCTTTTTAAAAAGGCTTTTGCTGCTGGGATTTTCACCTGTAGTAGTAAATTTATGTAAATTCATTTGGAAGGCTATCCTCATGTTGAGTTTGACTTCCATTTTAATCCAATTGTCAGGGCTTAAATGCTGGGCTGAGGATTCCAGGTCTGAGCTGTTTGTGCAAGAGAAGAGCCAGGTGAAAATAAGGTTATTTAAAATAACAAAATGGTGTGTGTGTGGGGAGTATTGAAACCACCCACCCTGATTCCTAAAGCAAAAGGAGGTGACACAAGTCATGTAGAATAAAAGGAGCAATAATTTTTTTTTATTATCAAGCATTCTTAACATTGATTATCTCCATTTGAGAGGTTATTGTTTTTCAGTTGCACAGTCGAGTCCAACCCTTTGTAACCTCATGGACCACAGTACACCAGGCTCCTCTGTCAGCTGCCAGTCTACCCAGATCTATGCCCACTTGCATCAACAATGCTGTTTAACCGTCTTCTCCTCTGCCGCCCTTTCACCTTTTGCCTTCGATCTTTCCTAACATCAGGGTCTTCTCCAGTGAATCCTCTCTTCTCATTTGGTGGTCAAAGTACTTGAGCTTGAGTTTCAGTTACAAGAAGCAATCAGGGCTGGTTTCCTTCAGGATGGAATGATTTAAACTCCTTGCAGTCAGAGGACCCTCAAAAGTTGTCTCCAGCACCACAGAGGTGTTTATTCTTATATGCTCAACCTTCTTAGGGTCCAGCTCTCACAACCATACATTTATGCTGCCAAGGTTTGCCATAGCTTGCCTCCCAATTCCATGGCTACAGCCACCATCTGCATTGATCTTGGATCCCAGAAAAGTGAAGTCTGCCACTATTTCAGATATATCCTCTTGTTGGTATCGCTCCACCTACGATAAGAAGAGAAGTTAACAGCGGATGCCGAGAGAACGAAGCAAGAGAATTACCCTTGACATCTTCTGAGCGGATATGAGCTTCAAGTCCACCAACTCAGACCCAGGAAGAGCTTTATGGCAAGAACAAACATTCTTGAGGTTACGCAAGAGCAAAACTAAATTAGAAGACGGAGAAAGAAGCTCACTAGACAAGGAATAACATTAAAAGGAGAATATGGTTGAGGTACTCAACCTCCCCTTTGCCACTTGGAGGATCCTGAATAGGCTGAGGGTTGGTGTCCCTAAATGTAAGACCAACATGCTGAAGTGGAGCTGCTTGGCAAACAACAACATGCAGTGTGGATGTGGAAAGATACAGAATCCTGCACATTTGCTGGTCTGCCAGTTATTACCAGAAACGTGTACCGAAGAGAGGATTTAAGTTTGGCCAACCACAAAACCAAAGGAGTGGCTTAGTTTTGGCAGTCCAGGGTGTGATCTGGACACGAAAGAAGAAGTGGAAGGAGGGAGGGAGGGAGAAAAGAAAGAAAGGCAAAAGGTCACCCCCTTGCTCGAAAGCCAGTCGTATCCGACTCTTAGGTTCAGTGCTCATCTTTGTTTATAGCCGAAGAGCCAGCGCTTGTCTGTGTTGGAAAAGAAAGAAAAGAAAGAAAGACCAAGAGGTGCTTTAAACCTTCTTCACTCTCTGCCATTAGAGCCGTGCCTTTTCTTTTACTTGGCTGCTTAGCAGCCGTCACAGGTTTGGGTGGGGGAAGCCTATGTGGGGGAAACTCTCCCCCGCCGCCGGACCCACCACCACCACCACCACCACCACCAACGGGCCCGGGGCCGGGCCTAGGCTGATGAAGCGCCTGCGCGCCCCTCCGAGCGGCGGGGGGCGCTGGTGGGGGCCGGCCTGAGGCTGGCTCGGCGGGCGGGGGCAGGGCGAGGTGCGAGTCGGGCGCCACGTCGGCAGGAGGCACCGGAGGAGGAGGAGGAGAAGCAGCAGCTGCCCTCCGCAGCCGCAGCCAAGAGGTTGGGGCTTTATTCGCTTCGGACGAGACCCACCCGGGAGGCTGCTCCTGAAGGGGACGGACGGAGGGCGAGCCTTCCGCCAAAGGCTGGCCCCGAGCGGTAAGGAGAGCGGGCCGGGCGGGGAAAGGGGGCGCCGCCGAGTGCGGCCTATAATTCGCTGCAGGGAGAGGGTCGGAGGCAAGGGGCTCTTCTCTTGCTGCCCACCCCCCTGGCGGAGGAGAACACACACACACACATGAGGACACCCACACACACACCACCCACCCACCCACCCACCCACACACACACACACACACACACACACACCCCTCTTTCAAACACATCCTCACTCACACACTCACCTCTCTCTAACACAAACACATCCTCTCTCTCACACACCCCTCTAACATACACACCTCCTCACCCTCACATACACACACCTCTCTCACACACACAGAGCTCACACACTCAAACACCACCTCCCTCTCCCTCACACAAACACACACACACACCTCTCTCTCACACACACACATACAAACATCACCTCTCACACCTCTCTAACACAAACACATCCTCTCTCACACACACCCCTCTAACATACACACCTCCTCACTCTCACATACATATACACCTCTCTCTCTCTCTCTCTCTCTCACACACACACACACACACACACACACACACACACACACACACACACACACACACACACACACATACCTCACACTGAAACACCACCTCCACCTCCCTCACACACACACACAAACTCACTCACTCACACACACACCTCTCTCTCTCTCTCACACACACACACACACACAGCTCACACACTGAAACACCACCTCCCTCTCCCTCACACACACACACTGCCTCACACACACCTCTCTGTCTCTCTCTCTCACACACATACAAACACATACAAACACCACCTCTCACACCTCTAACACAAACACATCCTCTCTCACTCACACACCCCTCTAACATACACCCCTCCTCACTCTCACATACACACACCTCTCTCTCACACACACACACACAGCTCACACACTGAAACACCACTTCCCTCTCTCTCTCTCACACACACACACACTCACTCACACACACCTTTCTCTCTCTCTCTCACACACACACACACAAACACCAGATCTCACACCTCTCTCTAACACAAACACATCCTCTCTCTCACATACACCCCTCTAACGTACGCACCTCACTCAACACACACACACCTCTCTCTCTCACACACAGCTCACACACTCAAACACCCCTCTCTCCCTCACACACAGTCCCCTCTCACACACACTCCTCTCTCTCTCACACACACACAGACAAACACCACCTCTCTCACACTCACACTCACACAACACCACCACCAACTCCCCTCCCTCCCTCTCTCTCTCTCCCTGACACACACACCTCTTCTGTTTGTGTGTTTATAATTTCACAGTTTTGTGGGGTGGGGGATATGAAGGGGAAACAGAGGTTGGTGAATGGAGACAGAGAGCCTTTAAAATTAAATTTAAAAAAGGAATTGCTTTAGGAGGAGCTGTTGTCCTCCTCCTTTCCTGCCTTTAAAAACGGTTTTCAGAGCAACGTAGCTAGGTTTGTCCAGGGCTCCTTTAGGACTGAACTCCTCCTGAGTAAAGGGTGCAGAGGATGGCAGCCTGGAAGAGAAGGGGAAATATATATATATATATCTAAAGGGGTCCCCTTAGACCAGAGCAGGGAAATCCAGTGGGTGGGTGAACGCAGGCATCCAAAAGCCCCAGGAAGCTGTGAGGAGTACTCACTCACTCAGGGCATAAATTATGCACCATCTTTCCCTTGGCAACCTGCCTTTTGCAGAGCTGTTAAACCTCCCGGGATGGGAGGCAGGGAAACAAGGTAGACATTCAAAGCACAAACGGCACGGAGACCTAGAAATGAAGTGGATTGGGAGGTTGTGAAGATTATGCTAGATGTCGCCAGTATTTTCTGGCAGGAAATGCCTAGCACATTTTGGTGGAAATGTGTACAGCATTATGTTTGACGTGGGCACACTCTTCAAGGATGTTGGAGCTGAGACAGGCATGTCAACAGCACCGTCCCTTTAGATTACAGCCCTGCCACGTCACTGCTGTGATCCATCCATGAACTCTCTCTTTGTGTTTGCTTGGTCCCTACTTAACAGCTTCATGTAATAGAAGTAGTTGCCACATTTTCCTAACCTGCTGCATGTAGATCTACTGTGAGTTTGTTTTAAAGCTGCTTTGTTGTGGGTTGATTGGGTTATTATTTGTGATGTTAAAAAAGTGATTTATTTAAAAATATTTATGCAAAATGATAGTTCTTTTCTTGTTTTAGCGGTTGACCTTGTATATAAGCTTACTTTTGTATGCAATATGTAAATGTATATTAAGTATTGCTGTTCCTGAAAGTGTGTGCCTCATATTTAAACTATGACTGATGATGGCTGACCAGTCTTTTAAAGAGACTAGCCAGACGCTCACGTGGGGATTAGCTTGTGTGGCTCCAGGATCTGTGCCTGGATTATATGTTGGCGATTTCTGTTCTAAAGCAGAGATGGAAGTGTGAACTCTCATCTCCACATAACAGGGGTTGCCAACCTTTTGAAGTCAGGGGCCGGGTCACACTCCCTCAGACAGCCAGGCTAGTGGGCCAGATGCTGCCACGTTTACAACAGCCGTAAATGAGTCCACCGCCGATTCTGGCAGTGGCAGCTGGAGCGAGGGTGCAGGTTGCTTGATTTAGCACTGCGGGCAGGATTTGGGCCATGGGCCATAGTTTGCTTACCCCCACCATATAGTATTAATAAGCATTCTTCTGAGATATTTTTCAGCATGTCATCCAAAATCTTGACTCTAAAAGGTGCCTTGTTCTTTTGTCTTTTTCATTCAGTACAGTGGAGTTACAGGGTTGAGATTCTCTCTCTCTCTCTCTCTCTCTCTCTCTCTCTCTCACACACACACACACACACACACACACACACACACACACACACACATTCTTGGCTTGTCATGTGGGAAGGTACTTCTAACTGAAGTTAATTTTGACTTGATTGATAAATAGCTCCTGAATTCAAGTATAGGAACTTGTCAATCGAAGCAAAAAATTGTTTAAACAGAAGAATTATGTTCAAAGCTTTGCAGTAACTATAATTGTTTATGAATTACATAAATATGTTATACAATACTCATATTTCTTCAAGGGGTCATTACAGATGAAATATAATTCAGATTGGAATTTTGAGACACTTGTATATAAATGTTAATAACATATTACTCTCTTAGGTTTTCTGAAGAAAATCAGAGTGGGAGTTTCAAATGCAGTAGCAGTTAGTAAGTATTTCTCCATACTGGCATATGAAGATCAAGAATGTCATGAATAGAAGAAGAGGATAAGGCAGAAGAGAGTATTTTTCAATGATTCAAGTCATCTAGGTAAAGGTAAAGGTTTACCTTGCTCAAAAGCCAGTCGTATCCGACTCTAGGGTTCAGTGCTCATCTCTTTTTCAAAGCCGAAGAGCCAATGCTGTCTGCTTCTGCAGACGTTTCCATGGTCATGTGGCAGGCATGACTAGACATCGGAGCACATGGAATGCTGTTACCTTCCCACCGAAGTGGTCCCTATTTAACTACTTGCAATTTCTTGCTTTCCAACTGCTAGGTTGGCAAGAGCTAGGACAAAGACGGGAGCTCATTCCATCCTGCAGTACTCGGGAATTGAACTGCTGACCTTCCGCCTCCCAGTCAGCGTCTTAGCCACTTGAGCCACTGCAGTCCCTACCTACTTTTGTACAAAAATATTGAAGAGAGGAACAACCAGTTGTTTTTCCTGCTCTGAGAACTGGCCTGATAGGAGTGTTCTCTTTAGCTGGCAGAGACGATTCCTATAATCATAGTGATTCATGTACCATAGCAGGAAAGGCTGAAACAGCATTCCTTCCATCTCCACTTTATATTGCCATCAGGTTATCTAAAACATATGTCCTCATGCCCCCAATCTAAAAATAATTCCTTTCTAAATTGTCTAAATTTCACCCCACAGTTTTGTTTATTGCACTCTTTACTACTTAACTCCCTTCATGTGTAGCACTTTCCTGTATATCACTAGCAATGCATAGAGATCATGCAGCAAATGCTCTGCCTAGAACATTGCTGCAGCACTGTTCTGAGTGCCCAGAAGTACAGTTCAGAAGGCTGCTTAGACCATTAGTAGGCAATTGGCAACCTGCCATACCACTGTTCTACAAAGTAGCAGAGGTCAATAGTGGGTTTTTTTTTTGTCATCTAGTAATTGTGTGTTAGAAGGAAGGCAGCAGCAGAGAGGCCATGTTAACAACATTAGGCCACTCTTAACGTTTTGCAGAATTTGACCTGACATAGGTTAAAAGCCATTTGCTTAGTGTTCTAAGTTGCACTACAGTAGGCCCAGTGAATCAGTGGGGAATTGGCAAGTCAATTCCTCTGTAAGTTCAATTGATCCAAATAGCCTACTTTAGTTGTGACTAAGTTGCAACTAGAGTAGGCACATTTGAATTACTGGAACATAAGAAGGAGTTGACTCATCAAATCCTGACTGATTCAGTGGGCCTATGTCAGGAGTTCTCAACCTTATTAAGCTGTGGGCCGGGTCATGCTCCCTCAGACAGCTTCGGGGGCTGGATTTATTTATTTATTTAAATCACATTTCTACCGCTTGCCCCCCATCACCGAGGCGACTCCGGGCGGCTTACACATATAGACATGACAGATAAAATTCTACAATAACATTAAGCTAAAAATGTTAAAATAGTAAATTGTTTAAAGTTGAAAAAGCCCTCCCCAGTGCTGAATCATCAAATTTCTAAAACCAACATTAAAACTAACACTAAAAGCTGGAAGCTCGGACGACATTTATACAAGCTAGCCAAGAGTGGCTATCTCCCCAGCCGCCCCCCACACCCATTGTGCCAGCCAGGTTTTAAGGTTTTTACGAAAGAATAAAAGCTCTGCCTGGGGACGAAGCTCAGTTGGCAGGAGGTTCCACAGGGCCGGAGCAGACACAGAGAAGGCTCTCCTTCTCATGCTAGAGAGGCTCGCCTCTCTAGCAGATGGAACTATCAGGGAGCCCCTCTACTCTGCTCTAGTGGGACGGGCAGATGTCCTTGGGGTGATACGGTCTCTTAAGTATCCTGGTCCACTACCATGTAGGACTTTAAAGATAATCACCAGCACCTTGAATTGCACCCGGAGGCACACCGGTAGCCAATGCAGCTCCTGCAGTAGGGAAGAGGCATGGGCATAACGCCCACACACTATCACCGCATTTTGAACCAGTTGAACCATTTTGCCCTTCCTCCACCACATGGCACTTCCTGGTGCGATGGAGGCGGTGGGGGGCCACATGAAATAGTGCTGCGGGCCACAGGTTGAGAATCCCTGGCCTATGTAGTGTGATTTATTATGCTAAGCAACAAGATTCCAGCCATAGAATGGATTTGAGGAGCTGAAATGCATATACAATACAGTGGTACCCCGCATAATGATTTTTTTCGTTATACAAGGTATTCCCTGCATTATGAACTTTTCCCCCGTTATATGGGGTAATGGCAATAGTGATTTGCATAACGAAAAAATCGTATAACAAAGTGCTCCGTGGAATGGAGTTTTTTCATTATATGGGGTTCTACTGTATTTGCATTCTCTGTGTGTGCCCCTTCATGAAAACAGTCTGCATGAAGAAATGTAGTGGGTATTTTCCATATAGAATATGGTCTTGCTTTGAGGTCAGATTAACATCTGTAGTAGCATTGTTCACATTGGAGCAATAGGCAATTAGTTCAGAATATCCCAGAGTTGGTCAAAATAGTATGATACTTGTCTGTCAGTATAAAGGGAGGTATGATCTTGTAAGTGTTGGACACTAAAAAGGTACATTGGAACTTCATACAACAATCGCCCCGTATAGCAACGAATCGCATAACAATTCGGTTTTGGGGAAATTTGGTGTCCCGCATAACAATTTTCCCAATGGAAAAAAAATCATACAACAAATTTTCAATGGAAAAAACCACTGTACGATGCATCCCATAGGGAAAATCGCTATACAATGCATGCATCGTATAGCAATTGCTTCGTACAACAACGAGCCCCATGGAATGGATTAAAATCATTGTATGAGGTACCACTGTATTATTATTTTTAAAAAAACCTTTGCTGTCTGAAAATAGTAACAATATTTGGCATTTGTATGGTATATCTTGAGTGTTCTGAGCACTTGGAATTATCTTTGTAATCCTTTATAACACACTGTACAGGATTGTTGCATTGTCCTTATATATAAATGAGGCAAGGAAATAAGGATGATAAAGGCTGACTTATCTAGTGTCACTTATTTTGTGACAGAGGCAAGACTTGAAACATTATCTGATTCATAACCTGAGATATTTAGTCACTGGGCTCTATTTGCTCCTTCATAACTGCAATGACTGATTTGTGAAGAAATAATACCTTTATATGATGGAAATCATAGTCAGATAATGTGAAAGATTTCCAATGGCTGGGCATCTGTGTCCTTTTACAAGTCTTTGCACTGTAGCTCTCATAATTCCAAACCTTTGGTCTCTGCTGCTGGCTAGGGCTCATAGGAGTTGTAGTCTAACATTTGTCATTCTGTAGTATTGTTGTATGTTGTCAAATTGCCTCAGACTCGTGGCATCCCTATGAATGAGTACTTTCCAAAATGCCCTGTCATTAACAGCCCTGTGCAGCTTTGGCAGACTCAAGGCCATGAATCAATCTCCCGTGCTACAGGACAATGCTTTACATTAAGAAGTTACGTTCAGTCAGAGTTAGTGTTTCCCAATCTTTGGGTTTTGGTCTTCAATTCCCAAAAGCCTAAGTCAATTCTCCAAAGTACTGATCAGCCAATGTACTGACTTAGGCTTCTGGGAATTGAAGTCCACCAATGTTTTGCGGAACATAGTTTGGGAAACGCTGGTACACTATCATTTCTGAGGACTATAGAGATATCTGGAAGACTCAGTAGATGACAGGCTGTCCTGAGAAAATAGGTGCATACATACATGGCCATCATGCAGCTTTTTAAACCATAATTCTCAATGTTAAAAATGTACTTGCATGTACAAAAATGAGTATACATTGAGGCTGCATAGTATTAACAAAGGGTGCACATTCAAATTATCCAGAAAAATGCTCAATGTCTTTTTATAAGACATTGAATGGTGCTCAGAGAGGAGTATTACCCTTTGAGCATACTGTACATGTTTCTTGAATAGGCTCAACTATTTTTTTCCTTGTAGAAATGTCTTAGACTTGTACAGCTTTTGTGTCTGTTAAATTGAGGTAATGTTTATTCCTTCTAAAATTTAACAGCGTGTGTATTTTTGTAGATGTCGCTTAATTAGAAGAAAGAAGAGAACTTGATTTTGGCTTCTTGAAGCTGTACAACAGAATATTATATAGGTATGTACTTCATGTATAATACCTGTTTAATTCTATAATGCTGCAGAAAATCATATTTCAGTGACAGGGTATATACATTGGCTACATACTTTACTTCACTATTTAACTTAATTCAGTTTTTAAATATGTTTGTTTTAAAAACTTGAAATAGGGAACATTCTGTTAAAATGACAGAAGCTGTGGGTTGCAGATAATTAACAGTGCTAAAAACGGTGTAATGCTCAAGCATCCTGATGCTCATGAAAGGAGAGAAGTAGAGACCTATTCCACAATATCTCCACAATGTGAAACTCGGTGGTCTGTAATATCCAGAGAGAATATTTACCCTGAGGCAAAAGTTTGGGAGGTGTTGCATAAAACAGGTTTTTAACAAATCAGTGTTTGACATTTGTTAATTTTTGCTGTCTTTAAAGTATACATACATTTGCTGCTTCTAAAAATGGCACCTTCCAAAAACAATTTGATAATGTTGTGGGCTAAGGCAGAAAGGAGAGATCAATACTGCAACTAGCTAATTCTGTAGGAAGTAGGTGGTTGTCCTAAATGGAATCTTAGGTCACAGATCTCTTTGAAAAATTCCACATGATCTTGACTGTCCTAATTAAAAATCAGAGAACACCTCAGGAGGTGCAGTTTGTCCCTCATGAATTAACTCTGTTGTGTCAAGGTAGATGTGAATGCAGTTTTGCTTCTAGTGCTTCAACATGGTGAGTTAGTGTATTATATGTGTAGCCTGTTTCAGGTTTTGCATTAGTATCCTGTCCAGGTCAAACTAAGTAGTTTAAGGGTTTTTCTTTTTTAGATATTACAGGATACCTTACTGTGGTGGCAGAGTAGTAAAGAACATAATCACAACACTTATTAGATTTTGCCTTTTCAGATTGTTTGATATTTAAATCGAGTGTATCACTGAGTGCAACAGAACGTCTTTCCTTTAAGTTCACTGGCAATCTTCAGAGTTGGCCATCTGAAGATCCATTCACCACCATTGTCTTAGCAGTCACAGGAATCTGCCGGATGCTAACACTGACATCTTTGTGTTGGTGAACTGATATACACATATGGAATAATTTTTAGGCTATGTCCCTATGTAAACCACACAATGTAATTTAGCAACTGTGAATTGAAATCCCTTCTGTAGAGTTCCTATTGTTAACACCTGACAAGTTCACTGATATTGTCCTTGGATGCTGAAGTGCTTCCTTGATTATACAGTTAATACTGTCTGCTACGAGACAGGTTATAACGGCCCACAGGCCGGACCTGGCCCACAGCACCATTCCATCCGGCCCATCACTGCCTCTGTTGCACCCAGAAGTGGAAGTGGACGCATTTACAACAGCTGTAAATGTGCCCGCTTCCAGGTGATGTGGTCAGGCCCACTCAGCTGTCTGAGGGTGTGGTCAAGCCTGTGGTGTAAAAAGGTTGGCCACCCCTGGCTTATAAGATCATCTCAAAGTTAGAATTATACATTAAAAGTACAGTGGAACCTGATACAACAATCGCCCCATATAGCAACGAAATCGCATAACAATTAGGTTTTGGGGGGAAATGGTGTCCCGCATAACAATTTTCCCTATGGAAAAAAATCATACAATGATTTTTCAATGGGAAAAACCACTTAGCAAAAAAAATTGTACGATGCATCCCATAGGAAAAATCGCTATACGATGCATGCATCATATAGCAATTGTTTTGTACAACAACAAGCCCCGTGGAATGAATATGAGGTACAGTGTGCTGCAAGGATGTAAATAATAAAAAAATCCCCTCAAGTTTGGAGATGTTTCAGCACAATTATATATGTTCTTAATCGGGGATTAGATGGCTACCTTACTGCAATATTCGGTAATTACATTTTTCAAAGAACAGATTCTGACCTCATGCATCAGAAATTTCAGCTACTGTTTTCATGTTTTTCAAGTAGCTAAAAAGGGACCACTTCGGTGGGAAGGTAACAGCGTTCCGTGCGCTCCGGTGTCTAGTCATGCCTGCCACATGACCACGGAAACGTCTGCAGAAGCAGACAGCGCTGGGCTCTTCGGCTTGGAAACAGAGATGAGCACTGCACCCTAGAGTCGGATACGACTAGCTTTTGAGCAAGGGAAACCTTTACCTTTACTTTCATGTTTTTGGATTTCAATTCCCAGAAGCCTAAGTCAGTACATTGGCTGATCAGTGCTTTTGGGAATTGACTTAGGCTTCTGGGAGTTGGAGTCCAAAAAACCAAAGGTTCGGAAACACTGCTATAGTCATATTCATTTCACCTAAAAAAAAGATACTTCATATAGAATTGTTTTATAATACAGAGCTGTGTAACAAGTTGCATATTGTTTCCACATAAGTCTAATGCTAAATTTTCCTTAACTATAAACCTTTATTTTTAGTGTTTTCTTTCTGGCACTTTAAAGACTAAGGCGATATTCCTGTTCACAGCTAGCAGAGCAAAACACTTCCTGGAGTAGATTTGCTTTGTCTTCATTATCCAGGTAGAGATTGTGAAGCTGACCTATTTGTGAAAATGAGGCTTACACTTGCCATAAATGTCATTCTACTCAGTGGACCTATTTTATGAATGCAGCAATCATACAAAAGTCTGCCTTGTAGCATGGACTTTTATGAACTCCAGACCACGTCGGCAGGTGTATGAAATGTTATCTAGTATTTTCAGATAAATATTCAAGGAAGTCGCTGCGTTAGTCTATGCAAGCATAGCCAGACACTCCCACAAAAACAAAAAAAATTGTGGCATATTGAAGGAGTAACCTGCTTTGATGTGCCATTTCTATGGATTACAATGTGTGGTATTGCTTCATTCTGATATGTCTGAAGAAGTAGTATACAGTATTCACAAAAGCTCACATTAAAATATAATGGTTTTAAGGTGCCACAACATTTTTTCTATTTCATTCCGAATGGGTATATATTTAATACATATGGGAGTGAGTGAGGGTGCAGACAGTGTTGTCTGCATTAGATTAAATGCAGAAAATGTTTACAATGATAAGTATATTATTAATATTGGCTATTCACCAAAATGTTGATGATAGCACAAACATCCTGACAACAGGCAAGCTATTTAATACAGTAATTGTATATGGGACTGTATAACTTATGAGAACTGTTTTTTATTTTTAGGCAATAATGAACCAAACAGAGAAAAATGAACAGGACGTTCCCCCATATCTTAATGATGTGCCACCAGAAGGTAAATTTCTATAAGAGTATAATAATAATAATAATAATAATAATAGATGATGATGATGATGATGATGATGATGATGATGATTGATGAGGGTGTTAAAATGTTTTGGAATGATATTGTACATGGGTATTAGTTCAAAATTACTTCAATGAATAGATTTCTGACTACGGGTACTTGTAGAACCAACTGATGCAGTGTCAGGACTGAAACTTAGGCCTTCTATTCATAGCAATTACCATACGGTTAATTATTTTACCTTTATAAAATTTATAATTTATAAAATTATGGAGATTACATGTTTTGTTCTGTTTAAACCAATACTTGCTATGTGGAAAGCTTCACAGTAGAGGAAGCATTGGGTTTTTTGTTCAAACTTGAACACTAGCTACTGTCAGTATTAAAGGGTTTAGTTTGCTTTACTTCAGTGAAAGTTGACTTAAAATACACAGATTGATCAAGACATATTTTCAGAATTATGCTTACATGTTGTTCCCTTAATAGTTACATTATCTTATTTCTTACCTATTTTGTTGATGCTAAATAATTTGTTTCATAAGATATTGATGTGAAAGAATAAGCAATCATTTCTGCCCTCTCCGCCACTCCTTGAATTTGTTTTTATAAAGAGAAAGAATTCCATCCTACTCGTTTTAATGAGAGTGAGAGAATTGATCTATATAAGCCCTAGAGCTGGCATGGATCAGATAGTTGGGGACATATATGAAGGCTAGAAAGCCAGAGCTTGTCCAGTCACATCCTGGGTACCCCTGCTTTTTGCTATAGAAAAGCAGTGCAGATAACTCGGGGAGAAAATCTGAGGTCTGCTTTCTCCACCATCAGAAAGTAAAATCTTTGAGATACTTTTTTTTAATATCAGGGACCACTGCTTGTAGACTTTATATGTTAGAAATATGAATAGTGATAAGCACTGATTTCCAGGTTGTAAATAGCCACATACTAAATTGCCTACAACAGGTAGGAATCTAATTCGGTTGAGATCATGCCATATAAACATTTTTCCTTATACCGTAAGAAAACCAGGCATATAAAAACCCACCTGGGCATACTGCTATGATATACAGTAAAACCCCGGGTTGTAACCTCCTCGGTTTAAGTTTGCTGTGGTTTACAACGTGCCAGGGCCGTAGCCAGGGGGTGGCCAGGGTGGGGATTGCCCACCCAGAGTTAGCAGTTTGCCACCCTCAAACTCTTGGTTGCTTATATATATGACGTTGTTGCCCATCCTGAAAAAATATTCACCCACCCACATCTAGAATCCTGGCAATGCGCCCACATTTTACAATGGCAAATCCTATGGAAATGCCGCCCCGGTTTACAAATTTTTAATGTATTTTTTCGGTTTAATCAAGTCAGGAACATTTTATTTTTCAGTGCATCCCTATGGATTTTCAGTTTACAAATTTTTCGGGTTACAACAGAGCCTGTTGGAACGGACCTCCATCGTAACCCGGGTTTTACTGTATATGGAAAACTCCAACTATCTCAGCTAGAGTAAGCACCATGGGATTTAGTGAATCAATACTTATGCAAATCCCATTGATTCAGAGGATGAAACCTAGCAGCAAGTTGCAACTAGAGTAGAACTATTGCATAAGTGTGCACTTGGTGAGTCAACAACAGTGTAAATCCCATTGATCCATTGGATCTACTTTAGTTGCAATACCACTGGATTTCAGAGGCTGAAATGAGTTTACTACAGTTGGGACTAGATTTAGCAAATAAAATACTTGCTGTATCTGGCTGAGTAGAATGTGAGAACAGTAATATTACTTTCTGAGAGTGTGATTAGCTCACTAAAATAACTGAGTTACTATAACTAACATAGTAAGTTAAAGTAGGCTCATTTGAATCAGTGGAACCTGTGAAGTTGATTCACCAAATCCCCTTTGATTTAATACAGGGATTCTCAACCTGAAGACCATGGGCCAGATGTGGCTAGCGGTGCCATTTTATGTGGGGCCCCCACCGCCTCCACCACACCCGGAAGTGCCATGTGGTGGAGGATGTGCAAAATGGTAGTCCGGCCCCTGAAGCTGTCTGAGGGAATGTGACCCAGCCCCTGGTTTTAAAAGGTTGAGAACTCCTTGCAATTCAGTACTCTAAGCAACAGGATTTTGGTCAATATGTTTTTGTACATACTGTACAATGTATGTGATGTCATAAAAATATTGTGTTCATTGAACTTTTGAATGAGTTCTGAATACTGTATTTTTTTCTCTTATTCTCAGATCCATTAAAAGATCATCCACAGCAGCAGCCTGGCATGCTTTCTCGAGTCACCGGTGGGCTCTTCAGCATAACAAAGGGAGCTGTTGGTGCCACAATTGGTGGTGTGGCATGGATAGGAGGAAAAAGCTATGAAGTGACCAAAACAGCAGTTACAGCTGTGCCTTCGATGGGAGTAGGATTGGTTAAAGGAAGTGTGTCTGTTGTGACAGGAGGCGTTACAGCTGTAGGATCTGCTATTTCAAGTAAAGTGCCTTTAACTGGGAAGAAAAAGGATAAGTCTGATTAAGGCTGCCGCTAAGACCTATGTGTGAAGAACGGACGTGTCTGCATGGCTTAAAATCTGCAAATACTTGGACTGCTACAAAGCCAGATTTTAAGACTCGCCTGAAGAACTGTTTTAATAACTTCCATAGGAAATGGACAGAAGCAACTTGGTGTCGAACTATAAATATTTAGATTTTCGAAAGCACTCATCTAGTGAAATGTTAAGACTTGATCACATGTATAATGTAATCAGGTGCATGGATCTGAAGGGACGGTTCACATTTGAATATTAATTCACTGTAGGGGATTTTTTTCCCACCGAGTATTGAACTAAAATGTGAAAATAAAAATGGAGAGAATGGCCTAACAAAATTAAGCACTTTGAAGTCCTTTTGGTTCAAGTGGGAGGGATTTTAATATGTGTTTAAGTCTCCCTTTAAAATTGGTTGAACATTAAAAGTGCTTAAATATTGGCTGGATGGTGCCACTAGACTAGTTGATAGCTTCTGCAGTACTATAAATATATTGATGTTCTAAATACAAGTCTGTGGCTCTTGTATGTTCTTGGATAAGGAATCATTGAACTGCCTAAAGGGTCTTCATATATCTTTGTTTTTGGAACTATTTTTATACACTTAAATTTTTTGAATGGTGACTACTGTCACAAGGTGTGTGTGTGTGTGTATGTGAGCATATATAAATGTATATTAACTCATTCATGCCTTATAGTGAAGAACAATCTATTTTTACTTAGTGATCCTATAAAGATTTTGTAACGTCCCTCATTTCAGTACAGTCTATGAAGAAGCTTTACATATTTTTAAAGGAAAAAACTTGATACCAACTCAAGAAGACTGCTAAATCTCAGGTGTAGCTTACTGCTATCCATTCGCCTGCAAAATCAAAATCCATTGTTTTGTCCCGTTTTTCAAACTAAAATGTAAGCCCAAGTTTATACAAGTCTATGTAATTGTCTAGCTTCTAGCTGACAGTACAAATGACTTTAAAATCTAAAACAGTACAAATGACTCTAAAATACCATTAACTTCATTGTAATTAATAAAAAAGTGAGCTGTGAAGCAGCAGTTGTTAATGAATTACACTTCTCATAGTTTTCAGTATAACAACATAAAGAATCTCCTACTAATAGGAGAGGCTTGTGAAGAGGAGAAAAATAAAATCCACCCCCCAAGATTATCCAATGGTGAAATCAAAGTAATTTAAAAATAACTAATGTTTGCAGAAACATCAGTTTATCAGTCACAAGATTTCCTGAGCAGGATTATTTTTCTTTGCTTCAAATTCATTAACCCTAAAATGGATCTATTCAAATAAGTGGGTTATTTTGTGGATGAATTAGGTTTACGCCTTGTGAGATTCATTTGAAAACTCCAGCATGTTCCTGTTGACTTTGTAGCATTTTTATAGCCTGTAAAAAGTGGCTGAAGTTCACATGAATATTCTGTATGCAGTATTTCCTAAAATGTGTGTGTTAAAATAAAAGGGGAACAAATTCAAGCCTGTGAGACTGGTCAGAGTGGTTATGGGCAGTGTTTTTTTGTAAAACTGACATCCGAAAGCTATCATTTGTCTAGAATTGCTTATTCTGGCTACTAGGGTTTTGTAAATTAAACAGTCTGACACGATTGTGACATTGCTATTTCTGTTTCAGCTGCCAACAGTTTCATGGTAGAGCACAGAAAGCTCTTGCAGGCATCTCTAATTAAAAAGATTAATGGGTAGTCACAAGGGTCGGGAAGGGCCTATGTTCAAGGCCTTGAAAGGCTGTTGTCCATCTAGCTCAACCATGTCTGCTCTGATTGACCAACATAAGGCAGCTTTATATGTTCCTAAGATCTACATTTAGTTAAGCCTATTTTTGTCACCCATTTCTCTGTAAAAAGGTGGAATATGTTCCATTAAACTGTCCAAGCATGAGAATTTATTTCTGCTGCTTGAATAAGGATTTTTATGAAAGCAGTATTAAATCAGGCAACAAAGAAGTAAAATAAGCATATACTAGTAGCTGAGAGCTTGTAAGAAGCTTCTAAGAGGGGATGTTTTGACAAGCATGCAGGTATTCACATCATTTTGCTGTTCATCCATTCCCCAATGAGGAAATAATAGGTTCCTAATAACATATAGTGACCAAAATGCTATTGCTTAGCATTTCACTAGAATATGCCCATTGAATCAGTGGGGATTTAGTGAGTCAACTCACCCGAAAGTTCCTTGATTAAAATCAGCCTACTCCAATTACAACTTACTGTACTAAAGTAAGTCACAAGTAGGCCCATTGGAATCTATGACATTTATGGAGGAATTGACTCATCATATTTCCATTGATCCAATGGGCCTATTCTAGTGTAATTTACTAAGCAACAACAGTATGTGGTATGCTCAGTGCCTTAGAGTACCTGGGAGTTTTAATACTGGTTTAACCAGAATCAACCCAGAGCAAATGTATCTGATGGGATTATATGCCCCACCACCTGTGCTGCCTTTGGTAAAATGCAGTCCCAAAACACTTATCAAGAGGAGGGACTGGTAACGCAGAGTCCTTTATAATTAAGAGAAGCCATGGATTATTGTAAATCAGAATAGATTTTATGGTATATACTGTAATAGCATATATATGGAAAATATACCTTCCTTTCATTAGAAATGTTTTTCCAAGTTACTTGAGTATTCTTCATAAGAGATGGGTTAATTTAAGGTACATTTGTGAATTTTATTTATAATTAGTTCACAAACTTAGGCTAATACAGAGAATATATGGGCATGCAAAAGCTTAACTCTTCAAACATTTAATCCTAAAATGCCCCAGAGGATACTGCTATTACAGTACATAGCTAGAATAACTTGTAGCTCTCTTGATGGTTCAATGCAATTCCCATTATCACCAGCAGCTGGTTGTCCTGGCTGAGCTGATAGCAGTTGGGAGTATAACAGGAAGACCATAGTTTCCCCATGCCATCCTAGAACTTGTGTGGATGTAATTCTGTCATAAGAAGAGTCATTATGCCTAAGTACAAAGCCTTGCCAAGTGTACCATTCCGGTTCTAGTAGCCAGTTGCCTACAGGAAATCCATAAGACATTATTTTGAAACCTGTTATTTGACAGCACAATGTACAATATTTTACCCGTTTATTTTTCTGTTGGCCAGTATGCAATCAGTACCAGCACTATTGCTAAAGGCAACATTATACGCCTGTTGATATGCAGGCACCCAGGTAGGTGAAGCTTGTATACTCATGGTAGTCCCCGATACTAAAAATTAATCTTGAATGATAATATATGGTCTGAATAAAAGTTTATTTCATGAGTACTCGTAAAGTGCAGATTATTTCAGTCCTGAAAGGAAAGTCAGTAAATTTTTCACTGTCCTAATTCTCTTATATTTTCATTTATTTTGGAAGATTTACATTCTACTTTTCTTTTGTAAAAATAGTATTTCAAATAAGATACAACAATTAAAACTACAAAAGAAACAACACAGTAAAATAGCTTTGTCTAAACATAAATTAATCTTCAATATTTAAAGGAGCCACTGGGTTGAATAATGGTCTCTCCTCTTTTGCTTGTATCTTTCCACAATTAGCTTCAAAGTCCTTTTTTGTCCCACTCAGATATTCTAGAGTTCCATCCTTTAAATTGAATCCTATTGAATTTAATTTTTTAATCCTATATTGCACTATTTCTGTTGACAATTCTAATACTGCAGGCGTGTCTTTAATTTGGCCTAGAGAAATCCCCACCTTTAATAAATCCTCAAGTCTTTTTTCCAGTACTGGAACTGGGTAATAAAGAAGGGCAGGGCATTTTATTATTAGTTCTTTTAATTCTTGATCTGTACACTTGAAGATGTTCTTTGAGAATAACAGGCTGTTCGTCATAGTGCTTGGGTTAAGCTGTGTAATAAAGCCCTTGAGTTTAGTCATCAGACTTAATACCTCTGAATCAGTAAATTTCTTCTTCTGAAGAAAGTCCAGGTTTTCTTTGACAGTGGAAGTTGTATTTAACAAAATAAATGGATTTTGACTGAGTAATTTTAGCAGCCATGTCTTCATATTCTCCTCTGAACCACCCAGGCATAGATAGTTACTCTGTAAAGTTTCTATCATGTTCTTGTTCGTCACCACAGGACTGTGGAAAATGTTTGATGCACTTGTTAGGAGCCTACTAATAACTCTATTCTTCAGTCCCAGATCTTTAAAGAATCTAACATTGGCTTTCTGGTTTTCATAGTGTTCAACTGTGAAAAAGGAGTCTGGAAACTGTTTTATTAATTCAATTAATTGCTTTTCATTTTGGCAGACAGATAACCAAAGGTCTCTTTGACGAATAATATCTTTAGGACAACATAGGATTGCTTCAGGATAGCATTCAAAAATATATGCTACAGAAGCCTCATCAGCTCCCAATTTTTGCAAAATGTTAGCTGTTTCTTTGACATATGTCATTTTCCTAAAAAGCAACCATGGTTTCAGCCTGCGGACCTTCTGGATATCCACAAACAATTTGGTGAGATTATCCACAGTGGCTTTGTTCTCTTCTCCTAGTGTGAAATTGGTTGCATATCGTTCTAAAAAGTTGCCATTCTTTCTTTGGTTCTGTAATGTCAAAAGACCAGATGATACGAAGTAAGGCCGAGATCTAGCCAAGGTTTTCAGAAACAGCTTTGGAACAGTCTGGGTCATTTTACCTTGTAGTTGAGGGCTGTCTTTAAAAAAAAAAAAACACCTGTAAAATCAAAACACATAAGTAACTGTGTTAACGGGGTTCACAGAAGGAGCCTCTTCGAAGACTGGTATTTTGAACCACAATTGGGTGTACCCTGGTAACAGCAACTTTGTGTTGCTGGCTAATCTTTCTCACACTAGATCAGGCGAAAGAAACCGCAGAATGAACTCACTGAAAGATGCCTTCATTTTGGCAGTTTCACATCTGGCCTAGACAGGGAAGAAGTATTGTGTTAACACCATTCTCAAATGGGTGGTGGCAGGACATACTGAATCTTATGGTTTCTATTGCCATAAATTAAAATACCTTAGGAAGCTATCCCATTTTTTTCTCCATCAGTTTTTTTAAAATAAAAAGACTGAAGAAACTCTATAACATTGAACGATGCAGGGTTATCCTGTAATAAAAGTTTTGTCCGTAAGTTTAACATTATCTGGCTCTATCTACTTATCTAACAGTATTGCAAAAAAGAAAAACTTCATGAAATATTATATGACAAACAACAATAACAAGGCACTGACTGGGAGGTGGAAGGTCAGCAGTTCGATTCCCGAGTACTGCAGGACGGAATGAGCTCCCGTCTTTGTCCCAGCTCCTGCCAACCTAGCAGTTCGAAAGCAAGAAATTGCAAGTAGATAAATAGGGACCACTTTGGTGGGAAGGTAACAGCGTTCTGTGCGCTCCAGTGTCTAGTCATACCTGCCACAGAACCACGGAAACGTCTGCAGCAGCAGACAGCACTGGCTCTTCGGCTTTGAAACAGAGATGAGCACTGCACCCTAGAGTCGGATACGACTGGCTTTCGAGCAAGGGAAACCTTTACCTTTACAAACTGAACACTCCCAAGTTCTTTTCACCAGCACTAGTTTAAACGAAATAAATTAATATCCAAAATGTTCTTTGAAACCAAATGACAATAAAGTTCAAGATATATTTATCAACTGAAGTAGGACATCTAAAACATTGAGAAATCAGTTCCACAGAGTTTCTCTAAATCCCTAAAATAAAATGCAAATGCGCATGATCATTATGTGGATTCATCCTTCCAATGATCCTCCTGTAGAAACATATTGAAATTCTACTGCCTAAACCAAGGTTTTCTTGTTGTTCAGTCGCATAGTTGAGTCTGACCCTTTGCAACCCCATGGACCATCGCACACCAGGCACCCCTATCCTCTACCACCCTCCTCAACCTGCCCAGTTGTGCCCATTGCGTCAACAATACCATCTAGCCATCTCATTCTCTGCAGCTCAAGTAGCAAAGGCCTTAACTTCTGCGGGAACAGTAGTTCTAGCCCATGGGTGGGGAACCTGTGGCCTTGAGGGAAGCCTAGGCTTCTGGAAAATGAACTCCAAGTACACCTGGAGGCCCTAGGTAGGTGATGGTGAACCTTGGCACTCCAGGTGTTCTGGGACTTCATTTCCCAGAAGCCCAAGTCAGCACTCCTGCTAATCAGGGCTTCTGACTAGAGGTTCAAGGACATCTGGAGTGCCAAAGTTGGCCATCACTGCCCAAGGTTGAGAAACCATGACCTAGAGGAAACAGGCTACCCTCCAGGTGTTCTGGAACTTCAATTCCCAGAAGCCCAAGCTCTCCTCAAGGCAGCAGGTTCCCCACCCCTAGCAGTAGCCTTTTCCAATCTTTCTATCTGAAACCCTAAATCACAGCTCCTTCTAGAACCATGATGGCGAACCTTGGCACTCCAG
This sequence comes from Bradypodion pumilum, assembly GCA_035047305.1. Lineage (NCBI taxonomy): Eukaryota > Metazoa > Chordata > Lepidosauria > Squamata > Chamaeleonidae > Bradypodion > Bradypodion pumilum. The sequence goes on from JAWDJD010000005.1 coordinate 33,331,377, forward strand.
ATGTCCTTGTACTTCAATTCCCAGAAGCCCAAGCCCCCTGTGAATCCATACGAAAGGGTTTACCGCGATTCATCCAGCCTGCGCTGCCCACGTCGCTCCCGGAAGCGGAAGTAAAACATGCCCAGACAGAGGAAGGGTTAACCCGGAAGTCTTAACCGTACAGGCGCGTCTTACTTCCACTTCAAGGAGCGACGAGGGCAGCGGGCCAGATGAATCGCAGTAAGCCCCTTCGTGTGGATTCACAGGGGGCTTCTGGGAATTGAAGTCCAAGGACATCTCGAGTGCCAAGGTTCGCCATCTCGGAGGTAGAGGAAACAGGCTAGTCCTCCAGATGGTCTGGAACTTCAATTCCCAGAAGCCCAGGCGTAGTTCGAAAAGGAAAACCTTCAAATGATGCGAGAGTGGTTTGCATCTCTCTCTTTTAAGACCTCGGGGTTCAAGGCCTGGACCGACTGGAGCTAGTCCAGCCCTTCTGGGGAGAGGCAGGAGGACCACGTGGTCCCAGTCCTGGATGGCCCTCTCTCGTCCTCTTACCTTCGCCTAGCAGCAGCGACTGGGCTTTGTCTCGACCCCCGGGATCAGAGCGCGCGCCCCCCGCTTGACCTTGGTCACCTCGCACTGGCCAGAGCAGAAGCCCCCCCCCCGCCAGCGTCTTAACCTCAGCGAAGGACTGATCTCAGACTCCAGCCACTTTCCTGCTCGTTGAGAATATACCACTCTACAAAATCCCGCGGGGGGGGGGAAGATGTAATGGCGCTGGAACAAACCATTTCTTCCTCAGTTTGAGGGGGGGGGTAAGACACAGAAGGCGGCGATGGAGGAGTTACTGAAAGTATTTAAACCGAGATTGGACCCAAACTCATAGTTTATTCTAACCTAGACTAGGAATCATAAAGGTAAAGGGAAAGTTTTCCCTCTTCAAAGCCGAAGAGCCAGCTCTGTCTGCTTCTGCAGACGTTCCCGTGGTCATGTGGCAGGCATGACTAGACACCGGAGCGCACGCAACGCTGTTACCTTCCCACCAAAGTGGTACCTATTTATTTACTTGCTTTCGAACTGCTAGGTTGGCAGGAGCTGGGACAAAGACAGGAGCTCATTCTGTCCTGCAGTACTGGGGGATCAAACTGCTGACCTTCCACCTCCCAGTCTTAGCCACTTGAGCCACTGCAGTCCCTAGACTAGGAATCATACAGCCTGGTTTCGTGCTGCTTCTCTATAGTTAACTGCAAACGAAAAAATAACAAATATGATCATTAATGGGTTAGCAAAAACCAAGACCATGGCATCCACCCCATTGTCGACTGCAACTCTTATCTGATAATGCATCCCCCCCAAAGCAGGAAAAATGTCACTGCCATTAATTTGTTTAAAGTGGATCCCATCTTGCCACAAAGTGACCCACACACTATAATCTCTGAGTCGGGCTTGCCTGAGTGGGTGGCGAACAAGTTGAAAAATTAAATTAAAATAAAATCCCTTGCAGCACACATAAAGTGAGGCGTGCAGGATTCAACACCAGGACTGCAATGGACTGCCACAGCCTTGATATTGACAAGGCCCACCTTCATGTTGATGTAAAAAACGGTTAGCAGAGTGGTATGCAGTGGGCAGCAAGAGGTTCGCACCTGGCAAGGTGGTCCCTTGTGAGAAAAACAGGCAGACTGACAGATCTTGGTGCAGAAGAGAACTCAAAGTAGGTTTATTCCAGAAGTAAAAAGGTGCAAGTATATACAGTGCAACAACTGTAACACAAAACAGATATATTCTCTTGGGCTGCTCATTTGACCTCACTGAGGCAGTTCAGTTGTGCTATATACAAGTCCATACATTTAGTAGCAGTCCAGTCCAGCAGGGTAAAGGCAAGCCGTAATTACAGACAAAGCCAAAGAGTTCTACAGCTTCTGTCCTTCTGGTGGAGGCTTACCCCCAAGTAGTCCTTCTTTGTCCAGCAAGCACAGATGGCATATCAGGCAAAAGCCATCCTCAGGATCAGTGCAAAGATTCAGTCCTCGCAGCAGGTTCTGGAAGACGCAGGAATCTTCGTCCAGACTACCAGCAGAGGAAGGTGAGCGTTAAAGCTCAGGCAAGTTGAGCATTGTAGCTGGAAGTCTACAATCCTGCTCTGACCTAAATGCACTGGCCCATGGAGCACATCAGGGAAAAGTCCCAGCACCTGTGTGCCCCTGCAGTAGGGTCTTAAAGGCATCACAGACTGTTATGTATGTTAACTGTGTTTTCTGACAGGAGCGGAATGTATCTTTTCTCATGTATCTATTCTTATGCAAATAAGTGGATCGAAAACGTGCACACTCTGTTAGGCAATGGGCTTGTTGTATTATTGTTACTGTTACTGTTTATAGTGTATATAAGTCCAAGTTTTGCCCCATCCAAACTGTGTTCAAAGCTCACTAATAAAGAGCTGAATTTCATTACTTCACTCGTTTGCTTCTTCATTCCCTGAACATGAAACAGACACAATATGCCTTGCAACCAGTTATGATGTAAGGCTAAGACTTACATCCCCTAACACTTCACAGCCAGTCCATCTGGCATGGCCTCTTCCGCCTCCATGGCCGTTGGGAATCAGAGTTCCTCCTCCACCCATTTTGCTGCTGGGCCCAATAGGATGGTTTCCAGTGGCATTTCCTTCACTGAGGGGGACCATACCCCACCTAAAGGGGCTCATCCGCCCACAGCCATTGGCCAAAATTCCCTGGCAAATTGAATGGGAAGAAAAGGAAGCAGTGACTTTACTTTCTTGGGATCCAAGATCCCAAGCACATGGTGACTACATGAAATAAAAATAGGATTACTCCATAGGAGGCAAGTTATGGCAAACCTAGGCAGCATAATGACAAGCAGAGACATCACCTTGCCGACAAAAGTATGCATAGTTAAAGCAATGGTCTTCCTAGTAGCAATGTATGGCTCTGAGAGCTGTACCATAAGGCAAGCTGAGTGCAGAAGAATAGATGCCTTAAAACTGTGGTGCTGAAAAATACTTTTGAGAGTACTCTGACTGCAAGGAAATCAAGCCAGTCCATCCTGAAGGAAATCAGCTCTAACTGCTCCTTGGAAGGACAGATACTGAAGCTGAAATTCAAGTACTTTGGCCACCAAATGAGAAGAGAGGACTCACTGGAGAAAGCTCTGATGCTAGGATAGATCAAAGGCAAAAGGAGAAGGGGGTGGCAGAGGATGGGCAGGCTGTGGTGGTTCAGTGGTTAAAAAGCTCGCCTTGTTAGCTGGAAGGCCGGCAAGTCGGCAGTTTGAGACCCGGGTACTGCATGACTGTTTGAACGCCCCCAGCTCCTGCCAACCTAGCAGTTAGAAAGCAAGAAGTTGCAAGTAGATAAATAGGGACCACTTTGGTGGGAAAAGATCTTGGGGACATGAAAGAAGCCTCATTCGGCCATCCCTTGAGCAGAGTTTCTCCAGCAAAAATCTTTTCAACCGAGAATAATTTCTGACATGAAATTATTATTATTAATGCAGTGGGTGTCGATCTGGGCAGAAGACTCCTGAGAGATAGAGGAGCTTGGCATGCTGTGGTCCATTGGGTCAGAAAGGGTCAGACTGTGTGACTGAAAAACAACAATCTCTCAAATGAAGATAATGTTAAAAACGCTTGATAATACGGTACTAATACAAATATATTGCTCCTTTTATTCTACATGGGTTGTGTCTCCTCTTTTTCCCTTAGGAATCAGACAGGGTGGTTTCAATACTTTCTCCCTCTTAGATTTTGTTATTTTAAATAACCTTATTTTCACCTGGACCTTCTCTTACACAAACAGCTCAGACCTGGAATCCTCAGCCCAGCATTTAAGCCTTGACAATTGGATTAAAGTGGAAGTCATTAAAATCTGTTAAAAAAAGCAGGGCATGAGGATAGCCTTGCAAATGAATTTACATAAGTTTACCACTACAGGTGAAAATTTCAGCAGCTAAAGCCTTGGGGAAATGGTTTTAAGACAAAGGCTGTTAGTAGATCACAAAAAGACACTCTGAAATTATCTTTATTTCTCATTTTCAGTAAGTTATACAATGTATTTATTTTTAAACTGTGTAAATTACAGAGTAAAAGCAAAATATCAAATGTTCTGATTTTAAAATCACAAATGGATTAGATAAGATTAAAAATAAAAATAATCATGGCTGTCTTTATAGTTTGCAGTAAAAGCCCAAAGTTTTATTTCTCTTCAAAAGTTTTGCATTTCCCCAATACAGTGGTAACCCGTATAACGAACGCTTCGTATAATGAAAAATTCATATAACGAAGTGCTCCATGGAACAGAGCTTTTTCGTTATACGGGGTTCTACTGTATAGTATATTTGAGCCCCACAAAAGGGGGAAATGCACTGCATTTTATATGGAACCTCAACACCAAAGTGAATGTGCAGTGAGATCGCTGCAGATATGTGTGCCTGATTACACTGGAAAGGTTTAGATTTCTGGGTGTAGACTGCAGAGCCAGAGGTTGATTCCTCACTGTTCCTCCTTGATGATAGCAGGGATCAGCAAACTTGGCTCTCCAGATGTTCTTGGACTTCAATTCCCAGAAGCCCTGATCAGCAGGTGTACTGGCTTGGGCTTCTAGTAAGTGAAGTCCAAGAACACCTAGAGAGCCAGGTTTGCTGATCCCTGATCCATAGAGTCTCTTCCAGCAATACAGTTCTGAGGTTATATATAATGGGAGCAAGTTCTTTTTAAGTGACCATTTTGTCTACTGAGAAATTGCTCCAGCCTGGACCCCAAATATAGTAGCCTATATGGGTCAGGCTCCAATGAATTTTCCTGTATGTCATGTGATCCAAGGCATAAACCACTCCTCATGTGATCCGAACTGCAATCTATTTCTCTGTGTGATTACACTCCTAACAAAGTTTTTCTCGGCTGTCTAAACTAAGGCTGGGACTTAGGTAGCCTGCAAGTTCAGGCCTAAAAATGACCATGCATGTTCCCAAAAGCTTCCAGAGGATTGCTTGAACATTTAAAGACTATTTTTGAATTCTTCTACAATCTACTGGTTATAGGTAGAGTTGTTATATTCCAGTGGTCCATACCTAGACTCTGTAATTTATATATTATTTGTATAGGGTAAAAATTTGCACACTGTATAAATCATATATTTCCTCCTTCCCAAAAGAGCCAAAGTGTTAAATATAATGTAAGCAGCTATTCAGAAGGATTGCACTATAAACTTGCTGATGAGCAAAATAATTCAACAGTCCTTTCAAGGTCCACAAATGAGAATAATTTCTATTAATATAGAGGGCATCTCTTCATCTAAAGAGGAGCTCCTAGCTTTACTTTGCTGTAAATGGAAAGGTGACTTTTTATGCCCAAGAAACTCACAAAGGAACTGATCAGTATTGACCTAAAGTTTTTTGGATGTGCCCAGTTGCTGAGATGCCCCACAAACAATAGAGAAGTGCCATTTTTTGTAAGAACAGTATTTTCAAAAGCAATAAATTGCAAGTAGATAAATAGGTACTGCTTTGGTAGGAAGGTAACAGCATTCCATGCATTCAGGTGTCTATTCATGCTTGCCACATACTATGGAAACATTTGGCTTGATGTATAGTACCATTGATTTATAACCCACCTTTGTGCATTAAGCAACTATCTACTATGGAAAACCAAAACACTCACTTTCTAGTTGCAGATTTCAACAGCCATAGCAACATTTGGAGTTAAGAACATGATGACGACAATGTCAAAGATGTTATAAAATGGGCAGAATCCCATTCAATGTGCATTATACATAATCCTAAACTATTTGTAATTGTAATGTGCTATGTACTATATTGAACTTGTATTGTACGATATATTTATGCTGTATGCTGCCTCGAGTCACACGTTGTGTTGAATGAGGCGGGATAGAAATTTAATAAATAAATAAATAAATTCAACAGTGGCAGGTGGCAGACAGATTACAATACGGATCTAATTTTAGTTAGTGAGCCTATCGCTCAACAGTGGATTAACAGCATAGATGATCCAATCCCAAACACTTAACACTGACCCATTCCAGGAGATCTACTCAGCCATCTGACCTCAATCCATACCATTCTATAGGAGATATCATTTCTAAAAAACTCAATTTGGAAAGGTTTGCAACATTGCCAGATGCAACCGTGCTTCAAATTGTACCTCAAAAAAAGAACTATGATCAGTTTGTAACTCACATTTTGGAAAGTTTTCATGCCTCCATTCCAAGAGTCCTGAATCAATTACATCGAGGTCTTACTGTAGAAATACATGGCCAATACTAAGATTAGATTTGACACTTCAAAGGAAATCTACCCAACCTTAAGCAACCCTATTATTCTGCACCAGCTTGCTCCATATAAACCCAATTAGATAAGTCCTCAGACCAGCTCCAGGACACATATTCTATCTATACATCTTTGCTTTTCGAACAACCTGGCTTTTCCCCGGACATAAAGCTCCCAAGTTTTCCAATTAAAGCATTATGCAATCCTACAGTAGAGTAAGTTGCTCGCACCCACAGCTTAAAAACCTCTAAAATCCTTAGGCTATTCATGAAGTAACAAGATTCTGGGAGACCTTTTGCAATTTGTCTTTCTCATGCTAGTAAGGGGCTTTATAGAGGTAAGCTGACGCAACTCTAAATTGTTAAGTCAATTTATGTAAAAAATGTTTTGATGTTGTTAATAATGTAGGTTGCTAATGTGCACATTGCTTAATGTATTACAGTAATATTTAATTTTAATTTAATTTAATTTTTCGGCTTGTTCGCCGCCCATTCAGGCAAGCCAGACTCAGGGCGGCTTACATAATTTAAAACCCCACATAATAAAAACAGTTAAAATCCCCACCCCCATTAAAATCCCACCCACCTCATGCAGGAGAGAGAAGGTGCCACTTATGGAAAAAGCCAACGGGCAGGAGCCACATTGCCCTCAGGGCCCCACACTTGCCCTGCCAGCCAGGTCTTAAGTCCTTTCCTGAATGGCAGCAGCTCAGGCCGGTGCAGACACGGAAAAGGCCCTTTTTCTTGTTCCAGAGAGGTGAGCTCCCCTAGATGATGGAACAACTAGGGAGCCCCTCCGGTCCACTCTGGTTGGATGGACAGATGTTCTTAGGGCGATGCGGTCTCTTAGGTATCCTGGCCCACTACCATATAAGGCTTTAAAGGTCATAACCAGCACCTTGAATTGAACTCGGAGGCAAACTGGTAACCAGTGCAGCTCCCGGAGCAGTGGCGAGGCATGGGCATAACGCCCACGCCCCGTCACTACCCGTGCCGCTGCATTCTGGACCAGCTGCAGCCTCCGAGGCTGGTATTGAAACGTTTATAACGTCTCCACTACTGCATATATTCTAGCAGAGAAAGGTAAAAGGAAGGAAGGAGTGAGATGAAGGCCAACAATGAAACACAAGATTTGTTACTCTGGGAGCAAAGGAATATCTTAAGTTAGGCTTTGAAAGAAGAGAGAGAAAAAGCAGCATATAGATGTTTTGTCAGTGAGAAAAAGATTTCAGATACACAAAAAAGGATCATATCACATCTCATTAATCTATCTGCAGAACACGAGAGTAAATCTATTAATTTAATCTCCAACAGAGAGGACTGAGCGTGGGTGTCCCGATCAAAAACTGGCCAGATGGAAAGCTTTTAGATGCCATTGCTGTCAAAAAATTCTTATTTTAAACAGGAGGGAAGAATTTGCTTTTAACAGAACAATTTGATAACAGAAGAGGAAAAAGATGAAGTTCAGACCCATCTATGGATATGATCAATAACAACCCAACTATCTGCTTCAGCAAATCTTAATATTAAAGCTCTACTTTCTAGACACATCCCCAGAGGAACGGAACGCCTGCCACATGTCCACAGAAACGTCTGCAGACGCAGACAGCACTGGCTCTTTGGCTATAAACAAAATGAGCATTGAACCCTAGAGTTGGATACAACTGGTTTTCAAACAAGGGTGACCTATGCTGGGCACTCATTTTATTAATCTCAGAAGGATGGCTGTGTCAACCTTGAACCCTAGCCAGGACTGAACTCACAAACTTTTGGTTGCAGTACAGCAGTTTAACCACTGCACCACCAGGGCTCTGTGTCCTTGGCTTAAGTGATATTGAGTTGCTTGTATAGGCTAGAATTCTGAGAACTTTTTTGCCAAATAGTTGGTCAATAAGATGAGCTAGGAGTATAATTCTCATTATTATAACTATTTCAGGCGTTACTTCCAGGCCTAGAGTCTCTGTATATATTGCAAGCCTAGGGATATAGCATTCAATCAGGATATAGGGAACAGTTTAAAACTAGGGAGGTATTCTTTTCAGTCTACAAAATTTCTAGACATACAGTTGGCCACTATAGGAAAAGAACATTGGTCTTTCATTGTTTCCCAACTTTTGGTTTTTGGACTTCAATTTCCAAAAGACTAAGTCAATTCCCTAAAGCAACGATCAGCCAATATATTGGGGACCATTTGATTTTAAGGGGGGTTCGATTCCCAAGTACTGCAGGATGGAATGAGCTCCCGTCTTTGTCCCAGCTCCTGCCAACCTAGCAGTTCGAAAGCAAGAAATTGCAAGTAGATACCTTCGGTGGGAAGGTAAACAGCGCTCCATGCGCTCCGGTGTCTAGTCATGCCTGCCACATAACCACGGAAACGTCTGCAGAAGCAGACAGCGCTGGCTCTTCGGCTTTGAAACAGAGATGAGCACTGAACCCTAGAGCCGGCTACGGCTGGCTTTCAAGCAAGGGAAACCTTTACCTTTACCTAGACTAAGTTAATGGCCTTTTAGGCTTCCTCCACATGAATAGTTCAGTTTTTGAATAATAAGAATTATATATGTGTGTGTGTGGAGGGAATCAGGATTTTAGAGATGCTTAGGTGGAGCATAGCCAAAAAAGATTGAGAACCCCTGATCTAACTCCTCTTATGTTCTTAAAGTTTTAACAGTAAAAGTGACTATTTTGTAGGCATCTTTATTCCAAGTGGATACACAAACTGAAAACTGATCATCTTTCCACCGCTAATCCAACTACAAAAATGGTTCTAATTAAAATTGTTGTGTCTTATTTCAGAAAATCACAGATCCATTGGAGGTGGGAGTGTCAATAGAAACACTACAGCTGCAAAAACACATTCCTATGCAGGTTACCTCAAATGGTAGAAATAACTTACAACTCCTCCTTACCACCTGTCTCCTTGCAAATTGTCTCAGTATTGCTACATCACATTGTGTGTTACTGGGCTTTCAAAATTATCTTATGTTACACTTGTTAGCTCTTTTCCTTGAAGTAAATTATTTTGAGGAGTAATAAAGGCAGAAATATTACAATGGGACTTCATGTCTTTATAGATAGCAGTCATATGAATGTGGTGGGAAGGGGAAGATGATGAAAAGGGGAGATGCAGGCAAGTAAGTCTACGTGTGTTCGTCAAGACATTGGCTAACACACATTCAAATCTCAGCAGACAGTTAATCGCCAGTTAATGAAAGCCTGAATAAATCCATCTTTTCTAGCCATCTGCTTTTGCTTCTCTCTTCTTGTAGCTCAGAGACTGTAGTTTCATAAGCTTCAAGCAGTAACATGTTGGAAAAGTGGAGATCAAATAATATGTGAATGCTGCACAGTTTGAAGTAATATTTAAAAAATCATGTGCTGACAAGTTAGTTCTGACTTATGGTGTGCAATTTTAAAGTGTTTGCTAGGTAGATAATACTCAGAAATGATCTAACATTTCCTTCTACGGGAGGATTCCTGGGATTTCAGTTTTCCTAAATCCATAGAAATTGGCTCTACTCGTAGGAGACTCAGTAGAGAATTTAACTCCGAACCTCTGGCTCCGCAGCCAGATACCCAATTCACTGAGTTATCCATCCAGTTATATCTACTATTAAGACAGTAATAAAAAAAACTTTGCCAGATTGTCTGCCTGATAACTGTTTCAAGTTTAATATCCAAGAAACACAACTTTGTTGGAACCATAGTTCCAGTAATTTCTCAGCCAGAAAGTCCAGTAGTAAAAAAGAAAAGTCTTCCATGCTCTGCCTAGGTGTCTCTAAGGTAAAACTTGAGCTTTGCTCGAAATACAGTCGTATCCGACTCTAGGATTCAGTGCTCATCTCTTTTTATAGCCAAAGAGCCGGCACTGTCTGCGTTTTGCAGACATTTCCATGGACATGTGGCAGGCATGACTAGACTCCTGAGTGTACGGAACGCTGTTTACCTTCCCACTGAAATGGTACCTATTTATCTACTTACAATTTCTTGCTTTTGAACTACTAGGTTGGCAGGAGCTGGGACAGAGATCGGAACTCACTATGACATGCAGCATTTGGGTCTCGAACTGATGACCTCTAGGTTCAATTACCTTTATTTCAGAATGAAAACAACATATGCACAGCTCAGTCCACAACATGCAGTCCTCCTGAAAATCTTTTTTTGGGGATAGATAAAATGAGTGCAATTATAGTTCTGTATTGATCTTTTAACTATTAGTCATGTAAGGATTAAAATGTAGGCTAAACTCCCTGGAGGAAAAATGGTATAAAAATAGTTGCTTGATGATCAGAAGACTGGTTTGTTTCTTTGCCTTTAAAGGTAAAGGTAAAGTTTCCCTTGCTCGAAAGCCAGTCCCATCCGACTCTAGGGTTCAGTGCTCATCTGTTTCAAAGCTGAAGAGCCAGTGCTGTCTGCTTCTGCAGACATTTCCGTCATCATGTGGCAGGCATGACTAGACACGGGAGCACACGGAACGCTGTTACCTTCTCACCGAAATGGTCCTTATTTATCTACTTGCAATTTCTTGCTTTCGAACTGCTAGGTTGGCAGGAGCTGGAACAAAGACAGGAACTCATTCCGCCCTGTAGTACTTGGGAATCGAACTGCTGACCTTCCGCCTCCCAGTCAGCGTCTTAGCCACTTTACAGCTAGCTAAATTATAGAAATTTGCAGGTACAGCTCTTGATGATATGGAGATAAGCACAATCAGTTAATACTGTCTGTAGTTTGGCCTAATTTACTAGGCACCAGAGGAGAACCTTGTAATCCAGTGTTGACAATCCTATATATAAATGGAACAGATGAATAAATAGGATTGTCCATAATAGAAAACTAAATTGATGTCTTCTTTTTTTGGACTCTATTAGAAAACCAGAAATAACTTCCAGGCTAGCTGTGTGAAGTATACTGAAGAAAAAAATATGGAGTTTTATAATACTTTTAGATCTAACCAGTGGTGAGATTCAGCAGGATCATACCAGTTCGCCAGAACTGATAGCAGAAATTCTGGCTGTCCCCGCTCATCCAAGTTTTGAAATAACGTGCAGGGCTTTCCCCTGGCCACGCCCACCATACCATGCCCACAGAGTAGGTAGTAAAAAAAATTGAATCCCACCACTGGATCTAACACATTTATGAAAGCATAATAAATATACGATTGTTTAAAGTATAGGACTCTTATAAGCCAACCATGTTGGAAAGCAGTTTTAAAGGATAATTCTTTAATTGAAACTGATGTATTTCTGTCATAGTGATAAAATTGTTTATAATGAAGAACATAGGAGGCTATTCTTGATCATATTTACATTTTAGAATGTAAATATTGTGCAGAGGATGAAAATGCCCAAAGGACAGTCTTAATTAAATGTGAAGGCTGTAAACGCAGACCTATTACATTTCCTCCAGCCTGAGTAGAGGAAGCATATTTGAGGCTACAGAAATATTTAAAGCCTTCGATTCAATTCAGTGGATCACCATAAAACAAATTATAGAAAAGTATGGATTCGGATCAAAATTTTGTGAAGTAATTGGGCAATTATATCTGCGGGGATCGGCAAGAATTAAAGTAAATGATGAACAGAGGAAATTAATTTGGAAGCTGGCACAAGGCAAGGCGACCCATTGTCATCATCAATGGTTATAGAAGTAATTGCTAATGCAATAAGAGAAGATACGGAATTGATAGGTGTAGAGGGAATAAAAATCAGTCAATATGCAGATGACACAATACTAACAATAAAAAATCCTCAAAACTCACTGGAAAAAGTATATGTGCATTTAGAAGAATTTCGTAAGTTAATGGGAGTCAAAGTCAATTGGGACAAGTCAGAGGCAATTTTTGTTAATGAGAATGTGGAAGTACAGGAAAGTATAAAAACTAGATTTAATTTACAAATTAGGCATAATATCAAATATTTAGGAATAAACATTTCAAACAAGTATGATGATTTAAAGAAACTGAATTATGACAAGCTGGAGAAGGAGTTAAAAGAGAAGATATTAAGATATAAAAAACTAAATCTATCTTGGTTTGGGCGTGTATCGCTATGTAAAATGAAATTACTGCCTAAAATAAATTTTCTATTTGATACCCACCAAATTAATATTAAAAGGAAAGAATTAAATGTATTCCAAAATTTAATAAATAATTATTGCAGTGATGGAAAAAGAGCCCGAATATCAAAAACGTTATGGTACTCTTCCCAGAAAAAGGGTGGACTTGGAATCCCCAACATTACAAATTATTATTGGGCATTTCAATTGAAGAATATTTGTAAAACCTTAATAAGGGAAAAATTGATCTGGGGGGGGGGGAGTTGAACTGTGGGAAAAATTAGGAGATGAAACATTAATGTTTCTGGGTAAAGAAAAAGTTAAAATTAATGCTGCGAACAAAATGTTAAAAACACTTCTTAAAACATGGATAACATTGAAAAACAAATTGTCTCCAGGGTTATCACCAATCACAGAATTGAAGGATTTAAAGTCATTTCCACTTGCTATGGATTGTAGGACTGAAGAAATAATGGTTGGGTATAAAATAATTCTACTAAAGGACTGGTTAGCAGCTGGTAAGGACAAAGAAAGAATGTTAGAAATTTGTAACCAACTGAAATTAAATTGGCTTCAAACTGCAACATTGAACAATTGGAATAAAAAATACAGGGAAGAAATAAGTTTAGGCAGAGATATGACAAAATTTGAGGAGTTAGTATATAAATTAAGGAATGGCCAAATAGAATTTAAGGGCTTAGTAAGCAAAATATATAAAATATTAGATGATTCAGATAAATCTCAGAGAGCATTAAAAACAATGTGGGAGCAAGACCTAAACATTAAAATTACAGATGAATGTTGGAATGGAAAGTGGGAAAAAAAGGATTATGAAGACTTTATCTGTAAGAATTAAAGAGCATAATCATAAGCTACTGTGGAAATGGTATATGACCCCTGTGCGGTAACATTTATTTGACAGGACAAATCAAATGTATGTTGGAGGTGTGAGGAGGATATAGGAACGTATGAGCACATGTGGTGGGGGTGCAAGAAGATGAAGCCATTCTGGATGAAAGTAGAGCATGAAATTGGAAGAATATTGAATGTAGAGGTTAAATTGGATGTAGCTACAGTATTGCTAACAGATAAGTTGATTGTTGTAAAAGGGAACTATTGGCAATTATGTTATCAAGTGCCAGACATTGTATAGCATGGTATTGGAAAAATAAAGTTACCCCAAAAATTGAAGAATGGTACAATGAGTTATGGAATATCGCACTAAATGATAAACTCACCTGGGAATTAAATTTAAGAAAAGGATTAATTAAAGAAAACAAATTTCAGGAAATGTGGAACTGCTTTTTAGATTATACTTTGAATAATGAGCAAAGACAGAAGCCAATGCCTGATCAGCTTACATTTTGGAAACGAGTTTAGTAAAAATGAGGTAACTCCGTCTCTATGGCAATGTAAATAACACGTGGTGAATGTTTTGTTTTATGTTGCTGTGTTATTTAATTTTTTATGTATTGTAATGTGATGTATTATGTATAAGATTTGTGAAATAAAATAATTTTTTTTTAAAAAAAAGAAATAAATCTGTAAATGCCAATTCATGTTGATTATGTGAGATCCATTTTCTTCTTTTACCCAGAGTGCCAGTCAATACTAGGGAAAAGCCGGATTACACTAGTATCTATGCCATCTCTTCCTCTTTTAACTTTTATTGAAGTCTCCAAGTGTCTTTATATTTAAAAACTGTAAAAATTAAAAACATATAGGATTGGGCTACAAGCATTTAATTTTTATTTATTTATTTAAATTCAAATTTTTATGCCACCCAATCAGGTAAACCTGACTCTGGGCGGCTCACAACAATAAAAAATATTTAATATTTTAAAAGGAAGAAATGACAGGGATACTCGAGTAGTTCAGTTCTTCCTAGCTAGGGGCATAAACAATCATGAACTTTTTAATCCTTTGCCATATTTAGCATGAGACAAGCATTGGTTTGACAAACTAGCAGATATATTTTAATCAATTACTCTGGTTAGAATGATCATGCACCTGACATTTTGCCCAGGATATACCCAATTGCGGTTCAAAACTACCACAATCTTCGAGGAGACTTTCTTGGGACCTTGCTGTTTCTTCTGCAACATAAAGAGATGGCATGGATCAGGCCTTTCCTCTTCCCCATTATTGACTGGGGTCTATTTTGGATATTACATTGTACTGTCCGTTTTCCACAGCTGTGCGATGCCAGGGGAGAGGAACTGAAATCTGGAAGGCAAGGCACAGGAGGTGAATTAAGTTCAACAGGGCAGGGACGGACAATGTGTCAGGTCCCTCAGGCGACCGGTCTCTAAAAATAACAGGCCACATTAGAGGACTCTCCCCCTTCTTTGAGAGGGATGACGGAAATAGTGAAGGGATCGTAGGGTATCTCTTTTTTACAAACGGGCCGCTTCACATGCTTCAGCTACATTCTTCTGTATCTGAATATTGGTGATCATCATGACAATCAGCCATGAAGATTGTCCTGGGAATATAATGCTGTGGCCTTCCATTTGCCTTCTGCATTGCAGCATGACACTTGTACCACTGATCCAGCTCTGCGAGTCACTTTCTGGTCCTGAGCCCTTTTGGGACACAAAGTCCTCATTGGCCCCAGGCCAGTATTGATGGAGCTGCTGCCATCCATCAAGATGGACTCAAGTAGGATTTAATCCACTTGGGGACCATTGCCCATCCCTGAGGGCTTCGCCACCCAAGCACACTAGTCCTCAGGGTGGTCAGGTGAGTTAATCGTTGCCTGACACATGGCCTTGAGTTACTGGCAGTAGGGGCTACTCCTGTGATGGCAAACCTTGGAACTCCAGATGTTCTTGGACTTCAATTCCCAGAAGCCCAAGCCCCCTGTGAATCCACAAGAAGGGGTTTACTGTGACTCATCTTGCCCGCGCTGCCCTAGACGCTCCCGGAAGCGGAAGTAAAACGTGCATGGACGGAGAAAGAGTTAACCCGCTTCCGGAAACGGCGAGGGCAGTGCAGGCTGGATGAATCGCAGTAAACCCCTTCGTGTGGGCGCATGGGCTTCTGGGAATTGAAGTCCAAGAACATCTGGAGTGCCAAGGTTCGCCATCACGGGCCTACTCCCATTTAACATAGCAGGATATCCTGGCCAGACTTTCAGTTACATAACAACCCAACCCAACCATCAAGTAACGGCCTCACAAACTACGCAGGACCCAGACTCGAGTTAGAGGGTGGTGGTGGTGGTGGTCGTCGGGGGAGGCCGCTTCGTTTGCTACGACGGGTGGTGTGGTGGTGGTGAGGGGGGTGGTGGTGGCTGGAGCGAAGACGTCCAGGCCAAGCTCCAACTGGGCGAAAACAAGAAGAGGACGAGGAGGGCAAAGCAGGGGGAAGGAAGGGAGGTGGCGGGTCGGGAAGTGCGCGCTCGGGCAAGGCGCGTGCACGCACGCGCAGCTGCCTCCTCTGTCAAAGAAGAGCAGCAGATGCTGGAGGCACGTTCTTGCCGGCGCGCGCCTCCCTAGCTGACCGCGAGCCGGACGCTCGCCCGTCGTGTATGCGCATGCGCGCGCTCTCGCTTACTGGCTTCTGCTGCCGTCGTTCACCTCCTTGCCGGCCAAGGAACACCAAGGCAACGCCGGCCTCTCTCTCTCTCTCTCGTGAGCGCGCGAGACAAGAAAACCTCCGCCTGGGAAGCCCCGTGCTCATCCGGGTATCACGGTCGGAAAGGGTGTGGCTATAAAACCAAGCGAGCTTGGCTCCTCCCTCCACCTTGTGGGCCGGGTTTTTCCTCTATGCATCTCTGCCGCTCTCGCTCTCTCCCCTCCTCCCCCAACGACGTGCCAGCCTGCCCTAATTTGGACGAGTTTGAATTCCAGCCTGCTGGGCCTGGCAGTTGTGGCAACGGTCGACTTACTGATTGTGCCGGGAAGGGAAGGGTTATTAGCGGGTCGTGACGTTGTCGTCTATTTATTTGTTTGGCGTTTTTTTATCGTTGTCATAAGACAGTAAAAAAAAAAAGAGAGAGACCACATTTCAGAAACGTGAGGGACCAGAGGTCACATGGGGAGGCGGTGGCCAATGAGGGCGAAAGGGGGCTGGGCTGGGCGGGGGCAGCAGCAGCTCTCGTCAGTTGGGACGACGACGCAGCACGATTAGGCGAGCTGCTGCGATGTTTAGTTAGTCACAGGGCAGGTGGCGAGGAGGAGAGAGAGAGAGCGCGAGGCCTCGCGCTGAGGTGAAGGGAGAGAGAGAAAAGAGGAGAGGGCGGAGTGGGCACGCGGCGCGCGCCACACACCTCAACCGCCACTCCGCGAGGCCCTCCCGAACCGACCCTCCGCTGACCGTGAGAGTGCGCGCGCGGGGGACTGAGGGAGGGTGTGGGGGCAAAGGAAAAGAAGGGGGTGGTGATGCGTTTCCCGCTGACGGCCTCCTCCGCCAACCTTCCTGCTGCTGCTTCCGCCCACCGCCTCCTCTACCCGGTCTTAGTTGCCGGTTAACACCTCAGAAGCCGCGTCCGAACTCTGTCTACCCGCTTCCAACCCCCTCAAAGGCGGACCTCCGCCCCGTCGTCATGACCCGCCGCGACCTCGCCTTGGCTAATTCTTGAAAAGGGCCGACGACGTCCGTCCTTCACTTTCCCGGGTCTCCGCCTCATCTCCTCCCACTTCCTTCCCGCCGCCGCCCCTGGTGCGACCCCCCAGTCTGTCTCTCTCACACACGCCCCGTTGAAGATGGGGGTAAACGCCGTGCACTGGTTTCGCAAAGGGCTTCGGCTCCACGACAACCCGGCGCTGAGGGAGGTGATCCAAGGGGCCGACACCGTCCGTTGCGTCTACATTCTGGACCCCTGGTTCGCAGGCTCTTCCAACGTGGGGATCAACCGCTGGAGGTGAGTTGGGGGGCCGGGGGGGGGAGGGAGGCAGGCAGGCAGGCCGGAGACCCTTTTGGTTTAACTTGCAGCCCGTCCTTTTATTAATCCCTGTGGAAAGAGCGGTTGGGTTGTTTGCGCAGGCGCACTGGCTTGCCGGTTATACAACATCCAGGCAAGGTGGTGCTTTGTAACACCCTGTGAATCCATCCGTCTTGCCACACCAGCCGTCACAGGAGGGTGAATTTTGGTCATTTCTTGTCATTCGTCTTCTTGGGCGGCCTGTTCTGCATCCTTGTCCCATTCATCATTATTTTTTTAGGTGGCGTGTTCTGCTTCCTTAATTACTCAAAGACTGCCATTCTGTGCACACTTATTTTGAAGCAAGCCCTGCTAAATTCAGCAGAACCTGTTGCTGAGTGGCTGATTGATAGGACTAAAAACTGCTCGTTTTTCCTTACTGCGTGTAGAAGGGATGAGTAGTAATTTTAAAAAAGCTGTGAAAACAATTCTGTTTTATATTGGTAGTGCTGCAGTACATGTCTGTAAAGTTTCGAGAAATTCCTGTCAAATAAGGGAAATTTCCCATCCAAAACAGGAAACTGGACAGCTACGCTTATCCTGTGCTGGCCTCCAGTCTAATTGCAGTCTAACTAATACGGGATGATGGCGGAAAATAGTGTAAAATATGAGGGTTTGACAGAAATTTCCCAAAACTTGACAGGTATGACAGTAATGTGTGGAACTCTTGCAGGCTTGGTGCTCTGTTCTAGCTAATTCAGTGAAAATAACTCCCTTAACCAACTTTGAGTACAAAAAGTGCTAATAGTATCTGCCAAAGATCTCACCGTAAACTCTTATACAGTATTTCTTAACCAGAACTTTGACAATGTGATCTTGCATCCTGACTTTCAAATTGTTGCCCTTGCTGTGCCATAGACAGTCAGTCATCCAATTATCAGTTATATAGTTGATAATGCTGCTGACCTATCTTTGTTTGCTTGCCATGACTTGTTCTTAACCAGATTCTTTCTAGACTCTTTCTGAGACTGGCAGCACAGAGACAAATACATGTGTAGTCCCTTTTGTTGCTATATAAAATAAACAAAACCATCAGCTCATGTGGCTGTTTCACAACCAGAGCTGTGCTCATTTCCCCAATCACAGGATATGTCAGAGAAAAAACCTTAGTGAAAATAAAGTTTTTAAGCTGCACATGGATTTTCATATGTAGTGGGCTGTGTTTGCCATAAAGTATTGCTGAAAAACTGGACAATATAAACAGTTTTAGAGGTGAGAGTTGTGATAGTGACATTGAGCTACAGAACAGGCACAATGCAAACATTGAGGAAGGACTGCAGAAATTACTTGTGTATTGTGCAGAAGACTCCAGGTCTAATCCTTTTGTCTTCAGATCTGAGGAAGGCTGCTATCTGAGATATCAGAAAGCTACTGATAAGCAACATAGATGATATTGAGTTAGATTGATCTATGGACTACCTCAATAGATGGTAATTTCCTATACAGTATTCTTAAATGAATAAAGGTACAGTATCTTTATATAGTTTGACAAATGTAAGACTGTATACCTCACCAGCGAAAAGAGTGGGTATTTCCCCCATAATTAAAGTTGTCTGGTGTAGTGCCAGTGGAGGAAGTTAACCAGAGGTAATCTGACTGTTTTCAGTCAACTGTGAATGTGGTCAATTTTCCATTCACAGATGAAGGAATAATTGGAGTCTTGCTGGTCAGTCCTTGGAATAAAAGTGTCTGATAACAGTGACAGGCGCCACTTAATGAGAGAACAGGAAGTATATCTTTTAGTTTGCATAAATTAAAATGTGTAGTGTTTTGAATGGGCGCTAACAATTTCTTGACCATGGCACCTTGGAAATCTTGCTCACATTTATAACTGGACTTGATCTTTACAGAGATATATCACTCATTTAGTATTAAATTAACTTTGTATCAGAAGTTAGGATTTCTATGAAGAGTATTGAAGAAGTCTGGTGAGGGGACATAATAAAAGTACAGTGGAACTCCGGATAACATCCAAACTTGGTTCCACAAGTCCAGATGTTAACCGGATTTGGACCTTGTCCGATGCATTGATCGGACAATGTTTAAAAAGCACAGATAGGGTCCCCCCAGGCATGACACATTTTTTCTGCCCATTTTGGGCTCTCCACCACCCCTGCCGCCTGGGGGGGGGGGTCGGGGGACCCGATCCGCGCTGTTTCCGATGTCCCCCAACCTTGCTGGGCGGTGCTGCAAGGCAAAACCTGCAACCGATGACAAAGTTTCCCCCCGCTTTTTGCCTTGCAGCAGCGCCTGGCAAGGTCCAGGGACATCGGAAAACAGTTGTGGCCGGCATCTTGTAAGAACCTTTTTCTGGACTTCAATTCCCAGAAACACAAGCAGTCTGTAAAAATGCATGTGGTGGCCATTTTGTTTACAGACTACTTGTGCTTCTGGGAATTGAAATCCAGAAAAAGGTTCTTACAAGATGGCGGCCGCAACTGTTTTCCAAGGCTGCAAGGAGGCAGACAGCGTGAAAAGGTAGGAGAACATGTTGTCATTTTGCGGGGGTGGGTGCTGCGCCACCCCTGCCGCCTCGGGGAGGTCGGGGGACCCGATCCATGCTGTTTCCAATGTCCCCAGACTTTGCCAGGCGCTGCTGCAAGGCAAAAGGCTGGGGGAAATCTTGGTCGGCTGCAGGTTTTGCCTTACAGCACCACCCGGCAAGGTGGGGGACGTCAGGTCCCCCAACTGCCCCAGAGGCGGCAGGGGTGGCGGAGAGTCCCAAATGGCAGCGGCAGCGTGTGCGTGCAGAAAAACGTCCGCATCGAATAACGTCCAAAGAACATTATCCGATGCACTTCTTTTGGCCAAAAATCGGGACGTTAGCCGGATATGACGTTATCAGGAACAGACGTTATCCAGAGCATACCTCTCAAGTTTCGGGAAATTTCTGTCAAATAAGGGAAATTTCCTGGCCAAAATGGGATACTGGACAGCTATGCTTATCCTTGTGCTGGCCTCCAGTCTAACTCCAGTCTAATTGCAGTCTAACTAATATGGGATGGTGGCGGGAAAGAGTGTAAAATACAGCGGGTTGACAGAAATTTCCCGAAACTTGACAGGTATGATCCCGAGTTCCACTGTATATGAAAGATGAAGATGTCAGAATTATACATACATGAAGAATGAAGCAATAACGTGTACAGTGGTACCTCACATAACCAGCACATCGCATAGCAAAAATTTTGCATAACGAAGCATTCGTTATGCAAGAGTGATACCCCGCATAACGAAAAAAACGTTCGTTATGTGGGGTTTCTGGTAACCAGGGTATACCCGGTCAATGGGAACCCCGGATAACAAACATTTTTTGTTCGTTATCCGGGGCATCTCCCATTAGCTTCACATAATGGGGAAAAACGCATAGTGAAGCAACTTGCAGAACTGAGTTTTTTCGTTATGCAGGGTTCTACTGTATTTGTAAATCATACGCTATACATATGAATGAGATTATCTACAGTTGTCCTACTGACATGCTATACATAATAGCTAGTCAAGCTTGTGACATCACATTCTTGACCTTTCTCTTGGCCGTCTCATTTTTGTGCACTTGTTACAGTGTCCATGATAAACAAGCTTTAAAATTGTCTCAAGGTGATTACTGTGTAACCTTTTGCTTGTACTTCATTTAACTGACAAGGAAAACTCTAAAGATAAATATGAGCTCAGAACAATATTGTCATGTCCTGCCTCTTTCAGTTTTTTATATGTTGTTATCAGTTTTCTATAAATCTTATATTGCAGCCTAGTTTTTTTTTTTTTGGTAGGGAGTTATTAAAATCAACTAGTTCTGTTTTGCTGTAGAGAAGAATAAATATAGAAATCCATTCCAAGGTGTGTGAAATGAATAGTCTGCTGGTATTTATGTCTTACAGAGGTGTTTTGAACATACTTGGAATTTTGAAAAACTTGTTGGCACCATGACAGAATGATTGCTATGAGGCCTGATTAATCATAAAATACATGCTGGCTAAAGTCCTGTTTCTTAACGTAGTAAGTTTTACTAGAATAGGGCCCATTGAATTAGTGGTGTTTTGGGAGTCTTCTTCTCCAGTGGTTCAAATGGACGTACTTAATTGTGACTTACTACACTAAGGAATAGGATTTCTTCCACTCTGACCAGAAAAATAAGTATGGGACAGGTAATTAACATTTTAAAAATACCAATTTCTCAGAATGAAAAGTGGTATTATTTACAAAAGTTCCTGTCTCAGAGTATTTCAGAAATTCCCCACTCCAAAAAATAACCTTGCAACTCACAGACTTATATTTGTCTAAAACAGTGTTTCCCAAAATCGATTCCAAGCATTACAGCATTTAAATAATGATGCTAAAGCACAGTGGTCTGGATTTAAATATGTAGTGAAAACGTGCACAATTTTTTTTGAATGTTGCAGAGGAAAACAAAAGAAGTGGTGGAAGCATGATTGAACATGACAATTGATAGAAGAGCCAACTTGTGCATCCTTGTGTAATCTGCACTTTTCCAGAAGAAGAGAATTATAAACCACTTCTGAGTATTTTGTACTTAGAAAATTCTATAAAGGTTGCCATAAGTCAGGGTTGACTTGACAAGACCTAATTATTATTAGAAACAGACCCAGAGTCAGTGGAGCTCGTAAAGCACTAACATAATTGTTCTTTATTAATTGCCGCGTTGCTTTACTTCATATCATCTTAGTTTAACTGTTTACGGGCTAATCTTTCTCAGTACGTCCGGCGAAAGGAACTGAAGAATGAACTCACAAAAAGGTCCATTCATTTTGGCAGTTTCACGTCTGGCCTAGACACGGAATAAGAAGCTATAACTTAAAATTTAAGTGCAGGCCACTATTCACAGAAGAGTAGATTGAGTAGATGTAAGCATCTTATTCACATAGGTGTCTGATCTCTTACTGAATAAACTGTTTGGTATAAGTATTAAGCATACAGTATCTGTATTGCAGACAATACAATATGTGTTTGATGCCATGTTTCTTGCATTAATTTGGTACAGTTTAATACATAGTAATATTTCATTCACAACATTGCTCTAGGCTAGTGTTTTCAGCATGAGTTAAAAGGTAATTATTTGCTTCAAATTGGTATTAACAGTGCAGGAAGGTCCTGATTTCTAATTAAACTATACAGTGAGCCTTAGCCTAAAATCAGTTGGCTTTGGACAAATAATGAGAGATAGATTATCATCGTAATAATAACTAGTTAGAAGCAGTACCATAGCGTACTATACATCTGAGATCTGTAGACATGTACAGTACAGGTGAAATAGTACTAATAGCAGTTTTGATAAGAAAGACGAGAAATAATCATGATGCTATTTCACCTTTAAAGACTACTGTGTTAGCTGTTCAGGAAGCATACTGTATGGAAAGCTTTCAGTCTGTCAATTTTGAAATAGTTTTCTCTAACCTGCTACACTCCAAATCTGTTGAAAGACCTACATTTTCAAGACTGATGGCCTTGTTTGTTAGGAATGATGCAATATGCAGTCTAACATGATAAATTGTGTGACCCTTTTCAGGGTTTCCTAGGAATAGAATACACAAGTGGTTTACCGTTCCCTTCTGGGAGCACTGTGGGGCTGTGCAGCTTGCCAAAACTACATAGGCTGGCTCTTATATCAGGAATCACAGTGATGAATTGAACTCCCAACCTCTGGCACGGTAGCCAGATATCTAAACCACTGATAGCATTATAAAAGATTGCATAGATTAGTCATCCTTACTCGAATGCTAGTTATATCTGACTGTAGGGTACAGTGCTCATCTCTGTTTACAGCCAAAGAGCTAGCACAGATGTTTCTGTGGCCATTTGGAAGCATGAGTAGACACCTGAGCGCACGGAACTCTGTTACCTTTCCCACCAAAATGGTACTTATTTTGCTACTTGCAGTTTCTTACTTTCTAACTGCTAGGTTGGCAGGAGCTGGGACAGAGACAGGAGCTCACTTCATCGTGCAGCACTCGGCTTACACAGATGCTAAAATATAAATCAGTCGTTGCCCACAGACTCACAATCTGAAAGGAGTGATATCAACCGGAAATAGAAGGGTGAACAAAGAAGAAAGTATAATTGCACCAGTGGACGGTGCTAGGCTTCTCCTCGCAGTGATGCTTTTCTTAGTCTCCCAACAGCCTTTAAGTTTTTTTGCTAATGGCAGAGAGAGCCCCCTATTAGATTTGCAAAGATAAACTGGCGTACATTGGGAACACACTGCTCTTTCTGTTGAGGGGGGAGCAAACTAATAAAGGACTGCCTGGAGATCCTTTTCTCTGTTAGACAAATTGAGCAACAAAAGAAAGATTTAGATCTGGATACAAGTTGACAGCCACACTATATTTTTGTGTTAAATACTCAAAGCAACTGATCTGATCACATAACTGTATAGAATTGAGTCGTGTTCTTATCTGGTCATTTGGATTATACTAGCAAAGGTTGCCCGGCGTTGCCGGGCTGTTTTAAATGGCGTTGGAAAGTTTTTGTTGTTGTTGTTGTTAATGTTTGTAAAGAAGAGGTTAATCTATATTTGAAATTTTTAAAATTTTTATTTATACAAATTTTTTTTTGATGGCCTGTTTTAAACTGTGATGAGTTTTGTTTGGTGTTTTGGTTTTCTGGATGAAAAAAGAATAAAGGATTATATACTTTTTCGAAAAACTCTTGGGGCCTTTTGTGTGGGGCTATTGTGTCTTTTTGAATTTTTTTTGTTATTGTGGGCAGCAAGTGCTGCTGGTAGGGGTTATCTTGTATTTTGACTGTTTTTTCTCTCGTGGCCTCTGGGTGGAGCTTCTTCCAGCAAGTAGTCTCTTTCTTTATTCATTTCTTTTCCAGTCGTTGTGGTATGAGGTCGTTTGGTGGTGAGTTAGCTGTTTTTCTTTATTTGGGGTGGTGGTGGTGGTTGGATTTTGTGGTGTTCGGCTGGGGGCTGGGTGTGTTTGGAAATGTTTGTTGTTGTTTACTTTTTTGGTGTTATTTTTGTTTGTTTTTGTGTATTTTTGAATGTTTTTGATTGTTTGTTTTTGTGTTTTTTGGTGTCCTGGGGGGGAATCCCCTCTCAGACAGACTTCTTTGGTCCCCCCCCCACCCTCTGAACCCCAGGGGAGCCAGTAGAGAGGGGGATTTCCCCCCCCAACTCCATTTTTAAAGAGAAGTAACCACTTCTCTTTAACATGGGGCGTGTGTGTGTGGGGGAGGGAATCCCCTCTCTGCCGGGTACCCTGGGGTCAGGAGGGTGGGGGAGACAGACTCCTTTTGTTCCCCCCACCCTCTCAACCCCAGGGGAGCCAGTAGAGAGGGGGATTCCCCCCCCCAACTCCGTTTTTAAAGAGAAGTAACCACTTGGTTTCTTCTCTTTAACATGGGGCGTGTGTGTGTGTGTGTGTGTGGGGGAGGGAATCCCCTCTCTGCTGGGTCCCCTGAGGTCAGGAGGGTGGGGGAGACAGACTCCTTTTGTCCCCCCCACCCTCTCAACCCCAGGGGAGCCAGTAGAGAGGGGGAGCACAACACCCCCCCAGCCACCCAGTGATATTAAAGGGGAAACTCCGATTAGGAGCTTCAGGCGCCGTTGGGGAGGGGGGCTTTGGTTTCCGCGGCTTGGGGGACTTGCTCTCCCGGTGTTTTTGTTTTTGCTTTATTTCTTGGGTGCCGGCTTCCTCAGCGTTCTGCGCGCTCATGGCGCGCAGGATGCTGGGGCTTGTAGTTATGGGTTCGTGCTTTGTGTTTGTGCTGCGTTTTTTTAAAATGCTTTTCTTTTGATTGGCTGCGGCGCTTTTCTGAACGCTGCGCCGTGCGAGAGCCTCTCAGCCTGATTGGCTCTGGCGTGGCGCGGCACAAGGAATGTTGGGAAGTAAAGTTGGTTCCCTTTCTTCACGTTTGTGGGGCTGTTGCCCCACTGCCGGTTTTCTCAATCCTTTATTGACCTGCGTACCCAGATCGGCCGTGTGCATGAAGGGTGAGTGCAGGCAAGTAGGGCGAGGCATAGCAACCTATAGCCAGTTCCAACGGTTAACCCTTGGATTTATAGGTTAAGATTTATAACAGAGTTTCATGGGAGATATATTTGAAGTGGTAGCTGTGTTAGTCTGTGCAAACATATCTGAGATTAAACAAACAAAACAGGGAAAAAAGACAAAAAATGTTGTGGCACCTTAAAGACTAACTCCTGTATTTAAATGTTAGCTTTCATGGACCAAGTCCACTTCAGTTCAAATTATAAATGGGTTAAAGAGAAAAAAATATCTAACCTAAGACGTAAAAATATATAATTCACAACTATTAAACCAAATTGATAAAAATAGCTCTCTGAAAATAAATAATAGTAGTAGATTGAAGAAAACCAATGATTCATTGAAAAAAGCTTGCAGGAGTAATATGAAAAGAGTTTATTTAAAATACATAAAGAGAAGGACAGTTTAACTTGCTGTGGGTCATTTGTTTCATGTTTGGTTATGTGCTATTGTTTTGTCTCTGGCTCATGGTGAATCTATGAATGAGATCGGTTTCAGATTTTGGCAACATTGATTATTTGTTTATTAATTCATTTGTTCCTGTTTGTTACTCTCCATGAACCAAATTATTCTCAGGGAAAGTGACATATGTATGTGTCTTAAAATGCAATTAACAGTCTAAACCAGAAGTGCCCAAACTACAGCCTGTGGCACCATTTCATCTGGCCTGTGGGCCAGATTGCTGCCATTGCCGGAAGTGCCCTGCCGCTGCTGGAAGTGCCAGAAATGCAGCGAAAACACTGGAAAAAATTCCAAAAAAACACGGTGGAAATGTGCTGCTCTTGCTCCTGCTGCCATGGGAAGCAGCGGAGGTGGCAAAAATGCCTGAAAATGCATTGCGAATACACGTGCTGCTGCTGTGGGAGGAACCATGCCTCCATTCCAGTCAGATGACTGAGGGGACATGTTTTGGCCCATGGCAGGAAAAGTTTAAGCACCCCTGATCTAAACTTTTGCCTTGGATCAGTAGCTCCCAGTCTTGCAGCCCTAGATGTTCTTGGAACTACAGCTTTCAGAAATCCTGGCCAGCAGAGTCAATGGTGAAAGCTTCTGGGAGTTGTAGTCCAAGAACATTTCAGGCCCCAATATGAGGAACCATCTCTTTATTATTTGTTATTGGAAGTCTAATTGTGAATAATTTAAACATTAATAGATAAGACTGCAGTAGCTCAAGTGGTTAAGATGTTGACTGGGAGGCAGAAGGTCAGTAGTTCAAAACCTGAGCACTGCATGACTGAATGAGCACCTATCTCTGTCCCAGCTCCTGTCAATTTAGCAGTTCAAAAGCAAGAAATTGTAAGTAGATAAATAGGGACCATTTCAGTGGGAAGCTTAAACAGTGTTCCATGCACTTTAGTTTCTAGGCATGCCTGCCAGATGTCCACAGAAACGTTTGCAAAATGCAGACAGCGCTGGCTCTTTGGCTATAAACAGAGATGAGCATTGAATTCTAGAGTCGAATACAATTGGCTTTCAAGCAAGGGTGACCTTTACTTTTACCTTTATGGCCTCTTGCCTTAGATGTTTTCCTCTGTATAGGCCAGGAATTCTCAATGTTTTTCAGCCGTGGGCCGTACCGTGCCCCTCAGACAGCTGAGTGGGCCGGACTGGTGGTTCCCCTGCCATAAATGCCACCATAAATGCATCTGTGGCTGTTATAAATGCATTTTGATGGCTGTGGACTAATTTACGGCTGTCGTAACACATTTACAACAGTTGTAAATGAGCCGGTGGCTGATTCCGGCAGTGGCGGAATTAGTGGCTGAAGCGAGGTCAGGGCCCAGATTATTTGGTGCCGTGGGCTGGATTTGGCCCACATGCCGTAAATTGAGAACTTGAGGTATAGATGAAAAAGCTTTAATTTGAGAGCATATGACCTTGGGCATTCCTAGTTCATCATCCTTACTTTTCCTCCCAGTCTCTAGTTTAATAGCTGGATGCTGGGTGAAAAAATCTATAGAAGTCTGTTCTGGTATTCCTATAATAATGGTTAGGACACCAGTTTGAGACTGTGGGGTGGTGGGAAGATAATAGTCTTTACGTAGTATCTTTTCCCCTGCCTTTACTTCTCTGCATGTGGACATGTGACTATACGTTTTGCATCATCAAGTCACCCCTGGCTTATAGTGAGCCCAATAGAGTTTCAATTTATGTGAGATGTTTAAGCAGTGGTTTTGTTAGCGGCATTAGCGGTGACTTTTCATGGCTGAGCAGTTTAAACCTAGCTTCCTCTAACTTGGTGTGTTTGTGAAAGTGCTATGGATTTAGTTTTAAGAGATCATGAATTTAGTTTTTATTTTTGTGGCATTCAGATGTAATTCTACATTAAGCTGTTTTAGGTGGCACCTAGATGCTTTGGTTTAATTAAAACTGAAAGGTTTTTTTTAAATGTAACATTTACTTCTCATGATTTAGTAGCAAAAAAATTTCTGTTGTTTCTTGCGATTTGTGTCACAGGTTATTTTTAGTAAATACCCATGATACTTGTTCAGCTACATTCTGTGCTATACAGTAATTACAAATGGCAAAGTACAGGTTGTCTAGAGAAACATAGTTGTTCTTGCTGTGGTGATTTGAAAATGCAATATTCCTGCAAAACAGATGCTATGTTAAGGAAAGTTATTTCTTCTGCACTTGATATATGAGTTTGTATTATATATGGTGATTCTGTGAAACGGCCTTTAAGCATGAATAGGACCCACAATTTTGGAGGGAAAGGATATTCTGTGTGACAGAAATAAAACACTTTCCTTATCAACTCTGGAGAAGTAAACTGTATATTTAGATTTGATATAATTATTTGGAGTTAATTCTGTAAGACATAAGATATACTAGAAAAATTAATGAATGCAGTAAAAATAGTTTAGAAGTTATCCTTACCCCACATAAAAAATTCTCATAAATGGAATTAATTACATATATGTGTTAACTTTCATTATCCAGGCTTAAATCATGTGTAGCCAAGCTTAACGATATTTCTGAGCAAAACCAAAGAGTTCTCACACTTCAACATCTGCTTGTTCATTTAACTACTCCCCCCCCCCCCCCGCACTTTGATCCCTCATTATGCCATAAGAAGAGTATATGATATTTCATGGTGATGCCATTTTCTGTTTCCTAAAAATCTGATTTGTTTGCAGCTGGGAGTAGGCATGGTCTCTGTAAAAGGTTGCAGTGATGAACTTGAAATACTGGTTATGAAACTGTGTTGTAGCATGATCTTTAAAGTAGGTCATGGGACTACTCCCGTCACAAACAGCTCACTGGTTGTTACAGCAACGACCTATTTAAGAATCTGCTCCTGTTGATTCATATTAAAACAATCCTTTAGAATTCTTAAAAGGAAATGGTTAAGAACTGAGTGGTGTTTGCACTAAAAGGGCAGGGTATAAATGTAAACAAACAAACAAACAATAAATAAACTGTTCAGTCGGTGCTAATAAAGGTTTGTTAACCTGGAGGTTTTTTAAAACCCCTTCCCTTTACCCTGTTGAGGGCTACAAGAGAAATAGTATTTGTATATCTTTTTGTATGTTTTACCATATTTCTGTCTTGGTCCCATTCTATATACTTCTGGCAGTCTTTTTAAAAGAAAAGTATGATGCAACATTAACATTTTCCTTGGACAACAGAGGTTTGGCTATTCCCAGTATCGTCTGTGACCAACATACTCACCCAGTTTGACAGAAACTTACCATTAAAGCAGGCTTTAAAGAGCTGTAGACAACAGTTCAGTAGATAACATTTTCTTGACTTATGAGATTTAGGGCTTATTTAATGTCAGAGACATAAATTCACTTTATTTGATTCTATTTTAGAAATAGTTGGAACATGGAAGATGAGAATTTTCTTTGTGTTTCCTTGTGAGATTCTTAGATAGATCTGAATCTGTTGGTTTTTTTCACAGACACTTATACAGTAGTTGCTATGTTGAAGTTAGCAACTGTGGCCATCCAGGGTTTTCTCCCTCTGTTATACTGTGAAATTGTAGAACTTTCAGCCTTGTCCCAGAACATGACTTGTTTTAAAATGTAACTTATGACTCAAATCTTTATCAGTTTATGAAGTGATTGATAGAGATATATGTTTTGTTCGCAGATTGGTTAAAATAAATACATTTTATAAGCAAGCTTTTAAAAAGTGAAATCGGATTTTAAAAATCTAAATTGGATTTTTGGAAACAAGGTAGTTTTCTCTAAAATAGATTATAGGCCAGAGGTTTTCCATAGTTAAATAATAATTCATTTTTAATTATGTAGCAGTATGTAATGCTTTTAAAAATTATAAATGAATTCAATTCCATTATTAGGACCCCAATGCCACGATCTCCTATAAATTTCTGTAAGATCATTTTGGGTAATTTTTCTGTCCAGGAGATACTGTCACAGATGCTTGGTCTTGTAATTCTCAAAACTGAATTATATTTGCAGAGATGACATACCTCTCCTTAGCAACATAAAATGTTTTAAAATACATAAATACACATGTAAAAATGCAAAAGAGACCTTAATCTTAGTTTTCTTTTGCAGATCTACCTACACATAGTCATCTCTATTCCTATTAAGTGCTGAGTTTCAAGATGTTTTGTGAATAGAAGATTATTTGGGATAGAATAGATCTGGCCAAGGTAGGAGATGTTACAGGCTACGTTTAGGGAGTGAGGAGCAGGCAGTACAACTGAGAATTGGACTTTGAGCAAAATACTTATGAAGTCTTGATCATTATGAGTGTAGCCTGAAATGTATTATATTATTCCCTCCCTTAAAGGGAAAACCTATAATGGTAACAGGTTGTAAAAAAGATTTAGGGCACAGTCCTAATTTTCTAGGCTGACTTTAGGATGAATGAGGCTTAGAGATATAAAATTTCCAGAAATTTTGAAGCTCGGAAAACCCGTCCCCCCCCCGGGGGGAAAACCCATTTCTCCCCCCGGGGAGGGGGGGAACAGAAATTTTTGGGAAAATTGAAAATAATGATACCATACATATTTTTAAAGAAATGATTTATAAAATATTTGAATCCGGCCGTATCTTAAAATATTTTATTCATCATGTTAAAATAAAAAAATCCATAATATATTTTTAATGTTTTCAATTTTTCAGAATAAAACAAAAAAGGTTTCCATTTTTTCCCCGGGCCTTCAAATCTCTGAGGCTATGTTGTATCCAATCTCCTCCCAGTCAGAAGGAGAGGGACTTTGGTTGGCCTAAGGGGAAAATAGCACAAGGGGTGGGGGATTAAAAACCACAAGACCAGAAACTGAGTTGATAGCTACCAATCAGCAGCTAACAACCACGGACAAGGGATTAGACCAGCCTAAGGGCACAAGGGGTTTATGCCCTATCCCAGGGGTTCTGAACCTATGGCCCGGAAGTGGAAGCAGACACTTTTACTCGTATGCGGGCCCTGCATGTGTAAAAGCACCCACAACTGTCATAAACGCGGAAGTGGCCGCATTTGCGACATTCGTAAATGTGCCCACTTCCGGGGAGGGGGCATGGTTGGGCCCACGGTGGAAAATGGTTGGGAACCCTGCCCTATCCAAATCCACTTCAGTCTTTCTTACTTTTAGAATTGTGCCCTTAGTTTGGAAATATTTCCTTTACCTATAAGCATGAACGGAATCTATGCAAAATGCATAGTAGCCCAAATGAAACAACATGAGATCTAAAATCATTAATTTTCTAATATCTTACAGTTATTCTGAGAATTAAATCTTCATCTTGATTGTAAGTATTAAGATTACAACACCCTGTTAGAATGAACCTTTGAGTAGAAAATAATTATTTAAATTGAATCTTATTGACGTGATTTTATATCATAATTTAAAACAAATCCACTCTGATAGCTTGGAATACAATACATCAAGAATTGCAAAACTAGGGAAAATGCCATCTCAAAGATTAGACAAGGTTTAGCATTATGTCTTCTAATTTGAGAAGAACATATTAAAACCTTTCTTTGCAGTTCAGAACAAACTATATTGTATTTTTGGATGTTAAATAGAAACTCCAACTTGTTTGAAATATCAAAGGCAGGTCTTGAACTTTAGCTTTTGTACATCATTGAAGTTGAAAAATGGGGAGCAGGTTTTCACAACTCCTCAATTTAGCGTGGTACCCACCTCACCTCTGTAAAACCAAGATAATTATATGTTTGAATTTTGAATCTTGCAACATTTAATGGAAGGTGGAGAGAAGGAAAACAGAGCCTCATTTTAGAACCCTGAAAGGAGGTGCTATTCTTGGGAAAGCCCTTAGAATCCTGAAAGGAGGTGCTGTTCTTTTTCTATTGTACTTGTTAGCAATGTCAGACATCAGTAGCCGCCCTGAGTGGTGCCTCACCAAAAGGGTGGGGGTATAAATGTAAATAAGTAAGTAAGTAGCTCCCAGACATTGGCCTTTAGACTGTCATTACAGTTTCAGATTTTGCCAGGATTTTAATAAGGGAACTTGCTAGAAGATTTCAAATAATCCCAAATCAGTTGGAGTTGTCATGTATGTGCTTGAAAGGCTCCCACACCCCTGGACCAATCCTGCTGAAATTTGGCACATAGGTACCTTCGGCTGGAGAGATCAGCACTGTGAGAGTTAAGCCCCATGGGGGGGTATACACCCCCAAAATTGCATCCCAATTGATCTATACAATGTGAGTGTTTCCCAGTGATGTAATTGAGTTGATGTAATAGTCCCAGGTAGGTTGAGATTGTGACATCATCTGACTTGCTCAGCTGTAGCCCTCTGAGCTCAGCTGTAGTTTTCACAGTAGGTGGAAGGCAAATGGGGGGGGGGGCGGCTGGTCGGGCCTGCACAGTGGTGGTGCCAGAGGCCCTTGAGAGGGCCAGGAGGGCACGGGAGCCATGGAGGAGGTTGGGCCCCCTCTGGAAATGGCCACCCAGCCTCCGCAGCGGAGGCGGAGACCACAGTGGGTGAAGCCGAGGAAGGAGGGAAGGTCCGAGGGCTCCTCAACGGCTGTGTGCTGCTCTCTCACCAGG
This sequence comes from Bradypodion pumilum, assembly GCA_035047305.1. Lineage (NCBI taxonomy): Eukaryota > Metazoa > Chordata > Lepidosauria > Squamata > Chamaeleonidae > Bradypodion > Bradypodion pumilum. Next base: position 33,363,636 of record JAWDJD010000005.1, read on the forward strand.
TGGAGAGGTATGGGAAGGATAAGGGCGGTAAGTGACCATCGATGGAGAAGCGGGATGGGTGGTGGAAGAGAAAGACGGAGGAAGGGAGGCAGGAGTGACCCACATACACCCCACGAGGTTTCCAAGAGGGAAAGGCTGGCCAACGTTAAAAAAAAAGAAAAACCCAAGTGAAGCCGGGTAATCAACTAGTAATCTAAAAGTAGATTAGTTTTAAAAAATGATCTTGTGGAGGAATCTATTTGGAAGACTTCAGCACTTTATATTGAATACATTCTTCAGTGCGTGCATACACACCCCAAACCCTCTTAATAGGCAATGCACCATTTACAGTTGATTTTTTTCAAGTCTCCAATAGATCCAATCTGTTGACTGCCATTCTAAGGGGCCATTCAAAAATTACGTGATCCATTTTTTGGGGGAAATTGACCCCCCTCCCCCATGTAATCCAACCATAATTTTTGCTTTGAACCCCCCCTTAATATTACATAATCCAGAGTTTTTGTATCGAAACTCTAATTTTTAGAGCTTTTCACTATTGGTGCCTAATGCAGAACGTATCGTCGAGGATTCAATAATCTCAAATCGGATCAAAATTCCCAGAGATAATTTTCAAACCTAAAAAAGCGCCATGTTTCAAAACCACAACAGCTCCAAATGGATTACATAATCTTTGAACTGACACCCCCCCCCCCACCTCCACGTAATTTTTGGTAATTCAGATGGCAGACCCCCTCCCCCTTCGAGCATCACGTAATTGTTGAATGGCCCCTTATCTCCTCCCACAGGTAGATGAAAAAAATGAGCTATATCTATGTAATTTTTGCTGTTTTGGTTGTTTTTGCAGTCTAGATTAATTATAAATTGTTCTTGTGTAAATTTTGTTGAATTTGCTCAACCTAATCTATACCCAAATATTGGACATATAGATTGGGAGCAACATTCCCTGTGCCTTTTAATCATTTAACATTCTAACCAGTTCTTGACATTAACTGTCCATTTCTAGTTCTCCTACCCCTCCCCTCCCCCAAACACCCCTACAAGTGGACAAAAAAGAAAGACTTTTTAAAATTACAGTAATACCTCGGATAACGCTAAATCTCGGTTCCACAAGTTTTAGCGTTATCTGATTTTTAGCGTTATCCGATGCATGCATTGGATAATGTTTTTTTAAAAAAACCTGGTTTCCTTTCTGAAGAGGAAAGGGAACCGGGGATCGATCCGCCTGCAAAGGCAGTCTGCAAAGGCGCTCCTGAAAGGCAGTCGCCGAATGGAGCACCCATACACAGGATGCCCACCCCCACAAAAGGAAGACGTGATCTACCATTTCATGCTGATTGGGGACAAAAAATCACTATCGTCGGGTGCATGTTTCGGGCTCTCCGCCTCCCCTGCAGCCTTTGGGAGGGTTGGAGGACCTTTTTTTGCGCTATTCCCGCCTTCCTAGGACATCCCTGGGCCGCACAACAGCTGAAAACAGGTGTGGCCACCATTTTGTTTTTTAAACAAAATGGCCACTACATGCATTTTCATCTGTTGTGCGGCCCAGGGATGTCCTAGGAAGGCAGGAAAAGTGTGAAAAAGGTCCTCTAACCCTTGAACAACTTGAGTCATTCGTAACCCGGGGTTCCACTGTACTAGTAAAAGAGGCTTTTTGTTCACTTAAAAACAACACTGGTACTTTTTCAGATATTGATTTTTGACTGGAGATTTGCTGTATAGTATAGTTTTCTTTAAGTGGAAGGAATAATTACTGATCCAAATTAGTTGAAAACATTTACATTGTATATTATTGTCTAGTAATTATTTGGTTCAAATCTTATTATGCATTTATGGAAACAGTGTAACTTAGAAGCTAATTGCCATGAGTTAAGCAATCTCCATTGACATCGTTTCTTGCATATTAAGTCACGCAACTCTGTGTACAGCAGACAATCTTTTAGAGATTATTAGTTTATGGTAGTTTATGTCTAAACATTAGGAAATTTGCATAACTCCATGGCAGGATTTGAGTCATAATTGGATAAGGCCATAAGTTCATTTGGATAGCTTTAAGCAAGCCATTGTCTTTGGTACCTTACACTTCCATCATTTTGAGGCTAGCATTACTGTTCCCTCTTTCACAGTGGTACAAAGATTAAGAAGAATTGTAAGTGCTGAGTGCACTTGGGAGAAACAATGTATAAGCATTTGAATGTGTATTTGAATGTTGTTTAGAACTTGCATAATTGATCATGTTTGTTCAGAAAATCTTAAGGAAATTTTAAAAGAAAGTAACTGTTCCTGTCTTATATTTCCTTCATTATAGGTTCCTACTTCAGTGTCTTGAAGATTTGGATGCAAACTTAAGAAAGTTAAATTCCCGTTTGTTTGTGATTCGAGGACAGCCTGCAGATGTGTTTCCTAGACTTTTTAAGGTAAACATATTCTAGGAAGTTTAATTGCAGTATCCCCTTTCCCCTCCATGTTGTTTCTGTGCAGTTTTTTTATGTTGAACAATCTCATAATGGAAAGAGCTATTGTGTTAATTTCATTGTGTTCATGCTCGGTTTGGAAAGCTCTTGAATAGATTGTGACTTCAAGAGTTTTCTGGAATGTAATAGAATTGCTGATTTGAAGTTTATGTGAACAGATGAACCACTTCAGGTTTGTAGAGTTCAGCTGACTTGAACAGTATGACTAAATTTGAAAAATGGAGTACCATATATACTTGAGTATAAGTTGGGTTTTTTAGCCCCCAAAATGAGGTTCAAAAATGGGACTCGACGTATACTCAGGTCAATGTAAACACTCAAAAACATGCCCACACAAATGTCTAAATTAATTAATTTTACTGTATTTTCATGTATTTTAATTATTGAAACTCACTAGCAGCTGCTGCATTTTCCACCCTTAACTTATACTTATAATCCTAGTTTTAGATGTCCAAATTAGGTACCTCGACTTATATTTGGGATGACTATAGTCGAGTATATACGGTACTGTATATGTATTCTTGGAGTATATATATTGAAACATGGAGAATTATTATCAAAACATATATATATTCAACTGGCTTTCCAGTTTGATGTTTTGAGTATATGTAATGTACATTTGAAGCACAGCTATATATCTAAACCCAATGCTAAACCTTCCTTGACTAGATACATTTAAATGAATGGGTCTGTTAGTTATAACTATTTTAAATGCCATTTATTCAAGTGGCACTGTTATAGTTAAGACAATTTTTTTTATTTAGTCCATTAAGATGCATATAGAAGCAGAAATAAGGGTGAAGCATATACAGACTCCTGAAAGAAAGACCTACTTACATTCAACAATGATCCCAGTTGTTTTGTTCAAGTAGGGTAGCTTCATCAAAACTTACAATACCAGTACTTGGCTCCGATGTTGTTCTTTTCTTCAAGTCTGCTGGTACTTGAAGATAAGGCACATGAACCTGACCCTTGAGGAAGAAAATCATAAATGAAAGTATGCAGTGTGGAATTCCACACAAGTTCTTGCTGCAAGAGAATAGGAGATGAAAACATGTACCTCTTCAATTTTCATCCTAGCTTCCTTACTATGATGGAGTATATCTATCTATTGATTGATCATTCATATATCTTGTAGCTCTTGGAAGGGAAAGGCAACACATGGAATGTAGTTGCACAATAATTTTAACCCAACATCCATTGATCTTTAAGTTACAGTGATACCTCATACAATGTCCACTTTATGCAACGTCAAATCCATACAACGTCACCCAATTCTGTGAAAAAAGTTGCCTCATATACCGTTGCTGGACATTGTATGAAGTACCGTATTGGGGTGCTGTGGGCCAGATCCAGCTGAAGAAGGAGTCGTCGTCCCTGGCGTTTTGCCTTGCCCCACTGCCCAGGTGGGTGTCGGGCATCGGAAACAGCGTGGATAAGGCCCCCCAAGCCTCAGAGAGGAAGCACAGGCAGCAGAGCCCAAAATGGGGTGGGGGACTCCATCATGACGGAGGTTTTTTCACCCATTTTAAAAGGATGAAGTTTTCTCCTACCTTCGTGCAGCCTCTGTAAGGTTTGTAGGACCTTTTTCGGGCTATTGCCGCCTTCCTCGGATGCCCCTAGAGTGCAAAGGAGCTGAATAAAGTTACGGCCGCCATTTTCTTTTTTGTTTCTTTTGGACTTCAATTCCCAGAAGCCCAAGCAGACTGTAAAAAAAATAATGGCATGCGGTAATGGGATCTACACAATTTTCTTCAGCATACAGAAGCCCTTTTAAAATAAAAGGGCTTTTCAAAATAGAATATATCAATCAAGTTTACAGTTGCAGCGATGTAAAATTTGTGGGGCCCACCCTCTGCTTTTTAATGTCATTGGCCTTTTTTGTTGTTTCACAGTGTTTGTATTTGTCATCTTTTTTTTCTCTATCACCTGGAGCACTGTCCTTCTGAAAATATTGCCTTTTTCAAAATTATAGGAGTGGAACATCGCAAAATTGTCTATTGAATATGACTCTGAGCCATTTGGGAAGGAAAGAGATGCAGCCATTAAGAAGTTGGCTAGTGAAGCTGGAGTGGAAGTCATTGTACGAATTTCACACACTTTATATGACTTAGATAAGTAAGTTAACATTTTCTAAACATAGATACATTTTCTGTTATGTTTTAAGCGTTATACTTAATTATTGAGAATTACATTGGAAGAGAAGGTGTTCTGCAATAGGAAGTTTTCTGTTCTTGTATTTTTCCTATGCAAACAGTCTGATTTGTAAAACACATTCCTTGGTAAAATAAGTTAGTAACATAATGAGTGTATCCCATGCCAGTCTAATCTGGCAGCCTCCACTTGCTTCTTCATTAAACAGTGTAAGGGGTGTGCGATAAGTATGTCGTAAAGCATTTCTAGGTAATCCAGTAAAATAGCTAATAAGCGAAGTATTGATTTTATTTGAACAGAACATTTAAAGGACACTCAGTCTATTTTACTTATTTATTTTCCTAACATACTTTTTCAATTAATCTAATTGTAGCGGTTAGAAAATCTAGATTTAAAAAAACAAAACTAGTGTGGTGTATTTAGTTTTATTACAGTCAGTTTATTTCTAGTAAACAAAATCTATTTCTTTTTGCTCCAAGGAATTCAATATTTTCCCCTACTATATTAATGCCTTTTAATAGCATACTAATTATTATATGCAATCTAAAATTTCAGAACAGATCTATGTAATTCTAACAGAATCCAAGACTTTGCTTTCATAAATAAAACCTTGTGTTTTTGAAAAGACTTATGTATATGTCAGGGATTCTCAACCTGTGGCCTGTGGGCCGGATGCAGCCCAAGGCACCATTTCATGTGCCCCCCCACCTCCACCATACCAGTAAGTGTCATGTGGTGGAGGAAGGACAAAATGACTGTCGGCCATTGTCTGAGGGAGCATGACCCGGCCCTCGGCTTAAAAGGGTTGAGAACTCCTGGTATATGTAAACCCTTTCCCATAAATACACACACATAAAATACAAACATCCATCTACCCATTCTAGTTTCTGTACTTCCAGGTATTAACAAGGATTGTCCCTGAAATAGATATTGTGCTTCCTTTTTCTGAGAAGGGAGGATTTGTGCAGCCATATGGCCATAAACCCACCATGTTTTGTAGCTCTGTTTTAGGTATTGATATCTGCGAAATCTTTCTTTGTATCATTCTCTTAATTTGCAATAAAAGCTTTTGTTGTCTTCTGTAATCTTTGAATATTCTTTGCATGAAAATGGGGGTGAAAGTCTCGCTTCTTCTTTTGCTGTTCTCCATGTTGGTTTGTTGGCATTTGCAACCTTTCTGGTGCCACTTTAATTTGGCCAGTGGTGGGCTGTGATCCTAACCACTTGGATATCATCTTGTAACTATGGTTATTTAACTGCATCACAAATCCAGTTCAGATTGTGGTAGGCAATACTCATTCATTCATTTTTCCTCTCACAGACCACATGAAAATGCTTGCTAACATTCCATTAAAAGAATAAAATATTGATAAAACACATTGATGGTTATAATGCTTACTTGTCTTAGCCCTGGATTCGTGCAGCAATTTTTTTATAACAAATCTAAGTCTTTAACATTATAATGATGCCTATGATCTGTCTCTTTACAATATGTGTCTTATTCCTCCTGTAGACTTCACCTAGGCATCTTATTCAAATTCTTTTATTTACTATTTTTTGTTTTGGTTGTTGGTGGGCTAAAATAATTTTATTGGCTGTGACCATTATGATTTCCTACATTTCTTATTCAGAAATCAACTACTGTTACTATAATTAAAAATATTCACTCAGGTTGCAACTATAGTTGCCCTTCAAACAGATATTGTACAAAAGAAATTAAATATTGACCTCTGTGTATCTAGGATTATAGAATTAAATGGAGGCCAGCCACCCCTTACCTACAAGAGATTCCAGACTCTGATAAGTAGAATGGAACCACTGGAAATGCCTGTGGAAACTATTACTGCAGAAGTAATGTCAAAATGCATGACTCCAGTTTCTGATGACCATGATGAGAAATATGGTGTTCCATCCTTGGAAGAATTAGGTAATCTGGAAGAATTCTTCATTATTCCTTGTGCCCTCTGAAGATTAATTTTATTATTTTCAGAAAGTCTTTTTCTTGTCTAATGTGGGATTGCATTTAGAAAGCAGATGTATTTATAAAGAAATTAAGCGCTGTTGTTTTCTTACTATATAATGCAATAGGAGGGTAGTATAGGAAATAATAAAGCTTTACAAATATGCATACAAAAATATTTTGGTTGTAAAAATCTTTTAATGGCTGGTTCCTACGTATATTAATATTTAGTACTGAGCTGTGTGTAGACTTGCATGCCTATGTTGTGTCTGGCTGTCATGAAAGCAGAAATACAAAGTGCTAAATGTGTCTTCCAGAGAACTATTGCTTCCATTGTGATCAATGAACAAGTTCTTAGCCATTTTAGTTTTGAAAATAGGCTACAAAATGTGTGGATGTTGATGCTGAAATCTCCAGAGAGAATTTTCAGTATTTAACAATATATAGTACTGAATATTTCCCCCCTAAATTGGCTTAAATGTAAATGTAAATTGCATGACAGAATGAATGTACATTCAAATCCATTGTCTTGATGGGCCAGGTATAACTTTTTGTGTTCTATTATATCCGTCTTGTAGCCTTTCATTTAGTGTATCCAAGCTCTTTATTATATCCAGCTTTGATTTTATGTCAGAAATGATTTTTGAAATGAGGAATTACCTCCTCAATATTATTGTACAGTTACAGTGAGTGTAATTTCACTCCCAGATAGCATTGGAAATGCTATGATAGGCACTGTTGAAGGAGGAATAGTACAAACTGCCATCCCCTTTTCTGTGGACAGATATTTCCAGTAGATCAAAGACTTCTACAAATGGAAAATTCATTCAAAGTAATGTACCTTTAGGCCACTTATTCCTATTAATTAGCAAAGAGTTAGAAGATTTATACTGTATACCTTTTTTTTTTGCAAATGTGTGCACAGAGAAAACATCTGAAGCCTAGAAAATGTAATTATAATTGATGTTTCCTCCTCACTCAGTCTTCATTCTTTGTACTAGTATGCCAGTGCACAACTTCCCACTTAGGCAAACTGATTTTTTTAATGTTTGGCCGCAGTATCTTTATCAGGGATTGGTAATAGGTAGTTCTTGACTGCATGTGACCCAATTAAGGGCGCAAATACATACTCATGACTTAAATTTTTGTTGGAAAATAGTCTTGCAATGTTTCAAGAGCCTTCAGAATAGCTATCCTCATGGTGTTATTGTGAGTGGGTGGAGATCTTCAAGGTCCAGGGATGGGGTGTACAGCTCCTAGCCATCTGACAACAACTCTCCTCAAATTATATATTTGTCATGTTCTACAGGCTTTGATACAGATGGATTACCTTCTGCTGTTTGGCCTGGTGGAGAAACAGAAGCCCTTACAAGATTGGAAAGACATTTAGAAAGGAAGGTATGTTGCTGAACTTTGCTGCTTTTGAAAAAGATACTAATTTGAAGACTTTGTAAAACTGAAGGAAATTATCTGTAATTCTAGTAAAAGTTACATGATACAACTCTATAGTTTAAACATCTCTCAGGATCTGAAATGTTCCATTTTTATTGCAAAGAACTTTGAAAGCTTTATCATTTATGATGACTTTTGATGGAAGTTATTTCTTTTGTAAATTATTTGTAAAAGATAAACAGTAGGGCAAATGTTAATCTTAAATCTTGGGAGCAGACTACAAACTGGCCAAAATCTTGTTGTCCTTTATCAACAGGAATAATGGCAGCAGCAGCAGATTGCCTCTAATTAAAGTCTTTGTTTTGCAATTTTTGGGATACACATGGCTCATATACAATGCAGTGAAGTCACTTGTATCATAACATTACGGAAATAAGCCTTTAATTACTAACAATCTGTTGCTGTCATTCCCATTACATATATGGACTGCACCCAATAGGATTTTGGCCATCGTGAGTAGTGTGTCATTCCACTACTGGGGAAAAATTAGAATTTCCCCTTTCCCTGCATCCTCCCGAAATCTCCAAATTGGTTTCAAAGAGTTGGGCATATTTGGGAGGGGGATAGCGTTCAAAGGCCAATGTAAAGCTGAGGAGAACCTGGTTTCAGTGGTGGGATTCAATTTTTTTACTACCTACTCTGTGGGCGTGGTATGGTGGGCATGACCAGGGGAAGCCCTGTGTTGCACCTCAATTAGGACTACAGTAAAACCTCGCATAAAGAGCGCCTCGCTTAGAGACTAACTCGCTTAAAGAGCAGAATTTTCTCTGAATGATCGCCTCGCTTAACAACTAAAACAACCAAAAACTCACTTAACAACTAAATCGGAGTTCGCAATCTGCCCCCCCACCCCCAGAAGTCACAATTGGTCACTTACAATGGTGTTTTCACTTAAAGAGCAAACTCGCTTAAAAAGCAATCCTGTGGAACGCATTATGCTCTTTAAGTAAGGTACTACTGTACTTTATTTCAAAACTTTGATGGGCGGTGCCAGCCAGAATTTCTGCTACCGGTTCTGGCGAATTGGAGCAAACCTGCTGAATCCCACCACTGGCTTGTTTATACCACTAATTCAAACACTGGCTGACTTATGCTGGCCTTTGGTGGCAAGTCAGTGTAAAATTGTTCTTCTTTTGCTATGTTCAGCTTACCCTTTTGTAACACCTTTTATGTAGGACGAACAATATTTTAGAATTCATCATAAGTAAAGAAATTGAAATTGCTAAGTGTTTCCCATAATCTAAGATGCTAGATGTGGAGCTAGCTATTTTCAGCTTTCATTCTTGGGTTAATTTTGAGAAGCAAAAAATTGACATAGTTAACTGTTTTATTTTCCTATTTAAGGCTTGGGTAGCAAACTTTGAACGACCACGAATGAATGCCAATTCTCTTCTTGCAAGTCCTACAGGACTTAGCCCCTATCTCCGGTTTGGATGCCTATCCTGTCGTCTGTTTTATTTCAAATTAACAGACTTGTACAAAAAGGTATGAACTGGCCACCTTTAACTGCTGTTAAATATTTATATATACTGGAATATATATTCATTTTAATATATATATTAAATTCATTTTAATATATAAATTGAAATACATAAATTCATTTTAATATATAAATTGAAATACATAAATTCATTTTAATATATAAATTGAAATACATAAATTCATTTTAATATATATATATATATATATATATATATATATATATATAAATATGAATTGTTTCTCATATGCTGTGATTTTTCAGGTAAAAAAGAACAGTTCCCCTCCACTTTCACTTTATGGCCAGTTGTTGTGGCGTGAATTCTTCTACACAGCAGCAACTAACAATCCACGTTTTGATAAAATGGAAGGCAATCCCATATGCGTACAGATTCCATGGGACAAGAACCCTGAGGCTTTGGCAAAATGGGCAGAAGGCAGGACCGGGTTTCCTTGGATTGATGCCATTATGACCCAGTTGCGTCAGGAAGGCTGGATTCACCATTTGGCCAGACATGCTGTGGCATGCTTTTTGACCCGCGGTGATCTATGGATTAGTTGGGAAGAAGGAATGAAGGTACGCTGTTCTTTCCATTTTTCAGTTTGGTATTGCAGTTGTATAAATGTTTCTGAATAACTTTGAGATAAATGTTTTACTCAGCCAATTCATATAGATATCATTGAACCATTAGTAAACCATGTTACTTAAATGTCAGTGAGAGAAGAATGTATTTGCCCACCTTTAAATAAATACCCTTATACAGTACTGCAATCCTAAGCATACATGTAAGTGAATTCTGTGACTTACTTCTGAGTTAACATACATAGAATTGTGTTCTAATAAGAGGGCATAAATGTGAATAAATAAATGAGGGAGGGAGTGAAATTTAGTCACAAACAATAAACATTGTGCGTTATATAACTAGCAGGTTTAGGTAAAGATCAGCATCTAGTGGACAATTGGTATATTACATGTTTCATTCAAAGTCTTTCATGTAATTTTTTGTTTTCTTTAACATGTGTGCAGAGACTTTATGCTCTTTTTCTCCCAGAGTCCTTCAGTGGCACTATAGCATGTCACATGAAAGTTCAGAATAACATAATTGACAATGATCCTACAAATTGAATATAGTCACAGCAGTGTCAACTGTCAGTGTTGCAGTGCTTCTAATTCTAGTACTGTTCCCAGCAGTGAGATTATTGTTCCATTGTTGTTTTAGTTTTCAGGAATATGACATACCTATTGATGCATTAACATTTAGTTAAGAGACCTTATATCTTTATTGCTGACTATAATGTCAGTGTTTGAGGGTAGAATCTAAGCAGATGATGCATAAGCTTCTTTTTAAAACAGGAACAAAGTAGATTTTTACACTAAGTGACACCCGCCCTGAAGTTGACATAGCTTTCTTTTTTTCTTTCTTGCCTGTTTTATGTACGTAAACTATGTGATCCTGTGCTGCAAATTGGTTACACAAGTGGAATTATGCCTGCTGATTTAATGCAGCTAAAATTTTGAAAGGATTGTGTGCCATTAATTTGTATATAATTTGTCTCAGCGGTGTTTGGAATAACAGTGTTCAGTGAACTTTCCTAGGGTTAGTAACTCAACAGAAGAAAGCCAGCATACATTTGTACAGGTTTCCAGTGTCTGGCATTCAAAGGTCTTTGTTACATTACAAAATGTGTTTGTTCAAGTTAACTTTTGGTTGTGTTTGTAGGTTTTTGAAGAACTGCTTCTGGATGCTGACTGGAGTGTGAATGCAGGCAGTTGGATGTGGCTATCTTGTAGCTCCTTTTTCCAACAATTTTTCCATTGCTATTGTCCTGTTGGTTTTGGAAGGAGAACTGATCCTAATGGAGACTATATCAGGTGAAACACAATGGTGAAGTACTACTGGAATTAAACATCTAATGTGTTGATCAGGCTATATCAGTGATGGCGAACCTCTTAGAGACTGAATGGCCAAACTGCAACCCAAAACCCACTTATTTATCGCAAAGTGCCAACACAGCAACAGGGGAAGAAGAAAATGCTCCCTTTGGGCTCCTGGGCAGAGGGGCAGGGTGAACTCTGTGTTGGGGGAGGGAGGAACTGCTTCCATTGGGCTGCTGGGCAGAGGGGTGGGGTGAACTCTATGTTGTGGGAGGGAGGATGCGCTCCCCATTGTGCTGCTGGGCAGAAGGACAAACTCTGTGCACGGGTGCCCACAGAGGGCTCCGAGTGTCACCTCTGGCACACATGCCATAGGTTCGCCACCACTAGGCTATATCATATGAACTCTGATTTAAACTTTTTTCTTTTCTTTTAATAAAGACGCTATTTGCCTGTACTTAGAGGTTTTCCTGCAAAATACATATATGATCCTTGGAATGCCCCTGAAGGTGTTCAGAAAGCAGCAAAATGTATAATAGGAGTGAATTACCCCAAACCTATGGTAAATCATGCTGAAGCAAGTCGCCTGAATATTGAGAGGATGAAACAAATCTACCAACAGCTCTCACGATACAGAGGATTAGGTATGATGATATATCTTGATTTCCATATGTAATCTTTACATCAGTTCTGTTTACTCACAATACTACTCAACAGTTTATAGGCTGAAATCCTGTTGCTTAGCTTAGTAAGTCATACTAGAATAGGGTCACTACATCAGTGAAGATTTAAAGAGTCAACTCTGTATGTTCCATTGGTTCAGATGGTCTAACCTAGTTGAGACTTTCTTCTGTGGAATTTCCCAAGAGTTGACTCATTAGCTTCTCATTACTCTAGTGCATGGGTACCCAAACTTTTTTTTTAGCCGGTCTGGTCCACGCCGGGGCGGAGGGCGTGTCTGGGAATGCCCGGGTTTTCACTGCGGGCCTGATTAATGAAATGCACGAGCCTAATTGGGCCTGCGGGCCGTAGTTTGGGCGCCCCTGCTCTAGTGAATCTTCTGTCCTAACCCACAGGACAGTGTTTGTAAGTAGTTGAGTTTGTTGTGAAATGAAAGGTTAAGTTTCTTGCTCTTTTCATTCATTCTGATATCAGTCAAGTCATGTACAGCGTACTGTTTAATGTGGAGTTCATGTCTCAAGCTTAATTCTTTGTATATGTAGATCACTTCATTAGTCAGAACTCTTGTTCATGGTATAAGATATTATAGTACAACACAAACATGGAGATGTTGGCTTGTTCACATGACCAGTGGCCAGGGCAATGTGTCAAAGGACTCATATATCCAACATCGGTATGTAAGGTCGGTATGTAATAAGGCCCCCCTGATACAAGATTCCATTATGGGGGAGCGGGCCGACCTGGCATGTATCACTGAGACCTGGCTGAGACCAGAGGATGGGGTTCCTCTGCCAGAAATGTGTCCAGCTGGGTTCAGTATTTGGCACCAGCCTAGGGATGAGGGTAAGGGCGGTGGCGTTGCCATCATAGCCAGGGAGTCACTGGGAGTCGCCAGGGCTACCGCTCCACAAATTCTGGGTTGTGAGGCCCTGCTTCTGCGTCTGGGCTCTAAGGGTCAGTTGGGAGTCTTACTCCTGTACCTGCCCCCTTGCAGGGTAAGGGACTCCCTGCCTGAGCTCCTCGAGGCCGTCTCAGCGTTGGCGTTGGAGTTCCCTAGACTGATGGTTCTGGGGGACTTCAATTTGCCTTCACTGGGGACTGGCTCCGAGGTGGCTCAGGAGTTCATGGCTTCCATGGCAGCTATGGACCTGATTCAGGTAATTCAGGGCCCGACCAGGGGCAGTGGCCACACACCAGATTTAATCTTTTTGTCGGAGCGGTGGCAGAGTGATCTGAGACTACGGAAACTAGACATAACACCTGTGCCATGGTCAGATCATTATTTGGTGGCTCTAGACTTCCTGGGTGCGACGCTTCATCGTAGGGAGGCAGGGCCTATTAGAATGGCCCGCCCCCGGCAACTGATGGATCCTGATGGATTCCAGAGGGAACTGGGGGATTTCCCTCTGGATCGGCAACACGATTCGCCCGAGGCGCTGGTTGACCTGTGGAACAGGATGACAACAGCGGCCTTGGATGAAATCGCACCACTACGGCCTCTCAGAGCTCATGGAGCTAGGTCATCTCCGTGGTTCACAGATGAACTGCGGGAGCTCAAACGGGCAAAGAGACGCCTAGAGCGCCGCTGGGTGAAGACCCAGAGAGACTCCGATTGGACACTAGCTAGAGCCGCTATTAGGGCCTATCTAGTGGCGATGGAGGTGGTGAGGCGGCAATACTTCACCACCCTTATTGCCTCTGCTGATAATCGCCCAGCCACCCTGTTCCGGGTTACCAGGTCTCTCCTTGGTAGGGGGACCCCGGTGCCTGGTTGGCAGGGGTCGGCTGAGGACTTTGCTGACCATCTAGTGGAGAAAATCGATCGGATTCGCTCGGGGTTTAATCCTGGCGTGGATGGGGAGAGTCCGGAGGGAGCTGGAGCACAGTCTTGCCATACCATCTGGGACCGGTTTGATCCAGTTGCCCCTGATGAAGTGGACAGGCTCCTTGCAGCTGTGCGCGCCACTACCTGCCCATTGGACCCCTGTCCCACCTGGTTGGTGAAAGCCTCCAAGGCGGTGACAGGTGGCTGGGTTGGGGCTATGATCAATGCATCATTGCGGGAGGGGGTGTTTCCTGCACCTTTAAAACATGCCTTGGTGCACCCCCTCCTGAAGAAACCTTCCCTCGACCCAGCTGTCCTAACCAACTATAGGCCTGTCTCCAACCTCCCCTTTTTAGGGAAGGTGTTGGAGAAGGCAGTGGCGCGTCGGCTGCAGGGGGTACTGGATGAAGCGGATTACCTGGACCCCTTTCAGTCAGGATTCAGGCCTGGATATGGTACCGAGACGGCATTGGTCGCACTGATGGATGATCTCTGGCGGGAGCGGGACGGTGGTCACCCATCCGTCCTTGCTCTTCTTGACCTCTCAGCGGCTTTCGATACCGTTGACCACGGTATCCTTCTGGAACGGCTCCAAGGATTGGGAATCCAGGGCACTGTGTGGTCCTGGTTTTCCTCATTTCTGAGGGGTCGGACCCAGTCGGTGTGGTTGGAGAGTGAGAGGTCGAGTCCTAGGCCCCTCAAATGGGGGGTGCCTCAGGGCTCGGTGCTCTCTCCTCTCCTATTTAACATCTACATGAAGCCGCTGGGTGAGATCATTCGTTCCCATTGGGTGCGGTACCATCAGTACGCGGATGACACTCAGTTGTACATCTCGGCCCATGGGGACCCCAGTGATGCCATCAAAGTCCTTTCCAGGTGCCTGGAAGCTGTTGGGGTCTGGATGGGGGCTAACGGGCTACAACTGAATCCCAGCAAGACTGAGTGGCTATGGATAGGGGGTCCTGCGTTAACCCGGGAGCTACCATCTTTGGTTCTGGATGGGGCTATTTTGCCCCAGACAGACCCGGTGCGCAACTTGGGGGTCCTCCTGGATTCGCGGCTACTGCTAGAAGAACAGGTGGCGGCTGTGACCAGGAGGGCTTTCGCCCAACTTCGGGTGATTCGCCAGTTGCGCCCACTCCTGGACCGGGACTCCTTGCTCATGGTCACTCACGCTCTGGTCACCTCCAGACTAGATTATTGCAATGCGCTCTACATGGGGCTGCCCTTGACGACCATTCGGAGGCTACAGCTGGTCCAGAATGCAGCAGCCAGGGTGGTGATGGGGTGTGGGCGTTATGCCCATGCTTTGCCACTGCTCCGGGAGCTGCACTGGTTGCCAGTTTGTCTCCGGGTGCAATTCAAGGTGCTGGTTTTGACCTTTAAAGCCCTATATGGTAGTGGGCCGGGTTACCTAAGAGACCGCATCGCCCTGAGGACGTCTGTCCGTCCAACCAGAGCGGACCGGAAGGGCTCTCTAATTGTTCCATCAGCCAGAGGGGCTCGCCTCTCTGGCACAAGGAGGAGAGCCTTCTCCGTGTCTGCACCGGCCCTCTGGAACCTCCTGCCAACAGAGCTACGTCTCCGGACGGAATTGCTGCCTTTCAGAAAAGAACTTAAAACCTGGCTGGCGGGTCAAGTGTGGGGTGCAGGTGGAAGGGTAACCTCCATTGGGTGGTTGGTGTAGAAGAACTCTTCCCCATGGTGCCTTTGGATCCTGCAGCCCTTGTTTTTAGGGGGTGGGTAGTTTTAACTGTTTTTAACATGTGTTTTTTAATTTTTATTGTGAACCGCCCTGAGTTGGCTTTGGCCGAGTGAGCGGTATATAAATGTGACAATTAAATTAAATTAAATTAAATCTCTTTTAAAGCATATATGACTCCTGAGGACTATCTGCTTATCAATGTGCAGTCTCTGCCCAAAGATAAATTTCAAGAGATGTGTGCTTTACGAAGAATGGAAGTTATCTATCTGCTGGATGAAAATATTTTAGATATGCATATTTTAAAATTTTTCCATAAGTGACAATTTTGTCCTGTTACTTAGGGACAAAGAAAAATAAAGAATATTATGCAATGAATGAATGAATGAGGAAGGGACTTACCAAACAGAAATGCATGCTCTTTATCTTGATGTTACCACATTTTCTTTTGATTAGGACTCCTTGCATTTGTGCCTTCTAACGGAAATGGAAACGGAAATGGGAATAATGGCCTAATGGGGTATTCTTCAGGTGAAAACCTCCCTAATTCTGCCAGTACAAGTGGTAAGCTATGCCTGGTTTAATAAAAAATTAAGTACAGTAGAACCATGGATAACATCCAAACTCCATTCCACAAATTTGGACTTTGTCTGATTTTGGACTTTATTCGAATCAAATGGGCGATGCATTGGATAACGTCCAAAGTATGGACGTTATCTGAGGTTCCTATACCAAATAACTTAGATAACGTCCATTTTTAGTAGTTTTGGACTTTATGTGATGCATCATGTGTGCATGAAAAACGCGACTTTATCCGAATCGGACTTTCTCCGAGGTACCACTGTACTGTATATACTCGAGTATAAGACGAGTTTTGAGCCCCAAAAGGGGACTTGACATACTTGGGTCAGTAACCACAAGGGTCCTAAGACCATGCCGGTTTGAGATGTGCCAACAATTTAATTAGTTTTACCATATTTTCATGTACTTTGATTGTTGAAACTCACTAGCAGCTGCTGTATTTCCCACTCTTGGCTTATACTCAGGTCAATCTATTTTCCTGGGTTTTCAAATCAAAATTAGGTACCTCGGCTTATATTCGGGTTGGTTTATACTTGAGTATATACGGGGTAGGGGAAAATCAAAGTTGACTTAAGAGTTTAGCAATGTAATGTTTTAAAAATCTGACCAGCTTTCTGAAAACAAATTTGTAATGATACATGGAACAGAAGTGGTGATAGTGGTTAAACTGTTCTCCTGCAACCAAAAGGTTGAGAGTTCGATCCTGACTAAGGACTCAAGGTTGACTCAGCTTTCCATCCTTGCAAGGCCAGCAAAATGAGTACTCAGCATGTTGGGAGCAAAATGCTAATTAACTTGTGAACCACCCAGAGAGTGCACTGAGCGCTATGGGGTAGTATATAAGTGTAATTGCTTTGCTTAGCACTCATCTGTTTGTGTCTTCCTTAGTTTGGTCTTTTATATTTGCGGAAGATTGCTTTATCAAATTGTATAGTTTGTTTTGCTGCTCCATAGTGGGTTTTGAGGGGAAAGCTATATCTGGTGTTCTGTTAATTCTTTTTCTTGATAATAAGAGCTAATAATATGAATTGCTTTACTGCAGGATCTCAGATGGCAACCAATGAAGGCCATGCAGCAAGTCTTCAGTCATGTGTCCTAGGAGAATCTCATACGGGTACGAGTGGCATTCAGCAGCAAGGTAAAACAGGAGGAAACTACAGCATTCTTTCAGGTTCACAAAATTAATTTCCTCAAATATCTTCATTTTTACATGTGCTGGGTTTATTTGTGTAGGTAATGCTTTGGCGTCTATCACTTGGCTGAGTAGACATGAGAGGTTCCTCATAGTGTGGATACCATGTGCTTTAGTATCTTTGGGATAGGGTTCTTAAGACTTGTCATGGCTAGATGCTGAATCCAGAAAATTTTAATTGGGATCTTTAAGATAAGGTTTCAACTTTTATATGCTTTGAGCACTAATTTTCTGCACAAACCTGGTTACCTTGTATCTGTGTCTGCATGCTTAAGATCAGGATAGAAGAATAAAATGTCAGGATCCTCTTACTCACAAGATCCTCGTAATGGGATCTCACCTGATACTGCCTGTTCTCCTGGCTGAACAGCCTAGGCTTTTAAAGGTTGCCTTCTCACTACTGATCTGAATCCAGGTTGTAAGCAAGGTAGCGCATAGGATATTAAACACTCCAGGCATCTTTGGGTATTTTAAAAGTACTGTATATTGTAATAGTAAGTTACAGAAGAAAGTTCATCAAAAGTTCAGAAAGCATATCAAAGAAAGCTGCTCTATGGGGAAAGCCCAGGGGCCCCTCTTCTGGCTAAAGCAACTACATGTTTGCCGATCACCCTTAGCTCAAAAGCATTGGATCAAGAGAGCATCTTGTCCCTCCTCTGGGTTATATCTCCTCCCTCAGGGTCCACCTCCTTGCCATTCCCCTAAAGGAATCCAGCCAATGATCATACAGCATGACATTTCCATCACACAGTAGGCTCTATCTATTCCAACCCACGAGGCCAGCATGTTCACACATTCTGGTATACTCTAAAAAGTTCTCTCCCACATTGAATCTCCATCTTGATGAGTCTAAAACCAGGGCATACATTTTGCCCTGACAGAAAAAAATCTTGAAAAAATAAGAGAACTTTAAGAGGGGATGGAAGGGCTTGCAGTCTCATGGACTTGAAAGAAACTGAGATGGTCTCTTGGAATTCTGTCAAATGAACCTCCAGAGGTTGACATAAACAGAGTTCAATGAAGTTTTCTTGAAATATCTAGCTATGAAACAAATAGTTATATCAGAGGAAATAGAAATGATTGCTATAATTTAAACATAATTTCATATTGCACCTTGCCTGGATGTGGAAAAATGCAACCAGATAATCTATCTGTCTACTGTTTGCTGTTCAGAGGCCTAGCAGTGATAGGCAAGTTTATGGTAATTGATTTCCCCCTAAAATTCTTTAGTTTTAAATCAGCTTTTCAAATGGAAGACACCTTCAAAAAGAAGGTTGTCCTCTTGTAGCTCTTCAAATGGAGGACCTTCCCATAGGGCCACCACCCTACATATAACTGTGATTATGCACTAACTGCATTGGCTTGCAGTTTCAATTCAAGGTGCTGGTATTGTTTTGTAAGGCCATAATGTCTTGGGGTTAGGATATTAGAAAACTCTGTTGCACACATATGTTGCTTGGAGTTTGAGGTCCCTAGCAAAAGTCCTTTTACTTGCGCTGCTGGCGTGAGAGACTGGATGTGTGGATAAGCAAGGCAGTTTTGTCAGTAGCAGTATCTTAACTGTATAAATCTGTTTTGTTTGTTCTATCACTTTCAGTTTCTGATGGGCATCTAAAACTGCACTGTAACAAAGGGGCTTTGTTTTTTTTTGACAATTTTCTTTTGGAAAATGTTTTATAAGTTTTTAATCTTTTTGAATATTTAGATGTTTTGAATACTTTTAAACTGCTTCATCATAATATAATTTTATTGTAAATCATGGAAATATGCTTGAAATAAAATAAGGTAAATATTGCTACTCTTAAATTTCAAAATGATTTTGATTTAAATTGAATGCGTTTTCTTTTATAGGTTATTCTCAAGGGAGTGGCATTTTGCATTATGCCCATGGGGACAGTCAGAAAACACACTTAGTCCAGCAAGGTATGCTTTGAAAACATAAATGATGGCACTCATGTAACATAAAAAGTTAAAAAGACTCTTAAAATAAATGCTTGTTTGCAATTTGCAGGAAGAACATCACTTGCTGCTGGGGTATGCACTGGAAAACGTCCGAACCCAGAAGAGGAAACTCAGAGTGTTGGTCCCAAAGTCCAGCGACAGAGCAGTAATTGACTTAGTAAAATTGAGGATTTTGAAGGAAGGTTGAAAGAAAACTAAATGCTCTATTCCAGTGTCAAAAGGGTTAGAGGTACCTCCTGCATAGTTGAGAACATGATTTCCAGTGGAGGAGTGGACCAAACATCATTGTACTTAATTACCCACCTAAGAATGGCCAAGAGCCCCCTGTCATTCATTTCATGCTTCTAGTGGTCATGTAAAGATAACATGAGCATGACTTGTGTTCACAGTTCAGCTATGCTTAACTTCTGTCCCACCACCATCCCTGTTAACTGTAAGTTAAACTGGTGTTTGAATTGTTAAGTGATAGTCATGAAACCCACCAGTCATTTGTGCAACTTGTGAGAGGAGTTTTTATTTTATTTGAATATTTTCTGTGCTATGTAATTTTTATTATGGGAAGTTAAATGTTATTTTACATTTTATCTACTCGATGACCTTTTGAAAATGGCATTTTTGTTTCTTCATTAAGCTGCATTAGCCATATGATCCTAATCCCATTTGTAGCTGAATATTTCCTTCATGTTGTTTGGACAATTTTGCGCAGTCTGGAGGAGGGGGAGTATTCTTTTTGGATTACGCATGCACCAAAAGTTTCTGGGAAGGGAAATAAGAAAGGCCACTTCTGGTTTTGAAAAATGGGGGTGGAGCAGGGCTTGCCATGTATTTGGAAGAAAAATCACGGTTCCAGAAATCATCAAGGATTAGTAGTTCACCTTTTTGTTGTTGGGATGGTGGTGGCAGGGGAATCTGATGCACCAAGGGCTGTAAAAGTATGCCTGGCAGGCTGCTTTCTGACAAAGTGCTGTGCTTTGCTCACCCTTGCTCTGTATCCATATTCTGATCACTTTATCTTAAAAGAGAATATCCAGATTCCCACAAAGAATATGAATTTTCAGTAGTTTGTAGCTGCTTTGTTTATGGATTTTCAGGGGTAGGTTAAAGTATTTTTCTCTGCTGCTTGGAAGTTGTTAACACTGCTCAGATAGTAAGTCTGTCAGGCTTGCATTTAGAACAAAATTCAGTACTTAGTTCTGCTTAAAATGTGATGGCATTAACCTTTGTAATGCACTATGAAGCCAGTATTATGAATTAGCAGATTGTCAAAGTGCACTTTTGTTTTGTCTGCAAAAACTGAATCTGTCGCCCCCCCCCCCCACTCTTTACCCAAATCAGCAGCTTCCTGTTTAAAGAATAGAAAAGAAACTTGAAGAAGTTAATTATTTCTTCATTGCTGAATTTCTGCTCTTCTCTGCGTATTCTCTTCTTTTTAACCTGTGGCACCCTAAACTCTAGATTTCCAGGCCAGGGATGGGTGATCTTATTTTTTCCCCTTTAATAGCACATAATGGTGGGTCTCTAAATCATGGATTCTCAACCTGCGGCCCATGGGCCAGATGTGGTCCGTAGCACCATTTCATATGGCCCCCCACCGCCTCCACCACACCAGGACGTGCCATGTGGTGGAGGAAGGGCAAAATGGCCGTCCGGCCTTCAAAGCTATCTGAGGGAGTGTTACTCGGCCCCTGGTTTAAAAAGGTTGAAAACTGCTCTAAATGAATGTTGCTTTGATGAGTTGTTTTTCCTTATGCAGGAAGTTTGATACAGCATTGGGTGGAATGTGTAGGTGATGCCGCAGGCACTTCAGGTAGTCCTAAAAGACGAATCTTAACATATAAATATCAATTCATCTCATTTTTTAAAAATCCTGCAAGAAAACCTGTTTTGCTGTGGAATTGTATGATAGGATTTCACTCTCCTTGCCTACCACCTTCTGCGTTCCTACCTGGAAGTTAGTCCAGTTGAATTAAGCCTCATTTATAGCTGAGTATACATCTAAAGGACTTTGATGTTTATCTTCCAATTCCCATATTTCTGGCCAGTCATCTTTTGCATCTTGGCACTATTACCATTTGGGATATTTTTGACATACGTCACCTAAAATCCCTAAATGTTTTTCCCCAATCTACTTCTTGCTTCCCCCCAATTTATACAACCCAGTTTCTACAGTCTGCTTTAGCCTATTATCATTTGCCGACAGCATATACAGATCAGTCAAAATAAAGATTCTATTAACAAATACTAGGATACCAAGAAGATACAGGGAGTGCAGCAACACTAGTTATAAAAAATTATAAAAAAAATGAGGATTTCTTGAATTTTTATTCCTAACGGATTGATTTATTTCTGTCTTGTAGCATTATTGAAAGAAAGGGATTCACATCCCAAAATTTCAGGGCAAAATTATTTACACATTTTGAAATTAATTTTTGTGTGAAAGTACTTGTATTAAAATGTGCATTTTCATACATTTATTTCCACATACTGTATTCTGAATCATTGTAAACAAGTATTGTTTTTGGGGAATGCATTATTTCTAACGGCCGTTTCTGTGGTTTTTAAAGTTTTAATGACTCACAAAGGGCAAATAAAGATCTGTAAATAAAGCATTTGAAAATGAGTTTGGTAATTTAATGTAAATATAAGCATTCATTATTAGTGATAGATTCATCAATATATTTTTGATATTTCATGTATGGCTTTCAGTGAAGGCTTTAATTGATTGGTATAAAATGAGAAGTGTTTAGGCAGTGGTAATCTTTGTTCCTTTTTAGATTTAATATTTGTAGCTTTTGGACAGGATTTTTGATCTCTTTATGATCCAGTCTCTGTCTATTGAAAAACTCAGTTATTTTATGTTTGTGTATAGAATATATTAGAGATATTGCTATTTGGTATAGTATACTTGTGTATATGTCCCAATACTATTTTTTTTTTTGTAAACTAAAAAATTGACATGTAAAATGTCACATCCTTGTACTTCTCATTGTCTCCTTCGATCACATTGAAAACACTCTTGTTAATAAAATGTATATACAGATTATTTCACTTAAACTTTCTTTTATGATGATTCATTGCTGGTCTAATCAGTACATCCTATAATTAATTATAACTTCTGGTGACGATTGATACATTTTAAGTGTTTGCTTCTTATTCCCTCAAGTAACTACAGTATTTAGAATACGTAGCTCCATTCAGTTCTTGAACTGCAGCTTCTGTTACTACTTTTAATATAGTAATACAGTGGTGCCTCATACAACGATTTTAATCCGTTCCACGGGGCTCGTTGTTGTACGAAACAATTGCTATATGATACATGCATCGTATAGTGATTTTCCCTATGGGATGCATCGTACAACAATTTTTTTTTTTTGCTAAGTGTTTTTTCCCCATTGAAAAATTGTACGATGTTTTCCATAGGGAAAATTGTTATGCGGACACCATCCCCCCACAACAACAACAACCAAACCTAATTGTTATGCGATTTCATTGCTATAAGGGGCAATTGTTGTATGAGGTTCCACTGTACATACTTTTCAGTTTTCATAATACTAGACAATTTGCAGATTACTTATAAGAAGGGGAATTCTGAACTCCTTTGGATAGATAAAATTACCAATGCTATGCACACGTTATTTCTGAAAAAAACGCTGCAGTGCTGTAGGATAAGTATAGCTGGCAGTTTAATCCAGAGATGTAGAGACATAAGTAATGTGTGAGAGTAGAGTTTCATGCACACAACGTCAAGACTCCAGGACTGTTTTCAAGCAAGGTAGGTCACTAGCGCTTTGTAGTCCACGCATCAGTCTGCTGCTGCTGCTGCTGCTGCTGCAATGAAAACCAGAAGATTTGCAAACAACCAATTCTAAAAATCTTGGAGGACAGCATAGAATGCTGTGGCATGTGCTGGTTTCATAGTAATTTCACCTACATTGTCCAGAAAACTTGAGTACAAGAGTTAGGGTAATTGTTTGGAAATAAGTCTATAAGAGCAGTCTTCATTGTTCATGGATTAAATCCAGTATGAATTTTCTGGAAGAGGCCATACAAACTAAATTAAAGTACTGTATTGTATCTTGATTAGAAAGGTAAACCACTCTTAAATGTTACTGGCTATCAAGAAACTGCTCCTTTTTATCGGTTTCGTTTATCAATTTGGCCTGTAGGTGGTGCTCTGACAGCTGATTTGAAATTTTCTCCTGCACTTCCTAGAATAATCAGGTTTGTACACAAAAATGTTCAGGCTATGTACTCCATAATTTACATTCAGAGACTGAAATAGAAAAAAGAATGCATTAATGGTAAATAGCTACATCTGACAAGAAAGTGAAATTCCAGCCTAAGTGGGAATCAGATGAGAGGAATTCTTAAATATTTTTCCTCCTGAAAAACATGTCACAGGTTTGCCATGGGGAAAATCTTTTATAAAAACAGGTTTTCATCCTAAATCAGAATATGTTCTTTGCAGCAGAGTGGGTGTTTCAGTTCCTAGTCTTTTGTATTTTGAATTACCTGCTTGTATCAAATGTTGTAATCTCTCATTAATTGTAATGAACATGGTTGTCAGCTTTTGATAGGAAGAGGCAGGTTAGTGGTGGCTTTGATCTAATATGAATAATGTTCATATTAAGGCAAGATGTAGTACAGGCAGTCAGCCTAATGCAAGGTCTGACTGAGAAATGTCAATCAGACACCATGGAAAACATATATAAGTATAACAGATCAGTATCGCCATTTTCAAGTCTATGCTCCAACCATAGATGCTGAAAATTAATCATATGTAGCACATTTGACTCATACAATTGGCAAAGTTCAACAGCCATGATGGAACCAGGATCAAGGAGTGAGATGGTAGTTCTATAGCGAACAAGCACCCTGCTAACCACCTCAGTTGTTACCAGTTGAAATGAATCCAAGATGGCACACTGGATGTCTCAACTTGATCTGCTGATTCATCATGGTCCCTCTGGGTGATTACAATTGTAGATTGAAAGACTGCTGCAAAACGGTTACACATGACTGTATCTGACTGCAGTTCCTGAGATTGTGTAAAAATAACAAGTGGACATAGTTTTTGCTGCAACTAAATTCACATCCAAAGGGGCCTGTCTCCATATGCTCCCTAGGTGCTTTAGATGGATGGATGGACATATTTTTTCACAGTATCTGGAAACCCCCTAATAAGGCTAAAACCAATCTGTAAATAGGCAACATAGCAACCAAACTGTAAACAAAATAAATCCCTAAACAAAACCAATAGGACCAGAGAGGCTCCCTAAGTTGTTCCATCACCTAGGGGAGCTCACCTCTGGAACAAGAAAAGGCCTTTTCCGTGTCCGCACTGGTCCTTTGGAACCTCCTGCCGGTTGAGCTACGGTTACAGATGGAGTTGCTGCCATTTAGGAAAGGAGTTAAGACCTGGTTGGCAGGGTAGGTGTGGGGCCCTGAGGGTAATGTGGCTCCTGCCCGCTGGCTCTTACCATAAGATGGCTTTTACTATAAGATGTATCATAAGATGCACCCTCTCCTGCATGAGGTGGGTGGGTTTTTAACTTTTTATTGTATGGGGTTTTAAATTTTGTGAGCCGCCCTGAGTCAGGCTTGCCTGAGTGGGCGGTGAATAAGTTGAACTATTAAATTAAAATTAAATTAAATAGTATGGGAAAATATATTACAAAGACATCAAATAAGGCTAAAGGACCTATCTAAGACAAGCAGCATAACAGAACAAATATCAAACAAAAAATCCAAACAATACATACTGTATATAAATATTTTCAAAATATAATAGGTAAAATTGACCCAATCAACCCCAATAAACTGAAAACTCCTATGAGGTAAAAACAACAACATCCAAATCAGATAATGCAGAACTCTATTTTTGGAGTATTTAATTTAATTTAATTTAATAGTCATACTTATATATGCCGCCCACTCAGGCAGAACCCGACTCAGGGCGGCATTACAACAAGTTCTAAAAACACATAAAAACACTTTAAAAGCCCCATATCCCACCCACTTTAAAAAACCCCATATCCCACCCACCCATCCCACCCACTATAAAAAGAAGAAAGAGTTCTTAATTCTTTACATAAGCCAGCAGGCGGGGACCGTGTTCCCATTTGGGCCCCACACCTGCCCTGCCAGCCAGGTCTTCAATCCTTTCCTGAAGGGCAGCAATTCTCTTTGAAGTCTTAGATCTGTTGGCAGGAGGTTCCAGAGAGTTGGTGCGGACACGGAGAAGGCCCTCCTTCGGGTGCTGGACAGATGTGCACCCCTAACTGATGGCACCATTAGAGAGCCCCTCCGGTCCGCTCTGGTTGGACGGGCAGACACTCTTGGGACGATGCGGTCTCTAAGGTATCCTGGCCCACTGCCATATAGGGCTTTAAAGGTCAAAACCAGCACCTTGAATTGCACCCGGAGACAAACTGCTAACCAGTGCAGCTCCCGAAGTAGCGGTGAGGCATGGGCATATCACCCACATCCCATCACCACCCGGGCTGCCGCATTCTGGACCAGCTGCAGCCTCCGAATGGTCGTCAAGGGAAGCCCCATGTAGAGCGCATTACAATAATCTAGTCGGTAAGTGACCAGAGCATGGGTGACCATAAGCAAGGAGCCCCGGTCCAGGAGCGTGCGCAACTGGCGAATCACCCGAAGTTGGGCAAAAGCCCTCCTGGCCACAGCCGCTACTTGTTCTTCTAGCAGCAGCCGCGAGTCCAGAAGGACCCCCAAGTTGCGCACTGGGTCTGTCTGGGGCAAAACAGCCCCATCCAGTACCAAAGATGGTAACTCCCTGGATAACACGGGGCCCCTTATCCACAGCCACTCTGTCTTGCTGGGATTCAGCCGAAGCCCATTGGCCCCCATCCAGACCCCAATGGCCTCCAGGCATCCGGATAGGATTTCAACAGCATCACTGGGGTCCCCACGGGCCGAGATGTACAACTGAGTGTCATCCGCGTACTGATGGTACCGCACCCCGTGGGAACGAATGATCTCACCCAGTGGCTTCATGTAGATGTTAAATAGGAGAGGAGAGAGCACTGAGCCCTGAGGCACCCCATACTTGAGGAGCCTAGGGCTGGACCTCTCACTCTCTAACCACACCGACTGGGTACGGCCCTCCAGAAAAGAGGAAAACCAGGACAACACAGTGCCCTCGATCCCCAATCCTTTGAGCCGTTCCAGAAGGATACCGTGGTCGACGGTATCGAAGGCCGCTGAGAGGTCAAGAAGAGCAAGGACGGATGGATAACCCCCGTCCCGCTCCCGCCAGAGATCATCCATCAGTGCGACCAATGCCGTCTCCGTACCATACCCGGGCCTGAATCCTGATTGAAAGGGGTCTAGATAATCCGCTTCCTCCAGGACATTCTGCAGCTGGCGCGCCACCGCCTTCTCCAAAACCTTACCCAGAAAGGGCAGGTTGGAAACCGGCCTGTAGTTGTTAAGGACAGCTGGGTCAAGGGATATTTTCTTCAGGAGGGGGCGCACCAAAGCATGTTTTAGCGGTGCAGGAAATACCCCCTCCCGTAATGATGCATTTATTATCGCCCCAACCCAGCCACCTGTCACCACCTTGGAGGCTTTCACCAACCAGGTGGGACAGGGGTCCAAAGGACATGTAGTGGCATGCACAGCTGCAAGGAGCCTGTCCACTTCATCAGGGACAACAGGATCAAACTGATCCCAGATCGTACAGCAAGACTGTGCTCTGGTGCCCACCCGACCCTCCCCATCCACGCCGGGATTCAGCCCTGAACGAATCCGATCGATTTTCTCCACCAGATGGTCAGCAAAGTCCTTAGCCGAACCCTGCCAACCGGGCACTGATCTCCCCCTACCGAGGAGGGACCTGGTTACCCGGAACAGGGCGGCTGGGCGATTATCAGTGGAGGCAATAAGGGTGGTGAAGTATTGCCGCCTCACCACCCCCATCGCCACTAGGTAGGCCCTAATAGCAGCTCTAGCTAGTGTCCAATCGGAGTCATCTTGGGTCTTCACCCAGCAGCGCTCTAGGCGTCTCTTTGCCCGTTTCAGTTCCCGCAGTTCATCTGTAAACCACGGGGATGACCTAACCCCACGGGCGCGGAGAGGCCGCAGTGGCGCGATTTCATCCAAGGCTGCTGTTGCCGTCCTGTTCCACAGGTCGACAAGTGCCTCGGGTGAATCGTGTAGCCGATCCAGAGGAACATCCCCCAGTTCCCTCTGGAATCCATCTGGATCCATTAATCGCCGAGGGCGGGCCATTTTAATAGGCCCTGCCTCCCTACGATGAAGTGTCGCCCCCAGAAAGTCAAGAGTCACCAGATAGTGATCTGACCATGGCACAGGTGAGATGACTTAAGTCCTGTAATCTCAGATCACTCTGCCACTGCTCCGACAAGAAAACTAAGTCTGGCATGTGACCACTGCCCCTGGTCGGACCCTGAA
Source organism: Bradypodion pumilum (assembly GCA_035047305.1). NCBI lineage: Eukaryota > Metazoa > Chordata > Lepidosauria > Squamata > Chamaeleonidae > Bradypodion > Bradypodion pumilum. Next base: position 33,391,411 of record JAWDJD010000005.1, read on the forward strand.
CTACCTGAGTCAGGCCCATGGCTGTCATGGAAGCCATGAACTCCCTTGCCACCTCAGAAGCCATCCCCAATGATGGCAAATTGAAGTCCCCCAGAACCATAAGCCTCGGGAACTCCAATGCCAGCATCGAGGCGGCTTCGAGGAGCTCAGGCAGGGCATCCCTTACCCTGCAAGGGGGCAGGTACAGGAGTAAGATCCCCAACTGACCCTTGGGGCCCAACCATAGAAGCAGGGCCTCACAACCAGACACTTGTGGAGCAGTGGCCCTAGCAATTCCCAAAGACTCCCTGGCAACAATGGCGACACCACCGCCCCTCTCCTCACCTCTAGGCTGGTGCCAAATACCAAACCCAGCTGGACACATGTCCGAAAGAGGTACTCCATCCTCAGGTGTCAGCTAGGTTTCGGTGATGCATGCCAGGTCGGCCCGCCCCTCCTGGATAGCATCTTGGATCAGGGGGCCCTTATTACAGACCGATCTGGCATTCACCAGCAGCAGCCTAAGGGCGGGGTCACTCTGGATCTGCTGCTCAGGGCCCAGAGATGTACCTGCAGGGCTGGAATGAGGGACCGCACTTAAACATCGGCCCCGCATTCCCCGAGTGCGGCCCGCCCCATGGTACCCGCCATACCGCCCCATGCCCGTCACAACACCTATATGGATCCCTGGAACCTCCCTAGATGGAATGCTGCCCCTCCTTCCTGGCTGGCAGGACCAACTCTCTCTTCCCACCCCATCCACAATCCCCCCCTGGTTCCAGCAACAAGCATGGGCTCCCGGAACGAGCAGGGAGCGCTGGCGAGTCCCGGCGTCGGCATCTCCTTTTTCTTCCCCCCAGGTGGGGAGGGCGGAGGCAGAAGCGATGGCTCCCACCTGCCTCAAATCCCGGGAGCCGGTGGCATGGGCTCCTGGAACGAGCAGGGAGCGTTGGCGAGCCGCGGCATCGGCATCAGCGTCTCCTTTTTCTTCCCTCCAGGTGGGGAGGGCGGAGGCAGAAGCGATGGCTCCCACCTGCCTCAAATCCCGGGAGCCGGTGGCATGGGCTCCTGGAACGAGCAGGGAGCGTTGGCGAGCCGCGGCGTCGGCGTCTCCTTTTTCTTCCCCCCAGGTGGGGAGGGCGGAGGCAGAAGCGATGGCTCCCACCTGCCCCAAATCCTGGGAGCCGGTGGCATGGGCTCCCGGAACGAGCAGGGAGCGTTGGCGAGCCGCGGCGTCGGCGTCTCCTTTTCTTCCCCCCAGGTGGAGAGGGCGGAGGCAGAAGCAATGGCTCCCACCTGCCCCAAATCCCGGGAGCTGGTGGCATGGGCTCCTGGAACGAGCAGGGAGCGTTGGCGAGCCGCGGCGTCGGCGTCGGGGCAGCTGGGAGGAAAGGCAGTGTCCGTTCTCCATGGCTGGAGTTGGGTTGCAATCTTTGAAGCCGTCTGCCTGGTCCAGCGAAGGAGGCCTTTGGGAAAGGGGCTGGATGGAAGGTCTTTGCAGCCACCTCTCCCTGCCTTGACACAGCTGCCGGCCCTCTCTTCTCCTTCCTGGTCCAGCGAAGGAGGCCTTTGGAAAAGGGGCTGGGTGGAAGGTCTTTGCAGCCACCTCTCATTGCATTAATACAGCTGCCGGCACTCTCTCTTCTCCTTCCTGGTCCAGCGAAGGAGGCCTTTGGAAAAGGGGCTGGGTGGAAGGTCTTTGCAGCCACCTCTCCTTGCCTTAATACAGCTGCCGGCACTCTCTCTTCTCCTTCCTGGTCCAGCGAAGGAGGCCTTTGGAAAAGGGGCTGGGTGGAAGGTCTTGCAGCCACCTCTCCCTGCCTTAATACAGCTGCCTATTTCCTACCTATGTTGAGTTTGAATATTCTTTATCAGATCAGAGATGAGCACTGAACCCTAGAGTCGGATACGACTGACTTTCAAGCAAGGACAACCTTTACCTTTACCTATCAGGCCAAGTGGAACATGCCTGGAGCATGTTCACCATGATATTACAGTTGGGCCAGCAAGATATTAAAAATATCTGAACTAGCATTAGAGGCAGTTAGTAGAAAATGACCCAGTTAATGTAGATTGGTGTAGGCTGCATGATTCAGCTTGCCCTGCAAAACAGACCAAGATAGAAACATGGCCTAAAGCAGTTTGAATACAAGAGAAAACGTGTGTCTGTGAAATATTTTTTCCCTAGTAGAGATAAAGATTACACTATGAATGAGAAACAGAAATACACATTCTTTTATTAGTTGAGACCACACCTGTTGAATAGTGGGTATTCAACATTGCTTTGCAGGCTGCTAAGTTTTCCCCAAGCAATTTAACAACAGATTAACATGTTTTTGAGGGGAAAAAATAGTCAATTGTTAAAATCCCACCATTCAGTGAAAACAGGTTTAAAACAATTCAAGAAGCAATTTTAAAAGCAGTGTTAAAGATTGAAGGCCATAACAGAACAAAACTGTCTTGGTTATGAGCTGGAATCTCCTCAGGAATGGGTCATGCTCCCTCAGCTTTGGGGGTCACATGGCCATTTTGTCCTTCCTTCACCACATGGCACTTCTTGGTGTGGTGGAGGCAGGGGGGGGGACATAAAATGGTGCCGTGGGACACAGGTTGAGAATCCCTGTTCTTGAGGGTACACATGAGCAAAATCAAATTAGAAGATGGAGGGAGGTTCTCATTGAACAAGGAACAACTTCAAAGAAAGATATGGCTGAGGAACTCAACCTTCCCTACGTCACTTGGAGGACCCTGAATAGGCTGAGGGTCGGAGTCCCTAGATGTAAAACTGACATGCTCAAGTGGGGGTTACTGGTGGATAACAACATGCTCTGTGAATGTGGAAAGATACAGAATCTGAGTCATTTGCTGGTCTGCCAGTTACTACTAGAAACGTGTACTGACAAGGATTTAAGTTTGGCCAACAAGAAAGCCAAGAAGGTGGCTTAATTTTGGCAGTTTAAAATCTAACCTGGAAATGAAAGGAGAAAAAAGTACTCTATCCAGGCCTCTCATTATTATGCAACAAGCAACAGGGTCTTTCAGAGGTGCCAATTAACCAGGCAGTATTATCACTAAACACTTTGATTTGTAGAGAGGACCAGTTGTTCCTCTTACTCTTCCATCTTTTTTCACAGACTACATTTTCTTTGTTAGTAGTCATTTATTAACTAATTTGGTAAACTATTGTGAAGCTCATTTCCTCTCTAGCAGTGTAAATACAGCCATCATGACAATTTCATGGTGCTTAAAATTAGTTCCCGTGAGACAGCTGCTTCACCCTGTCTAATGATAGAGCCTGGCTGTTATAGCACCAAAAAAAGTAGGGAAAAGTATAATGCAGAGTGAAGATAAATAGCAAAATGTTCCCTTCCAGTTCAGTGAATAAATGGGCAAAACCATGATAACTCTAGACCAGAGTGAGTGACTTTCAGAGGCTGGAGGTGAAGTGCTACTGTGAGCTGTTTAAGTATTTAGTTTTGAATTAGAGATAATCTGGCTTTTCAAAAGGAGAAAACAAGGACAAATATCTTATTAAATAAACAAACGTCATGTCAGAAATTACTCTGGGTTGAAAGGATTTTTGCTGGAGAAACTCTGCTCGGGCTGCCTGCGTGAGGCTTCTTTAATGTCCCCAAGATCTGTCGTGCAGCACTCAGGCATTGAACCCCAACCTTCCAGCTCAGTGTCTTAACCACTAAGCCACCACAGTGTAAAGAATGTCTACTGGCAGACTTCACTATGAACAGGGAAGGGGCCACATTCTGCCACCCTAGATGAACCTTATGCTATGTCATTCAGAGCATGGGTAAATGGTGCTGAAGCCTTAACAAAATAATAATAATAATAATAATAATAATAATAATAATAATAATAATAATAATAATAATAATAATAATAATTATTATTATTATTATTATTATTATTATTATTATTATTATTATTATTATTATTATTATTATTATTATTATTATTATTAAAAAAGTGTTCAGTGATAACATTGTGACAAATGTCTTGTGTCAGATATTGAAGCCTGACCTCCTTTCCTTTAGGGCACTATCTCCAGTGAATGTGACAGTGCTAGTAGTAATAGATAAAATAATTAAGTAGTGATCAAAGCATCTATTTAACATCTTTTGGATTTAATTGCGCATGCTAAAAATGCAAAATATTTTTCTCCAAAATTAAAGACTAGAATTATTTAATTATGCAGATTATGTAAGGCAGTATATACAGTACATTTTAGATGCTTCATGCAAAGGCTTTATGAAACAGGGACAATCTTTAGATGTTAATGCATCTTGTTGCACTTCCGTCAAGATATGATAAGCCACCCCAGTTGTGTTTGAAGACTCTCCTGCTCTTTACACTGCCCTAGATAGCTGTCTAAAAGTCCTGCCTTGGTGGCAGTATTGGATTAAAGTAGCTGTTAATCAATTATTGTGGTTAAGAGAAAAGAGATCAAGAGTATGAATAGTTATGCAAAGTAATTATAATATCCATATTTCCATGATTATTATCTTTTAATATGTGCTAATGACTTCACAGCTAGTTAGAGAAGACTTGGGGTGGGGAGCCTGACAAACCCTCTGGCCAACATAAAACTCTCTAAGATCTTCATAATTAATTGCAAGAAGTTAATGAAGTCCCCCTTTTAATTATTACCTTTGCTTTTTGCTTAAGAACCTTCACTCAACAGTCCTTTTTGCCTACATCCAGAAGAGCAAATATAACTGTTTGCAACTGACATTGCCGTGGTACACAGGAAGAACCTCATTGAAAATTGTCAGAAAACAAAACAAAACTTTGCGGCACTTTAAAGACTAACTGCTATATTTTTTGTGTGATCTTTTGTGAATCAAGTCCACTTCATCAGACACAGGAGTGAGACGTCAAGGCATAAATTGATATACTGTACACCAGATACAGATGCATAGAGTAATTAATCAACATGACAGATAAGTATGCAAATCAATGCAGCTTCCTGCAGTTGACAGTAGCAGATGATCTCTGGTTGTTATTCGGATTAGCTCTACATGTTTCCTTTCCTTTTGTAAATATAGTAGTGGAATGCAAAACTTCTTACTTCCAGCAAATTCTTACTCCCAGCAACATTTGCTAATTGAACATTTGTTAATGAGTTTAACCTTTGTGTTACTGTGTGAGCACACTGAGACATGGAAGAGAATTTTACAAGAAAGTTTGAGAAGAGGTAAATTATAATGAAATATAATATATATAGCAGCATATAAAAGCCTGTGTGTCAAATTTGATAATGTTCTAGAAATCCCTGGATAACTTTCAAACCTCTGCGATGTGTGTCCAACAGATGGATGCATTTTATTTCTGCTGTTTCTCTCTGGATCCTAGTCTTGTAATTTCTCTGTTCCAGAATCGCAGCTTTCAGGATTTGGATAGAGTGTTGGTTACTCTGTGTTGCCACTCCGGATGTCTGATTTATGTCCATTAACTGTTTTGCGCAAATGTTGTCCTGTTTGTCCTACATAGAGCGCAGAAGGGCATTTTTGGCAAGAGATGGCATAAATCACATTGGCAGACAAACAAGTAAAACTGCCTTTAATGTGTGGTGAAACTATTAACCTCATTTTGACAGTTTCACGTTTGGCCTAGACACAGAAGAATAACTGATGTTGCCTACAGCATGGGGTCTTCTTCATAATATTCAGCCCTGTTGTACCACTGATAGACATACACACACACACATACACACACACACACACACATACATACATACATACTCTCTCTCTCTCTCTCTCTCTCTCAATGCTCAGAGTCACAGCCCACTGAAACATATCATTGGTTTCATTTACCTGAGGCTTACAGATCAATAACAAGAACTTTCCCTTATATTTGCCTGGGAAAAATGTGATCAATTATTAATCAAAGCAGACTAGATTCCACTGAAGATACAACATTCCTGCGGCTAAATCCAAGCAAAATCATCTATGCAATCTCACAGACGGAAGCTTCTAATAGTGTTTGCCAAAGTTACTTTTTTTTGATATTTACCCTCCAAAACCTTAGCCAGCCAGGAAATAAAAGTACAGTATATGCTTCTGTTTTCTCATTCTGGGTAGGAACCACACTCTTTGTTATAATGACTGCTTTGCATCTTCAAACTCCTAGGGTCAATCACTGACAGCTTCATAATATAACAAAATGAACTTCCTGGACCATGTGCTAAGAAAAAACTTCTGTCTAAAATGTGCCAGGAGAGCTACTGCCAATCAGAACACAGTGCTGGGCTAAAAGGAAGAACTTGCAACAACGTGCTTTTTGAATGACAGCTTCCATAATTCCTCAGCATGGAAGTCACCATGCCAGATAGAAGACAGGAAGAACTATGTCCTCTCTCAAAGCCTTTGCTCCCTTTGACATTAATCAGTACAAGGCAATGTCATACATTAAAAAAGAAGTAAAGGCAAAAATATACTCAAAAATTGTGGTGGATGCCACTGGTGCAAGCCAACTGAAGTCAGAGAATATATTTACTTGGTTATAGCAGAATACGGAGTGACAAAGTGGTTTGGAATAGGAAAAGGAGCAAGACAAGGCTGCATTTTGTACCCTGCTTATTCAACTTATACACAGAGCACATAATGCGCAATGCAGGTATGGAGGAATCACAATATGGGATCAAAATTGCTGGGAGAAACATCAACAATTTGAGATATGCAGACGATACCACCCTAATGGCAGAAAGTGAGGAAGACCTAAAGAATCTCTTGATTGGGTTGAAAGAAGAGAGTGCAAAAGCTGGACTGAGACTTAGCATCAAGAAAACCAAGATAATGGCAACAGTCCCTATCAGTCCCTGGAAAATAGATGGGGAAGAAGTAGAAGCAGTGACAGATTTTACTTTCTTTGGATCAAAGATCACTGCAGATGGGGATTGCAGCCATGGAATAAAAAGGCGACTGATTCTTGGGAGACAAACTATGAGAAACCTGGGGAACATAGTTAAAAGTAGAGACATCACCTTGCAAACAAATTCACATAGTCAAAGCAATGGTATTCCCAGTGGTAATGTATGGGTGTGAGAGTTGGTCCATTAGGAAAGCTGAGCGCTGAAGAATAGATGCCTTTGAGATGTGGTGCTGGAGGAGAGTTTTGAGAGTACAGTGCCTTGGACAGGGAGGAGAACAAATAGGTCGATCTTAGAAGAAATCAACCCTGACTGCTCATTGGAAGGTAAAATAGTAAAGATGAAGCTAAAGTACTTTGGACATCAAATGAGAAGAGAGGATTCACTTGAGAAAGCCTTGATGCTGGGAAAGGTGGATGGTAAAAGAAGAAGGGGGCGGCCAAAAATGAGATGGCTAGATGGTATTGTAGATGCAATGGGCACAGAGCTGGGCGGGCTGAGGAAAATGGTGGAGTATGGTGCCTGGCGGGCAATGGTCCATAGAGTGTCAAAGGGTCGGAATTGACTGTGCGACTGAACAACAACAACAACAAGCAGTTTGATCTGAACTTAACTATGCAGGTACAAGTAGAATTCCAGACTTCTTCCCAAGACTTCAGTGTGCTTTCCCCCCTTCCCCTTATTTCTTAGAAAGGGATTATTGGACCCCAAAGCAAAATCTTAGAGGATTTTAATTGTTAAGATCATTCAGTACATATCAGGCAGTTATTTAGTGCTGGTCTTATGACTTTTTAAAAAGAAAACCTACTATGGAAGCTAGTGAAAAGTAAAAAAAAAAAAAAGGGAAACTTACTGTTCATTATGTTAAGACATTTATTTAGGCAGAAGGATAAATATAATTTTTAAAAAATCCTCTTACATCTGTACCAGTCTGTCTGTCTGTCTGTCTAGAGAAGATGAAGGAGGAAAAGAAGCAGGAAACTAATTTAGAGAAGAATGGAGCCTAGAATACCAATCAACACATGGATTGAGAAATGAGTGGAAACATCTTGTTACTTTCTGAGGGCTTATTGTCCTTTGCTACTGATGCAGAGAGGACTGCAGTGGTTTACTGGTTAAAATGCTGAACTTGATGACTGACAGGTCAGCAGTTTGAGACCCGAGTGCTGCACCACGGAGTGAGCTCCAGTCTCTGTCCCAGCTCCTGCCAACCTAGCAGTTTGAAAACAAGAAATTACAAGTAGATAAATAGAGACCACTTTGGTGGGAAGGTTAACAGCGTTCTGTGCACTCTGGTGTCTAGTTATGCCTGCCACATGACCACGGAAACGTTTGCAGATGGAGACAGGGCTGGCTCTTTGGTTATAAACAGAGATGAGCACTGCACCCTAGAGTTGGATAGGTCTGGCTTTTGAGCAAGGGTGACCTTTACGGTTATCTTACTGATACAGATATTTTGCTACAAGCACTGATGCTTTGTTCCAACATTGCTGAAAGCTTATAACTACATAAGGTAAAAAAATATTAATAACTAAAATTTAGCACACAGGTTTGTATACAGTACTCTCCTTTTCTAAAGTGCCAAGAAGGAGGAAAAGGCAATTATTTAACATCTGAACACGTGTAAAGTTCTTAGATTGGTCCGGCACTTATCAAATGTGTTGGACAAGAGCTGCCATCATCCCTAGCCAGTTGTGATGATGTGGATTGTAGTACAGGCTGGGAAACACAGCCTATGTTTATGCTGTGGGGCGACTGGATTGTATAACATCTGGCCAGTGTCTAGTCAAGGTATTATTTTCTCTTCTCACTGTGTGAAAATGGTAGTTGGCTGTAGTGGTACCTGATGAAGACTAGCAAAACATTTGGACCATTTGCAGAATATGCTTTGGAACCAGATCTTCTGAAAGACCTAGGGTTCCTTGGAGCAGGAAAGCAATTGTCAAGTAGTACATAAGCTATAGCAGTAATGATAGCAAACAGAAAATGGGGTCATGTATGAAAGGTGCATATGAAAGATGAAAGAGAGATGTGAATGTTGTGTGAAGGGAGTGAAATACAAAGAAGATCTATGTAATTATTTATTTTAAATGAAAGAATGTTCTAGAAATGCAAGGCAAAGAAAGTGTTCAGTGATGGAAGATGACAAGTATAAAAAAAGAAGCATTTCTGAAGTGAGGAGGAGATTTTGTTGGTTGTTGCTAGAAGAAAAAACTTCAGTCTATGCGGCCAATAACCAATGGGGATCGGGGCAGATAGTCAGGTGGGCTTGGGTCTCTTTTTCCTTCTAATTCCCACCACCACCACCAAATTACCATCTGTTGATGAATAAATACATTGCATTACTGTCTTCTTCTCCCTGGCTGGAGCCTAGATGTTTTGCTTTCCTTCTGAATTGGCTTTCTAAAATAAGCATAGATCTTCCTGTTTTTAACCTAATATGAGTTAACCAGAATAGTGAATTTCTGTTTAATTACTGTTGGGTTGGAACTAAGCCACTACCCTGTATGGGAGAAATACTGAATATTCTTGCAACTCTGATCCTCAGGGAATCCTACTGAGGGCCACATTCCTTACACACTTACTCTGGGAAGATACACTTACATGAGGCTTGAAAGAAATCAACCTTACGATCCAGCTAGGTTGTGGCCACAGTGCTATACAAATCAATATGCCTTTTTACAACTGTTAGTCATACCTGTCAAGCATGGCTCCGTACAATACGGGACCTGCACACAACCTTCTGTGCATGCGCAGAACCCTTCTATACATGCACAGAAGGCTTCTGCGCATCCCCTTCTGCACATGCGGAGAAGGGTTCTGCGCAGAAGGGGTTGTGCAGTAACTACTTTTCCCCACCGTCAAATTACGGGATGGCTGCGGGTCTGGCCGGGAAAGTAGAAAAAGCGGCGCTGAATTATGGGAAATCCTGGCCAATACGGGATACTTGACAGGTATGCTGTTAGTAGCAGATGATTTTTGGTTATTGCAATTCAACAGGGTGAAAATGTACAACTACTTCGAATAACAACCAGAGACCATCTGTTATTACCAGTTGTAAAAAGGTATATTGATTTGTATACTTCTCTCTTATGTTAACCAATCACTCTGTACGTGATGTGTATAAATTGATGCCATGAAGTCTCACTCCTATGTTTGACGAAGTGGACTTGATCCACAAAAGCTAACATTAAAAAACAGCATTTAGTCTTTAAAGTGTTAAAACATTTTTGTTTTATTTTGATTTGTTTAATCTCTGATATGCTTGAAACACAGACTAACATGGTTAGGTAAAGGTAAAGGTTTCATTTGCTTGAAAGCCAGTCGTATTCAACTCTAGGGTTCAGTGCTCATCTCTGTTTCAAAGCCGAAGAGGCAGCATTGTTTGCTTCTGCAGATGTTTCAGTGGGCATGTGGCAGGCATGACTAGACACCGGAGCACACGGAATGCTGTTTCCTTCCCACCGAAGTGGTCCCTATTTATCTACTTGCAATTTCTTGCTTTCGAACTGCTAGGTTGGCAGGTTATTATTCCAAAAAATAAAAACATTTGGCAGTCTAAGATTGAATAAGAACGATCTGCCTTATTTTTCCAAATCAAAATGCATGATATACAAAACCAGCCAAGTTATTTTATAAAATCCCACATGCACTTCTTCCTCAGCCTCATAGTTTTAAAAAAGGAAAAGGAAATAACTCAGAAATGTTACTTTTTGGACAATTAACTAGAAGAATCCCCCAGGAAGTTTGGGAGTTATATTTAGAAAAAATCCTTTTCCAAGTTCTGGTGAAAATACAGCACTAATCAATTATGTAACTAACAAGTTTCTGACCTTCCATGTTGCTGCTTCATCTGCCCAAGAGTAAGGCTGGCGCTGGCCCTGGCTCCAGATTTTAAATCTAATAAGAGAACTGTTGCTCACTGGCAGATCGCATATGTTGCCTACAAAACGGCCCAGATTCTGTCAGTGGTACTGTCAGTTCAAAAGACCTAAACAGGCTAGAGAAAAAAATTCTGAGGACACCTACTCATCAAAGCAAATTATACTGGTTGAGAGGGAAGAATGAATTGACTTGGTACAAAGCAGCTTCGTGTCAAACCCAGCACAAGTCTCCTAAATGTTTCTTTCCAAATAAATTGCACTGAGTTCAGTGTAGCCGATTTCGAAGTAGGGCTAGAGAAATTCTGTCAAATTCACTATACCTCACATTCAGAAGATTGTTTCAAATGAACTGAAACGTAATTCTCACCCATGTTCCCAAGAGAGAAGGTAAATCTCTAAGTTTGGCTCTCACCCATTGTGAGATGTGCAAATTGTGAGGAACTTTGATAAGAAATAAACTGAAATGAAATTTGCATTCACCTATACTCCTAAATCAGGAGTACATGGCAGCAGCAATTACTTTTTTTGCTTTTCGAATTACAGTATACTGATCCTTCTCACTTCTTCTTTGCATCCAAAGCTTTCTGGTTCAAACCTTGGTATTTCTGGTTAAAGGTAACAAGGTAGTTGTTAATCAGGAGACCTTGGCTAGTGTGCTTGGAAAGCACCTACCCATTAAAGCAGATAAGGTGGTACATTTGGTTCTGTTCATCCCAATTTGACCTCACAGCTATCCTGCAAGTAGATCATACTAACAGACTGTGACTGGTCTGAAGCCTTTCAAGTGTTTTTGTTGTTGTTGTTCATTTGTTTTTTGACTACAACTCCAATGGTTCCCAGTCAATACAATCAATGGGAAGAATGATGGACAAGCAATACCTGGAAGGTATTCCCAGGACCTGGGCCAAATAGGTAATTGGCGGTACCTGTTTGTGTACCAACTCCTGGTGGTGTAGCCTCAATAAGTTATTCTGTGGATCTCCAAAGCAAGATGACATTTGGCCTTGTTCTATTTTACTTGTGTTCACATCCAAGCTTTGGCCAGATCAAGAATACAGGTAGAGAAAATATGGTCCTCTGAATAGGTTTTGCTTGCCTCCCAAATTTGTTGATTCTTCACCAAGGCCAAAGTTGCCTAAAAAGCAATGAGTTATAGGTGAAATGCAAATAGAAGTCCACAGTTACCCACTCCTGAGATAAACATTCCAATGATTGCAAGCATTTTTGCCCTGCCTTGGTGTAGATAAATTGTTTGTAGCATCTAAGGAATCGCCTTTGGGCAACTAGACCAATGATTGATGTGGTAGCTGCCTCACATTTTCTATTCCAATTTTCACTCTCTGCTAATAGTCAAGTTTTATTTTGTGAAAAAGAAAATGACATTTAAGCAACAACTTAAATATACAACTATTGGAACTGCTTTGGGAGGATTTACAACTGTCTTAACAAATACAGAAAAGAATTTTCTCTCTCCTGCCTTCTCTCCTGTCTACATGAATCTTCTATGTGTACATCCTAATTAGTGTTGAATTGTGCAGGTGCATACCATCTGGAACACATCCAATTAAATTAAGGGGACCTTTAAAAACATTGTGAGGAAATTCTGAGGAGAGGTAGGGAGATTAGAAAAGAGTGGTGAAGATTTAAAAAGGTTACTATTACTTATTGTAACCCAACTGACATCGATTTTGTGTGTACCGAGGCAACCCCTGAGATGACTGCCAAGTTCCTGTCACAAAACAGCGTTTGAAGAAAAGTGTATATGATTTAACTGGAACTGGCACTCTCATTAGGCAGAATGAGGCAGGAGCTGAAGTAAGCACTGAAATAAGATTGGACCAACAATGCTGTTGCCTCTGTATGGGTGAGGGCATTACTGTGTCTCTCACCTGAGGAAGAAAAAATTATTGGGCTGGCCCTAGTTTGTGACTGAAAGCACAGGCTTCCCAGTATTACAAAGGAGCCCAAAGCTCATAAAGGACAAAGGGACAACTTGCTTCGAGGAACTTAAATAATAGAGGCACCTGCTTAAATTCATGAAGGAACACTGGTGACACAGTGGTTAAATCACTGTACTGCAGTCAAAACATTGAGTTCAATCCTGACATGGGTATCAAGGTGGACTCAGCCTTCCATCCTTCCAAGGTTGGTAAAACCCAGTATGTTTGGGGCAAAATGCTAATTATCTGTAAACTGCCCAGAGAGCACACTAAGTGCTATGGGGTGGTATATAAGTCTAATTGTTATTTCAGAAATGAATGTGATTTTCTATCTGTGAAATACACTTTCAAAATGGACCATTGGTGTGCAAATGTGTCTGTGTGTGGGGAACATGCCCCCTCCAATAGGGCATGAAGTGGTTCCAAAGAGATGCACAAGGCTGTGACATTTTCATAAAGACAAGACATTTTTATCAAATTAAGCACATTTTTGTGATAGATGATCAGTACTTGCCTTGACGATGTTTAAAGAAACTCTATTTACTTTTCATGCAAAAGATTTTTTTTTGAAAAAAATGGTTTTTTGAATGTTAAAAAACATGGCTGCAGTAGCCCAATCAATGGCACATGCATTACAGAATCACTAGCTCATCAGCAATGGTACTATCTCTGATCAGCTCTTCACTGATCTGGTAGCTACAGCCACACTGTCATGGATCAGCTGGTGATCCAGGAAGCTACGCACTGCTACTCGATAGGTGATTGCTGTGTGTAATGTTCAGTAGATGCATCCTTTACACCCGCTGTCATCAAAGTGATGCATCAGCACAGCAACCATTTAATATAAAAAAATAATATAAAAATATAAAAAATAAATGTACTTACCTGGACCGTCAAGGGAAGTGTTCAATGTGCCCACATTGTGATGCAGCTTCTCAGCTACTTCACAATACAGATAATTGCTGATTAGATGGGTGAAGTGGACTAAACATAATTTAACTCCTCCCCTCTGTCCTCAAGCAACCCATTTAAACCCAATATAGGCTGCATTCAAAGGGCCCGTGTAGATGGCATGGTAAGTGCTCAGCAAATTCTTGTGATCAGTGCTGCTGATTGGGTGCATTGACACTGAAGAAATCCACAAAGGTAGCACTTTTAACACACAGTTCTATCACTTAACTGAGGATCAAGCTGCAGCAGTGAATAGTGGGTAACTGGCAAGATTCTGAAAGCATGTTAGTTGTATGGCTGGCTTTGTGCCTCATTAACTATGGTGACTTATGCAATTCTTTCACATACACCAATAGGATTTTGGCATGTTTGCTACAGATAACCTCTCAATACAGCTAAACATGCATCAGAGACTACGATCTATGTCCGTTATGGTAAAGTTTGGCACTTCAGCTGTTCTTGGACCTCAAGTCCCAGAAGCCCAAATCCCTGTGAATCCACACAAATGAGTTTACTGTGGGAGAACTTGGGCTTCTGAGAACTGAAGTCCAAGAAGAGCTGGAGTGCCAAGGTTCACCATCACTGATCTAGGTAGATCTTTTAGTATAAAGATAAAGCATGCTAATTTGTAAGCCGTTGTGACAATCACACATTGTTCAGTTGTTGAGAAATTCTCTCCTGTGTAGAATGCATAGGATTGCACCATTCATTTCTTATACTGAAGGTTTCAGCATATTTTATCTAGCATTATGAGATTTACTTCTGTATCAACTTGGGTTATGGATATAATGCACTTTTCCTTGTCCTCCAGTTTGTTTAGAGAAATCTTTTGTCAAGTTGTCTCTGACTTATGATGCACATGCACACATAGAAATTTTTGGGGAGGGAAGGAAAGGAAAAGAAACCGATGAAGTCTGGTGGTTAAATTTATTTATATTGTACTTTCTTCTCACTTGTGAGTATGTAACTATATTCAAAGGTGGCAACTATCTGAAAAGCACTGGGATAGATAAGAAAGCATGTTTTTTTGGGTTTTTTTGTAGCTTGCCTAGGGAAGAAGTGCTTTTGGGCTTTAAACTTTTAATCAATGCATGACATTCTATGGATCTGACAGCAGTCACCAAATTGTACCCAGAGGTTCTTGTTTATTTATTTACATGGGAAAACTCTCATGAGATTCAAGTCGATTTTGAGTAAGTGAAGGTCAAAAATAGGCTGACTAACGAGCAGCTTCCATCAGTTCCTGGATGCCTAATGCTGTGAGATGATGGAAAATACAGTCCAAGAACATTTAGATAGCCACATGATGCTCACACTTCTCTAGAGAGCAGAATGCTCACCAATTCTGCCTTGTCCTATCCAACCATAAGTCTTGCTTGTTACGATGTGTCTATAGGACAGTGGGGTATAGGAGGCTTTGGTCACTCTCAGCTTGTTCCAGTCATGCTCCCACAAATGTGGAAGTATGTTATGAGCTACTGTGAGGTTTTGGATGATGGACTGGATATAATGTTGTAACCTGCTATTTAACTACTAAAGAAACAAAAACCCTCAAAACTTCACCCAGGAAGACCTCTCTGTTTATTGAAACTCAATGGGAAAAGGAAGCATTTGATATTTCTTCCCTGCACAGAAGGATCCTGTTGGCCAGCCTGGGTTAAGGCAATAAATCAGAGGGCTGATGTTTGGTAGACTAAAAAGATCCTGTCATTCAGTAGCTTTTGACGATGGGGCTTAGATAAGGAATATACATTCATATTTCTTGGATACACCCATATTTTGCCATTTCCCAACAGAACTCAAGATACACAACATAACCATGCTTCTACCACTTTATACTTTCTACCTGTGAAATAAGTCAGTCTGAGAGACTTCTTGCTATAAATGCCTATTTTGTTGTTGTTGTTGTTGTTGCACAGTCAAGTCTGACCTTTTGCGACCCCATGAACCACCGCACAGCAGGCTCCTCTGTCATCTGCCATCCTCCGTAGTCTGCCCAGATCTATGCGCACCATGTCAAAGATGCCATCTAGCTATCTCATCCTCTGCCATTCCCTTCTCCTTTTGCCTTTGATCTTCCCAGCATCTGGGCCTTCTCCAGTGAGTCCTCTCTTCTCATTTGGTGGCCAAAGTACTTGAGCTTCAGCTTCAGTATGGGACTCTCAAGAGTCTCCTCCAACACCATAGTTCAAAGGTGTCTATTCTTCTGCACTCAGCCTTCCTTATGGTCCAGCTCTCACAGCTATACATCATGCCTAATCACTGAATTTAAAGGTCTTGGATCCTCCAGTTCAACATTCAAACCAATACACATTTCCTCAGTTTTAGACATGGATAGATCCTTTTTGCTAGACTGGGGCAATTATCTGTTGAACTGGTTAGCTCTTGGTAATGTCTATGACTGGGCACTGATACCGTGACTGTACTAATGACGTGCATTGGGAGAGAATTTAGTCTGAATGAAAACAAATGCCTATGTCCAAAAAGAAATTCATGCTGCCATCAAGAAAAGTGGCATAGATCACTACTCCATCAGCTGGATTCATTTTAAAGTGACTATGCTGTACTTTGGACATAGCTGAGGCATCATATTTTTCCTAGCAATTTTATAAATTGATCGGTAATTTTAATCGAGAAAGAAAGCCACAAGAAGAGTTAGCCTATGCTCATCCATAAGGACCAACCAGTGCATGGAAAATACAATTTTGAGGGAGAAACCACAATATATGCCTTACTGAAACCTCCAGATCAATCTACGTAATTAAGAGGAATTGAAAGCATTAGGTCTATTTCTTTAGCTCAGACCCAGCCAAGTCTGCAAATGGTAACTGAGTCATGTCCAAGGGCATAATTGTGGACAGCTATAGATCCTCCTCTTTATCTACTTTTAATTAGGAGTACACATTAAAATATCCAACTGATACAGATATGAATAAATCATTTATAAGCATGCATCTGAAATAAGTCTCTGAAACTAGATAAAGGAAACAGGAATACATAATGAACACAGAAAACCTGACTTGGCTAAATTTGTTTTTGTTTGTTGTGAAATAGCCATGCTTCTGTGTCACTGTAATTTTTTAAATATAGCCCCTGGTATCTACATTGCAATGACATTTTCTACACACGTGAGAACTGCCTTGTTTATTCCTCGCAAGATTCTCAACCTGGGTTCACCCCAAAAAAAATGTTCTGCCCTTGCATCAGTACCCAGGAGAAAGAGGAACACCCTCAGAAAAGATGAAACGAAACAATAATGTGAAAAGTATTTAATATTAAAACCACAAAGTCCCCAGAGAGTTGACAACAATCTAAGGTAGAATGCAGATGCTGAAAATATATGACGTTGCAGTCCATGGTCATAAACCATCAATAACCCGTAAAGTCCAATGGGAATTAATGGGAGTCCAATACAAAGTATAGAAGAACAGCAAAACAGGAAAGACGGGAACCAGACAGAATCATAAGGAGCAACCTATATATCAGCGGCAAATAATAACTTCAACAGGAGACGATGGGTGAAACAGCACTCAGTCTCGATATCCATCCGCGGTAATGGGATATTTCAATGACTTCTTCAAGAATCTGAATAAAAGTATTATCGCGCTGAATACAACCTCTGGTATGGTCAGTCTGGTATGGTCAGTTCACACACCCCAGCCGTTTTCCCTTTTCCCTTGCATCAGTACCAGCATAAAGGTACCAGCAGGATAACTTATCATTGCAGCTGTGACTGATCTACATTAATGCCACTAGGGTTGGACTTTGGGGTACAGATGTAGGGCCCCACTGAGTGGAATGAACCAGAGCCCCCCAAACAACAACAACAACAACAACAACAACAACAACAACAACAACAACAACAACAACAACAACAACAACAACAACAACAACAACAACAACAACAACAACAACAACAACAACAACAACAACAACAACAACAACAACAACAACAACAACAACAACAACAACAACAACAACAACAACAACAACAACAACAACAACAACAACAACAACAACAACAACAACACAGCTAGACTAGCAACTATGTCAAAATACTTTTTGTTGTTGTTCAGTCGCAAAGTTGATTCCGACTCTTTGCGACCCCATGGACCACCGCCCTCCAGGCACCCCTTTCCTCCACCACCCTCCTCATCCCGCCCAGCCCTGTGCCTACTGTGTCCACGATGCCACGACTTAGGGCCTGTTGCCATTATCTTGGTTTTCTTGATGTTGAGTCTCAAACCAGCTTTTGCACTCTCCTCTTTCAACCTAGTCAGGAGCTTCTTTAGGTCTTCCTCACTTTCTGTCATTAAGGTGGTATCATCTGCATATGTCAAATTGTTGATGTTTCTCCCCGTAATTTTGATCCCATATTGTGATTCCTTCATCCCTGCATTGAGCATTATGTGTTCTGTGTATAAGTTGAACAAGCAGGGTGACAAAATGCAGCCTTGTCTCACTCCTTTTCCTATTCCAAACCACTCTGTCATTCCATACTCTGTCCTAACTGTTGATTCTTGAGTCATGTACAGATTTCTCATCAGGCATATAAGGTGTTCTGGTATTCCCATCTCCCTAATCACTTGCCACATCTTTTTGTGGTCTACACAGTCAAAGGTCTTGGTGTAGTTAATGAAGCAGAAGTAGACTATAAAAATACAGTTTCAGGTTCTGACATTCTGATTGCAGACTGTGCTAAATTAAAGGGTTCTTGTTGCACCCTTTTGTGCTTGATTGTCTCATCCTCTAGCAACGTCTTAAAAAGTGGGAGTACCAAAGCAGCAGAAACTATGTGATTGTGCTCTCTACCCCTAGGTAGGGCATACCTCATATTTGTAAACTTCTTTTAATTGTGTCCTTGGCAAAGGTTCTAGTGCCTAATAAAGGTAAAGGTCTCCCTTGCCTAAAAGCCAGTCATATCCGACTCTAGAGGATGGTGCTCACTCATCTCCATTTACAGTCAAAGAGCCAGCACTGTCTGCATCTGCAGATGCTTCTGTGGTCATCTGGCATATGGAAAACGGTTACCTTTCTTATCAAAGCAGTACCCATTTAGCTACAGTCAACCCTCACATAACAACGCGTTTGTATAGCATCATTTTCACTTAACAACACATCGTTATGCCCCACGTGTTCCCCTGCATAGCAACGTTTTTAGTGTCATTGTCTGGACAACAACGCTAAAATAACCGGACAATGATGCTAAAAACGTTGTTATGTGGGAAACTCCATATAAACCCACATAACAACAAAATTCGCTTAGCAACGCTACTTGGGGAACCAAGTAACATCGTTGTGCAAGGGTCTACTGTACTTGCAATTTCTTGCTTTCAAATTGCTAGGTTGGCAGGAGCTGGAGACAGAGATGGGAGTTCACCAATGGCTTAAATCTATTCTTCAGTGCTTCCAGCACCTGCCATCACTTAGGCAGGTTTAGACCCAATACAACGGGTTCAGGCTGTGAACTGGGAGGATGGCTACTGAAGACACTGGATAAAGGTAAAGGTCACCCTTTATCAAAAGCCAGTCGTATCTGACTCTAGGGTTCAGTGCTCATCTCTGTTTATAGCCAAAGAGCCACCTCTGTCTGCATCTGCAGACATTTCTGTGGACACGTGGCAATCACACCGGAGTGCACGGAACACTGTTTACCTTCCCACCAAAATGGCAGCTATTTATCTACTTGCAATTTCTTGCTTTCAAACTGCTAGGCTGGCAGGAGCTGGGACAGAGGTGGGAGCTCACTCTGTCATGCAGTACTCAGGAATAACTTTGACCTTCCAGTCATTGAGTTCAGCATCTTAATCACTTGAGCCACTGAGTAAAGGAGAAAGAGGAAGCTGCAATCACTGCCAGGTCAGGTTGCCTCAGAGTTTGAGGGAAAATTACTTTTTAGACGACAACTTTTAGAGAAATAACAAAGACTTCTTTAAGTACATTAGAAGTAAGAACCCAACTAGGAAGGCCATTGGACCATTAGATGACAATGGAAGGCAAGGGGTTATTAAAGAGGAAACAGAGATTGCAGAGAGACTCAATGAATTCTTTGCTTCAGTATTCACTGAAGAAGACAGAGGCCACATGCCCAAAACAGAGCCTATCTACGTAGGGAGGGAAACCGAAGAATTAAGCCAGATAGAAATAACCAGGGAGGAGGTCCTTGCATGTCTTGTTAAACTAAACACTAACAAATCACCAGGACCAGATGGCATCCATCCACGAGTTCTCAGGGAACTTAAAGATGAAATTGCTGATCTCCTAGCCAAAATATATAATCTTTCCCTCAAATCAGGCTTTGTGCCTGATGACTGGAAGGTAGCGAATATAACACCAATTTTCAAAAAAGGATCCAGGGGTGATCCAGGAAATTACCGACCTGTCAGTTTGACATGTGTCCCAGGTAAAGTGATGGAAACCATCCTAAAAGATAGAATTAATAGGCACATAGAAGAGAAGGCGCTGCTAAAGGAGAGCCAACATGGCTTTTGCAAGGGCAAATCATGCCTCACTAATCTGTTGGAATTTTTTGAGAGTGTCAACAAGCATGTGGATAAGGGGGATCCAGTTGACATTGTTTATCTGGACTTTCAGAAGGCTTTTGACAAGGTCCCACACCAAAGGCTCTTGAATAAACTTACCAGTCATGGAATAAAGGGACAGGTCTTGTCCTGGATCAGCAACTGGCTAAGGGACAGGAAACAGAGGGTAGCACTAAATGGACACTTCTCCAAGTGGAGGGAAGTAAAGAGTGGGGTCCCCCAAGGTTCAGTACTGGGACCCCTGCTTTTCAACCTCTTCATAAATGATCTAGAGGTAGGAGTAAAAAGCAAGGTAGCCAAATTTGCTGACGACACTAAATTATACAGGGTAGTGAAAACTGTGAGAGATTGTGAGGAGCTCCAGAGGGATCTTTCGACACTGGGGGAGTGGGCAAAACAGTGGCAAATGAGTTTCAACATTAGTAAGTGCAGAGTGATGCATGTTGGGGCAAAGAACCCCAATTACATTTATAAACTGATGGGGTCTGAACTCTCTGAGACAAACCAGGAAAGGGACCTTGGTGTCTTGGTGGACAACTCAATAAAGGTGTCAACCCAGTGTGCCTCAGCAGTGAAAAAAGCAAACTCAATGCTAGGGATCATTAGGAAGGGTATAGAAAATAAGTCAGCAAGTGTCATTTTGCCTCTTTATAAATCTATGGTGAGGCCCCATCTGGAATACTGTGTACAGTTCTGGTCGCCATACCTCCAGAAGGATATTATGGAGCTGGAAAAAGTGCAGAGGAGGGCAACCAGAATGATTAGGGGACTGGAACACCTTCCTTACCATCTGAGGCTGCAACGGTTGGGCCTCTTCACTCTTGAACGACGACGTCTAAGAGGTGACCTGATTGAAGTTTATAAAATCATGCACGGTGTGGACAAAGTAGATAAGGAAAAACTGTTTTCCCTATCGCATAATACTAGAACTAGGGGACACTCCATGAAACTTTTGGGTACTAGTTCTCAAACAAATAAGAGAAAGTACTTTTTCACCCAGAGGATTACTGGTCTATGGAACTCCCTGCCAGAAGAAGTGGTGACAGCTGTCAGTCTTGACAGCTTTAAGAAAGGATTAGACAAGTTCCTGGAGGAGAAGAGTATCACTGGCTATAATTATGGATACTTAAGGACAACCTCCGGGTTGGAGAGATAGGCAGGATATCTCTCAATATCATTTCCAGGGAATCCTAAGCAGGTGAAGGCATCTGCTTGGGAATACCCTGAAGGAAATGGTGAGCCAGAATGCTGGACTGGATGGGCTGTGGCCTGTTCCAGCAAGGCTGTTCTTATGTTCTTATGTCCCATTCAGAAAACTCTGGATTTTGATTCAAAGGTCAGTCAGAATATTGCTAAAGGTGTGACAATTACATTATTAATGTGTAATGGTAATGCACCTAATAACATAACTCCGTTGCACTAAAATGTAATGCTTCAGCAGCTCATTCTGGTGCTGCTAAATTTAATGCCATTGGCTTTTGTTATTTATAAAAGTAACTAGCAGAGGTTGCCCGGCGTTGCTGGGCTGTTATAAACTGTGATCAGTTTTTTTGGGTGTGTGTGTGTTGTGGATTAAAAAAAGAACAAAGAATGATATAATTTTTTCAATATTTTTTATTTAAACAAATAATGTTTTAGAATGTGTCTTTTTTTTAAAAAAGTGTGTGTTGGTGGTTAAGGGCGGTTTTGGGTGTGCACAACCACCAGCACCCATACAATACCACTCCAATCACCAACACACACATTAAAAATTCCTGGCAAGGCAGGAGTGGTGTGTGTGTGTGTGTGTGTGTGTGTGTGTGTGTGTGTGTGTGTGTGTGTGTGTGTGTGTGTGTGTGAGAGAGAGAGAGAGAGAGAGAGAGAGAGAGAGAGAGAGAGAGAGAGAGAGAGAGAGAGAGAGAGAGAGCAAGAGCTCATTACGGAAAGGAGCAGAAGAGGACTCTGTGTGTGTGTGTGTGTGTGTGTGTGTGAGTGAGTGAGTGAGTGAGAGAGAGAGAGCTCATTAGGGAAAGGAGCAGAAGAGGACTCTGTGTGTGTGTGTGTGTGTGTGTGTGTGTGTGTGTGTGTGTGTGTGTGTGTGTGTGAGTGAGTGAGTGAGTGAGAGAGAGAGAGAGAGCTCATTAGGGAAAGGAGCAGAAGAGGACTCTGTGTGTGTGTGTGTGTGTGTGTGTGTGTGTGAGAGAGAGAGAGAGAGAGAGAGAGAGAGAGAGAGAGCTCATTAGGGAAAGGTGCAGAAGAGGACTGTGTGTGAGAGAGAGAGAGAGAGAGAGAAAGAGAAGCTGTGTGTGTGTATTGTCCCTAGAACCCCCCCCAACCTAGGGTACCCTGCAGAGAGGGCATTTCCCCCCCCCAGGACACCCCATTATTAAAGACGGAGTGTTTGGGGTGGGGGTGGACTCATTCTCCTCTCCCAGGTCCCTTGGGTCCAGAAGGGTTGGGGGGGAAGGGGTGTGTCCCCCAACCCTTCCAGAGCCAGGGGAGCCAGCAGAGAGGGGATGGTTTCCTCCCATCCCTCCAAAAAAACCCCCTCCGTTTTAAAAGAGAAGAAACCACGCGGTTTCTTCTCTTTAAAAACGGAGTGGGGTTTTTTTTTGGGGGGAAGGCTTGGTCTCATTCTCCTTTCCCGGATCTTTTGGTTCCAGAAGGATTGGGGGGGGGGGGGAAGGGGTCTGCCCTCCAACCCTTCTGGACCCAGCACCACTCCAACAGCACTTACCTTTTGGGTATTGAAGTTGGGTATTGAAGTTGTTTTTGTTTCTTCACGTTTGTGGGGCTCTTGCCCCACTGGTGCAATTCTCAATCCTGCATTTACCTGTGTACCCAGTTCGGACGTGTGCACAAATGGAGGGTGCAGGCTAGTGGGGCCTGGCTAAGGAGCCTATGCGAAGTTCCAACGGTTAACCCTCGATTTTATAGGTAAAAATGAGGAGTGATTATTATATTTAACATGTTACCTCCAGGCTGTGTTTAAAAAAAAAGCTTGGTTAGGTTACTATGTGAATTGCCTGGGAACTAGAAGGTATTCTGGTTTGTATTCTAATAAAAATACACATACAAATGCTGGAAGGAAGTTTCATAATGGCAGAAAATCTGGCCACCACAGATCTAAGTTATTGTAGGAGGCATTGCATGAAAGAAACCAAAAAGGAAACTATAATTGAATCCTACCAGTTTTGTGCTGCTGTGCTCTCCCTTGTTCTGCCTGCAGCTGGATTTAGATATTACATTTGTTCCATGTTAAATATGTAGCTTTCCTTTATCAGATTTCAAGAAAATGCAGATCTGATTTGGGACCTGTTTACTTGAAGTGACTGCAAATCTGTCCAGAAGCAGGTTTGGCTGGCTATGCAACGCCCATTTTTCTTTCTCTGGGTTGGGGTCTTTAATGCTGTTTTGATACTTTGCTTAGACAGGTGGAGGATAACAACTTCAATTCCATAAGGCTTATGAATTCACTCTCTTTGCTTGAGTCTGAACTTTATCATATCACTATTCAAGTAGTCTGAAGAAGTACTAGCTTCCATTGGTTTAGAGCAGTTCTCAACCTTTTTAAGCCAGGGGCTGGGTCATGCTCTCTAAGACAGCTTCAGGGGCTGGATGGCCATTTTGCCCTTCCTCCACCACATCACATTTCTGGGTGTGGTGGAGGTGGTGGTGGGCCATATGAAATGGCACCATGGGCCACATCTGGCCCATGGGCCACAGGTTGATAATCCCTGGTTTAGACTGTGATTCCCAACTTGGGGCACACACCCCACAGGAGGGCAATTCGATTTTTAATTTGTGTGTGTGTGTGTGTGTGTGTGTGTGTGTGTGTGTGTGTGTGTGTGTGTGTGCGCGTGTGCGTGTGTGTGTGTGTGTATCTTTGAAGGTGTACTAGATCAGGAGATAGAAAATAAACAACTAAGGTCCATTTTGCCCCTTTCCTTTATTTTATTTTTTGTTGGAATCTTAGTTTGAATGTTTTATATAAAACTCCTGCTGAATACAAAAGCTAATTAGGTATGTTCCAAAGCAAAATTATATAGCCAATTGCTTCAGGCTGAAAAATGCACTGTTAGAAACTTGATGCCTATTTCGATATATATTACATCCTTATTACAATGCCAAGCATGTTAAAGTGAATTGTTTTCACTGGAAATTTATGTTTATATCAGCTTTGGCAAATCAACTAGTGCTAGAATTTCGTTATTTTTGCCTATCTTTATATTAGCTATCAACCAAATGTATGAAAATACAGAAAGTCTCTGCATATTTTATTACTATCGTGATTGCCATAGGCAAAGATAGCAGTTTATGTCACCGCGTCCCAACTCACAAGAGGAAACTGTAATCAAATGTAGCTTGATAGTAAATAATAATTACAGCCTCTGATACTCAAAACATTAACCGCAACAGTAGGACTTTTGCAGGCGCACCCCCCAATAAAGGACTCAGACACCAATGAAAGTGGATAACGGCATTGGGCCACATTTATTGATTCATGCCCTAGTCCGAATTATAAATTTCTATTGGTAATTGACCAATCATAATTCTTAAGGCAAGCAGGCCGAAGTAACACTGGTAAGGTACCACCCAAAATTGCCAACGGCAATTGCTACAATGTATCCATTTGTATCAATTTGTTTGTTGACCACAAACAAATTGTTGACCGTAGTCAATATCTAACTAATGACCCCACCCTCTGACGCGTATCCGTAAAATCACGGGGTGATGCATGCTGTCTAGCTATAGCCATCACCCCGTCGCCTAGTTCATCGTTGACCGGACAACGTTTAACCAACTTATGCCTGTCTAGTGTTGTCCAGTCAATTGCGAACCTGCCGGATACCTGTGGGTCATAATGTTTACCTTACCAGTGCTACCCGCCCATGTGACCAAAGTCAACAGCAGCAGCAGAAAAACCCCTATGTCAAACCATAGCAACAGTGTGGGATGGGCGAAAAAACCAGGACCCGGAAGCCAATATGGGTCCCAGCCAAAAATTCCCACCCGGCCCCGAAGCGACCAAAATATCACACTGTTAACTAGGGAGGGGGTGGAGGGGAAAAACTTCTCCGCTCCGTCGCTTAGCAAAATGGCAGCTCGGCTGCCTCGTGGCCACCCCTTTTATAAGGGAGCTGGCCACGCCCCTAACTACCCGGATGCCTTCGTCCTGTGGGGGGCCCCCCGCAAAGAGCGCGGCGGCCATTTTGGCGCCACGCTTGCATTGCAGGCGCACCCCCCAATAAAGGACTCAGACACCAATGAAAGTGGATAACGGCATTGGGCCACATTTATTGATTCATGCCCTAGTCCGAATTATAAATTTCTATTGGTAATTGACCAATCATAATTCTTAAGGCAAGCAGGCCGAAGTAACACTGGTAAGGTTACTGGTAAACCCCAATTACATTTATAAACTGATGGGGTCTGAACTCTCTGCGACAAACCAGGAAAGGGACCTTGGTGTCCTGGTGGACAGCTCAATGAAGGTGTCAACCCAGTGTGCCTCAGCAGTGAAAAAAGCAAACTCAATGTTAGGGATCATTAGGAAGGGTATAGAAAATAAGTCAGCAAGTGTCATTTTGCCTCTTTATAAATCTATGGTGAGGCCCCATCTGGAATACTGTGTACAGTTCTGGTCGCCATACCTCCAGAAGGATATTATGGAGTTGGAGAAAGTACAGAGGAGGGCAACCAGAATGATTAGGGGACTGGAACACCTTCCTTACCATCTGAGGCTGCAACGGTTGGGCCTTTTCACTCTTGAACGACGGCGTCTAAGAGGTGACCTGATTGAAGTTTATAAAATCATGCACGGTGTGGACAAAGTGGATAAGGAAAAACTGTTTTCCCTATCGCACAACACTAGAACTAGGGGACACTCCATGAAACCTTTGGGTACTAGTTCTCAAACAAATAAGAGAAAGTACTTTTTCACCCAGAGGATTACTGGTCTATGGAACTCCCTGCCAGAAGAAGTGGTGACAGCTGTCAGTCTTGACAGCTTTAAGAAAGGATTAGACAAGTTCATGGAGGACAAGGCTATCAATGGCTATAATTATGGCTACCTAAGGACAACCTCCGGGTTGGAGAGATAGGCAGGATATCTCTCAATGCCATTTCCAGGGAATCCTAAGCAGGTGAAGGCATCTCCTTGGGAATACCCTGAAGGAAATGGTGAGCCACTGTGTGAGACAGAATGCTGGACTGGATGGGCTGTGGCCTGTTCCAGCAAGGCTGTTCTTATGTTCTTATGTTCTTATGTAAGGTACCACCCAAAATTGCCAACGGCAATTGCTACAATGTATCCATTTGTATCAATTTGTTTGTTGACCACAAACAAATTGTTGACCGTAGTCAATATCTAACTAATGACCCCACCCTCTGACGCGTATCCGTAAAATCACGGGGTGATGCATGCTGTCTAGCTATAGCCATCACCCCGTCGCCTAGTTCATCGTTGACCGGACAACGTTTAACCAACTTATGCCTGTCTAGTGTTGTCCAGTCAATTGCGAACTTGCCGGATACCTGTGGGTCATAATGTTTACCTTACCAGTGCTACCCGCCACACGGAGGGGCTTCAAAGAAGGCTCGACGCCCCCCCCCCCCAGACTGTCAGCTCGGTCGACAGGCCTGCTCGCCAATCACCCAACAGGAGGTCCACACCTCCTCGCGACAGATGGGCCCCATCCCCTGCATACAAGTCATAACTTTGGACACCCGCCGCTGATGATATTATGGTCATTGGATTCCCCGCAAGCGAGAGAGAGATATATTATTCTATCAGTGACTCGTTGTTGCCCAAGAATAAACCAGGATATATATTGTACAACACTTCGGGCTCCGGGGACATCGCACATATATATATATATATATTTGCGCTACAGCTGTGCGGGTTTTCACACGTGCGGATCTTGTGTTTGAGGTTATGAAGTAATATTATACTCAGCCCAGCTTGCAGTGAACTTTGGCGTTGGCCACTGATGTTTTTCTTTAGCAACATACTAGTCTTACGTTGTGAAGCGGAATATTGCATTTACGTTTTTCCTTACCTCTACACAAGTTCATCTCATGTATCCTACTGTATATTAAAGAGAAACATACACTATCGGCATTTCGCGTTTGGGAGTGTTCCTGTTCCACCTGCGGCCTGAGTACCCAAAAGCAGCTGCGGTTGAGGCCGCCCCTATACGGAATGAATGAGTGCCATAGCGGGCGCCTGGGAGGCCCACACTGGCCAGCGCTTTGCCCGTCACCTTCCAAAATTGAAATTTAGTAAAGGGAGACCCATCTTGGTGACAGAAAAACGGGCCATGGTGCGTGCCATACAGTGCAAGGAAATCCTGTAGGGCACCAACCGGACAGATGTCTGCCGAGGAACATCGTAGCAGTCTACTCCACTGCCTACGCCATGCTGATACGTTTTAGAGGAGCGTATCCCCAACTGAGCCGAATATTGTTCACTCAGACATCTTCGAGTTCCAGTGCCCTACGACTTGCATCCGCCTTATACAGCATCTCAAGCTCGCCGATGCGGAGCACTCCAAAAAAGGCCACCGTTGTAGCCACATGAAATGGGCTGCCTCATCTTATCAAAACAGAGGCAAGGCCAGCCCCGGGCCAATTGGGTAAAAACCCCTGGGGAAATCAGGTGGCGGTCGTCCGGGCAACGCCCACGCGCGCGCACCCACCCCTCCAAAACATGTCTCACACGGAAGTGAGTGGTGCTGTCCACGACTTGCATCCGCCTTATACAGCATCTCAAGCTCGCCGATGCGGAGCGCTCCAAAAAAGGCGACCGTTGTAGCCACATAAAATGGGCTGCCTCATCTTATCAAAACAGAGGCCAGGCCAGCCCCGGGCCAATTGGGTAAAACCCCCTGGGGAAATCGGGTGGCGGTCGTCCGGGCAACGCCCACGCGCGCGCACCCACCCCTCCAAAACATGTCTCACACGGAAGTCAGTGGCGCTATCCACATGACCTCCCACTTTGGCCATAAAAGCCAACGCTGACAGCTTAGATGCTATGGTGCGAGGTGCAAAGCCCTGGGCATGCAGGTAAACCATGAACCGCAGAACATGGGTTACCGGGATCGGCCAGGTTCCTGGTATTTGAAATTGGGTACAGAATGCTCTGAAAGAATTAAATGCATGGTGATACACCTTACGCGTGCGTGGCGCTAGTGACAGGCCAATCGCCCGGTTCACCTCTCCTTGCCAATGTTCCATATCCCGTCCAGGAGTGGCGAGGTAAATTCCTCCGCATCCGGGGCCAAGGCACGGAACCGGGAGATCTGCAGGCGGGGCAAAGCATCAGCAATATCATTAGTAACCCCTGGGACAAGCCTGGCCCTGAAAAGAACGTTGAGGCGCAGGCTGCGCAATGCAAACTGGCGCACTGGGTCCATAACCCTGGGCGATTTAGAGGTCTGTGCATTGACAATGTGGACAACAGCCGCATTGTCACACCAAAGTGGACAACCGAGTTGGCCCCCTCCTCGCCCCATAGCATCAAAGCACCCAGTAAAGGGAAAATTCCAGATACGTGAGACCACGCAGGCGACCCGTGCCTGCCCAGGATGGTGGCCACCCACCATAGGCCCACTTCCAATTGAAGTACATCCCATAACTCAGGGATCCCGAGGCATCGGGCTGTATCTTAAAGCGAGGGGAAGCCAGGAGCTCAGACCTCCAAAATGACACCCCATTGAAATCCCTCAGGATCTGTAGCCAGACAAGCACGTCTGCCCTGATACCCCGGGTAAGTCTAACCCTATGGTGGGGCCTGGATAATCCTGCCATGGCGTCGCGCAAGCGCCGAGCAAATGCCCTGCCCGGTGCGACGACCCTGCCAGCGAAATTGAGGTGACCATGTAGCACCAGCAGGTCCCTCGGTGATGCCATGCGCATGGCCAGCAAGTCTGAGATAAGGGCCACTAGCTTTGACACCTTATCCCACTGTGACCTAGAAGCCTGTGCTACCGTGTCAATCTCCACCCCCAGGAATACTAGCTGTGTAGGCGGGCCCTCGGTCTTTTCGGGCGCTAAAGGGACACCAAGTTCCTCCATTAGCGTCTGAAATGTATTGAGGAGACGTGTGAACGTGTCCCAGCCCCGTTCAGCCCCGAATAAAATCATCCAGGGAATGGGCTACAGACCGGGACCCTGATCTGCGAACAAAAGCCCACTCTAGGAAGATGGAGGAACGCTCGAATGCCGAGCCCGATTTGGAACAGCCAAAGGCATGGCATCATTGCAATAATATGCTCCCCGGAACGGGGGCGCAGGGACAGGGCCAACGACCCTGCCCGCATAGACCTCCTTATCATTGCTGGCAGGAGCCACCTCCTCCCTCCCCCTAAGGGATAAAGATTGGGGGCATCCTGAGGGGACCTATCACCCATGAAAGGGATACGTAACCCCTGCCTAAAACCCTGAAGGAGATATCCACATCCTCTCCCTTCGGGTACAATGTGAGCCAGCGCTCCAACATGTCCACATTGTTTGGGGAGGGAGCCCTTTGGTGAACTAGACCCATCTGAGGCAGTCTTGCCAGCCCCCTGTCCACCCCTCCCTCTGCCCCGCATCCCTCCAGGCCTGGGACAGGCAGAGGCCGCATGGGGGCCAGCACAGGGGGAACACTAATGTCTGTATTTGCCATTCTTCCTATTGCAGGAACCATTGGACGAGAAAGTCCAGCACAGCAGGCGGGCTGGAAACCCCCTGCCCCGCCCCCTGGCAGTGGACCTGTGCTGGATCACATGTCCACAATGGTACCTCTCCCCGGGCGCGGGGCGCGTGGGCATCATGTACAAAAGCCACAGCCTCTGGCATGGCTCAACCCACCTAATGTCGGGGTGCCGGGGAATCCGCATATGGAATTAGACGTCATAAGCCAACCACGATGGGCCCCGAAAGTTAACCATCGCCCGGTAGAAGTTGTCCATACTGGACCATTGGAATTACAAAATCCGGCCGGGCCCTAAGGTACACCACCATGTATATGCGGTAGGCCGGCAACCAGTCGGCCCACGTATGTGGTGGCTTGCTACGACGTGCCTGCTCCTTATCCTTCTCATCCTGCCCCCCCTACTCCTTGGTGGGCCCTCTGTTGAGGAGTGAGAAGATACCCACGTAATCCCCCCCGCCAGATCTTCTCTTTGGTGGTCTGTGCCAAATGGACACCCAGCGGTAAGGAATACCCCGCCGTCAGCAAGGCCGACCCAGGCACAACAGGAACTGCTGGCATCTGAAAGGGGGCCTGTACTAACCCAGCCACCCCCAAAACATTCCCCACAGGGTAGAAAACACCCCCCACCACGGGGCCCTGAGTGGTAGTTGTCGTCGCCAGGTGGGGCGTCAGCGGCTGGACCGCCGCCCCACCCGCGCGAGGCCAGGCCATTGGAAACCCCCCCAACGTGGCCACGTGTGTAGGTGCACTAGCTTGGACCGCATACTCACGTGCTGCACCCCCGTAGGCCGCCCCCACCGGGGGTTCCGGCCCACTGGGGGCGTCGGAGCTCACAACCGCCGTCGAGCTCGTCGATGGTGCCTGACCCGCACCGGTCTGTTGAATGGGGAGCTGCGAGGCAGTGGCCCAGGTCGTGCCACGCGCCTCAAGCAGCTCGACCCGTCCCGTCGCCTGCCGCTGTGTTATGTATGTATGCATGTTCATTATACTGTAAGGCAAGATTGTAACCACTCCAGATACAAACGATATCAGCTATGAAGGAACGCGAGCAGACAGCCTATAGAGGGCAGCTGCGAGCGTCCACTCTCACATGGTTCACATTGCTCAATCACGGACAGCCGCGGGAAAACCTTCCCCGCATTCAGCAGCTGAAGAAAGACCTGCATGCAGCAGCTGAAGCAAGACCTGCATTCAGCAGCTGAAGAAAGACCTGCATTCAGCAGCTGAAGCAAGACCTGCATTCAGCAGCTGAAGAAAGAGGCGTGCCTGGGCAAGGCCACGCCGGTAGCAACCAATCAGCTACCGTGCTACAAGATTCAAATGTAGAGAGCTACTGTATATATTGAGATGTATCACCGCCATTCCTCATGCTTCACTGGAACCTCATGCAATGCAATAAACCTGTGTTAAACCAACCTTTCGGTTGTCCGGTTGTCTTTGGTCCCATACACTAAACTGGCGACGAAGGTGGGATAATGGCTGCCCACGGGACCAAGACATGCGCCGGCTACGAGATCAGGAAGCCGGGAGACTTGGAGCTGTTTGAGATAGACTTCAACGCTGCGCTGGTGGAGCTCGAAGTCTCAGACGAGGCCAAAAAGAGGGCCATCTTCGTCCGCATGCTCGGACAAGAAACCAAGAGGACCTTGGTGGACCTGATCGCGCCGAGGAAGGTGGGCGACCTCAAGGCCACAGAGCTCCTGGCGGCGCTGCGCGCCCATCTCCGGCCGGCAATAGCGATGTTCCCCGCTCGGAGCGCGTTCTGGAGGCGAGTCCAGGCACCCGGAGAATCGGTCGATGAGTTCGCCGCGGCCCTGCGGTTGGCCGCCGGCCCTTGCAAGTGGGAACTCCCCGACGTCACCCTCCGGGACTGCCTGCTCTGCGGTCTGAGGGACACAGAGACTCAGCGCGCGCTGATGAAAAGGGAGCCGCCTCCCACGTGGCAACAAGTCCTCGACGCGGCACAGGCCGCAGAGGCCACGTCGGCCGGGGTGCACGAACTTCAGGACTGGCGCCCGAAGACCGCCAAGGCAGAGAGTTCGGTGCGCGCGGCCCGGCGGACTTCGAACTCGTCTTCTGCAGAGAGCAGCGACGACGAGGACGTCCGGAGGGTCCAGAGAGAGGGCCGGCGCTGCGATGGCTGCGGCGCCGCCCACGCCCGCACCAAATGCCCATTCCGCAAGGCCGAGTGCCACAACTGCGGCCGGCGCGGGCACATCGCCAAGGTCTGCCGGAAACGACGCGAGGCCACTCGGAGTTCTCCAGACCGCTCGGCGAGGCAGGACCGCACCACGAGGCAGGACCGCACCACGAGGCCGAAGGACGGCACACGGACCACGAGGACGCGGGACGGAGTAGGACGAGTCTCCGACGACAGCGAGGACGACGCGCCGGTTTGCAGCGTTTCCACGGAGCACCCCCGTTACTTCGTTGAGGTAGTAATACAAGGGGCCCCTGTTAGGATGGAGGTGGATTCGGGTTCCTCATACTCCATTATTTCCCAGGGGGAGTTCATGAAAATCGCCCCCCGCGTGCGGCCCAAGCTCAAGGCGTTGAGGACCACGCTGAAGGACGTGCAGGGGAACCGCATCCCAGTGTTGGGGGTTGGGAAGTTCCAGGTCCAGTTCAAAAAGTACACCGCAACGCTTCCCTTAGTCGTCCTCAAGGGGGGTAAATGCAGCCTCCTCGGGACTCAATGGTTCCAGCCCCTGGGGTTGTTCATTGGGGGGGTGCACGCCGTGGGAGCACACGCCGCCGGGACTGATCCAATACAGAGCGTGTGCGACGCGCACCCCGAGGTTTTTAAAAAGGGGCTAGGAAAATTCAAGGGCCCCCCAGTGACTTTCGACCTGGACCCTGGAGTGCGTCCAATCAGACTTAAACCGCGCAGAGTGCCTTTCGCACTAAAGGACAAAATTGAGGCGGAATTGGACAAATTAGTGGGCCAGGGGATTCTTGTTCCTGTTGATTCTGCGGAGTGGGAAACTCCAATTGTAACAGCGCTCAAGGCCAACGGGGAAGTCCGAATATGCGCTGATTACAAGTGCACCATCAATAAGGCGATCCGCCCTAATGCGTATCCGGTGCCGGTAGTCAGCCACTTATTGGCCAGGTTACACGGGGGGAGGTGTTTCGCCAAACTCGACCTGGCCCAAGCCTACCAGCAACTCCCGGTGACCCCCGCCGCAGCTGCTGCACAAACCATAGTCACCCACAAAGGGGCGTTCCAGGTTTCGCGCCTCCAATTCGGCGTGAATTCGGCGCCCGGGATTTTCCAGTCATTGGTGGAACGCCTCCTGAAGGGGTTGGAGGGGGTGTTACCCTATTTTGATGACGTATTAATTACGGGGGGGAGCCGGGCCGAATTAGCAACAAGGTTGGGAAAGGTCCTGACAATATTCGAAAAGGCGGGGTTGAGGTTGCGGAAAGACAAATGCGTCTTCTTCGCTACAGAGGTTGAGTTCCTAGGGTTCCGTGTTACTCCCGAGGGAATTAGGCCAGCCCAATCCAAGGTAGCCGCCATCAAAAAGGCCCCTCGCCCCACCTCCAAGCCCGAGTTGCAGTCGTTCCTCGGACTGCTCAACTTCTACCACTCCTTCCTCCCGCGGAAGGCAGCCGTGGCAGAACCGCTACACAAATTGTTAAAAAAGGACGAGGCATGGAAGTGGGGCGACGTCCAGGAAAAGGCTTTCAATGACCTGAAGCGACTCCTGGCATCAGATGCTGTACTGACCCACTTCAATCCCAAACGCCCGGTGGTCCTGATATGCGATGCATCCCCGGTGGGGGTGGGGGCGGTGCTTTGCCACGTGCTGGAGAACGGTAGGGAGGCCCCGATAGCTTTCTACTCTAGATCCCTGTCCCAAGCGGAGAGGAATTATGCTCAGACAGACAGAGAGGCGCTAGCAATAATTGCGGGGACCAAGAAATTTCATGATTTCGTGTACGGCCGCCCCTTCACCATAGTGACTGACCACAAGCCTTTGCTGGGCATCTTCACCGCAGACAAGCCCACACCCCAGATCCTGTCCCCGAGAATGCTCAGATGGGCCATTTTTCGCAACGCGTATCAGCACGCGTTGGTATACCGGCCCGGGAGGGAGATAAGCCATGCCGACGCTCTGTCGAGGTCCCCCATTCCCCGGGATTGCTGCCACGTGGGCGGAGTAGAGAGGGACCACCAGGTCTTAATGATAGAGGTCCTAGACTCCCCTCCAGTAGTACCGGCCGAAATCGCCAAAGCGACAGGCAAGGACAAAGCGCTGGCCACAGTTTGCTCCTGGGTGCAGAAAGGGTGGCCCGTGTCTTCCCCAGCAGCGGAATTCGACACATTCTTCAAAAAGAGATTAGAGTTGTCTCTGGAGAGGGGTTGCCTCTTGTGGGGACAGCGGGTAGTGATCCCCACGTCTCTCCGGCCGAGGGTGCTTAAACTGCTGCACGTCAGCCACCCGGGGATCGTACGCTCTAAGGCACTAGCCCGCAGTTACTTTTGGTGGCCCCAGTTAGACGCCGACATCGAACACATGGTCGGCACTTGTGAGGCGTGCCAAAGCTCAAGGCCAGAAGAGGCTCGCTCGCCACCTAGGGAATGGGACGCTGCGAGGGGACCCTGGTCCCGAGTTCACGTAGACTTTGCTGGCCCATTCAGGGGAACGCTTTTCCTCCTCGTGGTGGACGCGTTCTCTAAGTGGTTGGAGGTCATTCCAGTCTCGAGCACCTCCTCGACCACAACCATTAAACAGTTAAGGAGGGTCTTTTCCACGTTCGGTTTACCCGACACCCTCGTCAGCGATAACGCTAGCTGTTTCACGTCCGCCGAGTTCAGGGCATTCATGGAACGCAACGCCATTCGGCACGTCACCTCCGCCCCCTTTCACCCGGCCACCAATGGCCAAGTAGAGCGCCTCGTGCGCACCACGAAAGACGCGCTACTGCGCATGGGTCCCGGAGACCTCGACCTGAAATTGTGCCAATTCCTGCTGAGATACAGGGTCACCCCCTTAGCGTCAGGGTACTCCCCCGCAGAGCTGTTGATGCGCAGGAAGCTGGCCACGGGGATATCCAAGCTAGACCCCACGAGAGTAGAGGACAAGGGGCGGAACATAGGGGTGGAACCCACCAAGAGTTTCGGCATAGGCGCCCCAGTATACTGCAGGAATTACGCCAGCGCGGGGCCAGCCTGGGTGCCGGGCACCGTAGTAGACCAAACCGGCCCCGTCTCATACCGCGTAGAGACCAGTACAGGTTTCCTGTGGAGGCGACACGTGGACCAACTCAGGCGTAGGGTCCCCGGAGAGCAAGACGAGGATGAGGCCAGCATTGATTCAGCGTTAGGGTACTCCCCCACCCGTTTAGCCCAAGGGGGAGGAAAAGGGGAGCATGGGTCCCCACCAAGGGGGGAGGAAAGGGAATCGATCCACGGAAATCTTTTGCGGGAGTCCCTGCCAGAGAGGAGGAGCCCCGGGTTGCGGGAGTCCCCGTCAGAAAGGAGGAGCCCCAACCACACTCATACCCCGCGGAAGCCGCGGAAGTCCCCCCGAGGCTCAGAGGCCCATAGAGGTTTAGACGTTGATTTACAGTACCAGGGGGAGTTAGCGGAGTGGTCCCCCACCCGTCCTAGCGAAAAGAGGGGTTTCAGTTCAGCCCCTGGTACCTCCAGTCCCAGTAGCCCCTGTGAGTTAGAATGCAATATAGCGCCCATGTTCCGGAGACCGACACCTCCAAGACCAGAGGCATCAGCGAGTCCGCCCACCACCACAGTCTTAAGGTCCCCCGAGCAGGGATCAGAAGGTAGCCATTCCCCAAGGGCGACCTCATCGGTGCCGCGGTTCACACTAGGAGGGTCCCCGGGGTCCGAGGGCAATAGGCAGGGATTTACCTCCCAACTGTTCATCCCATTCCCTTCCCCAAGCGCAAGGCAGGCACGGACGCCCCACAGAGCCACTAACGAATCCCCGTTTCCCGTTGCAGGACAAGCGCCCGCGGAGTCAGGGATCACAGGCTCTCCAGAATTAGGGCAGGCGCAAGCACGCCCCAAGCGAACGTGCGGCAAGCCACAATGGTTGCGGGACTTCGTCCCATCCTAGGGGGGAGGGATGTTATGTATGTATGCATGTTCATTATACTGTAAGGCAAGATTGTAACCACTCCAGATACAAACGATATCAGCTATGAAGGAACGCGAGCAGACAGCCTATAGAGGGCAGCTGCGAGCGTCCACTCTCACATGGTTCACATTGCTCAATCACGGACAGCCGCGGGAAAACCTTCCCCGCATTCAGCAGCTGAAGAAAGACCTGCATGCAGCAGCTGAAGCAAGACCTGCATTCAGCAGCTGAAGAAAGACCTGCATTCAGCAGCTGAAGCAAGACCTGCATTCAGCAGCTGAAGAAAGAGGCGTGCCTGGGCAAGGCCACGCCGGTAGCAACCAATCAGCTACCGTGCTACAAGATTCAAATGTAGAGAGCTACTGTATATATTGAGATGTATCACCGCCATTCCTCATGCTTCACTGGAACCTCATGCAATGCAATAAACCTGTGTTAAACCAACCTTTCGGTTGTCCGGTTGTCTTTGGTCCCATACACTAAACGCTGCCCCGCAGACGACGCGTCGAAACGAACCCCAAAGGGAGACCAAGAGTGGCCAGCCCGGGCCAGGGATGTCTCGAGGGCCGCAACGCGGGCCAATAAGGCTTCCACGCTGACATGGGGCAAAGGACCAGCCGGCCCGCCTACTGCAGGCATGGGTACAGGTCCCTGCCCCCCGGGGCCCGAATAGGGCAACAACCCCACACCCGGGCCCGTTAGGGCCGATGTAGCAACCTGCCAGGGAAGGGGACCGGACCACCCCCCAAGGCTGGAAGGCCTCGGAGCGAGCTACGCTCCTATAAAGGGAGGCCCAGCGGAATGGGCGACACCAGGAGAGGTGTCCACCGCTTGCGGGCCGAGGGCCGCAGCCCCTACTGGCCCCGTGCGTGGGCCACCATCCTCTAGCCAGGGGAAATATACCCCACTCCACCGGTCCCGGTGGGTGCAAGCAAATGCGGCTGCCGGGGAGGCGCAGCCGCGGTCTTCCGACCCAGATTGCGCCTCCGAACCGCACGAGCCGCGCTCGCAGCCGCCTTCTTCTTCGCGGGCCTCTCAGCCAATCGATGGGAAGCCGAAACGAGAGAATTCAGCAGCCGAAAGGCTTCCCGGTAAAAGCCAAAAGCGACGGAGGTAAGAGGGAAAAACTTCTCCGCTCCGTCGCTTAGCAAAATGGCAGCTCGGCTGCCTCGTGGCCACCCCTTTTATAAGGGAGCTGGCCATGCCCCTAACTACCCGGATGCCTTCGTCCTGTGGGGGGCCCCCCGCAAAGAGCGCGGCGGCCATTTTGGCGCCACGCTTGCATTTGAGTCATTTTATCAGATTTAGTTTGCTAGGAGGCCCTTCATCCAGACACAAGACATTTCAGTATGTGGAACAAGAGAAAGGAAAAATTAGCCCTACAATGGGAAAAGGAACTGAGTATGTTCATCCAGAAGAAGATAAGCATCACCATACTACCATGAATATGCCTGGCCTTGTGAGATTTCACAAGCTGAGCAGGCGCACGCTTGATAAGTTTTTAAAGAGGAGACCACTAGGAAATGCCAAGGATTCCAGGCAGGGCTGTGAAAAAGCTTACTTAGAACCCCAAAAACCATTAGCTGTATGAGCAAACAACATGAGCCAATGATCTGACAGCTTCCTACGATACTGGGATGAACAGCGTAGGTGGCAAAGACTTTTTCTAGGTTGCTGTAGAGGATATGACTATATCTGATGAGCTTAAGTTAAAAAAGGGTAGATCTCATTTCAACATATGGATGAACATATCAATAGTGAGGGAGTTTGACCACAGTACTGATTATAATGGCAAAAGCTCTAGAGTGGTAGGTGGGCTCTTCTTTTCACTGAAGATCTTCATACCTCTTCTTCCCTCTTCAAACCATGAATTGCTAAAATGATGCCACATTCTTCGCTTTGTCATTGGCCAAACTTAAGTCCCCATTGGTGCATGTTTCTGGCAGTAATCGGCAGACTAGTAAATGAACTGGATTTTGTATCTCTCCACATTCACACCGTATGTTGTCCTCCAGCAGCCCCCACTTGAGCACGTTGGTCTTGCATTTAGGGACCCTGCCCCTCAGCCTGTCCTCCAAGAAGGTCAGGTGAAGAACACCTGTTTATTCTAGCCTATGCATGCCTCACTTCACATATTGCATATTAGTTTGCTTTACTGGGTGGTAAGCAAGGGTTGCATTTGTAAGTCTGATTGCTTGAGGACAGGGCTTGGAAGTTATTGCATACCTGGAAAGAAAACATTATAATATCAAGGTAACATAATAGCACAAAATACCATTTCCTTAACATCTCATGCCAGTGGCATCCAGAGATGGGCAGCTGATGATGGTGATAACTACTGGGGTGAGCATATACCGGAACAAGTGGTTTCTCAAGAAGCCTTTAAAGTAGTTTCATTATTCCTGTAACCTTTGGATAGGATGGCATCATATGCTGGCTTAAAAAGTTGTGTTACTATAAGTTTAAGTTTTAAGATGTATGTAAACTGCCAATTTAGCAGTTCGAAAGCAAGAAATTGCAAGTAGATAAGTAGGGACCACTTTGGTGGGAAGGTAACAGCGTTCCGTGTGCTCTAATCATGCCTGCCACATGACCATGGAAATGTCTGCAGAAGCAGACAGCGTTGGCTCTTTGGCTTTGAAACAGAGATGAGCACTGAACCCTAGAGTCAGATACGACTGGCTTTCGAGCAAGGGAAACCTTTACCTTAATCTGAGTGTTACCTCCAATTTCCCACAGCAAAGAATATAGGAACCATATGGAAAGTGTGTCTCTAACAGAATGGTATGAATGATTGGATTAAAAATTGTATGTGCGCACATGGTTGTGCATCTGTTGAAAGCTACATCTCCCAGAATCCATGTTGACTGGCCAGGCTGATTAGTGAAATCTGTGTTATTGTCCAGAAAAATTACTTTCCCAGACAATGCTTGTGTGGCATACCTTAATTGTTTTAGTTCTCTTTATGGAAGCTTAAGTGTAAAATTATGTTAAAAGTGGTTGAGCACTTAAATGTCAAAAGATGTGGCATGACATTTCTTCAGATAATTCTGCCTTGATCTGCCTTTTCTCACTTTTCGTTTCTAAAGGAACGGTTTTAATGGTTGCTATTTGGGGACGCTGTGATAGCTTTGGATTAGAAAGAATTAAACCATAGAATTGTATCTGGGGATCTTCACTCTGTTCTCACCTAGGTAGAAATTGATGCTTTGCTTAACTTTCACAAGACAGTGCATGGCAACAAATTAATGAATGAGGGAGTAGGCGGCTCATGTCACAGTGGCTGGCTCCATTACCGCTTTGGCTCATGCTGAGCCTTTGGGTTTTGAGCATGAGCCAGATAGAGTGTTAACTTTGCTAAACTATTTTATTTCACTGCAAAGGTTGCAGGCCTCTTACCTTATTATCATCTTAGATCCTGCAGTAGCTAGATTTGGAGCCTTATAATACTGCCAGAGGGAAAGGTATAATACCACCTCAACAGGGATCACTCAGAGAACAGCCTAATAGCATGGCTGAGAGAGCTCATTGTTCACACTGCTGCCTCCTCTGCTCCCCACTCTAATACTAGATTGTACGATTCATTAGAAACTCTAAAGAGAGGCAGTTAATTTGTGGCTTTCCACCAGCATATCTCCAACCTGGATGGCTTTAGTAGCAAAGGAAGATCAGTACAGTATTAGTAGTCTTACGCTTCAGGAAAGCAATTGCTAAAATATTAAATGTACATCTTGTATGGCAGGAGTGGGGAACTGGTGGCCTTCCAGGTCAGGGGTAGGTAACAAGCATATATCCAGATGTTGTTACACTGCAGCTCCCATCCACTTTGACAGCGATGGCAAACCTTGGCATTCCAGCTGTTCTTGGACATCAATTCCCAAAGTCCAAGTCCCTGTGAATCCACATGAATGGGCACACACAGTAAACCCATCCATGTGGAGTCACAGGGACTTGGACCTCAAGGAATTGAAGTCCAAGAATAGCTGGAGTGTCAAGGTTCGCCATCACAGCACTACGAATTCTAGTTAAACACCTCTGGAGGGCCATATCCTCCTGGCTCTCAATCTAAATGTTGTTCTGTCATTCCTGACCAGGCTAGTGAGAGTGATGGGACCTGGAGCCCAGCAACATCTGTAGAGCTATAAGTTCAGGCTTGAATGAAATTTTAATTTGATGGGTTTGCACCTCACCAAGAAGAACATTATTCTAGGGGAGTAGGCAATTGTGGACCTCTGTGTTTTGCGCCTAGGACTCTCCTTAGTCCTAGCTAACATTACCAGTAGTCCCAAAATATCAAGAGGGCTACAATTCCCTTCCCCAAAGTGCATGTAAATATGAATACTAAACCTTGAACCAGTATGCGATCTGTGTTTCTATTACAGATCTTTTCAAAAGGTCCAGACTGCATCTCTAATTGATTTTTAAAAAGTATAAATACTTATAAAACTTAGGATGGTAGATGACAGAGGAGCCTGAGGTTGTGATCCAGTCCTCGTCAGACTCTGAGGATGGCCTGGATCAGGGGGAACTCCCTATGCCCAGCCCAGTTCTACCTGCACCTGAACCTGAGGATGTCCTGAGCCAGGGATCTCAGCCTGCACCTGGTCCAAGTCTGTTCCCCCTGGCAACTGATCTGTCAGATCAGGGGTCTGGCTCTGACAGTGATAAGCCCTCAGTCAGGGAGTGGTCCAGAAAGGAGCTACATCTGAGATGCAGGCAGGCTAGAGCAAAGTACAAAAGAAGGCTCCCAGCTGATACTGATTAGCTGGGAGGCTTATAAGCAAGCTTTCTGCAGCCTGCTAGTGTCGGTAAACCTCTCATGTGAAGACTGACACCCTGCTTGACTCCAGACTGCCTGCCTAGACCCTGACCTGCCTGTCATGACCCTGGCTTTTCTGCCAACCCTGATGACATTCTTGGATACCCTTTGGATTAGATGCTTGCTCCAACTACTGGTAAACATTTTTGGTGCTGAAAAAAATCAGCTTATACTCGAGTACATATGGTCATTAATAAAAAGAGTTTAAATCAGTTGATATCCAGGTATGTAGAATTGAGAAAAATATTGTATCCCTAACTATTCTTATCTTTTTATCCAAAACTTAGAAAAATTGCTTTTCTGAAAACTTGGAAACATTGCTGCACCCCAACTTGGAAAAATTACTTTATTTGAATTAAAATGAATTCCAATACAGTGAGTCTTATGGACACTTTAAAAACAAATTTTATTTTGCATATGGGTTTGTAGTCTCTAGTACACACACACACACACACACACACACACACACACACACACACACACACACAAAATGGAGGACAGTATACAGAACTTTATACTAAACAAGACTAGCTTAACATAATAAAAAGTAGAGACATCATCCTGCCAACAAAAGTCCGCATAGTCAAAGCAATGGTGTTCCCAGTAGTAATGTATGGTTGTGAGAGCTGGACCATAAGGAAGGCTGAGCGCAGAAGAATATGTGGTGAAATGTGGTGATGGAGGAGAATTTTGGACAGCAAAGAGATCAAATAAGTCAATCCTGAAGGAAATCAACCCTTGCTGCTCCATGGAAGGACAAATATTGAAGATGAAGCTAAAGTACTTTGGTCAGCAAATGAGACGAGAGGACTCACTTGAGAAGACCTTGATGCTGGGAAAGGTCAAAAGGAAAAGGGGGCAGCAGAGGATGAAATGGCTAGATGGCATTGTTGACGCAATGGGCATAGAGCTGAGCGGACTGCAGAGGATGGTGGAGGATAGGGGTGCCTGGTGTGCAGTGGTCCATGAGGTCGCAAAGGGTCGGACGGGGCTGTGTAACTGAACAACGACAGCAGCAGCAGCAGCAGCAGCAACTTTTCTACAGTGTAACATGACTCTTTGTTGTTTTACTGCAACAAATGAAAATGGCCACACACATTCCCCAGAAAGTGTTTGGACAGCAACTCCTACAATCTCCTAACCATCATGGTGACACTACCAAGGAGAAGCTGGAAGCTTCTAGTGCATGAACCAACTTTTCTAAGCTCTGGTTCTTCTTTCTGGTCCCTGAGCATCAATATTAATGGAGTTGTTCATGTGCATGCATGATAAGCCAGTTCTTCCAAGCTAGCTTTTTTCTAAAAAGCCCCATCCCATCATATCTAGCGCTAGCATCTTGCCCATCATCTCTCCAGTTCTATTTTTCTGCTGCATGGTTCGGTCAATCAATCAATCAATCAGTTTAATTTATATCCCGCCTTTCTCGGCCAAAGGCCAACACAAGGCGGCTAACAGCATATACAAACAAATAACAAAATAATAATACAGAGTTACAATAAATATACAATAGCGAACAATACAAATAAGCATGGTATCAAAATACAAAATACAAAAACTACATAATGAGTTACATTATAAACTATTATAATAACCACAAAATACAATATAGCAATACAGAGCAACATCAATATCATTTAACATTACAATACTCAAAAATCCCCAGGTGACAGAGCACAGCTCAAGTCGCAGATGGAGTCCAGCTCATCAGCGGAGGAAACACCAGCAGCTGCTGGGCCAGTCCGTCTCCCTGTTTCTCAACTCTCCACCCACCCCTACGGTCGTGTTCTTCTAGGCTCCCAAGTGTTGTAACTACTGTATATTGGAATCTTTTGTTTTTCTTATTAGTTCATCAGTTGTTTAGACCTAGTTAGTTAATTGTTTAGAACTGTTTAAACTGTTTTCAGTTTATTTAGAGTGCTAGAATTTTAGCGGACAAATTATATTGAGGATTGGATTACAAAATCTGGATCCACCTGAAGGTCTTCGTGCCCACTCTATTAGAGCTGTCTCCACATCAGTTGTGTTCTCCAGCAGTGTCGCCCTCTATGATATCTTCCAAGCTGCGACGTGGGCTCAACCCTCCACCTTCGTGAGGCATTGCTGGCTGGATGTGAGACAATCCCGGCAGGCAACCTTTGGTAGACGGGTCCTCTCCACGGTTCTAGAGTGACACGCCCTGCTTCCGGTAAGTCAGTTTGGGAATCACCCAGTAGTATGGATGCTCAGGGACCACGAAGGAGAAGGGTAGGTTACCTACCTATAAGTGTAGTTCTTCGAGTGGTCCACTGAGCATTCATATGTCCCACCCTACTTCCCCTCTGTGTCATTGTAGACCTGTCCTCTCCATTGGCGGTGATACAAATGGAACTGGAGGGTTGATGGGTGGGGCGCTAGCACTAGGCACAACGGGATGGGGCTTCTTAGAAAAAAGCTAGCTTGGAAGAACTGGCCTATTGCGTATATGCGTGAACAACCCCATTAGTATGAATGCTCAGTGGACCACTCGAAAAACGACACTTACAGGAAGGTAACCTACCATTCTATCCCATCTGCAGTGATTTTTTGTGACGCTTAATCCTGCTCAGGCCACTCCAGCATGGGAAATCTTCAGCATATCTGTATAATAAATTAAAACCAATGGTGTCACCATAAATGCTGAAAAGCAGATGCTGATCGTGAGAGCCCCTATTACTGTGCCTGAGGTGGGAGTAAAAAATGAAGACAGCTATGTTTATCATATCAAGAAACTAGTTCTAACAGGTTTTTGTCTTTTGTAAAGTGAGTAGGCCTTAATTACACATACATGATCATCTCAGGAACTCAAAATACTCTGGAATACGACAGGGATGCCTAACAAGAACATACTGGCCACAATTCTATTGCTTAATTTAGTAAAAAAACACTTCAGCAAGCCAGTTGAATCAATAAGGATTTGGTGAGTGAACTCCTCCATAGGTTCCATTGATTAAAATGGCATACTCTAACTGTAACTTACTATAGCACAATAAATCACAATTAGAGTAACTCCATTTCAATCAATGGAATATATAATAGAGTTGACACACCAAACCCCAATTGATTCAATGAGGCTATTCTAGTGTGACTTACTATTAAAGTAACCCAATTTTATTATTTATTTTTAAATTTATATTGCCGCCTTTCTTGCCTCAGCAACTTAAGGCAGCTCACATCAATTTAAAATCTAAAATGTAACCTCATACAACCTAGTGTTAAAACTATAAAATATTAAGACAGCCATAAAACCCCTGAACCCTCATTAAAAACTCCAGGCAGGGCTAAATCAGCCAGCAGGACTGGGTTGTGGTGCCAGATACATCCCACACCTGCTGGCAAAGCCAAGTTTTTAGTGCCTTCCTAAATGGGGGCAACTCCGCCTGGAGGCGCAGTTCTGTTGGCAGGAGGCTCCAGAGGGCCGGGGCAGATACCGAGAAGGCTCTCCTCCTGGTCCCAACAAGGCATGCTTCCCTCACTGATGGGACCATCAGAGAGCCCCTACGGTCCACCCTCGTAGGATGGGTCGAAAGCCTTG
Organism: Bradypodion pumilum; assembly: GCA_035047305.1. Lineage (NCBI taxonomy): Eukaryota > Metazoa > Chordata > Lepidosauria > Squamata > Chamaeleonidae > Bradypodion > Bradypodion pumilum. The sequence goes on from JAWDJD010000005.1 coordinate 33,435,745, forward strand.
GGTTCAATAATGTTGGTAACAAATAAGAACATATAGTGAAAATATAGCAGAAAACCTCCCCTCCCCATGAAAATTCCATTAAATTCAGAGGGGACCAGCAGATCACAAATGATATTACCATCCCAGCTAATCAAAAAATCTTGGCACGTTAAGCTTTTATTACTATTCTGGCCACAGCACCACAAAAATCCTGGTTGTGGGATCATTGTTTAAGCAATTTGCCTTGCATCATACTGTACTGAAAAACCTGGAAGTTATATATATTAATGAAGAAACATCTGCGATGAAAGCTTATGGGAATCATTAGTGTTTTGATTCTGCCTGATCTCCATTCCTTTGATGTGAAGGTATAGTTTGTTCAAATCCTCACAGCTTGGGAACTGAATTTATATTACATGGGGACCTTTTTCTTCTGTTGCAGTATGTATGTTCTTAATTGCTGGGAGCATTGCTCAAGATATAGATGGAAAGTTTTCTTGCGAACCAAACTTGTTCTAGTCAAGAATGAATCTCTTTTTTTATGGAATGTGATATAGCTGGGGGTCAGAAATGGTGGGTGGAATGACACCCTATCTTTGTGATCTGCTCTGAGTTGTGAAGAACTTTATTATATTTTAGCTGTGACTGTATAGCAAAAGTAGATAATACTTCAGGCTCAATAGGGATAGGAAAATCTTACTCTTCCTTATGTATGAAAACCAGAGCCAGCTCTATTGTTAGGGAGAGTGGAATGGCCATTGGTTTCAGCAGGTTTTCTTCATCATGAGGAAAGCAGCAGGTTCTTTCCTTATTATCCATTCAGAGTTAGTACAAGGAACAACATCATCAGGAAACTCAGAAACTACAGTATACATGGGGAGCTCAACCATCCACTGCAGTTGGGGACTATTGCAGTACATCATGAATGGGTGACCTCAGTGGACATGGGTGGCCAAATTCTTCCCCCAGTATTTGTTGTGGCCATAATAATGAGAATGTGATATCCAGCTAATTCTGGATTATGGCAACCTTTTCCAGGGATCTTGATGTTAAAACTCAGAAGTGGTTGACTATTTACTCCTTGTGACTGTGTAACATTCACAAGTCTTGCTTTCTCATGATCTACCCAAAGTAGAACAGTTTCAATTTCTTCATTTTTGTCTCTAGAGACAGTTCAGATTTGACTTGCTTTAATGCCCACTTTAAAAACAAATCTTTCTAGCAGTCCAGGGTATCTGCAAAACTCTCTTCCAAGACCACATTCAAATTAATCAATTATTTCCCCTGTCAACTTTTTTTACAGTCCAGTTTTTACACCCATTCTATTCTATGTCCACTGTTTTAATGCTTTTCACTATAATTTAATTGCCATCTACGCTCAAGGAAATGTAATCTAAAAGTACTGGCACATTTTTCTGCAGAAAAAAATGGACTGTGTCTATGACACCTTAAGGGCCTACCCTCTGCACTCCAATTTTTGTCCAGAAGCCCGAGGGAATGGGACCTGAGAGTTCTAACCTGAAGGCCATAAAAGTAGCCAAAGGAAGACTGGATGGCACAAACAGCTCAGCCCTCCGGCAACTTCTTGCTGCTGTCTGCCTTCAAGTATTAACTGCCTGAGGTAGTAATCTCTCTCTGCCTCATTGTAGGGCCAGCCCTGGACGTGAAAGCATGTCTGCACATTAGAGTATTGCCACATTGAACTGTATCAGCCTCTTGTCTCAAGAAGGCATGATTAAAAGACCAGCAGAGAGTTATGTTTTACAGGCTTTTATTTCAAGTACAGCTCTTTTGGGAGACCTGGTCTTGCAAAGGTTAAAGTATCTCCTTTCCCTTAAAGCACAGCACATACAACACTACTTTGCGAGTGCTCTGCACTGAGCCTTTAGGCATCTACAGACTTGAGGAATATTTAAGTTACAAGAACTGGAAGTGACAGGTTGGTAGATCATATTTCTTAAAGTACATGAAGCCCCATTTAAGACACCAGCTGTGTAAAGTGAATACACCACAATCCATTCCCATACTTTAAATACTTTGTCTGCTATTGGTGTGTGTGTGGGGAATCGGAGGGTGGGATAGGTTTTGACATTGCCTGAAGCCTTTACTAAGGGACAGAAATCATCCACTGCATATTCCTCTCTTTCTTCCATTGCCCTGTTGTTTAGCTCTCTGGCTTAATCTTCAAACTGTTTGAGATGAGAATGTTCAAAAGCTCTTTGCTTTTGAGGGGGAGGAAGAATGGCTGTGTTTGTGGAATGTACACACAGATGTTCAGATCCCATCCTCAAATTGTGAAAGATTGTGACAGAATGAAAACAAGCTATCTGAGGAACTGTAACTCTGATCAGGTGTCTAATGCATGTGATCACATTCTGTAGGCACATGTGCTGTCTTGTTCTTTTTGTCCTGCCCTCTTTTTATCTAGAACTGCAATCTGATTATACCTGCAATGCTGTTCCCCTTTACACAAAAACATTTGCCTTAGAACTCTGTGAGATTTACAATTGTAACAGTTTAAAAACAAGAAACTGCAAGTAGATAAACACTTGCTTCCTGCTTCGGCGGGAAAGGTAACAGTGTTCTGTGCACTCCAGCATCTAGTCATGTCTGCCACATGACCATGGACACATTTGCAGATGCAAACAGCACTGGCTCCTATACCTGTATAGGATTATGGTGTGAATAAATTTTAACTGATGACTTTTAGTTGATCAGTGAACCTGCTGGCTAAATTTGCAATTGGGTAAACAAATTTTTTTTCTAGCTCAAGAAAGCATATTCTGCTGTTTATTTTTTGTTTGATTTGCTAGCAAACCTGTATCCTGAAGATCTCAGGCTGATACACAGTACTACAAAACAAAAATTTAAAAATCCATATACAAAATATATTATACAGATGTATGGTATACAACAAACAGTATCATCATAAAACAATCAATTAAAAGTAACAGGGACTGCAATGTAACTAGTGCTGCCCAGAATCCAATTGAAGAACTACACCAGTGGCAGAATTTCAGCAGCAAATTGCTGCTAGTTAAAATTCACATGCATTTAATGACATAAATGTAAAAGCCAACTTTAAAAATTCTTAATTTTTATTTATTGGGATATTTATATCCCGCCCTTCTGGTGCAGGCACCACCCAAAGCATGGCATTTGACTATTGAAATTTACGCCAACAGATTAGCCAACCGATGGAGTATAACAGGATTTTTGCCATTATCTACTTTAAAACAGAGGAGGGAACTTGAATCAGCCCCTCTGATGACAATTACACAGCATGGGTAGAAACATATGGGATAATGTAGCCCTTCAGGTAGTGTGGATTCAAACTTTTACAGCTATCCTATAGCTATAGGCTAAAACAATTTATCTCCCTTAGGACTTACAGAGAAAATGATGAAAAATGCTTTCAATAACATTATCACGTAGATGTGGCACGTTTTGTTACTTGTTCCTTGAAAAGTTACCTTCCAATTCATTGATCTTAGCAACAGGTATGCCATTTTATTCATTCTGCAAACACTATGGATTTTTAAAATAGAAAATGGCATAAAATTTTAATTATCTAAACAAGTCGCTCTATCCCCCCCTCCCCCAACCTTCAATATACTACTTGAAACATCAAGAGAGACAATCATCCACTTTGGCTAAATCCTGTTGCTTAGGGATTTGGTGAATCAACTCTTCTATAATTTCCAATGGGCCTATTCAACTTGAAAGTTAATATATTAAATAAGTTGCAACTAAAATAAGCTTATTTGAATCAATGAAACTTACGGAGGAGTTGATTCATGATATCCCATTGATTCACTGGGTCTACTTACTCTGCTCAGCAACAGGATTTCAGCCAGTGTGTTATTTCTGAAATAAACCTGCATTATGTCCTTGTTGCCAAAACAGGTAATTTGATACAGGTAAGTGTTAATTCTTTAATTCTCAGCTCTGATTAGGCAGAGAGCTAAATGGCATTTGGAACTATCCATGAACTCTGTCAGTTTTTAAAACTAATCCAGTTATTTTGAGAGATTTAGATTGCCATGATTTTATTGAACCTGCTCCTGCTTAAGAAATATTTATTTTATTGTATCCCACCTTGGTGCTTCAGCAGAGGCACAAGTGCAGAAATAAAGTCTCTGCAGTATGAAAGAGACGATATTTTGGGACTATCTTGGCCATTTCTCTCTGCCTCCCCTCCATCAACCAAAGGTTGTAACACAAAAATAATTGGGAACATGATGTCCAGAAAATGCTGGTCTTGTTTCCCCACAGAGATACATCTCCAGCAAGTTGGAAGGAGTACAATTTTGCTGAATAAAAAGGCATGCTCTCTTACATTGTTTGATTTTTACTAGAAATTATTAATTTTAGAGGTGCACAGGTTGATTGTTTTTAAATACATGTCCCAAAATGCTCAAAGCAGCCTGGGGAATCCTGGGACTTGTAGTTCAAGTGGCACAACTCTGTATGTTTCTAATAATTTTACTCAACATCTAAAAAAGAAGGTTGTGGGATTAAAAAAAATAACACCATAGGATACAGTGTAAAGATGATTTTTATAAGAGTTATGAAAATATTATGCTTATGAGTTAATAAAGCCAATGGTCATTCAGAAGTTATTGAAAATTGGAAGGCAAAATCTTCACCAGAACAAGTGTTTTGTTTGTCACATAGTTGATGAAATACTATTGTTTAACATAGTAAGGCACAACTAGATTAGGCTCATTGAATCAAAAAGGATTTGGTGAATACATTCCTTCATAAATTCCAGTGACTGAATGAGCATTTTCCAGTTCCATTTCATCATCCTAAGCAATATGATTTCAGCCAGTATGATTTGCTGGCCCCTTTCTATTTAATTTTACAATTATGTTATTATTTTGGTGTAGGGATGGGAGTTAACCATTAGCAACATTCATTTTTATCCACCCACTTCCTTTTCAGGACGTGTCTCTATCCATCCTGTCTTTCCCAATCCCCTGACCAAACAATGATACATAAGAGATACTTATGCTCTTCCTGATGTGGTTTGTGTGGAAATTGACCCCATTTGCTTCTGGATGCTTTGATGCTTGTGAAATATTTGGCATTTTTTCTTCTGGTCAAAAGTACCTTTATTGAGAAAACTTATCTGTCTCCTGCTAGTGCTGCTTGGGAATGTGCAAAGCAATATACATTAGATGGGAATCCTGATTAACAATAATTTTAAATTATTTTAAAAACCAAAAAAAAATCTTAGGGTCTCAGCTTCAAATATTTGCTACAGCTTCTGTTTTCTTTAATGCCTTCTATTTTGCTATTTTTCACCTTCTTTGTTCATATTAACACAACAAAGTTGCCCCCCTCCATTCATTCTTGAATCTTGCTGGCATAACCAACAAAAACCATTATGCTTTTTGATTTCTACAGGCATAACTATGCAATAGGGTTTTGGCTGTTTTGTTGTAATTAAATACTGATTGTAATTTAAAGAGGGTGGGGGGAGTTTGATTTTTGTATTCCCATTTTGGAATTCAACTAATTTTATTAGAACATGCCTTTGAAATGCTTTGTTATTGTTAGATAGATGCCTTCGTGTTGCTTTTTACTTATGCCAATCTTACCAGGGTGATGTACATTGCAGGGCCAACAGCGTTGTTAGTGCAACTACAGTGTAACACTCTGGTCTCTACATTTGGGATAAGAAACCTGTGCTCCCCCACCCTCCAAGTTGTTGTTGGACTCTAATTCCCATCAATTCCATTCAATTTGGTTGGGATGAGAGACAATGGAACTTGTGTTTCATCAAGATCTCTAGAGGACCAGAGGCTCTTCACTCCTGCTGTAAGGATATGTAGTTAATCCTTCATTTTTAAAAAAGATTATTGCCTTCAGATTTATCATTTAGAGAAAAAAATCAGTGGTTAATATTGAACAGTAGCTTTCTGGTGATAGACTAGCTGCGTGATGGCAAGCCTTGGCACTCCAGATGTTATTGGACTTCAATTCCTAGAAGCCCAAGCCCCCATGAATCGACATGAATGGGTTTACTGTGATTCATCCGGCCTGCACCGCCCTCTTCACTCCCGGAAGTGGAAGTAAAACACGCCCATATGTATGGGAGCAAAGAGGGCAGTGCGGGCCGGATGAATCGCAGTAAACCCATTTGTGTGGATTCATGGGGGCTTGGGCTTCTGGGAATTGAAGTCCAAGAACATCTGGAGTGCCAAGGTTCGCCATTATGGGACTAGCTCAATATGAGCCCAGAAAGATACAGGGACAGTGGGATAGGGTAGCTGGTCCTAGACTCATTGAGTTGTTGCGATGTTACATCTTTGCTTTCTAATTTTTCTCTTCCTTTGTGCATCCTTGATGCCTTTTATTTTTTGTTTGATTGTTTTGAGTTAGAGCTTTCCAATCATGGTCAATATTAAATTACAGTACTTCAAAACTGACTTCCTGGAGATAAACTTTGGGAGACAGTCATCCAACCAAGTATCTCATGACCCTTCTTTCTTCCTTTGCTATGTCAGAGCTGCAGAAATGAATCAGCTTGGGTGAGAGCAGCACATTCCTAATCCTTCCTGCAAAAGGATCTGACAGTAATTCCAGCTAAAACAGACCCATGGAAGCAACTGCTGAATGAGACATTAATGCATCTACTCTAGCTGAGACTATCCGTCCATTGATGTATTGTACATGCCTGTGAATGATATGAAGTCGCCTGACACAGGGAGCCAACTTTGTTATATATACATCCTTACCCAATTTTGGTTGCCAAGGGCATTGTTCATTACTAATTACTCTTGTACAAGGTATTTAGCACTCCATATGATTAAGCAAGATAGAACTAAATCTTATACAATACAAGAAGGCAGAAGGCTGTTCAAGTGCTGCAAACAAAATGGAGAAATACAAATGAAATATATAAGAAGTTCTTTATACTAAGTCAAGACTGTGTGTTCATTTTGTTTTCCAGCAACACTTGGATGGCCACAGGCTTCCCAATGAAGCTTCAAGACTCTTTGTTGCATTGTTTACTCCAGCCTTTGCCAACCTGACACCCTCCAGATGCACTGGATTACAGCTCTTGCCATTCCCAGACAGGATGAATGGTAATTAGTAGAAGGAGATTTGGTTGTACCTATTATGGCCTTTCAGAACAATCCCCACAAGGAGAAATAGCATCTGTCAGTCCAAGCCATCCCCAAACTGCCTAAGATTGGTAGAGAAGGCTCAAGTATCACATGAATGTTAGGAGCCAGTCAGCACATACTATTTAGTTTGTCTCTAATATGGAGCTTCTTGGCTCTAGAAATAGATTGATAAGGTTAGGGGCAAAAAAGAAAAAAAGATGCTTGTGAGCCAAGCTGGATGGGTATAATATGGCATCTCAAATGATTTAGACTCCAACTCTTATAACCTTTTCCTATTTACCATGCTGCATGCAGTTGATGGAATAAAATTCAGAGATCCCCAAGGCCAGAGGTTTTCTACTTCTTCTCACAAAATTTTGATAAATAACTACCTCACTTAAAAGATTGTGGCATTAGCAAGAGCTCTGCATCTTATGGGAACAGAAATCCCAGAGTTTGGAAGAGTTATTTTCTCAGACTGCTACTCCCAGAATCACTCAGGTTAAGAGATTCTGGGAACTGTAATAAAAAAAAACAAAAACCCCAAACTCACCCTCTTCAAGCTCTTCAAAAATCTGTACTTTAGTTTCACCGGTGGCACAGGGAGGGCAGATAAACAAGCTGTTACACAAATCCATACTTTTACACCACACCTAACCAATACTAAACTGCACTACTACACCACACTTCCAGTTTTCAAGTTTGCGTTGCTCCACTATGTAATCTTGCATTCATATCTGGACTGCCTTTTTCTCCCTTCCAGACACACTAGATAATAAATGTAGCATGTGATTAGAAGCAGAGATGTCATGAGAAGACTGCTTATTCTATCACAAGCTTGTCTCAGACTGCATTTAGCAAAACAAGGCTCCATTTATTTCATAAGGACAATCCTTTGTCTTTAGCACAGGAATTGTCAGTGGGGTACATCACAATTCACTTGTAGCTCTCAGAGCCTCACTAAACAAGACACGAATTCCATATCTGGAAGCAGTGAAAAAGATAGTCTGTCTATCCTAATTTATCTGCATTCGATAAATTAATCTGCTTTAGTATTATTACTGCTGTTCATTAGGAGATAAGTATGACATTACTTTCTTGTCTCATTTCTCTTCTTTTTAATAATGATAATGATAATGATAATGATAATGATGATGATGATGATGATGATGATGATGATGATGATGATGATGATGATGATGATGATGATGGCTTTGAAACAGAGATGAGCACTGAACCCTAGAGTCAGATATGACTGGCTTTTGAGCAAGGGAAACCTTTACCTTTAATAATGCAAATTATAAAAATACTCAAAAACCACTGATAGAAGGAACACGGAACAATAACTCAAGGCAGGCCTTGGGTCTCTCCCTGTTTCATCTCTTAAGATAGTCAATGCTCCAAAAGATTTGCTTGTGAGGCTCCCACCCACCGCTTACATATGAATATATACGAGTATTTCACCACCGTGCTGGAAACGATACATTGGTAACTTGAGCAGCAGTTGTAGCAGCCTGTCTTTTTTAAAATTTGGTTTCTGACGATCATTATTTTTACTGTTTCAGAAAGAATGCCAGAAAGCTGGAAGATCTACAGCCAGGTTCCCAGGATCACTTCTGTTTTCTGCGCCCGAGCAATCAAGTCGTTTCTTTTAGATCCGCAACATTTACTCTGCAGGTTTCTCTCTACCCCCCACCCCCAAATATAAAACCAACGCAGACGACATCACCAGAACCAGAAACTGTCACCACCAAACCACCATCCGGCTTTGGTTATAGCGCGGCGAAAGCTAATTAGGGGGGGGGGGGGGGAGCGGCAGACTCCCTGGAGGAATTCTTTTTAAAAAGAATGTGCGGGGGGGGGGGAGAAGGGGGGGAAATGAGAGCGGGGGAAAGGTAGCGAGGGAATAAATCTGAGCGTTCTGATTGGCTCTCTTTCCTACATGCTTTGCATAGCCGCGCCTCTTCTGCCTCCCCCGCCCCCCCTCCTTGCCCTCTCTCCCCGCCTCTGGTTGGTTTTGGGTTTGTTGCGGGCTAGTGCAGCACTGGAGTGGAGGAAGCAGGGAACGGAGCAGGCTCGGAGGAAGGAGTGGGAAAAGCCGCTTTTCCTCCACCAAGTTGGGACGATTGATTCGAAGAGCAGCCTCTGCGGGGACTTCGCGCTGCGTCCTTTTTGCCAACGCGGATCCTCCAACCTGGGGGAATGGTGGTGGTTCTCTGTGTTGCTTTTAATCTGGGTGCGTGATGGGATCTGTGCGCGTGCCAAAGAAGGAAGCTGCCAAGTGAAGAGAGACCGAGACCACCCCCACCCACCCACCCCCCAAAAATAACAATACAGTACGTGAGGAAGGAGATCATCGGCCGCAGTCAGGAGGAGCGAAAGACGGCGATCTCTCTCGGTCTCTCTTGTTTTTGTTTTTTTAAAAGTTTCCTGCCGGTGCAGTATGAAGTGCAGCGATGGCAAGGCGAGGTAAGACGGCGGCGGCGAGGACCCTGGAAGATCTGACCCTGGACTCGGGGTATGGTGGCGCGGCGGACTCGGTGCGCTCCTCCAACTTGTCGCTGTGCTGCTCCGATTCCCCCTACGCGGCTCACCCATCCTATGGAGGGAACGGCTGGCCGCATCTAGCTGACTCGATGCACAGCAGGCACAACAGCTTCGACACCGTCAACACTGCCCTGGTGGAAGACGCCGATGTGCTGGACTGCTCCGGCGGCGGGCAGCATTGCTCCAGGCTCTTGCCTGACCTTGACGAGGTCCCCTGGAGCCTGGGCGAGGTGGAGGCTCTCCTCCTCCTCCTCCTCCAACAGCAGCAGCAGCAGCAGCAGCGCAAGGAGCCCCGGGGGCTGCCAGGGGGGGCGGCGGGGGCGGGAGTGGCCGCCAGCTCCAGCAGTGCCGCCAGCAGCTCCACCACCATCAGCAGCAACAGCAGCAGCGGTGGGGCCGGTGGCAGGATCAGCCCCCCGCCGCAAGATGCCTTGGCCCGCCTCTCCACGTTGGCCAGCCGGGCGCTGGTGCGTCTGGCCCGGGAGGCTCAGCGGCTGAGCCTGCGCTTCGCCAAGTGCACCAAGCACGAGGTCCAGAGCGCCATGGAGATCGTGCTGGGCTGGAGCCTGGCCTCGAGCTGCACGGCGGCCGCCCTGGGCGCCCTCTCCCTCTACAACATGAGCGGCAGCGGCGGCGACCACCGCTTCAGCCGCGGCAAGTCGGCCCGCTGCGGCCTCACCTTCTCGGTGGGCCGCTTCTACCGCTGGATGGTCGACAGCCGCGTGGCCGTCCGCATCCACGAGCACGCCGCCATCTACCTGGCCGCCGGCATGGAGAGCCTCTTCCGGGAGGTCTGCGCCAGGGTCCTGCAGGTGGGGGGCGCCGCCGCCGCCGCCGGGCCCCCGCCGCCTCTTCCTCCCCCTCCTCTTCCTCCCGCTCCCGCTCCCGCTCCCCCTCACCACCACCCCCTGCCTCACCAGACACAACAAACGCACCAGCAGACACAACAAACGCACCAACTGCACCAAAGCAATCCCCCTCAGCAACAGCCGCCGCCTCAGTCACAACAACACACCCTCCTCCTCCACCACCACCACCACCTCCACCACCACAGGGGCCCCCCTTGCGCTGCCAACGCCGGAGGCTCTGGCGCCCCCTCAGCTCCTCTCCCGCCTCCCCCTCCGCCGCCCTCCGGGGCCGGTGGGGCCTCCGCAGACTGTAAGGACAGGGAGAGTAACAACAGCAGCGGCAGCAACGCCGCCGCCGCCGCCGCCGCCGCCGCCGCCGCTGGCCCGGCGCACCAGGAAGCGCCAAAGTTTACGCTGGAGTCTCTGGAGCAGACCGTGCACAACGACTCGGAGCTGTGGGGGCTGCTGCAGCCTTACCAGCACCTCATTTGCGGGAAAAACGCCAGCGGTGAGTAAGAAGAAGGGCCGACGCTGCGCAAAGCTCGGTGGGGGCCCACCTGTTGTGGCGGTGCCAGGGACGGCAGGTAGGGTAGGGTGGGGTAGGGCACGGGGGCAGCAAGGTTGGCCGGCGGGGCTACCGGCAAGGGAGGAAAGCGAGGATGCTGCTGCTGCTGCTGCTGTGTGATGCTACTTCCGTGTTCCGATCAAACCCTGAACTACTACTACCAAAACGAAGCCACTTTCTTTCGCGTTGTGGTTGGCCAAACTTAAGTCCTCATCGGTGCATGTTTCTGGTAGTAACTGGCAGACCAACAAATCAGCCGGATTCTGTGTCTATTCACATTCACACTGCGTGTTGTGGTCTGCCAGCAGCCCCTACTTGAGCATGTTGGTCTTGCATTTAGGGACTCCAACCCTTAGCCTATTCAGGGTCCCCCAAGTGATGTAGGGGAGATTGAGCTCCTCAGCTCTATCTTCCTTTAATGTTGTTCCATGTCCAGTGAGCTCCTTCCTCGTCTTCTAATTTGGTTTTGCTCTTGGGTACCCTCAGGGTACCCTCAGGCTGCAGTGGCTCAAGTGGCTAAGACACTGACTGGGAGGCGGAATGTCAGCAGTTCAATTCCTGAGTACTGCAGGATGGAATGAGCTACCGTCTTTGTCCTAGCTCCTGCCAACCTAGCAGTTCGAAAGCAAGAAATTGCAAGTAGATAAATAGGGACCACTTCGGTGGGAAGGTAAACAGCACTCCGTGCGCTCCAGTGCCTAGTCATGCCTGCCACATGACCACGAAAACAGACAACGCTGGCTCTTTGGCTTTAAAACAGAGATGAGCACTGAACCCTAGAGTCAGATATGATTGGCAATGAAAACCTTTAAACCTACCCTCAGGAATGTCTGTTCTTGCCATAAAGCTCTTCCTGGATTTGAGCTGGCAGACTTGAGGCTCAGATCCTTTCAGAAGATGTTGAGGGTCATTCATTCTCTTGCTTAGTTGTCTCAGCATCTGCTGCTACTTCTCTCCCTATCTTAGGTCTGTGGTGATGAACCTTGGCACTCCAGATGTTCTTGTACTTCAATTCCCAGAAGCCCAAGCACCCTGCAAATCCACACAAATAGGTTTACTGTGATTCATCTGGCCCATACCACCCTTGTCACTTCCGGAAGTGGAAGTTAAACCCACCCGTATGGTTAAGACTCTTCTGAGTTAACCCTTCCTCCATACAGGTGTGTTTTACTTCCGTTTCCAGGAGCTACGAGGGCAGCGCAGGCCAGATGAATCACAGTAAACCCACTCGTGTGGATTCACAGGGTGCTTTGACTTCTGAGAATTGAAGTCCAAGAACATCTTGAGTGCCAAGGTTTGCCATCGCAGTCTTAGGTGCAGCAATACCAACAAGAGAGTATATTTTCTCAACTGGTGTAGATTTGAGGCATCCTGTCACTCTACGCATTCATTAACAATGATGTCAACTTGTTTTGTGTGTGTGGATGTGCAAGGATGGGAGAGAGACCCCAGGGGTAGTCTTTGCACCTCCTGTAGAAAGGAGGCAGAGGTGGCATACCCCATCCCCGGTTAACATTTGTAATCAGAACATATGTCCCTGCCAGTATTGTGAGAGATGCACCTTCTCCTGCAAGGCCTGGTCAGCCAGTGGTGAGGGATGACATCTAGGGGACCCCCTTCACCTATTCTGGTATAGAAGCAGGCAGGCCGCCTTATTGGTGGACAGAAAGGACCATCAACCGCTCCCTTCTGTTGGAGCCGTGTCAGTAACAGTTTGGCATGCTTTCTTGGCAGGAAGGAGCAGCTTCTACAGAGAGCTGGCTCTGTGGGTCTGTTGCAGCAAAGCTACACTGAAAAGAGTCTTGGGACATGGTTGAGAAGATTGGTTTAGGGCAGGAATGTGGAACTTGTGGTTAGGCCTGGCCTGCGAGGTCTTTTGGAATTGCCACTTCCATCATCCTCCAGGCAGCTGGTCTGTATTATGCTGAGTGGAGCAGATGGGAGTCACAGCCCAACAATATGTGAGGCCGACAGATCCCTTCTAGCTGGATTATAGTCTAGCTGGGGTTACACAGAAAGAGCCTCCTTGAAGATTGTGATTTTTTTGAACCACAATTGGGCATACCCCGACCAATGACCACCTTGTGCCAGCTAATTTTTCTCACAGTAGGTCAGGCAGAAGAAACTAAGCAATGAATTCACCAAAAGGTGGATTCATTTTGGCAGTTTCACACTTGATCTAGTTATGGAAGAAGAAATGGCAGACGCCTCCTCCCTTCTTGGTACACTTCACTTAGGTCAGACTACAACTCCCATCACCTAGCCGGTGTGACTGTGCCAGCCAATTAGAACAACACTTGCTTAAGGAAAGTGTATGGACTAGCTGCACCTCAAGAAATGGCTGCCTTGTACAAAAGCTGATGTCATGTTGAATCATTACATTGCACAGAAATATCCTTCTGTTCTTACTTGGGAATCAGGTCCAGAGAACTTAATAGGCCTTGTAACCAAGTATTGTAGGTGTGTCCAGGCTTGCACAATCTGCTCTTTTTGAAAATTAATGGCATTTTATTCCTTCAGGGATTTTGGAGGAGTTTTGGAAGTGTTGTGATCATATTTTTCACTTCTTGCCTCTGACAGAAGAATCTGCAGCGTTTTTTTCCTCTTGTATAACTATGTAGCCCAGGGATTCTCAACCTATGGCCCACAGGTCGGACCTGGCCTGTGACACCATTTCATGTGGCGCACATCGCTGCCTCTGAAAGCAATAGCTGAAGCATTTACGACATCCGTAATTGCACCTGTGGCTGTCATAAACATGTTTAAGACAAGAAAGAACCACCAGTGTGGACCACTCTGCTGTCTGGAGGGGGCATGGTCTGGCCTGTGGCTTAAAAAGGTTGAGAACCCCTGATGTAGCCTGACATGCAGTCATCCAGGCTACAGGTGATTTGCTGCTCATCCTTGAATTTCTATGTAGGGGGGAAAAAAGATACATCTGCTGAATTTCTGCCTAATGTGTAACTGTTAACAGTGGTTGCTACACCATGTAGCATTTGAGTGGTAGTTCTGTTGTAGAACAGTGTCGTTTCAGGCTAAAATACTTCATATGTTGTGTTAGAAAAGGCTTAAGTATTAGTAAATCTGGTAGTAATACTGTTGGCAAGGACTGCATGTTGTGTCTATGTTTTGTTGAAGAACTGGGTGCTGTGATTTGGAGACAGCTGTATATTGTGGAGAGATGTTTGTGATGTTAAACTGTCAGATGGTACTAGCGAAAGCCCAACCCTGTAATTTGTAGGATTTTAGAAGACAACACTATAAGCACACAGCCCTCTTCTGTGAAAGATGTATCCTGCATACCCTGCTCATGTAGTGCCCAGAACTAAACGTTTTTACAGTGGCCAAATATCTTTTGCAAGGAAATGAAGTCAAGTATCTTATGCTTCCAGTCATGACCATGTTGGACATGCTTGTACAGTACTTGATATATACATCTCATCTGGGTGAACTCTTGTTGTGATTAAGACCTATACATTTAACGCTCCTGGGTAATTGTCTCCTGTAGAAGACATTGTGAAATACTGTAGCTTTGCCGTATAGAGGATTAGGTGTACTCTGTGTTCAAATGTAACCCATGGTTAAAAGGAAATGTTACTCTGAGATCAATGCACAAGATGGTTTTGTTCATATACAGTATGTATCAACTACCCATAGGAATTTAGGGAGATTGTTTTTAATTTAATTTAATTTTTAGATTTATGTGCCACCCATTTAGGCAAGCCCGACTCAGGGCGGCTCACATACAATAAAAACCCACCCACCCCATCCCTAACATACTCACCCATCCCATCCCTAAAAACATAAACCCACCCTATACTTAAAAAAGGAAGAAAGAGAGGATTCTGCTTATTAAATAAGCCAGTGGGCAGGGGTCACACCTCCATCAAGTCCCCATACCTGCCATGCCAGCCACGTTTTAAGACCCTTCCTAAAGGGCAGCAATGTAATTCTGTTGGCAGGAGGTTCCAGAGGGCCGGTGCAGACACGGAGAAGGCCCTCCTCCTTGTGCTAGAGAGACGGGCCCCTCTAGCAGACAGTACAACAAGAGAGCCCCTCCAGTCTGCTCTAGTTGTTACATATTTATTTATTTATTATATTTATAAGCCAACCTTCTTCTTTAAGGAAACAGGAGAGTGATTCTTCTTCTTCTTCCTCCTCCTCCTCCTCCATGTCTAGGCCAGACAGGAAACTGCCAAAATGAAGGCACCTTTTGGTGAGTTCATTCTGCAGTTTCTTTGCCTGACCTAGTGTGAGAAAGATTAACCAGCAACACAAGGTACACCTGATTGTGTACCAGAGTAACCTGATTGTGGTTCAAGAATACCACAATCTTTGAGGAGGCTGTTTCTCTGTAATCCAGGAGGGTGATAAAACTAGTCCTCATCTCCATTTTTTTTTTCATCACAGCAAGCCTCTGAGGCAAGATACACTTGAGAGGTAATATGTAGCACAGGATCGATTAGCCTGGGTGGAGTTTTGAACCAGCATCATCCAAGTTCCTGTCTTTCAATCACTACATCACACCATCTCCAGCTAGCTCCACTTTACCACTTTACTCTTGCCATCTCCCATCATATTCCTTCGATGTTTGTTGCATCTCTGCTACTCCAGGGAGTCTGCTTAAAAATCTCTCCATCTGCTCACAAGGCTGTTGGATCCACCAGACATGTCTGCCATCTCCTTCAAAGCTTCAGCATGGAGCTGTTGGGGCTTTTCAGTAAGACACTTCTTATCTCATGAGAGTTTTGCTTCTTCCCAGAGGTGTTGCAGGTGAACAGAAAGAACAGGTTTTGCACAAAAGGAAGATGGGTGGCAGTTTTTGCACAATCCAAGCATCAGCTCAAGATAGTGTGATGTTGCTGATCAGTGATTTGTTGTATCTTCCACACAAGCATCTGCAAAATACTTTGAGCTGTTACTGATGACTGTTTACTGTAGCTGATGCACAAACAGGGATCTCTGTTTTGCATACAGGATAATTCATATTTCATGTCTCCACATGCTAACTTTAACAGCACAGCTGGGTAATTTTAGATCTTGGATGTAATGGTTTTATAGGGAGGCCTCTTTAGAGAGATTATTTCACTTTCTTCAAAACGTGGCAAGCCAGCAGTTCTGCTGCGTTTGGGGCCTCTCCTTTTTATTTTTTATTTTTCACTTTAGTCCCCACCGTTAAAGCTCCTAACTTGACAACACCATTGCTTTTTTCCTCCACTGCAGTAGTTGCTGTGTGCCTTCTATATCCATTAGTGAGTATGGAAGACAATATGTCTTCACTTGCTTACTTTCAAAGGCATAGACAGCTCTTTGGTTACATAGTGAGGGATGTGTGCTGATAATGCACTTCATATAAAGCATACCTCTTGACAGCTGACATGTAAAGCACTTAATGATTGAGATGTGAGTATAATCTTCAGAGAACTGTAATATACTTAATCCATGCACATTTACAAACTTGCAGGGAAAAACACCTCTGGAAAGTGAATGCCAGTTCTCTGTAGTAATCAAGCAGTTTCTTTTTGTAGTTGTCTTAAAGTTTTCATCCAGCTTTCTTGATATTTCTTGTTCCTGGGTCTTGGAGATCATTAAACTGAGGTGTTTATTTTTGATGCATTGATGGATAGAGAGATCATTATTTTAGAGTTCACTTTTTCACAGACTCCCGCTAAACTCCAAGTCTTAATCTGTTAAATTGAAATAGCCTCAGATTCTGTGATTAACATCATGTTCTTTGTTGAACTTCTATCCTCTTCCATCTCCCCCCATCCCCTGACCCCAGTCCCTAGATATCTCTATGTGAGACACAAGGAAGTATGCTCAGTGGTGGGCTCATTTTTTCCTATCACACTGTGGGTGTGGTATGGTGGGCGTGGCCAGGTGAACAGCCCCGCATTTCACCCGTATTAGGACTACTTTATTTCAAAACTTGGATGGGTGGAGCCAGCCAGAATTCCTGCTACCAGTTCTGGCAAACTGGTGCAAACCTGCTGATGCCCATCACTGAGTATACTGTATGTAGACTGTTCATAAGTTTTTAAACATACACATTTAGGGGTGTAATATGGGAGAATGAGAGAGATATAAGAATCATTTTTAATGTGTAGTTTCCAATATATGTGCATTGTATGAAGGAGAGGACTGCTGATGGCAGGGGAGTTGGTGGAGGAAGTTTTTGACATACTTTTTTTGTGTGTGTAGGTATGTCTGGAGGTACCCAGTGTAGTGTTGTCAATTGAGTGATACACTAGGGAAGGAGTTCTCAACCTTTTAAAGCCAGGGGCCGGGTCACGCTCCCTCAGACAGCTTCGGGAGCCGGACGGCCATTTTGCACTTCCTACACTACATGGCACTTTCTGTTGTGGTGGAGACGGTGTGTGTGTGTGTGTGTGTGTGTGGGGGGGGGACACATGAAATGGTGCCATGGGCTGCATTCGGCCCATGGGCCACAGGTTGAGAATCCCTGTACTAGGGCCTGGGGACTATTATTTGAATCTCCAGTTGGCCATTAAAGCTCCCTGGGGAAATGGAACCATTCCTTTTCTCACTTTCCTTGAAGGCCCTATTAGCCTTGATGTGTAGCTCATGTGAATCAGCCAAGACAGGTATGTCTGGGCTAAGAGGATAAAAAGCAGTTTTCTGGTCTTCCCTCCCTCCATGTGACTTCAGAAGTGCAACAAGAGTAAGTTGAGAGACAAAGAAAAAGAACTGCTGGACAATGACAAGACAGAGATACATGTGAGAAGAGGGATCTCTGGGCATGCTTTACAATAACATCTGCAGTGAACTTCACAGTGGAGTGTTTGGCTGACTAGTTCTGTTTTGTCTTTCACCCCTGTACATTTTTGTAGGTTTCTCATGTTTGGGCAGCAGATCATAGACACATACTTCAAAAACTTTCATTTTTCCACAGGAAATGGTAGAAGTGTAACTGGAGCTTTCTCTCTCTCTCTCTCTCTCTCTGTGTGTGTGTGTGTGTGTGTAAGAGAGAGAGAGGGGGGGGGGAGGAGGAGAAGAAGAACTTTGTTGTATATGCAGTGGTTTGGTTAGCTAGAACCTGCAGCTGTGAAACACAGTCTTTTTGCAGGGGAGACTTCATTCATGTTACTGCTTGTTTTCTGATAGCTTGAGGCAGTGGATACAACAGAAATGATACATCAGCTTCTCTAGGATAGATCTGTTTTGTTTTAAATAAAGGATCTAACTAACCAAATTGCTCCGCCTCATCTCCTTCTCACTAGTGAATCCAGAGATCCTGAGCTTGGAGAAGGCATTACGCTGTTCAGATAAACAAGCTGTGAGCACAGGCTTAAGGAAGAATGAAAGGAGAAGCCAAACTGCAGGCTGCAGGACTGTTTTAACATTCAACGGGATCAGGCTCTGTTTGCGGTTATTATGTCCCTCTCCATCGCCAAGAGATGTACAGGCTGGTTATGAGCTCAGTGGTGAAACCAAAATCAAAACAAGCTGAGGCACAGAATACTGGAATTGAGGGAACTTGAATGGAAGCAGCTATCTGGTCTCTCCCTTATTTTGTTAGCTTAAAGAGAATGTTGTATTACCTGTTATTTTAAGACACATCTTTAGTACACAAAAAAGGTTATAGAATACTGTAGTTACTCATATTTCACACTGCATGTTGTATTTGCTTGCTTTTCTATCTTTTGCTCTATTATATTTGGACCCATTTTAGTGAGGATTTGTGTGGTTATGTATAGAGTCTGCAAGCTAAGTAACAAATTCTAAGTCTGTGCTCTTGCATTTGTTCTCATTCATCCTTCTCTGCCTTTGCCCCTCCCCATTTTCTTTCCCATTATAGTCTTCTCCATTGCTTAAATCCGGTGAAAGCTCTTTGTGGAATTTGATGGAGCATTGAAATATTGTTTATCTTCTATTTGTTGTAAAAACACTAGGTGCATACAGAACCATTTCACTACCTAAGCCAGGGGTGCTCAATTTTTTCAGGCTGTGGGCCGGTCATGTGGTTGAGTGGGCTGGTCATGTGGTTCCTCCCAGCAGAAGCAGAAGTAAAATGCTCCCGCATATGTGCAAAACACTGCCATAAATGCACCCGCAGCTGTCATAAATGTGTTTACAACAACTGTGGGTACTTTACAGCAGCGTTTTGCGCAGGCAGATTTACTTCTGGAAGCGGCGAGGGCAGCATGGGCTGGATTGTTAGGTGTTGTGGGCCAGATATGGGCCATGGGCTGTAGTTTGGCTACCCCTGGCCTAAGCAATCAATGTATAAACCACTCCACAACTCCATTTCACTCCCCTAACATTTTGTCACACTCCAAGTCAAGAACCAGAGCACCATTCGTATGGGTTCTAGCATAGTTCACAATATATATGTTGGAGTTCTGACAGCCAAGAACTAGACAAGCAGTGACCTAGGACACAATTATATGGAGAGGAACTGTGTTTCTCATGTAAGAAACCACTTCTGCCAATGCAATACCATTCAGTCCTCTTTGACCACAGCTCTCACCCTCAGCAAGAAGGATTGCAGTTTTAGTCTAACATACAGTACCTGAAAGGCACCAAAGCAGCAAAGGATCATTATAACAAAGATTATTTGTATTATTCAGTCCATGCTTTCAGGCAGTGGACTTTCCATTGAAAGTTTGTGTGTGTGTGTGTGTGTGTGTGTGTGTGTGTGTGTGTGTGTGTGTGTGTGTGTGTGTGTGTGTGTGTGTGTGTGTGTGTGTGTGTGTGTTGCAGAACAAAACTTGCTCACTGTTCCAGATGCAATAATGTTGGATGGCACTAACTGAACATGGCTACAGTGATAGAAGGGAGAAGGAGGAGCAGGACAGAAGGACTAAACCTCCCAACAAATTTGAAACAATTGTCAATACCTGTACAGTACTAAATAATAAGAATAAACTGTTTCTATTGATTGCCATAGACGTGACTGTACTCTGTGCATCTACCCCAACCTAGTGCTTTCAAGATATTTCGCACTACAGTTGCCTTTATTCTTGACTGTTAGCCATGCAGAATGAAGATGTATGAGAGTTGCAGTCCAAAACATTTAGAGAATCACTAGCGTGGAGAAGGTTGCCTAGCTGCAACTGAACTGCTGCTGTCTCATACATTGTATTTGTTTATGGCTATCTGGTATTCAACAAACAACTAACTGTTCATGGTCAACTTCCAGCAGTATTCACCATTTATCCCCCTTCATGTCTGTATGTCTGAGGAGCCTCCTCTCTCAATGTTCCTCTGGAGATACAATGAAAAGGCAAGATTCCAAATGTGGAGAAATAAGGGACACAACTTACAGGTAATTAGCCTTTTAATAGGTCTGCAGCATGCCGAAAGGGAGCTGATGTGGATTTGTACAGCATATGCTTAGCATATGGAAGCTTCGTTCTCTGGCATCTCAAGACTGGCTAAGAGTTCTACCTAAAACCCTACAGAGCTGCGGTCAGTCAGTGATGATTTTACTAACCAGCATGGATCAATGGTTTGATATACAGTAACTTCATCACACTGTACCCACATACCTTCTCAAGGGAAGTTTAATTCTAGGCAACCTAGGATTGACCCTACCACAAAGGAAATCCAGGCAGTCGAGTCAGGCAGCTGATGCCCAGTGCTGTGGAAAAAGTAGCATAAATAGTCCCTGACTATTTCTCTCCATTGGTGACCTGCTTGCTGTTTTCACACATGGTAGTGGAAAATGTTAAGTGCCACCACTGTGAAAGTAAGATTAAAATGCCTCTCCAGTCAGCTTTTGTGGGTGGAAGGGCTGAGGATGCCATCTTTTCCTTTACTTTGGAAATGCCATTGGGTAGCCCTATCAGTTTCTTGCCTGACTGTTGTGGAAATAGAGTGTAGTGTGGTTATCAATGGTATGTGAGATACAGCAGTGTATATTCTTTTTACTACACTTGTTAGGGAAAACTGTACCCATCTCCCACAGATGTAGCCAAGTCTAACCTATTTCCATATGCTATGACCACTCTTGTCTTTCTCAATTTATTCTTGAGTTCAAGAACCCTGAGAGTGTGGTCTGAGGAAACTTCCTGTACTGTTGGTCCTCACTAATCTTCTACTAGTTCCTCTTCTACTAGAGGTTGTGTATCTTTTTGGCTATCCAGACTTTGGATGTGGTAGCTGTAAACAGTGATTCATGCCACATCCAAACCAGTTCCCCAGGTTCTTCAGACAGTAAGCTCTTTTTATTCTTGTACATTCTTTCCCATTTATTTTTAATGCACCTTTCCTTTTTCATCACATGACCATGATTTCTCACTTTCTTAATTTCATATGCTTTATGTTTTCTTAATCTTCAGTCATTTAATTTAGTACTCTTTTGTAGATCCCTTTCTCACTCCAAGAAATTCTTAGCATCTATGGTGCTAATGGGGGATACATGTATCCTCTAAGTCAGGGGTCAGCAAACTTGGCTCTCCAGATGTTCTTGGACTTCAGCTCCCAGAAGACCTGATCAGTAGGTATACTGTCTTGGACTTCTGGAAATTGAAGTCCAAAAACACCTGGAGAGCCAAGTGTGCTGACTCCTGCTCGAAGTGAAGGAGCAAGGTGGAATGCATTGAATATGGTACTTAGTTAGAGGATGCATCTGGAAACAGGCCTGGGAGGTTAAGCTGTCCGATAGAAGAAGGGAACACAACCTGGTGAAACGGAGTACAATTTGTTGTCCAGTCATGCTGGTTGACTTGTCACATGGCCAAGGTAAAGAAAAAAAGAAAGAAATGGACAGGTTGTGACAAAATGATAGCAGGAATGGGAGGGAAGAAGAACGAGTGGTTTTGATGAGTGCTCCCAGGAAAAGCTGCTTTTGTTGTGCAATTGCCCAACCTCATTTGTGTAGTTTTCTTTTAAGGAGTCTAGAATGCTGATCTCAAATTTGTAGATCCTTTATGTTTTCCCACTGTTTTCCCCATCTTTTTTTTTAAACTATTAAGATCTGCCAAGGGAAGAGAAAACATAAAGAATTGGCACACATTATCTTTTGTATGTTAGGCCAGCAGTGGCTTTAGTAGTTAGGATGCTGAGCTTGATGATAGGATGGCCGGCAGATAAGCGGTTCAAGACCTGAGTACTACACGATGGAGGGAACTCCCATCTCTGTCCCAGCTCCTGCCAACCTAGCAGCTTGAAAGCAAGAAGTTGCAAATAGAGAAATAGGTACCGTTCCAGTGGAAATGTTAACAGCATTCCGTGCACTGAAATCTAGCCATGCCTGCCACATTCCATTGAAACATCTGCACACAAAGACAGCACTGGATCTTTGACTGTAAACAAAGATGACCACTGAACCCTAGAGTTGGATACAATTGGCTTTCGAGCAAGGGAGACCTTTACCTTTTATCTTTTGTATGTTAGATCTAGGAACCCTCTGCCAAATTCCATATCCACTAGCTGGAGAACATTTTTAATTTGGAGCACCCTGTATGTTATTCTGTTGACATCAATGGGACTTCACATCCAGAATTGTGCATGCAAACTTAATCTGTTTGGTGATTGAGCTTCAAGATTTAAGCATAGGATCCTTTTCAAGCTTGATTCAACAAATACAGAAAAACTGTCATTTACCTCTCTGCAATAGTAACATAGTTTCACCTCTACGGTAATTACAGGCCAGCTCTAATGTCTACTTCTGGCCTGAGTGTAACTGTTTCTGACCTAAATCTGTTTGCAAGTTTTTAGAGCAGAATTTAGAAAGTTGTTTCTAAAAATAATTAGTTACAGTTATAGTTTTAAGACCCCCTTAACAGGGAAATTACAAGACTAGAATGCAAGCGCGGCGCCAAAATGGCCGCCGCGCCCTTTGCGGGCCCCCCCCCACAGGACAGAGAATCCGGGTAGTTAGGGGCGTGGCCAGCTCCCTTATAAAAGGGGTGGCCACGAGGCAGCCGAGCTGCCATTTTACCTCAGCGACGGAGCGGAGAAGTTTTTTCCCCCGTCGCTCTGTCGGACCCCTGTGGCTCAGGGGATTAAGATCCTGAACTCGCTGCCTGGAGGGTCGGAGTTTGATTCCTGAGCACTGCAAACGCTCTCGTGCTCCGGCTTTCCAGTCAGTGGGTGCTGAGCCCTGGATAGGGATCGTGTTGCTCTATACTCCTTGAATGGCTGGTGAGTGTACAAATAAAGCGACGGTGAGGAGGAGTTTTTTCCGTCGCTTTATTCCCTTCTGCCTCTTTGCAAGAGGCTTGAGTTGCCAGCCTTTGTTCGAGGCTTCCTTTCGGCTTTCCAGCCTATTGCCTTCAGAGCGCGGGGGAGCAGAGAAGTTTGCTCCGTCGCTCACTGATTTTTCCAACTTAGGGGTGCCCAAACTTTAAGTAGGACTGCAGTGTATCCAGTGCTACAGAAGCTGACTGGGTTGTTTAAGGTCAGTGTTTCAATTTCTGCGCATGCAGGACAGGATGAGCTCCCGTGCCGTGCCGTTTTCAACCCCAGGCCGGCCCTGCGGGGGATGCGGCCCTTGGCCCACGGCGGCCCGCCAGGGGCCGGGACAATTGGGGGGAGGGCCTGGTGCTGCCTCACAGCATGTTTTTGCCAATTAGGGGCTGGAATTTTGGGGCCTGGCTTATTCGGGCACAGGCTCTGAATTCAGGGCCTCTGGCACACTTCCCGTCGGGCCGTCCGGCCCGCCTGGCCCACCTACTGGGGGTTTACTGTGGCTGGGGGTGCCTGGTTGGCACGTTTGGCTGTACTGGAGGCATCCTTAGCAATCCAGTGGGTGGGGGGTCCTTTTCCGATCTACCGGGCCCTCCTGTCCGCCGGCTACTTCCACCGCTGTCACCCTGTAACAGGCGGCCGGCTGGGTCGGGCTTATGGAGACAGTCCAGCCTGTGCCTGCCGCTGCCTCGCAGCTCCCTGTTTGTCCGGTACAGCGATTGGAATGCGTTGGAGGTCGTCCTAGAGCTCGATTTCGGTCGCGAGCTCCGACGCCCACGGTGTGCCGGAACCCCCAGTGGGGGCGGCTCACGGGGGTGCAACTAGTGAGTATGGGGTCAAGTTGAATACGCCCACATCTCAGTCCACTTTCAGCGGGGTGGTTCAGTGCTCTTCGCCTTGCCAATTAGAGGCTAGTGGGGCATCACTTGTCATTCTATCCCAGTGCCCTTGGTTGCATTATGGCACGACCCTGGGGGTGGGGATTTCTGCCCCGGGGCAGTATGTGGCACTGCATGGGCTATCCAGGTCCCGCTGCGCATGCCTGGTCTACATTTTGTACCGACAACGGCCTTCCCGATGATTGGCTAGCCACCACGCACGTCGTGGTTGGCTTATGGAAAAACAGAATTCCGTACAAGAGTGCCCCTACACCCGGAGATGAAGTGGGATGAGCCCTGTCAGAAGCTGTGGCTTCTGTACATGACCCCACGCGCACTGCGCCTAGGGAGATGTATCATTGTGGAATTGCGGTCCAGCGAGCTGCTCCAGCGCAGGCACCCCGCCAAGTGGCGGGGCAGGGGGTTACAGCCCGCCTGCTGTGCTGGACCTTCTCGGACAATGGCTCCTGCAATGGGAAGAATTGCAAATACAGACAGGAGTGTCCCACCTGTGTTGGCCCCCACGCGGCCTCTGCCTGTCCCAGGCCTAGAGGGATGCGGGGCAGAGGGTGGGGCAGACAGGGGGCTGGCAAGACTGCCGCAGATGGATCTAGTCCACCGAAGGGCTCCCTCCCCAATTAAGGTGGACGTGTTGGAGAGTTGGCTCACATTGTACCCGAAGGGAGAGGATGCGAGTTATCTCCTTCAGGGTTCTAGGCAGGGGTTCCGGATCCCTTTCATGGGTAATAGGTCCCCTCAGGATGCCCCCAGTCTTTTATCCCTTAGGGGGAGGGAGGAGGTGGCTGCTGCCAGCTTTCACAAGAGGGTCTATGCGGGCAGGGTCGTTGGACCTGTCCCTGCACCCCCGTCCTGGGGAGCATATTATTTCAATGATGCCATGCCTTTTGGCTAGTCCATGGGGGCTCGGTATTCGAGCGTTTCACCACTTTCCTAGAGTGGGCTTTTGTCCGCAGGTCAGGGTCCCGGTCTGTAGCCCATTCCCTGGATGGTTTTATTCGGGGCTGAACGGGGCTGGGACACGTATACACGTCTCCTCAACACATTTCAGACGCTAATGGAGGAACTTGGTGTCCCTTTAGCGCCCGAAAAGACCGAGGGCCCATCTCCACGGCTAGTATTCCTGGGGTGGAGAGTTACACGGTAGCGCAGGATTCTAGGTTGCAGCGGGATAAGGTGTCAAGGCTAGTGGCCCTTGTCTTGGTCTTGCTGGCCGAGCGCGTGGCATCACTGAGGGAACTTCTGGTGCTACATGGTCACCCCAGCTTTGCTGGCAGGGTCGTCGCACCGGGCAGGGCATTTGCTCTGCGCTGGTGCGACGCCATGGCGGGATTATCCAGGCCCCACCACAGGCTCAGATTTACCCGGGGTATCGGGGCAGACGTGCTTGTCTGGCCATAGGTCCAGAGGCAGTTCAACGGGGTGTCATTTTGGGGTCTGATCTCCTGGCTCCCCCTTGCTTTCAGATGCAGTCCGATACCTTAGGATTCCTGGGTTTATGGATGTACTTCCATTGGAAGTGGGCCTATGGTGGGTGGCCACCATCCTGGGCAGGCAAGGGTCGCCTGCAGGGTCTCACGTATCTGGAATGTTTACCTACCCTGGGTGCTTTGATGCTATGGGGCAAGGAGTGGGCCAACTCGGTTGTGCAATTTTGGCATGGCAACGCGGCTGTTGTCCGCATCGTCACTCCACAGATTTCCAAATCGCCCGGGGTCATGGAGCTGGTTTGTGTTATGCAACCTGCGCCTCAACGTTCCCTTCAGGGCCAGGCATGTCCCAAGGGTTGATAATGATATTACTGCTGCTTTGTCCTACCTGCAGATCTCCCGGTTCCATGCCTCGGCCCCCGGATGCGGAGGAATTTCCCTCGCCACTCCCGGACGAGAGATGGAATGTTGGCAAGTAGAGGTGAACCGGGCGATTAGCCTGTCAATAGCGCCATGCATAGTAAGGCGTATTACCACGCATTTGGTTCCTTCAGAGTATTATGTACCCGATTTCGATTGCCAGGAACCTGGCCGAGCCCAGTGACCCATGTTCTGCGGTTCATGGTTTACCTGTATGCCCAGGGCCTTGCACCACGCACCATAGCATCTCAGCTGTCGGGTTGGCTTTATGGCCAAAGTGGGAGGTTGTGTGACAGCACCAATGACTTCCGGGTGAGACATGTTTGGAGGGGTGGGTGCGCGTGCGCGGGCGTTTCCCGGGCGACCGCCACCCCATTTACCCAGGGGTTTTTTACCCAAGTGGCCCGGGGCTGGCCTGGCCTCTGTTTTGATAAATGAGGCAGCCCATTTCCTGCGGCTACTACGGTGGCCTTTTTGGAGGCGCTCCGCATCAGCGAGCTTGAGATGCTGAATAAGGCGGATGCAAGATTTTACCAGGGTTTTACCCAATTGGCCCGGGGCTGGCCTGGCCTCAGTTTTGATAAATGAGGCAGCCCACTTCATGCGGCTACAATGGTGGCCTTTTTGGAGCCCTCCGCATCGGCGAGCTTGAGATGCTGAGTAAGGCGGATGCAAGATTTCCCCAGGGTTTTCACCCAATTGGCCCGGGGCTGGCCTGGCCTCTGTTTTGGAAATGAGGCAGCCCACTTCATGCGGCTACAACGGTGGCCTTTTTGGAGCGCTCCGCATCAGCGAACTCGTGATGCTGTCTAAGGCGGATGCAAGTGGTAGGGCACTGGAACTCGAAGATGTCTACGTAGCCAAAGACTGGGCCCAGTTGAGGATACGCTCCTCTAAAACAGATCAGCATGGCGTAGGCAGTGGTGTAAGACTGCTACGTTGTTCTTTGGCAGACATCTGTCCGGTTGGTGCCCTACAGGAATTCCTGGCACTGCGTGGCATGCACCACGGCCCGTTTTTCTGTCACCAAGATGGGTCTCCCCTTACTAAATTTCAGTTTTGGAAGGTGACAGCCAGAGCCCTCACCAGGGTGGGCCTACCAGGTGCCCGTTATGGCACACATTCGTTCCGGATTGGTGCAGCCTCTACAGCAGCTGCTTTTGGGTACTCTGGGGCTGACATACGCAGCATGGGGAGGTGGGGCTCGCAATGTTTTCAGTTTTATGTGCGCCCACTCCCGCCATGAGTACCAATCCAGTCACCTTACCGCCTTTTTTCTCAATTTTCTTACAGACCCTGGGTGTCGTATTACACCGGTGACAGTATGGCTGGTGGGCCACAGCTATGTGCGCAGGGCAGCGCGTTACGCTGCGGCGACAGAGTGGACCCCGACTGGGACTGGGTGACCACGCCAGTCTCGCAGGGCATGGTAAGCCTGGGATGTTATGGCGGGAGCTGCGGCCTTTCCTTTTTTCTGGCCTGGGTGCTGACCCGCCTGACATTCTAATCATACGCCTGGGGGGCAATGATTTGGGCCAGGTCACCGGCTTGTCGCTCAAGCATGCGATTTGCGAGGAACTCGCCTACTTGCATTATGTCTGGCCTGCCACAACCCTGGTTTGGTCGGACATTGTCCCGTGCCATTCTTACAGAGGGGGCGTTAACCTCCTGGCCCTTGACCGCGCTAGGTGCGCGGTCAATAAGGCGGTGGCGCGTTTTCTTACCACCAGGGCTTGGGGACGGGTCAGTCATCACCCCGATATTAGTCTACAAAATTATGACTTGTACGCAGGGGATGGGGTCCATCTGTCGCGAGGAGGTATGGACCTCCTGTTGGGCGATTGGCGAGCAGGCCTGTTGACCGAGCTGACGGTCTGGGGGGGGGGGCGTCAGGTCTTCTTTGAAGCCCCTCCGTGTGGCGGGTAGCACTGGTAAGGTAAACAGTATGACCCACAAGTATCCGGCAGGTTCGCAATTGACTGGACAACACTAGACAGGAATAAATTAGTTAAACGTTGTCCGGTCAACGACGAACCAGGCGATGGGGTGATGACGATTGCTAACCAGCATGCATCACCCCTGTGATTTCACGGATACGCGTCAGAGGGTGGGGTCATGAGTTAGTTATTGACTACGGTCAATAATTTGTTTGTTGTCAACAAACAAATTGATACAAATCGATACATTGTAACCAATTGCCGTTGGCAATTTTGGGGTGGTACCTTACCAGTGTTACTTCGGCCTGCTTGCCTTAGGAATTATGATTGGTCGTTTTACCAATACAAATTTATAATTCGGACTAGGGCATTGAATCAATAAATGTGGCCCTATGCTGTTATCCACTTTCAATGTTGTCTGTGTCCGTTATTGGGGGGGTGCGCCTGCAATGCAAGCGCGGCGCCAAAATGGCCGCCGCGCCCTTTGCGGGCCCCCCCCCACAGGACAGAGAATCCGGGTAGTTAGGGGCGTGGCCAGCTCCCTTATAAAAGGGGTGGCCACGAGGCAGCCGAGCTGCCATTTTACCTCAGCGACGGAGCGGAGAAGTTTTTTCCCCTCCACCCCCTCCCTAGTTAACAGTGTGATATTATGGTCGCTTCGGGGCCGGGTGGGAATTTTTGGTTGGGACCCATATTGGCTTCCGGGTCCTGGCTTTTTTGCCCATCCCACACTGTTGCTATGGTTTGATATAGGGGTCTTTCTGTGTTCCTACTGTTGACTTTGGTCACATTGGCGGGTAGCACTGGTAAGGTAAACAGTATGACCCACAAGTATCCGGCAGGTTCGCAATTGACTGGACAACACTAGACAGGAATAAATTAGTTAAACGTTGTCCGGTCAACGACGAACCAGGCGATGGGGTGATGACGATTGCTAACCAGCATGCATCACCCCTGTGATTTCACGGATACGCGTCAGAGGGTGGGGTCATGAGTTAGTTATTGACTACGGTCAATAATTTGTTTGTTGTCAACAAACAAATTGATACAAATCGATACATTGTAACCAATTGCCGTTGGCAATTTTGGGGTGGTACCTTACCAGTGTTACTTCGGCCTGCTTGCCTTAGGAATTATGATTGGTCGTTTTACCAATACAAATTTATAATTCGGACTAGGGCATTGAATCAATAAATGTGGCCCTATGCTGTTATCCACTTTCAATGTTGTCTGTGTCCGTTATTGGGGGGGTGCGCCTGCAATTCAGAGAGAGACAGCGGAGATAAAATATATACATATGCTGGACACCCATCTTAAAGGTTTTAAATATTAGCCAGGGATTTCTGGGACATTATCAAATTTAAAAATGCCACAAATTATATTCACCTTGCAGAACAGACTTAAAAGTGTGGGGAGGAGGGGGGCGATGTCTTTCAGGGCAGTTGACCCCTAGCTGTGCCTACCCTATAAAGCTTCCTCAATCCATTAGGAGAATTGTAATGTCAAAAGGTTTATTTTAGAAACCTAACTCTTCAAACTGACTTCCACCAGATATTTTCTGCTGTAAAACTTTTTATTACTAGTTGTAAATAACTCATTGATTTTCATGTCCAATCAACTTTGCCCAGCCACTCTGGGTCTCCATACCAGATATGTATAAATGTATACCATGATATCCACTCTTATATCTGATGAAGTGGACTTGGTCCACAAAAAACAATATTAAAATACAGGAGTTAGTCTTTAAGGTGCCACAGTTTTTTGTCTTTTTGTTTTGTTTTGTTTACTCTCTGATAACCTTAAAAAGAGTGTCAGATGGCATTATACAGTGGAACCTCATATAACAATTGCCCCATATAGCAACGAAATTGCATAACAATTAGGTTTTTTTTTGGGGGGGGGGGAAATTGTAAAACAATTTTTCAATAGGAAAAACCACTTAGAAAAATAAATTGTTGTATGATGCATCCTATAGGGAACATTGCTATACGATGCATGTATCATATAGTAATTGTTTCATACAACAACGAGCCCAATGGAATGGATTAAAATTGTTGTATGAGGTACCACTGTACTTACAGTTTTATAGAATTACTATTTTGGCACTCTCAAATTAAAAACAGCTGATTTTAGTTAGTAATAATAATAATTTTGTGTCAGAAATTATTCTGGGTTGAAAGGATTTTTGTGGAAGAAACTCTGCTCAGGGAATGCCCAAATGAGGGTCCTTTCATGTTCCCACGAGCTCGGCACTCAACACATCATGCAGTATCCAGGTCTCAAACTGCTGACTTGCCAGCCTTCCAGCTAACAAGGCAAGCTACTTAACCACTGAGCCACTGCAGCCCCTTATTTGAGTTAATGAAAGACATTAACATCTGACCACTATTAGTTGCTAGTCTATGGTGAAAAACATATTTTATTTCAAAAGGTGGATTGTGGTATTAAAACAAATATCAAAAACTAAAACCACCCCATATTTACCATATAAAAATATATCAAATACCTTTGTTTTAGAGTTAAATTTTAGTGACTTCAGTTCATTTCAGGGTGATGCTACATTGTGCACCTCAGTCCTAATGTGTTCCTGCGGTGGGTTTCTACAAATAAAGGGGACAGAATTTGGCTCTTGGGTCTTAGTGGCAGCATTTCAAATTTGAGTGGGCCAGAAAATATATTGCTTAACATTTTCCAAGGTTGTCACATGCTTTTTTTAGAAGAACAGTTTGTTCATTTTGAAACACTTCTCTGTCAGTTCTCATTACACTTTCCATTTTGTTTCAGTGCCCTGAAAAAATATATATTTATTAGCTTCAACAACATATTAGATGCTATATGCCACATTTCATAGTGGTTTGCCAGCCATTTGGTCAGCTCTGTAAAAATATTTATGTCACTGTTGCCTTCATCCTAAATCAAGCCATCTGAGATGTATTCATTTGGAGTGCACGGAGATGATGATGGAATAGCTGTTGTTAATCTGCAGTTGGTTTATTGATGTTTGCTCTTCTTTCTACCCCATAATTTTCATGACATAAATAGGCTTACTTTAGGAAGAAGACTTGCTTAGACTAGTTTGACAGTGTGGCTTAAAGTTTGGAAAATGATATTAGGGCATGTTATGGACCCTTCATTACCCTTGTGTTAATTAACATTAAGCATTGCTAATTGAAGGTGAGCGGGATTGCTTATGGTGGATTTTTAGAAAGAAAACCTTCTGAAAGTGAAGATCAGATTGTAAATGAAATGAGCAAAGGACATTTTGTCTATCTACTTCAGCACTTTTGTAGATAGAAGAAAACTAGGGCATGGTGAGATAATAAGGACACTGTCATTACTTAAACCTGTAAGCGTAAAACTAACATTGAGAGGTAACAAGTAATTTATGACTATAATCCTCCAGTGTGTGCTTGTTCCTGTCTTTTCAACTTCCATAGTGGGCTCCTTCCAGGTACAATAGTTTGGAAGATTTGTTGAAGTTTAGCACAAAGAACAGAGAGAAGTTATGAAAGCGTTTTGTTAGTTTAAAACAGGGGTTCGCAACCTATGGCTCGTGGGCACCATTTCTTGTGACCCACCACCTTCATTCCCACCGCTGCCATCAGAAGTGGTGGAAAAAGCTGAAAATGTGCTGTAAATGCACCCATGGCTGTTGTAAACATGTTTCTGACACGGTTTACGCCGCGGACACAGTTTGTGGCAGTGTTTATGGCGAGGGGGGGAGCGTGTCTGGCCCACTCAGCTGTCTGAGGGGGTGTGGTCCGCCTGTGGTGGGAAAACATTGAAAACCCCTGGCTTAAAAGGATGAAAAATTTTCAAGTAGAAGTCAGAACAGCAATTTTCCATAAAGAAAGCGGCTGACGACCTCCTCGCCGTCGCTGCCTTCCGTAGACGACTTTGAGGCCCGTCGAGTCGCGTGCACCGACTGTCCGGTCTTCCCGTGCACCGAATTTTCCGCCTTGCCGGCTCTAGGACGCCACTCACGCCACTGGTGCATCTCGTCCACTCCAGCATTCGTGGACTCTGCGGCTTCCGCGGCCTCTATGACCTCTGCCAGTGTGGGTGGCGGCTCCTTATTCATCAAGCTGCGCTGTACCTCCTTGTCTTTCAGGCCACACAACACGCCGTCCCTGAGGACCATCTCCAGGATATCGCCCCATTTACAGGGGGCGGCGGCTATCCTCATGGCGGCCACGAATGCCTCAACCGACTCATCCGGCGCTTGGACTCGCCTCCAAAACGCGCTCCGAGCGGGAAACATTGCCCTCGAGGGGCAGAACCGCTCTCGCAGCAGTTTCATGATGTCGCTCGCCTTAAAGTCGCTCACCTTCTTCGGAGCGATTATGCCCACCAGCGTCCGCTTGGTTTCCATCCCGAGCATTCTGGTGAGGATGGCCCTCTTCCTCTCCTCGTCTTCTCCTTTGACTCTGAGTTCCACCAGGGCCGCCTGGAAATCCATCTCAAGCAGCTCCCAGTCTTGCGGTTTGGTGATGTTGAAACCGCTCTGTGCCCTGGCTGTTCCGTGGGGATCCATTATCCCACCTTCGTCGCCAATTTGGTGTATGCAAACCAAGACACAGGACACAGCCTCGGGCTGGGTTAACTCAGGTTTATTGCATCGTGGGCAGAGGGAACATGAGGTAATGGCGGATCGATAGCTCTTTATATACAGCAGTAATACATTTGAACGTGGTGCCATGGTAGCCCATTGGCTACTGTCTGCGTGACGTCATTGCAGGTCACGCCCTTCTTGTCCGGGTGTAGGTGGTGGCGGGAAAACTTCCCGCGCTGTTGCCTTTGATGAGTTCGGACCAAGAGAGCTTGGACGCTCGCTGCTGCCAGCTGGTGGTCATTAGCTCGCGTCCTATTACAGGGTTTATATGATACAGCTGAAGGTTACATTGTTGCTATAGGCAAGGTTACATTGGCTCAGATACATTGTAATCCATGTGTACAATAAAACCATCAGAACACAACACCCCTCCCCCCTAGGACGAGACAAAGTCTCGAGCCCACACTTAAACACACTCCCCCCCCCCTTAGGAGACAAAGTCTCTCAGCCAAGATGGCTTATTTCGAACACGCTGGGGTCTCGATGCGGGCTGCCTCTCCCCGGGTTTGCTACCTTCTCTTTGTCCCCTGGTTTCCTGTACGTCCCGTAGCGTGGACCTCAACGCTTTAAGCTTGGGCCGCACGTGGGGGTCGATTTTCAGGAACTCTTTCTGGGGAATTATGGAATAGGAGGACCCCGAGTCAATTTCCATCTTAATAGGGGCCCCTTGTACTAATACCTCAACGAAGTAATGGGACTGTCCCGCGGACACGCTGAACACTGGGGCGTCGTCCTCGCTGTCGTCCGAGACGCGGCCCACGCCGTCCTGCTTCCTCGTGGTCTGGGCGCCATCTTTGGGCCTCGCTGGACGGTCCGGTCTGGCCGCGCGGTCTTGTGACTGCCTCCGGCCCTCTTTCCGTTTTCTGCATGCCTTGGCGATGTGCCCCCGACGGCCGCAGGTGTAACACTCGGCCTTCCTGAACGGGCATCTCGCGCGCTCGTGGGCCGCTCCCGCCACCACCTACACCTTCGTCGCCAATTTGGTGTATGCAAACCAAGACACAGGACACAGCCTCGGGCTGGGTTAACTCAGGTTTATTGCATCGTGGACAGAGGGAACATGAGGTAATGGCGGATCGATAGCTCTTTATATACAGCAGTAATACATTTGAACGTGGTGCCATGGTAGCCCATTGGCTACTGTCTGCGTGACGTCATTGCAGGTCACGCCCTTCTTGTCCAGGTGTAGGTGGTGGCGGGAAAACTTCCCGCGCTGTTGCCTTTGATGAGTTCGGACCAAGAGAGCTTGGACGCTCGCTGCTGCCAGCTGGTGGTCATTAGCTCGCGTCCTATTACAGGGTTTATATGATACAGCTGAAGGTTACATTGTTGCTATAGGCAAGGTTACATTGGCTCAGATACATTGTAATCCATGTGTACAATAAAACCATCAGAACACAACAAAAGCAATAATATTTACAAAGCTCAAATCAGTTTTTACATACAGAAACTTTTCCATGCAAAGCAGACTGTGATTCGTTTCTCACCAAAGCTGCCAAGAGATAAGATCCTAAACAAACTAAATTGACTGTTTAAATGAAATTTCCATGGCACGCAAAACCAAGACCCATTGAAATGTAATCTAGCACCATCTAAACACTTGCCAAACCTGACTTTTAGAAGCAGTCCTAAAAGTTCTGTATGATATGGCAGCAAACCTTGCAAATCAAAATGTGAATAAAAGAAATACTAAAATATTATACAGTATCATCTTAATCCTATGCAAGGATGCAAATAACTCATTCCCGTCAGTACACATATGTGGATCCCATTTGGGAGATCCAGGAAAGGCTTAGTAGGAGAATCAGTGGAGAGAAGGATGGGTCAGGGAGAGAGATAATCTTTCCTTAAGAATGGAAAGGAATCAGGAATCAAGATTTAGGGGAGAAAGCTTCTTTTTTGAGGACACAGTGGCTTTTCATTTCACTGACACCCCAAAATGTTTCCTGATTGGTCCTGGTTATTTCTTCCTCAGTCGCCAACCACAAAATGGTTCTTCCTTGAGAAAAAACATAGTAGGGTCAAAGCTTGTGGAGATAGTTCTTTGTTGACCCTACTACTAGATCTCACATAAGGAACATCCCAGGATCATGGGTGCATTATGCATTCATTTCCATAGTAGCCCATTTTCCAGCCTGAATGAAGCTTTGTAAGCAGAATGAAATTGTTTCCAGCATCCCTTTCCCCAGGCAGATAGATTGTCCTGCTCTATATTGAAGCCAAACCTATATCGACAACATCTTTAAGCCCCTTGTTCATGATATTTAGGTGTCTTCAGAGTAGGGCTTGAATAACAGTGGTCATGCTACCTTGGATATTCTGGTAATTGTAATTTTTTAAAAAGTCTTTCTCTTCTGTGGATTTCTAATAGCATCTTTGGTCCCCATTAATTCCCACAACCTTCTCCCTGAGTATTTTCATGTTGAGCAGTCCTTCCTCAAAGTGAGACACTGTGGGTGGGGCAGACTGAACAGTACTGTGTAGTAAAATACAGTAAAACTCCTACTTACATCAAAAGTCCGTTCCGTAAGCTTTTGCTTAAATCATTTTTTATGTAACTAGAAGCAAACCAATAGGAAAAAATATTTTTTTACATAACTTGAAGCAAACCCATAGGAAAAATTATTTTTTACGTAACTCGAAGCAAACCCATAGGAAAAATGAAATTTTTATGTAAATCGAAGCAAACCCACAGGGAAATGAATCTTTACATAACTTGAAGCAAACCCATAGGGAAAAGAATCTTTATGTAACTCAAAGCAAACCCAGAGGAAATCGTGTAAATTGGGACATGGTTTTAGCACAAAATCATTATGTAAGTCAAATTTTATGTAACTTGAGGCATATGTAAGTCGGGGTTTTACTGTACCACTCATTTCACCTATTCAGACTATGAGAAGAATAGCTCTACATTTGTTGAAGTTTGTGAAGGGCATTCTTAATGAGATTTGGAATAGAAGATAAAGTACTGTACAAGAAATCTTGTTCTAGCACGCTGTTATGCTCAAATGTGTGGCCTCAGTCTAATTTCCTGCAGTTTAAACCTACTACTTTCCTACTATATCCTAAATTGCAAGGAATGAACATGGCAAAATTATTGGAGTTGTTTTGTATCCTATTTTATGTGCCTTAAATGGAAATTTTGATTTTTTTAAAAAAAAACA
The DNA here is from genome assembly GCA_035047305.1 of Bradypodion pumilum. Taxonomy (NCBI): domain Eukaryota; kingdom Metazoa; phylum Chordata; class Lepidosauria; order Squamata; family Chamaeleonidae; genus Bradypodion; species Bradypodion pumilum. The sequence continues at coordinate 33,471,417 of JAWDJD010000005.1, forward strand.
TAAATTCAGCATCTTTTATCATGTTGAGTGCCTTGATCTGGTTGTCTGCATTTTTCCTAAGTGGTGGTGCTCAGTACTGAGCAGATATTACAGAGTTAGTGTTACAACATGTAGGAGATTTTTTTGCACTCTCACTCGGTGCTGCTTTATATTAGTGCTTCCCAAACTGGAATGGGTACATATTAGGAGTGTGTAAGATGTGCGAGAAGGAACATGGAAAGTTGACCTGAAAACATTCAAGGTGGGTGCAAGGAGGTGGGAGAAAAATGTGAAGGAAAAGGTAAAGACAGGTAGTGAGATGGCCCTTTTCAACTACTCCTTATATGTACATGCAACCACTACCATCCTACCACAGCCTCCAAAGGTGATCTCAAGAAACAGCTTCTTCTGACTTAAAGAGCCCAGAAGAGAAATGTGTAACCAACTGAGGCGCTGGCAGGAGTGTTTAATGGTGCATGATTAAGCATGTATGAGAAAAACACATGTAGCTTGAAGCTGTTAATGCTTGTCTTCACCTTCTCCTTTTCTTCAACTCTTCTATCTATTAGTACTTTAGTTTCCCAAGGAGGATCTACAAGTCCATAGTTTGCTACCAAAGGAAATTTTAGGAGGGTGATGACATATGAAGATATGTGTTGAAGCAAAATGTCTGAAGAATTCTTGGGGAGTATTATTTTTTAAAAATAAAGATTTTGTAGACAAGCTAAGACGTGATTTTTTGGGAGAGGAGGAATAGGTAACATTCCTATGAAATAACTTCTATTTAGTGTTTATTTTCCAGTTACATTTATATTGTATCTTATCTTCCATTCCAGGGTGGCTGCAGTGGCTTTAGTGGTTAAGATGCTGAGTTGACGACTGGAAGCTCTGCAGGCCAGCAATTCGAGACCCAAGTGCTGCACAATGGAGTGAGCTCCCATCTCTGTCCCAGCCCTTGCCAACCTAGCAGTTTGAAAGCAAGAAATTGCAAGTAGATAAATAGGGACCACTTGGGCGGGAAAGGTAACAACATTCCATGCACTTCAGCATCTAGTCATGCCTACCACATGACCACATAAATGTCTGCAGATTCAAACAGGGCTGGCTCTTTTGCTGTATACAGAGATGAGCACTGCCCATCAAACACAACTGGCTTTCGGCCAGTTTACCTGTACTGTCTTTACCTGTACTATCTTCCATTAAGCTTACATGCATGTGAAACTCTGTTGTGCTGACTTCTTCTCCCTCATCCCTCTGAGTGGGTTCAGGTGAAGTGAGGGAATGACTGGTCCATGTTCAGTGTGTGAATCTCATGCCTCAGTAAGGACTTATTCCTGATTTTCCATGTTCAAAAGCCATTTACCCTCAAAGGTTCAGTACATGATTGAAATATTTTTAATTGCAAGGAGATCGACCCAATTGGACTGCAAGAAGAGTCATTTTTGCATACTTAGTTTTTACAACAGGGGACTGCAGTGGCTCAAGTGGTTAAAACACTGAACTCGCTAACTGGAAAGTCAGAGTTCAATCCCCAGGTACTGCATGGTGGAGTGAGTGCCTGTCTCTGTCCCAGCTCCTGCCAACCTAGCAGTTCGAAAGCAAGAAATTGCAAGTAGATAAATAGGGACCACTTCGATGGGAAGGTAAACAGTGTTCCGTGCACTCCGGTGTTGAAGCATGGCTGCCACATGTCCACAGAAACATCTGCAAACGCAGACAGTGCTGGCTCTTTGGATATAAACAGAGATGAGCATTGAACCCTAGAGTTGTATATGACTGGCTTTCAAGCAAGGGTGACCTTTACTAGTTTTTACAACAGTACCTTTCCATTTCATAAGCCCCTCTTGCCAGCCTGAAAACAAGACTGCCACCTAATGAAGGACTCAGAGAGGCTTCGGAGAGCATGAACTTGGAAGGTTTCTCTATCATTAATTGTTGCTAATTAAGAAGTCAGTGCCTTTATTCTTTATTCACGCGATGAAGAATTCAAGTACTGTATCAATTTCTTCATTAGTGACAGTTCACAATTATTATTTATTTCACTTGGTTTATGCCCCCAAATGTAAATAATAGGATTCTGGTCATTGATATTTGATCTCTACAGATTTATATGTTTTCAGGTTTTTTTCTGTATACCTACTATGTCTGACCAAAAGATACTACGTAAAACTCAAAAGTATAGCTAAAATAGAAGAGTGTCTAGATTGGTTTATAGTTCTACCTAGAAGCTATAACCTGTATAGCTAATTTATTCATTCCTTTAATAGAATCAGTTAAACTGTCTAGAAAAACTGAAAGTATGTACAAAGCAGTGTTTAAGATGATGGTAGGGTAAATTTAGATCTGTGCTGTTCTGCTTTGTGTGTACATTTTAATTTAAAGTGGCCTGCCTCTTGCAAAGGTTTGGCAGGCTAAACATAACATACTAAGAGCTACAGATGCCAAGGCAATTTGCTGCTTTTTCTGGTTAAGATTTTGTCTTGTCTCCCAATATAGAGAGCCAAAATGAGTGTGCATGGATATATTGTGAAGAAGCCCATGGGGAATTCTATTTTGGGCTTGTTCTGATAAATTTATTTTGATCAGATGACCAAAGTGCTGTATATTCAGCAGTCTTTCACTTACTATCCAGGAATCAGGACTTGTAGCTTTCTAGATGCTTTTGGTAGGATGATAGGACTGCAGTGCCTCAATTGGTTAAGACACTGACTGGAAGGTCAGCAGGTCAGCAGTTCAAGACCCGAGTACTGTATGACGGAATGAGATCTGTCTCTGTCCCAGGTCCTGCCAACCTAGCAGTTTGCAAGCAAGATATTGCAAGTAGATAAATAGGGACCACTTTGGTGGGAAGGTAAACAGCATTCTGTGCACTCCGGTGTCTAGGCAAACACAGACAGAGCTGGCTCTTCAGCTATAAACAGAGATGAGCACTGAGCGCTAGAGCCGGATATGACTGGTTTTTGAGCAAGAGTGACCTTTACGTTTTACCTAGATGCTTTTGACCAGCAACTCCTATTGGCTGCAGTCAGAATAGTTAATAGTGAAAGATTATGAGAATTGCAATCCAAAAACATAGTTGGTGATTTTTATAGTCAGGAACAGAAAACTGCTCTTTTTGTAAGTGAAAAAAATGTTTCGTTATGTTATTTCCCCAAATTTGCTTGATAATGCAGCTCTTGCTTTTCCTGTTTAATGGGTCCTTTGTATTGTGTGCTCTTTGAATTATAGTCATTTGAGAATAAATCCTATTGAACTTGATGGGACTAAATCATGAGTAGGCATTCATAGAACTATGGTATATTGCACATTTGTCATGGACAATACTCTTTTTTAATCTAACTATACAGTGGTTCCTCATTTAAAGAGCATAATGCATTCCACGGGATTGCTCTTTAAGTGAGTTTGCTCTTTAAGTGAAACACCATTGTAAGTGACCAATATTGACTTCTGGCAGCGGAGATTGCAACCCTGATTTAGTTGTTAAGCGAGTGGGCTGAATGTGGGCTGTGACGCCATTTCATGTGCCCCACACACACTGCCTCCACCACACCAGGAAGTGCCATGTGGTGGAGGAAGGGCAAAATGGCCCCTAAAGCTATCTGAGGGAGCGTGACCTGGCCCCTGAGTTAAAAGGGTTAAGAACTCCTGCCCTAAATCATGATTCCCGATTCCTTTCCCTTTCTAAGGGAAGAGGACTATCCCTCTCCCTGACAGATCCTTCTCCCAGACAACCTTGCTCTTGTCAGAGGAATGTAGTTTGGGCTATAAATAAGGCAGGGCAAGTCAACTGGCCTTTATGCCTGAGCACCAAAATATATGGCACGTGGAAATTAGGAGGTAAATCTACTGGTAGGTGTTAGAGAAATAAATAGCATTGCCTCCCACTCCATTTACTTTCCTCTGTTTGAAAGCAGAAACCTTTGCTTTCTTTGGATGGGTACCACATTCTGTTCCTTTTCCTTGGTGGGGCCTCATGCTTCAAGACTGACTGAATGGGAGATGGTGCCATTTGTCCTAATGACAACATTTCCAGTTTTGGCTTTATTTGTAGGTTACTGTATATGGTTTCCTGAAATCTAGCCTACTGCTTTCATGTGTGGTGAAAGATGCTGTCTTAATTTCAGCAGTAATGCTAGATATCAGGAAGTTCCCCTGGTTCTCCAGAAAGGCTTTGGGGAGTGTGGGGGACACATTGCTACAATGGTGTTGAAGGAAACTGAAATGGTCTCTTCCATGAACATTCTCTACACATAGGGTAGGGGAGGAACTGGCAAAACCACTCCTATATCTTGGCTTGTATACCCTATTAAGTTCACTATAAGTCAGTTTTGACTTCATAGTTCATAACAACAACAATCAGAATCCTCCATTTGAAGAGCAGTCTGGTTACAGTTCAATTTGAAGATAGATTCATATGCAAAAGGAAAAACAGACCTTGGATGTGCCCAGCAGTAGTCAAGAATTTAGAAAACGGGACTGAGCAGGCATGCAAGCCAACCAGTCACAGTCTTTGCCATTATAATGACAAGTATTCTTTTTCTATTAAAGTTATACTAATTATTTCTAATTGTTTATATATAAAATCAGCATATTTATTCATAAATTCATATACATTCATATTTTATGCAAATGTATGAGGTTTTCTCCTACTGCGAGTGATGCATCATTGGCCATTCTAGCTACTCAAGATAAACCATTACATTATTCAGACAGTTACACAAAAATTAAATTAAAATTACAATTTAATGTAACTAATTAAGATTTAAGATGCAATATGATGTGGGTTGGAGTGCAGAGATTAACAGCAGCAGAGCCATAACCATGTATCATAGGATTTGGCACTTCTGAATCAAGAGGGGGCTCAAATCCCTTATCCCTCCTATGTCCTTGCCATAAAAATCTGTGCATGAGTCATGCAGACAAAGCACATGGTCTTGAGTGAGTGAACTCACAATCTGGAACTGTTTCATCTACTGCATTTCCTGTCACATGATTTCCCATCCATTAAAAAAATGCACTAGATTGGATACTCCAAAATGCAAATTGAATTTCATAGAGGTAGATTTCCCAATACTAGTAAAGGTAAAGGTAAAAGTTTCCCTTGCTCGAAAGCCAGTACTATCTGACTCTAGGGTTCAGTGCTCATCTCTGTTTCAAAGCTAAAGAGCCAGTGCTGTCTGCTTTTGCAGATGTTTCTGTGGTCATGTGGCAGGCATGACTAGACACCGGAGCACATGGAACACTGTTTACCTTACCACTGAAGTGGTACTTGCAATTTCTTGCTTTCGAACTGCTAGGTTGGCAGGAGCTGGGACAAAGACAGGAGCTCATTCTGTCCTGCAGTACTCAGGAATCGAACTGCTGACCTCCTTTCAGTCAGCGGTAAAGGCAAAGATTGCCCTTGCTTGAAAGCCAGTCATATCCAACTCTAGGGTTTGGTGCTCATCTCTATTTATAGCCAAAGAACCAGCACTATCTGCATCTGCAGACATTTTCATGGACATGTGGCAGGGGACGGAATGCTGTTTACCTTCCCACCAAAGTGGTACCTATTTATATAATTGTTATTTCTTGTTTTCGAACTGCTAGGTTGGCAGGAGTTAGGACAGAGACAGGTGCTCACTCCATCATGCAGCACTTGGGTCTTGAATTGCTGACCTGTCGACCTTCCAGTCATCAAGCTCAGAGTCTTAACCGCTGAGCCACTGCAGTCCCAATACCACTGGCAGCCTATTAAAAAAATCCTGTCCTGCATTCAGAACACACTGTCATCAGCATTGTTCTAAGGATCCAGGGTCACAAATAGCCTTTCCATCACTTGCTTGAAAGCAGTGTGCTCCAATTGCACTTGAAGCAGCGAAAAACTAAACCATTGTATAAGGCAAGGGAGGGGGAAATGGTTCCTTCCTTTTCTTCCAATGCCATGAGTATGTGTCAAGGAAGGAGCCATGCCTAAGTGAGTCGTCCTAATAACAGAACAGAGGAGTGCTGTCTCATTGAAATTTGGGAGTGGTAGAACTTAAACAAATACTTCACTCCAGACAAAGAGAAGGAAATAAGAAATAGCTATGCATCTATTTCAGTATTTGGACAACATGATGCTCAGGAAGGAGGAAACTCCTTTGAGTTTTAGTTTCTGCATGATATAGCTGAGAAGCATGTGTGCCATTGTAGTCAGCATTTAACATGCAATTCTTAAACTCTCCTAGGTTCCCTCTGTTCCTTTTCCCTCCTAGTTCGAGACCTGGGTACTTAAGATGGATTTAGCGCTTGTCTCTGTCCCAACTCTTGGGGACATGAAAGGAGCCTCATTTGGGCACTCCCTGAGCATGGTTTCTTCCGCAAAAATCCTTTCAACCCAGAATAACTTTTGACACACATTTATTATTAGGTTTATGTTCTTTCCTACCTCTTTTAGTACTGGGTGTTGAGAACCTGAAAATAACACTTTACAGGTGACATTACTTGTGGCATGTTACTTTTCAGAATAACAACAACGTAACTATGGTCTTTTTGAAAAATAATGTAACAAATGGAGGAATGGTTATTTTCCCCCAAGCACTAATATTTAAATGTTGCATTTTATGAGTACAAAATTAGGTAAGGGCATTTTAATAACACCCCACCCCTCATTTTAGTCAAAGTTCTTTCTTTTTAAAAAGATAGCTTCTCATCCAAAAGAATAAAAAAGAAACTACAGAAGTATAAGGGTACTATAAAAAATAGGGGCTGCAGTGACTCAGTGGTTAAGAAGCTTGACTTATTAGCTGGAAGGGTGGCAAGTTGGCAGTTTGAGACCCAGGTACAGCATGATGGATTGAGTGCCCATTTGCTACTTGAGTGAAAGTATCAAATTATTAGGGGAGGGAGCTTTGTAATGAGTTACTTGATAAATTACTTTTTAAAATAATCCCAATTACTGGTACTGCTGGGTGCAAAACTTCACAACATAATGGAATCATACAGATAAGTGTTGATTATATAATGCACCAAGTCATACTTCCAAGTTCATGCAGCATACTTGCTAAAAGACTGGCCATCAATAAAGTATATACTACTGGCCATTAGGAATTAAGTAAATGCATTTTTGACGTTTGATTATTCTTAGGTGTATCCTGCAAGGTGAACTCTGGAAATCTCTGATAGGATATTTACACCTTACAAAGGTGCTAAGAATGAGATTTTAAATTTAAGTAGGTAAAAATGATGCTGATTTCACACCAGTAGACTGGTATGATGTCTGCCCCCTTCATATCTGAAACAGGGAAATAAGAGAAAATAGATTTACAACACAGCCTTTTATAATGGACCTTTATTTTGCTGTACTTTGTAAACTGAGCTGTTATTTTATGTACAGAATCTAAGTGGCACAGATCTGCTAGAAAGTAACTTCCCTCTCCCTTTTAGCTAAAAGGGAGTGTTAGCTTTTTAATTTGACTTAAAAGTAACTGTGACACATTTAGCCACATCATAGAGGACAGATATTTTTACAGCAATATATTCATCCCATTTCTTTGCACAAGTCACAATCATAGCACAGAATTTAAATGTTCTCTGCGGGAACCTATGTCCTGCTTTAAGTTTATTTTCTTCTCTTCCATCACCACAGAAGAATCCTCAAAAGGGACTAATTTAAGATGAAATATCTGGACAATTCAGTCCACTCTCCACCAAAACAAACTTAGATATAGATAACAAAAAATATCTGGTTTTGCATAGTGTAGTGGACATGATGCTGCACACCAGGGTACCGCTGGAATTAGTCTGTTCCTCCAGAACATTACTTGCTGCCTTATATAAAGCTGAGCCATTTATTACAATTAGCTTTTAATGACTGTGGATCAGGAGGTTGGGAGCTTGGTTTCCCACTTTACCTCTTGAGAGAAGAACCAGTTTGAGTAGTATTGGGCAAGCTGTACAGTTCCAGGGCTACAAGATCAGGTAGAGATGGTGGGATTCAATTTTTTTTACTACGTACTCTGTGGGCATGGTATGGTGGGTGTGGTCAGGGGGGAAGCCCTGCATTATTTCAAAACTTGGATGGGTGGGGCCAGCCAGAATTTCTGCTATTGGTTCTGGCGAACCTGCTGAATCCCACCACTGCAGAGATGTACTAGTAGATCCAGATCCCTAGTTGTACCATCAGCTAGAGGGGCCCACCTCTCTAGCACACGAAGAAGGGGCTTTTCCGTGTCCGCACCAGCCCTCTGGAACCTCCTGCCAACAGAGGTGAGATTACAGACAGAATTGCTGCCTTTCAGGAAAGGTTTGAAAACCTGGCTGGCGGGGCAGGTGTGGGGCCTTAATGGAAACATGGCCCCCGCCTGTTGGCTCATTTCAAACTAAGCATTAACCTAGAGTGTCCCTCCCTCTTTATTTCTCACATTCCTTTTATTTCTTTTATGAATAGGGTGGGGGTAGGTGGGTGGGTGACTTGGGTTTCTTAATCTGTTTTTATGTTTTAATCTGTTGTAAACCGCCCTGAGTCGGGTTCACCTGAGTGGGTGGCATAGAAATCTGAAAATTAAATTAAATTAAATCTACCATCTGCTTAAACTGGTCTATTCAAACTGGATACATATGTCTAGAATTCTTTTCTTGATACTGTGTCTGTTTAGCTGGAGATATTGCTGATAGCTAGAGACCTTGTACAGAACCCCAAGATCCAGAATCTGATACATTTATTTATTACCTTTATATCCCCCCATCCGGGATATTTTCCCACTCTGGGTGGCGTACAACATATAATAATAATAATAATAATAATAATAATAATAATAATAATAATAATAATAATAATAATAATAATAATAATAATAATAATAATAATAATAATAATAATAATAATAATAATAATCTTTACAATTAAAAACTGTAGACAAGTTGAATAAAATTATTTATATTAAGAAAGCAAAAATAACACCCACTCATAAAAAAATGCCAGAAACAAAAACATCTACTGAATTCTGAGACCAGGAATTGTTCTCAGCAACATAACAGAACAATGTCAGAACAGAAAGTCAGAAGGGCCCTCTGAGATAGCTTAGCTAAGAAGTCGTGACTGGCACAAAGTTGTCCACTCTGCTTTTATAAGCCTAGTAGGAGTTTGAACCTAATATGACAGTCTAACCTAGGGGTGAGAAAGCTGCAAACAGTGGGTAGATGCACATTAGTTGTCTCAGATAATCCAGGTTATCTGAGGTTCTCTTAGCCCTCTCCCCCAATACCAAAAACACATTTCCTTGCAGAAAACAGCCCATTGTGGCCCCAGAAACTTCTAGCAGTACATTGGCCTTTTATAGATTACTAGCAAGGGTTGCCCGGCGTTGCCGGGCTTTTCCCCCCGTGTGTTTTAATAAAAAATGAACCAATTATATTTTTGCAATAGTTTTAAATTGTGTTGGAAGGTTAAATTGTGTTAATGTTTTTTAAAAATTGCTTAGTCTGTAATTTTAAATTTTTAAATGTTTATTTATGGTTTTTTTTGGCTTGGCTGTTATTAACTGGGATCTGCTTTTTTGGTTTAATTTTAGGATTAATAAAAGAAGAAAGTATGATATAATTTTTTCAAATTGTTTTATGTAAGTGAATAATGTTTTATTTTTTTGAATTTTTTAAATTAGTTGTACCGTAGGTCATAATTTTCATAATGTAGAAGTAAATGTTTTTTACATTCCTTGGTTTTAAAATGTGTTTAGATGTTTGGAGTTTAAATTTGGGTTATAACTCAGCACAGGAGTTTTAAAGGTTTATATTGTATTTTATTGACATATGTTTTAGTGTAATTTTTTTTACTTGTTTTTATTGGTGTGACCTTTTTTGTAAAATTGTGAATTTGTGTTATGCTGTTGTGTGTTTTTGAATTGTTTTTACTATTGTGGCCAGCAGGTGGTGCTGGTAGGGGTTATTGTATTTTGACTTTTTTTTCTCTCCTGGCCTCTGAGTGGAGCTTCTTCTGGTAAGTAGTCTCTTTCTTTATTCATTTGTTTTTCAGTCCTGGTGGAGGTAGCACATCTTTTGGTAAACTTGCTTGTTTTATTTGTTTTGTGTGTGTGTGTGTGTGTGGGGGGGGTGGTGGTTGGAATTTGTATTTTTTGTCTGTTTGTTGTGTTTTTGATTGTGTCCTTGTTTACCTCGTATTGTTTTTGGTGTTTTTGTTTTTGTGTATTTTTGGATGTGTTTGACTGTTTTTAGTTATGTTTAAAAATATTTATTTATTTGGTGGTGGGGAAGGGACGTGGTCATTGGGGGTTAGGAAGGGTGGGCTAGGTGGTGGGGAGAGGGGCATGGTCGTTGGGGGTTAGGAAGGGTGGGTTAGGTAGTGGGGAGGGGGGCATGGTCATTGGGGGTTAGGAAGGGTGGGTTAGGTAGTGGGGAGAGGGGCATGGTCGTTGGGGGTTAGGAAGGGTGAGTTAGGTAGTGGGGAGGGGGGCATGGTCGTTGGGGGTTAGGAAGGGTGGGTTAGGTGGTGGGGAGGGGGCATGGTCATTGGGGGTTAGGAAGAGTGGGTTAGGTAGTGGGGAGGGGGGCATGGTCGTTGGGGGTTAGGAAGGGTGGGTTAGTTAGTGGGGAGAGGGGCATGGTCGTTGGGGGTTAGGAAGGGTGGGTTAGGTAGTGGGGAGGGGGGCATGGTCGTTGGGGGTTAGGAAGGGTGGGTTAGGTAGTGGGGAGGGGGGCATGGTCGTTGGGGGTTAGGAAGGGTGGGTTAGGTAGTGGGGAGGGGGGCATGGTCGTTGGGGGTTAGGAAGGGTGGGTTAGGTAGTGGGGAGGGGGGCATGGTCGTTGGGGGTTAGGAAGGGTGGGTTAGGTAGTGGGGAGGGGGGCATGGTCGTTGGGGGTTAGGAAGGGTGGGTTAGGTAGTGGGGAGGGGGGCATGGTCGTTGGGGGTTAGGAAGGGTGGGTTAGGTAGTGGGGAGGGGGGCATGGTCATTGGGGGTTAGGAAGGGTGGGTTAGGTAGTGGGGAGAGGGGCATGGTGGTTGGGGGTTAGGAAGGGTGGGTTAGGTAGTGGGGAGAGGGGCATGGTCATTGGGGGTTAGGAAGGGTGGGTTAGGTAGTGGGGAGAGGGGCATGGTCGTTGGGGGTTAGGAAGGGTGGGTTAGGTAGTGGGGAGAGGGGCATGGTCGTTGTGGGTTAGGAAGGGGGGCGTGGTCGTTGGGGTTAGGAAGGGTGGGCTCGGTGGTGGGGAGGGTGGCTTTAGTGTGTTATGGTGGTTTGTTTGTGTGGAGTCGTGAAAGTAGATCGGGTTTCCCCTTTAATATCTGTGGGTTGGGGTTGCGATCCCCCTCTCCGCTGGCTTCCCTAGGGTTGGGAGGTTTGTGGGGAGAAAAGGGATATATTGCCCCCACAGTTCTGGAACCAAAAGATCAGGCAGACTGGATGGAATCCCCCCCCCCTTCTCCTTAAAAGAAGTCCGTTTTTAAAGAGAAGAAAAGACGGAGTTGTTTTAAGGAGGGGGAGGGGTGGGGGATCGATCCTCTCTGCCTGTTCGTCTGTGTCCAGAAGGGTGGGGGCAATATATCCCTTTTCTCCCCACAATCCTTCCAACCATAGGGAACCCAGCGGAGAGGGGGATCGCAACTCCCCCATCCACTGATATTAAAGAGGAAACTCCAGTCGGGAGCTTCAGGCTCTGTTGGTGAGGGAAGGAAATCCGGCTGGTGTGTGCTTGGCTGTGAGTTGTTTTTCTTTTTCGTTTTTCGGGCGCCGTTTTCCTCAGCGCTCTGCCACTCATGGCGCGCAGGACGCTGGGGCTTGTAGTTAGGGGTTGCTGCTTTGTGTTTGTGCTGCGTTTTTTTAAAATGCTTTTCTTTCGATTGGCTGCAGCGCGTTTCCGAACACTGCCCCGTGCGAGAGCCTCTCAGCCTGATTGGCTCTGGCACGGCGCGGTGCAAGGAATGTTGGGAAGTGAAGTTGTTTCCCTTTCTTCGCGTTTGTGGGGCTGTTGCCCCACTGCCGGTTTTTTCAATCCTTCGTTGACCTGCGTACCCAGATCGGCCGTGTGCACGAAGGGTGAGTGCAGGCAAGTAGGGCGAGGCATAGCAACCTATAGCCAGTTCCAACGGTTAACCCTTGGATTTATAGGTTAAGATTTACCCCTGTCTGGATTTAGGCCCCAAATAATTCTTTTTCAAAAAAGAAACTGGAAGTTAATGGAGTAGAGTGTTGTAGTGTGCAGCCTAAAGGTAAATGTCATCTTTGCTCAAAAGCTAGCCATATCTGACTCTAGGGTTTGGTGCTCATTTCCATTTATAGCCAAAGAGTCAGTGCTATCTGCACCTGCAGACATTTCCATGGACATGTGACAGGCATGACTAAACACCGGAGTGCACAGAATGCTGTTTACCCTCCCACCGAAGTGGCACCTACTTATCTTCTTGCAATTTCTTGCTTTCTCAGCACCTTGGTTTTGTACAGATGGCTTCTGATTTATGTTCTCAGGAGCTGGAGGGAGGGGTGTGGTGGCCTTTTCTGAGTTGTTAACTGTTTGCTGTAGCTTGGCTAGGAGTTGAGAAAAGTCCAGGGACAGTGCCAGGGTATGTATCTGCTCATGGATTTTGTTGAGACGTTCTAATATCACAAGAAGTGATTGATCAGGCATACATCTCACATTTGTGTTGTGGTAATTGCCAGCTGTGGCTGTTGTTCAGATTTCCCTGTGTTGGTGGGTGAATATTCCCCTGGTGAGATTTCTTTCTCATTTGGGATTGTTTCTGATGGCGGAGCAGTGATAACAGCAAAAGATTTATTACTTACTTCTCCAGACATCTGTTGGTTTGCCAGTTGGAGAAAGGATTCCATTCCAATCTGCTTTCTCTCTCTTTTCTTATTTCTTGCTGAATTGTGCGGATTGTCACACTTGCCGCACCCATTTTTCCTGTTGAGGGGGTCATGTCAGGGGCGTTTTCCCTCTGTCTTTTCTTGCTCTTGGGCAGAGGTCTGCCCTTGGCTGACTGTAGAAATCTGATTCATGTCTCAATCAGTCTCATGAAGCAGCAGTTTATATCATCAGATCTTTTAAGATAGGGAGTTAAGAGTCCACGAAGTCCAGCTTCATTAGGCTCAGAGTAAGGAAAGACAGAGACAGACAGAAAACACGACTCCAGTCTTTGGCTGAACAAAGGATACTAATGGCTTCTCTTTATTCAAGCAGAGTATCTCAGAAACGAAACTTAAGCAAGCAGAGTATACCAGAAACGAAACTTAACAGAAACAAAACTTAGGGCATACAGCCAATCAGAAGTGTCAGAACCCAAATAAGGAAAAGAAAGGAGAAATCTTCTCATATTCTACGCATGCCCAAAATCCAGTGTTATCTCTCATGCAGACAAAGAGGACTTTTGTTTACACAATGTGAAGGCAGACAGGAAGACGGAAACCAGATGCCTTCCCACATGTCCTCCTTTTTCATTTAAATTTGAGAGAGGGACGGCTAATCATACCCCTGCATGTCATCATACTCCATAACTACTCCTCCATATACATCATCACTGTCCTCCTGGACATCGTACCCCTCCTGACTCATGGTACCTTGTTCCGGAGGATGATACCTCATTGAGTACAATTGCCGTCGTGCAAAACTCGATGTCTCCCTTCTACGCAGTGGACATGCGTTACACATAGAAATACGGTTAGGAATACAATTAATGCAAAAACACAAAGATATAAGGCAGATAATAATAATGAACCCATAAAAGAAAACTTGTCTAAGGACAGACAAATCAGGCAACCAAGAAGTCACCCAATCAAAGAGATTAACATCAGTGCGTACATTGTTAGTAATGCTCTCCTGTAAATTCTGAAGTTCTTTCTCAATAGTATTATTCAGATCCTGGAATTTTACCCGACATCCCTGGTTCCCAACCAGTTTACAAAATCCTCCGGATTTTGCTAACAGGTAATCTATGACCCATCTGTCCTGCATTTGGTCTTGATGAAGCTCAGTGATTTCCATTTGAAGATCCCGTATGACCCTCCCTGTGGCGTTGATTGATTTCTCCAGCCTACAGGTGAGTCCCAAAATGGACCTTCTATTCTCCTGGGAAATGACACCTGGGTATGATCCCAAGGTGAGTGCTCCAGTGATAGCACTCCCTATAGCTCTCCCCCAGGAGCTACCATCAGAAAGCTGAACATCGATTATCACTTCATCATTGCAACCAGAACCCATTGGGCCGGCAGCAGCTCTCCGGCGCCGTGCATCTGCCCGAAGCGGCATTTGCACTTGTACTGGTAAGGTAAAATAACCCAATGCTGCACATTGATATTGTCCTGGATGGAAATTCGTGGCAACTCCATTAAAAAAGAACCACATGTTAGGATCCTTGATTTGCCATCCATTGCAAATTGAACCACTATCTATAGCAGAATAATCAGGAGTAAACATAGGAAACACATCATATATATCTTCAATAGTAGTGTTAAACAAGGTATAATTAAGCTTATAAGAACTGTTATAACTACCCCATAACCAAAAATAATCATCACAACCCGTATAATTGCCTACATTCCTCAAAACCCTTTGTGCTTGAGTCCAGTACTTCCATTTACTATTCCAGACTCCAGAACTATGACAGCAGAAACAAAGTCCTTTAGTGTATTTCTTGAATGTCATGCTTCGCCAGCGGGTGTTGTTAAATTGTTCTGGAGGATTAGAGAAGAGCGTAGACCTATCAACATGTTGTAAATGTCCAATAACCAACTCAGGCGTGTTGAATAATGCCGGAAGAAAGGCCATTTGAGACACTGCCAGTGGATGCTCATAGTATAACGTTGCATTCTTACCTTGAACCTCAAACATATAGTTAGCATGACGAAGCCAAAAGTTGGGGTTGCCCCATGAGTCATTGTTCTCACAGCTGGAAGCACAGTAAGAAAGAAAAGAACAAATGTCAGCAAATTTAGTCTACTGGTGAACCACCATCCTGGAGCTGAGTAACCTTCTTCTCTCTCCATGGGCGGATCGCTCGAGCAGGAATCCTTCCACTCAGGATTCCCTTGTTGCCAATAAATGACCAATGGCTTAGGAAGACACTCCCCTAAGAAACAGGAGCATGCCCTGTTATTACTAGTACCATGTAACTAAACGTGAAACATGAGTGACATATAACACAAATGCAATATCACAAACCCATTTACATGTGTAGGGTACTGACAACTCTGCCATGTACTTCTGAAGGTACCTTGAGATATGCAGTTTCATAAGGCAATACATAACATAAGCAAAGACAGGTCTTTCTCCTGCAAGAGAATAAGCAAACATTTAAGCATAAACAAAACATGAACATTTCTTTTCTTCCTTACATGAAGGAGGTCTGGTTGCATTTTAGAAAGCATTTCTCACTTCCCCAATTACATGAGTAAGGCATTAAATTTCTTCTTCTCCCACTGGTGTGAGCGAAAGAAGCATTCAATAACTTATAATCAGCATAGCATGGTAACTCAAATACAGTACAAATCTCATTAAAGCATTTCACACTCATAGCCTGAGCAGGTAGACAATTTCTTAAAAAGGGCTGTCAGGTTTTATAATGCAAACAAAGCCAATTCTTCTTTAAAGTCCACACAAACTTTTTTTCTTTTTAGTCCAATTAAAATGTCCAAATTAAAAGTCCAAATCTTGATTGAAGCTTCCTTAAACACTCTCTTCTCTCCAGCACAGTTCTTGGCATGGCAAAGGTTGAAATTAAGCCATAAATTAAGTCTAACTGAATTCACAAGACAATCCCACACAACCCCCCTTTTCAGCTTTTCTGGCAAACACACATTCCTTCATGCTCCAGCCACACCCATCTGCATTAAGGCAGGCCGATGAGGTGTGAAGGCACAAAGAACAAATTCTCCAGAAGTTGCAAGTAATTTCACACAGAAGAAAATCACAGGGAAGTCCAAGTTGCTTTCCCTGCAATCCTGATGCTTGAAATTTGGGACAGCTCACTCTGGATCTCTTTGTTTGAGGGTTGGGCAGTTCAAAATCAGCCAAAAACTGTATGTCTTCTCCCTCCTTGTATTTTTGCAACAGCCTGCTGTCCATACAGGACGGATCCACGCCCCTTTTCCTCTGCATTTCTTTCATCTGCAGCTTCTGAATCTCAACTTTATGACAAACTGCATCTGTTAGTTTGTACTTGCACCCCTTTCTGGTCTTGGGTTTTGTGCATTCCTCCTTTGGGCCATCCTTCCACTTCTGTAGGATCTTCCTGCCCAAACGTGAGGCATCAAGTTTACTACTCAGCTTCTCCTGCTTTTGTGATGAGGGTTGCTTCACGGGGGGGCTGAGGTCCCCTATGCTGCTCTTTGAAACACACTTCTTGCTTCCTGCCACTCTGCATGCATTAATAGCTTCAATCTGTGATGAGGTCCCCACCATTTGTTCCCCATCAGCTGGCACTAGTTGTTTTTTAGACTCGGCAGGCAGTATTGCAGCAGAGAACAGGTCTTTTGTAGGGCTAAAAGTGCTTGATTGCTGCAAGGCAGGATATAATGTCCCATCTCCATTTCCACCTCCACCCCCATCAGGGGGCTGTTGTTTCTCATATGATGGAGGGGCAGTTGCCATAGCCCCCCCTTTGGCTGGAGGCAAAAGCTGTGGGAGGAGGCCAGCAAGCCCCTGAGACAACAGAATATTCTTTGGAGTGAGTCTCTGAAGGCAGTCTCTAACTTCCTCCCATGTAAATTGAACTGATACAAAAATTCTCTCATGCTTTTGCAATGCATTTCCTATTTGATTCCACTGTTGTAAGTCCAAACATTCATCATATTTAACCGAAGGACTGATTTTCCCTATAGCTTTGACTAGCTTTTGTATCTGCTTCTCATCAGCCTTTCATCCATTCATATGCAAAAGATCTGAGATATCTTTACAAAGTTCATACATTTGCAACGCCAGCATACACCCCATTTTCACTCACCTAATGTGGGACCCAATGTAGAATTGAATGAATTTCGAGCGCTCGAATGACCTTTCCTCTGGTCGTAGGTGAATGAGACCTTCCGGTCGATGAGGTGATAATTAAGTGCTAAATGCTGAAGCAGAGTTCAAAGAAGGCTCTCTCATTGTAGTTCAAAGCCTCACACGGGGCACCACTTGTAGAAATCTGATTCATGTCTCAATCAGTCTCATGAAGCAGCAGTTTATATCATCAGATCTTTTAAGATAGGGAGTTAAGAGTCCACAAAGTCCAGCTTCATTAGGCTCAGAGTAAGGAAAGACAGAGACAGACAGAAAACACGACTCCAGTCTTTAGCTGAACAAAGGATACTAATGGCTTCTCTTTATTCAAGCAGAGTATCTCAGAAACGAAACTTAAGCAAGCAGAGTATACCAGAAACGAAACTTAACAGAAACAAAACTTAGGGCATACAGCCAATCAGAAGTGTCAGAACCCAAATAAGGAGAAGAAAGGAGAAATCTTCTCATATTCTACGCATGCCCAAAATCCAGTGTTATCTCTCATGCAGACAAAGAGGACTTTTGTTTACACAATGTGAAGGCAGACAGGAAGACGGAAACCAGATGCCTTCCCACAGCTGACATGTTTGGGGGCTTGGAAATACTCAGATGGTGGCAGGAGCTGGTAGATTGAGCTGTTAGCTTTCGGTTTTGTTGGCCCCTACCCCACTGGAGAAATTGAAACCATAGAACAGTGATGATGACCCTTGGCACTCCAGATATTCTTGGGCTTCAATTCCCAGAAGCCCAAGCCCCCTGTGAATCCACACGAATGGGTTTACTGTGATTCATCTGGCCTGCACTGCCCTTGCCGCTCCCAGAAGCGGAAGTAAAACATGCCCATGTGGAGGGAGCGACGAGGGCAGCGCGGGCCAGATGAATCGCAGTAAACCCATTCATGTGGATTCACAGGGGGCTTGGGCTTCTGGGAATTGAAGTCCAAGAACATCTAGAGTGCCAAGGTTCGCCATCATGGTCATAGAACATGTTCTCTGTACAGTATTTGCCCTTTATATAGAGACACCAAGAACAAGTTTATATCAAGTTCATATCTCTGCTACTCTGCAAGTATCATGGCTGGCCAAACAGCACATCACGCACTGGCTACTATCTGATGAAGCTCCACCTTCACCCAAAACACTGCCAGGTTCTGCACAGCAGTGTGTAAGATCAGAAGAACAATCCTGGCAGGTCCTTCAGCTAAATAAACCACTAGCACTATGTCATAAGCTTAGTAATAGTTGTAACACTATTAACCTTAAATACAAATTTTACTACTTCTTAACACTGAGCAGAAATGCTCCTTTTAAAAAATATATTTTAAGTACTCTCATTTTAACTTCTATCTCTTGATATTTTTAAAGTACCCTCATTTTAACTTCTGTTCTTTTTTGCTGTACTATGCTGGTCTTGAACAGTAATAAAGATTGATTGTTTTCTTGCCTTTGAACTGCTAGGTTGGCAGGAGCTGAGACAAAGACAGGAGCTCACTCCGTTGTGCAGCACTCAGGTCTTGAACTGCTGACCTGCCGACCTTCCAGTCATAAAGTTCAGCATCTTAACCACTAAGCCACCACAGTCGCAGGTGTGGAGCCTACAGAGGGCTAAAATGCTTTTTAAACCTTCTGCAGTTACCCATCCCTGCTCTAATGACCACACCACACTGGCTCTCTGATCTTCTCCCTGCAAATGGCAATAGAAGATATAACAGGATTGTATATCACATGGAGGTTATGAATTGCCTGTGATGAAGGAATCTGCTTTTTCCATCGGGAAAGACGTTTTTAAGTATACCTGTATCCAGAAAGAGTAGCTGAATCAACAAGGTTCCCTAACTGCAAGTGCATTTCCGTTGTTGAAAAGGAACTTTCTTTTCCTTTCGAAAATCTAAGTGATCACTTAATGTGCCTGCATCTATTGTGCACTTTTCAACTGTGATGCTTTCAGACACTAAAATGATGCTTGAAATTTGGGTTTCTCATTTTGAAGACAAGATCGTCAATGACTTTGTTTTTTGCTGTGCTCATAATGCCACAAGTAGCACTGGAGTGATATGCATTTAATCATCCATAAAGTGTATGAATGACACCAGGCACAAGTACTTACTATATCAAGCTTTAGTGTTTCATTCATCTGTAGCAATGTTGAGACAGATGGTTTCCTTGTGTAGTGACTTTACTATTTCCATCAAGTGCCACAATAACCTGTTGCTATCAAGTTGCCTGGTTGTTGCAGTCAGAAGCTGCCAGCAAAATTCCTCTCCAGGATTTCTCTTCTAATAGACCTCAGAGCTGTGTAGAAATTGTAAGCTAGTTAAGCAATAGTTTTGAGTAAGAGAAAATTAATGCTGGATGGAGAGCTATAAACATGAGTACAGTAATACCTCATACAAAGTCCGCTTCATACAACATCAAATTCATACAACATCGCCTAATTCCTTGAAAAAAGTTGCCTCGTACAAAGTCGCTGCGATTTTGTATGAGGCATTGGGGTTTTTCCCAGGTTGCATTGTTCCTGGGCAATGTAAAAGGCAGGACACATGCGTGCATTGCTCTTGTGGGGTTTGCCCAAGCGAAGAGTGTTTAGGAGTGGTTTTGAGTGTGACTTTGGATTTTTTTTATTTTTTCGTCAGAATTTTTAGAAGCATTCCTGAGTTTTTTGCAGCATTCTTCAGTTTCTTGGACAATCAGGGTTGTTTGACATGTTTTTGTAATGTATTTAGCCTTTAGACAATGATTTCTTAAAGTTCTGTCAGTTTCCTTGACTTTGCCCTGAAGTCTGTGCTGTTACAGTACAATGCATCTCTATGGAAATGACGTTGTACGAGGCATCGCGGCAAGGATTTGGACATTGTATAAGGCATCGCGGCTAGGATTTTGCATGCCTCATACAAAGTCCAAATCTCTAAAGTCAAAACTTGTGGAACCAAGTTTGGACTTTGTATGAGATATCACTGTATATGATCAGCTGAAGGCTATAGTTTTACATTGATTTTATACTTGAGATTTAAGGGCAGTACAAAACAGAGCTTGGAAAAGTTAACATTTCTACTACAACTCTCAGAATCCTCTAGCATCAGGGAACTACAATCCAAAGAAGTAACCTTTTCCAGCCTCTGGTGTGAAAGCAGCCACTTCATTCTACCCAGAATTAGACAACGTGTAACACTGCACTGTCACTTCATTAGTTGCTGGTGCAGGAAGTGAGATGTAACATTCTCTTTCTGATATTTCCTCTTGTGTAATGTGTGACATCCTCCTTGCCCCATCTTAACTAAACATTATTTTCTTCTGTATTCTGGAAAGATATTGCATCAGACATTGGTAGTACTGAAACATATTGAAATGAGTTTTGCCTTAATCAATGGAACTGCTTTGGTAGTACAAACTAAACATTTCCACCCTTACTTGCTAGTATTTTGGTAGTTATTGGTGTTTGGGGTTGTGTTAGCATGTCAGGTAAAATATATTACCTAGTATTTTCATAGGTGTACACATATATGGGCAGTAGTTTTGTTATTCTTGCATTTAAACCTTTCTACTATGATAGGCATGTCTCTTTGTGTTCATCTGGATGGAGCATTTGTTGTACTTCACTGATTACCCAGTACTGTACTGTATTTTTATGTTGCCCAGTCACTGTGGGGCTTAAATTGGTAAATTGTGACAAACCCCCTACGTTCCTTTGCTTCCTCCAGGAGGTCTTTTTTCTTTGCCTCTTTTTAAAAAATTCCCTTTGTACAGCTGGTGGAGTACAGGTTGCAATAGCTTTTCCAAACTGAAGCTGTAAGTGGAGCAACTTTAAAGAAAAGCACCGCTGTCCATTAAGATACAGCCCAAGATCATTTCTAGGGCTTCCTCCAGATTTGGAAAACAGTAGTTTTAGAAGACAGCTGATTTCTGAGTGGATTAGAATGGTTGTCTGCTATGGTTGTCTGCTGTGTTGTAGATTTTCATTTGACACTATATCTGAGTTAAAGAAACCTGAAAGACACAAAAATTCAGCAGCAGAAGATTAGCAGCAGATGTCTACTGCCATTAGAGTCTTCCGATACAGAGGTAATCTGTTAAATGGGGATGGCGGTGGAAAGATCATTGTACAAGACAATAAAATGTTTTTTTCAAGCTTTTAAAAAGATTTTTAATCCATTTCTTTAAAAATGTGGATTTCTTAAGAGTAAAGAGATGTGGGGTAGTGTGGATAGAAATCTAAATGTGCTTAATTGGTACTAAGAGTCTTTTACCAGCACAGAGTGAGCAAGAATGAATGTATGCGTGCATAAGCCCTTCCTTCCCTATTAGCAGGCATGGCATAGCTCACTTTCCTGGTTCTTCTTTCTTTTTCACAACTATGAAAAGTTTTCAGTGCACCAATTATGGATTACTGCAGCTTCATAATTTTTCTTAGCGTCTCTGTCTTTTCTTCATGGTGAAATCAGCACCGTTGAAGGGAAGTCTTGTTAATGTTACCAGCCTGTATAAAACAACAAAACAAAATAAATCCTTCAAAAGGGCTTGAAGATTTACCAGTGCTGGTACAGGAAGAAATATTTTGATAAGAACAATGAAGAGTCTTATTTCACTTTATAGGATGACAAGATTTATTTGCTATAAGTTTTAATGGACTGTAACCCCTTCAATCAGATATACTGTAAGAGGGTTATATTCCATAAAAACTTATACTACATACTTCAAGATGATAAAGTGAGCTAGTTGGTTGGTCTCAGGACAAATGTTGAACCCCACTCCACTCTTCGTGCACCAGGGTTGGAAAAGGCTAACAACAACAACATTTGAATGTGGTTGGCATTTATAAGATATCGATAGGGCGGTGGCAGAGAGTAGCACTTCTAGGTACTGGCTATATTATCAGATGATACCTCACACTCTTCAGTCCAGAGCTAGGAATTGAGGTGTGGGGGTTCCAAACTCTGGTTTAAACATCTGGTGGACCATGTATACCAGTGATGGCGAACCTTTTACAGATCGAGTGCCCAAATTCAACAGGCTGCTGTCCATGCTGCAGGAGGCAGGGTGAACTCTGTCCGGGGGGGGGGGGAGAGGAAGTGCTCCCATTGGGTTGCTGAGCAGAGGGGCTGGGCAAACTGTGCAGGGGAATGCAGGAAGTGATTCCATTGGGCTACTGGGCAGAGGGGTGGGGTGAATGTGCTGGGGTGATGGCATGTATGGCCAGAGGGTTCTGAATGCCCCCTCTGGTACACAAAGATATACATTATATATCTTTGATGATAATAATATCAAAACAGGAACTGGCCTGATGACTGCAATTCTTTTGCTTAGCATAGTAAGTTGTGGCTAGAGTAGGCATGTTGAATCAGTTGAATTTACAGAGAAGTCGAGTTGCCAAATCCCCACTGATTCAGTGGGCCTACTTTAGTTGTGACTTACTATATTAAGCAGCAGGATTATAGCCAATAGTTACTGTTGTCCCCCCCCCCTTCCAGAGGTGGCACACAGAGCACTTTCTGTCAGCACGCATGCCATTGCGGGCAAGCCCTGCACTGCTGGCACCAATGGCAGCACCGCTTCCCCACCCATATCTCTCTCTGCCAATGGGGAGGTGAGAGTGGAGGCTGAAATCCTGCCCAGGAGGAGGCGGGAGCGGGGATGAGATGAGGCGACCAGACACCACCCACCCACCCCGCCTAGGGCCAGTGGTGGTGGTGGCAGTGGCACATTTGTGTGTGTGTGTGGGGGGATGGGTGGTCATGTGCATTTGTGAGCAGTGTCGTGTACATGCATGGGGTATAATGCACATGCATGGGGCATGTGTACCCATGGTGGGCATGCTCACACACCCATGTGACATTGCTGGCATACTTTGACATTGCGCATGTACACCCACTGCCTCCTCCTCCTTGGGCACTCAGTCTCTAAAAGGTTCACCATCATTGGGATAGTCCTTCCTGTCTGTCAGTTTCATCAGACTCTGGAAAGAGATAAAAAGGAAAGAAAATTAAGCCAGTGTTGTCAATTTCTCAGGAGAATATGTCAATATGTCAATTTCTCAGGTGTTACGCAGAAAACATCGTTATGCGGTTTCCTATGGGAGATCTCCTGCAGAATATCAAAAAACCGTTATTCGCACAATGACGGTAAAAAAGTCATTATTCAAATAATGATGTTTTCGTCATTGTGCGGGAGATCACATGGGGGGCATCGGTAGTGTCATTAATCGACAATGACGCTATTCGAACGTGTCATTAATTGGGGGTTCACTGTAGATAAATAGGTATAAATAGGTACTACTGGTAACAGCGTTCTGTTACATGACTATGGAAATGTCTACAGACTTAGACCGCCATGGCTCTTTGGGCTGTAAACAGAGATGAACGGCATACCATTTAGAGCAGGAGTTCTCAACCTTTTAAAGCTGGGGGCCGGGTCACACTCCCTCAGGCAGCTTTGAGGGCTGGACGGCTATTTTGCCCTTCCTCCACCACATTGCACTTCCTGGTGTGGTGAAGGCGGTGAGGAGCACATGAAAAGGTGCCGTAGGTCACATCTGGCCCACAGGCCACTGGTTGAAAATCCCTGCTATGGAGACTGGCTTTCGAGCAAGGGAGACCTTTTACCTTTACCTTTAAGCAGAATGAAAAAAAATCAGAAAATTGAATGTGTTGGTACAAGGCTGATAAAGACCATTCAGTAAGGCTGATAAGGTTATTTTGTTAAGGTAAAATTCAAAGAATTGCCCCCCCCCCAAGTTCTAAGTCCCCCCCCCCCAAGCTGTACAAAACTGAGAGAATTTATTTCCTTGTCTCCTCCAGGCCTTGACACATCAAGGCAGTATTTTACTCAACTTGTCTTTTACATCCCTTAGATAAGTTTCTGGACCCATCCACCCATCCACTTGTGAGATAGTTCCTTGAAGAGGGTATGAAATCTGTCTTCATGAGCTGCTTGTGTGGTGGCTGGAGCCTTTGTCTCATCTGTATACTGACAGTCCAACCATAACAGCAGGCTGCTGAAATGTTTATGAGCTGGCTGAGATTGTGTATGTAGCCCTTGGTGTAATTTGGACTCTGGAGGTGTTCCTGCAGAATAATTGTATTTAAATGCAAATGTAGGTTGAATGAGAGAATGGCATTGTAATGTGTCCCCTCTCCCACATAGTGGGTAACCTTGGGCCAGATAATTCTACAGTGGCAATTTACTATATTGTTTGCCATTAAAGCGATGCCAGATTATTATTTTTTTGCCTGAGAGCAGAGCACAGAATGGAAACCAAATAGGATTTAAACTGTGCTTGTTCCAACTGCTTTATGCAAGCAGAAAGCTATAGGAGAAAGGAGAAATTTCCTTCTTATCTTGTGAAATTACTGAACAATCTTCTGTCCAGGTGAGCCTGCAATTGGAAGTGGGAGAGAAGCTCTTCTTTTAAAGGCCTTCTTTTTCTTTCTGTGCCAGCTGTGCAGAAGGAAAGGATAATTTTACACTCAGAAAGATGAGAAAAAACAACACAAAAATAAAATTTTCTTATTATAATTTCTTCTTTAAAAGGCCAAATAATTGAGCCAGAGGTCCATTGAGTTTTGGATGTGAGATCTGAGACAACTAAAAACTCTGTCAGTATATCATAGGGATAGTCCTTGTAGAGTAGAAAGATTTGTCTTAATGCAACTTTGCATAATCTTTTTCTGGTTTGCAGAATCATAGTACTTCTACTAATTGGAAGTGCTGCAAATTCTAACTAGGAATCTTCTTCCAATTATGATCAGTATTGACTTGAATGGGTACAGTGCTTTGATAAACTTGCAGGTAAACTGAATGATCCACATCTTTATAATTATAATTCAGAGGTTTATCTGACCCTTTCCAAATGAAAGTTTGCATTCAATTATGACTTCAAATGTGTAGAGGAAGCAGATCTGTCTTCTATTATAAATGGGAGACAGCAAACAATTTTAATACTGATTTCCACAATACTTTGGAATCTGGTTTCTCAACTGTGGTTAAAATTCTTCTTTAAAATGAATACGAATTTTGCATTCTTAGCCTCTAATCTCACCTTTATTGCAATTTGCTTAAACAATTTTAGAGATAAACTAACTTGGATAGTTAGTATGAAAAGCACTGTTGTTATTTTGTGTTTCACTTTATCAAATTGCATTGTATGGTAAAGGTAAAGGTTGCCCTTGCTCGGAAGCCAGTCGTATCTGACTCTAGGGTTCAGTGCTCATCTCTGTTTCATAGCAGAAGAGCCAGTGCTGTCTGCGTCTGCAGACGTTTCCGTGGTCATGTGGCAGGCATGCCTAGACACCGGAGTGCATGGAACACTGTTTACCTTCCCACCGAAGTGGTTCCTATTTATCTACTTGCAATTTCTTGCTTTCGAACTGCTAGGTTGGCAGCAGCTGAGTCAGAGACGGGAGTTCATTTTGTTGTGCAGTACCCGGGTATCAAACTGCTGACCTGCTGCCTTCCAGTCAACGTCTTAACCACTTGAGCCACTGCAGTCCTAGCCTTATTAATAGTACAGTACTATATAAGCAACACACACACACCCATTTCATGTATTATCGTTTACTATTTGTTACTAAACCTTTTGCCTTAAAATTCAGAGATAGCCAGAATTCATTCAGATTTTACTTTTCTTTCTTGGTTCACGTATCCATCCCTTTGAAAAATCTGTGCGTCTCCCAAATCCCTTGTAAATTGGGATATGGAAAATCACTGGCATGTCTTTATCTGTCATTTCTCATACTGAAACCATGCAACGTATGGACATGTAGTGTGGGGTTAAACAGCCAGACAGTATAGGACCTGCTCCTTCATCATCATCTGTGATTGTTTGAAAAATGTGTAATGTGGGCAGAACTTGCAAATATTGTCTTTTTTTTTTGGACTACATCATAAATAATCCCACAGAGATTTCTGCAGACTCTAGTCTGAAAAGGTAACACTTCCAGCCTCTGAATCTGGATCATCTTAGACCATAACTGTAGGCTGCAAACAACATGTTTTATTTCATTTAAAATATTGAAGATGAAAAGACATTTTGGAGATTATATGCTCAAGGGAAACTGCAAGCAGAGAAAAAGTGCTTCTTCTACATTGCTTCTCTCTGCTTGATCTTGGAACAGTTTTATCTTGTCTAAGTAGGCAGTTCTTAATAGTCACTTGATTGTAACATGTGATTTGGGCCTGACTGAGTCCACGTGGTGCAGTGGTTGAGTTGTTGTACTGCAGCCATAACAGTAGACGTTGTAAATTCAATTCTGCTGAGCTCAAACTCGGCTCAGCCTCTCATCCTTCTGAGGTCAGTAAAATGAGTACCCAGCATGTTGGGGACAAAATGCTAATTACCTTGTAAACCACCCAGAGAATGGACTAAGTGCTAGTAAAGGTTTCCCTTGCTCGAAAGCCAGTCATATCCGACTCTAGGGTTCAGTACTCATCTCTATTTCAAAGCTGAAGAGCCAGTGCTGTCTACTTCTGCAGACCTTTCCGTGGTCATGTGGCAGGCATGACTAGACAGGAGCGCATGGAATGCTGTTACCTTCCCACTGAAGTGGTCCCTATTTATCTACTTGTAATTTCTTGCTTTTGAACTGCTAGGTTGGCAGGAGCTGGGGCAAAGACGGGAGCTGATTCTGTCGTGCAGTATTCGGGAATCGAACTGCTGACCTTCCGCCTCCTATTCACATTTTTAGCAGTGAAATGTGCCTTTAAAGTGGCATTATTAACAATGTCTGCAAAGCAAGCCTTACATTGTAGGGTGACTGAGATAAAGCCACAGACGTTTGCCCCCTGATAGCTAATGTTGCAAGAACAATGAAGACTCTTGTTTGTATAAGCAGATAACCAAACGTAGCATCTAATTTATCAGATGCATGACTGCTGTAACTAACATTGCACTTAATCAGGAATTTTTACAGGGAATGTCACGAGGACAAATATTTCACCTCTGATTCATGATACGTTTACTCCTTATACCGAACACGGCCATTTGGTATCAAGACAAAATAGTAAACTCACAGCACTTCCTGTAGATTAGGGGTTCCCAACCTTTTCAAGCCGGGGGCCAGGTTACACTCTCTCAGTCAGCTTCGAGGGCCAGATGGCCATTTTGCCCATTTTGTATGATGGGGGTGGCCATTTTATCCCTGAAACCTTAAAGGGGCAGCCATTTTGTCTCTTGAATGCCCTTGGAGGGGGCCACATGAAATGGCACCAGGGGCCAGATCCAGCGCATGGGCCTTAGGTTGGGAACCCCTGCAATAGATCTTGATCTTGGAGTTTGAGAGGATTGAGCCTTCCAACTCACGGAGCTGTCAGGCTAGCCTTTCGAACAACAGGTGAGTGCAATCCATATAAAAAGTTTATAGAAGCAAACCTGTCAGAGCAGATTCTGTGTACGTGAGCATTAACTAAAGAGCTGGGGTATTAGTGCCATTTTAACTAACCTTTTGTCTCCCTTTAAAGAATAGAACAAAGAAGATGAGTATTAGCCATTCATTCAGATGCTTGCACACAGATCAGGAAGTGTTTTGCACTGGAATTTTCCACTACTGATAGTAACTACTCTAGGAGAACATGGTAATTTTACTTCTCTATATAGTTCTCTATAGATTAACTATCTATGTAATCATTAATAATCAGATCATGTTAAGTTAATTCTGACTCAGGGTGACCATTTTTCAGGGTTTTCTAGGTACAGAGTACTCCGAAGTTGTTTACTGTTCTCTTATTTTGGGGGTGCCTTGATGCATTTTCTAGGTTACACTGGCTGGCTTTCCCACAGTGAAGAATCAAACTCCTGACCTCTAGCTTTCCAACCAAATGCTTTATCCACTTAGCTATCCAGCTAACTCTCTCTCTGTGTGTATATGTCTCATATTAAGGTTTCTTCTTCTTCTATTGCCTATTTTGTGGGTCTTCTCTTCCCACATTATGTTCAAACTATAATAACCTCAGTTGAGCCACTTTGCTTTCTAGTGAGAATGGAGACTTGATTTACTTTCCTCGCAGTCCATGATATCTTTAAAGTTTTCCTACAAAGTTGTTTCAAATGAATTTTCTTCTTCTTCCATCTGCTTTCTTCATTGTTCCACTTTCAGAGCCTTACAATAATAATTAGGGATGTCATAGTATGGAGAATCCTGGCCTTCTGTATGTGCTCTACTACTGTGTTACTAGCTGTATAAAACTATATATATTTATTTTAATGTAAGGCTGACTGGGGGCAGCAGTGGCTTAGTGGTTAAGATGCTGAACTTGATGACTGGAAAGTTGGCAGGTCAGCAGTTCAAGACCTGAGTGTTGCATGATGGAGTGAGCTTCTGTCTCTGTCCTAGCTCCTGCCAACCTAGCAGTTTGAAAGCAAGAAATTACAAGTAGATAAATAGGTACCACTTCAGTGGGAAGGTAAACAGCATTCCATGCACTCCGGTATCTAGGCATGCCTGCCACATTTCCAGAGAAACGTCTGCAGACTAAGACAGCACTGGCTCTTTGGCTATAAACAAAGATGAGCACTGAGTTGGATATAACTGGCTTTTGAGCAAGCGTGACCTTTACCTAAGGCTGACTAAATGGCATCGGTACTTCTTTACATTTCCACTAGAAGTGGAAAGAAATTAAGGAATCATAAAATGAAAGAAAACTTTAAAGTCTCCTCAGTTTATCTTCAAGAGCAACTATTAAGGCTACCAAGAATTGTTGCAGGAATTTACCAACAGTGATGCAACAGCCAAAAACTGGAGGTATCGATTTGTTACCTTCTGCTTTATTGCTTCCACTACTGCTTTCTGAATGGGACTTCCTTTTAGCAAATGACTGCTTGGGGCTATGTTACAAGAACAGAGTTTTTACAGCCTTGGGTGTATGTGCGTCACCATTTTAGTGAATAGAAAGAGGATAAAAAGATGGTTTTCAATGAAATTTTCTTGAATGTATAATTGCTTAGTCAATTTCACTCCAGACTCCCAAGAACTCCAGAAAGGCAAAGCACAAAAGAAAGTCCTCATTGTTTGGAGAGCAGTTTGCTCCAGGGATACAATGAATTTTCAATGCTAAAATACTTGTTCTGAGCTAGTGTACTATGTCCAAGATATCTGAGAGCATGTCCAGACAGAACCTGCAGCAGTGATGATGAACCTTTTAGAGACCAAGTGCCCAACAGAGAGGAGGGATGGACTCTGTGATGAGGGGGAGGGAAGAAGCACTCCCATTGGGCTGCTGGGCAGAGGGGCAGGGTAAACTCTGTGCTGGAGTGATGGAGTGAGTGCATGCCAGCAGACAGGGCTGGGAGTGTCTTCACTGGTACATGTGCCATAGGTTCACCACCACTGACCTATAGCTTGTTCGCTGGAGCTCTTTCTCTCTCAGGAATCATTCAAAATTATGGCTTCCACATTCCCGACCCCCGGAGTGCTTCACTCTTCCTTTTTAAACATCAGTGTGGATGAATCGGATGGTCCCAGATTTGTGGTTGAGGTGACAGCACTGTGACATCTGTAGTGTGTGATAAAACAGACAACTGAAAAACCCTTTCTATTTTACCTTTTTATAAAAAAACTTTGTATCCCATGCTTATTTGCTGTGTTGTTTGCTTCAAAGAAAAAGGAATGGGTGGGGGCACAGGAATGAAAACTAAGAAAGAAGGTAGGGAAGGGGGAAAAAGATGGAGCAAACTGAAAATCAGAATCTATGACACAGAAAAATGTATATTTAACATCTGGATGGATTACTCAAGTGATCACTGGAGAGAGCTAATATTTATCACAGTCCTAGCTGATTACCCAGCTTTGCTCGGGTTTTTCATTTCTTTAATGTAGGCCAGCCTTTCCCTCTTGAAAACCTCATGGGGTATACGTGGGTCAACCCTGTCTCCCTGCCTCCGTCTCTCTCTTCCCTCACCCGTCCCGCTTCTCCGTCGACTGTCACCACCCTTATTCTCCCCATACATGTGTCCGGTCACCTGGTGAGAGAGCGGCACGCAGCCGTTGAGGAGCCCTCGGACCTTCCCTCCCTTCCTCGGCTTCGCCCACCGTGGCCGCCGCCTCTGCTGCGGAGACTGGGTGGCCATTACCAGAGGAGCGCTGGCCTCCTCCACAGCTCCTGCGCCCTCCTGGCCCTCTCAAGGGCCTCCATCACCACCACTGTGCCGGCCCAACCAGGCCCCCCATTTACTTTCCACTTACTGTGAAAACTACAGCTGAGCTCAGAGGGCTACAGATGAGCTGGTCAGATGATGTCACAATCTCAACCTACCTGGGACTATGACATCAGGTCAATTACATCACTGGGAAACACACACATTGTATAGATCAATTTCTTCCCAATTTTGGGGGTGTATGCCCCCCTGGGGCTTCTGACCCCCACAGTGCTGATCTCTCCAGCCCAAGGTACGTGTGTGCCCAATCTCAGCAGGATCGGTCCAGGGGTGTGGGATCCTTTAGAGCACATACAAGACCACACCTCTGTTTTATAGATATAGAAAGATAAGAACATTTTCAGAGCAACCAAAATTCTCCAGTCTAGACATGCCTTAAGTTACCAAAATGTTACAAGGAAGGTAAAATGAAAATAGCTTTCTGATTAGTTTCCAGTAATATTTGTCCTGAATCACTGGAGGTGGAGCTAGCTAGGGTGCAGGGAAATGGATAGGTGACTTTCACAAGGGAGCAGAGCAGGGAAACTGAAAGCATGTAATCTCCAAAATCTTCTGTTCTTTATGATTTTCAAATGGCTATCTTGCTTGCTATCTTTCAACTATGAAAGTTCAACTATGCAGTTAACCTTGTGACTGTTTACACAAGTAGCTGCAAAACCTTCCACCGTAACCTTTCCACGCACAGTAAAAGGCAACAGCATTCAGGCCAGTTTTCAAAACTGCAACTAAATATAAGCGACCACTATGTTTTCCAATCATGGTGCAATGGTAGGAAATGTACATATTTTGATTATACTTTCTGGTTTCCAGGAGGGGACCAAGGAACCAGAAAGAAAAGAAAGGTCACACAGTTTTAGATGCACCTGATCTCCTTAAGTGTTTTAAAACCCTTTTCGAATTTTTTAAAAAACATATCTGAGAATAAACAAAACAGAAGAGAGAGAAAAAGAATAAGAAGACAAAAAATGTTGTGGTACCTTAAAGACTAACTCCTGTAGTTAAATGTGAGTTTTTGTGGGCCAAGTTTGATGAAGTGGACTTGGTCCACGAAAGCTCACAGGAGTTAGTCTTTAAGGAAGGGGGTTCCCAACCTAAGGCCTGTGGGCTGGATCTGGACCACAGCACCATTTCATGTGGCCCCTACCCCTCCAAGGGCACTCGAGAAACAAAATGACCACCCCTTTAAAGCTGTTGGGACAAAATGGCCACCCCATCGTGCAGGCAGGGCAAAATGGCTGTCTGGCCCTCAAAGCTACCTGAGAGAGAGTGTCCTGGCCCCTGGCTTGAAAAGGTTGGGAGCCCCTGCTTTAAGGTGCTACAACATTTTTTTTGTCTTTTTTTTTGCTGTTCTGTTTTGTTTACTCTCAGATATGAATAAAAACAATTTGTTATCCTTTTGATTTATAGCAATTATAGCAAACTATGCCTTGCTTTTGTATAAAATAATTGTATCTTGCAAAGTCATAGGAGGACTAGAAATGGACCCTGGAGTTATAATTTCTAATGTCAGACTTTGGCAGTACAAACAATATTTCTGTCATAAAGTATCCACAGTAAACAGAAGGATGCTACTTGGGATCAGTCTCTAGTTAGAAAGATTAGCTGCCAACTGTTACAAGGTAAATACAGTGCAAGCCTTCATTTACAAAAAAATTGTATGTTGATCATCTTTGTTAAATTCCAAATACTGTATATGATTTTTAAAAACCCTATGATGGACAATGGTGACTTTTCTAGTATTAAACATACAAAATTATGTGCGGTTGTGTCACTTGCACCATACTGTAGATCCTGTTCCCACTGAGAAAGAAACTGTGATCAACAGTTTTAATAAAATAATACAATCAATACAATAATGTGTTATTATTTCTGAATACAACATTACATTTACTGAACTTCTTAGAATGGTTAGATGTATTTGATATTTAATCCCTCAGAGTGCAACAGCCTAGTGCTGAGTTTAGGAGAATAGTCACTCTATAATGTGATCAAACTTAACTACAGAAACCTCTGTGTCCAAACTGGGTGCTTTGTAACATGGAGGGGTGTAAAGAGAGAGAGGAAAGAAGACTCAAGAGTATCAATCTATAAGTATATCAGAGGGGAAAAAAGACAAAATCATTGTGGCACTTTCAAGACAAACTGCTGTATTTTAATGTTAGCTTCTGTGGATCAAGTCCACTTCATCAGACATACTAGTGAGACTTCATGGCATCAGGTTACAGAGGTACAGCCATCATAATGGGCTGCTCTATCATCAGGCCTGACTGCTCTTTGGAAGGTCAAATAGTAAGGATGAGGCTGAAGTACTTTGGACATCAAATGAGAAGAGAGGATTCACTTGAGAAAGCTTTGATGCTGGGAAAGGTAGAGGGCAAAAGAAGAAGTGGGCAGCCAAAGATGAGATGGCTAGATGGTATTGTAGACACGATGGGCACAGAGCTGGGTGGGTTGAGGAGGATGGTGGTGAACAGAGGTGCCTGGAGGACAATGGTCCATAGGGTCGCAAAGGGTCGGAATTGACTGTGCGACTGAACAACAACATCATAAGGCAAAATGAAATGGCCACCTTTGGATTGGATGCTAATGTGCGTGTTATAGAAACTTCACAGTCTTACCAGTCACTTATTTCTGGCTGAAATGGCCGGTCTGTCTTGAGTAGACTAAATGCCTGACTGCACCTTTCAAAACCATGTGATTTGTTCTGCTTATAAAATGGGTAAATATGATTACGCTTTTTACTGATCATCTGATGCAAAGTCTGATTCAAACCCATCTGGTGCTTTTTGCTCCAAAACCATCTTTCATCTCTCTCTACTGCTGGAGGGCTTCAACTTTTTAATGTCAGAAAATTTTGATACGGCCTTTCCTTGTGTTATAGGTGGTTGTGATTTCCTCTTGCAAAGAGGGATGTATGTCTAGGTGATGTTGCAGTAACGTTGGCAGTTGTGGCAGCTATGTTCAGAACTGGAAGAACATGACTTGAATTATTTTCTCTTTCCTGAACATCCTTCTTTTAATTGTTTTTAAATTTGAGATTAGCTCCAGAGCAGCTTTTCGCCTTATTGTTGGATCAGTAAGTAAGCACTAGAAATTAGAAATGTTTTTAAGGGGCTTATCTCCTTATCAAGGGGAAAAGTACTACCAATGGGGAGAAAGAGAGAAAGATCCAAGGCACTCAAACTCCAAATAGGAAAAAAGAGGGGGAGATAATTCCAGTTGGTGTGTGTGTGTGTGTGTGTGTGTGTGTGTGTGTGTGTGTGTGTGTGTGTGTGTATTTTAAACCCCTAGCTGTTTTCATTCTGATATTGCCAAGAAGGGAAGAGGAGGAAATTCTTAGGCTAGAACAGCTTTTCACCTTATTGCTGGATTGATAGCTGAGCAAATAAGGAAAAGGAAGGAAGGAATGCCCATTTATATTGCTTTGTGCATGCATATCAAATCTGTGATTGTTTTCTCTTAGTGGGACATTTTCTAACATTCTCAGGGCTGTATTAGTAAGATTGCTAAGGAGGTTCCATTTTGTGTTTTTGATTGTTTTCTCTAATTCCACAAATAAAACTAGCAAGATGGAGAATCATAAAAGGAATTGTTGAGTTGGGACCACAAAAATAAAGAATGGACAGAAGTGGGATCAGAAGATGGAAGGTAAGAAGTAGGACTATGAGCTGGAATGCCAATCCCACACCATTGAGTGTGAACACTGAACTCTTGATTCAATCTGCAAGCCCAATGTGAGCACTAATTACAATTTCAAACATAATAAAGGCTGCAGGTCAAATCACAGCAATAATGTAGTTGCCCCTAATCAAGGTTTACCATGTTTGCTCTGGGATTTTGGAAGCTGTGGTCCAAAAACCTTAACTTCCCCCATTTCATGCTTCCTTTTTCTGTCAGATACACTGCTTCAGCCAGCTCACTCATTCCACACGTGCCTCATTTTATACATCCCAGCCCACATTTTCTTCTGCAGCTGCAGTACCATGAATTCCAATTTGTTACTTACCCCTTCCTTCCCTTCATTTTTGTTCTCTAATGTTGTGTTCTGTAAAGCTGTGCCTTTAACAATGTACCCTTGCCATGTGTTATCAATGTAACCCTTCTGTGTGCAACATTATAACCATCAGCTGTATCAATGTAAACCTGATAAGGGGACGCGAGCTAGTGACCACCAGATGGCAGTAGCGAGCGTCCAGCTCTTATGGCTCAGATTCACCTGGTTCAGCAGCGCGGGAAGATTCCCCGCCACCTCTTCACCTGGTCAAGAAGGGCGTGACCTTCTACGACGTCACGCAGGCAGCAACCAATAGTCTGTCGACGTGCCACATTCAAATGTATAGCCAGCTGTATATATTGAGCTAACCATCCGCCATTACCACATGTTCCTCCGGATCATCATGCAATAAACCTCTGTTAAGCCAACCCTTCGGCTGTTCCATTGTCTTTGGTCCCTTACACTAAATTGGCGACGAAGGTGGGATATGGCAGCCCACGGGACCAAGACATGCGCCGGTTTCGAAATCAGGAAACCGGGCGACTGGGAGATCTTCAAGATGGACTTCCAGGCAGCACTGATTGAGTCCGAAGTCACGGAAGAGGCAAAGAAAAGGGCCATCTTCACCAGGATGCTCGGACAAGAAACCAAGAGGACCTTGGTGGACCTGATTGCACCGAGGAGGGTGAGCGAATTCAAGGCCAAGGAACTCATGCAGATGCTGCGTGAGCACGTCCGGCCCGCCACAGCGATGTTTCCCACTCGGAGTGCGTTCTGGAGGCGAGTCCAAGTGCCCGGGGAGACGGTCGCCGCATTCGTGGCGGCCCTGCGGCTGGCGGCCGGCCCGTGCAAATGGGAGAATGCCGAAATCACCCTCCGGGACTGTGTGCTGTGCGGCCTGAACGACGCCGAGACCCAGCGCACATTAATGAACCAAGAGCCGCCTCCCACGTTGCAGGAGGTCGTCAGAGCGGCCCAGGCCGCAGAAGCTACAAAGGCCGGGGTCCAAGAACTCCAGGACTGGCGGCTGAAGTCGAGCAAGGCAGAGGCTCCGGTACAGGCGGCCCGGCAAACTTCGAGGTCGTCCACAGAGAGCAGCGACGACGAGGACGTCCGGAGGGTCCGGAAGGAGAGCCGGCGATGCGACGGCTGTGGAGCGGCCCACGACCGCGTGAAGTGCCCCTTCCGGAAGGCCGAGTGCCACAACTGCGGCCGCCGCGGGCACATCGCCAAGGTGTGCAGGAAGAAGCGCGAGACCCGGAGGAGCTCCGCAGACCGCTCCGCGGGACAAGACCGCGCAACGAGACCCAAGGACGGCGCCCAGGCCACGCGGAAACTGGACGGCGTGGGCCGCATCTCCGACGGCAGCGAGGACGACGCCCCAGTGTTCAGCGTGTCTACAGGACACCCCCGCTACTTTGTTGAGGTACTAGTCCAAGGGGTTCCCATTAGGATGGAAATTGACTCGGGGTCCTCATATTCTATCATTTCCCAGAGGGAGTTTTTGGGAATTGCCCCCCACAAGCGACCCAAGCTCAAAGCGTTGAGGTCCACACTACGGGACGTACAAGGGAACAGTATTCCAGTGTTGGGGGTTGGAGAATTTCAGGTCCAATTCAAGAAACACGCCGCGTCCCTTCCCCTAGTCGTGCTCAAGGGGGGGGGGGATTGCAGCCTCCTCGGGACTCAATGGTTCCAGCCCCTGGGTTTGTTTATTGGGGGGGTGCATGCCGTTGGGATGCACGCCGTTGGGTCTGACCCGATCCAGGAGGTGTGCGAGGTGCACCCCGAAGTCTTCAAAAAGGGACTGGGGAAATTCAAGGGGCCCCCAGTGACTTTCGACCTGGACCCGGAGGTCCGCCCAATTTGCCTCAAACCACGCCGGGTGCCGTTCGCACTCAAGGACAAGATAGAGGCGGAACTGGACAAATTGGTGGGTCAGGGAATCCTTGTGCCTGTTGATTCTGCGGAGTGGGAAACTCCAATTGTAACCGCACTAAAAGCCAATGGGGAGGTCCGCATATGCGCCGACTACAAGTGCACCATCAACAAGGCGATCCGCCCGAATGCATATCCGGTGCCGGTAGTCAGCCATCTGCTGGCCAGGTTACACGGGGGGAAGTGTTTCGCTAAGCTCGACTTAGCACAGGCCTAGCAGCAGCTTACGGTGTCCCCTGCCGCAGCTGCTGCGCAGACCATAGTCACCCATAAGGGGGCGTTCCAGGTGACGCGCCTCCAATTCGGCGTGAATTCGGCGCCAGGAATTTTCCAGTCACTCGTGGAACGCCTCCTGAAGGGACTGGAGGGGGTGTTGCCTTATTTTGATGACGTGTTAATAACGGGGGGGAGTCGGGCCGAATTGGCCAAGAGGTTGGGGAAGGTCCTGACAATATTCGAAAAGGCAGGGCTGAGGCTGCGAAAGGACAAATGCGTCTTCTTCGCAACCGAGGTTGAGTTCCTAGGGTTTTGTGTGACTCCTGAGGGAATAAAACCGTCCAAGTCTAAGGTGGCAGCCATTAAGAAAGCCCCCCGCCCCACCTCCAAGCCCGAGTTGCAGTCATTCCTTGGGCTGCTCAACTTTTACCACTCCTTCCTCCCCCGAAAGGCAGCGGTGGCTGAGCCGCTACACAAACTGCTAAAGAAAGACCAGGCATGGAAGTGGGGCGATGACCAAGAAAGGGCATTTAGCGAGCTAAAAAGCCTCCTAGCGTCCGACGCCATACTGACCCACTTCAACCCTAAACGCCCAGTAGTTCTGACCTGTGATGCATCTCCAGTGGGGGTGGGGGCGGTGCTGTGCCACGTGTTGGAAAACGGAAGGGAGGCCCCGATAGCAACAAGTCTCCCTCTCCCATTTCAGGACAAGGGACCAGGGAACAAAGAAGCAATAACGCCCCCGGGGGGGGCAGCCCTCGTCACGACCCAAACGCACATGCAACAAGCCATCTTGGCTGAGAGACTTCGTCTCATCCTAGGGGGGAGGGATGTTGTGTTCTGTAAAGCTGTGCCTTTAACAATGTACCCTTGCCATGTGTTATCAATGTAACCCTTCTGTGTGCAACATTATAACCATCAGCTGTATCAATGTAAACCTGATAAGGGGACGCGAGCTAGTGACCACCAGATGGCAGTAGTGAGCGTCCAGCTCTCATGGCTCAGATTCACCTGGTTCAGCAGCGCGGGAAGATTCCCCGCCACCTCTTCACCTGGTCAAGAAGGGCGTGACCTTCTACGACATCACGCAGGCAGCAAGCAATAGTCTGTCGACGTGCCACATTCAAATGTATAGCCAGCTGTATATATTGAGCTAACCATCCGCCATTACCACATGTTCCTCCGGATCATCATGCAATAAACCTGTGTTAAGCCAACCCTTCGGCTGTTCCATTGTCTTTGGTCCCTTACACTAAATCTAAGCACATACTTTTCATTTTGCAGTTGTGCTGTGATTTGTTTTCTTTAAGTGTGTTACTGTACATTTATCTAAATGAAATCTGATCCTATTTGAATTTACCCATCTCTTTTAGATCTCCAGAGCATTATTTACTTTCAGTCTCTATGCCACTGCTTTGGCAAATCCCTCCAGTTTATCAGTATCTATAGGCTTGATCAAAGGACAATATACTTCATTTTTCTGTCTGTTAATTAAGGCATTTGAATACAAGCTGGACTGAGCATTCCCTTTGGGTGTGCTTGCCCCTTGTTTTGTAGTCATTGAAGCAACTTCACAGTAGAATGTTTTTGCAAAATAATGTGTAGGATACTGAGGACCTTTTCACATGCCTATTTGTACAACTGTTTGTGTGAATACTGATGGTTGGTGCCTATTATTAGTTTAGAACTTCCTTACAACAGGTGCATGGAAAAGTAATTACAGATTGTCATGATAGGACTTTACTCTCAATAAGCACTTTCATGCTTCTGAGCTGTCGCCTCCTGGCTGAGCAACCCAGGCCTCTAGATTAGTGTAAATAAGGCAACATGAGCCAAGTAACCATTCCAGGTCTCTTCAGGTATTTTAAAAAGATATAGTATTGAAATCAAAGTAAGTTACAGAATAAAGTTCAGCAAAAGTTCAGAAAGCATATTAAAATAAAGAAAGCTGCTTTTTAGGGAAAGCTCAGGGGCCTCCCTTCGACTACATGATTGCATTTCAAAGTCCAACCAAGAGAGACTCTTCTCGGCTCCCAACCCAACTTCGTTTTTTTTAAAATCTCCTCTCTTAGGGTCTGCCTCCCAGCCATTCCCCTAAGGGATTCCAACCAATGATCTTACAGCAAGACATGCCCATCACACATTAGGTTTCATTTCTCCCGAGTCCCAACTCATGAGGCTAGTATGTTTACACATACCGCTGTCTTTGGTATGTGAGAAAGAGACTCCCCCGGATTGAAATCGCCATTTTGAATGGGGCTAAAGCACAGAGTTTTATAGTGAGCAAAAGATCCTGAAGAAAAACGTAGCCCAAAGCTAGGATTTTCATGACACAGATAGCCAGAATCTCCAGCCAACAGTGATCATGCTTTCAATTCAGTTGTGGTATTATGTGAATAGCAATATTATCTTGACTCAGCATGTTAGAGGTGATTGTCAGAGGAATCTTGAGGGAAGTTACTTTTTATTAAGTTACTTTATATTCATGTAGGTAAGATAGTAAGATTTCTTTCTTTCATAGATTTAAGTAGTTTAACACTTAGTTAGAAAGAGCAATTGTGACTCCATCTTGCATTCCAAAGCACTCACATTCCACAGTAGTACATCATTGTTCCAGACAGCTTGTAATTGCCAAGGTCACATCTATAATACCAGACAGGTGATAGTCATCTTAATCAGATAAGCAACACTTGAGAATCCTGGTTGGCATGATACCAGTCATAACAAATAGTTCATGAGACAACATTAAAATTCCAGGGGGA
This sequence comes from Bradypodion pumilum, assembly GCA_035047305.1. Classification (NCBI taxonomy): domain Eukaryota; kingdom Metazoa; phylum Chordata; class Lepidosauria; order Squamata; family Chamaeleonidae; genus Bradypodion; species Bradypodion pumilum. Next base: position 33,510,396 of record JAWDJD010000005.1, read on the forward strand.
GGGAGCAGGGACCCAAAACCCTATATAAACAGACATCAAATTGGGGGTTAGACAGGAGAACAGATCGGAGATCGTTTGGGGAATTATAGAGATCGTTGGATAAGCCTTCTCACCTGGACCAATGATCCACTCACCAACTGCATGAGGGCAAACATGCCCACATGGACTTACAATTTGGATTTACAACTTGGATTTACAATTGGATTAATTTTCCTTTATTCTTTGGATTTACAAATATGCTCAATAAAGCCTATCTAGGGATATTTGTTTCCAGCAGTTTTTTTGCTCTCAAGAGAAGGGAGTAAACTTGGTGGAGCACTGATAAGAGCACCTGCTCTTCAAACAAATACAGTCCTTAAAGCCTGCTTTGTTTGGGGGTGCCAGCAGAAGCGGAGTTTCGTTAAGTTTTGTTTCCTCGCCTTGAAGATGTCACCAGAGCGAGGAAGGTTTCAATAAGGGAAGGTAACATCCTTATCACCCCAACGTCCCCCCTTAACAGAGCTTTGTCTTCCCCAAGGAGAGTGTGGTTGTGTTGTAGAGGGAGGTGGCAGAGTGAGACTTTTTAATTGGCCATTCCAAATAGCTACCTGCAACATAGTGGGGGTGCCATCCTTCTACTTATGAGCCAGTTCAAACTGGACAGAAGAATGCCCTGCCAGCCTAGCGGGCCAATAAAGAGGTGCGCATTCTTAGCATAACCACAGATTGACCAGCGGGCTTCGCTGTCTGAGCGGTCCCTAGATTGTACTAAAAAGGTACTTTGGGACGCTAGTAGATGAGAGCCCCCTGAGAGTGATTGTTGTCTCCTCCTACATATCTTTCTCCAGTCCTTATCATCATATTTGGAGGTCACTGGTGAGCATTCCTTTCAAACATGGTGAATAAGTAACTACCTTTCCAGTGATGGTACTCTTCTCAGAGAGGCTTTCTTGGTTACCTGTGCTGGCATGCATCTGACATTATACATCTCCTAGTTGATGGAGGAAGCTTTATGGGTTGAGTCACAGCTAGAGATCAAACTGTCCTGTAAAATATCCCTCTCTCCCTCCTCCCCATATTATTGAGTCAGCTATGCAAAATAAACTCTATCAACTAGGAGATGTATAATGTCAGATGCATGTCAGACTGTTTATTTTGTAAATCTAGCCACTCAAACTGTTTTCCATCAGAGATTCACCTGACAAACTGATTGCATTTTATTGCCGGTTGTAAATACTCATTGATTTACATGTCCGTCTCCTGAACCAACCAAATTTGTACAACTACTCTGGGCCTCTATATGAAATGTATAAATGTATACCATGAAAATCCACTCTTATGTCTGATGAAGTGGACTTGGTTCATGGAAGCTAACATTAGAATACAGGAGTTAGTCTTTAAGGTGCCACAGCATTTTTTGTCTTTTGTTTCATTTTGTTTACTCTCTGATATGCTTGCACAGACTAACCCAGCTACCACTTCAAAAAAATTCTGCTAAAATGAAGGCACCTTTTAGTGAGTTCATTCTGCAGTTCCTTTCAATTGACCTAATCTGAGAAAGATGAGCCGGCAACACAAGGTTGTGGTTATCAGAGTATGCCTGATTGTGGTTCAAACATGAGGACCTTTTAATTTTGCTCAAGTTTCCTTTCCCCGCAACACACAAGCAAGTCTTAACAGTTTATTCGTTGCCTTTAGTTCCAGACTGTTCTGGCATTTTTGTTTCATGTTTGAATAGATGATCCTGGTATTGGCATCCACACAGAAGTGGGTATTTATTGCTAAATGTCCTGGGATGCACTGGATCACCCTGGAACTACTTATCCACGCACATCTGAAATTGCTCCCTGACATTTAAATCTCAACACAGCTTGCCCTCTCCGTTGGCCCGTCTGTTTTGTCCTCTCCCTGCTTATTTCACAGACTCCTCTGTTCTTTACTTCTTTTACATGTGAATTAGATGCAGAGGAGTGCAGACTGGACATCAGAAAAAAATACCTGTTAAAGAAACATCAAATGACACCCACATGAAATATGTGCAGATCAGAACGGAACAGTGTAGTACAGTAGAACCTCGGATAAAGTCCAAACTCCATTTCACAAGTTTGGACTTTATCCGATTTTTGACTTTATCTGAATCAAATGGGTGATGCATCGGATAATGTCCAAAATGGACTTTATCCGAGGTTCCTATACCAAATACCTCAGATAATGTCCATTTTTAAGCACCTACTCTGTGAGTGTGGTAAGGTGGGTGTGTCCAGGGGGAAAGCCCTGCATTGCACCTGAATTAGGAATACTTTATTTCAAAACTTGGATGGGTGGGGTTAGCTGGAATTTCTGCTACTGTTTCTGGTGAACTGAGGTGAACCTGCTGAATCCCACCGCTGGGTCCATACAAGAATATCCTTCCCTGGAGTAAATCACAGCAACAAGAATACACACCACTCAATGGTGGTGGGGAAAAAATCCCCTGGAAAACAAGATTCCCTCCACCTTTGTGCTGTGTTGCATCTACTGATACTAGCTTTAGCCTACATTGTATAAACATTGGGATGCAGTACCAATATCCTTAATATAAGGAACATTGAACAAATGCTCAGTGTAGACGGGTTCCTAGTGATATGTAGATCTTTGGCACAACTGTCCTCTTTATTTTTGCTTTTACCTTGGTTTATTCTGATGCTGGTGATTCTGATGTTTCATTTTGTGTTTTTTAAACTTTTAAAAAAATCTGAACACATTACAGAAAACATTTAGCTAGTATCTAGTATTAAATTAAATTAACAAATCCACTTCCACCTATAATTTCATTGATAAAAGTCAAGTAACTAGGAGCTTCCCTTACTTTAGTTTGGAATGATTATATCAATATGGCTTAAGGCAGGGGTGGCCAACCTTGGCGCTCCAGCTATTCTTGGACTTCAATTCTCAGAAGCCCTGATCAGCAGGTGTGCTTACTTGGGCTTCTGGTAATTGAAGACCAAGAACAGCTGGCCACCCCTGCCTTAAGGCTAGTATTTTGTATAGGTATTCAGATTTTAGGGTGTGCATGAAAATTCATTTAATTTGCATTCATTCTGCTGTCACAGAAATGATTAAATGCATATCCGAGTTTTCATATCATTCAAATTATGCAGCTGTGCATTATGACCATATTTTACTTAAGGACAACCATGTAGCCTTCTTAAATTGTAAATAATTAAAGCAGAAATTATGATATTTACATGACGTTTTTCCCTATTTGAGTCTGTGTCAGACTAATAGCAGTCAGATTAATAATAATTGGGGGAAAAACTAAAACTTGTTTTTCTTCTGTAGGGCACATGGTTATTTGTCATACTTTGGAAAGTTGAATTAATGGTTTCAGTCTGGCTCTTAATACATGTGTATCTGTATCATAGAAACTAGCTATGGTATTTTAAAGTACAAACAGATATTTCCAGATAACTGACTGCAAAACTAAGGCTGTAGCTATTATCCGTTGGGATGAACTGTGAGAGCAAAGTTTAACTGAGTTTCCCCCCCATAACCTTGAGATTTATTTAAAAAATCAAAATAAAACTGTACATTGTGCATATGCAGTACCTTTGATGCTGCCTTGTTGTTCAGTTGCACAGTCGATTCCGATCCTTTGCGACCCTATGGACTATTGTCCTCCAGGCCCCTCTGTCCTCCACTATCCTCCTTAACCTGCCAAGCTCTGTGCCTTACTTTTAAATATAAAATATTGTAGTAAAATGTCAATGAATACAATTTTCCTCTCCTTATCAATGAAGGGACTGTCTCTATCTCAATGTGTGTAAATTTGAAGCCTACATAATCTTGAAGGATTGCAATGTGGAGCTATAATCTAAATAATATGTAGTCATATGAAATAAGTGCACATATTAAAGACAGATGAAGTTTATGACTACTAACTTGAAATTAGCTACATATATCTGGGTCACATTCATATGTGCCAATATGTCATTGATTTTATTTGAGTTTCACAATGGGAGAAAATTGTCTCATTAAATTTCAAAGAGCCCCTCTGTCGCTTCTCCATCCTTGATTTTTCCCACAGTTGTCAAGCAGATGGTGAACAATATCTTATCTATGAGAGTAATAAGCATAACTTTTAAAAGAGCTGCTGGCTGTTTAAGGCTGGGAGAAATATTAGGGGCTTCTACGGCTATTTCCATAGTAAGGGCAGATGCTGCTGCAGTTCCACCACTTTTAAACCACACCAGTAATGCTAGAACACATTACAGTAGTCAATGATGTGGATCATCCATGCGGGTGCATGATATCCTGGGAGCAGCAGTACAAGATCTGCCCAAACTATATGAAAAACAGTTAATATTGCATTTGAAGTAGATCTTGGTTGGTATCCAACACTAGGGTGTGGTGCTCATCTCTGTTTACAGTCAAAGAACCAGAACTGTCTGTGTGTAGATGTTCCTGTGGTCATGTGGCAGGCATAACTAGATGCTGGAGTACCCAGAACGCTGTTACCTTTCCCGCTTATTTACTTGCAATTTCTTGCTTTCAAACTGCTAGGTTGGCAGGAGCTGGGACAGAGATGGGCGCTCACCCCTTCATGTTGCACTCAGGCCTAGAACTTTCCAGTTGTCAAGTTCAGTGTCCTAACCACTAAGCCACCAGCCACCACAGTCCTTCAGAGCTTACTGAAATGATAAAAGATATCTCACTGTCCTTGCAGAAGCTTGGCTTACTTTGCATTTAGAAAAATAGCTTGCTTGTAAGTTATTGGAAAGTAAACACAAGCTTCATTTGCAAGTAGACAACTGAAGCTCATCATACGATAAATAAAATAAATAAATTTGCTAGTCTGATTGAGCTTGAAAGTAATTGCTTCTCAAAATGGAAAACTTTGTTGATTTGACCCTGTTATGGGAAGCAGTTTCACTCTGCGTTGTTGATCACCTGAATCACCAAAAGAGAAACACTCTGAATGGGATTTAATGGTTCAAATTTGTGCCAGTTTGCTTGTGTCCATTTTGGAATGTACAAACTCAAGTCTAAGGGGATGAGTTTATAAGTAGAAGGAAAGCAAGAAGAAGGAAAGCAAGAGAATTTTGCTGGGGTGCGATATGGTTTTTTTTTAAAAAAAAACATGTTTCCTCTTTCTCTACAAAGCTAATGGGGATGGAGGGAAGAGCTGATGGGTAATGGGACTTTTTGGCTGGGAAGTGGAGTTTACTGTAGTCACGTAACTTTATACAGTAATATATCATTGATTTAACTGTAAAAAAGTGACTTTCCAAATTAAATTGTTAACCTTTTTAATACTAACTTTCCATCTTTGGTCAGAAGAGGCAAAGCAAGAGCAAGAGTGAGTCAGAGAGTGAGAGCGAGACAGAGAGCAGTGGGCAATAGTGAGAAGACTGTAAAGGTTGTTTACTGCTAATTCCTGCAGCAAAAAATTGGTATCTCATGACAGGACAGAAAACAGAAATGATCTAGAGGGTGACTGGAGGTCATATTAACTTGTACATGCTCTGAATCAGGGGTGCTCAAACCACAGCCAATGTGCTGGTGATGCCGGAAGTGCTCTGATATCACCGGAAGTGCTGGAATTTGCGCATTTTTGCACCAAATTGCGCCAAAAATGCCCCGGGGGGGGATTAAAAAAGGCACAAAAATGCTCCCCCAATGCTCCTTTCTCCAAAGGAAGCATTGGAGGGGGAAAAACACCCGTGGTGGTGGTGGGAGGAACCATGTGATTGGCCCGCACAACTGACTGAGGGGGCATGGTCAGGCCCCTGATGGGACAGGTTTGAGCACTCGTGCTTTGAATGAACACTAATAGAGCCACTTACAGAACAACATTTCAGAATTAAACTTGAGGATTTCAAATCAGACAAATACTTCATCAAAATTTGTGTGTTAAGATTGCTACATTCCACCCCCGCCCCCACCATGTCAAATTTTCCTTCTTCCTCTTGTTTCAGTATCTGCAATTTCATCAGAAAGAACAAAAAGCACAAAAAGTTAAGAAAGACAAATACTGTAAATAATTCTTCAGTTTCATTAGCTGATAAAAGCATAATGAAGTTCAATTAATAAAAACCCTAATAGGTTTGATAATATGAACAGTAGCTAAAGTTTTGTAGTTTAGCATAGTAAATTGCATTAGAGTAGCGCTATTAAATCAATGAGGATCTAGTGACTCAACTCCTCTGTAAGTTCTATCGGTTCAAATAATCCTTTTCTAATTGTGATTTACTGTGCTAAAGCAAGTCACAGTTAAAGTAGACTCAATTGAATTTATGGAGGAGTTGAATCATATAGATCCAGTGGGCCTAATCTATTGTGATTTATTATGCTAAGCAACAGAATTTTGGCTCATGTGAGTTTTAACCATCATCGGTTGTGTTTGCTGCAACTCGTATCCGAGAATACATTTTCCCCTAAAGCAGGAAAAATGAAAATGCTATTGGCATGAATTTGTTTAAGGTGGTTTCCAGCTTGCCATGAAGTGACCCACGCACTATGATTATGGAGCCATCTCCTGTGGCACATATGAAATGAAACATGCAGGATTTCATACCAGGCCAGCAATGGACTGCTGCATCTTGGAGGATATTAACAAGGTTCACAGCCAGTCCATCTACTTGCCAATAGGCTTCAGTTCTTCAGTGTGAAACTTTGATAGGATTTTAAATTAAAACCAAGAATGATCAGAAGACAATAGATAAATTAGATGGCATGCTTCACTTGTTTCAATACTGTCATCTGTACAGAAAACCAAAGATCCTGTTTGTCACTGCAAAGTACGTACTGAGGGCTAGAAGCAGTTGTGTCTGTTGTGTTTCCATTTCCTGACAATTCCCACCCATGTTTTGGTCTGCAGCAGGGATTCTCAACCTGTGGCCCATGGGCCGGATGCAGCTCACAGCGCCATTTCATAAGGGCCCCCCCACTGCCTCCACCACACCTGGAAGTGCCATGTGGTGGAGGAAGGGCTAAATGGCCATCCATCCCCTGAAGCTGTCTAAGAGAGTGTGACCCGGCCCCCGGCTTAAAAAGGTTAAGAACTCCTGCTCTAAACCAATGGAAGCTAGTACTTCTTCAGACAACTTCCCTCAGACAACTTTTGGGGCTGGGCGGCCATTTTGCCCTTCCTCCACCACATGGCACTTCCTGTTGTGGTGGAGGCAGGGGGGGGCACATGAAATGGTGCCACATCGGGCCGCAGATTGAGAAAATCCCTGATTTAACCAAAGGGCATCATCACCAGATTAGAGTAGAAGAGGAGGCTCGGCCACCTAGGCTCTAAATCAGGGGTGCCCAAACTTTTCAGGCCATGGGTTGGTCATTTGGTTCAGCTGGCCGGTCACGTGGTTCCTCCCACCAGAAGCAGAAGTAAAAGACATCTTGCAATCTGTTTTGCAACAGGATGAAATAGATTTTAGGCTGCAATTTTCTCTACTTAAACCAGGGGTGCTCTAACTATGGCCCACGGGCCAGATCTGGCCCCCAATGCCAATTCATCCAGCCCACGCTGTCCTTGTCGCTCCCAGAAGTGGAAGTAAAATGCGCCTGCTCCAAATTTTTTTTTTAAAAAAAACACAGTACCTGGAAAGTACAATTCTTGCATTTCCAAAGATGTGTTGAATATGTGTGTATTATGCAGGCACATTGAGCAATGAATATGAAAAGCATTTCTCAGAAGTCTTAGTACAGTGAGATTTATTCCATTTATCCTACAATATTATATTAAACATATTATGGGAATGGCAATACAGAGAATTAGTTGGAATTATGGTAGTCTCTTTGAACATTCTCAGTTGGAAAGGAGTGAGCAGTGGAAGTAGACTGAGATGGAAATGACTGTGAGCAGAAGTAGACAAGACACTAGCTTTGTAGGCAGAGCCGGATCTGCCTTAAGAAATAATATATTAAAAAAACAACACATAAGATAATGGTTCTCCAAGGACGTTTTGCAGCACATTAATTTTTGTTTGGTAATTGTTTGGTTGTTTGATTGGTTGGTAAACAATAGGCTGTGTTTGCATGTTGACTAAGCAAATATGGCAGCTTTGAAGAATGCATCTCTGTGTATCACCTGGCACAGCTGCCGTCTTGCCTGTGTCTGCCCTGAGATGAACTCAGCATTCATGTATTTTTAAAATTAGGCAAGCTTGCCAATTCCTTCCTTAATATTACATCCCACAAATTTATTAAAGCAATTACTTATTTGTTATTCTGTACACTATACATTTTGGAGACTGAGGTGGCTCAGTGGTTAAAACACTATGCTTGACAACTAGAAGGTCGGCAGGTCAGCAGTTCAAGACCCAAATGCTACATGACTGACTGAGCTTCTGTCTCTGTCCCAGCTCCTGCCAACGTAGCAGTTCGAAAGTGAGAAATTGCAATTAGATATGTACTTATTTGGTGGGAAGGTAACAGCATTCCGTTTGCTCTGGCGTCTAGTTATACCTGCCACATGACCATGGAAACCTCTGCAGATGCAGACAGCACTGGCCCTATAGATGCGCACTACACCCTAGAGCCAGATATGACTGGCTTTCGAACAAAGGAGACTTTTACTTTTACCCTGTACTTTATAGTTGACTAGCATATTTTGCCCGGCAGTGCCGGGCTTTTTAAAATTGTGTTGGATAGTAAAGGGTTTTGTTTTTTCCTTGTACCAATGGTGCTGGGCTGTTTTAAATGGTGTTGAAAGGTTTTGTGGTTTTGTGGCTTTGAGGTGCTGCGTCCGCCTGCGGCGGACTTGCGCTCCCAGTGTGTGTTTTATTTTTATTTTTTGTGCTCTGGCTTCCTTAGTGCCGGGCTCTTTAAATTGGTTTTTGAAGGTTTTTGTTTATGCAAATTTTATTTTATTTTATTTTAATAATTTTTTTAATTTATAATTTATGTTTGTTTTTTTAAATCTTTATTTTTACACATTTTTTATTTTTTGTTTTGGTGTTTTGGGTTTTTTGAGTGAAAAGTGATTTCTGTTTTTTTTTTTTGGTATTTTTTGAGATTAGTGTGAATATTTTCGAATTTTTGGCTAACTTATTTGATTTGTTTGGGAATTAATCTTTTATTTTGAAATATTTTTGAATGTTTTTTCTCTTGTGGCCTCTGGGTGGGGGTGGTGAGCTTTGCTTCCTCTCTACAATTCTTCTCTTCTGTCCTCTGGGTACTTCCGGTAAGTGTTTCCTTTCTTTGCTCATTTGAGTTCCGGTGGTCATGAAGTCAAGACATCTTTTGGTAGGCTCTCTGTTGTTGTTTTTTGGATGGGGTGGTGGTGGTTTGGATTTTTTTTGGGGGGGGGTCTGTGTGTTTTTTATTGTTTGTTTTTGGCTGTGTTTGTGTTTTCTTTTTGGATTTTTGAGTGTTTTTGATTGTTTTTGGTTTGTTTTTTTGGGGTTAACTTTTTCAGTGGCTTTCTTTCCCGTGGGCCATGCTGGCTGGCCTGTTGGAAGGAAGGGCATTGGTGGGGGTGGGCTTTCTTTGCTTTCTTCTCCACTGGCCATGCTGGCTGGCCCATGGGGAAGAAGGGCTTTGGGGGGGGGCTTTTTGCTTTCATCTCCACGGGCCATGCTGGCTGGCCCGTGGGGAAGAAGGGCACAGGCGGCGGGGGTTCCTTTTTTTCCCCTGCAGGCCATGCTGGCTGGCCCGTGGGGAAGGGCAGCGGCGGGGGGGTTCCTTCCCCCCCATGGGCCATGCTGGCTGGCCCGTGGGGAAGAAGGGCTTTGGGGGGGGGCTTTTTGCTTTCATCTCCACGGGCCATGCTGGCTGGCCCGTGGGGAAGAAGGGCACAGGTGGCGGGGGTTCCTTTTTTTCCCCTGCAGGCCATGCTGGCTGGCCCGTGGGGAAGGGCAGCGGCGGGGGGTTCCTTCCCCCCCCACAGGCCATGCTGGCTGGCCCGTGGGGAAGAAGGGCTTTGGGGGGGCTTTTTTTTGCTTTCTTCTCCACGGGCCATGCTGGCTGGCCCGTGGGGAAGAAGGGCAGTGGCGGTGGGCGCTTTAGCATTCTGTGCGCTAATGGCGCACAGGACGCTGGGGCTTGTAGTTTTGCCTGCACGTGTCTGCTTACTTTAGCAGTTTGTTTCCTGCAGCTTTTTTTTGATTGGCCGCGGCGCGTTTTCGAACGTTCCTTTTGCCGCGCTGCTCAGCCTGATTGGCTCTGGCGCGGCACGGTGCAAGGAACGTTGGGAATTGAAGTTCCCTTTTTTTGTTTGCGACTGGGTGGCTCCTGCCCCTGGGTCAAAAATTTCAACCCGACAGTTACCTGCGAACCGGGTTCGGGCGAGTTAACGGAGGCCCATTACAGGCTAGTGGGGCCTGGTGCAACATCCTTTGTCACATTCCAACGGTTAACACACCATTTTATAGGTATAGATGACACTTGAAGGCATAGATCACTTGGAAAGCAAGACAAGAACATTGCTCGTAGAAGCCAGGTTGGCTTTTTCTCTCGTCTTTCTGTTGTCTGGCAAAGACCTTTCTTATCAAGCAAGCTTTTAAGCAATAAATGCGGGCGGGGGGGGGGTCTAACTAGAGAATGTTCTGTTTAGGAAATGTAGATATTTTTAATTTAGTTTTTATATACAGTATATATATTTGTAATCTTGGTTTTGATTTTCTGTGGAGAGGATAGCATTGTGAGTTCCTCTGTCAGTGGGCTGTCACCCTCCTATGCAGGGCCTGAAATGCAGACCACCAGTTTAACACCACCAAAGACTGCAGAACGCTAGTTGTCTCTAGTTTGAACCATTGGCAGCACCAGGGAAGCAAGAAGAATGCAGGGTCTCAAAGTGAGTTCCTGCCACTAGTTTATCAGGTGCTCTGATTTTGCACTCACAGACTTTTCACATATAAATCGAAATGTATGTTACATATTACAAATCTCTTTTATTTCACTCTCCTAATTGAGGAAAGAGTAGTGCGATGGAGAAAGAGTAGTGCGATGGAGTAAGGAAAAAGTTTGTTGGCAGTTGTTAAACGGTTAGGAGTCATGAACTGTAGGTTTATCCCAGATCCCTTTGCAGGCGCACCCCCCAATAAAGGACTCAGACACTGATGAAAGTGGATAACGGCATTGGGCCACATTTATTGATTCATGCCCTAGTCCAAATTATAAATTTCTATTGGTAATTGACCAATTATAATTCTTAAGGCAAGCAGGCCGAAGTAACACTGGTAAGGTACCACCCAAAATTGCCGACGGCAATTGTTACAATGTATCTATTTGTATCAATTTGTTTGTTGACAACAAACAAATTGTTGACCGTAGTCAATATCTAACTAATGACCCCACCCTCTGACGCGTATCCGTAAAATCACGGGGTGATGCATGCTGTCTAGCTGTAGCCATCACCCCGTCGCCTGGTTCGTCGTTGACCGGACAACGATTAACCAACTTATGCCTGTCTAGTGTTGTCCAGTCAATTGCGAACCTGCCGGATACCTGTGGGTCATAAATGTTTACCTTACCAGTGCTACCCGCCCATGTGACCAAAGTCAACAGCAGCAACAGAAACCCCTATATCAAACCATAGCAACAGTGTGGGATGGGCGAAAAAACCAGGACCCGAGAGCCAATTGTGGGTCCCAGCCAAAAATTCCCACCCGGCCCCGAAGCGACCAAAATATCACACTGTTAACTAGGGAGGGGGTGGAGGGGAAAAACTTCTCCGCTCCGTCGCTTCGCAAAATGGCAGCTCGGCTGCCTCGTGGCCACCCCTTTTATCAGGGTGCTGGCCACGCCCCCTAACTACCCGGATGTCTTCGTCCGATGGGGGGCCCCCGCAAAGAGAGCGGCGGCCATTTTGGTGCCGCGCTTGCATTGCAGGCGCACCCCCAATAAAGGACTCAGACACTGATGAAAGTGGATAACGGCATTGGGCCACATTTATTGATTCATGCCCTAGTCCAAATTATAAATTTCTATTGGTAATTGACCAATTATAATTCTTAAGGCAAGCAGGCCGAAGTAACACTGGTAAGGTACCACCCAAAATTGCCGACGGCAATTGTTACAATGTATCTATTTGTATCAATTTGTTTGTTGACAACAAACAAATTGTTGACCGTAGTCAATATCTAACTAATGACCCCACCCTCTGACGCGTATCCGTAAAATCACGGGGTGATGCATGCTGTCTAGCTGTAGCCATCACCCCGTTGCCTGGTTCGTCGTTGACCGGACAATGATTAACCAACTTATGCCTGTCTAGTGTTGTCCAGTCAATTGCGAACCTGCCGGATACCTGTGGGTCATAAATGTTTACCTTACCAGTGCTACCCGCCACACGGAGAGGCTTCAATGAAGGCTCGACGCCCCCCCCAGACCGTCAGCTCGGTCAACAGGCCTGCTCGCCAATCACCTAACAGGAGGTCCATACCTCCTCGCGACAGATGGACCCCATCCCCTGCGAAAAGTTCATAATTTTGCAGACTAATGGAGGGGTGACGACTGACCCGCCCCCAACCCCTGTCAACAAGGAACCGGGCAACAGCCCTATTTACCATGCGTCTAGCACGGTCAAGGGCCTGGAGGTCGAACCCTCCCCTATAAGAGTGCCGCGGTACCATGTCTGACCAAACGAGGGTTGTGGCAGGCCACACGTAATGTAGGTAGGCGAGGTCGCTGCAAATCGCATGCTTCAGCGATAGGCCGGTGACCCGACCTAAATCATTGCCCCCAAGGTGTATGATCAGAATGTCAGGCGGGTCAGCATTCCAGCCCGAGAAAAGGAACGGCAACAGTTCCCGCCATAACATCCCGGGCTTACCATACCATGTGAGACTTGCGTATGCACCCAGTCCCAGTCGGGGTCCCCACTCTGTCGCCGCAGCATAACGCGCTGCCCTGTGCACGTAGCTATGGCCCACCAGCCATACTGTCACCGGTGTAATACGACACCCAGGGTCTGTCAAGGAAAAAACAAGGGGAAGAGAAAAGGTGCGGTGACGCAACTGGTACTCACTGTGAAAGAGGGCGGACATAAAACTGAAAACATTGCGATCCCCACCTCCCCATGCGGCGTATTTCAGCCCCGGAGTACCCAAAAGCAGCCGCAGTGGAAGCCGCCCCTATCCTGAATGAATGGGTGCCATAACGGGCCCCTGGGAGGCCAACACTGGCCAGCGCTTTGCCGGTCACCTTCCAAAATTGAAATTTAGTCAGGGGAGACCCATCTTGGTGACAGAAAAACGGGCCATGGTGCGCGCCACGCAGTGCCAGGAACTCCTGTAGGGCACCAACCGGACAGATGTCTGCCAAAGAACACCGTAGCAGTCTAACTCCACTGCCTACGCCATGCTGATCCGTTTTAGAGGAACGTATCCTCAACTGAGCCCAATCATAGCCAACATAGACATCTTCGAGTTCCAGTGCCCTACGACTAGCATCCGCCTTAGACAGCATCACAAGCTCGCTGATGCGGAGCGCTCCAAAAAAAGGCCACCATTGTAGCCGCATGAAACAGGGCAGCCTCATACCTATCAAGCATAGGTCATGCCAGCCCCGCGCCAGTTGGGTAAGAACCCCTGGGGAAATTGGGTGGCGGTCGTCCGGGCTACGCCCACGTTCCCGCACCCACCCCTCCAAAATGTGTCTCACACGGAAGTCAGCGGTACTGTCCGCATGACCTCCTACTTTGGCCATAAAAGCCAGCGCTGACAGCCTGGATGCTATGGTGCGAGGTGCGAGGCCCTGGGCATGTAGGTAAACCATGAATTGGAGGATGTGGGCCACTGGGATCGGCCAGGTGCCTGGAAGCCGAAATTGGGCACAGAATGCCTGGGAAGAAATGAATGCGTGGTGATACGCCTTACGCGTGCGTGGCGCTAGCGACATGCCGATCGCCCGGTCCACCTCTCCTTGCCAAGGGTCCATATCTCGTCCGGGAGTGGCGAGGGAAATTCCTCCGCATCCGGGGCCAAGGCGCGGAACCGGGAGATCTGCAGGCGGGACAAAGCGTCAGCGATATCATTATTGACACCCGGGACATGCCTGGCCCTGAACAGTACATTGAGGCGCAGGCTGCGCAATACAAACTGGCGCACCAGGTCCATGACCCTGGGTGATTTAGAAGTCTGGGAGTTGACAATGTGGACCACTGCCACATTGTCACACCAGAAATGAACCACCGAGTTGGCCCATTCGTCACCCCATAGCATCAAAGCCCCCAGGATGGGAAAAAATTCCAGATACGTGAGATCACGCAGGCGACCTGTGCCTGACCAGGCTGGCGGCCACCCACCATAGGCCCACTTCCCGTTGAAGTACATCCCATAACCCAGGGATCCAGAGGCATCGGACTGTATCTGGAAACGAGGGGAAGCCAGGAGGTCGGACCTCCAAAATGACACCCCATTGAACTCCCTCAGGAACTGGAGCCAGATAAGCATATCCGCCCTGATACCCCGGGTCAGTCTCACCCTATGGTGGGGCCTGGATAAGCCTGTCATGGCGTCGCACAAGCGCCGAGCAAATGCCCTGCCCGGTGCGACCACCCTGCAAGCAAAATTGAGGTGACCATGTAGGACCTGCAGTTCCCGCAGAGATGCCTTGCGTTTAGCAAGCAAGTCCGAGATGAGGGCCACTATCCTCGACACCTTATCCCTCGGTAACCTAGAAGCCTGCGCTACCTTGTCAATCTCCACCCCCAAGAAGACTAGCTGAGTAGATGGGCCCTCGGTCTTTTCGGGCGCTAAAGGGACACCAAGTTCCTCCATTAGCGTCTGAAATGTGTTGAGGAGACGTGTGCACGTGTCCCAGCCCCGTTCACCCCCGAATAAAAAATCATCGAGGTAATGGGCTACAGACCGAGACCCTGACCTGCGGACAAAGGCCCACTGTAGGAAGGTGCTGAAATGCTCGAAGGCCGAGCATGATATGGAACAGCCAAAAGGCATGGCCTTATGGAAATAATATTCACCCCGGAACTTGAAACCCAGCAACTCAAAGTCACCCGGGTGGACCGGCAGGAGACGAAAGGCAGACTTAATGTCGCACTTAGCTAGCAACACCCCCCGGCCACATGAGCGCACCATGCGCAGCGCTTGGTCAAAGGATGTATACCTGACCGAGCAAAGGTCATCAGGTATAGCATCATTGACCGATCGGCCGGCTGGATAAGACAAGTGATGAATCAGGCGGAACTCGCCCGGTGACTTCTTGGGCACTAAGCCCAAGGGGGACACTTTAAGGTTGGGAAACGGGGGTGCAGGGAAAGGGCCAGCGACCCTGCCCGCATCAACCTCCTTAGTAATGCTGGCAGCAGCCACCTCCTCCCTTCCCCTAAGGGACAAAAGGTTGGGTGCATCTTGGGGGGACCTATCTCCCATGAAAGGAATATGAAACCCCAGTCTAAAACCCTGAAGCAGGTAAACCACGTCTGCCTTCCTTGGGTACAATGCGAGCCAACGCTCCAACATGTCCAATTTAATTAGGGAGGGGGCCTTTCGATGGACCAGCTCCCTCTGCGGCAGTCTTGCCAGCCCCTTGTCCACCCCTACCTCTGCCCCGCATCCCTCCAGGCCTGGGGCAGGCGGAGGCAGCATGGGGGCCCGCACAAGAGGGACACTCATGCCTGTACCGGCAATTCTTCCTATTGCAGGAACCATTGGACGAGAAAGTCCAGCACAGCAGGCGGGCTGGAACCCCCTGCCCCGCCACCTGGCGGGGAGTCTGTGCTGGGGCCGCTCGCTGGACCGCATGTCCACAATGGTATCTTTCCCCAGGCGCCGGGCGCGTGGGAGTCATGTACAGAAGCCACAGCCTCTGGCAGGGCTCGTCCCACCTCATCTCTGGGTGCAGGGGAATTCGCATACGGAATTCTTCGTCGTAAGCCAACCACGACGGGCCCGGGAAGTCAACCATCGCCCGGTAGACATTGTCCAAATACTGGACCATCGGGATTGCCAGATCCGGCCTGGCCCTGAGATAAACCGCGATGTATATGAGGTACGCCGGCAACCAGTTGGCCCATGTGCGTGGCGGCTTACGACGACGTGCCTGTTCCTTATCTTTCTCATCCTGCCCCTCCCTCTCCTCCTTGGTGGGCTCTCTGTTAAGAAGGGAGAAGATGTCCACATACTCCCCGCGCCAGATCTTTTCTTTGGTAGACTGGGCCAGATGATCCCCGAGGGGCAATGAATACCCCGCTGTCGGCAATGCCGACACCGGCACGGTGGGAACTGCGGGCATTGTAAAAGGAGCCTGAACCAACCCCGTCACCCCTGACACGTTCCCAACTGAGTAGGAGGCACCACCCCAAACAGGGGCCTGGGTGGGAGGTGAAGTCGCCGGGTGGGCCGTCGGCGACTGAACCGTCGCGCCACCCGTGCGAGGCCACGGCCACTGAAATACTCCCCCCGATGTAGCCAGGTGTGTGGGTGCACTAGATTGAACCGCATACTCACATGCTGCACCCCCGTGGGCCGCCCCCACCGGGGGTTCCGGCCCACTGGGGGCGTCGGAGCTCACGACCGCGATTGAGCTCGTCGATGGGGCCTGATCAGCACCAGCCTGTTGAGCGGGGAGCTGCGAGGCAGTGGCCGACGCCGGCCCACGGGCCTCGGGCAGCTCGACCCGTGCCACCATCTGCCGCTGCCCGGCAGACGAAGCATCAACCTGCGCACCAAAAGGCACCCCAGTGTGGTTGGCCCTCACGAGGGATGCCTCGAGGGCCGCAACGCGGGCCAGAAGGGCCTCCACATTGACATAGCCCCCTAACCCCATGGGGGGCAAAGAGCCGACCGGCCCACAGGTTGCAGGCACCGGTCCAGGTCCCTGGACCCCGAGGCCCGGATGCGGCCACGAGCCGAGGGCAGCCCTGCCAGGGGAGGGAACCCAACCACCCCCCATGGCTGAAACCCCCCGCGGGAAGCTGCGCCCCAAGAGGGGAAGGCCCCACAGAATGGGCCATGCCAGGGGCAGTGGCCACTGCTTGCGGGCCGGTGGCCGCGGCCCCTGCCGGGCCGGTATGCGGACGGCCCGCCTCAGGCCAAGGGGGTATCAACCCCATCCCACCGGTCCCGGTGGGCCCTGGCAAGGGAGGCTGCAGGGGAGGCGCAGTCGCGGTCCTCCGACCCGGCTGGCGCCTCCGCGCAGAGCGAACCGCGTTCGCAGTTGCCTTCTCCTTAGAGGGCATAGCTGCTATCTGCTGGGAAGCCAATAAAGATGAAGAAAAATCGCTTCCAAAGAGGCTTCCCGGCGAAAGGCAAGAGCGACGGAGGTAAGGGAAAGAAAAACCTCTCCGCTCCGTCGCTTCGCAAAATGGCAGCTCGGCTGCCTCGTGGCCACCCCTTTTATCAGGGTGCTGGCCACGCCCCCTAACTACCCGGATGCCTTCGTCCGATGGGGGGCCCCGCAAAGAGCACGGCGGCCATTTTGGCGCCGCGCTTGCATTCTTTAAAACAAAATTTACCATAGCTCTTAGTGCACTCTCTGGGTGGTTCACAAGGTAATTAGCATTTTGCTCCCTCCACACTGGGTACTCATTTTACCAAACTTGGAAGGTGTTATGTACAGTATGTTAATTGTGTTTTCTGACAGGAGCAGAATGTACCTTTTCTCATGTATCTCTTCTTATGGAAATAAGTGGATCAAAAATGTGCACACTCTGTTAGGTAATGGGCTTGTTGTATTATTGTTACTGTTACTGTTTATAGTGTATATAAGTACGAGTTTTGCCCCATCCAAACTGTGTTCAAACCCCACTATTAAAGAGCTGAATTTCACTACTTCACTCGTCTGCTTCTTCATTCCATGAACACGAAAGAAGGAGAGAAGACTGAGTCATACCATGCTTTAGTCAACAATAATATCCAAATATGATGTTGTCATGTAAGCAGTTGGAGTAATTGCTGTGGGGATGTAATTTGATACATTATGAGCAAGGAGGGGCAATATATAAGTGTGATTGCTTTGTTTTTTTGGTTTTTTAAGACTAAATGGAGGAGAGGACTGTGTCAATAAGTGAGGGTGGTTTCTATGGAAAATATTGCCCACCTTGTGGAATTGCTTGTAGTATCCTCAAGTTCCTTTCTGATTATTTAGCTTTGTACAATGTATGTGGCTCAAGTGGTTAAGATGCTGACTGGAAGGTGGCAGGTCAGCAGTTCGATACTTGAGTACTGCAAGATGGAGTGAGCTCCCGTCTCTGTCCCAGCTCCTGCCAACCTAGTAGTTCAAAAGCAAGAAGTTGCAAGTAGATTAATAGGGACCACTTTGGTGGGAAGGTAAACAGAGTTCCGTGCACTTTGGTGTCTAGGCATGCCTGCCACATGTCCACAGAAATGGCTGCAGATGCAAATAGCACTGGCTTTTCGGCTATGAAACAGAGATGAGCACTGAACCCTAGAGTCAGATACAGCTGGCTTTTGAGCAAGGGTGATCTTTACCTTTACTAGAATGTATTTTATCGTTATGTCTTCACCAGTCTATTTTTTTTTAATAAAAAGATTTTTGTATGGCGCTGTTCCTCTTAATCTCAAACTCCTGCCAAAACGTAACTCCCTTTTCTGTATACAAATTAATTATAAAATGTGGAAGAGATTTTAAAGAAAGATACAGTAGCTTTAGAAGGAAGAAGATTCAGGAATCTTGGTGCTCTAGTCACTAATTAAATCTTTTCCACTAGTATATTAATCCTGATCAACATTTTGGAAACTCTAGCATGGTGTAGAATACTTGATGTTCCAAACCATGTTTTGCCAACCATTTCCAGAGATCATATCTGATTTTTGATATTTTGAGATGTACTAGTTTGCCAGGTGAGGTGGAATGTTTTCTTGTGAGCTTTTTAAATCAATGAGCAAAATTGATTTCTGCATTTAATATTTAATTTCAAGAGTGTTTTCAAGGTAAAATGGACTAACTTTAAATGGAAATTCAGTATTTGCAAACATACAAAGGATTGGATATAATCCTACTGTATTTCAAAGCAAAGAAGCAGTTGCTATATATTCAGGCCCCTGGAGATTATGTAGGCAGTAGAAATTGGCAAAAGTTGGGTTCCACTTAGAGGGAAAGTTTTCCCCCCAAAGACCTAGAAGGCAGTTGTAGTCATTTTAATGTAGAAAACAAATATACAGCCCTGAAATACTCTTGAGTGAAGGGATTTCTGTGGCTCAGAGCACTGTACATCAGTGCCCTCAATCCACTTCTCAGATGTGGCTATTTGTATATAGTAGCAACATTTCTAGGCTGTCACAATTAATCTATAGCTTTCCTTTTTTTGCCTTTTTATAAATAGAAAAGAAACAATTACCTTGGTCTTTCTACCCTGTTTGAAAACTACTGCAGTATATTAAGGGGTAAAAAAAAAAATCAAATAAAAGCTTGAATGGTCATTTAAATTTTTATGGCTGTCCCTGATTAAGTTCCAAAACTGTGTTAGTTCTAATCAGCACCCTATTTCATTGACTTCCTTATAAATTGTATAGTGTTAGAAAATGTATTTTAAACTGTGCAGTAACTAGATCTTCGGGGTTCAGAACAAAGCCATTGATTAAGAAATGTTCTTATATAACTCTAGCAAAAAAAAAATGACATGTCTTGCAGTTTGAGATAGTGGAACTGGGGAAAAAATATATGAAAAACAGTATACATGAAAAACAGTAAGTAGAAAAATTTGTATATTTACTTACATGGCCTTTCTTTCTGTGGGGTCCATAAATTGGGTTTGCTCAGTTCCACATTTGTTTGCAGATTCAGTTATCAGACTCAGGCACACAACCTCTGCTCTCCTTAAGTTAAGTCACAGTGCACAATGTTTGTTGGAAAATAGGTGACCAATTGCCACAGCTTTTGTTAGTTACAATATGATCTGAGAAGGAGTCTGCTAAAGAGAATGAGCCTGGGGAACAGGACTCTCCACAGCTAGACGGGATGGAGTACCTGCTTCACCCTTCAGATTCTGGACCCTTGGGGATATGGGAACCTGAGATTGTGGGCAATGGAGGCTCAGGGGCAGAGTCTAAGGAAGTGGTGTCGAACCCATGTCACACATGCCAGAGGTGG
Source organism: Bradypodion pumilum (assembly GCA_035047305.1). NCBI lineage: Eukaryota > Metazoa > Chordata > Lepidosauria > Squamata > Chamaeleonidae > Bradypodion > Bradypodion pumilum. Next base: position 33,530,376 of record JAWDJD010000005.1, read on the forward strand.
CACTCAGAGCCCTCTCTGTGGGCACCTGTGCAGTCACACTAGCACAGAGTTCACCCCGCCCCTCTGGTCAGCAGCTCAATGGGAGCGCTTCCTCCCTCCCTCAGCACAGAGTTTGCCACGCCCCTCTGCCCAGCAGTCCAATGGGAGTGTTTACCTCCCCTGTTGCTGGGTTGGCACTTTGGATAAATACTGTAAGTGTTTTTTGGGTTGCAGTTTGGGCACTCAGTTTCTAAAAGGTTCACCATCACTGGTCTAAGGAGTGGTGGGGCGACATCCCAGCCCTAAGGAGAGAAAAAGACCAAAGACACAAGCCTGTTTTGAATCTCCAAGTTAGAGAGCTTGATTGAAGAGCGGACACTTTCTCCCAGGAAGACTCAGGGGCCATGCTGTGCAGTTGGTTTGTCCTGTTGTAGGATATAGTCAGGAATTTGGATATTTCCTTTTGATTAGTGGAGTATAAGGCACAACACTTGTACAGGGAAAGGTTTAAGAAGAGTAGCAAATGTTCAATACTATGTCCACTTTCACAGGAACTAGCATTTTATAGAGCAAAATCACATTAGAAACAGCTCAAGCTAAAACTAAGACATCTTTACTTAGGGTCAGCTTCAGCAGTTACAAACAGAAGAAAAAAGGGTAAAAAACAAAGTCTACCCAAGTAGTGAAACGTTTCATGCTGTTGCTGAAGGTTAGCAGGTGTAGGCAGAAACCAATGCAGAACAACCTAAAACTGGAGGCATGGCTTGTCTCAGATTAGTGCAAAATGATAGTCTCTCTAGGTCCTAAAAACACCCTACCCACTGATACTCAGTGTTAAAAAGGCAAGCATGCAAGATTGTTGTTTTTGCAACACTTCTTTTTCTGCATAAACATCTGAAACTGTGTTCAGTATGGAACTCAAGTAGCTCAGCTAGAAAATCACCTTGTGTCTTGTTTGCCACACATGTTACCATTATAGAAAATTCATGTGCTGAAATTCTCATTGGGTGATAGAACCAAAATCAGTTTACAGTTCATCGTGAACTTTTGTTAAGTATTTTATGGGTTTCTGTTCTTCACCAATTCAGTAGCTATTTTCCTTTTTAAATCTCTGATGATTGTGGCAGGATCTGAGGGCATTACAGATGTTGCCAAACAGACTGACTCAGAGGGAGACCCCCCTTTTCCCTCGATGTTCTTGATTGTTGTATGTTTGTAGACCACTTTGGTAAAATTGGCTATTTTTTTGCTTCCCATATTAACCTGACTTCTAATATTGCACTATTTAGTTTCTGCAAAACTAAAATATGTTTTCTTCACAATGGAAAACAATACAGAAACAACAGTTCTCTTTATGTTTAAAGATATACAAATATGGTATGGAAAAGGTCCAAGATTAACATTTCTGAAAGGTAAGAGCGTGGTTTCTGCAACTTTCATTAGGCGGGGGTCACACTTCCATCCATGCCCCACACCTGGCTGAATCCACGTGAATGGGTTTACTGCACATACAGTCAATAAACCCATTCATGTGGATTCACAGAGATTTCTTTTTCTTCAGCTGCCATATCAATTCCAGATATTGGCTATTATCATGGCAATAGTCTTCCTGTTCTTAACTCCTCGGAACAGTTCTTCCGAGGACATGCCACACCAGTCTCTCAGTTCTTCAGCCATGAAGTCCATTAAGATTTGGACTTTTGGAAATGGAAGTCCAAGAACAGCTGGAGTGTTAAGGTTTGCCATCACTGCCCTATGCTATTTAACATTGGCATCAATAGCAATAGGGAGGAAGCATTTTCACTCAGTTTGTACAAGTGAGAACATGGAGTAACAAAAGATTATGCTTCTGTCATGCCAGTTAAAACATTTCATGCCTGAATGTGGTTAGGGTATTTTCACTTTAACCCTTCCCCAATCTATAGAATTAAATGTTACAGTATTGGTATGTGCATTTGATTGACAAATGGGTCCCTTATGTCAGGAATAGTAATTATTTGCAGCCTTCGGTTCTTATTTAATTCTGGTGCTTTTTAACATTTACATATGCTACGTCACTGCTCTAAAATATTTTCTGAATCTGGAGATTCAAGTACTATTATTGATGTGTAGTTTGGAACAGTAAAGTGGAATGGAAAATCAAAAATTGGCTGCTGGTGTATAGAATCTGAAGATTCTCCAGACTGAACAGGTATGTGAAAAAATTTTGAGTGAGGAAACTGAATTTTATTCTTCACTGAAATAGGTAACTTTTGGCAATTGATGACTGCGGTATTCTCTGTAGCTTTGGAATTGCTTATTCAATTTAAGAGTGCCATATTACAATATACGACAAAGTGAGACTGAAGGCATTGATGAACAGACAGATACATCTTCATGGTCGAAATCATGGCACATAGCACAACTATTCAGGAACCTTTTTGCTTGAGAACTATCTCAAATATATTATTATTTATGGAAAAAAATTATGTAGTTATCAATCTTGGCAGCAAAAACACCAAGGAGGAGAGGCTGTGAAAAAAATTAAAAATGAAAGAAGAAAATCCTCCATAAAAATGCCAATGGTAAAACTTTTATATATAAGTGCCATACTATTTTCTATTTTCCCCTTGCTCTCTGCCCATAGAATTCTGAATGGTAGAAGCTTGCAAAATGTATTTCCTAACATTATCTCTGTCTTTTGCCATGAACCTCAATCTTTTCTTTAATATTCTGCCCAAATATGTGCATTCTATAAATAAATAAAAAGAATCCAGCAAATAACATAAGATGAGCTCTGTATTGTATTTTGTGAATATATGGTGCTGTTGCAAAGTTTCTTCTTTTTCTTCCGTGTCTAGGTCAGACATGAAACTGCCAAAATGAAGCCCCCTTGGGGAGTTTATTCTGTAGTTCCTTGCACCTGACCTAGTGTGAGAAAGATTAGCTGGCACAAGGTGACTGTTGTCCTGAGTACTCCTGATTGTGGTTCAAAAATACAGTACCACAATCTTTGAGGAGGCTCTTTCTGTGTACCCCATTGTAAAGCTGATACACTATAACTGAATTCTTGGGAAGCAATAGAGTGGTAATATTTATGAAGAAAAATGCTTTGGTGAAGCAAAGAAGTTTCAGTGGAAAGGAACAAATATTTTGCCATAGAATACTGTGATTGTAAATGATGGGAGTCAAGTGAGATAGCAGTAGATATTTGAGTGGAGTATGAACTCTGAACTGTTATATCTGAGTTGTTTCTAGTGTCAAGATTCAGTTAGACCTTTCATGGGTTGTTTTGTACATCTTTGTACTTATTTGTGAATGATGAGTTCCAAATTGTAATTGCTTGAAAAGTATACTTGTGCTATCAATCTAAGAGGCACATGAATGAAAGAGATCTATGAACTTGCTCCATTAGGTTTCCGATTGGTTTTGAGAGAGTTAAGAGTTTCTGAAAGAATAAAAATCAATGAAGTCTTTTTCATTACTCTTATGGACATATTCCATAGCAAATAGTTGTTGAAAATAATAGCAGCCTTGTTTAAGGGAAGCATTCAGTGTCAGATTATCAATTGTTAAAATATTTCTTCATGCACCATGAAGAACATAGTACAAGGTTGTTTGAATAGTCTACAAATACTCATTGTTTCCCTGACAAAAATGCACATAAGGCTATAGAAAGACCATTGGTGCGGAATGCGGCACTTTTAAATATGTGCAACATCATCCCGTGGTGAGAAAAACAATTACTACAATTGCACTCTTAACTCTCTCAAAACCAATCGGAAACCTAATGGGAAATTCCATTGTTTTGTGTTTATTTTTCATACAAGTCACACAATAGTGGACTTCCATTGATTTTGCCATCAGCTTTGGACCTGCTTTTGTATTAGGTAAAGGTCGTCCTTGCTTGAAAGTCAGTCCTATCCAACTCTAGGGTTAAGTGCTCATCTGTGTTTATATATGTGGACATATATGCCAGAGTGCACAGAACGCTGTTCAACCTTTCCCGTTTATCTACTTGCAGTGTCTTGCTTTCAAACTGCTAGTTTGGCAGGAACTGGGCAGAGACAGGAGCTCCGTCCATCGTGCAGCACTCAGGTCTCGAACTGCTGACCTTCCAGTCATCAAGTTCAGTGTCTTAACCACTGCCACCGCAGTCCCTACGCTTTTGTATTAGCGTACTCATTTATTTTCTCCTGAATCAAACACCTTTCCACCCCAGAACTGTCAAGTCTGACTGACACTGATTGTTTCAGGTTTTTGTCAGTCTGTCCTAACCTCCAGTTCTGCCAAGGAAGCCCAGTGAGAAATCGGGCTCGTAAACTCTGATACTTAAACCACTGAACTATCCAACAGTTCTTATAAAGTGTTATATATATATTTTGCATCGAGCAAGAATGGGTCACTAATTGTGCAGGTTTTGGCATCACTAAAGAAGGGTTCATAGTGGGATTTAAAGCAATTATATCCCAACCTAACCTATATAACCACTTGACTCTGACTCAACTTTTAGCTGGCATGAAAATAGTTTTATTTTCAACTGTAGGGCCTTTACTAAACTGACATGCTTCTGTGCCCCTTCTGATTCTTAGCACTGTGGAGGAATCCAGAATGGAACTTATTGAAGATGCAGTGGAATGTTCATAAAATTATAGGGATCACTCTGTATGTGTATGCTGGTAATTAAGAGAATTAATTGCTTGTGTTAATTATAATTAAAATGGCATTTTAGTCTCTGTCCCAGCTCCTGACAACCTAGCAGTTCGAAAGCAAGAAATTGCAAGTAGATAAATAGGTACTGATTTGGTGGGAAAGATAACAGTGTTCTGTGTGCTCTGATGTCTAGTCATGCCTACCACATGACCACAGAAACATTTGCAGACACAAGACAGTGCTGGCCCTTTGGCTGTAAATGGAGATGAGCACCACACCCTAGAGTCAGATACAACTGGCTTTTGAGCAAGGGTGACCTACCTTTTTAAGTTTCTGTATAATATCCTTTTTAAACCACTGTAATGAACAGCATGCCTAAACACACTAAGGTTTAAGGAGTAACTCTTCAGGTATTTGTCATAAACCCATCTGTGGTGATTAACTTTGGCCTATTAACAGAATATTTTCAAACTGTATGTGAAAATGCATTTGGTTGAGCTATGAAACCCTTACACTGGACATAGGAACAGCAGGAATTGTATCGAGAACAGCAGGAATTGTGTGACAGGAAGGAGAGTCAAGCAGAAACGGAGACTGAGGGCCCCATTAGGTAAAATTCTGCATCTAAAAGCAGTGCATTTTTTTTCCAAAAATTTATTTCTCGATACACGTCCAATAATTAAAAAAACAAGAGATAACAAACAGAACAATTTAAGAAAATAAAAGACAAAATACACAGTAATATAAATAAGCAAAGAAAGAGAGAACAGGAAAAAAAAGAAAGAAACAGAACAAAATATCACCACGTGCTATATACAATGCTACGGAGACAGAATTTCCCCTTTTATCTATTATCATCTCAAAAATGCAATGTAATCTGGCACCGGCAGTTGCCCATGACCATTAATCAAGGTATAATCTATCAAACATTTCCAAATTTCCTGAAATTTGCTTTCTTTAATTAACCCTTTTCTTAAATTTAACTCCCAGGTGAGCTTATCATTCAGCGCAGTATTCCACAACTCCTTATACCAATCCTCTATTTTTGGGGTAACATCACATTTCCAATATCGCGCTATACACTGTCTAGCACTGGATAACATAATTGCTAACAATTCCCTTTTTTGTTGCTCTACCACCTCCACATCTGTTAACAAAATTAAAATTACATCCAATTTCATTCTTACATCTAGAATTCTCCCAATTTCGTGTTCCACCTTCAACCAGAATGACTTCGTCTCTTTACACCCCCACCACATATGCTCATATGTTCCAATTTCCCCCTTACACCTCCAACAAAATTTCGACTTTGTATTGTCAATTTGGTGTAGTCGTACCGGAGTCAAGTACCACTTCCACAATAATTTATAATTGTGCTCTTTTATTCTTACAGACAAAGACCTCATTATTCTCCTTTTCCATTTAGCATTCCACTGCTCGTCTGTAATTATGATATTCAAATCTAGCTCCCATGTTTCTTTTAAAGCTTTCTGATGCTGATCTGAGTCATCTAAAACCTTATATATTTTGCTTACTAACCCCTTAACTTTTACCTGCCCACTTTTTAGACTAAGTACCAACTCTTCAAATTTCGTCCGCTCCCTATCCAAGCTCATTTCATCTAAATATCTTTTATTACAACTGTCAATAGACATCAATTGAAGCCAATTCAATTTAAGTTGTCTACCTATATCTAACTTTCTTTCCTTGTCTCTACATGCTGTTATCCAATCCTTTAATAGAGTTATATTATTCTTATTCAATACTTCTTCTACGCTCTTATCCATTCTCAGTGGGAATGATTTCATATCACTCAGGCCTAATATTGGGGACAACCCTGGTGCCAATTTATTTTTCAGTAATGTCCAAGTTTTTAAAAGAGCTTTTAACAATTTATTTGTAGCATTAATTTTTGCTTTCCCTTTGCCCAAAAACATTAATATTTCTTCACCCAGTTTCTCTCGCAATTCAATTTTTCCCCAAATCGATTCTTCTTTCACTAAAATTTTACAAATATTCTTCAGTTGAAATGCCCAATAATAATTTTTAATATTTGGAATTCCTAACCCGCCCTTTTTTTGTGATGAATACCATAAAAACTTTGGTATCCTGGCCCTTTTTCCACCGTTACAAAAATTATTTAATATAGTTTGAAAAACCTTTAATTCCTTCTCTTTCATATATATTTGCAGGGTATCAAATAAGAAATTTAATTTGGGTAAAAGCTTCATTTTACATAGCGAAACGCGTCCAAACCACGACAAATTTAGCTTCTTATACCGTAAAATCATTTCTTTTAATTCTTTTTCCAATTTATCATAATTTAACCTTTTTAAATCATCATATTTATTTGAAATGTTTATCCCCAGGTATTTTATATTATCTCTAATTTGTATTTTAAATTTAGCTTTTAAACTTTCTTGTATGTCCAAATCCGCATTAAAAAGAATTGCTTCTGACTTATCCCAGTTTACCTTAAGTCCCGTCACCCTTTGAAATTCCTCTAAATGCCCATATATCTTCCCTAGTGTATTCTGTGGATTTTTTATTGTTATTAGGGTGTCATCAGCATATTGGCTAATTTTTATACCTTCAATTCCAATTAACTCCTTATCTTCCCTTATTACATTAGCTAACAATTCCATGGCCATTATAAATAAAGATGCCGACAATGGATCTCCTTGCCTTGTGCCCGCTTCCAATTTAATCTCCCCTGTTAATTCCTCATTTAATTTAACCCTAGCCGAGCCTTGCTGATACAACTGCTCAATTACCCCACAAAATTTTTGTCCAAATCCATATTTCTTTATAATTTCCTTTATAGTTATCCATTGGATCGAGTCAAAAGCTTTGAATATATCCAGGGAGAAGAAACCCACATGCTCCTCTTGTTCCTGAGCAATAATTGTCAAGTCAACCATCCTTCTCGTCAAATCCGACATATACCGATCTCTCATAAATCCCACTTGATCCTTATTAATGTATTTACCACTAAAATTATTCAATCTATTAGCTAAAATGGCCGTAAAAATTTTTGCGTCCTGATTCATCAGGGAAATCGGTCTATAGGATTCAATTTTTTCCAGATTTTTCCCTACCTTTGGAATTAAAATTATAATTGTACTATACCACGATTTAGGAACTCTCCCTCCCTCCAAAATATAATTAAAAATCCTTTCCATTTTTGGTAACAGCATCTCTTTAAAATCTTTATAAAACTCCACCGATAAACCATCCTCGCCTGGAGCCTTGCCTATCCTTAACCTTTTTATGACCTCCTTTATTTCCTTTTGTGTTATCTTTTCATCCATATAACTCCTATGCTCCAAGCTTAAATTTATTCTTGACCACTTATCTAAATATCGCTCTAATTCATCCGTATTTACGTCCTTCCTCGAATACAATTCCTGATAAAAAGCCTTGACAATTTGAATTTTATCTACTAACTTATTACACCTTCTGCCATACTTATCTATCAAAACTGAAATTCCTCTTTTATCTTTCTTTTCTTCAGCGGCTCTAGCTAATAGCTTAGAATTTTTATTACTGTACTCGAAGTAATCTCTTTTCAAATAAATTAAATTCTTCTTTACCTTTTCAATATCTTTTTCAATAAATTCTCTTTTTAATTTTTGCATTTTATCGAATATGTCCCTATCTCCCGTTCTTGCATGAATATCCTGCAACTTCTTTATTTCGTCCTCTAACTCTTTTTCCTTTTCCTTATTTTGCCTATTATTAATACAAGAGAGCCTAATGCTTTCTCCCCTGAATATTGCCTTCATGGTATCCCATAATATTCCATCATTTACATCCTTTGTATCATTAATTTCCCAGCACTCTTCCCATCTTTTTATTATCGTTTCCTTACTCTTTTGATCTCTATATAACCTTGTATCATAGCTCCATGTACCCCTTTTTTGTTTGTCATCACTTAGTTTAAATTCTGTAATTATTTTAGCGTGATCAGATTCCTTAATCATACCAATTTCAATATTTTCAACCTTATCTATCATACTTTCTGAAGCCAAAACATAGTCAATTCGTGAATAAGAATTGTGCACGTGCGAAAAAAATGTATATCCCCGTTCTGAGCCTCTAATTTTCCTCCAAACATCCTGTAATCCCGTTATTTTTAACCACCTATCCATCACCCTATTAGTACATGTACGCTTAGCCACATTTGTAGTATCCAAACCTGATCTGATCAAATTAAAATCTCCAACCATTATTAACTTGGACACCCTTTCTGATTCTATACTTTGATACACCTTATCTAAAAATTCCTCCTGTTTTTCGTTTGGCGCGTATACATTAACAAAGGTTATATCCTCATTATTAATAAATCCCCTTGTTATAAGAAATCTCCCTTCTGGATCTACAACTGTCTTTACTTTTGTAAATCCTAACTTTTTTGATATTAATATGGCAACCCCTCTTGCCTTAGACGTACCCAATGCCTTCTCATAATATTCTATCCCCTTTATATACAATTTATTTACATCCTCACTTTTTTGATGCGTTTCTTGTAAGCATATCACATCTGGCCTATCTTTCCTAATTACCGCTTCCAAACGTTTCCTCTTAATAATACTGCCCGTGCCTTTCACATTCCATGATAACACCCTAATCGATTTCATAATTCTTTATTATTTTTCGCTTGCTACAATTCCATCTCCTACAAGCATGTGCTAATCCAACCCACAAAACATAAGCAAACAGCTGAACACAAAACATAAAACAATAAATCATCACCCTCCCCGCCATTTCGAAACGAAAAAGAAAAACACCCCTGCCAAACAAGGGGGGGAGGGGGGAGGGGAGACAACACTCACAAACCAAACCACCACTTCTCCTGCCTAATTACCCATTCTAAATACTATTTAATTTTTCATGCCACCATTTCCACATGAGGATTCTATCATCGCTTTATATTGTGCCTTACAGTTACTTCAATTGCAATTTTTACACCGTTATATCATTCCACACTACCTAGTTCATCCTGGCTAGACAACGCAACCCTCATATCCTTCATCCGCTCTTCCTCTTCCCTGTCATATGTTGTATAAACCCCTGCTATTATCAGCTCCTCTTTAAGATCTTCCCATTCCTTGGAGTTTCGGTCGATTATCTTTGCCTCTGCAAGTATGTCTAAGACATATGACCCATCCCTCAACACGTATGATTTTCCAGATACTATGAATTTTAGCTTTTTTAAGGCAAGCCAAAAATAAACAATTCCTTTTTCCCTCAACTTCCTGGTTACTGGTTTGATTTGTGTTCTCCATGTTCTCTCGCCAATAGAAATATCATTATAGATCTCTATACTACTCCCTTCCATTTTCAATATACTTGACCCAGATTTCCTGATATGTCGCATTAACATCACCTTCAAACCTTCACTAGCAAACCTCAATAGCACATTTCTGTCTGCTGTATTATGTTTCTTAGACCCTAATCTATGCACACTTAATACATCCTCAGCCTCGAACTTCCTATCCATACCTAAATCATTTAACCAACTCATTATTCTGGCCTTCAGCTGATCAGGGCGGGCCTCAGAAACATGCCTAATTATAATATTTCTTTTTCTAGATTGGTCTTCAAGTAACTCCAGTCTCACTTCATGATCATCCACTTTTACTTCTCTCCCTTTAGCTTTTTCCTGCACCTCTTGGACATGTCTCTTTACATTTTCAACCTCCTTTGAAATTTCAAAGCAGTGCATTTTTAAGAGAGAGAAATAAATCTGTCTATTCAGTCTAAAATAAACTTGCTTCAGTTTGGAAAATTATCTTTCTTGTCTTTTGTAATTTTTAAAAAGCACCTTACATTGGGCTTGATTAAGTATAATATAGAAATAGGAATCGTATTTCTATAAATTATTGTGTTGTTTTGAAAATATGAGCAGTTCCTTCCAGTCTATTTTAATTTATATTGGTATATATACATAAATATATGCCAAATCATCATTGTTAGTAGGCAACAAATTTTTTTATTCACTGTGATAGTTTTATATAAGGCAAAATGAACATTTCTTGCCTGTAGTCATGATCAGATATACAGTCAGAATGGTAAACATACCACTTGTCTTTGACAAACAGACAAACAAAAAAACTAAAAGGGTTTTCTGTCCAACAAAGCCTTTATTTCATGGTGATGTCTTAACGAGTGATTCCAGGCATATTTGGTTTGAAGTTATGTACCACTGATTTGAACAGGATGTGCTTCCTGGTAATCAACTTTAGGATAACAACCTAGATAAAAGAGTGAGTGGTAGGTAAAACTAGATTATACATTGATATTTATTAGATGAGTTGTTCCCTCAAGCAGTGAAAGATCTATACTATATGATTTTTGTCCTCTACATAACTTATATGTAGCATGCTTGTGGTTGTCGTTCTGAGGAAATCTCATTGTAGGAGAGAAAAAATAATTGTAGTGACCGTATCAGTGGTGGCGAACCTATGGCACGTGTGCCAGAGGCGACACTCGGAGCCTTCTCTGTGGGAACCCATATGGTTGCCCCAGCACAGAGTTTGCCCTGCTCCTCTGCCCAGCAGCCCAGTGGGAGCACTTCCTCCCTCCCCCAGTACAGAGTTTGCCCCTCCCCTCTGCTCAGCAGCCCAATGGGAGAGTTTCCTCTCTCCCCTGTTGCCGTTTTGGCACTTTGCAATAAATAAGTGGGTTTTGGGTTGCAGTTTGGGCACTTGGTCTCTAAAAGGTTCACCATCACTGGACTATATAATTATTGCTTAGAGCCATACCACCCTGAACACACCCGATCTCGTCTGATCTTGGAAGCTAAGCAAGGTCAGGTCTGGTTAGTACATGTACTCGGATGGGAGACTGATATATAATTACTGTATTATTTGTCATCAGTTCTGACTTATAGTGATCCTACCAGGGTTTTCTGGCTGTGATGTACTCAGATGTTGTTTACCAGTTGTACCTTCTAATAGCATTCTGTGAGTGTGCAGTTTCATTCTTCTTACTGTTCAGTTTGACTCAGAATTATTGAATCTGGTCAGGTAAACCTCACAGCAGTTGCGAAAAAGTGAGAGCCTAATTCTGGATTCTCTTGTTGTTATGTGCTGTTGTTTTTGATTTATGGCAACCATAATAGCGTTTCTGAAGTACAGTATTGGAAATGTCCATGGAGTGGTTTTCCACTGGGAGCTTTCATGGCTGAGTGGAGATTTGAAGCCAGATCTTCTGAGTTGTAATCCTGGCATTCTATCCACTACAGCACAGTGGCTCAAACTCATTCCTTTATCCTACAATAATTATTCTACCAGCTTTTAACTCATTGTAATTCATGTGAAAACAGATACTGTGAGAGAGAAAAGACAGATGAAAGACCAGTGATAAAACCAAAAGCTCTTGACTTGACCTTTTCTTTCATCTCTGGATAAATGATAATGTAAACAATAGCTAGATAAACACATTTTATGACAGCAATTTATCTTTAAGATGCTCCAGTAATTTTTTTTGTTCCCAATGCAAAACACTACCAGGGTTACTTCACTGGAAACAGTAATGGAATTGTAATCACTGGTATGCAAAGGTGGTTAGAGTTCTCCATGGAAGACACAATGACCTCTAAAGAGTTGGTGCAATGAAACAAGCTGGAATTCTTTGTCCTTGTATAATGTTGGAATCAAAGGTTTCCATTATCTCTTAGTAGAAAGTGTCCTCCTAATTTTAGAAAGGTGTTTATTTTTAATTTTACATAATTCATATCATCTGTCTTAGAGGGAAGGAGTTGCCTTTGAAAAGGTAAGACAGAGGACTCTGATCTTTCTTTTTCAACCACAAAAGACAAAAAGAAAGAGGGGAGAATGCAGTCAAAAATGTAGGACGTTAAAGTGGTATTCCTTCTACAGAAGATGTATGGAGGCTGTGGACCTGAGTGTTATATCCTGAGTGTAGAATTAGAACAGTAGTTGGGTTAGGAAAAATATAAGTGTTTCCTGCTCTTCTTATATGCCATGCCACTGTAGGCTTGCCCTGTTTGGACAGGATTTTATTATCAGTAAAAATACATAAGGGACTGCAGTGGCAGTCTTAGTCATTAAGATGCTGAACTTGACGATCGGAAGGTCAGCAGATCAGCAGCATGACAGAGTGAGCACCTGTCTCTGTTCCAGCTCATGCCAACCTAGCAGTTTGAAAGCAAGGCATTGCAAGTAGATAAGTAGGTACCACTTCAGTGGGAAGGTAAACAGTGTTCCATGCACTCTGGTGGCTAGTCATGCCTGCCACATGTCCACAGAAACATCTGCAGACGAAGACAGCTCTGGCTCTTTGACTGTAAACGGAGGTGAGCACCCAACCGTATAGTCGGATACAACTGGCTTTCGAGCAAGGGTGACCTTTACTTTTTACCTAAATATATGTAGAGTGCTCTTCAGTGAACAGAGCATTTTATAAGGGCTAATGGCCCAAGAATCATTAAGTATAGAACGAATTTAGTTGACAGCAATTTACCCAGTCATCACCTAGGACAACTGAGAAGTATATATTTAAACTCAGTATTTTAATGCAAAGACTCCATGTTTCTTTCATTTTTACATATGCAATATTGTTATTATCATCAGGCCCCTGAAGATAAATAGACAGTCTGAAGTACCACTCTTTTTATGGATCTTACTTCCTTGGAAGCCTTGACAGGACTTTAGTTTTCACAGTGACAATGTAGTTTAAGACTTTGTTGCTTGCTGTAGTGATTTCACTCACTCTACTCAACAGTGTGTGTATTATATATCCACCATCCTATATATAATGATAGAAGTTTTGAATGATGTATAGTTGTAGCTTTTGGAATAGTAGCTGTATTAGTCTGTGGTTCAGGCACATACCTGTCAAGTATCCCGGATTGGCCAGGTTTTCCCGTATTTCCACGCCGCTTCAGCCACTTGCCGTAATTTGACCGGAGGGGGGAAGTAGTTACTGCACATGCCCTTCTGCGCAGAACCTTCTGCGCATGCATAGAAGCCTTCTGTGCAGAACCCTTCTGTGCATGCATAGAACCTTTCTGCACATGCGTGGAAGGCTTCTGCGCAGAACCCTTCTGTTCAGAACCCTTCTGCACATGTGCAGAATGGTTCTACGCATGCACAGAAGACTTCTGCACAGAAGGCTTCTACGCATGTGCAGTAGGGTTCTGCACAGAAGGCTTCTGCACAGGTCCCATATTTTCTGATGCAGGGGGCAAAAGGATCACAAAGCAATGCTAACAGGACTTTTCATTCAACAACAAATCATGTTGTGAGCCACCCAGAGTCATTTTGAGTTGGGTGGCTATATAAATTGGAATAAATAAATAAATAAATGAATGAATGAATGAATGAATGAATGAATGAATGACCTAAGACAGGGAAAGAGGGATTGGCCTAGTGACACAGTTAAAGGGGCAACTCTAAATCCTTAGGGAAAGGTTGGGGGATTGTTGTCCCTAGCAAATTCCTAAACTAGCCGACTAGGTTTAGAGTGAAGGTTCCATAAGTATGAATATGGCTAATTGGGAAGTGTGTATCTCACCAGTATGGTAATGGTGAAAGAGTTGCTTCCCTAAGGACAATGCACTCATGCCCACAACTTCAAAGAAACTTGCTCCTAGTGACATAGGATCAGACTTAGGAAGCTAGTTAAAACTCCTTTCAGTGTACAAAGATAAATATTTTAATTTGCCATCTGCAGTAGTTCAAGTGGTTAAGACACTGACTGGAAGGTTGGCAGGTCAGCAGTTCAATACCCGAGTACTGCACGACAGAGTGAGCACCCGTCTCTGTCCCAGCTCCTGCCAACCTAGCAGTTCGAAAGCAAGACATTGCAAGTAGGTACCACTTTGGTGGGAAGATAAACAGCGTTCCGTGCACTTTGGTGTCTAGGCATGCCTGCCACATGTCCATGGAAATGTCTGCAGATGCAGATAGTGCTGGCTGTTTGGCTATAAACAGATGAGCACTGAACCCTAGAGTCGGATATGAATGGCTTTCAAGCAAGAGTGATCTTTACCCTTATATTTCAATTCTGATTTATATTTATTGTCTTTGATTCTAATTTTAATTCACATCAGTTTCTGTAAATCTACCTAGGAGCTAGCCAAGTTAAAAAGTGTGAAAGAAATTGAATAAAAAATGCTAGGTCAAAAGGTGTGAAAGAAATTGAATGAAGACAGATGTGCTGAGAGGCAGTTTATATGTAAGTCTGCTGCCTACCCAGGAGCCAATTACAAAGTGCCTATTGAACCTGAAATCTCCACTAAGGAAGAAGGGAATTCAAGTTGTGCGATATCACCCCACTGGTGTTGGTCATCTGGGTCCTGGATACAGATGATAACTGGATTCACAGGGGAAGGAAGAGGCCCCAACTGCTGCTGGTGATAAAACATTAATCACCTCTTAATCAAGATCAGTAAAATTGAACCAATAGTATAGCTTTTTTCTGTTTTATTTTTGTCTTCGACAACAACAACAACAATAAAAAAAATTGGACTTATATGCCACCCACTCGCAGATGCGACTCAAGGCGACTAACAACAATATCACATCCAATACAATATAAAACAGGATACTATTAGCATACAGTAGAGAACAAGATACAATTAGCAGAATACAATTAGCATACAACAATAAAAGTCACCCAAGTCAAAACATCCCAAAACAAGAATTCGACTGCAAGAGTCCAGGCCTCGGAGTCCAAAGTCTCTAGGCTGGGCAGGGGGCGATGTTCGGCCCCACGCCCCAGTGGCCAAGTCCGTGGCCAAGTCCACAGCACCAGTGAGCAAAGGGGGCATGAGACTCTGCCACAACCAAGGCCCCTGCCACCGGCCCCTGTGTGGCCAAGCCACCATTCCGCAGCTCCCACTCCGCCACGGCTCAACCAACAACGGGCCTGCCACACCCGACGCCGACCTGACCACAGCTGGGATGGAGATGGAAGCACCACTGCTGCCACAACTACCGGAGGTGTCGCGAGGCTAAGGTGGAAAAGAGCTGGAGGTATCGCAGGACGGTGGCCAGAGTCCTCTCTAGCCACTCGCCCTCTGTGGCTGCAGGGTTTTTCAACCTCCGGTCAGGTGGAAGAGGGCCGGAGGTCTCACCTTCCTATACAAATCAGGTGTGGTTTTCATTGTGCACGATATGTTCCACAAAAGCTAGCTGCTGTGACAGGCTGGTCAGAAGCAAGCTTGCATGTGTACTTGTAGATCAGTGAATAAATCTTTCACCTTGATGTTGCTTGTTAATGAATTTGACACCAAAATAGAGAGATTAATTTGTAGAGCAGATGAGTTTAGAGTTGAAATTTTTCTGACTGTATAATCCCCACCACTTAAAAAATACAAAGCAGGGATACTTAAACAGGCAAATAGGAGATTAACAGAAGCCTTGTGTATCCGAGCAATTATATTAATATTAACAGCATTAACCTTTAGCATGGGAAAAGAACAAGAAAAAGCTATTCAGCACCTCAAGATATTTTCTCTGCCCTTGACAAAAAGGCATAATTAGCTATGAAATTAGATGTGACATTGGAGAGAACATTTTGGCACTTGAAAAAGTCAGCAAGTGGCGCTGGGTGCAGTTTTCTATGCAGCTCTTGCTAAGTGATGAACAGCAACCAAATCCTCCCTTGAGGCTTCATCTCAAACAGAGCAATGATGCTTGCTAGTACTACAGCACTGTATGCAGCTCAGAAAGTGGAACAATGGTGGAGAAATGCACAAACAGCACCTTACTTTGTTATTGGGGGGAGGGGGAGCTAACAAACAAATAAAAACCCCATTAATAATGAGAATTTATTTAACAGAAGTTTTGCTGGTGAAGTTAATAATTTACAATTGTAGCTGATATCATGACACACAATTGCAACATACTTAAAAGGCTCCCAGTGCTATTAAATATGCATGGAATGGCTGGATGAGATTTCAGAGTAATTAGTGTGAGGGAAGGAGTGGTGCTATCAGTATGTGGATGTGTGCATCACAACTCTCCATTAACTTTTGAATTATAGGGCTTTATCAGGGAGCAATTCTTCCCCAGCACAATCCCAATATAACACTCTCATTTTAAAGAGCAAAGCTCCATTCTTTGATATTGGCAGGCAATGCAAAACAATAGAAACATGGACAACTTACTGATCATTAAATATGAAACTAATACAATGTGAATATGAATGTCCTCAAATGTACCACCTTAGTTTGGTATGGTATAGGGACTAGTGATGGACCAGGTAGGAATTTAGGAGACTTGGGTTTGAATCACTGCATGAACTGATGAAGATTTAATCTTGGCCAACGACAAAGCCAAGAAAGTTGCTTCATTTTGACAGTCTGAAGTTTGATCTGGACATGAAAGAGGAAGACTGCTTGGCTGTGGAAACTCATCAGGGTGGAATGGATTGACAAAATCACTAGGAAAGAGAGTAATACAGTGCATATTTTGGGTAGTAATAATGAGACTGCAGGTTCAATCTCAGGGTATGTGAAAATACAGAAGGTGCTGGACTGTGTTTGGTTTTAAATTAGTAAACTCACATCTAGGTTGAGATTTCTATATTGTAAAGTAAACGTCGAAAGCCATTCGTATCTGACTCTAGGGTTCAGTGCTCATATCTGTTTATAGCCAAAGAGCCAGAGCTGTCTTTGTCTGCAGACATTTCTGTGGACATGTGGCAGACATGACTAGCCACCAGAGTGCATGGAACACTGTTTTCCTTCCCACTTAAGTGGCACCTATTTATCTACTTGCAATGTCTTGCAATGTCCATTAGGAAAGCTGAGCGCAGAAGAATAGATGGCTTTGAAATGTGGTGTTGGAGGAGAGTTTTGAAAATCCCCTGGACAGCAAGGAGAACAAATAGGTCAATCTTAGAAGAAATCAACCCTGACTGCTTCTTAGAAGGTCAAATAGTGAAGATGTAGTACTTTGGACATCAAATGAGAAGATTCACTTGAGAAAGCCTTGATGCTGGGAAAGGTGGAGGGCAAAAGAAGAAGGGGGCAGCCAAAGATGAGATGGCTAGATGGTATTGTAGACACAATGGACACAGAGCTGGGCGGGTTGAAGAGGATGGTAGAGGACAGAGATGCCTGGAGGACAATGGTCCATAGGGTCGCAAAGGGTCAGAATCGACTGTGCGACTGAACAACAATGTCTTGCTTTCGAACTGCTAGGTTGGCATGAGCTGGAACAGAGATGGGAGCTCACTCTGTCATGCTGCACTCAAGACTCAAACTGCTGACCTGCCGACTTTCCAGTCCTCATCTTAACCACTAAGCCACTGCATATATTTTACACAGAATGTTTGTGTTATTTTATTACAAACACTACACAGGGAGAAATAAGAACCTGCTCAATTTTTTTATCTTTTCTGCACTGTAAGAGGCCAGCAGGTTTGAATACAAATTCTTAAAACATAGTACAATAAATTAGGATTTATTGTCTTAATGGTGGTTTCAGAATTATGGCCCAGATCAGCAGATTTTGAACTGCTGTATGTGAATAATTAAATGGCAAGTTAAATTTCTGTCTACCAAGTGCTGCTATTGTATAATGTAACTATTTCCAAAGGCAATTGTGTAAGAATTTTGCCTCAAGTGTTGCTGAAACAAACAGAGGTTGTAATGCTGTATTTTGTTGATTTTTTTCCAGGGCCAAATAGTTCATTTTCATAACATCTTAGCCATAATGCAGTCAGTACACATGGCAATCAGTGTTTTGCCCAGATACTAGCTAGAGGCAGATAAAATTGTATCTCCATTCCAAGCATGTTATTAATGTGGGTCTTTGCTATACTGTCACTATTTTTATTATACCTTAGTGTTCAGATGCTGAATTGAATAATCGAGGATTGCCCCAGATGTGCACTTTAGCTGCAACACTGCTTTGTTAGACTAATTAAGACACAGATACTAATAACATTTTAAGCCTTTGCTTCTCATGTCCATCTGCAATATGACAAGCAAGCTTTCTATATACTCTTTTATAGTTTTTTTGCTGTTAGCTTGGGTGCTTCTTTTTCTTGCCTGTCCAGTACTGAAAGTTATTGATACCAGGTTTGTCTCATGTGCTTTTGAGGTAGATGGAGCTATTGCAGCCATTTTGCCCAAGGATTCTTCTTCCGTGTCTGGGCCAGATGTTAAACGGCCAAAATGAAGGGACCTGTTGGTGAGTTCATTCTGGAAAGTACAGTGATCTGACAAAATTTTAATGAGGTGATTGAGCCAGGCTGAATGACACATAAAGGGCTTGTGTCGATTTGTGATAGCTTCACCTTAATTTGTTGTCTTAAGAATGTGGGAGCAAGCGATGGGATCCAGTTTATAGCTACTACATAGCTCTAGTAAAGACACTAGAAGGGCTAGCAGGACATAGAGACAGACCCTTCCTAAACTACTTCTGTTTGTGCATTCACACTTGGTGTACAATACACAGAACTAGCTTATCATTCCCTTTTTCTGGGGGCACCCTAGGACTTTGCAGTTTACCAAAAGCTAAACAGGCTAGCTCTTTCCTTCGGAGGCACAGTGGGGAATCAAACTTGCAACCTTGGTTATGTAATTTTCTGAGTTATCCAGCTAGGTGGGGAAGGCTACACTATATGTTACAAAATGAAAACTATTTTCTAACGGGGGCCGCAGTTAAGATGCTGACCTTGACAACTGGAAGGTTGGCAGATCAACAGTTTGAGACCCAAGTACTGTGTGATATAGTGAATTCCTGTAACCTGTCCTAGATTCCGCCAACCTAGCAGTTTGAAAACAAAAAAATTGCAAGTAGATAAATAGGTACCACTACAGTGGGAAAGGTACCACTACAATGGTGGCAGTTTTAATGGGTTTTTAATTGGTTTTTAAAATGTGATTGGTTTTATTTTCTGTGAGCCGCACAGAGTCTTCGGAGTTGGCAGCAATATAAATCAGAAAAATAAATAAACAAACAAATAAACAGTGGCTGTGTACTATGGCATCTAGTCATGCCTGTCACATGATCCGCAGATTCAGACAGCACTGGCTCTTTGACTGTAAATTACCCTAGAGTCAGACATGACTGGCTTTTGAGCAAAAGAGACCTTTACTATTTTCTAATGAGATAAAATTGAAAACAATTTGTGCAAGAAATATTTTTATGGAAGGAGAAAGATGTGAAGAAATAAAGACCTACCTCTAAGATTAGATTCATACTTGTATGTGTGAGCTTGTTTTTTTTTTTTTTTTTGCTGCCTGGCACTTTCTAATTCTTGCCAGATGTTGGTGCATGTAAAGAGTGGGATGGAATTCTTTTTAGAAATATGCTTCTATTTAAGATGCCCGTGAAACTACCCTTGAAGTTAATTTAAAATGGCATGTTATGGAGAAGGATCCTGATAGAAATAAACATAGCATTTTGAATCAGAATGACATTTTTCTGCACTAGGCAGAAATAAGCCCCAAATAAATAAGTCAAAGTGCATACAGTAGTATCTCGCTTAAAGAGCATAATGCGTTCCACGGGATTGCTCTTTAAGCGAGTTTGCTCTTTAAGCAAAACACAATTGTAAGTGACCAGTTGTGACTTCTGGTGTGTGTGTGTGGGAATTGCGAACCCCAATTTAGTTGTTAAGCGAGTTTTTGGTTGTTTTTAGTTGTTAAGCCAGGCGACCATTCAGAGAAAATTCTGCTCTTTAAGCGAGTTAGTCTCTAAGCAAGGCGCTTTTTATGCCAGATTTTACTGTATACCAATCTTCCTAGGTATAGTATTATATATTATATCTTTGGAATGGAGATTTCAGTCGGGTTTAAAATGCTGCAGTTGCTAAATTCTGATCTGCCCCCTCCCCTTGCATCCCATTTTATACTATGTAGAGAAAAAACAATCCCAAAACGTGTGACTCTTACTGACTACACAAATATGCTTTCCAGATTTTATGTTTTAGTGGCAGAACCTAGCTGTCCATTCTGACAATGCTTGTATATAGTTGAAGATTAGAATAATCATTAGTGACAACAGTTCTCTAGAGGAGAATGGCCATGAAATTTCCCAGCTAATTACTAAGAGAATTTAATTACTGTGGATCAGCAATAGTTTTTCAGAAAGACAATCCAAAGCTATATGAATTGTTACAGTGACAAATGTATTATTGTCTTTTACTACACAATGTCCATGTTATCCAAATTACAGCGCTCAGAAGGCAGTGATGGAGGGATAATATTTTCTCCCAATTTATGGTGCAAAGCTAAAAGGAGTAGCAGGCGCTGCCAAAACCTCTTCTAATATTTTTCAGCAATAGAAAAATGTAAATCCTTTTCTCACTCAATGTTTAGCCAATGGGCTATTCAGAGACTTAGTGCAAGGAAAACTATGGAGCTAACTTCCATATCTCAAAATGAGATGTACATTTTCCAACAGGGAGCATTGGTACACTGGTACATAGGGCCTGTATATTTAATAACACTCTTGTTGAATTTGCTGACATTCTTCAAAGTACTCTGGAGAAGGAACATTGACCAAAATTCCTTAATCATATCATTATAAGAAATCCACTTGAAAATATATGTATGGGTTTCTAATAAACATTATATTTCCCCTTTTAACCCATTCAATCCATTGCATTTTTTTATTGGAGTGAAAATGAGGTTACTGTGCATGGTTAAGGTCTGAGAATTTTAGGTTTACAAAACATTTGCAGTTTAGTGCTGTTTCCTTCCAAAGCTGGAGGATGTTTTTGATTAACCAATTACCACAAACCCCTTGAGGGACATTTTGAGAATTGAGAGTGAGAAAAGAGGATAATGTTAGGTGGATGAAGAGACAGGTCTGTTCACTTGTGGCACATCTAAAGGCAACATCTGGGTTAGAACCAACCCACTATATAATTCAAATTAAAGATTAATCTGAAATGTGTTTGAATCTGAGTATGTGATAATACCTGCCTGAGGGGATAGAAGCAGAGTATTAAAGGACCACTTCAGGTATTGGATGTTGAAGGAAATGGCCACCAAACAGCTTTCTTTCACAGGCCTTACTAAAATAAATTGAAGTAATATGGATGTGTCAGAATCCAGGATGTAGGCAGCTGGCCAGCTGCACAGGCACCAGGACCTAGAGGGCCATGATGGTGAACCTTGGCACTCCAGGTGTTCATGGACTTCAATTACCAGAAGCCCAAGTCAGCACTTCTGCTGATCAGGGCTTCTGGGAATTCTTTCTTTATTTGTGTCAGATGCACCACCAGCGTATAATAACACACAAAGCTAAAATTAACACACCTGAAACAAAATATAATTAAAAAGGGCTAGATTATCCTGCCAGGTTATCCTGCTATGGTAATAGAGTAGACCAGGGGTTCTCAAGGTTTTTGTGCCACGGGCCAGACTACTCGACCTCAGACAGCTGAGTGGGCTAGATGCAATGGCAGAGGGTGCATTTGTGCATGCATGTTTGCGCATGTATGGGTACATACACTTCTGCTTCCGGGGTCGCCACTGCAGGCCAGATGGAATGGTGTCTGAGCCTAGGGCCGGCCCATGGGCCGTAGTTTGAAAATGTCTGGAGCAGACCATACTGCCAGCAACTAGACGCCGAGTGTCAGGCAGTGGTTAACTAATCTGACCACCCTGAGGACTAATGGCCTTGGGTGCTGAAGTCCACAGGGAAGGGGGATGGTCCCCACATGGATTAAATCCCACTTGAATCCATCTTGATGGAGGGCAGCAGATTCATCAATACTGGCCTGGGACTGATGAGGACTTTGCATAGCAAAAGGGCTCATGACCAGAAAGTGACTTGCGGAGCTGAATCAGTGGTATGGGTGTCATGCTGTGATGCGGAAAGCAGATGAAAGGCGACTGCATTATATTCCCAGGACAGCTTTCATGGCTGATTGCCATGATGATGGCCAATATTCAGATACGGCAGAAGAAGATGATAATAATGTCATCCACTTAATATTGGGCCACACCAACAGCATTTCCTCTTGCCAACATAAAGTCCTCCTCAGTGCACGTTGAGGGGCATTGTGTGCATTGTATCATATGGGAGATAGTTTGTTCTTCTCTGCATTCACACAGGCTATCATCTACAGGGAAACACCACTTTCTCAGCTTAGCCCTTGATCTTCCTACCCCTGCATGCAGTCTGTTTAAAGCTTTCTGTGCCGGTCATGATGTTCTTGGCCAGGCGATAGAGAGTTATATGGTTCTGCCCAGTTATCTGGTAGCTCCTTGCTTGCCTTTCATAGTTCTAAGGTAGTCTGTGGGGGCTGCAGAAGTTTTGAGGAAGCTATGCCTTGATTTCCGTCTCTGCTTTGGTGGTTGATGATCAAATAGAGCCAGATCTCTCATGTGGAGTTCATCAGGGCCTCAGCAGATGTAGCAGGGAGTGGCTCTCATCAGAACTGCAGCCCTGAAGCTGCCTCAAATCCTGATAGGATGTAGCATAAAATGATTATGGATTAAAGTATTTGATACTGTATCTTTATTGCTAAACTTTCATGGTCCCAAGCTGCATTCAAATAAGCATGTTTTATTCCTTTCATCTGACTTAGAGGTATGACTGAAGAGATCTCACACTGTTCCCTTTCCTCAAACCACTATGGCACTTTTATTTGCAATGAGGTGCTGTTTTAATGTATTCCAAACCAATAGCCTCATACATCATGTATTTTTTTTGCAGTTCAGTTCAGAGTCCTCTTGCTCAGTAAAATTGTCTATTTAATTTAATCTTAGGTTCTTCCAAATTGCTTTCATTACATTAATAATCTAATTTGTTGTGTTTATTCTTTAGAAAAATAGTCCATGCTTGTAGAACTATTATATGATTTCACGCAGAAACTAGGTCAGCAAGAGCGAGATATAAAAATCTGAAATGACAAAAATGAAACAAATTCATACACTGCCTGTTTATTTTTATGCAGGCTCAACGTTTTATTGATAAAAGTCCTCTTCAGAGGCTTCCAGAGCAAGTCAGACCATCTAGTTTCCACCACAGTAGAGCCTGTCTCCAAAATCATTGGGCTTACATAAAAACAAATGGCAACTTTTATGAAATTATAATTTTTGTCTTTCTCTATGAAAGCTCCCCCTCCTCCCATGCCCTGGTTGCTATCTCAAGACCTTTGCCATTCAAAATGTTTGCTTCAGTGGCATTTCAGTGGGCCTTCGGTGGCTCAGTGGTTAAGAAGCTGGCTTCGTTAGCTGGAAGGCTGGCAAGTTGGCAGTTTGAGACCCAGGTACTGCATGACAGAATGCAAGCGCGGCGCCAAAATGGCCGCCGCGCTCTTTGCGGGGGCCCCCCCACAGGACGAAGGCATCCGGGTAGTTAGGGGCGTGGCCAGCTCCCTTATAAAAGGGGTGGCCACGAGGCAGCCGAGCTGCCATTTTGCGAAGCGACGGAGAGGAGAAGTTTTTCCCTCTTACCTCCGTCGCTTTTGGCTTTTACCGGGAAGCCTTTTGGCTGCTGAATTCTCTCGTTTCGGCTTCCCATCGATTGGCTGAGAGGCCCGCGAAGAAGAAGGCGGCTGCGAGCGCGGCTCGTGCGGTTCGGAGGCGCAATCTGGGTTGGAAGACCGCGGCTGCGCCTCCCCAGCAGCCGCATTTGCTTGCACCCACCGGGACCGGTGGAATGGGGTCTATTCCGCCTGGCTGGAGGATGGTGGCCCACCCACGGGGCCAGTAGGGGCTGCGGCCCTCGGCCCGCAAGCGGTGGACACCTCTCATGGTGTTGCCCATTCCGCTGGGCCTCCCTTTATAGGAGCATAGCTCGCTCCGAGGCCTTCCAGCCTTGGGGGGTGGTCCGGTCCCCTTCCCTGGCAGGTTGCTACATCGGCCCTAACGGGCCCGGGTGTGGGGTTGTTGCCCTATTTGGGCCCTGGGGTGCGGGGACCTGTACCCATGCCTGTAGTAGGCGGGCCGGCTGGTCCTTTGCCCCATGTCAGCGTGGAAGCCTTATTGGCCCGCGTTGCGGCCCTCGAGACATCCCTGGCCCGGGCTAGCCACTCTTAGTCTCCCTTTGGGGTTCGTTTCGACGCATCGTCTGCTGGGCAGTGGCAGGCGACGGGACGGGTCGAGCTGCTTGAGGCGCGTGGCACGACCTGGGCCACTGCCTCGCAGCTCCCCATTCAACAGACCGGTGCGGGTCAGGCCCCATCGACGAGCTCGACGGCGGTTGCGAGCTCCGACGCCCCCAGTGGGCCGGAACCCCCGGTGGGGGTGGCCTACGGGGGTGCAGCACGTGAGTATGCGGTCCAAGCTAGTGCACCTACACACGTGGCCACGTTGGGGGGGGTTTCCAATGGCCTGGCCTCGCGCGGGTGGGGCGATGGTCCAGCCGCTGACGCCCCAGCTGGCGACAACAACTACCACTCAGGGCCCCGTGGTGGGGGGTGTTTTCTACCCTGTGGGGAATGTTTTGGGGGTGGCTGGGTTAGTACAGGCCCCCTTTCAGATGCCAGCAGTTCCTGTTGTGCCCGTGTCGGCCTTGCTGACGGCGGGGTATTTCTTACCGCTGGGTGTCCATTTGGCACAGACCACCAAAGAGAAGATCTGGCGGGGGGATTACGTGGATACCTTCTCACTCCTCAACAGAGGGCCCACCAAGGAGTGGGGGGGCAGGATGAGAGGGATAAGGAGCAGGCACGTCGTAGCAAGCCACCACGTCCGTGGGCCAACTGGTTGCCGGCCTACCTCATATACATGGCGTTGTACCTTAGGGCCCGGCCGGATTTGGCAATTTCGATGGTCCAGTATTTGGACAACATCTACCGGGCGATGGTTGACTTTCCGGGCCCATCGTGGTTGGCTTATGACGTGTAATTCCATATGCGGATTCCCCGGCACCCCGACATTGGGTGGGTTGAGCCATGCCAGAGGCTGTGGCTTTTGTACATGACGCCCACGCGCCCCGTGCCCGGGGAGAGATACCATTGTGGACATGCGGTCCAGCGGGCGGCCCCAGCACAGGTCCACTGCCAGGGGGCGGGGCGGGGGGTTTCGGCCCGCCTGCTGTGCTGGACTTTCTCGTCCAATGGTTCCTGCAATAGGAAGAATGGCAAATACAGACATTAGTGTCCCCCCTGTGCTGGCCCCCATGCGGCCTCTGGCTGTCCCAGGCCTGGAGGGATGCGGGGCAGAGGGAGGGGTGGACAGGGGGCTGGCAAGACTGCCGCAGATGGATCTAGTTCACCAAAGGGCTCCCTCCCCAATTAATGTGGACATGTTGGAGCGCTGGCTCACATTGTTCCCGAAGGGAGAGGATGTGGATATCTCCTTCAGGGTTTTAGGCAGGGGTCACGTATCCCTTTCATGGGTGATAGGTCCCCTCAGGATGCCCCCTATCTTTATCCCTTAGGGGGAGGGGGGAGGTGGCTCCTGCCAGCAATGATAAGGAGGTCTATGCGGGCAGGGTCGTTGGCCCTGTCCCTGCGCCCCTGTTCTGGGGAGCACATTATTGCACTGATGCCATGCCTTTTGGCTGTTCCAATTCGGGCTCGGCATTCGAGCGTTCCTCCATCTTCCTAGAGTGGGCTTTTGTTCGCAGATCAGGGTCCCGGTCTGTAGCCCATTCCCTGGATGATTTTATTCGGGGCTGAACGGGGCTGGGACACGTCCACACGTCTCCTCAACACATTTCAGACGCTAATGGAGGAACTTGGTGTCCCTTTAGCGCCCGAAAAGACCGAGGGCCCGCCTACACAGCTAGTATTCCTGGGGGTGGAGATTGACACGGTAGCACAGGCTTTTAGGTCGCAGCGGGATAAGGTGTCAAGGCTAGTGGCCCCTATCTCGGACTTGCTGGCCAAGCGCATGGCATTACCGAGGGGCCTGCTGGTGCTACATGGTCACCTCAATTTCGCTGGCAGGGTCGTCGCACCGGGCAGAGCATTTGCGCGGCGCTTGTGCGACGCCATGGCAGGACTATCCAGGCCCCACCATAGGGTTAGACTTACCCGGGGTGTCAGGGCAGACGTGCTTGTCTGGCTACAGATCCTGAGGGATTTCAATGGGGTGTCATTTTGGAGGTCTGAGCTCCTGGCTTCCCCTTGCTTTAAGAGTTATGGGATGTACTTCAATTGGAAGTGGGCCTATGGTGGGTGGCCACCATCCTGGGCAGGCACGGGTCACCTGCGTGGTCTCACGTATCTGGAATTTTCCCTATACTGGGTGCTTTGATGCTATGGGGCGAGGAGGAGGCCAACTCGGTTGTCCACTTTGGTGTGACAATGCGGCTGTTGTCCACTTTGTCAATGCACAGAGCCTAAATCGCCCAGGGTTATGGACCCAGTGCGCCAGTTTGCGTTGCGCAGCCGGTGCCCCAACGCTCTTTTCAGGGCCAGGCATGTCCCAGGGGTTACTAATGATATTGCTGATGCTTTGTCCCGCCTGCAGATCTCCCGGTTCCGTGCCTTGGCCCCGGATGCGGAGGAATTTCCCTCGCCACTCCCGGTCGGGATATGGAACATCGGCAAGGAGAGGTGAACCGGGCGATTGGCCTGTCACTAGCGCCACGCACGTGTAAGGTGTATCACCACGCATTTAATTCTTTCAGAGCATTCTGTACCCAATTCCAAATGCCAGGAACCTGGCCGATCCCGGTAACCCATGTTCTGCGGTTCATGGTTTACCTGCATGCCCAGGGCTTTGCGCCTCGCACCATAGCATCTAAGCTGTCAGCGTTGGCTTTTATGGCCAAAGTGGGAGGTCATGTGGACAGCACCACTGACTTCCGTGTGAGACATGTTTTGGAGGGGTGGGTGCGCGCGCGTGGGCGTTGCCCGGACGACTGCCACCCGATTTCCCCAGGGGTTTTTTACCCAATTGGCCCGGGGCTGGCCTGGCCTCTGTTTTGATAAGATGAGGCAGCCCATTTTATGTGGCTACAACGGTCGCCTTTTTTGGAGCGCTCCGCATCGGCGAGCTTGAGATGCTGTATAAGGCGGATGCAAGTCGTGGACAGCACCACTCACTTCCGTGTGAGACATGTTTTGGAGGGGTGGGTGCGCGCACGTGGGCGTTGCCCAGACGACCGCCACCCTATTTCCCCAGGGGTTTTTACCCTATTGGCCCGGGGCTGGCCTTGCCTCTGTTTTGATAAGATGAGGCAGCCCATTTCATGCGGCTACAACGGTAGCCTTTTTTGGGGTGCTCCGCATCGGCGAGCTTGAGATGCTGTATAAGGCGGATGCAAGTCGTAGGGCACTGGAACTCGGAGATGTCTGAGTGAACAATATTCGGCTCAGTTGGGGATACGCTCCTCTAAAACGTATCAGCACGGCGTAGGCAGTGGAGTAGACTGCTACGATGTTCCTCGGCAGACATCTGTCCGGTTGGTGCCCTACAGGATTTCCTTGCACTGTATGGCACGCACCATGGCCCGTTTTTCTGTCACCAAGATGGGTCTCCCCTTACTAAATTTCAATTTTGGAAGGTGACGGGCAAAGCGCTGGCCACTGTGGGCCTCCCAGGCGCCCGCTATGGCACTCATTCATTCCGTATAGGGGCGGCCTCAACCGCAGCTGCTTTTGGGTACTCAGGGGCTGACATACGTAGCATGGGACGGTGGGGTTCGCAATGTTTTCAGTTTTATGTGCGCCCACTCCCGCCGTGAGTACCAACCCAGTCACCTTACCTACTTTCCCTCATTTTTCCTTACAGACCCGCGGTGTCGTATTACACCGGTGACAGTATGGCTGGTGGGCCATAGCTACGTGCACAGGGCAGCGCGTTATGCTGCGGCGACAGAGTGGGGACCCCGACTGGGACTTGGTGCATACGCATGTCTCACATGGCATGGTAAGCCCGGGATGTTATGGCGGGAGCTGCTGCCTTTCCTTTTTTCAGGCCAGAATGCTGACCCGCCTGACATTCTGATCATACACCTGGGGGGCAATGATTTGGGCCAGGTCACCGGCTTGTCGCTGAATCATGTGATTTGCGAGGACCTCGCCTACCTGCATGACGTCTGGCCCGCCACAACCCTTGTTTGGTCGGACATGGTCCCGCGCCATTCCTACAGAGGGGGTGTTGACCTCCTGGCCCTTGACCGTGCTAGACGCATGGTGAATAGGGCAGTGGCGTGTTTCCTTGTCTACAGGGCTTGGGGGAGGGTCAGTCGTCACCCCGCTATTAGCCTCCAAAGTTATGACTTGCATGCAGGGGATGGGGCCCATCTGTCGCGAGGAGGTGTGGACCTCCTGTTGGGTGATTGGCGAGCAGGCCTGTCGACCGAGCTGACGGTCTGGGGGGGGGCGTCGAGCCTTCTTTGAAGCCCCTCCGTGTGGCGGGTAGCACTGGTAAGGTAAACATTATGACCCACAGGTATCCGGCAAGTTCGCAATTGACTGGACAACACTAGACAGGCATAAGTTGGTTAAACGTTGTCCGGTCAACGACGAACTAGGCGATGGGGTGATGGCTATAGCTAGACAGCATGCATCACCCCGTGATTTTACGGATACGCGTCAGAGGGTGGGGTCATTAGTTAGATATTGACTACGGTCAACAATTTGTTTGTGGTCAACAAACAAATTGATACAAATGGATACATTGTAGCAATTGCCGTTGGCAATTTTGGGTGGTACCTTACCAGTGTTACTTCGGCCTGCTTGCCTTAAGAATTATGATTGGTCAATTACCAATAGAAATTTATAATTCGGACTAGGGCATGAATCAATAAATGTGGCCCAATGCCGTTATCCACTTTCATTGGTGTCTGAGTCCTTTATTGGGGGGTGCGCCTGCAATGAGCTCCCATCTCTGTCCCAGCTCCTGTCAACTTAGCAGTTCGAAAGCAAGAAATTGCAAGTAGATAAATAGGGACCACTTCAGTGGGAAAAAAGATCTTGGGGACATGAAAGGAGCCTCATTTGGGCGTCCCCTGAACAGAGTTACTCCAGCAAAAATCCTTTCGACCCAGAGTAATGTCTGACACAAAATTATTATTAGTGGCATTGCATGCATACTGTTTGGTTTCTTCAGCTGGAAAATGAAAGTAAAAGAGACCATGGAATTCAGTTTTAACTTTCAATCCAAAAATTGAAGCCATTACATTCAATTGCAATAGCAATTACATTTATATACTGCCCCACTCTCTGGGGAGTTCACATGGTAACTAGCATCCCCCTCCCACATGCTAACCTTGGAAGGATGGAAGGCTGACAGTAAACAAAGTTGGGTGATTTACTCTAAATTTTAAACTACTGTACATACCTTCCTGATCATATACTGGATCAGGAGATCTCAACAAAGCCAGGTCATGCTCCCTCAGACAGCTTTGGGGGCTGCCCTTCCTCCACTACATGGCACTTCCTGGTGTGCAGGCGGTGGGGGCCCCACAGCCCACATCCGGCCCAGAGATGACAGGTTGAGAATCCCTGTACTAGATAATCCTAGGTTTTTTAAAAAAACCTTTTCCTTAAATTGAATGAAAGAAATGAAGGATGAATAATCTAGTCACTGGTTATTTTGCTTCTGCCTCCACTATTTTCTCATTAACTAATCTTCCCTGCAGTCAATTGGAAGACAAAAGATGGCTACACACCAAATACCAGGAAAATAAAATAAACTTTTACTATTACCTCTTTAATATGTATATATTATAATCCAGCTTTAATTCTTTTCTGTAGCCCAATGGTTCTCAACTTTCAATCCTCCAGATGTTTTGAATTTTGAGCTGCCCCAAATCTCTGATCATTGTGCATTGTGACTGAGTAGTACTGCTGTTGTATATAGTTCAGGGAAGTGATGGTTGAGCATCAGACTGCAATCCTCACAATGCTTCCTCAAACATTAAGAGCCCTCCAGTCATGGAAATTCACCTATGAACAAGTTCGTTCTCCAATTGATTGTGAGCAGTCAAGTGGTTGATTGAATATGAGAGCCCCTCCTGTCCCCTCCTTCCTTTCTATAGCCATTTGGCAAAAACGAGCAAGATGCTTATAGCGTTGCTGAATGGGGGTTTGAGTGCAGTGCTCAATGGGCATTTTTCTGCTCCAGATAATGAGCACAATAGATCAGCTCTGATAATCTTAAAAAGGGGGAGGCATGAGAGTATCAAGAAGCCCTGCTAATGTCAAGTTTGCTTGTGTAAGAAGTATAGGTAGGGTGGAAGGAAGGAAGGAGAAACCCAGTGGGAATCTTCCATTCAAGGACTCATGATTATGCTGTAGGAGCTGTTGTCTTTGGTGCCAAATATAAGCTTTCCTTCGCTAAGGTGGCTGGCTGAGTATATTTGTGCAAGTACTAATAGGAAAGCTGGCTGGATAGCTTAGTGGTTTAGGTATCTGGAAACAAGGGCATATGCTTCTGTATAGAATATTCACCGCTAGCTAAAACCATCAGCAAACTGGTCCACACTCATTGGCATATAGTCCAACATATCCCAGGATGTGAGTCACCGCTGAGGATCAGTTATAGAAAAACTACCACTTTAAGCAACATGCTAACCAGGTCCGATCACACAGCACACATTCCGAGAATGACGACATCTATCGTAGGACATTATCGCTGCCACAGCTGCATATTTTGTAAACTTTGTTTAGAGACCAAAGAGATATCCATTCCAGAAAGAAACTATCACCATAAATTGAAACAGTTCACCAATTGTAACAGTGAAAATTGTATATATTTAATGGAATGCAGCTGTCGCATGAGATATATCGGTAAATCAATTAGAGTGCTTAAAACCAGGATATGCGAACATAAATCTAAGATTCGAACTCAGGACCTTAACGCCCCGCTGGTATCGCATTTTCTACAAAAGGGCCACAATGAAAATGATTTTAAATTTACAGCGCTAGAACAAATTCTCCCAAACCATATCAGAAAATAAATATAGATAAACAGTTGTTGCGCAGGGAAGCATTCTTTATAGCATTCTGTCCGTCCAACCAGAGCGGACCGGAGGGGCTCTCTAATTGTTCCATCAGCCAGAGGGGCTCGCCTCTCTGGCACAAGGAGGAGAGCCTTCTCCGTGTCTGCACCGGCCCTCTGGAACCTCCTGCCAACAGAATTACGTCTTCGGACAGAGTTGCTGCCTTTCAGAAGGGATCTTAAAACTTGGCTGGCAGGTCAAGTGTGGGGTGTGGGTGGAAGGGTAACCACCATGGGGTGGTTGGTGTAGAGGAACTCTTCCCCATGGTGCCTTTTCGATCCTGCAGCCCTTGCTTTTTAGGGGGTGGGTAGTCTTAACTTTTTTACTGTTTTAACTGTTTTTAGGATTATTGTATTTGTGAATATTGTCTGTAAACTCCTTGGGTTGCCCTGGGGTTACTTTTTATGTTGTTAGCCGCCCAGAGTCGGCCTTGTGTTGAGTGGGCGGGATATAAATTGAATAAATAAAATAAATAAATAAATAAATAAATATTTATACACTGCCTCCCCTAAATCAAGAACTGGAAATGTCTCATTTTCTATAATAGGTCACCTCTAGAGTAACCATGACACAGTGAAAAAAATGATTCTTCTCACAAGCACGACACCTGGTTAAGCAAGGAACCTTATTTAAACTACTGAACTCTCTAGCCTTTCTAACGTCCATTGGCACATAGCAGACTACGCATTGAGGCAAGGATGCGATACTTATTTATTGACACATCTGATATTGAAATTGTTTATACTGAGGTAGGATTTTTTAAAAAGATTGAGGAATTGTTTTCTAAAAGATTAAATAATTGTTTTTAAAAAGTTATTTCTTAATAAAATGATTTTTGAAAATGTTATATTAAAATGTTTAAAATATCAATATTGTTAAACGTGTAACATTGAGGTTCAATATAAAATTATTTAAAATATGTACATTAATATATTAGAACTACTCTAGCTATGTACCCATTTATAGATTTTTTTTGTCATATTGTAATTACATTGCACTAATGCACTGTTATTGTATATATTGTACATACTTTACCAACGTTCTGAAAAAGCTAATTGTGTGTGTGTGTGTGTGTGTGTGTGTGTGTGTGTGTGTGTGTGTGTGTGTGTGTGTGTGTGTGTGTGTGTATACATATATACATATATACATATATATATATATATATAAAAATTTAGATTCCCTGATGAAAGGGTATTATCACTGAAAAGCTTATTGGCTACCAGAAAAGCTTTGGAAATTTATTCTCAGAATCGAATTGTTGTTCACAAATATATCACTTCATTTACATAAGCATTGGACTTGATTTTTTATTGTTGTCAATTATGGATATATAACAGTATTAACTTTGCCTCTTGGCCATGAATGGATTTTCCTTTTTCTCTACATAATTATTGTTACCACCAATAGGATGGAAGGCCTGATGTAGGCTGAGTTGCCTGCTCTCTGATTCTCCCTGAAGAAATCAAGAAGGGACATTTGTTTGTTTAAGCTCCCCTCTCTCACTTACTCACACATTCCATTTTAATGGGATGTGTCCCACTGCTATCCCACTACCATGAATTGCATATGTCTTGTATGTTTGAACCAAAACTGTATGCTTGTCATTTATTATGCATACAATACCAAAACCATAAGCTTTGGAAATATAACACAATAGTGTACTATAGTCTCTCTGGTAATGCACTACGCTCAAGGCCTTGGTTATTTTGTAAGTGAATGAGAAACTATTTGAATTGAATGCATCACAATTTATTTTTCTAAGGTAAAGGCCGCCCTTGCTGGAAAGCCAGTCTTATCTGACTCTAGAGTTCAGTGCTCATTTCTGTTTATAGCCAAAAAACCAGCGCTGTCTGCATTTGCAGACATTTCCGTAACATGTGGCAG
The DNA here is from genome assembly GCA_035047305.1 of Bradypodion pumilum. Taxonomy (NCBI): domain Eukaryota; kingdom Metazoa; phylum Chordata; class Lepidosauria; order Squamata; family Chamaeleonidae; genus Bradypodion; species Bradypodion pumilum. Next base: position 33,563,723 of record JAWDJD010000005.1, read on the forward strand.
GCATGACTAGACACTGGAGGACACGGAATGCTGTTTACCCTCCCACTGAAATGGTACCTATTTTATCTACTTGAAATTTCTTGCTTTTGAATTGCTAGGTTGGCAGGATCTGGGACAGAGACGGGACAGAGCTCATTCCGTCATGCAGTACTCAGGTCTCAAACTGCTGACCTGGTAACCTTCCATTCATCAAGTATAGCATCTTAACCACAGTCCCTGTATTTTTCTACAAGGCTACTATTCATTGTTCATTATACTCAGCCAGTCACCTTAGCAGAGGAAAGCTTGTCTTTGGAGACAAAGACAATAGCTCCTACAGTATAATCATGAGTCCTTGAATGGAAGATTCCCACTGGGTTTCTCCTTCCTTCCAGCCTACTTATACTTCTTACAAAAACAAACTTAACATTAGTAGGGCTTCTTGATACTCATCTCTGTTCCATTAAAAATATTTTCAGATCTCCCCACATTTAGAAAATGATTGTGTGAGAAAAAGATTTTATCCTCATCCCACCCATTATGCACCAATTTTCTGTATGCATAGATTTTAATTGTATATGAGGAGGTAGCATTAAAAATACAGTCTCCCCACCACCAGTAGTACAGTAAAGAAAATTGCTTTAATTCACATGTTTGACAGATCAACTGTTTGTCTACTTTAACCTGTATACGTGCAGTGGTTTTTTAAACAGTAGTTTAGTGGTGATGGACTATCATAAATGCTAGCAGTAAATAAATGAATGAATGAATGAATGACCAAAAGTAATTGTAGGACGTATTATTTCCATGCTACATGGCCATGTTAAATAATAACCATGATCAAAACTACTCCTATATCACTTATGGCAGCAAAATATCACAATACATGTAGCTATTTATCATCGGCTGTAGGGCACCAATATCCTCTTATTGTCTGCAAAGTGCCAGTGCCTTTGATTATTGCTTGTGGCATATAACTGGAGTTAATCTTGTCACAATGTGGCAAGTATTTGCAACTGGTATTTGGTTGTGACATCAGGCACATTAAAGAAATGTGGCTTGCCGACAGCTTGTGTTCTGCAGTTTTGAAAGATCTAGTTGGTAGCAATGGACTTTCTCCTAATGGTACATAGTAATCAATACTAACATGTAGAAATGCTGTGATTCTTTTGAGGCATCTGTATTTCAATAGGCAAACATTAGGAAAATGATCAATACAAATTGTAGGAAAGTAATGGTTTGGGACTATAGTATGCAGAAAGAATGGTTAAAGAATTGGGTTTTAAAAGGTTTGTCAGCAGAGGATATTAAACATGGCATAATGATCAGGAATGACGTGTGATGAGAAATTATAGGGAAGAGAAATGTACTGTCTTTGGAGATGAATAGCAGAAGATTTAAGATGTTGCAGAAGACAACCTGGAAGCATTAAGAAAATTACCATATTGGTAAAGGAACAAAAGTTTACATTACCTTTTGTAAACAGTACATCTCTCAGTATCACAGAACTTCCATTAATAGTGGTGCATACAAGGCAACAGGCGGATGCTAGGATTGACTACCTGTTGCTCTTGGATATTTCTGAATCTTCTATATGACATTCCAGTTTGCAGTTCTGTTCAGCTTTATTTGTAGTGTATCATATTGATTATTTATTCATTGAAGTTTGCTAAATAGTATTATTGCCAAATAAGATAAGCAAAATAAGCTCAGATGTCATAGTGAATTGGGATAGCTTCAGCAGAACTACTAACCAAATTAATGCAGCAAATTTAAAAATTCTGGACATCATCTGCTAGATTCATAGAATTTAACAAATCTTTCCAACTCCTAAGAGTTAGAAATCTATCACTCTCTTAAATGTACAATTCCATCTTAACATTTAACCAAATGAAATACCTTATGTCCATAGTACGCTTCAGTGTTATTAAATGTCTAAACATGGGCCTGTTACACCTGAGTAAGCAAATGTAGTTGCACCAATCATGCTGTGTTCCATATCAACAAATACAAAGAGATATTCAGTCTCTACTGTTGGAAGTGATACAGGTAGGTATGTAGCCATCCTGACTAGAAGCAATCAGTGACTCTAACTTGTTAAACTGATCTAAGACCCTTTTAAACCAATCCAAGCTGGCACCCATTAGTGCATTTAACTTAGTTGTGCAAAGAAGTACTACCTTTCATTTATCCTGAATCTCATACTGAGCAGTGATCTTTGCTAACATTCTTGCTGGGAAGGAACAGGGCCATAGCGAGGATTCTAGATGTGGGTGGCCGAATATTTTTTCAGGGTAGGCAAAAATGTCACATATATATGTCATATATATAAGCAGCTGGGAGTTTGAGGGTGGGCAAACTGCTAACTCAGGGTGGGCAACGGCCACCCTAGCCATGACCTGGCTATGGCCCTGGGAAAGAAGGGAAGAATAAGAAGGCAATTTGCCTGTGTTTGTTTCAGTGCTAGGGGACAAAGAGAATAACAACAGAATTATGCCAAAGTATGTCTGCTCAATGAACAAATATCAATTGGTATGTCGACATCTGAATTCCTAACTCCATATCATTCTCATCTGTTACCAGACTTCAAACAGTGAGCATACTTGACTTAATCCTTTTTTATATATGGAAACTCAGGTCTTGCATGCACAAAGGATTTACTGCAGAGCAGGCAAAGATAATTTAATACCACCATCGCCCGAATGGAAGAAAAATTAAGATCCATGTCCAGTGTGATTGCAAACCATTAATATCATGCTCTAAATGGTTATTGATTTGAACACACCAGCAACTGCTCAACTTCAACAGTCTCAGAGTGGAATCTTTTTTAAAATATCTTTTTATGCTCAGGAATGCCATGCTTGCAATCTGTCATTAGAACTCCTATATTTTAATTTACTGAGGAGAGTCCTTTATTTTAAGAGTTACCTGAGGAAAGTCTGCTGTTTGAAGGCATCCTCTATTTGCAAGGATACCTATTTCAGATTAAAAGATTAAGGACCACAACCAATTGTGATGGTCTTGCACAGCACTTTGGAAACAAAGGTTCTTAGATCCACTTGAACCTAGGTGATGTAATTGACACCAGTACTTTTGATGTAACTTTGCTCCCTGTTTTGTCTTAGGAGAATGGATATGTTTCAGTTTCTGTAGACAGGATCCTTGGAGAGGTGAGAACTACATGTGTACAGTACTTAGCTTTTGTAGCATACAGGTAAAACTCGGAAAATTAGAATACTGTGGAAATGTTCATTCAGTTCAGTAATGCAACTTAAAAGGTGAAACAAATATACTGTACGAGATAGCCTCATTACATGCAAAGCGAGATAGTTCAAGCCTTACTTTGTTATAATATTGATGCTTATGGCTTACAGCTTATGAAAACCCCAACCCCCCCAATCCCGATGTACCCCATAATCATCACATAATCTCATGTACGCTGTACGCCATGATTATCACAATTATAATGAATTAAAGCACGGCATCTCTCGCTTTGCATGTAGTGAGTCTATCTTATATATTTGTTTCACCTTTTAAGTGAAATGAATGAAGATTTGCACGATAGTCTAATTTTCCGAGTTTCACCTGTACACAGCCAGTGGGTAAGGGAAGTGATGAATGTCTGTACATGCTTTAAAAAGCCTTCCTTGATTCCCACTGTACTGTATAATTAATTATGAACCACTCTCCAGTGTTCTATTTTTGGGCAAGATGTATGCAGTGGCTTCTTAGCTCTTCTTGAGGTACTAAGGTGTAACAGGTTATCTAGATCCATTTCCATCTGGCTTCAGGCCTGGTTATGGAATAAAGAAAGCATTTGTTACCCTAGTGGATGACCTGTGCTAAGAACTGGACTAGGATATGTGGCCCTCTTTGTTCTACTGGACATCTCAGCCACTTTTGATACCATTGGCTATAGTATTCTTCTGGGCCATATTTCTCGGATGGGCCTCCACAGCATTATTTTAACCTGGTTTCAGTCTTTCTTGGGAGACTGAGCTCAGAAGGTGATACTGGGGGAATTCTGTTCACCACCCTCAACCAGAGGTGCCCCCCCCTCCAGTTAAGTTCTCTCTTCCATGCTTTATAACACCTACATGAAATCAGTAGGATTGGTTGTTTGGAGTCTGGAGTTCAGTGCCAATGGAATGCCGATGAAGCCAAACTCTGCCCCTCCTTTCTTACTGATGCAAAGAAATCTATTGAGGTCTAGACAAACTTCTGGCGTTGGAACAACAGATTGGGAATAATGTAGTTCACTAATAAAGATTCAGATGTACTGTTGGAGTTACACTTTCCCTGAAAAGTTAATTCTGCAACTTGGAGTTGGCCTTGACTTGGATGCAGAGGTTTTTGTGGTGCATTTAAATAGTTAAAGTTAGGAGCACTCAAAATTATCTGGTTACATTGGTGCATGCCACATTTACTTCACATTTGTAATACAGCAGGGGTCCGCAATGTATGGTCCTCAGGTTTGGTGTATGCAAAAAGAACCCTAACGCTGAATCCTGTTGCTGAGCCCCACTGACTGGCCCACTGACTCGGTGCCTCAGTTGGTCCGCGTGCCTCCTCCAGAGGAGGCCAGTGTTAGTCTCGACCCGGTACGACACTGGCCCCGTCTGTTCTACAACCGTCCCTGGCACCCAGGCTGGCCCTGCGCTGGAATAGTTCCTGCAGTGAACAGGGTCACCGGCGGCGAAACCTTTCGAGACCGCCAACCCTATGTTTTTCCCTTTATCCTCGACTCTCGTCGGGTCTAGCCTGGACAGGATCGTGGTCAGTTTTCGCCGCATCAAGAGCTCCGCCGGCGAGTAGCCTGACGCTAAGGGGGTTACCCTATACGCCAAGAGGAACTGGCATACTTGGTGATTTAGGTCCCCCGGGCCCATGCGCCGCAGCGCCTCCTTTGTTGTACGCACCAGCCGTTCCACTTGGCCATTCGTGGCCGGGTGAAACGGTGCGGATGTGACATGCCGAATGGCATTCGCCTCCATGAATGCCCCGAACTCAGCGGAGGTGAAACAACTAGCGTTATCGCTGACTAAAGTGTCGGGTAAGCCGAACGTGGAAAAGACTCTCCTTAGCCGGCTAATTGTCGTGGCGGAGGACGTGCTCTTTACCGGGATAACCTCCAGCCACTTGGAGAACGCATCCACCACCAGGAGAAACATGGTTCCTCGGAATGGGCCAGCGAAATCTACATGCACCCTGGACCATGGCCCCCTAGCTGTGTCCCATTCCCTATGCGGAAGACGGGCTGCCTCAGGCCGGGATCCCTGGCATGCCTCGCAAGTGCCGACCATGTGCTCAATGTCCGCGTCCAGCTGTGGCCACCAGAAGTAACTCCGGGCCAGCGCCTTCGAGCGAACTATGCCCGGGTGGCTGACGTGCAGCAGTTCGAGCACCCTCGTCCGCAGGGGCGTAGGGACCACCACCCGCTGGCCCCACAAAAGGCACCCCCTTTCTAGGGACAACTCTAGCTTTTTCCGAAAGAAAGGGTCGAACTCCGTACTCGGGGACGATGCCGGCCACCCCTTCTGTACCCATGAACTAACTTTCTCCAGCGTTCTGTCCTTGCCCGTCGCCCTGGCAATGTCGGCTGGCACTATTGGGGGTGCGTCTAAAACCTCAATTAGCAACACCTGGCGGTCTCTTTCTACTCTCGCCTTTTGGTCGTCCGACAAGGGCAAAGGGGATCTCGAAAGTGCATCAGCATGGCTGATCTCCTTTCCGGGCCGGTACTCCAACTCATGTTGGTATGCGTTGAGGAAAATAGCCCAGCGCAGCATTCTCGGGGACAGGATCTGCGGCGTGGGCTTGCTTGCCGTGAAAATTCCCAACAGTGGCTTGTGATCGGTCACGATTTTGAACGGGCGGCCATACAAAAAATCGTGAAATTTTTTGGTTCCCGCTACTATTGCTAACGCCTCCCTGTCGGTTTGTGCGTAATTTCGCTCCGCTTGGGACAGGGACCTTGAGTAAAACGCTACCGGGGCCTCCCTTCCGTCCTCCAACACGTGGCAAAGCACCGCCCCCACCCCCACCGGGGATGCATCACAGACTAGGACCACTGGCCGTTTGGGGTCGAAGTGCGTCAGGATTGCCTCAGATGTTAGGAGTTGCTTTAGCTCCTTGAACGCCCTCTCGTGCTCGTCACCCCACATCCATGGCTCCTCCTTTTTAAGTAACCGATGGAGCGGCTCGGCCACGGACGCCTTCCACGGGAGGAATGTATGGTAAAAATTGAGGAGCCCCAGGAAGGACTGTAGCTCGGTTTTGGATGTGGGGCGAGGGGCCTTTTTAATGGCTGTTACTTTGGATTTAGACGGCTTAATCCCCTCGGGTGTGATCCGGAAACCTAAAAACTCGACCTCGGTTTCGAAAAAAACACATTTGTCCTTCCTCAATCTCAGCCCCGCTTTCTCGAACACGGTCAGTACTTTGTCCAACCTCTTTGCCAGTTCAGCCTCACTCCCCCCTGTTATCAACACGTCATCAAAATAAGGCAACACCCCCTCCAGTCCCTTCAGGAGGCGTTCCACAAGCGACTGAAACAGGCCGGGTGCCGAGTTCACGCCAAACTGTAACCGCGACACCTGGAACGCTCCTTTATGTGTAACTATCGTTTGTGCCGCGGCCGTGGCGGGGGTCACCGGAAGTTGCTGATAGGCTTGTGCCAAATCGAGTTTAGCGAAACACTTTCCCCCATTTAGCCTGGCCAAAAGGTGACTGATCACCGGCACCGGGTATGCATTAGGGCGGATCGCCTTGTTAATTGTACACTTATAATCAGCGCAAATGCGCACCTCCCCGTTAGCCTTTAGAGCCGTTACAATTGGAGTTTCCCACTCCGCGGAATCAACAGGAATAAGAATCCCCTGGCCCACCAGTTTGTCCAGTTCCGCCTCTATCTTGTCCTTGAGTGCGAACGGCACCCTGCGCGGTTTGAGTCTAATCGGGCGGACCTCCGGGTCTATGTCGAAAGCTACAGGGGGTCCCTTGAACTTTCCGAGTCCTTTCTTAAAAACGGCGGGATGCGCATCGCAAACCGCTTGTATTGGGTCCCCCCCCACGGTATGCACCCCCCCTATGAACAATCCTAAGGGCTGAAACCACTGTGTCCCTAGGAGGCTACAGCTTCCCCCCTTGAGGACAACTAGGGGCAGTTCCGCAGAATGTCTCTTAAAATTGACCCGAAATTTCCCGACCCCCAACACCGGAATGCTGTTTCCCTGTACGTCTCGTAGCGTGGACCTCAACGCTTTAAGTTTGGGCCGCACGTGGGGGTCGATTTTCAGGAACTCTTTCTGGGGAATTATGGAATAGGAGGACCCCGAGTCAATTTCCATCTTAATAGGGGCCCCTTGTACTAATACCTCAACGAAGTAATGGGACTGTCCCGCGGACACGCTGAACACTGGGGCGTCGTCCTCGCTGTCGTCCGAGACGCGGCCCACGCCGTCCTGCTTCCTCGTGGTCTGGGCGCCATCTTTGGGCCTCGCTGGACGGTCCGGTCTGGCCGCACGGTCTTGTGACTGCCTCCGGCCCTCTTTCCGTTTTCTGCATGCCTTGGCGATGTGCCCCCGACGGCCGCAGGTGTAACACTCGGCCTTCCTGAACGGGCATCTCGCGCGCTCGTGGGCCGCTCCGCAACCCTCGCAGCGTCGACCACCCTTTCGGACCTTCTGGACCTCCTCGCCGTCGCTGCCTTCCGTAGACGACTTTGAGGCCCGTCGAGTCGCGTGCACCGACTGTCCGGTCTTCCCGTGCACCGAATTTTCCGCCTTGCCGGCTCTAGGACGCCACTCACGCCACTGGTGCATCTCGTCCACTCCAGCATTCGTGGACTCTGCGGCTTCCGCGGCCTCTACGACCTCTGCCAGCGTGGGTGGCGGCTCCTTATTCATCAAGCTGCGCTGTACCTCCTTGTCTTTCAGGCCACACAACACGCCGTCCCTGAGGGCCATCTCCAGGATGTCGCCCCATTTACAGGGGGCGGCGGCTATCCTCATGGCGGCCACGAATGCCTCAACCGACTCATCCGGCGCTTGGACTCGCCTCCAAAACGCGCTCCGAGCGGGAAACATTGCCCTCGAGGGGCAGAACCGCTCTCGCAGCAGCTTCATGATGTCGCTCGCCTTAAATTCGCTCACCTTCTTCGGAGCGATTATGCCCACCAGCGTCCGCTTGGTTTCCATCCCGAGCATTCTGGTGAGGATGGCCCTCTTCCTCTCCTCGTCGTCTCCTTTGACTCTGAGTTCCACCAGTGCCGCCTGGAAGTCCATCTCAAGCAGCTCCCAGTCTTGCGGTTTGGTGATGTTGAACCCGCTCTGTGCCCTGGCTGTTCCGTGGGGATCCATAATCCCATCCTCGTCGCCAATTTGGTGTATGCAAACCAAGACACAGGACACAGCCTCGGGCTGGGTTAACTCAGGTTTATTGCATCGTGGACAGAGGGAACATGAGGTAATGGCGGATCGATAGCTCTTTATATACAGTGGTAATACATTTGAACGTGGTGCCATGGTAGCCCATTGGCTACTGTCTGCGTGACGTCATTTCGGGTCACGCCCTTCTTGTCCAGGTGTAGATGGTGGCGGGAAAACTTCCCGCGCTGTTGCCTTTGATGAGTTCGGACCAAGAGAGCTTGGACGCTCGCTGCTGCCAGCTGGTGGTCATTAGCTCGCGTCCTATTACAGGGTTTATATGATACAGCTGAAGGTTACATTGTTGCTATAGGCAAGGTTACATTGGCTCAGATACATTGTAATCCATGTGTAAGATAAAACCATCAGAACACAACATCAGGCCAGCCCTGGCCCATGACAGCAAATCATCCGGCCCCTGGCGACAACCCTGGAAGTAGAAGCGGACACATTTAAAACAGCTGTAAATGTGCCCGTGCATGCACAAACGTGCCCCCCCTGGTTTATGGCAGCGTTTACGACAGGGGAAGTCATGAGTCTGGCCCGCTCAACTGTCTGAGGGGGAGTGGTTCAGCCTGTGTCACGAAAAGATTGAGAATCCCTGTGATACAGCAACACGCTTTAGATAGGGTAGTCACTGAAAATTGTTTGGGAACACTTTGTTCAAAATGCAGCAGCCAGAATTGTGACAAGTGCTACAGAGGGTATATGGCTCCTCTAATACAACAATTTAACTGACTGTTTCCTGGCCCACTTTGAAATGCTGGTCATGATAGAAAAAACCTGTGTCATCTGGATTCAGGCTGTCTGAAGGACTGATTCACCCTCTACGAGCCTCCCTAGGTTTTAAGAATCTCCTGGGAAGGACCTTCTCTTGCTCCTATTGCATCCACAGTTTCATTTGCTGAGGATGTGGTAGTAGAGAGTCCTTTCAGTGCTGCCCTTAGACTTCAGGATGCACAGTAATTTCCTTAGAAGCCCAGTTGTTTTCATTGCTCTGCCAGTAGTCATAGATCCTCCTTTTCGGCAGTCTTTTAATTGACTTAGATAAGTAAGAGCCATTACAGGTTGCTGCATATACTAATTGAGATGGCTTTATCTTTAAATGCCTTTAAATGGTGGCTTTCATATTATGTGCTTAATTTGTTTATTTTTAGTGCATACTCTGTTTTTAATTGTGTTTATTATACAGTTTTAATCAATTGTGAGCTGCTTTGATGCACCCGTGGAGAGAAAGGCAACTTATAAATAAAATAAATACATGAATGAAAAAAGAGAAAGGGGCCTTGAAGCTGAACATCCACAGTTAGCATTTGGAGAGCAGAGTTAGCAAGCAGATTATCTAGTCACGGTTGCCCCCACTGTGATGCATTTATTTCTATTTAAGTTACCAATTGTGCATTTCTCCATATAAAGTAGCTTATGTAAATCTTATGTCAGTGTTCTGTTTTCTAATGAAGAATTTCCTCATTTTAAAAGAAATACTTTAAAAGTCTGCTACGTGTAACGTATTCTCATTGGGCTTGTCTACATAGGCTCATTTAGAACAGGCTGGTGCAAGCTAAATAGGTAAAGTTAAAGGTCACCTTTGCTCAAAAGCCAGTCACACCTGACTCTTGGGTTCGGTGCTCATTTCCATTTATAGCCCAAAAGCCAGCAATGTCTTTGTTTGCAGATGTTTCCATGGACATGTGGCAGGCATGGCTAAACATCGGAGTGGATGGAATGCTGTTTACCTTCTTACTGAAGTGGTTTATCTACTTGTAATGTCTTGCTTTCAAACTGCTAGGTCAGTGATGGCGAACCTTGGCACTCCAGGTGTTCTTGGACTCCAGGTGTTCTTGGACTTCAATTCCCAGAAGCCCAGGTCAGCACTCTTGTGGATCAGAGCTTCTGGGAATTGAAATTCAAGAACAGTTGGAGTGACAAGGTTTGCCATCACTGTGCTAGGTTGTTAGGTGCTAGGTTGTTAGGAGCTGGGACAGAGACGGGCGCTCACTGCGACATGCAGCATCCAGATCTCAATCTGCTGACCTGCCTAACCTGCGAATCGTCAAGTTTATCATCTTAATCACTAAGCCACCGCAGTCTCTCCAAGTTAAATAGGATTGCTCAAAGTTGAGTAGAGGTCTGGTATGCCATTTTGTGCAACCCTTGAATCCAGTGGCATACGCACCTCAAGTGACTCTGTCTGATATGATCCCTTTAAGGAAGGAAAATAAAATAAAATTTAAAAAAATCTCTGTTTTGGCTCTATCTTGTCTCTTCCTGCTTCCAGTTTTCAATTTTTCTTTCATTATTTTCAAAATTGTGCACTGCATCAATGTTATTATAATATAGTTTCTCACCTATACTGTATTATATAGTGATTATTATTTTTTACTCCACAGATGGGCAGAGGAAGTGTTTAATTTGCTAATATCCTGAAGTGACTCTCTTGAGAAGCCACGTTACAACATGGCAAATTGACAGTGGAGGGAGGAATAACAGCTGAAGGCTTGCTTTAGTTTGTTTCTGTTTGATCAGTGATGCTGGAAATGAGCAAAATGGAGCAATCCTGACTGTACCAACATATATGGTTAAGACACTGAACTTGATGACAAGAAGGTCGGCAGGTCAGCAGTTTGAGACCTGAGTGCTGCATGACAGAGTGAGCTTCCATCTCTGTCCCAGCTCCTGCCTACCTAGCAGTTTGGAAGCAAGAAATTGCAAGTAGATCAAAATTGTTGGGAGAAACATCAACAATTTGAGATATGCAGATGATACCACCCTAATGGCAGAAAGTGAGGAAGACCTAAAGAACCTCTTGATTGGATTGAAGGAGGAGAGTGCAAAAGCTGTCTTGAGACTCAATATCAAGAAAACCAAGATAGTGGCAACAGGTCCGATCAGTCCCTGGAAAATAGATGGGGAAGAAGTAGAAGCAGTGACAGATTTTACTTTCCTGGGATCTAAGATCACTGCAGATGGCGACTGTAGCCATGAAATAAAAAGGTGACTGATTATGGGGAGACAAGCAATGAGAAACCTGAGGAATATAGTGAAAAGCAGAATATTTTTTTTGAAAATTAAGTAACAATAGGCTAAAATTTGTGCTCCAAAACAAAAATTGTATCCTTCTATTCTGAGCGGATGCCTGCAGTACAGATTTAGCCATGATTAAATGTTACATCAGATGCCTTTGAGATGTGGTGTTGGAGGAGAGTCCTGAGAGTCCCTTGGACAGCAAAGAGAACAAATAGGTCAATACTGGAAGAAATCAATCCTGACTGTTCATTGGAAGGACAAATAGTGAAGATGAAGCTAAAGTACTTTGGACATCAAATAAGAAGGGAGGACTCACTTGAGAAGGCCTTGATGCTGGGAAAGGTGGAGGGAAAGAGAAGAAGGGGGCGTCCAAAGATGAGATGGATAGATGGTATTGTGGACACAATTTGCACAGAGCTTGGTGGGCTGAGTAGAATGGTGGAGGACAGAGGTGCCTGGAGGAAAATGGTCCAAAGGGTCACAAAGGGTAGGAATTGACTGTGTGACTGAACAACAACAACAAATAGGTACCACTTTGGTGGGAAGGTAAAAAGTGTTCTGTGGACTCTGATGTCTGGTCATGCCTGCCACGTGTCCATGGAAACGTCTGCAAACACAGACAGCGCTGCTCTTTGGCTGTAATTAGAGATGAGCACTGAGCCCTAGAGTTGGATGTGACTGGCTTTTGAGCAAGGGTGACCAGATTGCTGGCACTCAACATCAAACCAGATTGCTGGCACTCAACATCAAAAAGGCTGCAGAGCAGCTTTTAAACTGATAACTGGGGGAAAGCCGACAGGAGCTGGGCAGCATCCGGTTCGGGAAAGTGTGTACTTGGGTAGTGAGGAGGATGCAAAAATTACTGAGCAGAGCGAGGAGCTAGTCACTAGCATTCTAGCAGAAGGATGCAAGAGGCAGTCTAACAATGCAACTGGACACAAAAGACTGTGTCAGAAAAGCATATATAAATGCTTGTATACAAATGCCAGAAGCCTCCGGAACAAAATAGGGGAGCTGGAATACTTAGCAATAGATAAGAATATTGATATTATTGGTATCACTGAAACCTGGTGGACGGATGATAACCAATGGGATACAGTTATCCCAGGCTACAAACTGTACAGGAAGGATAGGAAGGGGCAAACAGGAGGTGGTGTAGCCTTGTATGTCAAAGAAGTGATAAAATCGTATGAATTGGAATATCGAGGTGATTTGGAGTCACCATTAGAAGCTCTGTGGGTAAGAGTACCAGGCCACAAGGATGGTCTAACAGTAGGCATATACTATCGGCCTCCAACCCAAGCTCTTGAGGGAGACAGGCAGTTGGAGAATGTTGTAAAGGAGGCATCCAAGAAGGGAAGCCTGGTTATAATGGGGGACTTCAATTACCCTCACATAGACTGGGTGAACTGTTGTTCAGCACATGATAAAGAGATAAAGTTCCTAGATATGCTAAATGATTGTTCCCTGGGACAGATGGTTGAAGACCCAACTAGAGGTACAAGAATCCTTGACTTGATCCTGAGTAATACTCAGGATCTGGTGCAAGATGTTAATGTGACTGATCCAATAGGGAACAGTGACCACAACTCAATTATGTTTAACTTGATCATAGACCGCAAGTCACTGATAAAATCTAACACAGAGACCTTAAATTTTCAAAAAGGAAATTCCCCAAAGTTGAGGAAACTAGTAAAAAAGAAGCTGAAAGGGAAAATTGAGAGATTCCAAACACTCCAAGAGGCATGGAGGCTGTTTACAAAAACAATAACAGAGGCCCAATTGGAATGCATACCCAAAAGGAAAAAGGGCACTGCCAGGTCCAAGAGGACTCCGATGTGGCTTACAGGAGCTGTTCGAGAAGTGATCAAGAGCAAGAAAAGCTCATTTAGAAGATGGAAGGCTTGTCCGAATGAGGACAGCAGGCAGAAACATAAATTCTGGCAGAACAAATGCAAGGCAACAATCAGGAAAGCAAAGCAAGACTTTGAGGAGCGTATAGCTAAAAATACTCAGAGAAATAACAAAGACTTCTTTAAGTACATTAGAAGTAAGAACCCAACTAGGAAGGCCATTGGACCATTAGATGACAATGGAAGGCAAGGGGTTATTAAAGAGGAAACAGAGATTGCAGAGAGACTCAATGAATTCTTTGCTTCAGTATTCACTGAAGAAGACAGAGGCCACATGCCCAAAACAGAGCCTATCTTCGTAGGGAGGGAAACCGAAGAATTAAGCCAGATAGAAATAACCAGGGAGGAGGTCCTTGCATGTCTTGTTAAACTAAACACTAACAAATCACCAGGACCAGATGGCATCCATCCACGAGTTCTCAGGGAACTTAAAGATGAAATTGCTGATCTCCTAGCCAAAATATATAATCTTTCCCTCAAATCAGGCTTTGTGCCTGATGACTGGAAGGTAGCGAATGTAACACCAATTTTCAAAAAAGGATCCAGGGGTGATCCAGGAAATTACCGACCTGTCAGTTTGACATGTGTCCCAGGTAAAGTGATGGAAACCATCCTAAAAGATAGAATTAATAGGCACATAGAAGAGAAGGCGCTGCTAAAGGAGAGCCAACATGGCTTTTGCAAGGGCAAATCATGCCTCACTAATCTGTTGGAATTTTTTGAGAGTGTCAACAAGCATGTGGATAAGGGGGATCCAGTTGACATTGTTTATCTGGACTTTCAGAAGGCTTTTGACAAGGTCCCACACCAAAGGCTCTTGAATAAACTTACCAGTCATGGAATAAAGGGACAGGTCTTGTTCTGGATCAGCAACTGGCTAAGGGACAGGAAACAGAGGGTAGCACTAAATGGACACTTCTCCAAGTGGAGGGAAGTAAAGAGTGGGGTTCCCCAAGGTTCAGTACTGGGACCCCTGCTTTTCAACCTCTTCATAAATGATCTAGAGGTAGGAGTAAAAAGCAAGGTAGCCAAATTTGCTGACGACACTAAATTATACAGGGTAGTGAAAACTGTGAGAGATTGTGAGGAGCTCCAGAGGGATGTCTCGACACTGGGGGAGTGGGCAAAACAGTGGCAAATGAGTTTCAACATTAGTAAGTGCAGAGTGATGCATGTTGGGGCAAAGAACCCCAATTACATTTATAAACTGATGGGGTCTGAACTCTCTGAGACAAACCAGGAAAGGGACCTTGGTGTCCTGGTGGACAACTCAATGAAGGTGTCAACCCAGTGTGTCTCAGCAGTGAAAAAAGCAAACTCAATGCTAGGGATCATTAGGAAGGGTATAGAAAATAAGTCAGCAAGTGTCATTTTGCCTCTTTATAAATCTATGGTGAGGCCCCATCTGGAATACTGTGTACAGTTCTGGTCGCCATACCTCCAGAAGGATGTTATGGAGCTGGAAAAAGTGCAGAGGAGGGCAACCAGAATGATTAGGGGACTGAAACACCTTCCTTACCATCTGAGGCTGCAACGGTTGGGCCTCTTCACTCTTGAACGACGACGTCTAAGAGGTGACCTGATTGAAGTTTATAAAATCATGCACGGTGTGGACAAAGTAGATAAGGAAAAACTGTCTTCCCTATCGCATAATACTAGAACTAGGGGACACTCCATGAAACTTTTGGGTACTAGTTCTCAAACAAATAAGAGAAAGTACTTTTTCACCCAGAGGATTACTGGTCTATGGAACTCCCTGCCAGAAGAAGTGGTGACAGCTGTCAGTCTTGACAGCTTTAAGAAAGGATTAGACAAGTTCATGGAGGAGAAGAGTATCAATGGCTATAATTATGGATACTTAAGGACAACCTCCGGGTTGGAGAGATAGGCAGGATATCTCTCAATATCATTTCCAGGGAATCCTAAGCAGGTGAAGGCATCTGCTTGGGAATACCCTGAAGGAAATGGTGAGCCACTGTGTGAGACAGAATGCTGGACTGGATGGGCTGTGGCCTGTTCCAGCAAGGCTGTTCTTATGTTCTTATGTTCTTATGTACCTTTACCTATAGATGGAAAAAGATGGCAGAGGGAAGAAATTTGGAGCAGGATGTTTGCTTGTGATCTTTTTTCACTGCAGTGCAACCACAGCAGAGATAGATTGTAATCCTCAATGAATTGCTAGCTGCCATGTTTTTAAAGAATATACAGTAACTGGCCAGATCAGCTTAAATGTTCTTAGCATTGAGTCTGCCATAATGAAGCTCTTTGCTGTACCATTTTATTTCAGTGATATCACCTTCAGAGTAAACGATTACAGGATGGAGTTTTATAGGATGGAGTTTACGTTTAACAGAAACATTCTTTATATGACTGACATCTAATAATGACAGTCTTTGGACTTGAGAATTGCTGATTTATTCTCAAACAACCCGGCATAATCATGTTGCATTTAGAAGGAAAAAAAAAAGAAAATTAAGTAACAATAGGCTAAAATTTGTGCTCCAAAACAAAAATTGTATCCTTCTATTCTGAGCGGATGCCTGCAGTACAGATTTAGCCATGATTAAATGTTACATTTTGCAAGATGTGTAAAAAAAATATCACTCATTTAAATTATCAAGCCTGATTACTACTCATGCATGGTTTTGCTCTGAAAAGATGTTGAGCACTATCATTTTATTCTGTCACAGCAAATCTGCAGTTTACAGTTTGTAAAGACAGATGTTCGGAAATCTACTCCTTTCCATTCCAACTCCAGCACCTGTTTGATTAAAATATTATCCCTCAACGGAGATGCTTTAAGATGTAGCAACTTTGCAGGTGGTTGGGGTTCTTATTCAGAGCACCAACAATGTACAATATTCACAGTGCTGCTGTTGATCACAGACTAACAGGGTAACTATAGATGACACAGCTACAACAACAGTGCTGACAGCACCAAATTCCTTTGACAAGAAGAGCACCACCTATGACATAATCTTGTGGTTCATCCTGTTCTTACTGATTCTAAGTGACTTGTAGAAGAAACCTTGGATAATAAATGTAGAGGGATTCACAACCGTTTCTCTTGAGTTTTCCATCAAGGCCAGAAAAAATACATTAGAGATTGCTTGTAGTTAGATTATAATTAGAAAGAATGTTGCAGAGAGGCAATTGTAACAGTCCTTTTAGATTTGTGAAATCAAATTTATTTTTATAGATATATATGATCATAGTAGTTAAGAATTTCTGTTTTCCAGTGACAGGGCAGTTTTGGCCTTAGACACCCAAGACTTGGTATGAAGGGCAGGAGGACCATTGACTTGTAAAAAAATTGTTTTTATTTTTATTTTAAATATGTGTTCTTCTCTTCTTTCCTTCCTCTTTTACCCCATTCGGTGTCAAGGGATTTACTGTATATGTGTAGAGGTTTAATATAGGTTTGCTGTAATTTGTAAGGTTGTGTGCAGTCACTAGGTGGCAATACACCTGTAACTAGTAGTTAGGAAACTAGAGTCACAATGGCATAGTTACTTTTTGTGTAAGGTCGCCCTTGCTTGAAAGCCAGTCATATCCGACTCTAGGGTTCAGTGCTCATCTCTGTTTATAGCCAAAGAGCCAGTGCTGTCTGCATCTGCAGCCATTTCTGTGGACATGTGGCAGGCAGGACTAGATACCAGAGTGCATGGAGCACTGCTTACCTTCCCACTGAAGTGGTACCTCCTTACAATTATCTACTTGCAATTTCTTGCTTTTGAACTGCTAGGTTGGCAGAAGCTGGGACAGAGGTGGGAGCTCACTTCATCATTCAGCACTCAGGTCTCAAACTGCTGAGCTGCTGACCTTCTAGTCATCAGGTTCAGCATAGCAAAGTGGTAACAGCTACTTTCTGAGTATTTGAGAATTAGATGAAAGCTAGAAGCAATCCAGTTGATCCCAGCATATCTCCATTTTCTTCTTGGCAACCCCATCATTTCCTGGCAGCCCTGAATGTAGTCTGTAAGGTCCTTACAGCTGAATCATTGGCTGTCTTAGCCACTTTGCAGAGAATATTCTGTGAAAATAAATGGCATAGATCAGGAGTTCTCAATCTTTTAAAGCCGGGGGATGGGTCACGCTCCCTCAGACAGCTTCGGGGGCCAGATGGCCCTTTTGCCTTTCCTCCACCACATGGCACTTCCTGGTGTGATGTAGGCAGTGGGGGGCCACATGAAATGGTGCCATGGGCCACATCTGGCCCATGGGCCGCAGGTTGAGACTCTCTAGCATAGATATAGGAGTGATACAGCTCTCTGCACAACGAATGATCATTGTCTGGGTGATCTAAGACAAAGGCTTATTTTAATGAGCCTGATCCTCTTCCACATATTTAATGGTGCCAATTTTATAACTTCTGTTCCAATCTTTAGAACTAACTGGAAAATTACCATTGAAAAAGAATAGTACTAAAGGACTCTAGTGAAGGGAAGAACGCCAATTGCCTGTGTCATCTTTTGATATTTCTCTTTTCTTCTCATTCTTGAAAGTGAGAAAGGCATCCAAAATCTTCTTTTACTTGGACTGTAAAACCAGAATACCTGCATCTCTTATTTTTCTATCACCTGTCTAAGAGATATAAAGGAGGTTAGTAGCACCAACCATGACAGAATCACCCAGAAGCACATCTAGATATAATCTTAATTTATTTGTTTGGGAGATCCAGAAGTATCTTAGGCTGGTTTGCAAAACTGTATATTTGTGTGTTGTGGTGGTAAAGAAGTGTTTGGAGAAAGAAAGCCTTGTCTGCTTCAACCTCAAGAAAAACATAGTCTGAGAGAAGATTTTGTGCAGTGACTGCATGAGATGCAGATGTAGCCTAGAAGTGTGGAGGAATGATCAAAATGAAATGGAAATATCACTGACTAGGAGGCTTTTGAAAGGTCTTAGACCTCCTCCTTCGCATAGCTTTCTTGAGCAGGATTTAATTTAATTTAATAGATTTATAAACTGCCCTATCCAATGGACTCTGGGCGTGTACACAAGTTAAAACCAATATAAAATGATTAAAAAACCTTAAAAACATAGCAATATTATCACCCACCCCCAGCTGTGCCATTTACTATCTAAAAACAAATAAAAAATCACCAAAGCCTTAACATTAAAAAAGTAATGTTAAAACATTTTAAAAAAAATAATGTTAAGGATGGTCAATCATATAGAATTAGACTGGACAGTCTAGGAATTCACAGTCTTATGCAGGGCACATAATGTGCTGATATGCTTTAAAGAAAATATTATTTCCATTAAAATTTAGAGCTCCTTTTAAATTTACATTTTTTTATTTAAAAAAAGCATAGTTGAACTCTTGTTAATTATCCAAGAGCCTTAAGATGCAATCCTATATAGTTATAATCAGAAGTAAGCCTCATAGTTGTATCTAGGATTTCCCTTTTAAAGTATGTGAACATGTAAATATGCTGTTTTAAATGTTTGCTTTTCCAGTCACATTGCCATATAAGATCGAGTCTCAAAACCTGTCACGTGGTCGAAGGGGGAAATGAATAACAATATGAACAGTAATGCATGCTCCTTTTCAGAGAGAGACCAAGCAAATTGTGAAATCCAAAACTAAGAAAATCACAAGATAATTTTGGGGCTAAACCTTTTCATGCAGCAGCATTTATTGGGGAATTCCCATAATTAATAGTTGGTGGTGTTCAGTTGATTGTGAGTTATGTCGAGCTTTTCCAAGATTTTCTAAGTATAAAGTACTCAGAAGAGGTTTACCAAGAAGGCGGCAGAACAAAGAAGATACAGATTTTTCAAATCCAAAACTTCAGTTTTGGAGGTTTTGAATTTGGAATTATAAACTGGAAGCCAAGATCTCATCTCTCATTCAGTTTAAGGCTTATTTCCCTGCAGTCATTCCCCTGCTCTCATAGTTGTCTCATATTTAAAATAATGGTTTCTAGAATTATTTATGTTGTATGAGAATGCCTATTGATTCACACTCAGCATAGGTGCCAGGATGTGTTTTAAAATGGCACACAATTATTACATAGGTATCAGACTGATCTGCCCTCAGATGACATAAAACTGGGTAGGTGGAAGGGAGCGTGAAAGCTCATAAAGAACTTGGCATACTAGCAGTCCCTGGTTATGATTATATTGTTTCCTTGAATTGGTAGCTTCCTAAAGCTACAGATACTTTAACAGGAAAAAATCATTCTCTGGAGAGCATTCAGCTTGTGACCTTTAGCAAAAATGTAATGGGTATTAAACCATATGATGAATGACGCTTCTAGGTCATTGTATAAAATAACACTTTTTCAAGCATCTTTTTTGCTTGAGTGATACTCCTTAGTCACATAGCAGAGGATGGAAGATGGCCAAAGTGCAAAGAATGAAAAGTACAGTACTGTATGTGATTTATCAACAGATGGAGACACATTAAGTATTTATCTGTAATGGAATTGGCTTCCGTGATATTGTTTGCAAAGCACTAGGAGAACAATAATCCTGAATTGCTGGTATTTGAAATACAGCACATGTTGTTAGTTCATCAGTAGATCCATATGTGGGAAGAACCCTTGCTTGTTGCTTCGAAATAACTTCTTTCCACTCTGCTTGCCTGTCCAATATTGCAAGTCCAATGGGATCATAGAATTAAAACCCAACAGTGTAATTTACTCATTGTTCATTACAGTTTCTTACACTGCACTGTTGAGGGCTGTCCTATAGATCTCATCTTTAAAGCACATACATAGGTCATAATGGCCATCTTCTCTGTCTGTTGTCTATTCTATGTCTCACAGTAGATACTATGGAAACAATAGGCAGAATAAAGAGGTTGTCTGCAATGATGTGTATACATGGACATTTAAAGGACAGTGTTTGGTTTCTGGAATAACTTTGTTCAGAAGTAGGGTTGCAGTCCAGTTCAATGCATTTTAGTTAACAAATAGTATGACTTTCGGTCATTCCCTCAGTTAATCTAATTGTTACAGTTGTATATAGGTGGACCTTATGTCTCATTGCACTTTGTGTGTTTTTACGTATAGCAGGGATTCTCAACCTGTGGCCCATGGCACCATTTCATGTGATCCCCCCACCGCCTCCACCACACCAGGAAGTGCCATGTGGTGGAGGAAGGACAAAATGGCTGTCTGGCCCCCTGAAGCTGTCTGAAGGAGGGTGACCCGGCCCCTGGCTTAAAAAGTTTGAGAATTCCTAATGTATAGCAATAACTGTATGTTAGAAGAGGAACTAGGGACTGCGGTGGCTTGGTGGTTAAGACACTGGACTTCACAATCAGTAGGTCGGCAGCTCGACATCCGAGTGCTGCCTGATGGAGTGAGATTCCGTCTTGGTCCCAGCTCCTGCCAACCTCGCAATTCAAAAGCAAGAAATGGCAAGTAGATAAATAGGTACCACTTTGGTGGGGAGATAAACAGCATTCCGTGCACTCTGGTGTCTAGTCATACCTGCCACATGTCCACGGAAACGTTGGCAGATGCAGATAGCACTAGCTCTTTGGCTATAAACAGAGGTGAGCACTGAATCCTAGAGTCAGATACGACTGGCTTTTGAGCAAGGGTGACCTTTACCTTTACGTAGAAGAGGAATAGATGGAATAAAGAGGGGCAGTTTCTTTTCATACCTTTCCCCTAAAAGTAACTGCATGTTGCTGGCCAAAAGTTGGCGGTGTGGAGCAATTCCTTGACCTATTTGTCCATCTTTTTTAAAAAATAAATATATATATATTAAACCCTATGAGTCATTAATAGGTTGAGTTGTTTCCATGACCCTCTTTTACAGCTAATAGCAAGAGAACTCAGTGCTTACATTTACTATTTTTGCTCATCTTTTTGAACCTGAGACGCATCAGAAAGTGCCTGCAGTAATTTTCTCACCCAATTAGCTGTCAGATTTTAATGTGGGATGCATTAGCATAGAAACCCCTCCCCCCACACTCCTTTTGTGCCTCCTCATAACAAATGACCTGAGGGAGGTTGTTGGTGAACAAGATGGGCCTGCCTTAGGTCAGAGGGACAAGCCAGCCAAGGTTATTTTTGCTCTAATTTCCCCAGAGAAAGGGAGAAGGGAAAATTCACTTGCCAGTGGCTGGGATAATGAAACACCAGGGGGAATTGCTAGCAGAAGCTAACCGATATATGTGACATGAACATACAGGCTTCACAATGCTTCTTTAAAGGTAGGTTAGGTAAAGACAGCAACAAATTATTTAGCATTGGATTACTTAGGAGAAATTTGTCTTGGAGCAATAATTTATAATTTTATATTTATCCCTTTCAGCACATCTATGCAATTGATTTTGCTGTTTCCTGAAACCAATCGGGCTAATTTGGACCAATTTGGATCAAGTCTGCAGAAGACAACTGGTCCAGAAACAGCAAAATAAGAAGGAAAATATTTAATTCAATGGGAATGGGAAGGAGGGGAGACAGAGTTTGCTCATTGACAAGCTCTAGAACAGTGTTTTCCAACCTTTCTTCTTCTTCTTCTTCTTCTTCTTGTGCTGTATCCAATTCTGAATATTGGCGATCATCATGGCAATCCTCCATGAAGACTGTCCTGCAAATATAATGCCATGACCTTTCATCTGCCTTTGACATCACAGCACATGACACCCGTACCACTGCTCCAATTCCAAGAGTCATTATCTGGTCCTTTTGGCATGCAAAGTCATCCTCAATCTCAGGCCAGTATTGATGGAGTTGCTGCCCTCTATCAAGATGGATTCAAGTGGGATTTAATCCATTTGAAGACCATCACCCTTCCCTGTAGATTTCACCAAGACCGCTAGTCCTCATGGTTGCCAGGTTAGATAACTGCCGCCTGACACTCGACATTGATTCGCTGGCAGTATGGTCTACTCTGTTACCATAGCAGGATAACCTGGCCAGACTTGTAACTTTATCTTGCCTACATAAAAAATTACAAAAATTTAATGAATACTTTAAAAATGGCCTGCACTTTTACAATGGTCCTCCACACCTTCCTTGTCTGGAGATTGGCAGTTGTACATTGCAATAAGAAAGGAATTCCACTATTGGTGCAGTGGGAAAGAAGAACCAGACTGTTTGACATTTCACTTCCAAAGTCAACATTCATAATAAATACCTAAAGAGTAGGTCATGCTATATTGGTAAGAGTAATTTAATAAAAGAAATTTATGTTCAGCTATGCACTGAAAGTCATAAACCTTTTTTTGAAGAAATAATAAGGATGGGTCTGTCTTCTATTTATCCTTTTTCTGGCCAATGATGGCTTTGCAGATTGCTTTCCAAGTACAATATCCAAGTGGCTGTGGACAGATAGTGCTGAGAAACCTAGCAATTGAGGGAAAGTGTATATTAGTTTTGGTGAGTCATCCTTTGCTGAAAAACTTGATGACACATTATTGCAGTAACAGATTTTAGGGAGCAAGTTTGTCTTCTGAAGGCATAGGCTGCAATAGAACACATCCTTTTCTTAGCAAAGCTGGCCTGCGGTATGGCAGTGCTTGGTCAATCATATAGATCAGGGGTGCCTAAACCACGGCCCGTGTGCCAGATCCGGCCCCCAACACCAATTCATCTGACCCCCATTGCCCTCGTCACTCCTGGAAGTGGAAGTAAAACACACCTTACTTCCGCTTCCAGGAGTGACTAGGGTGGTGCGGGCCAGATGAATTGGCTTTGGGGACCAGATATGCCATAGTTTGGGCACCCCTGGTTTAAGCAGAGAAAATGGCATCTTAAAATCTATCTCATCCTGTTGCAAAGCACATTGTAAGGTGTGTTTTACTTCTGCTTCTGGTGGGAGGAACCCATGTGACCGGCCCACTGAATCACGTGACTGGCCCATGGCCCAAAAAGTTTGGACATCCCTGCTATAGATGCTCTGAAATCATATGTCAAATGAGCATTTATTTTTGGGGAATACCTCTGCTAAGGCCTTCAACTTTGCTAAATGGGGGTGGGCAGAATGTACCCATAGTCTGCAGGTAGCCCCAAAGACTGTTCCTGTGGTCCTCATACTGACACCCCTGGTCTGCTGTCCCCCTCCCCTTGAGAACAGGAGACTTCAGGGACTGGTCCTTTCTGTTCGTGTATAAATATTGGACACAGCCAAGTTCAACCCAGCCCACTCAAAAATTATGCTCTTGAGTGGATATCCGAGCACTTTCAGTTTGGATTATTTTGTATCTCCTCTCCATGTTTTTCAGTATTTCCTGGTCTGGAGCTACTTGTGGCAGATCCTGAGGGGTGTAAATGTTCCCCAGGCCTATAAAAGTTGTCCACTCATGTGCTAAAATGAAGTGTTACTCTGGATTTTAATTCTTGGTGTATGTTCTGAAATCAGGTGCATTCATGATGCCTGGTCTTAAAGCAGATTGAGCCAATTTACCAATTCATGTAGTGATTCATTCAGGCAAACATTTCACCCTTCCCACAGCATGTGACTTGAATGGAAGGTGACTATTCTTCTTTCCTGTCACTAGCTATGGCCTTCTGCCATCTCATGATGAGGACAGGGCACTGAAAACAATGGCTAATGAGTAGATAGCTATGAGTAGGAGCAGCAGCTGCATTGGAAGGCCTTAGAGATGTCTCTAGGATTTTTCTGGCACAAAGCTTTATCTCTTCTTTACACTTGCTTTTTGGTTTTATTTATTTATGTATTTGTAAATTTCTATCCCGCCCTTCTGATGAAAAACATCATTCAGGGCGGCTAACAGCATATACAAAATACAGTAAAAACACAAGTAAGACAATAACATTAAAAAATCCAACCCAACACACTAAAAAACAGCCTAAAATACATAAAAAACTACACAAGTTGTAGCTAATTAACCCCCCCACCCACCCAGCATAAAATGACAAAAACAATCCACAGACAGTGAAAGAACTGGATTCCTTAGAATGCTAAATGAGCCAGCGAGCTTGTGCAAAAGAGTCACACATACCCCAAGCCTGCTGACATAGCCAGGTCTTCAACATTTTTCTAAAGGGGAGAAGATCCGAATGGAGACGCAATTCTGGTGGTAAAAGGTTCCACAGGGCAGGGGCAGACACGGAGAAGGCTCTCTTCCTGGCCCCACTGAGGTGGACTTGCTTCACAGATGGGACCACCACTGAGCCCCTCCTGTCTGCCCTAGTAGGACGGGCTGACCACTTAGGGGCAACGTGGTCTCTTAAGTATCTCGGCCCAATGCCATGTAGGGCTTTAAAGGTCAAAACCAGCACCTTGAATTGCACCCGGAGGCAAACCGGAAGCCAGTGCAACTCCCGAAGCAGCAGTGAGGCATGCGCATAATGCCCACACCCCATCACCACCCGAGCAGCCGCATTCTGGACCAACTGAAGCCTCCGGATGGTTGCCAAGGGCAGCCCCATGTAGAGCGCATTACAATAATACAATCTGGAGGAGACCAGAGCGTGAGTGACCGTGAACAAGAAGTCCCGGTCCAAGAGCGGGCGTAATTGGTAGATAACACGAAGTTGTGCAAAGGCCCTCCTAGCCACGGCTGCCACCTGCTCCTCGAGCTGTAGCCGTGAGTCCAGGAGAACCCCCAAATCACGCACCGGATCTGACTGGGGTAAAGAAGCCCCAGCCTGGACCAAAGATGGTAGCTCTCAGGAAATCACGGGGGCCCTGATCCATAGCCACTCAGTCTTGCCAGGATTCAGCTGTAACCCGTTGTCCCCCATCCAGACCTGAACAGCCTCCAGACACCTGGTTAGGACTTTGACAGCATCACTCGGGTCCCCACGGACTGAGATGTACAGCTGGGTATCATCTGCATACTGATGATACCTCACCCCATGGGAACGAATGATCTCACCCAGTGGTTTTCATGTAGATGTTGAACAATAGAGGTGAGAGTACCGAACCCTGAGGTACCCCACAAGGGAGCAACCTAGGGCTGGACTGCCCACTCTTTAAAGACACCGACTGAGTCCGGCCCGTCAGAAATGAGGAAAACCAGGACAACACAGTGCCCTGGGCCCCCAACCCTCGAAGCCGGCCCAGAAGGATACCGTGGTTGACAGTATCGAAAGCCGCTGAGAGGTCAAGAAGAGCAAGGACAGAAGGGTTACCTCCATCCCGCTCCCGCAAAAGATCATCCATGAGAGCGATCAATACTGTCTCGGCACCATAACCGGGCCTGAACCCTGACTGAAACGGGTCCAGATAATCCGTATCATCCAGAACCCCCTGGAGCTGTCGAGCCACTGCTTTCTCCAACACCTTCCCCACGAAGGGAAGGTTGGAGATCGGTCTAAAGTTTGAAATAACCGTAGGGTCGAGCAAAGGCTTTTTCAGGAGGAGCAGAACCAGCGCATGCTTAAAAGCTGCTGGAAACACCCCCTCCCACAGAGAGGCATTCACCATCGCGCCCACCCAACTGCCCGTTGTAGCCTTGGCAGCTCTAATCAGCCAGGCAGGGCAGTGATCAAGTAAGCAAGTGGTATCATGCACAGCTCCAAGGAGCCTGTCCACTTCATCAGGGGCAACAGGGTCAAACTGATCCCAGATAACATGGCTAGACTCTGCTCCAGCCCTCTCCAGGCGATCAATTTCCACGTCAGGATTAAACCCCGAACGAATGCGAGCAACCTTTTCTGCAAGATGGTCAGCAAAATTGTCAGCCGAGCCCTGCCACCCAGGACCAGGCCCCGCCCTACCCAGGAGGGACCTGGTGACCCGGAACAGGGCCGCTGGATGATTGTCAGCCGAGGCAATGAGAGCGGTGAAGTACTGACGCTTCACCGCCCTCATCGCCACAAGATAGGCTTTAACAGAGGCTCTAACTCGTGTTTGATCGCACTCACTCTGGGTCTTTAACCAACGGCGCTCTAGGCGTCTCCTAACCCGCTTCTGCTCCCTCAGCTCAACCGTATACCAAGGAGCTGAGCGTAACCTGTGGGAAAGGAAAGGCCGCATTGGCACGATTGCATCCAAGGTCGATGTCACTTCCCTTTCCCAGAGAGTGACCAAGGCCTCAGATGAATTGTGCAGCCTGTCCAAAGGAACAGGCCCCAGCTCTGTCTGGAATCTATCAGAATCCATAAGATGCCGAGGCCGGACCAATTTAATAGGTCCTACCACCCCGCGGCAAGGCATCACTCCCAGAAAATCCAGAGTCACCATATAGTGATCTGACCATGACACAGGTGTTATCTCTATGTGCTGTAATTTCAGATCACTCAGCCACCACTCTGACAGGAAAACTAAGTCAGGGGAGTGGCCACTGCATCTAGTGGGGCCCCAAATACTTGAGTCAGGCCCATGGCTGTCATGGAAGCCATGAACTCCCGAGCCAGCTCTGAAGACGGTCCCAGCGATGGCAAGTTGAAGTCCCCAAGGACCATAAGCCCTGGGAACTCCACCGCCAGCGCCGCGACCGCCTCAAGCAGATCGGGCAGGGAATCAACTACCCTGCAGGTGGGCAGGTACAAGAGTAGGATTCCCAACCGACCCTAAAGCCCAACCGAAGAAGCAACAACTCACAACCCTGCACCTGTGGTGTGGTAACCCTAGTAACTCCCAGCGATTCTCAGGTTACAATGGCGACACCGCCGCCCTTCCCCTGATCCCTAGGCTATTGCCACACCCCGTACCCGGCTGGACACAATTCCAAAAGGGGGACCCCATCCTCCGGTGTCAGCAAGCCAGGTCAGCTTCTATTGGATTCAAGCCAGGTCAGCTCGCTCACCCAAGATCTCATCACATAAGAGGGGAGCTTTATTACAAACCGACCTGGCATTTACCAAAAGCAGCCTAAGGGAGGGGTCACTCTGAACCGACTGACCAGGAACCAGAGAGTGAACAGGGGGGCTGGAACGAGGGACAGATAACAAACATCTGTCCCTCCTTCCCCGTGTGCGGCCCGCCCCTCGGTTCCCGCCATATTGCCCCATGCCCGTCACTACCGGAATGTAGACCCCGGGGAACCTCACACCAGACTCCAGTCGGACAGCCCCTCCCACCCAGGGCTATTCTCTCACTACCAATTCTATCTGAATTAACAACACACTGAATTCCCCCACAATCCAAACCCCCAAAGAAGGCCCCCACTAAAGCTGGTGAAGGGGCGGGGGGTGGGGGTGGCAATGAAAGCAGCAGAATTTAACCCACCGCTAGAACCGCCCGGCTGGTCCAAAACTCTTCCCCCCTCCGCCTCCTTTGTGCTGCCAAGAGCTGCGCCAGTGGCGCCAGCGATGAAGTCGGCGACGGGCCCGCGGCAGACCGGGGAAGGCGGCAGAATTTGACTCGCCGCCGGAGCCGCCCAGCTGAGACAAGTCTCTCCCCGCCCTCCGCCTCCTTCCTGCGCCGGCGGTGAAGTCGGCGACTGGGGCCCGCGGCAGTTCTTCTTGACCCTCAGCCATCTGGCTGCGGCAGGAGCCGTGGGCGCTGGAGAGGAGGCCAGCGGAAAGGCAGCAGGAGAGCTACCACCACCTTCTTCATTCTGCCTTCATAGAGGATGCACTAGAAATGTATGTGCTTGTGCTTTCCTTAGCCATACATGTAAATAGCCCAGGTGGCACAGTGGTTAAACTGCAGCCAAAATGTTGTGAGTTCGATCTCGATGGGGATCAAGGTTGACTCAGCCTTCCATCCTTCTGATGTCAGTAAAATGAGTACCCAGCATGTTGGGGGCAAAATGCTAATTAACTTGTGAACTGCCCAAAGAGTGCACTAAGTGCTATGGGATGGTAGATAAGCATAATTGCTATTAAAGCAAGGGGAGCAGCAAGGGAATCCAATAGAAGTTAGGTTATGATAGCTATTCCTGTTCTGCCCTGACTTTGAATAGAATGTGAGTGATTTGTTTGCTCCAGTAAACTGTGTGCCTTTATGACTCAAGATTCATATCTCCCCTTTCGGGTTTCACCCCAAGACATTAAGGCAGGGGTGCTCAAACTATGACCCGTGGGCTGGATCTGGCCCATGACACCAATTCATCTGGCCCCTGAAGCCCTCGTTGCTCCCAGAAGCGGAATTAAAATGTTCCCGTACAAGTGTGTTTTACTTCTGCTTCCCGGAGCGATGAAGGCTTCATGGGGCAGATGAATTGGCGTTGGGGGCCGGATCCAGCCCATGGGCAAAAGTGTCCACCTCCCTAAACCACGTGACCAGCCTGTGGCCCAAAATGTTTGGGCACCCCTGCATTAAGGTCTCAAGGAAAGCCTTAGAAGGATAGCAGTCATCTTTGTTGTTCTGTGGTCCCTCTGGGATCTTTCTCCGAAGGGGCCACTATGACGGTATGGTGCCCAATTCAAGAGGCTCCGATAAGCATTCATTATCAGTTTGTTGCCTTTGAGTCTGCTGATCCAACAAATGTGCTTGCTTCCTCCATATCTAAGCAAGTGCCTGAGACTAAACTACTGCTCAGTATTTGTTATTCTGACAGTTGCCCATATGTTGCTCTCGCTGAAGCCAATTTGTTTAATCCGCTCTTGGTAGCGATGAAAATGATTTGATCATTATCCTTATTCTGAAGTGGGGACTTAATCTGAAGATGTGATATAGAGTCTTATTTCAGACCACCTACTGATTTCATGTTTGAGTAGAATGCGAGTTAATGTCTTAGAAGTCCAAATAGAGGGCTGAGTTATTTTTATTCCCATAATAGGCTCTCTGGCTGATATAAAGGCTCTCAAAACCTTGAAAATCATAATCTGAAGACTATTATCACAACCCATTGTGTTCAGAAGACTACTGCATGTCTATCTGCCTGTGAGATGAAAGCTGGTGAGGGCACCATCCCAGTCAGGGGGCTGTTGCCCCCTAACCCCTGAGACCCAGGAATATCACACTGAGAGCTCCCCAGTGAATATGGGCACCAAAATACTGGGAGAGGAGGCAAGTTGCTATGAAAGACCCCTAAGGAGTATTGAGGTGAGGTCTAGTAAAGGCTCCCTGGTGGGTAGCCAAGCCCCAGTCCGGCCTGGAGGGAGGAGGACCCAGCTGTGTGAAGAGCTGACGGCTTTAAAAACTCTGCCACCGCCTCACTGGACTCCCGCCCTCACCTGGTCTGGCCCAGAGGGAGGAGGACCCAGCTGTGTGGGTCTTCTTCCCTCTGGCTGAGGAGGAGGGGAGCAGCAGGTGTGGCCCGGCCAGCCATGACAACACTGCCGCTGCCACTGCCGCCGCTACCACCACTGCCGGACACTCCCTTAGCCAGCCCAGCTGAGGGGGAAAGGAGCAGCAGCTGTGCGGCCTGGTTGGCTTTAAAAACAACACCCCACTACCACCAGACGCTCCCTCGGCCGGGCTGGCTGGGGAGGAGGGGAGCAGCAGCTGTGCAGCCCGGCTGGCTTTGAAAACAGCCCACCACCGCCAGACACTCCCTCGTCCAGCTTGGCTTGGCGGGAAATGGACTTAGTGGGTGGGTTGAGTTTGTGAGATTTTTGTGTACTGTTTTGAAGTATTTTTGAAGTGTTTTTATGATGACTTACTTGATATTTTGTAATTGTGATTGGGGATTTCTTGAAATGTTTCTGAAATGTTTTTTGTGATGTGACATTTTGTGGTGTGATATTTTGTAATTGTAATACAGTAGAACCTCGGATAAAGTCCAAACTCCATTCCACAAGTTTGGACTTTATCCAATTTTGGACTTTATCCGAATCAAATAGGCGATGCATCGGATAACGTCCAAAAAATGGACTTTATACGAGGTTCCTATACTAAATACCTTGGATAATGTCCATTTTTAAGTGGTTTTGATCTTTATGCGATGCATCACGTGTGCATGAAAACCACGACTTTATCCGAATCGGACTTTATCTGAATCAGACTTTATCTGATGTACCACTGTATATTGTTTCTTTGTTAGCCGCCCAGAGTTGCTTTGTGAGTGGGGCAGCATATAAGTTGAACAACAATGACAACAACAATGACAATAAAGGGAGCTCTGAGAGAGATGGAGATGCAAGTTGAGGCACAGGTTTTCCTGCTAGAGATGTAGGAAGAGGAAGAAGCTGCTTTCCCCCTACCCCTTTCTTCAAAAACACAATACTTTTTCTTTTGATTTCTGTGTTTTCTTCTGTCTGTCCCTTCTTGGTTTTATCCTCCATACTAGCCATTTAGCCATTCTGGTTGTTTTGCTAGCCAGCAGAGCTCAGGCACCTATACCATAAACATTTCTTCATTGACTTCTGAATATTTACTTTTGAACTAAATCAATAGGTTAATAATTTTGTCACATTTTAATTTAAGATGTGGCCCTCTTTAGGCATTGGACACTCTTAATTCCGCCCCCATTTGCCAGAAGACCACGAGGACCATGGATTTGGTAGGTTTGCTTTTGTTGAGACCAGGAATTGATGCCAAGCCTTGTGGGATTTTTGTACGGCGATAAATATTTACCAGGTAAGCTGGGAGAGAGAGAGAGAGAGAGATGAAGTTTCAGTGACTGGTAACTTATTTCTGAGCAGATACCGTTAAAAGCTATCATAAATTCTTTGCTTGTTGGCATTTCAGATTTGAAGAAAACCCAAACACAAGATTTTATTAACTGTAATTTGCAGCAGTTTATAAGACACTGGTTATTTTGGAATATTTTCTGATACTACTTATAATATTCTAATCATGTCCAAAACAGTGTGATCTATGACTTTTGATCTGCTAACATGCTTTGCCCTATAAAGCTTGCTGAATTCTCAGTAGCCTGAAAATACCACCACCATCCCGAACCTTACAGTCTTAGCACTGCAGCAGTTCAGTGTTTCATTTGCTGTCATGTCAATGAGCCATTGCAGTGTTATAACATTTAAACATAATAAAATAATGATAATAATAATTGGTACCAGATGGTGGGAGCCGAGCAACGGTGATGGAAGATGTGCCCAAGGGTGGTGCGGCTACAAATGGCTTTGCAGCAGACGTGAAGATAGAGGCAGAGACTGTGACTGTGGAAGGTTCTTTCCCAGTGGAGTAGTGATAAGTAAGAAGAAAGAAAATTCTACATGGGACCATAAGGGAAGTGGGAAATCAGGACATTATTCAGCCAGCAGCAGTGGCAGGGTTAAAAAAAACTGGGGAATGTTTTAAAAAGGACGTGCAAACCAACACAAGTACCACGTGACCTTAACTCGCTTACCACAAAATACAATTGGAAGCTTTTGACAGTCAGGACACACCCTTAATTCTGTTTTATATTCTGGCTGCCAAGTAGAGATTTTCCTACATTGTTAAAAAAGCAATGCTATATTAGTCAGGCAGAAAATTCAGTTTTCATCTCTGGAATCGGAAATGGGGGATAGAGTGACATGCATTTACTGGCTTCTAGCTACTCTCCATTGGTCAACAGCACAAAGTCACTTCATCTCACTGTTTACCATGCAATGTGTTTGACAGCCTCTCTCTCAGGGGGAAGACGGACTGACATTCCAGAACAGAAGGAGGAAAGAGGGCAGAAGTGCCCTGTGAGGCAAACCCTGCTGGAGGGAAGGTACAGGCCAGCTGCTTGGTTAGCAGCAGTATTCAATATTTTTGGGCCTGATATTTCATCTTTTATAGTAATAATAATAGTAATTACTATTACTAAAAGTTAACAGTTCAAACCCTAACCAAGGACCTAAGAACTGTTAAGGTAACGCCTTAGTATATATGCAGTTCCTAGTAGAGTTGTTTTTCTTGGAGAGTTAGAATGTTCAAGTCCAGTAAGTCCAAAATTTCCAAATATCTAGGGAGTCGTTTAGGATTGCTTCAAGGGCTCCAGTCACTATGGGTACAACAACAGATTTTGAGTGGGGAAGAAATCTATTGTTGTACCCATAGTGATCCTTGGAGCAATAAAGCAGGGATTCTCAAACTGTGTCCCTTGGGCCAGGTGTGGCCCACAGCACCATTTCATGTGGCCCACCACCATACCAGGAAGTGCCATGTGGTGAAGGAAGGGCAAAATGGCTATCCAGCCCCCAAAACTGTCTGAGGGAGCATGACCCGGCCCCCGCGGCTTAAAAAGGTTGAGAACTCCTGACCTAAAGGATTCCCTAGATCAGGGGTTCTCAACCTACAGCCCACGGCACCATTCCATCTGGCTGCCGCCGCTGCCCTTCTCCCCTCCACCTGGCTTGGCGTGTCCCTATCGCTGCTCAATAGCAGGGAAGATGTCGTAAGAAGGCTGCCCACTATTGATTTGGAGATTTCATTTCTTCATGTGATATTTCAGATATTTTTCTCTAAGTACACAGAAACCAAGGTTTGCATTGTGCTACTGGGGCATATAATACAATTTATAGCAGAAAGTTTGAAGATCCACTGTTCAAGCCATGCTATGAATCACAGGTATGAACAGGTGGGCAAATTACTATAAGAGTAATGAGCCAACAGTAAGTCAACAGTATTTAAAAATATATGTTTTGTTTTTAAGTCTGCTGCAAGTGCTTTATTTTTTGTTATTTTAGTTTCACATTACTGAATGAGTAATGTTTCCACACAACATTCAAATCTCATCTATTACGAGATCTTATAAATCTGTACTCTCTACTAATTAAATAAGTAGTCTTGTTACTTCCAGGATGAGCCTGGTAAGAGGTTGAGAAAGCAGCGTTAGAGAATATTAACACTTATATCAATTGTTAGTCTCAAACAGAATAGGCTGATTGAATGAATGGAAGTTATACAGGTGAAACTCGGAAAATTAGAATATCGTGCAAATGTTCATTCACTTCAGTAATGCAACTTAAAAGGTGAAACAAATATATAAGATAGACTCATTGCATGCAAAGCGAGATACTTCAAGCCTTACTTTGTTGTAATATTGATGCTTATGGCTTACAGTTTATGAAAACCCCAATCCCCTTATAATCATCACGTAATCTTATCACAATTATAATGAATTAAGGCATGAAATCTCTCACTTTGCATGTAGTGAGTCTATCTCATATATTTGTTTCACCTTTTAAGTGAAATGAATGAACATTTGCACGATATTCTAATTTTCCGAGTTTCACCTGTATATGTAAGTGCCATCTTACCAATTTCCCATTGATTTAGTACAGGAGTTCCCAACCAACATGTGGGATTTTTGTACCAGGATAAATATTTATCAGGTTTGCTGGGAGTTACACCAGTACACCAGATTTTGGAAAAGTTGTTCATTTCATTTCATTTTATCTTATAAGCTACTAGAATGCCAAGTGAAGATGTCTATTGCTGTTTTAAGATGTCGTTATGATTTGTCTAGGGACTGCAGTGGCTCAAGTGGTTAAGATGCTGACTGGGAGGTGGAAGATCAGCAGTTCAAAACCCAAGTACTGCATGACGGAATGAGCACCTGTCTCTGTCCCAGCTCCTACCAACCTAGCAGTTCAAAAGCAAGAAATTGAGAGTAGATAAATAGGGACCACTTCGGTGGGAAGGTTAGGTAAACAGTGTTCCATGTACAGAAATGTGTGCAGACACAGACAGCACTGGCTCTTCAGCTATAAACAGAGATGAGCACTGAACCCTAGAGTTGGATATGACTGGTTTTCTAGCAAGGGTAACCTTTACCTTTATGGTTTGTCTGTCTCTCTACTAATGCATGTTCAGTGGGACTTTGAATGCTTTTAAAAGAAAGAACCTTATTTCCATTTTTAGTTTTGCCATCAAGAGTTTCCTTTTCGTCTCCAACTTCACACTTCCAACGTGTTTTAAGCGTAAATAAATAAATCAAATTTTATGTGTTGGTTTGAATTCTAGGAAACGACAGCTCAGCAGGCGTAACAGTGCATGATGTTAGGCTGGAAGCATGGGTGAGGGTTTTCCACTTACTACCAAGGCTAGACAAGTAGGGACAGAAATATGTATGTGCTTGGAATGCCTCCGGTATACTTGGTAACTGGGCCATTCAACACATGCACTAATACATTAAGACAAGTGTATTTTGGGTGAAAGATCTGCTCTTGACCTCAAGATAGAATGGCTTCAGATTCTCTGTGATACTCCAGATTTTGTATTGCTGTCACATGACAACAGAGGTTTTATGCTGTTGTCAAAAAAGTATCCTGCTTTTCACAGATTTCAATGTAGTTTCCTTTTTACTGTGGTTTCCTTTGTAGTATCATCTATCAACAATCAATCTTTTAAATCTGAGAGAAAGATTTAAATATACATCTTTCTGTGAATGAGTAGGTTGTTACAAAGGAAGGGAAATAATTCTGTTGTAAGTCAGGATTTTCAAGGTCTTATTTTACTTCTCGTGAGATGTCAGAAACAAAGTGCTTTGGAAATACAGACAGGTTTAAAAGATTGATTTGTTCACTTGCAATGCCTGTTACTGATGTAAAATACACTCAAAACCACATGTAGATTTTAAAAACTCCATCAATGCAAATAATATGCAATCATGCTATAATGAATGGGAAATATGCATGCAAAAAATTAGTGCAGTGGAGTAAAATACAAATATAAGTAAAATAAGAAAACTCCTGCCAACCTA
Source organism: Bradypodion pumilum (assembly GCA_035047305.1). Classification (NCBI taxonomy): domain Eukaryota; kingdom Metazoa; phylum Chordata; class Lepidosauria; order Squamata; family Chamaeleonidae; genus Bradypodion; species Bradypodion pumilum. The sequence goes on from JAWDJD010000005.1 coordinate 33,598,471, forward strand.
GCAGTTCGAAAGCAAGAAATTGCAAGTAGATAAATAGGGACCACTTCGGTGGGAAGGTAACAGCGTTCTGTGTGCTCCGGTGTCTAGTCATGCCTGCCACATGACCACGGAAACGTCTGCAGAAGCAGACGGCGCTGGCTCTTCAGCTTAGAAACAGAGATGAGCACTGCACCCTAGAGTCGGATACGACTGGCTTTCGAGCAAGGAAACCTTTACCTTTACCTTTACTAAGAAAATGAAAATGAAAATTGTGTACAAAGTTACATGTGAGGAGGAAAAAACCCAAAGGGTACTATCAGCTGGGGATTTGTCTTGTGACTTGGTCTGGTTTGGGGACAAGCTAATTTACTTTCTTTTGGTGACTACATGACTTACAGGCAGTTGTGAAACAGCCTGATCCTGATTCATTGCTACCTGCACTACCTTTTTGGGTACCTGACAAGAGCTCCCCCTTTTTTTAGGGCAGGGCTGCAGTGGCTCAGTGGTTAAGATGTTGAGCTTGACGACCGGAGGGTCAACAGATCAGCTGTTTGAGACCTGAGTGCGGTGTGACAGAGTAAGCACCCATCATCTGTTCCAGCTCCTGCCAACTTAGCAAGCAGGTAACTAGGTACCACTTTGGTGGGAAAGGTAACAGCATTCTGTGCACTTCGGTGTCTAGTCATGTCTACCATTTGACCACAGAAACGCAGCTCCCTGAGTGGCTTAGTGGCTAAAACACTGAGCTTGGAGACTGGAAGGCCTGGTTTTGATAGCTGAGGGCTGCACATGGGGACATGAAAGGAGCCTCATTCAGGTGTCCCCTGAGTGGAGTTTCTCCAGCAAAAATCCTTTCAACCCAGAGTAATCTCTGACACAATATTATTATTATACCATGAAAACAGATGCAGGTGCAGACAGCACTGGCTCTTTGGCTGTAAAAGGAGATTAGCACCACCCCCTAGAGTTGACTGGCTTTCAAGCAAGGGTGACCTTTACCTTTACTCGGCTCACTTCATTTTAGTCTAGTTTCTAGCATGTGTGATTACTAGTATTGAATCACTCGGCTACTGGTAGGGTTTTCCCCATACAATTCAATGTTACAGTATGTCATTTGGGTGGCAAGCCAGTCATATGTCACTTGCCAATAAATGGAAGGGAAAAGTCAGTTTACTCCTGCTGTCTGTTGAGGGACTGACAGGAGACGATCCAAAGGGCAATAGTTTCTCCCCTTTTTACAGTCCAGTACTATTCAACCTAGTCACAGGCTAATGCAGTGATATGCCATTTACCAATAAAAAAGTCCACCGTCTCTACTCCCCACTGAGAAGAATACAGAAGAGGATTGGGGGAAGGGGGGGGGGGAGAGAAATCTCTTTTCCCTTTCCCTTTATAATCTGTTGCTGTTTCACTTTGATGGAAAGACAATGCAGTAGTTCCCCCACCCCCTACAGAGAGGTAGACAGGAGAGTTTGATGACATGCCAATGTACTGATAAGTTACTTATCAATTAAAAAACCAGCAAAGTGGGAGACAGAAGAGGAGGGGAAATGGCGCTTCAGACGGAGGAGCAGGATAAATAGAGTCACTTGGATATATGATGTGGCTCAGTGGTGGGCTTCATTAGGTTCACACCAGTTCCCTAGAACTGGTAGCAGAAATTCTGGCTAGCCTCGCCCATCCCAGTTTTGAAATAAAGTACAGTAGAACTCCGCATAACGAAAAAACTCTGTTCCATGGAGCTCTTCGCTATGCAGGTTTTTTTTTTGCTATGCGGTTCCCTATGGGAGATGCCCCGCATAATGGAAAAAAAGTTTGTTAACATTAAGCGTGTATACCCCGATTACCAAAAACACCACATACCGAAAACAATTTTCATTATGTGGGGTATTGCCATTGCATAACGAATGCTTCATTGTGTGACTTTTTCACTATATGATACGTTCGTTATGCGAGGTACCAATGTAGTCCTAATTCGGGTGCAATGCAGGGCTTCCCCCCTGGCCACACCCACCATACCACTCCACAAATTAGGTAGTAAAAAAAATTGAATCCCACCACTGAGCAGGCATAACTAGATCACCCACCCAGTCACATGGCCATGCCCACAGAGTAGATCACACCCACAAAGTAGGCCATACCCACAGTGTGGTAGTAATTTTTTTTAGAGACCACCACTGATGTGGCTTCCTTTTCAAAACCCAAGCAGGAGAAGGGGCCAAACAGTGAAATCCAATCAAAGGCAGTAAGACTATTTGTGGGAATAAAATAAGACAAGTTTAATGCACTAAAGTATATCCAAAACAGATCCAAATTCCATCTAGTAATAAGAAGTTTTAGTATAAACCTTCATCAGGGATCTATAAAACATAATAATACAGAAAAATCACTAATATTCTAATAACAATCGATACACACACACACACACACACACACACACACACACACACACACACACACACACACACACACACACACACACACACACACACACACATTTACAACAACCTCGGATACATAATAACATCTTAAACATCAAACAAGGGATTACCTGTACATTCTTGTTATAATATCTCGAAGTATTCATCAAATATTGAAAATTTTAGAATTTCTTAAAGTTTTTAAAGGTTTTTTAATTGCGTCCCAAGCCTCACACGTTCAGTCTTTCTGTGCCGACATGTTCAGTCTTTCTGTGCTGTTGTAAATATGGCGTCTTATTTTATTGCCACAAACGGTCTTACTGCCTTTGATTGGATTTCACCGTTTGGCCCCTTCTCCTGCTTGAGCTTTTTGGGCTATGGCTTCCTCTGAACTCGGATTTGTTTACTCTACTGCAGACAGAACACGTATTTTGCAGAATATTGTTTCTTATAGACAATTTATAGAATCTAACAAGGATGATTTCTCCACTATTGAGGCACTTGAGAAGAAAAAATTAAGATTCATGTTACACTCGTCTTTTTTGGCAATTATCACAAAATGGCTCGGATACCCGTGGGTTTCGAATTCACAAGGGCCCTACTCTTTTCAGTGAGGATAAGGAGTTTTGTGATAAATGGGCAGCCATTCTTGACCACTGCTCATTTGACTTAATCTTGTTAATAATTGAACACTCTAATCATCAAGTTGATATCCTCACTGACGAGATTAATGATCTCAAATCTAATATTCAAGCATCCTCTGGAGCTGATTTTGACAAAAATTATGAGGAACTTAAAGCCAACTTTAAGGTATCAGAAGAAGAGGACATTTACAAGCAAAAGGGTTACATGGCAAGACCCTTTGGTTTCTACGGACACTTTGCACTACACGCTCTTCCATGTCTGGAACTTCATCCCAGCAACCTCCCTCTTCTTCTTCATCATCTTCTTTTTTACCCCAGAGAAAAGCGTCCCGGAAAAGAAAGACGTTAACTTCTCTAGTAAACAATTATCTCAACGGGCTTGGGAGTTATTGTCGCTGGGTTTAGGGTTTGTTCCTACACCGATTTATAATCCACTAGCATATTTTGCCCGGCAGTGCCGGGCTTTGTAAAATTGTGTTGGATAGTAAAGGATTTCATTTTTTTTTCTTGAACCAATGGTGCTGGGCTGTTTTAAATGGTGTTGAAAGGTTTTGTGATTTTGTGGCTTTGAGGTGCTGCGTCCGCCTGCGGCAGACTTGCGCTCCCAGTGTGTGTTTTATTTTTATTTTTTGCACGCCGGCTTCCTCAGTGCTGGGCTCTTTAAATTGTTTTTGGAAGGTTTTTGTTTTATGTTTATGCAAATTTTATTTTAATTTAATTTAGAAAGGCAGGGAGGCAGTGAATTAACTCCTTGCAAAAATCCCTTTGTGAGGGGTGATCTTGCTTTCTTTGTTCAAATTTAAAAATCTGGGACTTTTACATGTTTTTTCTTGAACCAGCCGGGACAGCTTGAATCTGGGAAAATCCTGGGAAACTGGGACATATGGCAACCCTAGTGATGGTGAACCTTGGCACTCCAGATGTTCTTGGACTTCAATTACCAGAAGCCCAAGTCAGCACTCCTGCTGATCAGGACTTCTTGGAACTGAAGTTAAAGAACAGCTGGAGTGCCAAGGTTAGCCATCACTAGTCTAGTTACATTCAAAGTCTCACAACTGAATATGAGCAAAGGGTGTAGAATGAGAATGTAGGTAGGATTCAGAGAAGAACAGCATAATTATCATCCAAAGTAAACTAAGCTGAGAGTATTTGGGCCAAGATTGGGATTCTCCAGTGCTAGTTCAACACTCTCAAAAGAACCCAATCCAGCTGGATGCCCTCTGGATGTTTCAAATTACAATTCCCATTTCTATCCAGTGTGCACATTGGCTGCGCTGACTGTGGATAATAAGAACTGCAATCCAGTATGTCAGCCAAGATACAGTTAGGCAGAATACTACTTGAATCAGTTCCCCAGACTGAGTTTATAGCACAAGTGAGATATAGTCTGGAAACTTAACAAGGAATATTGAAGTGCTCTATTACACTAACTTGAACATGTACAATGGTTTGGATTATTTTTTCTAAAATATATAGTAACTGTGTGTTGTCAAGCCAGTTCTTTCCAGGATTGTCTAGGTAGAGAATACTCACAAATGGTTTACAATGTCCTTCTTCTGGAGGCACTCTAGAACTGTGTTGACTTTTCTCCCTATAGGTACAGTGGGAAATCAAATCCCCAACTTCTGTCTCTGCAGCCAAACATCTCAACCACTGATTTATCCAGCCAGCTAAAAAATTTCTGTCAATTCAGTTCTGATAAGATTATATTATTTTGCTGAAATTGGAATGATAATTTTAAATATATACAATTTCTTATTTTGTAGGACTACTATGCTGTATATTGATCTTATTTTCCATCAATGTATGATATTTGTAGTACCAGCAGTTAAACCTTTGCATATTCCATATATTCATAGTTAGTCCTCCTTTCTCAGACTGCTTGCTTCACTCTCAAAATCTTGCAGCAAACCTTTGCCATCACGAGCCTTTCTTCTCCTGAACTCTGACCCATACCGCCTCCAAGGTCTAAATCTTTGAGATTGCCTCTTTTACTGTCAGCATGCCCAATATTGCTCAGACTGTATTCACCTCATTGCAGTATCACATTCTCTATTTTTATTTTATTTTCTTCCCCATCCCCTGCAGCCTCAAAATAACAGATGCATGTGGACTAAGATAATGCTGGATAAAAGAATGTGCCTTTTATCTAATGCAGTTTTTTGAAGTTTTAAGTGTCTACTCTCACAAAGCAAGGCTTCAGGCAGAAGCTGCAACTGTAAGACTCTGTGGAAGGTGGGCTTTGGTAGGTACACTGGAAAAAATACTGAAAAGCCCAGTGAGGCTTGCAGTAAAATGTTGAAGTGCTTGCATTAGGGTTTTCAGCCAACCTACCATCTCTTTTTCCAGGGTACTCTATTCCAGACCACTTCTATTACCAAGCTCTCCCATCAGCATTTGATTGAGTGTGATGAGCATGTTATCCATTGGCTTAAAGAGTTTTTCTTTCCTAAGGGTTTCTCTCCTAAATAAAGTTATACTTCTGCTAGTTTTATTGTTTTGTTCAAGCCTGCTGATACCTCCCTTTGCTTTGTGAATAGCATGGTAAAGCAGTGGTAGGCATACAAAATTTTCCTACCACACTGTGGGTGTGGCCATGTGACTGGGTGGGTGTGGCCTGTTGGCCATGTGACTACACTATAGAGCTATGAAAATAGAAGCCTCTTCTATTTTCATCACTCTATAGCAAACCTCTGAAGCCATTTCCCCCTTTGTCCAAGGCTTTTCCAGGGCTCTGTTTTACCCCAAACAGAGGCCAGAAAAAAGCCTTTGATGAATGGGGAAATGGAGCCAGCCAGTTTTACTACCAGTATGCACATACTGGTGCGAACCTGCTGATGTCCACCCCTGTGGTAAAGGTAAATGACACCCTTGCTCAAAAGCCAGTTGTATCCAAGTCTAGGGTTAAGTGCAGACAGTAAACAAAACAAAAACATTGTGGCACTTTAAAGACTAGCTGCTATATTTTAATGTTAGCTTTTGTGGATCATGTCCACTTCATCAGACATAGGCGTGAGACTTCATGGCATCAATTTATACACATCAGGTACAGAGTGATTGGTTAGCATAAAGGATAAGTATACAAATCAATATGGCTTTTTACAAATGGTAATAGCAGATGATCTCTGGTTGTTATTTGGATTAGTTGTGAATTTTCACCCTGTTGAATTGCAAATAGCAGGAGGATACAAAACAAACACCTGGCAGTAAACATTTGCTAATGAGTTTAATCTTCAGCATCTATTGACAAATATGTGAGTTCATCCTTTGTTCTGTGAGACAGCCTATGTTGTGAATGAGAATTCTACTGAAAAGTTTCTGTGAAGATGGTATAATATGGTGGTATGTAAATGATACTGTTTCAATTGCATAAGCATCCACATTCTGAAACTGGATTTGTGATTAGCATATGGATGCTGCTGAAGACTGATTCCCAACTGTTTCTGGAAACAGGAATGATGGGAGCCACAGTTCAGTGATTCTCTTCCCTTGTGTACATGGTTAATCCATGCTGTACATAATCTATACTAGCAAGTAGTAGGGGTTCCTGCTTTATTAGCTTTTGTAAAGTAAGGGTCAGAATGTTGAGTACCTGCAGTCAAGGATGGTAGATGCCGGTGGTGGTAGTGAACAGCCAGCTAGTGACTAAGGCAGAATAGTGATCCAAAGATAGAGAGAGGCAATGAAACAAGCAGATATGGTCCTGAATATAGAGAATCAGATGGGTTAGAAAGTTTTAAGTACAGTATATGACACAATATAATCTTTGAGTCCTATTCATTCCATTTCCTAGAATTTCTTTGCACAGTATAAGTAGGTTAATCAGAGACTGGAATGATCTGGAAGCCAGAAAAAGTGCCTCTTGTCAATTTTAGACTTTTGCTGTGGTTTTAAGGAGTCTTCGGAAGTGAAGATTTTATAATAGATTTTATAATAGATTTTATAATAGATTTTATAATATAATATGTTTTATTATGTAAGGTTTTTAATGCTATGTGGGGTCTTTTATGCAAAGTGATGTGCAATTGGATTGTGAGCTGCCCGGAGTCGCTTCGGTGAGTGGGTAGCCATACAAATCTAAATACTGTAAAACCTTGGATAACACAAGTCTTAGCGTTATCCGATTTTTAACGTTATCCGATGCAAACATTACCAGAGGTATTACTGTAATAAATAAATAAGAGCTGGTGGTCACTGGTCTATTGCTTTAGTTAGATTTAGAAGGAGTGCAGAACTGAGAACAAAGTAATCTACCCTTTGAGATAAGGAGCAAGAGAATGGTATTTTGTTATAGAGTTTAATAGAAAATGATAGGTAACCTTTGTCAGGTAAACAAGGACACAACATGTGTCTAATGCAATTTCCTATGTGCAGTATCATTTTTAAAAAGAAACACATATATGATAACTGTTGTTTTGTATTGTCCATGTCTTTGACCTTTTACAGCTCCAGCCAATCTTTTGATATCTGCTCTTGGTAGTTTATTTATGAACAAGGCAGATTTTGGATTTAGATTGTATATATCTAAAGAGCAAGTCCTAGTGACATCTGCCTAACAGTCTTGAAAGAAGTGTGATTGAATTTACTGTATAGCCAGATCCTACAGTACATTTGTGCTGTCATGCCGTATTGATCCCTTCTCTATCACCACAGTCCATGCTGTACTGAATGTTGATTGCAAAGTATTTTTCACTGTGGACATCTTTGTGCAACAACAAAAGCTAAAAATAAAATAATGTGACTCCTAAGGTACCTTTTTCATCCTACTTCTTATTCTAGTTTCACCTCCGTTGGTACTAAGTGGGGGAGTATGGATATTTGTCATCTGAGTTTGTATTCACAGTTATTTCATGAATCAGTAATGGCTGCCAAATCAATAACATTTCAATGTATAATCTCCTCCCCCGACCCCTCCCCCCAAAAAAAATCTGAACAGGTTTCTAATTCATTACCCTCAGATTTGTTTTTCTTTAATCTTAGTCCACTCCAGAAATGCCAGTATGAGGTTGAACATTGTTTTGCTATAGCACCCTCAATAGTACCTTCCAGTACTTCAGGTGATGTCATGTAGTGTGGTAGGAGGAAAGTCTCATTTATAAAGATGTGACTTGCTTCTTGAGGTAACACGTGGCCAGAAATGCCAGGCACATGCACAACCAACTCAGAAGCAAAGTTTCAGTTAAAATTTGTGGAGTGCTGTACTATTGAGGTAAGTTTGAAGCAGAATAGGTTTCCATGTTGTCACAAACTTTCATGCCTCTTGGTCCTTTTAGAGGCACTGCATATACTATGAAAATTCTCCCTCCCCTCAGGAGAAAGCATGCCTAAAGAAATGCTAAAAACTACAATGAAGCCTTTAATTTGAAGTGCTAGTCAAGCTGCCTTTTACATTTTGTATGAATAAGCTTGTTATAATAACGCATTTACTCTCCAGCTGCTCAGTTTACATTGAAGCTTGTTGTTATTTTAACCACCTGGTCAAAGACAGTGTCTGTTTGAAATTAATTAGGTTCAACGTTATTGTTCCTTGTTTTTAATTAAGAGGTTTTCCAGTCTCTTCCTTTCTTCACAGTCCTTTCCTCCTCTTTCTACATGCCGACTAAAAGGAAGCAAATAATCCAACAAATAAAAAGCAATGTCATATTGGAATTGAACTACAGTAAGCCCTGCCAAAAATAAAAATGGACAGAGCACTATCTGAATCCAACAGATTTGTTCTCTGTTTTTTGACTGCACAGTTGCAAAAGAATGATTTCTACTTATACAGAAGCAGTGAGTTACCGGTAGTTACACAAACCAACATGGAACACATCTTGCAATGATTGAAAAGAGAGTAGGAAGGTTATATTTACACAGTATTTCAAAATCCAATTAAATTGAACACTCCGGACTTAACCAAGAATCTGAATACAGACCTGGCCCTCAAAAGAATAATGAGTCTAAAGCAGACATATATTAATGTTAATGTTATGCAATTTAAAAAATGCATGTTATGTTTAAAGCTTGTGATTCCAGATAGTGAACAAATTCAGTGACTGATGCTAGTCAAATGTAACAGAATATACAATAAACAAACAATACTGCCATCAACAAGCATTTGAAAGCAGCTAAAACAACATAACAGACTAGGAAACATTTCAGTGCATAGGGGAAAAAAAAGAAACATTCTAACTTGGCACCAAAAAGATTGAACTGTTGGCATCAGCCATACTTCTGTACCAAGAGTGGAAAATTGTGGCATTTGGAGTCCAAATTCCTTCAGATCCAGCCAGCATGGCCAGTGATGAAGGAGAGCTGAAGAACATCTAGAAGCCACAGGATCTCAACCCCTGCTCTCTGGAGAAGGAGGTTACACATTCAGGCCTCCACTGCCTGAGAAACCGCCCGCCCCTCAGTCAGTCCGGCTGAGGGGGATTGGAGCCAGCTGCCGGGGTTTGGCCAAGGGCTTCAAGGACCTTCGTAAACCTTTGTTGCTGCAGCTGTTACCTTCGGAGGCCCCCCTCGGACTTTTGCGGTCAGGGCGGTGAAGCTGCGGCGGCAATGGACAATGGGCACCAGGATACAGCATTCTGGACCCTGCCCCGGACGAAGGGAATGCCCCCTCTGGTGTACCACAGTAATTCATTTTCTAAATATTAATTTATGACTTGACATCCAAAACCTGTGGCTAAAAACGGGGTAAATTGGGACAGCTCTTTTTGTTAAATGGTAGCATTTTGGTGGGTTGCTATATACCATAGGAGTCCCAGAAAACAATCCTCAGTATGGATCGTGATACAGGTTTATTGATGCATTGCATCCCCTCCCAAGTAGTAAAGCCCTGTGGAGTGTGGCGAAAGGAGGAGGAGCAATTATTCAAAGTATTTTTAATCTTTCTTTAATTAGAAGACATGTTAAATTAAAAGGCCCAAGAGTCATCCCACTGATGCCAGCTTACTGTGAGATATTAATTGGTATAAGAAGCTGACAGCTAATAGCTAAGCTGAATATATGCATTATTATGCTTGTATGTACTGTTGTAACATTTTAGCCAAGTTGACCTATATACAGCTCACACAATGCATTGTTCTCCCCTCCCTTCTCCGCTTTGAAGCTGATACTGGGCAGGTTTTCTTTAGGTTTCCCTTGCTTGAAAGCCAGTCGTATCCGACTCTAGGGTTAAGTGTTCATCTCTGTTTCAAAGCCGAAGAGCCAGCGCTGTCTGCTGCAGACGTTTCCGTGGTCATGTGGCAGGCATGACTAGACACCGGAATGCAAGGAGCGCTGTTACCTTCTCACCAAAGTGGCCGCTATTTATCTACTTGCAATTTCTTGCTTTCGAACTGCTAGGTTGGCAGGAGCTGGGACAAAGACAGGAGCTCATTTCGTCCTGCAGTACTCGGGAATTGAACTGCTGACCTTCCGCCTTCCAGTCAGCGTCTTAGCCACTTGAGCCACTGAAACTAACAAACAATGCTGTATTTCATAATCTATTCTCTTTCCCTACTCCCAAAGGCTATATCCCATTTGAACTTTTTTAGAAACAACATTCTAGTATTGCAGCATTTTGGGGGAAAGAAAATCAGGATGCATCTGAACTGGCACAGAAACAAATTGATGCTTCTTGCTCAGGCAGATAAACCCTGAATATTCAGTTAGTGTTTATATAGCAATCAAAAAGGAGGAAGAAAGGACTTTTTGGATGGTGTGGGCATAATCTAATATGTACAGTTTCAAAGCCACCAGTGTAGGTCAATCTGAATATATCTCCGCCATCTTTAAAGTTGTCCAAATCAGTCAAAGAAAATTAACAGTTTTTGATTAGTTGGTATGTTGCAAGACAGACACTGAGGAAGGCTGTGTTTACACTTCACTGGGAATTTATCTGTTTCATACAGATGGAGGAATGCAAAACCTAGCACCCCTGTATGCCTCTTGGTATAATTTATTTATGAATACAAATGATTCCAATTTGTTCCTTGTCATCTCCCCTTCTTCGAAGTATAGTAATCCCAAAAGAGGCCAAACGGTAAAAACTAGAAGAATGAAAAAATAAATTTGAGGCTGGTTATATAAATGATATTTTCAACAAGATAAAATAATTCAGTCAATATATTTATTTTCCACCTGAGTTTAACAAAATCTAACTTCTCCATATCAACGGCAAACTTGTTTAACAACACAAGATTATTCCACTCCAAAAATAAGTATTTTTTCCATCTGGATACTCCACCAAAATGGAAATTGTTAACTAAATTTCTTGCGGGCTTTATAATCCCTATACACAATTGTCCAAAATCTTTTTTTGATAGTATAATCTCCACTGAAACACTCTCTGTAAATTCCACTTTCTCGAAGCCAGACTAGTTACATAGCTTTTCAAGAGATTTCATCAGGAGAAAACTGGAAATCTATCTGTAGAATAAAGCACAACCATCAGTATTCATTAAATCTGCACAATATTAATCCTACTTATTACCCCTTCCCTGTTATAATCATTTCTGAAATACCATGCTCATACGCATCCCATGAGCCTCTTCTGCATACTCTGTAAGTGCTCTCGGATGTTAGAGAACTCTCGTAACTACCACCCCTAATGCTAATTACCACCCCTAATGCTGTAATTACATGAAACAACTGAGTATGATGACCCTACCTCGAAACACCTGCAAAGTCCGATCAAACAGTGATTCACAAAAAGCATGACCAATCTCTTGATTAAGTCCGTCTGGCGACAAATACTTTAAACGATGAATAAAATATGTCTGGCTCTGAAGTAGTAATTTCTCCACATCCATGGTCATGTGATCTCTTGGCTGGACTACCTCAAGAACCACAAATTTAAAATGGGAATTTGAGTGTTTTTTCTCAAGGTAATGTAAGGTGAGCGGGGCTTGGGTCACATGGCCCCTAATCCTTGACCTATGTTCTATGTTCCCTTAATGGCCTTGACGTCTGCCCCACATATTTGAGCCCACAAGGGCATAACCATAAGTACACACAGGAGCTTGATCCACAGTTCTAGTAAATTTTAAGTTCATAATGAAAATCCAACTCAGAGAAATGGATCGATTTTATCTCCCATGCATATTTACACATTCCACAGCTCCTGCATGGGAAATGTCCATTAATGAGACTTTTTGTGTGTGTGTGTATAAACAGGGACCAGCAAACCAGTGGGAAAGTGTCTACGAAAATCTGAAGTAGTCCTTTTCTCATTTCTTAAAAACAAGAGAAAAACAAAGAAACATAAATTAAAGTTCCGGTAGATCTGGAGAGTGCCCTTTGGTTCACTTATGAAAACTTTAATTTTCTCCTGTTTTGAAAAATAGTTCAGGCAGAGTTACACAAAAACTAGTAATAGAATTGTCAGTGTAATGCAGTCACCTTGACTAGTGAGAAATCACTGTTTGCTGGTAGATCCTGTTCTGAGTGACAGCCATGTAGCCCATGAGCAAAGGCCAAAACGATCTGTGATTTTATCCATTTTGTGCGATCCGCTTAATGATATTTAGCAGTAAAATGAAATTAGACAGTCCTGTATCTTTACCTATAAGGAGGGATGTTAACCATTGGACTCCAGCATACACGCCTGCACCTGACTATAGTATCCCGTACTGAGCCGCCTGCACTTGCCTTAACCCGGCCCGCAGAGCACCGCAATGGTCCTGCAGTTGGCAGTGGGGCAACAACCCCACGAACGCAAACAAAGGAAAACAACTTCAATTCCCAACGTCCTCTGCGCCGCGCCATCCCTCATCCAATCAGGCTGACAGGCGAGAGCAAAGAGAACATTGGGAAACGCGGCACAGAAAACCGAGCCGCAGGAACAAAAGCCACCGCATGAACGCAAACAAAATAAACAAAACTCCAAGCCCCAGCGTCCTCTGCACCGTGACCACTTCAGCCAATCAGGCTGAAGGGCACGAGCACACAGAATGCTAAAAAAGCCAGTGCATGAAAAATAAAATAAAAAACGCCTCATGCAATAGGAGCGCAAGGCCACCGCAGGCGGATGCAGTGCCTCACGGCCTCGCAAACAAAAAAACTCACAAACAACCACTCTCCTACCCGCTATCCTGCCAAAGACATGGCAAGACCACCGCCGGCCTCAAGGTAAATTGAGCCAGGGTGGGAAAAAAACAGCAGGCAGCAATTCATCAGGGGAAGCACCCTCCCTGGCGGATGACTGGATTCTGCCTTTCTACTACCCACACCGCTATTTCAAGAACTAGCATGAAACAGTGGTGGAGGTAATAGAAAAGGAGCAGCCAGCAATCCACAGGAAGAGCACCGCCCCTTATTGATTGCTGTCTGCCGATCTCCCATTAGGTAAGCCAGGAGAAAAAGGAGACAGAGAGGAGAGAACCATCGTGAAGCAGATAGCTCTTCTCTGCCTCCTTTTCACCCGACCTACCTAACATTACCAGCTCTTCCTATTTCCCATCGCTGCATCAAAACCTAATTTCAAAGCAGCAATCGGAAAAAAGAAGAAACGACAGACAGGCCGTTCTTCACAAAACAAACCACAACAACAACAAAACCAAACAGTAAACCAAAATGCAAAGCACCAAAATTAATAAAACATAAATAAATAAATAAATAAAATAAACCCATTAAACAACAAAACAATAAACAACAAAATCAACAAAAAAACACCTGAAATACCATAAAAGCACATTAGAAACACCTATCCACAACACAAAAATACCTAACTCAAACAACAAAAATAGCACAAATTAAACAAATAAAGATGAAAGAAATCAGAAAAATAAATAACAACCAGAAATAAACAAAACAATTAAACACATCTAAAACCCAAAATAAAAACAAAAGAACAAGCAGAAACACTTTGGGGGGTTTAAGTATAAAGTCTACTTAAACCCCCCAGCCTAACACCACAAAAAAAAACCCAGAACAAAAAATCAAGAGAACTCACCAAACATGTCCTACCTCCAAGAGTCCAGGACAGAACTGAACAAACAACAAATAAAGACTACTCTTAACCACAGCCCCACATAGAGGCCGGAAGAGTAAAAACAGTCAAACAAATAATTATTAAATGAAAAAAGCAAAAGCAGTACTCTTAACCACAGCCCCACCTAGAGGCCAGAAGAGTAAAAACAGTCAAACAAATAATTATTATAAAACAAAAAACAAAAGCAGTACTCTTAACCACAGCCCCACCTAGAGGCCAGAAGAGTAAAAACAGTCAAACAAATAATTATTATAAAACAAAAAACAAAAGCAGTACTCTTAACCACAGCCCCACCTAGAGGCCGAAAGAGTAAAAACAGTAAAAAAAATAAACAAACCAAACAAACAAATAAATAAAAACACAAATTCAAATCACCACCACCCAAACCACCCCTAACCAAAACAAAAGAAAAAAAGAAAAAGAGAACCCCAAAAAAACTGCCCGGCAAGGTAATCTATGCTAGTAGATTACATAATATTTTAATGGTTAAGTTCTACCAAGCCTTCTCTGGCACTAGTGTTCTTCCCCCTTCTCAGTTGATTGATTGATTGTAGTAGAGCTGTCAGCAACTGCTAGTTGATGGAGGGCATTTGGGCAAAATGCTACCGAGTTGGGATAGCAGGATTTGAAAGTAAAGCTGTCCTTTATAAATAGGTATCACTGTAGAGTTATAGAGCAAGAAGGAACTATGCTGTCATCCCAAGCAGGGGCAGTTTTCCCCCTTAGTTCAGCAGTTCCCAACCTATGCTATCTGACACGCCCCACCAATAACTCTGCCAAACTATGTGATTCTTACCATGATAGAAATAAAATGCTATTTCCAAGGAAGCTACTGATATATTTATAGACTTTTAAAATTGTATGTATCTTATATGTTAAATTGGTGGGTAAGGAAATGGGGATAAAATTATGAGTGTTCAGTGTTATTACTAGCATGGTGAAAGATTACAAATGGATAATCTATAGTAAATATGGGAGGGGGATAAGAGATAACATGTCACATTTCTATGGTGATCTGAGGACTGAGAGTAAATTCTTAGGAGTTGTTACAAAAGCCGCGTGTCCAACCTCAATCATTTCTGTGTTCCACTGGTGGTACACACACTACTGTTCGAGATCCACTGTTCCATTTCATAGTGCTTATCTGATCTGTTGAAAACGCATTGTAGACGTATTCCTAGATCTGCTTTAGTTAGCTGTGTGTTAAAACTGACCATGAAGCATATGAGAGCATTCTTAATAGCACTGTGACCTTGTCCAAAAGATGGGTGAAAGATATGTAATTGAAATGCTGACCTATGCATATAGATCAATCTTTAATATGTACAATCATTTTCAAACATCTGGTTCTAAATAGATAAAGTGGCTTTTCTCTCTTGCATCTCTTAGGAGTTCTGGTGAGCATTTAATTTTGCTGGATTTAAAGTCTAGCTACTTGTCACTCAGAAACCACTTTATCACTTGACAAATGAGCATTCCTTTTTATATCTATCGTAGAAAATAGAGGGGAAATTATACAGGCACGGGCAGAAGATTTCTCATGAGATAATAGTTTTTTTTATGTGTGTCTTGCGATTTCAGTTCTTTGAATATATATAAATTAGTATTTTTGACTTGTTTAAAAATACAGTGTAAAAATGAGTGCCTCTTTAATGGCGGTGGCTCAAGTGGTTAAGATGCAGTGTTCGATTCCCAAGTACTGCATGATGGAGTGAGCTCCCATCTCTGTTCCAGCTGCTGCCAACCTAACAGTTCAAAAGCAAGAAATTGCA
Organism: Bradypodion pumilum; assembly: GCA_035047305.1. Lineage (NCBI taxonomy): Eukaryota > Metazoa > Chordata > Lepidosauria > Squamata > Chamaeleonidae > Bradypodion > Bradypodion pumilum. The sequence goes on from JAWDJD010000005.1 coordinate 33,614,243, forward strand.
AGTAGATAAATAGGTACCACTCAGGTGTTGGGGCATGCCTGCCACATGTCCATGGAAACATCTGCAAACGCAGATAGTGCTGGCTCTTTGATTATAAACAGAGATGAGCACTGAGCCCTAGAGTTGGATATGACCGGCTTTTGAGCAACGGTGACCTTTACCTTTACCTCTCTTTTTTTGATGGTGCCATTGTAATTTGAATGTAATTCTCATGAACAATCAGTGTATTTACCTTCTGAATGATCTTAAAGTAGTAAGATAGGAAAATCTAACATCTTTGATGAACATGCTATTAGTGAAGACTTAATAAATAGGCAAATAAAAAAGGAAAATAATTAGTAATCTGGGTTTTTGTTGTGTTCAAATGTTATATTGCTTTAATTCTGCAATCGCCATTAAGTCTTTGCTGTAACAGCATGCCCTTTTCTGTCAGGCGCCACATTCATATGTTGTCAATGTAATCTGATTGGTTTAACACAGGTTTCCTGCATTAGCAAAAGCTCAGGCAAATATATCACTGTAACTGCCGTTCTGTCTGTATATAAATTGCTACCTCATCCCCTTTCCACCCAGTCCGAATAGTCCAAATTATCCGAGCAGGCGCTGATAATAAATCACTGATGTTAACCCCGAACTTGCTGTCGCATTGCAAATTACTCTTGGACTCAACAGTTTTCCAATAATTATTTCAAATTCAGCATAGTTATTCGCAGAATCGAGCTTTCACAGTAAAAAAAAGAAGAGAGAGAGAGAGCGCGAGAAGGATTTGGTGTGATAGTTGGAATGATCCCACATCTTACATGTTGATACACAGTGGCACCTTATTTGAAATGCCTTTATTTTCTAAATATTTTTCCAGCAACTGTCATTACAGCACAAAGAAAAGGACTGACTGCACATTTTTGCAAGCATTAGTGTCTACAGAAATCATGTTAAGTCCATGTCCAAAAGTTAATGAACAGGGTTGGACATTGGTTAGTACAAAATCTACATTGCTGATTTGTAGTGTAAAAATTAACCATGGCCAAGCTCTTGTTGTGTAGCATGGTAAATTGCACTAGAATAGGCTTGTTGAGGCAATGGGATTTAGTGTTTGACTACAGTGGCCCTCCCAGGCCACTGTAGAGCAACTCTTCAAAGTGGGAAATGCTATTTGGTGCATTCCCCATGTCCAGATAGCATTTTCTTCCTACAAAGGAGCAAGCTTGTTAGGGGATCCTTCTGAGGGAGAGGTAACTCTCCCATCATCTGGGACATGTCCTTGATGCTGCTAAGGAGGGGGATGCTTCAGTGAGCGGAGGAAACAGTGCTTTGCAGATACAAGGTAGCAAGATGAGGTAGCATCTATTGACAATGTTTTTTGTGTGTGACCCAGACTGGTAGTTGTGGTGCATCAAATTTGATAATGTCCCAGAAACTCTTGACTAATATTCAAACCCCTAAAATGGGTGTCCAGCATATGCAAGGACTTAATCTCTGCTGTCTCTCTAGATTCTAGTCTTGTAATTTCTGTGCTTCTTCCTGGAATTCTAAGCCTGATGAGTGGCCAGGACTGTTCTGCCCACCTGCTCAAACTGCAAAAAATATTTCATCAGTTGGGAATGTGTTCCAGGCTGATCTGTAAAGGCACAGGTGTGCAGGAAGAAACTGTCACTGGCTGTTAATGCATTTGGCACAGAGCCTCCTCTGCTACTTGTTACAAAAAAAGAATCTACCATGGTGGTCTTTTTGCTTCATCATTTCTCTGCATTTTTGCTCTAGAACAGACGTTCTCAACCTTTTTAAGCCGGGGGCCAGCTCATGCTCCCTCAGACAGCTTCGGGGGCCGGATGGCCATTTTGCCCTTCCTCCACCACATGGCACTTCCTGGTGTGGTGGAGCCCATGGGGGCCACATGAAATGGTGTCATGAATCGCATCTGGCCCATGGGCCGCAGGTTGAGAATTCATGCTCTAGAATCTTCCAGCATTCTCAAACTATTTTCCATGGAACAGGGGTAGACTTCAATTCCTAGAAGCCTAAGTCATTACATTGGCTACTCAGTGCTTTGGGAAATTGACTTAGACTTCTGAGAATTGAATCTAAAAACCAAAGATTGGGAAATACTAGATCAGTGTTTGCCAATCTTTGGTTTTTGGACTTCAGTTCCCAGAAGCCCAAGTCAATTCCCCAAAGCACTGATCAGCTAATGTATTGAATTAGGCTTCTAGGAATTGAAGTTCCCCTGTGGGGCATCGGCCCCATGTTGGGAACCACTGGTCTAGATGGATGAATGGTGTCTCCTGAAAAACTAAAGTGCCCAGACATCACTGCAGCAGATTCTTTTTTTATACATTAACAATTAGAGGCAAGGCCTGAGATAGCCATTCAGTATTAGAGATAGCACCTAGTCTAGTTGAGAAAAATGTAGGCATCTGTAGGCTGGAACTCCCCGATCACTAACTTGGGAATTCTTGGTGAATCCTGGGAGTTAGGACAATGTTAAAAATTAATGGAACATCTCCAGACACATTATTTCTCAGTTCTGATTGCAGGCTACCTCCTATAGTTTCTTAGCATAATTTTACATAAGGAAGATATGATGACTCTTGGTATTTAATGCTATTAATTATTTGTACTTTTTTTGTTTCTGGTAGGCAAGAGAACATTTACTATTACATATAAGCAGTGATGCACTGCTAAATAATTTACTACCTACTATGTGGGCTGGCCAAATCTGTGGGCAGGGCCAAATCTGTGGGCATGGCCAAACATCCTGCATTATGGGCTATGGAGGTGGGCATGGCCAACCAAGTGGGCGTGGCCAGGGGGAGTTTCTGCTACCAGTTCTGCAGAACCTGACAGTACCTGCTGCAGTGCATCACTACATATAAGTGGGCAGTATAATGACTGTTGAAGTAACATTGAAGCAAATATCTTGGACTAGCATGTAGATTGTCTTTTATTACCCAGTATTTATAAATTTTGTATTTAGTAACTAAATGTGAGTTTTTTATAGTCTTGAACCCAAACCTTATTGGTTGACTCTCAGATAATTTTGCAATTTGGTTGTCTTTTCACATTTTAGTTGAAATTTCTCAACTTGTGATTGGATGGTGTAGTTTACCTTTCTGAACTTCCTTTGAAGAGGAAGAGGTGGGAAATACAAATAGATCGTAATAAAGACCAAGGCATAAAGAAACAGTTCAAAATGGTACATAAAATTTAGGTACACTGAAGGCCATATGGAATCCAGATGTTTTCTGAAGCAGAACAAGTCTAGTGTTGAGGAAAAACTACTTTTAGACTAAACAAATTACAAATTCCATTACTGAATCCAAAGGACTTTTAAGAAGAGCACAGGAAATATCTTGTTTTTGATAGACAGATGGAATGCTACCTTTCTACTTCTCTCCTCATTATAGCCATTGAAATATGACAAAGATACACAATAAGTGATGCTACAAAGACAAAATATTGTCCTCATTCCCATTATTTATATCAGTGTGTTTAGAGAGAATGCATTTTACATCATGTGTTGGGCAGTCTGTCTTCTTTTTCCTCTTTAAGTACTAAATAAACTCTTCAAAAAGCAGTTGCCTCTAAAATGATCCATGCTAACTGTTTAGTGTCTTGGGTTTTGGGCAATTTATATTGCCATTATATTCCCAAAGGGAGCCCTTGCATGCTCTGGGTATGTGGCCTGAAATGTGAAGGCAAGCTACTTATAACATATAACAGGCAAAGTTAAACACTTCTTAATTTCACTGGGAAAAAATGGAGTTTAATAGTCTTCTTTCCTATTGAATTAAATCTGTGGGCATATGGTGCCTTTCCAGTAGAAGTTAAAATAAACATAGTGTGCATCAGTGAATAGTTCCTTCTTTTTTTGCACAGGCCTCTCTGTTGTCCCAAGACTGTGCTTCCCTGGCATCAATGGGGCATTTCCTTCCAATGTAAATATTAGCCACGGAAGAGGGATTTCCTTTGGCCCTGCAGCAAGGTTAAATTTTCTTTCCATGCCTGCACTGATCCTGCTAATCGTAGATGCCATCCTCACTCCATTCCCAGAAAAGGCTATTTTTCCCCTTTAAAAAACACATACTTCAAATGCAAAGATGCACATAATCTCAAATCTTATTTGTCCCAATTCAGCGGAACTTCACTGTTTTGCTTTCAAGATAAATATCCTATGGAGGCTATATTTTTCTTTTCTATTTTCTTATTGAAATTCATAACGAAAATATTGTTTGATTGTAAGAGAAGACTAAAATGACATTCCGGGAATATCAGCATTTGATTAGTGCGGACAACTGATTTTGAGAATAAAATTATCTATAGTAAAAGGGTCAAGGAGGAAGTGAGAGAGATAATAAAAGACACAGCTCTCCTGTTTGAAAACTAATGACACAGTTTATAAATGTCACACTGTCAGTGTCCTCATAAATTTCAAGAAAACCTCTGTGCAGGCTTTTGGGCATTAATATTTGTAGGGTTCTTGGAAACTTGGTGCGGCTTATTATAGCAACGAACCTTTAAATTGACCTTAAAACGTGTGATATAATGAGATGGCTTTACATTAGAAGAATACATTTTAAACACCAGCAAAGTATAGGAAGAGATTGTATAATCAGAATATTTTTCAATTTTAACTGCTCTACTCAAGGAAGAGAAAGTTGTTGCCTTCGTTAGATAACAGCTCACAGAAGCCTTTTTAAAAACATGTTTTCTTTTCATACATCTTTCCAAAAGAGAGCTTGAATCCTGGGAATTTAAAATGTTTTTGCTACTCCAGAAGAGGTTGGCTCATTTCTTCATGCTAAGGAAGGAAGTGGATAGAAATTAAAAAGGAGTGGTGAACCAAAAACCATTAGAATACAATCTTTTTAAAAATCCTCTAAAGCAAAATCAAGAGAGACAGGGGTTGGGGGATGGTATGAGCTAGATGTCATCTTGAAGATGCTTCTACGGTTAGCTAGAATCTTAGGGTAGAGTGAAAATTATATAAGTGAGTGTTATAAGAAGACCTATATCCTGGCTTGGAATTTACTTTATATATTTGGTATCAGATTTATATCCTGCCTTTGTGGCTGATATTCTGGTACCGTATAATCAAAATAATTGAGACTGAAGTATTATGCATATGTTTCAAAATTAGTACCATTGAGTTTCATAGGGCTTATTTTTGTAGAAATGTGGAAAAAAATTGGACTGTAAATTTCAGTTCTGTGCAAGATAAACAAACATCCTACACAGCCTGCCACAATATGTCTAGAGAGTGCCAGAAATGAATGCTGCAAAATGTGATCAAAACTGTTTAGGGGAGAAAACATGCTGTAGTATAATTAAGTGGATATAGGAAATATTCCAAGAGGGAAGATGTGCGTGGTAAACTTTCTCAGACAGTACAGAAGTACAGCCTTCACTAGAAGATTAAGTTATACGACTATGTGACAAATTAAAAATGGAGTTGTCTTGTGTGTGTGTGTGTGTGTGTGTGTGTGTGTGTGTCTCTGTGTGTGTGTGTGTGTGTGTGTGTGTGTGTGTGTGTGTGTGTGTGTGTGTGTGTGTGTAAAATTTGCAACTTATTAAAATTTGTATTTTTCACTCAAGGGCTGGAAGGTAGCCAGTGTAACACTGTTTTTAAAAGTGAACTCCTGGGAATTTGCAGATGTTAAGATACATTTCAGATGCAAATCTCATCCCATGCCAATGTAGTAGGACAACCACTTCTATACTTGCAAAAAAAAAAAAAAAAAAAGGGGGGGGGAATGAATTTGTTAAAAAGAGGACAGTATGCATAAAACATGCATGGAATAACTTGGTATAATATAAATTGAAATGTGTTCCACTATGGTGGGGAAGACTGTGACCCTGCCTTCTGAGTTTGCTATTCAGGTGCTAAAAGTTGATGGACAAATTCTAGCCCTATGGAGCTCTTTCTTCTTTATGCTGGACTTGAATTTGACAACTGTTCACTCTGACAAATGTACCCTGAAGACGTCAATGATTGGATAAAGTGGCAGTCCAGGATCCAAAGCGTAGACCCTGCACTAGTAGGAAAATGCTAGGAAGATGATGATGAAGAAGTTTCACATACAGGATTCTTTAAACAGAAGTCTTTCCTCTGAAAAATCGAACTTATGAAAATCTCATGGAAAACACATGGCATTAGCTCTAAATTGGGAAAACCTCTCCAGCTTTTCATATATTTTTGAGGCTGTCAACAATCATACTTGGCTTGATAGACCCGATGTATGTGGACTTCTAAAATGATTTTGACAAAGTTTCAGATAGGTTAACCAATAAAAACAGTCATCGGAGAATGAGAGGACAGGTCTTCTGGATTGGTGATTCCTCAAAAAAACAAATGGAGGGGGGGAGAGAAAGTAAATTTGGGCTCCCCAAATAACCTGCATTAATACTGCTATTTAAAAAATAATTGATAAATGGCTTGCGCTAGAGGTGACAATCAGCTTTATTGATTATCCCAAATTATTCAAAGGAATTACTTCTGAATTATACTATGAAAAACTCCAGAAGGAAACCTTTTGGGTGGATTTGTAGGATTCTGGCAAATGAAATTAATTTTAAATGCATTTCGACAGAAGGTTCTTCACACAGATGTCTAGAGACTCTGAATGTACCTGATAAGCAAGTAGGAAATCTTGAGGTAGTAATAGAAAACAATAATAATGAAAAAGGCAGTTTCAGAGTATGGGACTTATGGTAATTTGAAAAACAATTTACCAGTATCATGTGGTCATTGTGTTTTTACATTTGCTACAAATCTCATCCCAGAAAATATATTGTCAAGCTGGAAAAGATGCAAGGACAGCTTTTCAATAAACGGTATTTAAAAGATATCCAAATTCATGTCAATGACTGACTGATTGAATGTGCTTAGAATTATGCTGTAAAGTAATTTATGGCATGGAATACATTACCTGAAAGTAACAGTTAAAAGTTGTGGATTTCTTATGTTAAAAATCAAGTGACTAGATGAGGTTATCATGACATACAGGGGATTATAAGAGTACGAACAGCACAAAGAAAATTGGGATTGATTTTTTTTTTGTCTGTTTCAATACTATAATTCAAAGTTCTCCAACAGAATCTAGTGGTTGTCAAAAAAAGAGAACTCATTATGAACTTGGCAACTTCAGCAAGATTAATCATAGCAAAAAATGGGAAAGTTAAATATAAATTGCAATTAAGTTAATGATATATAAAGAGTGGAGTTTAGCTATTAATGATAAATTGACATGTGAGATTAAGATGAAAAAGTGATTTATAAAAGTAAATAATGAGATGTTAGACACCAGCACACGAAACACTGAATTTTTGGAAGATACTTGGGGCCTTTTAATGAAAAAGAAAGAAAGAAAAGGATGGTATTTTAAAGGATCCCAGGGGAGTACTATTGTCTATTAATATATTTTATTTTGTATAACGATTTACATTATTTTAAACTATTAATTTTGTTTATTTCCTTGATTGTATAGGGGTTTTTATGTTTGTATTGCCGCTATTAATTTTAAAAGTTAAAATAAGAATGGACTAGTTAGAAGAGATGAACATTTTTCTTTTGTTATACAATACATATTTAATGTATAGAATTGAATGTCACTTACAGTAATGGCCACTCAGAGTAAAGACAAAGAAAAAAAATTTCCTTTTTTATACAGAACATAATTGTCATACCAAGTACAGTGAAGTACAGTGTCCCTTACTGTAATGACCATTGCCTTAGATGCTCTAAAGCAGGGGTGCCCAAACTTTTTGGGCCATGGACTGGTCACGTGGTTCCTCCCACTGGAAGCAGAAGTAAAACACGCCTTGCAATCTGTTTTTCAACAGGATGAGATAGATTTTAGGCTGCCATTTTCTCTGCTTAAACCATGGTCCATGGGCTGGATCCAACTCCTGATGCTAGTTCATCTGGCTCACGCTGCCCTCGTTGCTCCCGGAAGCAAAATGTGCCTGTCCAGTCTGAGCCTGTTTTACTTCCGCTTCCGAGAGTGACAAGGGTGGTGTGGGCCAGATGAATTGACATTGGTGGCCAGATCCGGCCCATGGGCCATAGTTTGGGCACCTCTGCTCTAAAGTGATACTTTCAAAACTTGATGGGAAAAGGTCAGCACATGGGTACCACTCCCCCTCTCCTCCTTCTCTATCAATTTTCATTGACAGAAAGAGAAGAGATAACCATATTGGATTAAGGACAGCTTTAGTACCTTCTATGTGCTAGTAAGGCTTTTTGAATAGGGAATCTTCTTTACTAATAGGCATTTGATATTAAATTAAAATCTTGAAGGAAATTACCAAGGAAGTTATCAGTATCTCTCTGAAATAGAGATGCTGGTGACCATAGTGCCTGTTATGTTTTGAGCCTTCCAGAACAATCTCTTGTGTCATTGTTGGATATGGGATCCAGAATGAAAGTAGGCCCTTAGTCTGAAATTTTCACATTCTTGAACATTGGAACCAAAGAATACTAGAGAAGGAATCATGGCAGCAAAAACTGAGAAAGTCAAATAGAAGGAAGGAAAATGTAATAAGAAATGAGGACCCGTTTATTAAAACCAAAAATACAGAAATATTATGTCAGTCTTTGCAGTAGTCATGGTAACAGTGTCATACTGGAAGATCAAGTGAAACTAAGAGAGTGGAGCTATAGACTCTGCTTCCAGATGAGGTACTGAAACTGATCAAGCAGATGGAAAATGAAAAAGGACAATAAATATTCTTGCCATATTTTCTTAGAGAAAACAAAAGTAAAATTAAGCAAAGCAAATTATTATGTCACAGAAGCTATCCATGATACTGTATCATGAAACTCACATAAGAGAACAAATGTAATTTGAAACAAATATTTACGGCTATTTATCCACAAAAGAGGATGGACATTGAAAAGTACTGGTGCACTTTCATCCTTGTGGCATATTATTATTATTATTATTATTATTATTATTATTATCATCATCATCATCATCATCATCATCATCCCATCCCTCTGGGGTTACTCCCACTCTAGGCAGCTAACAACAAAATTCTGACTACATTTTGGTTTGACGTTAATGTTTATATGGCCTTTAAAAGTCCACTCTTAGCATGTCCAGACTGCCTCTTATGAGGTGTCTGGCCTTGCTCTTTTTTGGTCAGTAGAGGACAGGGGAGGGACTACTGAGAAGGCCTAGTTTCTTGTTGACGTCTTCCTTCTTCAGTGTGGATAACTATAATAGTGAGGCCTGGGAGGAACTGTTGACACAAGAAGATATCCTTTGGTCAAGATGCTCCAATAGGTGTTGACATCTCAAATCCTTTGGGGCTTTGTATGTTAATATTAATACCTTAAATCTGGCACAGAAACATACAGAAAGCCAGTGCAGGTGATCCGTGATTGGAGAAATAAGATTGAATTTCTGGGCCCTGAATACTAATCATGTTGCTACATTCTGTATCTTCTGGAGCTTCTGTACTGTTTTAAAGGCCAACCCATGAAGAGTGCATTGCATTAATCAAATTTTGAGATTATCAGTGAGTGCATGAACTAGGGTTGAAGTGACTACTCATCCAGGTGCGGGTGTTACTTAGCAATCTTCCAAAGATGGAAAAAAGCAGACCTGACCACAACTCATATTTGCTTCCCCGCATAGAGAGCTGGGTCTGGTATGACACCCAAGTTGTGAACCTAGTCCTATAGAGGAAACATAACCCTATCTGGACCAGGCAGATTTCCACTTAACCTGCCTGGTAGGCCACCCAATAACAAAATATCTTGATTCAATTTCAATTTATTAGCCCTCATCTAGTCCATTACTGAAGAAAGGCAGTGCCCTAGGAATGGAACAGGAGGGATAGAGCTGATTTCATCAGCATATTTATGACAGCAAGCTCCAACTCTCCAGATCACATCCCCAATCACTTCATATAGATATTAATGATCTATTGGGAGATGATTGTCCTCTGTGGAACCCCAAGGCCTTGAACCCATGGGGAAGAAGCATCATCCCTAACTGAATCATTATGATAATTGAGGAAGGATCTCTCGCTTTCTCCTTGTTAGCTTCATTGCTTGCAGCTCACCTGTGAACCAGAGCGAGGTGCAACTCTGCAATAGAGACTGCGTTTGGGAGCAATCATGTCAAATGCAGTGTATAATTTGGAAACCCGAGTTTCAACAGGAGCACCAGCCAGGTCAATCAGAAACCCATCCAAGGTTTTCTGGAAACCAACCAGATCCATAAGCCTTGGAGGGGAGGGACAGTCTGTCCAATGGGTCTAGCCTCCCCACAGAAAGGAGTTGCTAACGAAACTCCAAACTTCAACAGAAAGGGATCAGGCCATGATAAGCCATAGGGCACCAGTCCACCATGTCAAGATCTCCACACCCTGCTGTAAACACCAAATCAAAAGTGTGCTTCCCCACATTTGTAGTGTTAGCATATCAAAATTTGGAATAGCTTCAATCCATGTTTTACTTGGATTTATTTTTTTTCTTTAGTAGCTAGACCTGACTAAGGCTGCTGTGAAAGAATCTTTTAAACCTCACACAAAATGCTTACTGATACCAAAGTTATTTAAGCAAAATAAAATAGTATTCTCAGCAAATTCTTTGCATTTTCCTGCATCCCTGATACAACTGGCTTTCGATCAAGGGTGGTCTTTACCTTTACCTAATCCAAATCCCTCTTGCATATATTTTCTTTCTCCAGTATATTATATTGAATTATAACAGTAATTACAAAGATTTCTTCTTCCAGGCCACACACCGGACTTAGTCTTCTTGTCGGAGCGGTGGCAGAGTGATCTGAGATTACAGAAATTAGACATAGTACCTGTGCCATGGTCAGATCACTACCTGGTGACTCTGGACTTTCTGGGGGCGACGCTTCACTGTAGAGAGGCAGGGTCTATTAAATTGGCCCACCCCCGGCAACTAATGGATCTGGTCGGATTCCAGTGGGAACTGGGGGATTTTCCTCTGGATCTGTCACACGATTCATCTGAGGCATTTGTCGACCTGTGGAACAGGATGACGACAGCAGCCTTGGATGAAATCGCACCATTGCAGCCTCTCCGAGCCCGAGGGTCCAGGTCATCCCCGTGGTTCACGGCTGAACTGCGGGAGCTCAAACGGGCTAAGAGACACCTAGAGCGCTGCTGGGTGAAAACCCAGAGTGATTCTGATTGGACATTAGCTAGAGCCGCTATTAGGGCCTACCTAGTGGCGATAGGGGTGGTGAGACGGCAATATTTCACCACCCTTATTACCTCCGCTGATAATCGCCCAGCCACCCTGTTTCTGGTAACCAGGTCCCTGCTTGGCAGGGGGGGGGGGCGTTGCCCGGTTGCAGGGTACAGCTGAGGACTTTGCTGACCATCTGGTAGAGAAAATCAATCGGATCCGCTTGGGGCTTGACCCCAGCATGGGCAGTGAGGGTCCAGGGCCCCCCGGATCACAGTCTTGCTGTGTGATCTGGGATCAGTTTGATCCAGTTGTCCCTGATGAAGTGGACAGGCTCCTTGCAGTAGTGCGGGCCACCACATGTCCTTTAGACCCCTGTCCCACCTGGCTGGTGAAAGCCGCCAAGGCAGTGACAGGAGGCTGGGTCGGGGCAATAATAAACGCATCTTTGCGGGAGGGGGTGTTTCCTGCACTGCTCAAACATGCCTTGGTGTGCCCCCTCCTGAAGAAACCATCCCTTGACCCAGCTGTCCTAAACAACTATAGACTGGTCTCCAACCTCCCCATTTTGGGGAAGGTTTTGGAGAAGGCGGTGGCACGCTAGCTTCAGGGGGCTCTGGAGGAAGCGCATTATCTGGACCCCTTTCAATCAGGATTCAGGCCCGGACATGGTATGGAGATGGCATTGGTCACACTGAAGGATGATCTCTGGCGGGAGCGGGATGGTGGTCATCCGACAATCCTTGCTCTCCTTGACCTCTCAGCGGCGTTCGATACCGTTGACCATGGTATCCTTCTGGAACGGCTGAAAGGATTGGGGATCTAGGGCACTGTGTTGTCCTGGTTTTCCTCTTTTCTGGAGGGCCTTACCCAGTCGGTGTGGTTGGAGAGTGAGAGATCCAGCCCTAGGCCCCTTAAATATGGGGTGCCGCAGGGCTCAGTGCTCTCTCCCCTCCTTTTTAACATCTACATGAAGCCGCTGGGTGAGATCATCCGTTCCCATGGGGTGCGGTACCATCAGTATGCAGATGACACTCAGTTGTACATCTCAGCCCGTGGAGACCCCAGTGATTCGGTCAAAGCCCTGTCTGGATGCCTGGAGACCATTGGGGTCTGGATGGGGGACAATGGGCTTCAGCTGAACCCTGGCAAGACCGAGTGGCTTTGGGTTGGGGGTCTGGGGTTTTCCAGTGAGCTACCACCTCTAGTCTTGGATGGGGCAGTCTTGCCCCAGATAGACCCAGTGCACAACTTGGGGGTCCTCCTGGACTCACGACTGCTGCTAGAAGAGCAGGTGGCGGCCGTGGCCAGGAGGGCTTTTACTCAACTTAGAGTTGCACCTGCTCCTGGACCGGGACTCATTACTCATGGTCACTCATGCTCTGGTCACCTCCAGACTAGATTACTGTAATGCGCTCTACATGGGTCTGCCCTTGACAACCATTCTGAGGCTACAGCTGGTTCAGAATGCAGCTGCACGAGTGGTGATGGGATGTGGACATTATGCCCGTGCCTCCCCACTACTCTGGGAGCTGCACTGGCTACCAGCTTGCCTCCGGGTGCAATTCAAGGTGCTGGTTTTGACCTTTAAAGCCCTATATGGCAGTGGGCTAGGATACCTGAGAGACCGCATCGTCCTGAGAGTGTCTGCCTGTCCAACCAGAGCGGACCAGAGGGGCTCCCTAGTTGTGCCTTCAGCTAGAGGGGCCCGCCTCTCTGGCACACGAAGAAGGGCCTTCTCCGTGTCTGCACCAGCTCTCTGGAATTGAGGCTACAGACAGAACTGCTGCACTTCAGGAAAAGTCTGAAAACCTGGCTGGCGGGGCAGGTATGGGGCCTTAATGGGAATACGGCTCCAGCCTGTTGGCTCATCCCCAGTTAGTACTTAGTTAATATCCCTCCCTTTGTGCTGTTGTATTCCCCCCATTCCATTTTATTTCTTTTTATTCTTTTAATTGGGGTGGGGGGTAGTAGGGTGGGGAAGTGAGTGGGCGATTTGGGATTTTAAAATCTGTTTTTATACATTTTTAACTGTTGTACGCCGCCCTGAGTCAGGTTCTCCTGATTGGACGGCATGTAAATTTAAATAAATAATATAATAATAATAAATGCTAATGGATTAGATATGGATAAGATGCTTCCGCATTATGAGATTAGATAAAATTTATGGACTATATGTGTTTCAGAACTGTTTCATCACAATGACTTTCGAAGTTTGGAATTACAGTATGTAAACTCCTTCAAAGAAAGATAACACAGTTTTGAAATGGTTTCAAAGACATTTGTGCCCTCTGAAGTTCTTGTGTTTGAGAAAGACTGAACAAAGCAAAAAGGGGATGGAGGGGGGCTTTTAACTCTTGTGAAGCCCATGTTAAACATCAATTCCAGTGGAGAGCCATTTTTCATAGTAAATCACTTTAAAGAGTTCCCTTGGTTCTCTGCACAGTTTTGGGGGCAATATTCCGTCCAAAATGGAACAAACCTGGAAAAAAGAAATAGATTTGTCCTGTTTCTTGGGACAATGTAAGCAAGGCAGTAATATGCATTACAACTTTCTGTATTGGTGGTTATGAGCAATATAAGATTAAATAATAGAATAGATTTATCAGCAAGCTATGATGGGCTGTTTAAAATTGGTAACATAATAACTCAGTTAACAAGAAAGATGTGTAGCTTATTCTTTTGATTCCCATTTTGGAATATAATTTAGAAATATAAATCCTTGCTTGTATTTCTTGTGAGGACAAGGAACCACAAAATTATTTTTCTTGCTTTGCAATTGATAGAAGTATTTGATTTTGCACTTGACAAAAGAATTTTTAAAAATTTGCATAAATTTATAAAAATTTGCACATATGATGCAAATTGTTTTAGTTGATGACAACTTCTTTTTTGCAAAGATGTTTAAGGTCTGCAGAGGATACATTCCAAGACCAATAGCAGATACTTGAAACCATGAATAATAGCGAACTCCATTTTATACATACCAGAGTCATAAAAATACGTGCATCTAATTTCATTTTACATGCCCAGGATAAACAATAGTTTAAAATAACTAGGAAGCCTTTAAGAAGGATGAATTAATTTTGTACGACTGCACTCAAACACTCTGCATTTCGCTGCACTCAAGCACCCTATATTTTGCTATCCTCAAACACTCTGTATTTTGGTGCTCTCATAAATGCTCCTTACTGCAGTCATGGAAACTCTCTCTACTACAGTAGTACAGTATTTTGCTTCACTCATGGAAACATTGTGAAATGTATTTTACTGCACTTTCTATTTTACTGCACTCACAGATGCCTTTCCAGTACTGTAACAACATTTAACTTTCCCAAACTGTCCCATCCTGGGCTTGTATGATTTGTTTGTGCTTTGCTCCACAAAGTGAAAGGACACTAGTTTTGTACTGAGACAATTTGCAAAATACAGAAACATTGATTTTAAAAAAATAGTACTCCTTGATTTGCTCGAACCTGGAGACAACAAATTTGATAAGGCTTGAACATTTCTCATTGAGTATTTCTTTTCAAGTAAAGACAGACTAAACCAATGAGAACACAGAAGTCGATGGGTGTTGCTTATTTATAGGTTTTCATTTATTTCTAAGCTGAAGGATGGCAGGAATAATACAGTGCCTAGTATATAGTGTACATTTGAGACAGTTGAATATGGAATGTGAACATCTGTTAGAATTGTCAGAGATGCCGCTGGTAATAGTGCTATTGAGAAAATATCTTCTTTGGATTTGTATGACATACCCTGGGTTTCTTCCACAGAAATAATGATTTCCCAGATTCATGTGACAGCACTAATACTTTTGTCAAGATACCGCTAGCACAGCAATCAGGTTAATCACAGGCATCTAAATGGCATTAGTGGGCAGACTACCATACTGAAGAACTGACAGTGATTGTTGGTAGATTTCAGGACAAAGCAAAGAACTGGTTCTCTATACAGTACATAATTAATGTATGGAATATGCTAGTTTAAATGGCTCTTAAAATCAATAAAACAAATTAGTGGAGAATAGATGTAATAGTGATTCGTTGTAATCATGAAGGGTCTGTGCAGATTCTGAGGGCCATGTTGCCTCTTGGGATTTGGGGAGTTCTTCTTCATGGTCTTTGTGAATGCACACTGATAGGTTCTGTGCACATGCGGAGCCATTCTCAGAGCTTTCAAGCTGATTGGGTAAATCAGATTTTTAGGACTGCCCACCATGTCCACCCGCCCTTCGCACCATTCTGCCTTTCCTCTCCTGTTCTCTTGTTTCCACTGTAGGAGCAGCATGCTTGAGAGCTTGTTGATTTTTGGCTATTAAAAAAATATTTTTAAAACTTGTAGTAAAGGTAAAAGTAAAAGTTTCCGTTGCTCGAAAGCCAGTCGTATCCGACTCTAGGGTTCAGTGCTCATCTCTGTTTCAAAGCCAAAGAGCCAGCGCTGTCTGCTTCTGCAGACGTTTCTGTGGTCATGTGGCAGGCATGACTAGACACCAGAGCACACAGAATGCTGTTACCTTCACACTGAAGTGATCCCTAATTATCTACTTGCAACTTCTTGCTTTCAAACTGCTATGTTGGCAGGATTAAAGCTTGTATATTAGAGGAATTTACAAAAGTCACACTCAATTTGAACCAATTACTATCTTCAGCAGTACATATAGTTTTGGGCCCCAGTAGATAGCAATTTTAAAAACCCTCTTGTTGCCTCCAGTTAGGTAGAGAGAGAAAAGGGGAGGGGGGAGCATCACAATGAATGTGAAGGGATGGCCACAGGCTCTCTGCAGTTGCCCACTTCTAATCTGAAAAAATAATGCAGCCGTGTAGGAAATTGTGCATACTTTCTGTTTGTTTTGCTTGCATTAAATTTACAAAAACTCCTGCGAAAGACTTTTAACAATGAAACAAACAGTGAAGAGCAGGAATAATGAAGGCTGATTTAAAATGAGTGCTCTTGGGTTTAAGGCAGATAAGACTTTGGATTTGTCATCCTTGACTGCGTCTCATTAACTATTTCATTAATATTTCAAGAATCATTTTATTCTGCTTATCAATATATTGTATTGATAAGCTTTTCATTCTGATTATCAAATTGAATTATGACATTCAAAGATTTGACTATTGATTGATATCTGTTTTCTCTGTTTTGTTTTATTTTGATTGCTGTTAGCATACTCAAATATGCTTCCCTTTTTAATGGAAAAACTGATAAACAAGAGAGCAAACAGAATATATCTACTAGTAGAGATATTTAGAAAGGAATCTTTTAACACCATTAGAAAGCTTAAGTGAAATACTTTAAGCCTCTGCTGCACACTAGTGGGTGGATTAATGAAATTTATAAATTGTACAGGAAAATGTTTTTTCTTCTTTTTTAAATTTTGCTGCTGTCAAGATTGCTTAGGTCCTTTGCAGACATAATTGTTTTTCTGGGCTGATGGCCCAGATGCCTTCAATGTTTTGGATGATATTACTCCAAAAAGCATTACAGTTGTTAGGAAATCAGTTTCTCATTATTCCAACCACTAACTCATCCCTGAGGATTCAACCAGTCTTGACCAAACAAATACAACTATTGCAAATGGTTTATCATACAGGTTTCCATTCCACACATGAGAATTTACTGAATAGTATCCATTATATCAGGGGTTCCCAACCTTTTCAAGCCGGGGGCTGGGTCACGCTCTCTCAGTCAGCTTCGAGGGCCAGACAGACATTTTGCCCTGCCTGCACGATGGGGGTGGCCATTTTGTCCTAATAGCTTCAAAGAGGTGGTCATTTTGTTTCTTAAATACCCTTGGAGTGGAGTGGGCACATGAAATGGTGCTGTGGGCCAGGTCCGTACAGTTGTATACTGTACAGTATATTACTGTACAGTATATTACTTCCTGTGGTTAGTGTTACTGAAGTCAGAAGAACATTACTATCACAGGAAGATAATTATATCTGAAAGTGCAGTCTCACTACAGCATGTGTTGACTTCTCTTTCAATATCTGTATTTTACTGTCTTGAAGTTACTCCAAATATTTGTTTCAAACTCAAGCCTTAGAAGATAGAAAATATCAATACTTGTAACATTAAGTTATATTGTTTTGCAGATTTTGTTACCCTGCATGGATGCATTAAAAGATACAAATATATCAATCATGGTATTATTTAGATATTATCAGAGGAAAGAGACAATTCATAAGATGTACTTCTTTATTTGCTCAACTACATTGGGATTTTCTGCATGATGCTAGGACACTGGGAATAAGGAATTATAAAGATCTATTTATTTTTCATCCAGATTTGCAAATCTTAATATCATCTATTTTCCCTAAGCATAGTAGCCAAATATTAAAAGATAATATATTTTATCCTTTGCCTGGTCAATTTTTCCATCCATTTATTTTTTATATCTTTGGAAAGATTTGACTTCAGTTAGATTTGCATTATTTTTTCTTTGCCATTCTGTTTTGTTTTTAAATTGGTATAACAGATTTGCAAAGGCAAATCTAGAAATATGTTTTGAGTGTGTGCTGTTCTGAGAATTTGCATGGAAGAAAAGAAAGATACCAGTGAATGCCTTGGCAAATTGTGGGTTGGATCTAGACTTTATCATTATTAGAACAGATCTATTTAAGTCTGTAGGACTTCAGTTCAGTTTGATTAAAGGACCAATGCTTGGTATGACTAAACCTAACTTTAATTCTGTGTATAATCTTGACAGCTTACTTCCCTTATCATTTTATTCTGTTTTTGAAGGAAAATACCTAGATTTTGCATATGCAGAAATATCCCGATCTTGGAATTTTCCAAAGAGACAATATAGAAAATGACTAGTATGATTTTACATTATGGTTTCTGAATTAAGCAGTAACTGTGAGAAGGTCCAGTTGAGATGATCAGGAGAGTATATTCAGCTTCTCCTGACCTGCATTTGTGATCCTAACAAAAACTGCAACCCTATACTAGTGATGGCGAATCTTAGCACTCCAGCTGTTCTTGAACTTCAATTCCCAGAAGCCCTGATCAGCAGGAGTGCTGACTTGGGCTTCTGTGAATTGAAGTCCAAGAACACCTAGAGTGCTAAGGTTCGCCATCACTGCTCTATTTGACAAAGGAAGAAAGTTGTTGTTAATACCAATGACATATTCTCTAACATTGGCATCAATAGCAATAGGGAGGAAGCATTTTCACTGGCTTTGTGCATGTGAGAACATGGAGTGACAAAAGATGATGCTTCTGTCATGCCAGTTAAAACATTTAATGCCTGAATGTGGTCAGGGTATTTTACACTTTAATCTTCCCCTGCCCCTCTTCTTCTTGTGCCATATCCGATTCTGAATATTGGCGATCATCATGGTGATCAGCCATGAAGACTGTCCTGCGAATATAATGCCATGGCCTTTCATCTGCTTTCTGCATCGCAGTGTGACACCCTTACCACTGATCCCCTGCCCCAATCTATAGAATTAAATGTACATTTGATTCACAAATGTATCCCTTATGCTAGGGATAGTAATTGTTTGCAGCCTTCAGTTTTTATTTTGTTCTTCTGCTATTTAACATTCACATATGCTACATACTCAGAGAGACTTTTTATAGTCACATGTTGAAAGTGTTGTTAAGTGTGTGCTTTTAAGCTCAGTTTTCTTTGCTTTGTAAGATATAGAAAGAGAAATGGGACAGTGGAGGAAGGAATAAATGAGTGCAATTTATCTACTTTACTACTGTACTGCAGAGATTAATTCAGTAATTGTTGTTAATTGCTCTCAAGATGTATAGCATTGTATGGGTGGGTTAAGCATTGTTAACGTTACAGTACTTCCTTTATTGTAGTCATACATTTCATTTATGGATCTTACTTTACAATGCAATATTTAATTCTCTTGCAGTAAAACCAAAACACCAGTGCACTTATCAAAGAGAAGTGCTGTACCAGTTTAAATTAGCAAACTAATGAACTGCACCATTCTCACCAGCACACACAGCTGCTCCCACTCTATTCCATGTCTTTAAAACCAAAAGACCCAAAATATCCATCTCTGCTATTTCAAGGTAGAGCTGGTCTTGGTGTTAGATATATTCATTCAGGCAGCAAAGAAAAAGAGTAACAAATTGATGTAATAGCAAATGGTGCTTATTTTTCTTGAGTTTCTGTTGCTGAGACATATAGCAGGAGAATTGTTGGGAAAGATCCTGGCGATCGCAGTAGGTATGGAAAAGCTGAACATAGGTACAGTAGTGGATTGTAGACAAAGTAAAAAGAAAGAAATTAAGTGTTAAAATAGATTCTAGATTGAGACTGAATTGTGTTTGGGTGCAGATCACTATGATAGATAGATAAATCTTTATTGTCATGTGTGAGTATCTTGCACCTATGTGTCTTGCAGCCAGTCACACAGAAAGGATTATTATTATTATTATTATTATTATTATTATTATTATTATTATTATTATTATTATTATTACGGTATTTATATACCGCTTTTCTTGCAAAAAGGCAACTCAAAGCATTTCACAATTACAAGATCACATATAAACAACAATCAATAGCAATGCTAAAATACAAAAAATGCAAAATACAAAATATATATCAATAGCGACACAAAAGTACATAATGCAAAACACAAAAAATATCCAAATACAGTTCAATTCATTACAAAGTTACCCAATGATAGCTCACATATCTCGCTCTGAACCACAAAAGTCCGGAAGTACAAAGAAGCATTGGCAAGAGTCCCATTGCAACAACGAAGAGCGGCCTTTGAGGGCGTCAGAACAGCCCCCAGGTGCCGCTCATCTTCCTCCCCGGCTGGTCGCCTGTCGAGCGGTGATGGATCAGCATATAGGACTGTGATGGTGAACCTTGGCACTACAGATGTTCTTGGACTTCAATTCCCAGAAGCCCAAGCCCACGTGAATCTACACAAAGGGGTTTACTGTGATTCATCTGGCCCGCACAACCCCCATTGCTCCCAGAAGCGGGCAGGTTTTACTTCGGCTTCCGAGAGCGACAAGGGTGGCGCAGGCCAGATGAATCACAGTAAACCCCTTCATATGGATTCATGGGGGCTTGGGCTTCTGGTAATTGAAGTCCAAGAACATCTGGAGTGCCAAGGTTCGCCATCACAGATATAGGACCATGGTACATAGAAAGAGCCTCCTTAAAGAATGAGGCATTTTTGCACCACAATCAGGCGTACTCTGGGCAATGGCAACCTTGTGCTGGCTAATTTTTCTCATACTAGGTCAGGTGAAAGGAACTACAGAATGAATTCACCATAAGGTTGCTTCTTTTTTGCAGTTTCGTGCCTGGTCATGGGAGAAGAAGGAGATAAAGTAGTAGTAGTATATAGCACCCACACACTGTCCCAGTAACAGATGCTTTCCATGTAACAAATACATCAAGTGGGAAGCAGCATTAAGAACATTGTGCCCAAAGAGATTTAACTGGGTCTGTGATATCTCTCATTCAATGTGTTTCCTTTCCATAACTGTATTTCCTGAATCTGGGACAGGATGGGTAACCATGCTCTTCCAAGAAGGTCTGATCTAAAATTTGTGTCAGACCTAGCTAGCATTGCCAGTGGTGATATATAATGACAATCGCAGCCCCAAAATATTTAGAGAACTGGTTGACAACAGTTAATCTACTCTGAGCTAAGATTAGATGCTACCAGGCCATGGTTATTTGGTGCAATCTGAAAGAAATGTAATAAAAGGCAATAAAGTAGGATGTTAATCTACCATGGCACTAGTGTCCAGTTACTACCACAATGTCCAGTTATTATCACCCACTTATTCTCAGCATATCATTTGGAGCAGTTTTTATGGGAATTGGGTGGTGCAAGGAGGAAGAGCATCCCCTCCCTTCTAGTTCTACTCGCAGAGGCAGCTAAAACATGAAGATTTTGTTTTAATCTCAATTCCCAGAATCTTCCCATCCGGGCTAGTCAGTAGCTGTGTTCATTAGCAGATGGATTTGGAGAGCTGCAGTGTTCCTAAACCAGGGATTCTCAACCTGTGGCCCATGGCACCACTTCATGTGGCCCACCACCACCTCCACCACACCAGGAAGTGCCATGTGGTACAGGAAGGGTGAAATGGCCATCCGGCCCACAGAGCTGTCTGAGGGAGCGTGACCTGGCCCCCCACTGAAAAAGGTTGAGAACTCCTGCCCTATACTTTTATACTACCCCTTTCCATCCATCTAACTGTCACTCATTTCTATCATTAGGATGTTCGGAGTGTGTTTTCTGCTTAGAAGAAGGCCACTCAATCCTTTCTTGCAAAGTCTGTAGGGGGTTCATGAAGCATGTCATCTAAAATTGTCATGGAAGATATCACTGTTTGCTGGTACTCATTAAGGCACGAAAGAAGTCCCTTTACAATGTGTGTTTCCCATCTTCCCATTTATTTCCTATATTTTTCTAGTTTCTAAAGGGTACAGATTCCTATCCCTAGCCTATATCCAAATTAGCATATTTTAAGCATAATATTCAGACAGCATAGCAACATGTTATATCTTCCAGAACCCCAGTGATTAGGCTGGCTGAAGTTTTATGGGAATTTTATACAAAACATAATAAGCTATGTGCATGATGCAGATGAAGTGAGAGGATACTCTTCAGTGTCAGGGTAGCCCAATTATAATTACTTCCTGATCTCCATTTGTCAGCACACATAGGTTAGGAATAGACATGCTTATGGGATTCTGCCAGCTGTCATTTGGATGCCTTAAAGGAATTCTGATGCAATTTCCAGCTTGGATTGCTGTCACTGCCTCTATAGTGGCAGAGCAATGCAGCTATCATTGAAAGGTGAATGGACAAACCATAGTGCATTAAATTTTTGAATGCTCTTTTTTCATAACTCTGTCCTTACTGCATCATTGTCAGAGTCCAGGGTGTGGACAGGTGCCAAGTAACACAAGCACCAGGATCCATGGCAACCAGGCAATAGGCCTAGTAGTAAGCATATCTCAATCCAGAGTCCAAGTCCAAAATCAAAACCTGGAGTAGACAGGCTTGGTCCAGACAACAAGGCATATTCCTAGCAAGCTAGAAGTCAGATGAACAAGAAAGCAGAGAAGACAGAGTACTTTCAGGAGCTGGAGCAAGGCAAGGATAGGGTTCAAGGAATGATGATCAAGGCAAGGAACAACGGTCCACAGGAATTAGGAATAGGGCAGGAGATCTTCAAAGACAGAAACCAGGGGCAAGACAAAAGATCTTTGTAAAAAGGAACCAGCAATAATTCAACAGCCAAGCAGCCACTGAAGGGGTTGGAGCACTATTTCTTATATAGCTTAGCTTCCCATAGCCTCCAGGCAGAACTAATGATGATCAAGAACTTTGCCTAGGATTCGCAGGTGGGTCCTAAGAGCTGCAGCAGGGTGAGGCCTAACCCTGCAAGCCCTAGAACTGCCTTCCAGGATGGAGGCATCAAAGCTGCTTCTGTGGAACTCATTTTACAAATACTGGTGCAGCCTTAGATCCTGACAATTGTTTGGCCTACTATGAAGTAGTGGCCTCACGGGTTCTTGTCCCAAACTGCATGGATGTCATTATTTTTGCCTCATGATGATCATGACGAAGCAAAGTGAGTTAATTTGCTAACTATGGAAGGTATAAACATCAGCTACCGTGAGAATCAGAGATGTTTTTGGCATTTACAGAATTCCTTCCAATGATGCACTATCTGAATCCTACGTTGGCCCACAGGGAATAAAAATTGAAGGGTTTTGTGAATAGAGGTGATTAGTCTGGGTGCAAGTTCTTTACAGAAAGGAGTTGCTGCCAAGCTGACAAATAAGTAAAATAATTATATATTAGCCTATGTAACATAACATAAGGGCCGCAATGGCTTAGTGGTTAAGATGCTGAGTTTAATGAGCGGATAGCTGGCATATCAGCAGTTTGCGACCTGAGTTATGCATGATAGAGTCTCAGCTCCTGCCAGCCTAGCAGTTTGAAAGCAAGAAATTTCAAGTAGATAAACAGGTACAGATTCAGTGGGAAGGTGTTTCATGCACTCCAGTGCCACATGACCATGGAAACGTCTGCAAATGCAGACAGCACTGGCTCTTTGGCTGTAAATGGAGATGACACTGCCCCCTAAAGTCAGACCTGACTGGCTTTTGAGCAAGGGAAACCTTTACCTATAATAACATAAGATTTGTTTTTAGAGTTTCTGCCAGGTGCAAATTAAAATAAAAGAGTTGTGGGAATGACATGTGGTCACCAGGCTATGTCATTGTCAAAGTCAAAAGCTTATTGATGGAGGGAAGGAGGTTTTGTGGACTACATTTGGCTTATGAGAAAGCAGGTTCAGGACCCTCTCCATTAGTTTTCTCTGAAATTTGGCCAAAGAAGACAGTAATGTTCTACAAGGCCAGTAAAAATAGCACAAAGTAATGTGTCATAGCCCTCAGATATGCATTTTGTGTTCCTCTAAAAATAACTTAAGTGACAATCCCCCCCCCCCCCCGCGCTTACTGGTCTTGTAGTCAAGGATGAAAATAACCTGGGAGAATTTTTTTAGCTATTAGACAGAAGTCAGCGAAAACTAAAATAGAAAGATATCTGTGATATTCAAACTTTAAATTCCCAGACTTAATAATAACTAGTATGCCTTGTAGCAGTATCCAGACTTTTGGAGCGATTGAAACATACTGTATTCTGCATCTTTGGAGGATTTGAGCAACAGGTGGTGGAATTTGAATACAAGATGGATAAATTGTCATAAAGAAGAGATGCAAAGTTTTATTGTTACCTCATATTACAGACCTTGATTTACCTTGCCTTTGCTTGGCATCCTCTCCTTTGAAAATGTGTGTAGCATGATGTCTCAACCTGAAATGGAAAATTATGGCCTGAGCACGTGAACTAAATTTCTTTCCACTCTGTCAATCTCTAGGGGTCCTCAACCTTTTAAAGCAAGGGGCCGGGTCATGCTCCCTCAGACTGCTGAGGTGCCAGATTGGTGGTCTGGCCCACTGTCACCTTTGATGGTGGCAGTGACCACGCCAAGCCACCACACCCCAAAAGCCCCCCTACCCTGGTTATCAGCCTGGAGGAGCTTTAATTTAATTTTTAATTTAATTTAATTTAATAGTCATATTTATATATGCCGCCCACTCAGGCAGAACCCGACTCAGGGCGGCATTACAACAAGTTATAAAAACACATAAAAACACTTTAAAAGCCCCATATCCCACCCACTTTAAAAGACCCATATCCCACCCACCCATCCCACCCACTATAAAAAGAAGAAGAGAGAGTTCTTAATTCTTTACATAAGCCAGCAGGCGGGGACCGTGTTCCCATTCGGGGCCCCCCACACCTGCCCTGCCAGCCAGGTCTTCAATCCTTTCCTGAAGGGCAGCAATTCTCTTTGAAGTCTTAGATCTGTTGGCAGGAGGTTCCAGAGAGTTGGTGCGGACACGGAGAAGGCCCTCCTTCGGGTGCTGGACAGATGTGCACCCCTAACTGATGGCACCATTAGAGAGCCCCTCCGGTCCGCTCTGGTTGGACGGGCAGACACTCTTGGGACGATGCGGTCTCTAAGGTATCCTGGCCCACTTTAAAGGTCAAAACCAGCTGCATCATGTGGGTGAAAGAAATGCCCCCATGGCCACTTGAAACTTGGCTTCTGCCGCCGCTGCCACCACCTCAATCTTTGTCTCCTCCACTTGGTTTGGCATGTCCCTAAAGGCACTCTGTAGCAGGGCAGATGTTGTAAGCCTTACAACAACTGCCCTGCTACGGAATGCCATTAGGGACATGCCAAGCCAAGCAGAGGAGACAAGGATTGAGGCAGCGGTGGTGGCAGAAGCAGAGGCTGGAGCGAGGGTGTGGGCTGGATGACTTGGTGCTGTTGGCCAGATCTGGCCCATGGGCCGTAGGCTGAGGATCCCTGCTCTAACAAGTGGGTTGAAATAATATTAATGCAGCCATATCATTGAAGGCTGTTGATGGCATCATCTGTGGTGATTTTTTTAGAAATAAAACATTGCCCTCTGCAAAGGATCCAAGCCTCTCACATAGGAAAGTAATTGAGTCCATGAGACAGAAGAGAGTCAATTAAATTTTGCGCAATTTCATGTCATCCGCAAATTACACCCGCTCCTGGACTGGGACTCCTTACTTTCAGTCACCCATGCACTGGTCACCTCCAGACTGGATTATTGTAATGCACTCTACATGGGGCTGCCATTGATGACCATCCGGAAACTACAGCTGGTTCAGAATGTGGCTGCCCGGGTGGTGATGGGGTGCAGAGGTTAAGAACATAAGAACAGCCTTGCTGGAATAGGCCACAGCCCATCCAGTCCAGCATTCTGTCTCACACAGTGGCTCACCATTTCCTTCAGGGTATTCCCAAGCAGATGGCTTCACCTGCTTAGGATTCCCTGGAAATGGCATTGAGAGATATCCTGCCTATCTCTCCAACCCGGAGGTTGTCCTTAGGTATCCATAATTATAGCCATTGATACCCTTGTCCTCCATGAACTTGTCTAATCCTTTCTTAAAGCTGTCAAGACTGACAGCAGTCACCACTTCTTCTGGCAGGGAGTTCCATAGACCAGTGATCTTCTGGGTGAAAAAGTACTTTCTCTTATTTGTTTTAGAACTAGTACCAAAAAGTTTCATGGAGTGTCCCCTAGTTCTAGTGTTATGCAATAGGGAAAACAGTTTTTCCTTATCTACTTTGTCCACACCGTGCATGATTTTATAAACTTCAATCAGGTCACCTCTTAGACGTCGTCGTTCAAGAGTGAAGAGCCCAACCGTTGCAGCCTCGGATGGTAAGGAAGGTGTTCCAGGTTGTGCCTTGGCTCGCCGCTGCTACAGGAGCTGCATTGGTTGCCAGTGTGCCTTTAGGTGCAATTCAAGGTGCTGGTTTTCACCTTTAAAGCCCTTCATGGTTGTGGGACAGGATACTTAGGAGACCACATCACCCCAAGGTTTTCGACCAGCCCTACAAGAGCAGATCGGAGCGGCTCCCTAGTGGGATTGGGGCGGTTTTATGGACGTTTTTAGATAGTTTTATAGTATTTGGTTTTAATTAGTATTGGGTATGGGTTTTAACTAATGTTGTGAGCTGCCTTGAGTTGCTTAGGCTCATCTCTGTTTCAAAGCCAAAGAGCCAGCGTTGTCAGCTTCTGCCGATGTTTCCTTGGTCATGTGGCAGGCATGACTAGACACCGGAGCGCACAGAACGCTGTTACCTTCCCACTGAAGTGGTCCCTATTTATCGACTTGCAATTTCTTGCTTTCAAACTGCTAGGTTGGCAGCAGCTGAGACAAAGACGTTCTGCAGTACTCGGGAATCGAACTGCTGCAAATGTGCTTAAATAGAATCTGCTGTATGCAACAGATAAATTAATTTACGAAAGGAAATAATGACTTTTCCCCTCTTATGTTGATCAGCAAGGAGTTTTTGTACATTGTTGTACAATCACAAAAAAATAAAGCCTAGGAGTTTTGGAGGTACACAATAATATGTGTTTGCTAGAGTCTTGTCTTGCTCTGAGCATCTGCTCATGCAAAGTGTTGTGAAGCTTTCAGTTGTGACAATATCATGTACAGTATTCCATTTCCTCCCATTGTAGTTCCCTGAAGACCGAGAATCAGAGTTACACAGTACATTCCACATAGATTGCTTCAGTTATTAATATCTTAGCAGCTGTATTCAGCATCAGTTGTAGTGTCTGGATAGTCTTGAAAGACAAACCCTTGTAGATACAGCAGTCTAATTTGGTTGTTATTAGGGGACCACATATTATTCTCTCTAGATTATGTTCCTTGATGAAAGAGCAGAATTGCTATATATTCCAGTTGTATTAAATGATAACATCCAGAATTCTGAGAATGTAACCCAGCACATCTGGAAGGCACCAGGTTGGGGACCTTCTTTTGTAGGTTTTTTGATGGTAAATGGCAGCTTTTCTCTTCTGAAGGTATTGGCCAGTGATAGCAAACCTTGGCGCTCCATCTGTTCTTGAACTTCAATTCCCAGAAGCCCTGATCAGCAAGAGTGCTGACTTGGGCTTCTGGTAAATGAAGTCCAAGAACAGCTAGAGTGCCAAGGTTCGTCATCACTGGTATAGGTTCTATTTTTCTGTCTCATGATAAAGCTAGTGCTTGTGCCATATCTCTGACATTCATCTGACCTTGTATTAGTGGCTGATTGTGTTTCACTGTGCATTAATTAAAAAAACTCTTTTATTATTGACACAGAATGCAATGAATGCATTATTTTAACAAAAAGCATCTTTGACCAGTTACTTTGATGGCCTTTGTGAAGCATAGTTTGTACTGCCCTATTTTTACTACATTAGCTGAAATCCAGTTGTGAGCTGCAACTAGGGCAAGCCCATTGAATCAGTGGGGATTTGGTGAGTCAACTACTCCATGAGTTCCACTGATTCAGTGGCCTGTCCTACTTTTGACTTGATACTGAATTTCATCCTTAATGATATAAAAATTCTGTTCCTTCCATAGTTTTGTAGAGGTCTTCTGAGAAGAGTAAGTTCACTTGTTCTGTGATGGAACTGTACATTTTAGTTACAGAGAGGTAGCTTCACTAAATGTTGTGGGAGAAAGAACTAACTACCTCATGCTTTGTTGTGTGTTTGAGATTGCCATCACCTAAACAGGAGGATTCCCCATGCCCTGTGGGCATGGAACAGCCCTTGCAGAGGCCACCTTGGTTGAGAAAACTCCTGGCCCGTGGGCTCTGCGGGCACAGAAATTAAGGGGGGGGTGGATTAATGATAGGGTTTGATTCACCCACTTCTGACCTGACCTACAGCCCTGCCAAGTAAGCAGATCACTAACGCCTGTTAGATATTAGGCAATCACTCATCTCCGAGCTTAGCACAATCCCGGGTGCAAATAGTGGCCATATTTACCCCGGTATAAGCCCTAGACAATGGTGTTTCCCCTGTCAATGTTTGCCCACGCTAATTAACTTCCCCAAGAAAGATTCCTCATTAACCTGAGTAAATAGGTGATGTGATTTTCTGTCAGATGACAGTTTTTCCCTGTCTTGCCTTCTGATCTATATATGATGATGCTTTTCCTTCAATAAACGACTGATCTGATCTCGCTCCATACTGCCTCGTATCGTTACTTGATCAGTCTCTTCCGTGACCCAACGGCCGTCCTAGCGGCCCCGATTCCTACATCAGTGCCTCACTATGTAGCATTAATTGTGCTTTTGGAGACTCAGAGTGTGAGTCTTCAAAAGATTGGGGACAGGCTAGTTTCCTCTTTTCTCTGCCAATCACACAACATACACAAATTTTTAGGAATAGTAGCCTTGTTAGTCTGTGTTTCAAGCATATCAGAGAATAAACAATAAACAAAAAAAGTGGTAGCACCTTGAAGATGAACACGAACTGTTAAATTTTAATGTGAGTTCTGTGGATCAAGTTCACTTTGTCAGACATGGGAGTGGGACTTCATGGCAACAGGTGCACATCCTATAACAAACCACCATTCCCCACAATATCTACCTGCATCTTTTTGATCTTCTGTTTTCTTGTTTTAACTTCCTCATAGCCTTTCGATTCTCATTATCCTTTATCATTAAACAGGCAATAGTTTGTATTAGATACCACAACTTTTCTGTAACCCCACTGAAGTTTTCTAATGACAAAATGAAAGCTCAGTTATAGCAGAATTGGTACATCGTTTCTAAGAATCGTTATCCTAGTCAATTGTTCCCTAAGCCAATATATCTCTTTTGCATTTACCAACTTAGAGTACTCATTGATTTATTCTGTTGACTCCTCAACAAACTTTAGAACTGTTTTTGAACTGCAATTTCAGAATCTCTCAGCCTGTGTGGCCACTAGGACTTATACCAGGAGGATTCTAGGAGTTGTAAATGAAAAAATAGGTTTAATAAGTTCTATTATTAAATATACTTCAAAGAATGAAAGGCGCACTGTTACTTGCATGTTTCTTCACCCTTCCCTTTATCTCATCCAAATCAATTTCCTAGGTTCTATTTTTCTCCCTGTTATTAAATATGCTTTCACCTTGCACTTGTGTGGATACAAGCCGTGGTACTTTCATTGTTGTTATGTGCCATCAAATTGTCTTCAATATATGGCAACCCTATGAATTAGAGATCTGTAAAATGTCCTCTCATTATGAATACATTTATACAATAGACTTGTAAACTATGATTTCAAGGTAATTTGTTTTGCACTGATCATGGTTAGAATAGATAAGACTCAGTTTCTCTTTTCTTCTACTTTATTTTAAATGTATTTTAAATTATAACCTCTTTCCTTTGAATTTATAAAGAAGCATGTGGAGGGGTGTTAAGATTTATAAAAAGAAGCAGTGTTTCCAAACATCTGCATTCAATAGGAATTGAAGTGGAACATACAATACTTGACTGCCATGTAGCTGCTCCTAATTCTGGGGAAGCAAAAGGAGTCAGCCCTAATTCAGTATCACAAATTGGTTAGCTATACAGGGATTTAGAACTGTGCTTGTAAGATCTAAGTCCATTAAGAAGGATGAGGTGTTTGTATGCACACTCTGAAAAATATATGGTTGGTAGGAAGTCATTGTGACATTTTTACACAACTTTTAATAGATCATCTATTTCAGGCTTGATGCCTAGCTCAATTATGTTTGTAATATTTTGAATTAAATAATTAGTAAACGGTATGTTGTCAAATTGATCTCGACGAACAGAGACTTGTCTCAGGGTTTGCTAAATTATTGAGAAGTGGTTTAGCAATCCTCTCTTCCAGGGGTGTTCTGGTACTGTGTAGCTTGCCCAAAGCCAAAGAGACTGCCTCTCCCCCCAGGAAGCATAGTAGGGAATCAAATTCCTGATTCCACGTTTTTCAGCCATGCGCTCCAAATCAGGGTTTAACTACATAGTGAAGGAAATGTGAAATCACTTGCATTCATTGGCTGTGAAGTTACAGTGGGGAATTCAGATTTTCCCAAGTCTCTCTACAGAAACCAACAGGAAGCCTATGAAAATGTACCAGTTCTGGGAATACATGTTCATAGGAGCCCTAGTGGTTTTGTTGTTCAGTCGCACAGTTGATTCCGACCCTTTGCGACCCCATAGGCCATTTTCCTCCAGGCACCTCTGTCTTCCACCATTCTCCTCAGCCCGCCAAGCTCTGTGCCCATTGTGTCCACAATACCATCTATCCATCTCATCTTTGGACACCCCCTTCTTCTCTTGCCCTCCACCTTTCCCAGCATCAAGGCCTTCTCAAGTGAGTCCTCCCTTCTCACTTAATGTCCAAAGTATTTTAGCTTCATCTTCACTATTTGTCCCTCCAATGAACAGTCAGGGTTGCTTCCTAATGGTCCAGCTCTCACGCCCATACATTACCACTGGGAATACCATTGCTTTGACTATGCGATTTTTTGTTTTCAAGGTGATGTCTCTGCTTTTCACTATATTCCCCAGGTTTCTCATAGCTTGTCGTCTTTTTATTTCATGGCTACATATTGTGATTCCTCCATCCCTGCATTTCGCATTATGTGCTCTGTGTATAGATTGAATAAGCAGGGTGATAAAATGCAGCCTTGTCTTACTCCTTTTCCTATTCCAAACCACTCTGTCATTCTGTGTTCTGTCCTAACTGTTGCTTCTTGACTCAAATACAGATTTCTCATGAGGCATATGAGGTGTTCTGGTATTCCCATCTCTTTAATTACTTGCCACATTTTGTTGTGGTCCACACAGTCAAAAGCCTTGGTGTAGTCAATAAAACAAAAGTAGACTTGTTTCTGGTATTCTTTTGTTTTCTCCATGATCCAACGTATGTTGGCAATGTGGTCTCTAGTCCCCCTGCCTCTTCTGAAATTGGCCTGCACCTCTGGTAGTTCTCTCTCCACATGTTGCTGAAGTTTGTCCTGTATTATCTTGAGCATCACCTTGCTGGCATGTGGGATGAGCGCAATTGTCCGGTAATTTGAGTTAAATTGCTGTACTGCAACCAAAAGGTTGTGAGTTCGATTCTGATCAGGACACAAGGTTGATTCAACTTTCCATCCTTCTGAGGTCAGTAAGATAAGCACCCAGCATGTGGGAGCAAAATTCTAATTTACTTGTGAATCACTCAGAGAGTGCACTCGATCCTATGGGGTGATATATGTGCGTGATTCCTTCGTATCTGCTAATATCTGTAATCATCCAGTAGAAATTTCTCTACTTTTCTCAATCTCAGCTCTAGATGGGGAGCATGCAAGGCATTTCTTGTCCAGGTAATGGATTTTTATGCAAACTTCTTTAAAAGTTCACAAACGTTTGTGGGAAATGGATGAAATATGTAAGTTTTTTTTAAAAAAATAAGAAAACAAGTGAGAGATTTGCAGAACTTGAGAAAGTTGCATTTTTGGTTTACAACTCATAGAACATCCAGACAGCATATCAATTAGCAGGGTTGGTTGGAGGATTCTGTGAGCTGTAGTCCATAAAAGAAACTTCTCCAAGCTATACAAATCTGTTAATTCCAATTTCTAATTTTTCCGGTCTTAAATCCATCTCACAGGGAAATCGGGTTGGCAGGGGACTAATTCTGAGTTGTGACAACAACTGGCTGCGTATAAGCCTCAAGGACGTCAGGATCTTAAGCCAAGTGAAGCACGTTATGTCATTGGAATTGTGCAGAGCCTTTGGAGAAAACTGAGCAACTGTGCCCAGAATGTGTGCTGCTGTCCAGATGGATAATGTTGCTTGTGCTATTCATGTAAATTACCTGGAGGACTTTCTTGTTTTGAGCTAGAGTTCCCCAGTTAGCCAGCATAGCTAGTGCTCCCCCCTCCAAAAAGGAACTGTTCCAAACAATGACTGCACAGAGTAGAAGGTGTGAGGTGATCAAAGAAAACCAGGCATATGAGGAAACATGCATTGTGTGAAGAAACTGAGAAACTGGAGAACATGGAACATAGACTTGATCCATGATTGCGAACCTTGGCACTCCAGATGTTCTTGGACTTCAATTCCCAGAAGCCCAAGCCCCCGTGATTCCACACGAATGGGTTTGCTGCGATTCATCCGGCCCACACCGCACCGCCCTTGTCGCTCCTGGAAACAGAAGTAAAACTTGCACGTACACGCCCATTTTTGTCAAGTATACTTCTGTCCCAGATTTGTGGGAGAGAATTATGGCAACTCTAGGCTGAGTGGCTATGGACGGAGTTGCTAAGAACTGGGTAATACCACATACTGCATAGCAACACTGAGCAATAGGAAAGAGAATCAATTTGCACAATCTTCCCAGTGATACATGAGAAGCAATTCTGCACTTTTAGTTTATAGAGATGTTGACCAGGAGTCTTTGATGTAGAATGACAGGCAAAAATGTGACTGTAATAGTGAGGAAACTAGAAAGACATATTTTGCATATTCAGACTTATGGAAGCCTGCAGCATTTACCTACTTGTCAGATTAAACAGTGTGAGTGAAGCAGAAACAAATATACGACTCATTAATACTGTGCTGAAATAAGACTGTATTGAGACAACCTTGAACTGAGAACAGACATATGCATTGATTATCACTTCTCCGGGGATTCCATTTTCTAAAGAGAAGTAATGCTCTTCCAGGGTCTTGATTGATGCAGGTTCACATTCTGACCTTTTGTGAACAAAAGTATTTATTCCACACACCCTTGCACTTGTGTCAGCCCAAGACATTTTGTTAGCTGAGACAAAGCCACAAATTGTACTTCTCAACAAACAAAAGTGCATAGCAGAAATTCTCAGGAGCACCTCTTCCCATTTCTGGTAGTTAAAAAGTAATAATAACAAAGCATTAGTTAAGAATTTGTGGTCCTTTCATGACAACTAATATCTGACCCAGGTAGCTACTTCCTTTTGCTTGATGGTTGTGCTAGCTATGTATAGAGGAGGAATCAACATGTGCCTCTTCAATAACTGATTTAAGTAACAATTTTATCACCTTCTCTCAGTCTAGGCACTTATGTAAATAGGGGGGCACAAAAGTACTCAAGGTTGACTAGCTCCATGTTATTTATTGTTGTTAATACCTTTTCTGCATTCTGGGGAAGAGACTTGAGAGAGATTATTATATGTTCTCTCTTTCACACTGGGATATGGGGATAGTAAAAAGTAATGAAAGTTTCTCTTCTTGCCCCAAAGAGGTTCATGTTAGCTTATTTTATGCAAGTGAGACCCTTGGGAAATGGATCCAGGTGTTGCTTATTACCCTGTTCAATGGAGCATTTGGATTTGCACTTGTTAGGGGCATGTAATAACTTCTTAGTGTAGACCTGTTTAAGTAATGCTTTACCAAATCAAACTTAGCCAGTCCAGAAGTTGAAAAGGTTGCCTTTTTGCCCAACAGTTCTCAGAATGCCAATGTCATATCTCTCAGCCCTTTGGCTATGGTATTTTGGGAGCTACAGTCCAAATATTAATTTTTGCAAGCTCTAATGGTTTGTAAGAAAGTGATAGAACAAACGTCATCAGCTCTGTTTGACATCTGTGTTCTCAACTCTTATGACTCCAAACTTCATGTGGCAGATGACTGAGAAACTGAAATGATTCTCAGTCTGACTTGCTTTCAGTATTCGACCAGAATATAATGTCTTTGGGAACTCACCATCAATCAGTAAGTGTCACATAACTGTTTCAAACTATATATTTACGTGCACCATTGACTGCACATATACAATTTTAAAATGTATACCCATTTCAGATGCATTTAGCTAGCATTTTTGTGGTTATATATATATATATGTATATATAGATGTAGTATATATATTTGGAATATTGCATGCCACATAATCACACTTTGTTATTCTTTCCAGAGTCATTTTTAGTCATAAATTGGCCTGTAGAAGCCTATGCCAGAACAAATGTGTTAATATTTAAGGTGTTAGAACAGTCTTTGTTTTAGAGCATGAAGTTCCTTGAATGGGGTGTATGGATTGCATACAGCCTGTGGGCCATATGTTGCTCATAACTGCTTTGAACCCGTTTTAGTACTCTATTGAGCACCCCTCAAATTCTTTAGATTAATGCAATAGCTATGTGAAGCAGGCTTTATTCGTCTCCCACACTTTCTGTGAAAGTATCCCATAATACTGGAAAGCATGGGGATATCATGTTAGATTCACAAAAGGTTCCTTCATCTGTGTTGTGCCTTCCATTCTGCCTACCTCCCATGCAGGAAGTGAAAAAGATATGTGGAGAAGGGCACATGTCCTTATGTTTATTGAACTTGTATATCTGCAGAGCTGTAATTCCTGAAGTGGGCTGTAATATCTGGCATATCTCCCAAATTTTATCTTTTGATAACTCTGGTGACTTCCATACTGGTATAAGACTTTTATTAAACGAGGCAGAAAGGCAGAAATAAATACTGTATTTGCTGGCATATAAGACCCACTCCCCCCTTAAAATACACTGGAAGAAATGGAGTGTGGCTTATACTGTATATAGTAGGCTATTTTGGTAACAATGTGGTGCGTTTTATACACTGGCAAATATGGTATATACTGTTTCAAAATCACAGGCTGTTATTTGATCAATAATAAGGTTGAGAGAATGATGTGTATTTATGTATATGGAGTAGTCCTTTGCTAAATTTGTTTCTGAATAGAGCCTAATGGACAGAGAGACTACCAATTCCCAAACCTCTTGCATCTTCCATGGAATTTAGTCTTCCCACCCATGTTTTTCTTCCTCAGAAGAGAACTTTGAAAGAAAGTTTGCAAAAAAATAAAGGAAAAAGGGGGTGGCATGATTATATGGCATGTGGATCTTTTTAATATGAGCATACAGATAAATACAATCTATGCACATATATCAAAAGTGTGAGCCAGGGAACTAATAATACAGGAGATTAGATAGAAGCAATGAGTACACATGTCACACAGAATGTCAATTCCCTGTGACATCCACCTTAAAAAAATAATTTGTTGCTGCAGTGGGAACAACTTTTGCTTGAGGTTGCTGAACAGCCTTCAAGACTGTGCTGGATATGGATGATGGCAATTTAATTAATCTGAAGCACACCATATTTGAGAAGGATATCCTAGAGAGTTCTAATAACAGTAGATAATATTTATCTAAATGAACTTGATGCTTTGATTCCATACCTAAGACATTTCCATGAGTTCAGACTCCCTTAGATTAGGATTGGGGATATTTGGTTCTTCAGATTTTTTACCATACTGATACTGCAATCTTTAACTATTGGCCACACTCATGGGAATTGTAGGCCAAAATATCTGGAAACCCAGCATGGTCTTACAAACTTTTTTTTAAAAAATAAAAAATGAAAGATGCAATTGTTCTTGATTATAAAGTTGATTTGAACATTTTCCTCCTGCCTTTTCTTTCTCTCTCCAGGTGTACCTTGCCTGCCAGAAAGTCTGAATCTTCACAAAGATCCACAAAGGTCAAATAAGCCAGGGGAAGTCCAGATGTTCAGTCAGTCTGAGTTAAGAACCATAGAGCAATCTCTGCTTGCAACACGTGTGGGGAGCATTGCAGAACTCAGTAAGTATTCAAAATAATTCATAACCTTTCCCTCTTTTATGAGCAAATATACTCCGGCATACATAAAATGACACATCAGGGGTTATACATTGAACCTGCTGAGGCAGGAAGACATCAAACAACTTTATACTCTGCTAAGAAAGTGGTTTATAAGACAAGTCTGTGTAATGATTAACCACTTTGCAATATAAGAAGGC
The DNA here is from genome assembly GCA_035047305.1 of Bradypodion pumilum. Taxonomy (NCBI): domain Eukaryota; kingdom Metazoa; phylum Chordata; class Lepidosauria; order Squamata; family Chamaeleonidae; genus Bradypodion; species Bradypodion pumilum. The sequence continues at coordinate 33,650,128 of JAWDJD010000005.1, forward strand.
CAAACCCTGGAAAGAAGTCAAATTATTTAAATTTACTCTTGGGTTTACTACTGTATTAACAAACACACACATACATATTAAAATGTGACTACTCTGTGTGTGTGTGAGATTAGGAGAAACTAAACAGGATGGTGGAAAAGTTGCAAGCCCCCAACTCCAAATTTCCCTCTACCAAAGCTGCTTATCACTTTAAAAACACTATTACAGCACAGTCACATTAGTCTGTATGTAACATGTAGTCATTCCATTAATCTCCCCTTTGTATTTTTTTGTACATGAATTTGAATTGAAAAGCTGTCAGGCTTTATCACAATGTCTTTCCCCCATTTGTGCTTTAGCTGTTACCCCTGCTGCTTCATTGCCTGCCATTCTTCATTAAATGAGGAAGCTAGGGGAGAGGACATCTAGGGGGTATCATGACAACTGTCAGTGAGTCCTCTATCCTACAAACAGAATCAACAAAATATTGTTGCAGGAAAGTTGAAAAATTCTCAACCCATTAGTAGGTCCAACTAACCTCCCTGCTATAAAAGTTACAGGTAACCGCAAATCTGAATTTAACCAGGATGTATTCAGACCATGTGAGAGAATTTACAAAGCTTTCCCCTTCTATGGTTTACTGGACTCTCTATCCATGACAAATAATAATAATAATAATGTTCCAATGTGTTATCTGAAATGTTTCCTGGACACTGCATGAGAATAATATATTATGCAGGAGAGGCAGGTTGTGATGAAGACCTATTCAGAGGCTTCTTCTTTCATATCCTGATCAAACCCTAGACTGCTAAAACAATGCCACTTTCTTGGCTTTGTTGTTGGCTGAACTTTAAGTTGTCATCGGTGCATATTTCTGGCAATAATTGGCAGACCAGTAAATGAGCCAGATTCTGTATCTCTCCACATTTACACAACATGTTGTTGTCTGCCAGCAGCCCACACTTGAGCATGTTGACTTGCATTTAGGGACCTCAACCCACAGCCTATTCAGGGACCTCCAAGTGATGTAGTGGAAGTTGAGTTCCATGGCTAAATCCTCATTTAATGTTCCTTGTCCAGTGAGCTTCCTCCATCTTCTAATTTGGTTTTGTTCTTGTGTAACCTCAAGATTTTTTGTTCTTGCCATAAAGCTCTTCCTGCATCTGAGACAGCGAACTTGAGGTTCATATCTGTTCAGATGGTGTCGAGGTTCATTCTCTTGCTTAGTTCTCTATTTGGAGGCTGATATTTTATTTTGAATAGTTTGTAAAAATAAAAAACCCAGAAAATCAGGACTAAACATTCTCATATGAAAACATTCATTTTAGGTTTCTTAGGTACTGAGTGTACATAAGGAGGTAGAAAAGATATAAAAGGTTTTGGGACAGGGTGGTGAAAGGGGTGAAGCCAATGTTTGGGAAAATTATTCCTTGGGAATGACAACTCCTTGAATCTCCAGGTTTTTCCAAATGCTTTAACACTTCCAGCAATATCACTTGATTCCTGCCATTTCCCAAGGCTCTTTGGAAGCAATATTACCATATGTGTTGGTTCAGCAGTGTTTTGGAGGCTTTGGAGAAAAGAAGGTGGATAACACTCATCTGGAGGCGGTGGCAAGCTTCTCCATTTACTTCGTTTTCTCAAATCCAGAAAATAAATTCAGCCAGAATGTCCTCCTTTCCCTGTTCACTGAGGAGCGCAGCATTTTTGTTCAGATGCATAAACACACACACAGAGAAGGGGAAAATAATTTTAATTTGTGTTATTCGCCTCTTATAAATAAAAGCAAGACCAGATATTTGACTAGCTTTTCATTCAGTGAAATACTTCTAATTTTCTTTGAAGAACTCCTAAAGATGTCCTTCACCACAGAGCCATCTATTCACTGATGTGCTGATTCTACACTTCTTAAAATAGGCAAATGAATTGGCATGTTCTGTCAGAAGCTGTTGCTGCCTCTTGACATGCTGATAATAGCCATGCTATTCTGTCCAAAATATTCAGAATGCATTTACAAGCTTCGCTTTCTTGGAGAGGTTTTATTCCTTCAGGCATGTTAATCCAACTGAATCAGAGGCCTGGGTAAGAAAGCAGCATTTGGGGATTAATTGAGCTCGTCTGCTTCTATCTTGAATTATCCTTCACTAGGGTTGCTCCATTTTGAACTGCCTTTCCTTCTATGTGTTTCATAGGGGTAAAGGTAAAGGTTCCCTTGCTCGAAAGCCAGTCGTATCCGACTCTAGGGTTCAGTGCTCATCTCTGTTTCAAAGCCGGAGAGCCAGCGCTGCCTGTTTCATAGTAGCCTGGGAAAAAAGTTTTTTTTACGAGTAGTGCTTTTGATAGCAGAACTGTAAATCCTAACAAAGGTTTTATCTATTCATTTTCTGCACCCTTGGCTGCTTATTAAAGGATATAGGTGTAAAACTAGTCTTATCCTCAAAGTTCTCCATGACCTTGCAGCTCCTTGTGTTTCTGTATCTCTATCCCAATACTTCCCCACTAGAGCATTGGACTGCAGTAGCTCAAGTGGCTAAGACACTGACTGGAAGGCGGGAGGTCAGCAGTTCGGTTCCCGAGTACTGCAGGACGGAATGAGCTCCCATCTTTGTCCCAGCTCCTGCCAACCTATCAGTTTGAAAGCAAGAAATTGCAAGTACTGTAGATAAGTAGGGACCTCTTCAGTGGGAAGGTAAACAGCGCTCCGTGCCCTCCAGTGTCTAGTCATGCCTGCCACATGACCACAGAAAGGTCTGCAGAAGCAGACAGCGCTGGCTCTTCGGCTTTGAAACAGAGATGAGCACTGAACCCTAGAGTCAGATATGACTGGCTTTCAAGCAAGAGAAACCTTTACCTTAACTAGAGCTTTGGAAAATACTCTGGACTATGGGTCTCCAAATTCCCTAGGAAGCATGGGTACCTGCTGGCCATACCAACCCTTCTAAAAGTTGTACTCCAAAATAACTCTTCCAAGGACTGATCTTTGCCAATGCTACTTCTTCAGCGTCACTATCCTCATTTACACAAGGATCTACTGCTCCTTCATACTTTTTCCTTACCTCCTGTCCCATATCCTTTTAAAATTTCCTAGAATATCTGCATGATATTTTTGCATATTTTCACGTTTTTGATAGCATAGCACCTGATTTCCATGCCATATTGAAGTTCTGCCTGTCAAGATCTAAGCACGTATTTATTTATATAGAGGTGGGATGCAGTTTCCAAATGATAGGAGTTGCATCTGTCCCTGGTATCCTTGGAAAACTGCTGTGACCCAATGCCTTTGTAGTTCCCACCACTGATATGGGTTGGGGTGGAAGCTCCTGAAAAATAAATCTCATCTGGTATTCCGAGCAGTTAAGACTGTCATTTTAATTTTCCACAATACTGTACCTGCAATGTTGCAGTAAACTAAAATGGAAGTCTCCAGCTTCCCAATACTGTTTGGAGAGCTGCTACTTCAGTTAATGCCATCTACCACCTCTAGGCAAGCCCATCTGGACCTATTAGCAGATGAGGCAGTCCACAGGAGAATGCTTTGATCTCTAACTCATCTGGATTGGAACCAGACTTGATTGCTAGTATGGGAAGCTGGCAGGACCTCTTTTGGGGAAGGCTCCAACACTGAGTATCTTTTTTTTTCCTTTTGTATTCTTGCTAAGCTGTGAGAACTATTAGTTTTCCTAAATCTGGTTCCCATTTAAGGCAGTGTAGCAACATTTCTTTGGTGAAGCATTGGATTATTCACACAGTGAGGTTTGCATTTATGCACAAGCTATATAAGCTACAGTTTAATGTCGCTGGTTATATTCTTGTTGTTCAGCCGCACAGGCGGGTTTTATCTTTTGCAATCCCATGAACCACAACACTACAGGCTCCTCTGTCATCTGCTATTCTCCAGAGTCTGCCCAGATCTATGCCCATTGCATCAACAATTGCATCATATTCTACTATCCCCTTCTCCTTTTGCCTTTGATCTTTCCTAGCATCAGGGTCTTCTCCAGTGAGTCTTCCCTTTCATTTAGTGGCCAAAGTACTTGGAAAGACAGTATTTGTCCTTCCAAGGAGCAGTCAGGGTTGACTGATTATGAGGGACTTCTAAATACATCCCCCCACCCACACACACATATATACTCTTCCTTATGGAACAGTATATATTTTGTCACTGCTGTGGCTCTTCTTAAATGTGACATCATTAAGATATCACTTGATTGAGGAGGTGGTTTCTGGCCAGCTGCTGACATACAGAATAGCTTGTCTTTTCTGGCATGCCTGGTTTGTTTCTATCTAATAGCAGAGAAAGATGTTTCTTTACCACATACATGGATTACATCAAATCATCTAAGCAAAATATGACACCTGAGGTCTTTCTTTTTTCTTTCTGTTAAAAGTACAGGTATGTCTAAATCCTTGTTCAATAGCTAAAATAAGAGAAAAGAAAAGGGGAATTATGAACCTTTGCATTTCAGGATATTCAGCCTTAATTCTTGGCTATGAGCTAGCTGCTCTTGATGTAAGGATATCAGATGTAGAAAAATTCACATGATAGAACAGAATGTTAAGATGGTATGGAGAAATGTATTTTCATGGGGGAAGAACCAAAAATTGAACTGTCTTCAGAAATATCACATACAGAGCCCAGAGCCCACTGCAGAAAGTATCGTGCCAAACTACAGATATGGGTATCACATTCCTATATGTTTTTCTCTCATAAACACCCCCCCGTGCATGGAAAGCAAATACATTCAGAGAAATGTTCTAATTTGGTTTTATTCCAGATTTAAAAACTTTTTCAAAATACATATACAGTGTTTATATAATGTATGAATGATACAATTCTCTCCTCTTTTATCTTGGTATGATCCAAGGGGGAGCTGCGCTTTTGCTTTATATAATCCAGGAAGAACATAAGCCGCTTGAGAAATAGTTTCTACACAAAAGCGGTTCTGGCTTTGAATGCAGTGCAATGCAGTCTATGAGGGAGCTTCTGTAAATAGTTTTTAGAGTTTTTGAGTTTTTAGAGTTTTAGAATTTTTAGAGCCTTGGAGTTTTAGAACCTTTTAGGGGTTAAATGTGTATATGTGGGGTGGGAATATGTTGATAATTTTGTTTAGTATTTTGTTTAGGTTTTGTTCAGTTGATAAGTGCCCCCCCCATTCTCGTCGTTCTGTACAGGACAATGACAATAAAGATCTATCTATCTATCTATCTATCTATCTATCTATCTATCTATCTATCTATCTATCTATCTATCTATCTATCTATCTATCTATCTATCTATCTATCTATCTATCTATCTATCTATCTATCTATCTATCTATCTATCTATCTAAGTGAGGCTTCCTAACGCACAGTTTGGCTTAACCTTGTGGTGAAACATAGCAGCCATGTTTGGAGGACAGATAAGCCAGAATTTGGCATTGAAAGTGGGGGTGGGGGGAATAGTGCACAGTGCTGACAAAAAATTATAAATGTTGACATCACTGTTTAATTATTTCATCATTTATTTATTTATTTATTTGTTTGTTTGTTTGTTTGTTTATTTATTAATTGCTCGCATTTCTACCGCTGCCCCCGGCTCCGGGCGGCTTACACATAAAACAAATAAAAAAACTTTACAAAAACATTTAAAAGCATTGAAAATTAGATTTGTTTAAAATTTTAAAAAAATAAAATACCCTCCAATGACACATCACAAGATTACAGAAGTTGACAGCTTCTTAATTATTTGTGAACCTTTAATGTGGTCTTCAGTTAATTAATGATTAAGTGGAGTTCAACTAAATAATGACTATTAGAAATGCTAAATTCTGAATTGTTCTGAAAAATTAACCCCAGAGTGTTCATTTTATTTCACCTATCATTATGCAAGCTTAACTTTGTAGTTAATGGATTGTTGCAGCTTCCCTGGTGGCTTAGTGGTTAAGACACTGAGCTTGGAGACTGGAAGGTCAGGTTTCAATACCTGAGGGCTGCACTTGAGGACATGAAAGGATCATCTTTCAGGTGTCCTCTGAGTGGAGTTTCTCCATCAAAAATCCTTTCAACCCAGAGTAAACTCTGACACAAAATTATTATTATTAATGGATTGTTTCTCTTTTGGCCATTGTATGATGGCTGACTTTGTTCATATTTTACCTTCTTGTATATCTTTTATTATTGTAAGAGGTAATCAGAGGAACAATTGTATACCAAGTAGGATATATAGCAATAATAATTTACTCTCCCTATCTTAGAATTCTTTCTTCTGTATATACAGTACTCCATCCTTGAATGAAGGCCTGCTGTTGCTAGGCAACCCCATAATAGGAAATGGTCCCTTGTTCAGATTGCCTTAGTTCTAAAAACAAACAAGAGGAAAAGTGGAAGGGGAAACAGAGGCACAGAATATGGATTGGGAATAACAATGAAGACTCCCGGGGCCCAATAGTGTGTTCTGTACAGCTCTGTACAGCACATACTTACTTCACATTTGCAGTTATAAACTCTGATAGCATTTGTAGGACATGATCCATTTTGGAAAACATTATACCAGTCAAAGTTTGTGGTCTCAACCGAGAGCATTTATATAACATAGTAAAATGTAAATTCTAACTATACCTTACAGCTAGTGTGGAAAATGTCTGAGCCCATTTGACACCATGAATCAACATGAAATATTTACAGTAAGGTTCAGAACTGATGCAGCTTGTATTCCACAAGGATGTCTAGATCAGTTGTTCATTCGTGGCTTGGCATTGTAAATTTTATGTACTGTTGAGACTGGATATAGAAAGTTGAGGTTCAAATTCTACTCTGTCATAAAGCACAACAGTATTATTTTAATGAGATCACAATTTTTCAATACAGTCTCTCTGGACAGTTTTTTTTGTGGGGGTGGGGGTGGAAGGTGAAGTAATATAGGATCTTTTGACTCAAAATAATTTATTTTTACCATAAATTGGGGGCAGACATGCAAGATTGAAAGTAAGGCTGAATTCATCTATTGACCATGTGGTAATTTTCTATACAATGCATATATCAACCTGTCAAGAGATCCAAGAGAAACCTACTGCACTTTGAAACCTGATCAGGAAGCTAGAGAAGGAATGGATGGGTAAGAATATCTTAACTACATGGCAGGGCAAGTATAAAACTATAATTAAAAACTGTACAGTAAAACCTCGCATAAAGAGCGCCTCGCTTAGAGACTAACTCGCTTATAGAGCAGAATTTTCTCTGAATGGTTGCCTCACTTAACAACGAAAACCAACCAAAAACTCACTTAACAACTAAATTGGGGTTCACAATCCCCCCCCCCGCCAGAAGTCACAATCGGTCACTTACAATAGCAGCAGTGGCACTTTTTCCAAGTATTTTTCTTAAAGAGCAACTTGCTTAAAGAGCAATCCCGTGGAATGCATTATGATCTTTAAGCGAGGTACCACTGTATAATAAAAGGCTAGGCAACCTGTGGTTGTCCAAATTTTTATTGAAAAGCAAGTTCTGGAGACCACACAGCCATGGAAACCCATTGGGGGAATGGGATTGGCAAAACTATTGCTCCATTATTTCGTTTACCTTGAAAATCCAATTAGGTTTGGTATAAGTCAGTTCCGACTTGACAGCACATAACAACAGTAGGCATGACTAGAGCCCAGAGCACACGGAATGATTTCTTGCTTTCAAACTGCTAGGTTAGTAGGAGCTGGGACAGAGACTGGAGCTCACTCTGTCATGCAGCAGTCAGGTCTTGAACTGCTGACTTGCCGACCTTCCAATCATCAAGTTCAGCATCTTAATCACTAAGCCGCTGCAGTCCCTTACAATACATTACAGTAAAACCCCGGATAACGACTGAATCGGACAACACTAAAATCGGATAATGACGTAAAGTTTTTAAATAATTGCTGCACCGGATAACACCACTTTAGTGTTTGATCTTCTACCTTTTTACGCTGTTTGGGGACAAAGAAAATCACCGCCGTTGGGTGCATGCTTCCGGCTCTCCATCTCCCCTGAAGCCTCTGGGAGGGTGGGAGTACCTAAAACAACATTTTAAACAAAATGGCGGCCACAACTGTTTTCAGCTGTTGTGCAGCCCAGGGATGTCCTAGGAAGGCTGGAATAGCATGGAAAAGGTTGTTCCACTCTCCCAGAGGCTGCAGGGGAAGCGGAGAGCTGGAAACATGCACCAGACGATGGCAATTTTTTTGTCCCCAAACACCGTGAAAAGGTAGGAGATCACATCGTCCTTTTTGTGGGGGTGGGCAGCCGGCGTACGGGAGCTCCGTTCAGCACCTGCCTTCTGGAGAAGGCAGGCGGCTTTTTTAAGCATGATCCAATGCGTGCATTGGATAACGCCAAAATCAGATAACGCTAAGACTTGTGGAACCAAGTTTTGGTGTTATCTGAGGTATTACTGTACTTATTAATCTATACCTATAAAAAGGTGCATGGGCCATGTGTGTCCGGCATGCGTGGCCACACCCAACAGCAACAACAACATGTTATTCCCCCAAGACACATCTTTGAAAATGCTGTGCTTGTATGATTAACAATAAAACATACTTTCTGTTTCCTCCTAATGACTCATTACTGAGCAAAAGCAATTTGGGCTAAAGAGATATCAGAGGATAATCACACCTCCTTTACTGGTTAAATCAGCTCTGATTGCAAAGCTTCTGTTTTATTTGTTCTAGCATAAAGGTTGCAATCCTTTGAACAGATTAAATTAGAAAAAGCCCACTGACCTATACTAAATCAAGTGTGCTGAATCCAAATCTGAAGTCCGATTCTGCTTAGGACATCAGGATCTTAAGTTAATTATGCATAGAGACGTGATTGTCCAATTTATTAACACAGCTGCGCCTACTCATCTTAACTCAAAACAGACTCACTATGGCCTAACTGTACTATCCAATAAGATGGTTTTGCACTAGAGACAAGCCCTTGGTCTACCTCACCTTATACCTATATCTGATGCCAGTTCACTGACTTGCCCAGACATGCCCAGCCACTGCTGGAACATGCATGCTACCAGGGGACATGATTCAACTGAGGCGGCAGCAGGCTCAGTGGTAGCTGCAACTGTTATAATGTTCCCATGTAAAAATGCATTACCCAATTACCGACCATTTGAACAATCTGTACGTGATAGGCAAATTCTGAGTTCAGATTTGAAATCAGCACACTCAGTATCATGTAAATTCCATGTGTTGTTCCCAGTAGCAAAATCATTATTGTGCAGTGTGATTGACATTGTTGCGAATTCAATTGGACTTCAACATATATATTCAGTAAGGGATCATCTGTTCATCAGTAGGACACATGATTAGCCTCTTCCATCAAATGTCTCTGTGACATTTTTACTCTGAATGTTTTTTAAACCCTCCCTTACCCAGCTCTGTTATATAATTGGTTGTTCCATGAGACAAAGGAATAATAAAATCCGCAGTTTTGGTATCTATAATACCTGATTCAGGTAAGCTTCTGGCCTTCTAAATTTCACAGCTTCTCCTTCAACTGTACCTATTTATATTAAGATCACAAGTATTTTTCAGCTTACTCCAGCTGCAGATGTTTTCCTGATAAATATTTATTTATTAGGTTTCTATACCACCCATCTGGGATATTTTCCACTCTGGGCAGTGTACAATAATTAAAACCAGGAATATACACAGAATGAATACCATATTAATATCTGGAAATCTGAGTTATGCAATCCTAGCTCTCTAAGAAAAGATGAGGAAGAAAGAAGAGAGTTTCCTACTTCTTGAAATAGAGGTGGAATTTCAACATATGCTTTTAGTCACAAGGAAAACAAATACTGTGTGCTGGAATGAATTTATGTCCAGGAGCAACATTTTGGAATGTGTCTGGCTCCTTTTACCAAAGGAAATCATCTGATTCAGAAACTGGGTTTTTTTGATTTGGGGAGAGCATATGTTCCACTACTGTTTTCTAGTAAGAAAAGAGCAGCTGTCTTTTTGGTTGGTGAGGGGTGGGCATGTAGTTTTGGAGAGCGCATTTCCTGAAAAACTATGTAAATTTATCAATGTATTTGTGCAATGCCACATATTTGTGACTTTTTTGGTCTTTATTTTAATTTTAACCCCCTTCAACAAACAAACAAACAAACACCAAATGGCTAACAATGAGATAAGTATGAAAATCAAAACAAAGCTGTGAATGTTAAAAATACTGCAGTAAATTTAACAGAAGGGTTTCATGGAAACAGATTTTTTTTAACGCAGCAAGAACAGCTTGTAAAATATGTGCAAGAATAGCCAGGCACCTCCCAAAGGCCTTTCTGAAGCTTTGTGACTTGGACAATTTGTTGAAAGTCAATCAGTGATAGGACTCAGTAGATAGCTACAGATGGATTTCTCTAGGGACAGCATAACATGTGGTTGGTCTTCCAAGTAGAAAAACCCTGATTTGTGTAATCAGTTGCTATAGTTCTATCAATTGTAAAAAAATGAACCAGGACTTGATATGTTGAGTGATTTATTAAAATGATCTAAATTCTACTGATGCATTATCTTCACCATATAGTCTGGCTCTGGTAGAAGCACTTTCTGTGTGATTATCAGATTCAAAATATAGGAAGTATGTAACCCTGAGTTATATCATTGAAAAAGTGAGAGAGAGTTGTGTCATAGTATGAAACTGTCATCTGTTGTCATATTTTGATCCAACTAAAGCACTGCGGTGGCTTAGTAGTTAAGATGTTGAGCTTGGAGACTGGAAGGTCAGGTTTCAATACTCGAGTGCTGCACAACAGATTTTGGGGACATGAAAGGAACCTCATTTGGGCATCCCCTGAATGGAGTTTCTCCAACAAAAATCCTTTCAACCCAGAGTAATTTCTGAGACGGAATTTATTTTTATTGAGATATTTATATCCCGCCCTTCTGGCGCTGGCGCCACCCAGAGCGGTATTTATTTTATCTACTCAACTGGCAGCAGTTCTCTGAGACTTATACTAGGGATCTTTCCTGTTACCTGATTACATGATCATTTCAATTGGAGATGTTGGAGTTAGACCTGAGATCCAGGGTGCATGTGTTCCACTACTCTTTGGATGGACTTTTACATCCTTTTTTCTAATTACATATTTTATTACAGTATTTACAAACAGGCCTTTGTCATGTAAGTTGGTCTACTACTGAAAATGATCAAGCACATTAATTGCTGGCTATATATGAATATTTTACTGTTGAGTTTTTGTTTCTATTTTAAACTTGCTTGCTTTGATTTTATAGATCAATTTTTTGTTTTTAAGCTACACCTCAAGCACTCTTTTTTGGCAGAAAAGCAGAGTATAAAAGAAAGAAATAATAAATATCCTTCTTTGAAGACAAACGTAATTGTGAATTGACTCCTTTATTTAGAGATGTGTGTAAATGATACCAGAGTAATATTTGTCCTTCGGGGTGGGGGTGGGGAGACTTAATTATTTTTGGCCATCATTTGTGCAGTCACAGCATGCGTATTTCATGACTGATGCTTAAATGGAGAGAGGCCTTTGATGTAATAATAATAACAACAACAGTCATTGCAGTTATACAACTTCTCCTTTTGCAGGTGACCTGGTGTCTCGAGCAATGCATCAGCTGCAGCCACTCACTGCGAAGCAACATAGCAACAGCACCCCTCTGCATCACAAGCTGGGGTCACTCTACTGGGAACCAGAGGCTTTGTACACACTTTGTTATTTTATGCACTGCCCCCAGATGGAATGGGAGAACCCCAATGTGGAGCCTTCTAAAGTCACACTCCAAACAGAAAGGTAATGCCTGCATTATTAACAGATCCTGGCTTTTTAAAAATTAGATCCCAGACAAAGGTAGGCACCCTAGACTTCTCCACTCAGCCTTATTTTGGTAACATTTGCTTTTCCTGGTTGGAATAAATTTTGGCTGCCATGAAATACTTCATGGCTGACCTAAAATATATCAAAAATGAGATTCAGTGGCTATGTGCTGCAGATTGGTTCCAGATGTGTGTTTCAGAGAGTTTCCCTGTCCCACTTCATGCTCCCTCCTTCCCTCCCTCTCTTTTGGATATGCCTCTGTTTTGGAAAGGAAAGATTAGAGGTTTCATTTAACTTAACAGGTTTGTTTTTAAATATGCTTTTTCTACAACTTTAATGGACTTTAGCAACAGAACTTTGGGAAATACAAAATGCTACATATAGAGGGAAAAGCTGCAGGATATATTACATGGCTAGTAATGCCTATCAAAATTTACAAAACATTTCTGAAGTGTGCTCGTTGCTGAGGCCACTGGGGTTTATTTTATTTATTTATTTTTGCTTTTTCTTTCTTTCTGGACTATAGCAAATGGGCTAAATCCAATTACTGTATTAGTTTCAACTAAAGGGGGACTGTTGAATCAGTGTTGACCTAACAAATCCCATTTGTTCACTAGGTTTGCTCATCTTTGAATTAATAATAGAGTTCAGTTGAATTACAGTGGAATGTTTGATGGAATAATGAAGATTCTTTTACATCAGGATTTGGATGTAACCTAAACTGGCCAGATTAAATTTATGGTTATGTTGCTTTTTCACTATCTCTTAATAAATAATGGATAAAAACTATCTGTTTCCTACAGAATGTTGTAAGGTTCCTGACTAAATATATTTCAAGTAAGTCAGGGCCATAGCTTCTAGAATTCCCAGTCTAGAACAGCTACTGCCTATACTGGATGAAGAGCATCAGGAACTATCATTCAAAAACAAAACAAGAAAAAAAGTTCTCCCAAACCCAGCTGTCATCACAGTTGTGTGCAGCAATGACCCTGTAGCACTTAAAATTCTCTCTGACATAAGATCATCTTGGGAACTTGCAGGAATATACAAATAATGGCTTCCCTCCCTTCTTGCTGCTTCAGTTCAGCCAAAAAGCAAGGATAGGCAAACTGCCCTGGCATAAATGCAGTGGTTTCTTCTTAGCACATAAATTGCCCAGTCATGCTGGTTATGGCTTCTGGCCTTACCCAGGAAATATGCCAGATTATAAATCTCCCAGCTAGAAAATGTATAGCTTGGTTTTGCTGCCTTATTGTGACTGGGAAATCAGGGGGTCAGAGGGTGGCTTTGATGGGCTGCTTTTTGATTAGTAGTCCAGTAGTTGTACAAATCTAGATTATGAATTAAACCAATTTTCCATCCATGTCCTGTGAGAGTAATGCTCAATAAAAGAAAAGGAAATGTCACAATATTTTAAATTTAATTATAGTGGGTATGCTGTCTACTGTTTATTTACCCATAACCAATTAGTTGTCTAATTAGCAAAAGACAAGTAGAGAACTAGTAGATACAGAACCAACGCCGTTTGCTAACTGCCATGGAGAACATGGAAAATATCATGACCACTATCATCAACACTGGACAAACAAGATGATGTGGAGGAAGTAGGATCGGCAGATGGTCACTTAGGATTCTGAATTTATTGTTAAATGTGCTGGGGAGATGAAACATGATTTATCTGCTGCCTTTCCTGCCTCATTCTTTGTTGGTTCATTTGAAAGCATTCATTATCTACCTACAGAAGCAATATAGTTCTAGCCTTTCATCTCGGCAAACAGAGGAAGGATATGCTAATTCTGAGAAATGATGGGGTGGGAAGCAATGCCCAAACTGACTGCCTCTCCCTAAGTAGCCATTTTAAAGATCCATACAACTGTGAGTTGTGAAATAGCATTCTTCAGAGGCAGAGAACAAGATCCAACATGGGAGGAGTTGATAAAATCAGGAATGTGGGATGCGTGAGAGATACAGGTAAGGTTGACTAGTTGTGATTTGCACAAGACCTGGTTGAGGAAATGAGGTTGGTTGACATATGCTGTGTCACATTTTCACATTTTCCACTCATTCCCTGCTTTTAAAAAGTGGGATCTTTGCATATGCTCATCTGTTTAAACCAATATGCATCTGAGACATTTTGAGTCTTTTAACAGCAATTTTTACAAGATGGCAGAAACAATATGATTAAAGAGTTTTGAGCTGAGTTTTAAATTACAATGCCATGGTTATCAACTGCCATGGTTATCAATTGAAATTGGAATGGGGGTTATATTAAAACCAAACAAAAGTCTGTTCCTTTTAGATTACATTTGACAAAATTCTCTTTCTCTAGTACAGTGGTGGCGAACCTATGGCACGCATGCCAGAGGTGGCACTCAGAGCCCTCTCTGTGGACATACCTGCAGTCAACCCAGCACAGAGTTCACCCTGCCTCTCTGCCCAGCAGCTCAATGGGAGCACTTCCTCCCTCCTTCCACCACTGAGTTTATCTTACCCCTCCACTCAGCAGCCCATGGGAGCGCTTCCTCCCTCCCACAGCACAGAGTTCACCCCACCCCTCTGCCCAGCAGTCCAATGGGAGCGTTTCCTTCCTCCTGTTGCTGTGTTGGCACTTTGTGATAAGCAAATGTTTTTTGGATTGCAGTTTGGGCACTTGGTCTCTAAAAGGTTCGCCATCACTGCTCTAGTAGAATACTTTAGGAACTATGGTAATGTGTTAAATAGCTGGAGTAAGCTTTCTGTGTGGTTGCCAGGAACTTTTAGTTGGCTTTGGAAGCAGCAAAGATTCTTTCTGCTGCTTAATTAAATGTGCTTTTGCTATTAGTGCCAGAAATCTCATGTGTAAAAGATATTAGAGAGGCCCAGATCTTTCCACTGCATGGAGTTGTGTACAGTAATCTGCTTTCCTTTTCTGATCCAGTTCTCTTGCTATCTTATAAAAGCAATTGGTTGAAGTGGCTTCTAGTAGTGCTTTGAAACATTTTCTTTTGTATTTTTATTTCCACAACAGAGACATCACTGGCATTCCCTATTGTAAGCCATTCTTTATAGTGTATGATTTATTGGTGCCTTTCCCCTTATGAATATAACATTTCTCTCTCTTTCTCTCATGATCGCAAGAAATATGAAACTATTTTTAGTTATAGTTTTCCTGAGCTTTCTGCTTTGATTTTATCTAGGTTTCAAGCATTTTTTCAGATTCTCATTCTTTGCTTTTATAGTACATTTTGATTCTTTTTTACACATATGAAAGCATCTAGGTTATTTTCTATTCCCTGCTTTCTTCAGTGTGGTTTTCTCCATTTGACCCCATAATCACCCTAGTAAGAAAGAGTTCCTTGAATACTCCCAATGTTGAACAGCAGTTTTTGATAAATGCAAACATACTGTTGTAAGATGAATGATGGCATTTTAAGGTGCATTACTAGCAAGCAAGCAAACAAGCAAGCAAGCAAGAAAAGTCAGTAGTTATAGCATTTTGATGTCATGCACAATATCATGAATATCCTTTCTTCCTTGCTGAATCTCCATAGCAATTTTGCAACTTTTTTTTAAAAAAGTTCTTGAGCTTAGGAAATTTGCAGCCATTGATGTACCTCCTCCTCCTCCTTTTTTTCCTTCTGCTTTTCAAGTGGGAGTCTCTTCAGTCATTTCATGTTCATCCAGACCTTCCCAGTCAGTTAATCTTCAACTGAAAGTTGGAGAAAATAATAATTTGATTTTAACACATGTAGTTTCTGAACAATGGCTTCTCATATTTATATGCAATAGAAATAGATCCTTTCCAATGTACTTACCACCAGCACAATTTTCTCTATCTGTGTGAGTTTTATTTTTTTGCTTCTAAGCAAACTTTAGAATCATTTGGTAGCTTGCTGGCCCACTTGTTTTATAAGAAAAATGTATATATCAGGGATTCTCAACTTGCGGACCATGGGCTGGATGCGGCCTGTGGCACCATCTCATGTGGCCCCCACAGCATCCACCATACCAGGAAGTGCCATTTGGTGGAGGAAGGGCAAAATGGCCATCTGGCCCCCAAAGCTGTCTAAGGGAGTGTAAACTCCTGGTATATATGATACTAGCTGATTACCTGGCTTTGCTCGGGTTTTTCTTTACGTAGGCCAGCCTTTCCCTCTTGGAAACCTCGTGGGGTGTATGTGGGTCACTCCTGCCTCCCTTCTTCCATCTCTCTCTTCCCTCACCCCTCCCACTTCTCCGTCAACGGTCATTTATAGTGCTGGTCTCGCACACCCATTTGCCTTCCACCTGTGAAAACTACAGCTGAGCTCAGAGGGCTACACCTGAGCTAGTCAGATGTCACAATCTCAACCTACCTGATACTATGACATCAGCTCAATTACATCACTGGGAAACACACATATTGTATAGATCAATTGCATCCCAATTTGGGGGTGTATGCCCCCCCATGGGTTTTGAGACCCCCGCAGTGCTGATCTCCCAAGCCCAAGGTATGTATATGCCAAATTCCAGCGGAATCGGTCCAGGGGTGTGGGAGCCTTTGGAGCACATACAAACAAACTCTTTTGTTATATACAGTGGTACATCATACAACGATTTTAATCCGTTCCATGGGGCTCGTTGTTGTACGAAACAATTGCTATACGATACATGCATTGTATAGTGATTTTCCCTATGGGATGCATCGTACAATGATTTTTTTTTTTTGCTAAGTGGTTTTTCCCATTGGAAAATTGTTGTATGATTTTTTTCCATAGGGAAATTGTTATGCGAGACACCATTTCCCCAAAACCTAATTGTTATGCTATTTTGTTGCTATATGGGGCGATTGTTGTATGAGGTTCCACTGTATATAGATAAATCTTGAAGTATGGAAGTAAAGGCAAAAATGATTAATTCTTGAATGTTTCATGCTTGCTAAACAAATTGGCAAGTAGACATAGTAAAAAAGCTATATATTAGACATTGAGCTAACATTTCTCATTTTTCTTTAGTACAGTAGTCTATTTTTCTATAGCTGTACCAAATTATTGTTAGCTTGAGGAGTTATAAAATAAGAAAAAGGTTTCAAATTTCTTAATGATGTCAGGAAGCAGTGAATGGAATCCATTGTATATCATAGACTTTATTTTTAGGGTGTACAGAAATGGGAATTTTGTACTAAGAGGAGACCACTGAGCTGGTTTAGGATTGAATTATTTTGTACAAAATCTTCCATTTCATTAAGGAAATAGAAGTTTTTTTCTCATTTACTGGATTGATTTATAGCATTCTCTAATTGAAAGTGTAATTATCACTTGGGGCGAATGAAACACCAGGTTGGATAGGGGGAGCTAGACAAATTCATTGATCATCAGGTTGTCAGCTTGTTTGAATATTAGTTTCACCATCAGAGGTCCCTCAATATCCTTTGTGAGGAGCACAAGCTGTTATTGCCCTCCAGCTTCACTTGTAACATCTGATCAACAGAGACAGCATCTCATGAAAACCACTTTGTATTCTAAACTTTAAGTATACAAATTCGACTAAAAATTTAGAAACAAGGATCACTTTTGTGCCATCAACCACTTATGAAGCATCTCTGACATCCTTCCCAATGCAATGGCAACACTGCAGTCTAATGTATCTAAAGGACAACATATTGGAGTAGTCTCTCTCTCTCTCTCTCTCTCTCTCTCACACACACACACACACACACACACACACACACACACTCACACACACACACACCATTTAGAGCAACTAGACCTTCATAGTTACATTAACTTCACTTGTGCAGTGAAGTGAATCCAATTATGCACATTGCTAACAAAAAACAGCTTACAATTTTATCCCACAGCAGTATGAGAAAAGGATCTCTTGCGTTTTTTTGACCCAACGTATTTCTATTATGCATCCCTTATTTATTCCACAGGCTCACACAAAGTTTAACTCTAAATATGTTGCAATCTTTTAAAAGGTTAGTTATTCTATATATTTCCAATTTGTCTTCTGTTATGAAATTGTGTATGCAGGGTCTCTAGGCTATCTCCCAGCCAGACACTGACTAGGTTTAGACCTCTGTAAGATTGCTACTTCAAATTCCTTTTGACAAGCTACTCCAGATCCACATTGATTCTACATGCCTGAATATGGTCAGTAATAAGGCTGCCCAAATAGGTGATCTATAATTGTTTCAGAGCCCAATCTACATGGTGGCTTAGTCATTGCTGCTGGTGCCACTCCTTTTTCCTATGGTTGCCATCAAAACCTAGATGTTTGTAAAAGTTTTGCCAGATTGTGTTCAGACTGATAGATCCCCACTGTTGAGTATACTCCACAGGGAGGCTTATTTACTGCCAAAGCAGAAAGTTTTTCTGGCCTCTGGTGAAGATATTTTCATCTGGTCAGTTTTTCTAGGATGTCATCCTAGCTGGTTGAAATTAATTGTTTATGATGATAATTATTTTTATTTTATGTAATGTAAGAGTGTTTCAGATGGCTCGGCCCAATAACTCCAGAGACAGTATATTATAATTAAAGTCTTTTATTCTCACTGCCCGCATGGCGGTCAGTGGCTGTATCAAGGGTCAAAGATGGAAGGGAAGGGTATGAGGTTGAGGTGGTCTTTTAATAGGGTCGGATGAGGTCAGAGGCATAAGGTTCAAAGGAATAGGGTTACAGCGGCAAGGCATTGTGGTATATGTAGTTCAGGTCAGTTTGATATTACACCTGACAAAACCCCTTCTAATATCATATGGGCTGACTACATTGAGTGCATACCTGAGCTTTTATTTTCTAAGACACAAACTGCCAAACAGGTACTCATGCTGAGCTGAGGGGAGTGGCTTGGTCAGTATGTCTGCCACTTGTTCCTTTGTCTCACAATGTGTTAGCTCTATAAAGCCTTCTCTTATCATCTGTCTCACGTTTTTGCACTTGATATCTATATGTCTAGATTTCCGATTTATATTGTCACCTTTTGCTATCTCTATGGCCGCCTGGCTATCTTCGTGGATGGTGATGGGGAGCTTGGGCTTTTCCCAGATAAGGGAGATCAGTTCGTTTATCCAGATAAGGTCACATGCAGCGTTTGACAGGCAGACATATTCGGCCTCGGCGGTGGAAGTAGAAACCAGTTTCTGCTTCTCGGTGCGCCAGTATATTGGGCTGCCATTCAACATCACCATGTAGCCAGATGTGCTCTTTCTGGTTCCTAAACATCCGCCCCAGTCAGCATCGGCGTAGCATGACAAGTTGATTTCTTCGTCCATTCGAGGGGTGAGCAGTAATTCTGCCTCCATGGTACCTTTCAGGTATCTCAGCAGTCTCTTGACGGCCGCCCAATGAAAGGTCTTTGGGTTACTGGAATGGCGTGAGAGAAGGTTCACTGCCAGCGTAATGTCGGGCCTGGTCCAGTTGGCTATGTGTAACAGCGATCCAATGATGGATCTGTAGTGGCTGACGTCTTCGAACGGTTCCCCTTCCTCGTAGGCGTTTTTCAGGAAATCCGTTTGCATAGGCGTCCCACAGGGGTGAGCGTTTGACATGTTGCATCTGTCAAGGAGTTCAGCTATTTTCTCCTTCTGGGAGAGTCCAAAGCCATTGGGTATCCTTGAGACTTGCACCCCTAGGTATTGGTTCACTCTCCCCAAGTTTTTCAGGGAGAATTCATTTTGCAGTCCATGAGCAAACTCGTCGCATTTGGACTTACTTTTCCCAAAGTACAAAAGGTCGTCGACATACACTAGAACCTTTTCAACTTCCTCTGGTGATTTTCTTAGAAATACACATTTGTCGGCTTCGGTCGGGAAGAAGTTCAATTGCCTCATTGCTTCGGCCAGACACTCGTACCACCTCCTGCCAGACTGTTTTAGGCCATAGAGGCTTTTGCTGAGTAGCCACGTTTCCCCTCTGTTGCGCCCAAAACCAGGTGGTGCTCTGACGTATATTTCCTTGTCAAGGTCTGCATGGAGGTATGCTGTCTGTACATCAAACTGGTACACTTGTTCTTCGAGGATGGTTGCCATTACTAAAGCGGCCTTTACGCTTTCTGGCTTCACTGTGGGGGAGTATGTGTCTTCGTAGTCGTCAGGGTATCGTTGGGTGAACCCTTGGGCGACTAGTCGCGCTTTGTACATTACCCCTTCATTTTCCAACGATTTTACCTTAAACACCCACTTTGTTCCCACTGTCCTCTGTCCCTCAGGGACCTCAGCAGGGGCATACACTCCGAGGGTTTTGAGGCTCTCCATTTCCCTTTCCATTGCCGCCCGCCATTTGTCCTGTTCTTCGGGAGGCAGTTTGTCTATGTCATCAAAGCTTGCTGGTGTTTCGGGGTAGGTGTTTATGCCCAGCACATACTCCTTTAGCCCTCTGGGAATTTGGCCTTTGGTTGACCTGGTTGACCTGCGGGGCGCCTCTGCTGGGGTTTTTGGAGGTTCAGTCTCCACAACACTAGTGGTATTTTGATGTGACTGCCTGGTCTCATCCCTCTCTGGTGGCGTGTCTGCTTGTCTGTTGAGCCTTGAGTTGGAGGAGGGTGCTTTGGTTCCTTCTTGTACCGACTCATTTGTCAGTACCTCGTTTGCGTGTATCTTACTCCAGTTCGCGTGTTCGTGGAACGTGGCCGACCTGGAAACCACTATTCTCAGGTTGTGGTCTAGGAAGCGGTATGCCTTCGAGCCCGGTTCGTACCCCATGAACCTTAGCTTCTTCGTTATCTTGTCCCCTTTCTTCCTTAGTTGTTTTGGTATGTGTACGTCTGCGAACACACCGAAGACGTGAAGGTGGCTCAACTTGGGCTTCTGCCTGTACATGGCTTCATAGGGCGTTTTTCCGATAACACCAGACCATAGCCTGTTCAGTGTGTAGTTGGAGTACAGCAAAGCTTCCCCCCAGTATGAGAAGCTTAGGCCTGCATCTTCAATTGCGCATCTGATCATGGTCTGGAGCACTCCGTTCCTTCGTTCGGCGACTCCATTCTGGAAAGCTGAGAATGGTGCGGTTTTGTAGTGTAGCATCCCCTTCTCGGTTATCCAGTCTTGGAATTCTTTGGACAGGAATTCTGATCCCCTGTCTGTCATCAGTTTCTTTATGTTGGTGTTGTTCTGGGTTTGCACCCTTTGGTAGAACTCTTTGAACTTGCTGAAGGTCTCGTCCTTGCTTTTGAGTGTGTATACGAAACCGTATCGGCTGTAGTCATCTACTATCGTCAAGAAGAATCTCTTCTGGCCCAAAGATCTCTCGAGTGGCCCCACCAGGTCGAGGTGGACCAATTCGAAGGGTTGGCTTGACTTCCTGGAGGATGTCTTCGGTCGTGCCTCGGTTTTCGCCTTGGAGCTTTTGCACACGGAGCACTCCAGGTAGTTCTCACAATCCTTGATCCTTAGTCCTTCTGAACATCCTAGCATCTTCTTGACAGTCGGAAAACCTATGTGTCCCAATTTCCTGTGCAACAGATGCGCACACTCATCATGTATTTGTTTCCCAATGGATACCCTCAGTGTTCTATGCTTTGCGCTGCCAACCCCTTCATTTCTTGTGGGGCTGTTGTGATCATTGTTTTTCCTTTCTGGGTCTTCATGTTCGGGTTCCCTGGGGTCGTCTGCGGTGCAGTCCTGCATCTCTTCATCGTCAGTGCCGTCGATTAGGCCTATCGTGGCCTGTACATCCTCGGCTTCCTTGGCAATGAGGTACGGTAGGCCGCCTATGAGCTCCACTCTTCCAACCTGCTTTCCCCTTCTTTCGATGGACACCTTCTTGTTCTCGAAGACTATCCTGAGGCTGGGGTCTTCTGTGAGCTTGGTGGTGGCCAGGACATTATAAGGAATTTCAGGAGAGTAAAGGACGCCTTTTACCTGACCAATTCCAGGGATGAGTACGTCGCCCCTGCCTGTTACTCTTGCATGTTCCTGGTTGGCGACTTTGATTCTGAAGGAATCTTCTTCAAATGAGTTGAATATTTCCTTGTGGCATGATGTGTGGGTGGTTGCCCCGGAGTCGATCAGCCACCGCTGTAGGTGTGCATTTGAAGACCTGCCTGCCTTGTGGCTGCTGGTCCCTTCACTGTGCTTGACCACGTTCACTGAGTCTGGTTTGTGTCTATCTTGCCCCTTCCGTGGCTTAAGCTCTCTCTTTGGGCTAGGTGACCTTCGTCGTCTGTCCCCCCTGTCGTTGTCACCCTTGTGTCTGCGTGGGTATTCGTCCTGTGACTCACGTCTGGGTCTCGGAGTGTCCTCATAGCGTGTTAGATCGCGCGTGGGTTTGTGTTTCCTTGGTCCACATGTGTGACACTCGTAACTAGGGCTCCCCTGCTCAGGGAAACTGACTCTTTTGCGTGGCCTGTCCTCTCTGCGTATGGTGGCCCTACTTCTCCTAAGATTATCCTCAGCTATGAGTTTCTTAGTGATGTACCCCAATGTGGCATTGTTACTTCCCAAATTATCCAGCTGAGTCAGGAAGTAGTCCCAGCTTGAATCGAGGGAGTTGTATATAATGCTAATCTGGTGCTGATCTGTCACGATCTCCCCCCTTCTTATGAGGTCGGATCTCATGCTGTTTAGTTTCATCAGGTGCTCGCTCATAGTTGAGCCCTCTTTCATCTTGTATGCATACAACTCTCTCAATAGCAAGCAGGTCGTAGTCCTTTCATTGCAATAAAACATTTCATACAATATTCCCCAAACCTCATGCACAGTTAGCCCATCAGGGATACTCCCATACATTGAAGTGTCAATAGAGCTTAAAAGCAAACAGAACACTCTGTGGTGTAGTCTGTCCACCTTTAGGGTCCATGGCTTTCTTGGTGGGTCCTGGATCAGGTACAGCGCCCCCTCCCTCATCAGAATTACCTGGAATTGTTGTGCCCAGTCCATCAGGTTCTCCCCAGTCATGTGAAGGATTGGGAAGTTGTGAGGTAGTTGGCTGTGCTGGCCGGCATTGCTTCCTTTGCTGGATCTGGCCTGGTGCCCTGGCCTGTCTTTATATTGGCAGTGGGGGATGGGTACACATATATTTGCTATTGGATGTCCCTTTTTCAGTTTTTCTGGTCGCCTGTAGAGTGAGTTTGCTGGTCCTCTGTGCATGGAGCGACCTGAGTTGACCTGCAGTTCCTCTTCTTCGCCAGAGAGGGAGTTCTCCTGCTCCTCTTGCGCCTGCGTGAATCTCATTGTTTGCTGGCTGCCGAGGTGAGCGGATCTCTGTCTCAGAGGTCCTGCTGCTTCAGGTTGGAGCGTTGGTGAGAAGTCGCTTTCGTCGCTGGAGCTGCTTTCCTCATCGGAGGGCCCTGTGGAGCTGTCGCGTGGAGGCCGCCATCTTTGCTGGACTGATGGGGGTTCGGGTCGTCGTAGCTCCGCGTGGAGTTCAGCTTCCTTCTCCGGACATTCCCTGCGCTTGGTTTGGGCAGACAGCGAGTCGTGGTAGGCCTCACTTTCTTTGTTCTGCCTTGCGTGTGCTTCCGGTCTTCCCGCGTGGATGCGTGTCTTGCGGGTCTCACGCCCCTCCCGTTCGCGGTAGCGTGTTTCTGAGGGGGGGCTGCGTCCCCTTCGGTTGCTAGCTGGGAAGGATCTGCGGTGGCTTTCCTCTGGGGAGAGGTCGTGTCCCCTTCGGCCTTTGATTGCGAAGGGGGCCTCTGCCCATGTGAGGAGTTCGGCCCGGTTGTCAGCAGCGCCTCTCTTGGGGGCGTGGTGCCTGCTTGGGGGTCCCTGCTCCTCTTCTAGTCCCTGGGGGCTGAGGGTCGGCATGTCCCGCATTTCTAGGGTCTGCATGTCCACCCTCCAGGGTCCCAGGGCCTTTTCTTTTCTTCGCGTGGTTGGGGCGCGCGGGTCATCTGTGGGTATTGTTGTTCCGGTGGGCCTTCCCGCCGGTGTGTTCGAATCTAGTGCCGCCGCTTGTAATTGGTCGGCTATCTCGGCTAGATTTGAACTCGGCGCGGTGCTTGGGGTTCCCGCCATGGAGGATCTCGGGGTAGAGCTTACCGTGCCGTTGGTGTGGGATTCATCTCCGGTGTTCATCAAGGCCAGTAGCTCTGCCGTGGGGATCATTCCTCTCCCGGCTATCGCCCTGTGGATTTTGGTTGTCAGGCTTTCGTCTTGGACGTCCCTTTCGGTGGGTGCCCCTCCGGTTTCGGCCTTCGTTTGGCCATCTGGGTCCATCTCCGTGATGGTCCGGTTCGGGTTGTCCTCTTCCATTACCGTTTGGGGTTGTGCGATTGCCTGTTCCGGAGTATCGGGTCCAGTTGGTCTGGCTCGTGTTCTGGACCCTCCTTTGTTCAGCCGGGTTCTTCTTTTGGTCATTTGTTTTAATTTTGGAGTTGTTTGTGGGCGAACCATCCTCTGCTACCATTTTGTAAGAGTGTTTCAGATGGCTCGGCCCAATAACTCCAGAGACAGTATATTATAATTAAAGTCTTTTATTCTCACTGCCCGCATGGCGGTCAGTGGCTGTATCAAGGGTCAAAGATGGAAGGGAAGGGTATGAGGTTGAGGTGGTCTTTTAATAGGGTCGGATGAGGTCAGAGGCATAAGGTTCAAAGGAATAGGGTTACAGCGGCAAGGCATTGTGGTATATGTAGTTCAGGTCAGTTTGATATTACACCTGACATGTAATGCTCTGCTGTTTCTGGTGGCTTAAATTATACAGCTCTAGTGTAGGAACATGAGGAATTGTAGGTATGGTAGCAAACCCTGGAGAAATTATTTTTGGAGTAAAATGTTCAGAATTCCCCAGATCTTAGATACTTGAGGGATTCTAGGACTGGTAGATCAAAAAGTAGCTTTTCTAGGCTCAGAGTGACAGTACAAATGCTTTTCATGCAGAAGATCCAAGCCTCAGTCTGTGGCATTTCTACTTTAAAATAAAGTTAGGTAAAGGTCGCCATTTGCTCAAAAGCCAGTCGCATCTGACTCTTGGGTTCAGTGCTCATTTCCGTTTACAGCCAAAGAGCCAGCACTGTTTGCATCTGTAAACATTTCTGTAGTCATATGGCAAGCATGACTAGACACCGGAGTGCATGGAACACTGTTACCTTCCCACAGAAGTGGAACCTATTTATCTACTTGCAATTTCTTGCTTTAAAATTGCTAGGTTGGCAGGAGTTAGGACAGAGATGGGAGCTCACTCCATTGTACAGCACTCAGGTCTCAAACTGCTGACCTGTTGACCCAGTCTAGTTCAGCATCTTAACCACTAATCCCCTGCAGTCCGTAAAATAAGTTAGGTAACAATTAATAGGGAGGACTTCTGTGAGAGATAATGTAAGAATCCTGTGAATCTGAGTAGGCAATTACAGGACATAGCATTTAAAACAGTATAAAGGCACTTCTGACTTATCCGAGTTGTCTCAAGAGCTTTTTCTAAATTAAGGTACAGTGCATGAATAATTTCAATCCTTTATATATCCCTTTAGAAGTAGACCAGATTTGCCTAATCAGATGGGCTAAACAGATTTTTTATGTGTTAGAAAACTAGCTTTATTTAGCATTTACCCAAACAAGCACTCAATGTATGCCCTTTATCCTTTTTTCTTGTTGCATGATATTCCTAATTCAAAGACAATAATTTAGCAACATTTAGCGGTGGGATTCAGCAGGTTCGCACCAGTTCGCCACAACCAGTAGCAGAAATTCTGGCTGGACCCACTCATACAAGTTTTGAAATAAAGTACAGTAAAACCCCTACTTACGAAAAAAAAATCCATTCCGTAGGCTTTTGCTGAAATTGAATTTTTATGTAACTCGAAACAAACCCATAGGAAAAATTATTTTTATGTAACTTGAAGCAAACCCATAGGAAAAGTGAAATGTTTATGTAAATCAAAGCAAACCCGTAGGGAAATGAGTTTTTATGTAACTCGAAGCAAACCCATAGGAAAAAGAATCTTTATGTAACTCGAAGCAAACCCATAGGAAATTGTGTAAATCGGGACATGGCTTTAGCACAAAATCACTATGTAAGTCAAATTTTATGTATCTCAAGGCATTTATAAATCGGGGTTTTACTGTAATCCTAATTCAGGTGCAACGCAGGGCTTTCCCCCTGGCCACGCCAACCACATCAGGTCCACAGTGTGGTAGCAATTTTTTTTGAATCCCACCATTGATTACATTTTTAAAGAATAGCATACAATATGCGTCTCCAGACGGAGTTGTTGCCCTTTAGAAAAGAACTAAAAACCTGGCTGGCGGGCCAAGTTTGGGGTGCAGGTGGAGGGGTGGCTTCCGTTGGGTGGTTAATATAGGGGAGGATGCCTGCCCCACGGTTCCTTCAGTTCCTGCACCCCTCTCTTTTTAGGGGTGGGTTCTTATTGCTGGTTTTTATCTGTTTTATTTGTTTTTATATGTTTTTACCCATTGTTGTGAACCGCCCGGAGTCGGCTTTGGCTGAGTGGGCGGTATAGAAATTTGACAATAAAATAAAAAAATATAAAAATAAATGTTACAAGGAAGGATAGCAGTCTTACAGCTAGCCGCCTGTTTCCTTTTTCTCATAAGAACATAACATAAGAACATAAGAACAGCCTTGCTGGAACAGGCCACAGCCCATCCAGTCCAGCATTCTGTCACACACAGTGGCTCACCATTTACTTCAGGGTATTCCCAAGGAGATGCCTTCACCTGCTTAGGATTCCCTGGAAATGCCATTGAGAGATATCCTGCCTATCTCTCCAACCCAGAGGTTGTCCTTGGGTATCCATAATTATAGCCATTGATACCCTTGTCCTCCATGAACTTGTCTAATCCTTTCTTAAAGCTGTCAAGACTGACAGCTGTCATCACTTCTTCTGGCAGGGAGTTCCATAGACCAGTGATCCTCTGGGTGAAAAAGTACTTTCTCTTATTTGTTTGAGAACTGGTACCCAAAGGTTTCATGGACTGCCCTCTAGTTCTTGTGTTGTGCGATAGGGGAAACAGTTTTTCCTTATCTACTTTGTCCACACCGTGCATGATTTTATAAACTTCAATCAGGTCACCTCTTAGACGCGTCGTTCAAGAGTGAAAAGGCCCAACCGTTGCAGCCTCAGATGGTAAGGAAGGTGTTCCAGTCCCCTAATCATTTTGGTTGCCCTCCTCTGCACTTTTTCCAACTCCATAATATCCTTCTGGAGGTATGTTGACCAGAACTGTACACAGTATTCCAGATGGGGCCTCACCATAGATTTATAAAGAGGCAAAATGACACTTGCTGACTTATTTTCTATACCCTTCCTAATGATCCCTAGCATTGAGTTTGCTTTTTTCACTGCTGAGGCACACTGGGTTGACACCTTCATTGAGCTGTCTACCAGGACACCAAGGTCCCTTTCCTGGTTTGTCGCAGAGTTCAGAACCCATCAGTTTATAAATGTAATTGGGTTTTTTTGCCCCAACATGCATCACTCTGCCCTTACTAATGTTGAAGCTGATTTGCCATTGTTTTGCCCACTCCCCCAATGTCAAGAGATCCCTCTGGAGCTCCTCACAATCTCTCACAGTTTTCACTACCCTGTATAATTTAGTGTCGTCAGCAAAACTTCTTGTATAGATCAATTTTTATGCCTGAAATGTTGGGGTTTCCTTTTCCTCCTTTTTCTAGGATTATGGGGTAGTCTGTGTAATCTTGTATTAGCCAATGTAGAAGTTTGCTTGAACATCCCCAAAGCTATTCATTTACCATAGGGGTTCTCAATCTATGGCCCGTGGACCAGATCCAGCCAGTGGCACCAAATTATTTGGCCCCTGCCCTCACTCCAGCTGCTGTCACTGGCAGAATCAGCTGTGCACTCATTTATGGCCATTGTGAACGTGTTTACAACGGACATAAATGAGTCCACAGCCTTTGCAAACGTGTTTACAACAGCCATAAACGAGTCTGTGGCCTTCGTAAACATGTTTACGGCAGCTGTAAATGGCAGAGGGACAAACAGTCCAGCTCCCTCAACTGTTTGAGGGAGCATGACCCGGCCCCTGACTTGTAAATTGGAGTAGATATTTTGCAGATGAACTGGTGAGGAGGTGGGTTTAAAATATTTGCATGTGATGTTTTTTCCAAGAAGTTATACACGGATTTTAAAAAAATTATGACTTAAGACTTAGGGTGCAATCAGACTGGGCCTTGTCCTATTGTTGGGTCAACGTTGGGGATCAGCTAGTTTGCTCCTTGCCCCCCAGCAACCATATGACTTACAGACAATGATGAGCCAGTCCATCTCTTATTCAAACATACCTGTCAAGTATCCCGTATTGACCGGGATTTCTCGTAATTCAGCGCCGCTTCTTCTACTTTCCCGCCTGGACCTGCCGCCATCCTGTAATTTGACGGTGGGGAAAAGTAGTTACTGCACATCCCCTTCTGTCCAGAGCCACGCTTGACAGGTATGTATTCAAGACTTCCCAAGCCTTTTGGGGTCTCTGTCAGGAGCTAATGTTTTTCTCATATTAATGTTTTTCTGCTACGGGAGCTGCATTGGCTGGCAGTATGCTTCCAGGTGCAATTTAAGGTGCTGTTTTTGACCTTTAAAGCCCTTCATGGTAGTGGGCCAGGATACCTAAGAGACTGCATTGCCCCAAGGTTTTTGACCCGTCCTACGAGGGCGGACCATAGAGGCTCTCTGGTGGTCCCATCAGTCAGGGACACACACCTTACTGGGACCAGGAGGATAGCCTTCTCGGTGTCTGCCCCGGCCCTATGGAACCTCCTGCCATCAGAGCTGCGCCTCCAGGCAGAGCTGCACCCCTTCAGGAAGGCTCTAAAAACATGGCTCTGCCCGCAGGCGTGGGATGCATCTGGCAGCACAACCCAGCCTTGCTGGCTCATCTAGCCCTGTTCAGGGTTTTAATTCAGGGGTTAGGGTGTTTTTAATCATCTTATTGTTTTAGTAGTTGGTTTTAATGTTATCGGATGGTTTTAACTGATGTGAGCCGCCTTGGGTCGCTGAGGCGAGAAAGGCGGCCTACAAATCTAGAAAATAAAATAAATAATAAAATAAATAATAGGATCACTCAATTTTGTTTCTGTTCCAATATGCATGATTGTACAGTATAATCAAACCAAACTTGATTTCTAAAGCAGTCTTTATACCAAGCTGTGTTTGGCATAAGCTTTTATGGATAGCCAGAAACCTGAGCTAGATTGCTAGTCTTTAAGGTGTTACAAAGCTTGTTGTTTCCATAGTGAAGGTCTGAAGTCTGCAGCCTTCTTTGGTTGTCGTTTTGATGTTAAAGAAAAACCTCTATGCACTTGTAGAGTTCCCCACTTAAAGCCCATAGGTGTCATTCCAATATATTATCTCTTAGTCACAATCCAAAAAGAGAGATATGTATTATTTATGGAAAAGTTGTAATGGGGTCATTCATCTTGATCATTTAAGGGTATTGCATTTTTAACATCAGACAGACAAAAGTTCGGGATTCTGGTCAACATTTGATATTACAGTGGTTTCAAAATTAAAATTTTATCATGTGGTGTTTAAGCTTCCTTTCTATTCTTGGAGATGCCCCATGTTTACCTTACAAAAGATATTTGGTAAAAAGTAGATTTGTTATTTGAAAGTCATTCGTTATCTGCTTTCACTGTGATCTTAACAATTACTGATTGTTAATCAGTAATTTCCAGGATGTTATGCAGGGGAGGGAGGGGAGGTACTAGACCCATGAGCAAAAATCCATGACTTTTTGTATAGGAGAAACCAGTTCAGCCTCCCAAACAGAGCAAAATCCCTTGCCCATGCCTAAAATTATTTGAAACACTTTGCAAAGTCTCTAAGATAAACACATGCAGAGATGTTGCACACATTTCATTGTAGCAGAAAATAACCTCTTTGTTTTGTCTCTCTAGGCCTTTCATAGTGCTGCCACCTCTGATGGAGTGGATAAGAGTAGCTCTGGCTCACGCAGGGCACCGTCGCAGTTTCTCTGTGGACAGCGATGATGTACGGCAAGCAGCCAGGCTCTTGCTACCGGGAGTTGACTGTGAACCACGGCAGTTGAAGTAAGTCTGTACAATGAATGATTCGATGAAGCAATTGCTGTGGTTTTAACAAGCAGAGCATGGGTTCATTTACATACTCAATGTGCAAATTTGAAAGTTGCTTGCTTGCTTCTTCATTTTTGCGGCTTCTTCTCTAGGAATTATTTAGCATAGAAAATCATGAATTATATTTCGTTCACATGTCTGTTTGGGCCGGTTGTGGAGTCTGTGCTTACATGTTTAAATAGGTGGATCAAGCCTTTTGACTGTTATTTGTATTTCTTCCTCTTTGAGATCAGATGTTGTTTTCATAACAACAAACAGGAAAGCTCACCTAATTATTTCAGTCTCTCCATGCTCTTCTGCAAAATTTGCAGATTTAATTTAAACGGCTGCAAAACTGGTTTCTCTCTGTTCCTCGTTGTAGCTAAAACAAGCTCCTGTGAAAAGAAATTGCAGATGTTAAAGTCAATGGGAAAAGGTAGCATGTTTAAAAGGGTTGTTCTGCATTTAATGAAATAAAATAAGAGGCAATGTTACAGTTAGCAATTTTCGGATGATGTTGTTAGTCATCCTTGCATCTGTGTAGAACTACTGGATTTTGTTGTACAGTACTCTTCATCATGGGAGACTTTTGTGTTGTTTTGCTTTGCTATTTATACAGGATGACTTATGTTTTAGCATTATGAGTCTGTCAAGTCAGAAATCAGTCATCTAGTTGCTTGGTAGCTTCAAAACAAAATGGACCCGGCAGTTTTTGTTCGGGCTCTTCCTTAGAGACCAGTGAAAGCAAACCTAAATATACATATTATTTTCACAGCAGCTGCACAATGAGCTGCAAAGTATCCCCTTGTTATGTGTGAAAAGAATTGGGTGCATATCACTTAGTAAAGCAGTCTACACATTAGCGACCTCCAATGCTTCCTCCTTCAATCCCATGCAAAAAAGAAGTTAGTGATTCTCAGACTGAGCATGTGCAAATAGTTATCAAAGCACGGCATCACTGTCTAACTTTCTGAAAGTGTCTCATTTTAAGAGGTGTCTCAAGTTTTAATATTAAATCTGCTGGAGAGACAAGAAGCAGCCTCTTTTTCTTTCAGGTTGCCTTCAGTTATATTTGCAACTTTTGCTCCGGTAAATATTTCAGAGACAGGTTTTTGAAATCCGTGTCAATTAGTTGGTTCAGCCCAATAGGTGGGGAGGATCTTAGGAAGTAGTTTGTGATTCAGGATTTGAGTTAGAAATAGCAGGAGAGCTGAAAAGGCAGGAGCTCCTTTCTCACTGGGAAGGATGAAGCCCTTGCCACCTTGGCCTATTGGAAAAGTAAAATCACATTGTGTTCTTTGGTTGGATTTTAATTTTATTTTAGAATGTTAGAGACTATATATTTGGATCCAATCTGGCCAGATTATCCTGCTATGTTAATAGACTATAACAGAGGTCCTCAACCTTGTTAAGCCAGGGGGCGATTCATGCCCCCTCAGACTGTTGAGGGGCTGGACTGTTGGTCCTGCCACTCGGGGTGGTTCTGGCTGTCCTTCTCGCCTGCACTCAGCCAGAGCGGCCCCCGGGAAAGATGCGGCCAGCTGGGTGCATCTGCTGGGAAAGATGCACTTGGCCAGAGCAACCCATGGGAAAGATGTGGCCGGCCATGTGCGTCTGTCAGGAAAGATGCATGCATCCACCACTTCTGATTCCGCCTCAGCCTCCGCGACCTCCACCACTGCCTCAATCCTTGTCCCCGCGCTTGGCTTGGCGTGTCCCTAATGGTGCTCCATAGCAGGACAGATACTGTAAGCCAGGGGTTCCCAAACCTTTCACATTGTGGGCCGGTCATGTGGTTGAGCAGGCTGGTCATGTGGTTCCCGCTGCTGTAAAGTGCATCCGCAGCTGTCATAAATGCATTTATGACAGACATGGGTGCATTTACGGCAGCATTTATGCACGGGCAGATGCATTTTATCTTTGCTTCCAGGTAGCGGTGAGGGCAGCATGGGCCGGATGATATGGCACCATGGGCTGGGTCCTGCCCACAGGCTGTAGTTTGGCCACCCTTGCTGTAAGCGGTGGTTAAC
Source organism: Bradypodion pumilum (assembly GCA_035047305.1). Lineage (NCBI taxonomy): Eukaryota > Metazoa > Chordata > Lepidosauria > Squamata > Chamaeleonidae > Bradypodion > Bradypodion pumilum. Next base: position 33,681,880 of record JAWDJD010000005.1, read on the forward strand.
TAACCTGACAACCCTGAGGACTAATGGCTTTGGGTGCCACAGACCACGGGGAGGGTGATGGTCCCCAAGTGGATTAAATCCCTCTTGAATCCATCTCGATGGAGGGCAGCAGCTTCAACTTTTTCATAGTAAGTCACAACTAGAGTAAGCCTATTTAAGTCAGTGGAACTGATGGAGGAGTTGCCTCATCAAATTCTCACTCATTCAATGGGTCTACTGTAGTGTGATTACACTAAACAACAGGATTTCAGCCATTGGCATTCAGTGAAATATAAAAAAGCATGTGAAAAGCACAACTAGAGCTAAACTAAGTAACAAGACTTCAATCAATTTTTATTTTTAAAAAAACTGTTTCCAGCAGACTAGAATATAGTACATATTGGAGGTGGTACTAAAATGAAATACTGTACAGTATTGCAAATATTGCCTGCGAGCAATAGACAATATCAGAGATGGCAAACCTTTGGCCCTCCAGATATTTTTTACTTTAGCAACCAGAAGTTCAATCTATCATGACTAACAGGACAGCATTGGGAGAGTTATGATCCAGTATAGCTGGAAGGCCAAAGTTCTTCACCATTAATTTCAATTCAGATTGTCATCTTGTAACTCCCTTTGAATTCAGTAGAATTTCCTTTAAAGTAAACACCGTAGGCTTGTATTGTCAACCATTGTTAGGGTTATGTTTGGTTTAGTTTTCTGCTGGGTAGAACCATAGTACCAAGTAAAGCTTGTAAGCACCTTTTTCCCTCAGGAAGGTTTCAGGTCCATGTCTTTTGATTTCACCCTCTTTTTCTCTACTCTGCTTCACTTCAAAATATTTGTCTTGTTCTGTATGGCTCAGCGCAGAAAAAGCATGCTCATGGCTGGGGACATTTTGGCAGATGACTACAAATGCAGTTGAGTTGATGACAAAGTGTCAATCACATTTTTGAGGAATTGTTTTGGATTTGTGTGGAGGTATAGTGAAGGGCTGTAGCTTAAGTGATATTTCATCTGTTCTGCAGTCAGAAAATTTCAGTTTCAGTTTCAGTCTTAGCATTTTCTGGTAAGACTGGAATAGAATTGCCATGTATATCACTTGTCTACTCTGGGTAGCCTAATGAACTTATTTGCATAATATCCAAATTAAATTATTCCATTCTGCTGGAAACAACTATTATTATTTTTTAAAAATATTGATTGAGGTCTTGTTACATTGTTTCCTTGCTAATTGAAGAGTTCCTGCTTTGATTTTGGGGCTTACTTGTGTGTAATGAGACACAATTATGCACAGCTCAAAAAACAAAAAGGAATTGGCTGTAATCTGCTGGTGGTAAAACTCATTACACTGCACAGGACAAACTATAGCACAGCCAATATGTCTAGTCATCATTTATATAATTTGTATGATTCATTTAAACAGTAGCCATTAATTGGAAAGAGCCAGGATAGTTTAATTTTAGAGTGCTGGGTTGGAACTTGAAGACATTTTCTTTATCACAAAGTTTACTTGATATCCATTGATCAAACAGTATCTCTCAGACAAGGTTACAAGGTTCTTTTCAGAATAAAATAAAGAGAGAAGAACCATGTAAAACAGTCATGTACATTGCTACAGTATGTATGGGAGCTTCTGTTGATATTTTTATGAGAATACCTAAGGAATCTTCCGCAAATGACACACTGATGACACATTTCCTTTGGAAACAAACTGAATATTTTATTATAACTAGAAAATATCCTAATTTACATTTCTCCCCATATTTGACTTTTCCTCTCTGCTTCTCAAAGCAATTGCTAATACTGTACAGCATATGACAGCCCCATATTTTGCTTACATTCCTGCTCATTAAAACTCTGCTAAACCTCCACTCCCACTAACCACTATTTATCTCATTGCTATGGAGTATATTGTGATAAGGAATGAAATTTTATTCATTAATTTATTTATATTTTTAATTCAAATTTCTATGCCACCCAATCAGATGAACCCGACTCAGGGCAGCTCACAACAGGATTAAAACATACATATTAAAAACAATTAAAAGCCCAACATACCCACCCACCTATTAAAAGCTAACCACATTAAAACTGCCCGCATTAAAAAGATGGGGAGGCTTTATTTTATAAGTCAACAGGTGGGGGCCACTCTTTCATCCGGGCTCCACACCTGCCCCTCCAACCAGGTTTTTAATTCTTTTCTGAAAGGCAGCAGCTCCATCTGCTCCCGCAACTCTACTGGCAGGAGGTTCCACAAGGCCGGTGCGGACACGGAAAAGGCCCTCCTTCGTGTGCCAGAGAGGCAAGCCCCTCTGGCAGATGGAACAATTAGGGAACCCCTCCGGTCCACTCTGGTTGGACAGACAGACACTCTTGGGATGATGTGATCTTTTAGGTATCCTGGCCCACTACCATGTAGGGCTTTAAAGGTCAAAACCAACACCTTGAATTGCACCCAGATACAAACTGGTAACCAGTGCAGCTCCCGAAGCAATGGTGAGGTGCTAGCATAACGCGCGCACCCCATCACCACCTGGGCTGCCGCATTCTGCACCAGCTGTAGCCTCCGAATGGTCGTCAAGGGCAGCCCCATGTAGAGCGCATTGCAATAATCTAGCCTGGAGGTCACCAGAGCATGTGTGACCATGAGCAGGGAGTCCCAGTCCAGGAGCGAATGCAACTGACGGATGACGCGAAGCTGTGCAAAAGTCCTCCTGGCCACAGCCACCACCTGATCTACAAGTAGCAGTCCTGAATCCAGGAGGACCCCAAAGTTGCGTACACCTAAGTTGCGTAGAGGAAAACGTAGAAAATTTACTTTTTTTTACCCTGTGTTATCCAGAATAGTTACTCACTGTCTTGGCAGAGGGATTCTGAAAATATAATCCAAGAAAATAACTCTTGACAGTCTCTTACTCTTAATAAATACAAATACATTAATCTCTTTTGTATGTTTAGTGAGGTATATGTTTTTTCTGAGTAAGTGGTTCAAAGAGCCATACCATTCTTCCGAGATAAATGCATGACAATTAATTCTTCAAACAGATCATTTTAGTTTCCTTATCTGTGTCTGAAGTCTATAGAAATGAAAGGTTCACAGCAACTATAAATGCTCATTAAGGTTCACAACAGCAGCAGCAAGCAGAAGCATATAATAATTTAACGTCTTCCTCTGATCTTATTTATCCCAGTTCTTCCTTTCCTGAGGAGAAAACCTAGTTTATCCTTCAGTTCTAGACTACTCTTTCAGTCTTCCCTGCTGATATATCCTGACCTATTTGTTTGTCCCGACTTGCACTGTGATCCAGACTTCTGTCTTGATTTCTTGAGCTTTGGTTCCTAGCTCATCTTGAAGTACTGTTTACCTCCAGATTATTTTTGTGTATTCTGAGATGGTTAGCAGAGCTCTCAGCAGGTCGATTCTCAAGTACTGCAGGACGGAATGAGCTCCCGTCTTTGTCCCAGCTCCTGCCAACCTAGCAGTTTGAAAGCAAGAAATTGCAAGTAGATAAATAGGGACCATTTTGGTGGGAAGGTAACAGTGTTCCGTGTGCTCCGGTGTCTAGTCATGCCTGCCACATGACCATGGAAATGTCTGCAGAAGCAGACAGCGCTGGCTCTTCGGCTATTGCTAATACTGTACTTCCACATCCATTCCAAACTGCAGTAGTAATTTGCCAACAATTTTTATTTTGGGAAAATTTAGTAGATGTTGGCAATTAATGAATGGCATATGTCCTTGTTTACCCAACATATGCTTATGGTCAGTGTTGGGTATTTTATTTAGGGTGCTAATCAGTAGTTTATTGCTGATTTCTTTTCTACAAAATTTGTCTTTTGGTTTAATTTAGATACTAGAATACTGAGATTTCCCAAATGTCAGACTTTTACTATAATATACAGCTGGAGAACTTAATATCACCAGATGTTAAATCTCAATTCCCATGTATTTCTGTCAGCATGGCCCATGTTCAAAGATGGGGGAATTGTAGTCCAATGTCTGGCAGGCCAGAAGCAGAGCCATAAATAGTAACAATTGAGGCTTTGCTTCAGGATGCCAAAATAAAGGTAAAGGTAAAGGTCTCCCTTGTTGAAAGCCAGTTGTGTCCGACTCTAGGGTGTGGTGCTCATCTCTATTTACAACCAAAGAGCCAGCGCTGTCGGCATCTGCAGATTTTTCCATAGTCATGTGGTAGGCACAACTAGATGTTAGTGTGCACAGAACACTGTTACCTTTCCAATCAAAGTGGTACCTTTTCATCTACTTGCAATTTCTCACTATCAAACTGCTAGGCTGGCAAGAGCAGGGACAGATGACAGGCACTCACTCCATCATGCAGTTCTCAGGTCTTGAACTGCTGACCTGCTGACCTTTCGGTCGTCAAGCTCAACACCTTAACTACCAAGCCAAATCAGATGACACCAAAATTACTCTTTATGGCTCTACAACAGAAGCATTCTTACATTATATTTAAGAAAATGGTTCTCTTATATTTCCCCCTTTTTTTTCTTGTGCATTCTCCGTGCCAGGATTGCTGTTTTGCAGGTGATTCCTGCCTCCAGTCAGATGAAGCAGATATGTAGACTCTTGGGCAGCCAGGCCTCCCCTTAGGTGGTCATTGCTTGATTCTTCGGTAGGAAGGCAACTTGGTTTTGTTGCCTGAGTCATTCCTAGATCTCCCTGCCCACTTATCCCATGGTGAGACATTCACTCAGAGCACTTAGGCACACAATGCCCATGGTGGCATTTCAACCCACAACAACAGGCAGTACAATATTTGAGTTCCATTCCTCTCACCAGCTTTGTTTTCCATGGTGTCCTTAGAGTGCTGCTAGTCACACATGGATCACTGCAGCAAGGTGTGGAAGCATGATTAGTTTCCCTGGGTGAGCTATATATGCTGAGGAGAAAAATGCAACAAAGGTTGCCCGTCTTGATTGTGTAGAAGAACTGTCTCAGTGTTGCAACTAATAAAAGGTCCACACTATTTCAGGCTGTGGTTTTCGCCCATTGTGCCTTCTGTGACTCTTGTGAAGGTGAGCCTGGTCGTTGTTGTTTTTTCAAAATCAAACAGAGTGTTTTGTTTTGTTTTTAAACCAAGGACCAGACCCATCTTAACAAGAGACTTCTCCACCTGCCCTTTACTTCTTTCTTTCAGCTCTTTTGCATTTGATTACTTCTGGTTATCAGTGTTAAGGTACCCAACAGCCCTCAGTCTGCCTGGTGGAAAGCATGCACTATTCAGCCAATTCCATGTGAAGGTGTTACTTGAAAACACTCCATTTGCTGATCAGTCTGCTGAGCAGCCTGTCATTTTTCTCTCTGCAGTTTTTATTTGTTTTAGTAAAGCTAAAGTATTAATTTTATTTAGCAGACTTAATAGCTTCCTTTAACCATTGCCTTAATCATAGATTATGATTAGAATGAAATAGATTGACACTAAATTTACAGCATTTCAATAATGTTACTATAATGTTTGGCCAGGCGATGGTAATAGAGTAGATCATGTTGCTAGTAACTCAATGCTGATCATCAGGTGGCAGTTAACTAACCTGACAACCTGAGGCCTTGGTTGGGGAAGTCCACAGGTAAGGATGATGGAATCCAAGTGAATTAAATTCCACATGATGGAGGGCATCGGCTTCATCAATACTGGTCTGAGGCTTGGGAGGTATTTGTGTGCCAAAAGTACTCAGGACCAGAAAGTGACTTGTGGAACTGGATCAATGGTACAGGTGTCACGCTGTGGTGCAGAAAGCAAATGGAAGGTAGTAAATAAATGTTGTGTCAGAAATTACTCTGGGTTGAAAGGATTTTTGCTGGAGAAACTTTGCTCAGGGGACTCCCAAATGAGGCTCCTTTCATGTCCCCAAGATCCATCGTGCAGCACTCGGGTATCGAAACCCTAACTTCCAGTCTCCAAACTCAGTGTCTTAATCACTAAGCCACCGCAGCGCTGTATATGGAAGGTCACCACATTATATTGTTCCCAGGACAATCTTCATGGCTCATTGATTGCCATAATGATAGCCAATATTTGGAATTGGATATGGCACTTGAAGAAGAAGTTCAATAATGATATATTATGCATCATCAAGTTGGAACCAACTTATAAAAAACTTAACAGGGATTTCATGGTAAGTGAGATATTTTAAGGAGCGGTTTTACCATCTTCACCACACCCAGTAGCACGTTTCTGTGGTTGAGTAGGAAATCGAACATAGACCTCTAATCTGTCACTGTGTCCACTATGCCATAGGCTGTACTCCTGGTAAAAGTGATAGTTCATATTAAAACTGCCCTTAAAAGCTTCTAGTTGACATACTACATTACCAACTCTCTTTTCCATACATACAGTTTAACATGTACTATTTATACATGTAGCTTGCTTCCTAAACATGCTCATAATATATGCGGCTGGGAACTGTGAACAAATACAAGTTTTTATGTGTGATTCTTACATTTGTTCCATAGATAGAAGCCTGTATAATATCTAATAACAGGTTTTTTATAAATCATTTTCTAAAACATCTCTTGGGCAGAAAAAAAGAGATAGACTAAATCTTGTTTAAAAAATTAACTGCTGTGAAAAAAAGAAAGTACTATTTTTGCTTAAAATATACTGCAAGAGATAGAAAAACAGGAATTCTTTAAAAAGCCAAGTAATAATACAAGATACATTCCCCCATTTAATTAGATTCAGATCCCCTTTCATAGGCTTCTTTCCTTGAGTGCCCTTGTGTTCATCCCAAATTTTGACTAATCCCCTAATTCCAGGCATGACTACTACAGTAATTAGGCACAAAAAAGCCAGCCCAGCATGTGGCTACAAACAAACTCTTTAACAAAACTAGCAGCCCCTTGGTGCTGATGATTCTAGAGAGTGAAGATGATTTGAATACTTATCATATCATGCACAGGTTTCCTGATGGGAATCACATTCTTTTTTCTTAACATAGTATCTAGAGCTAGTATGGAGGAATTATTGAAGTCCTGGTTCTTTTCCCCTTTGGTTCACTTCAAAGCTTAATGATTCAGCACACACGGTGTGGAGTGTATCTCTTTGTCTTCTCTCCCTTCTTTTTCTGTCACATACCCACAGGGCCAAATAATGAGACATGAGAAATCCATGTTTGGATATCTGGAATGTTTCTATTTTATTTTAGGACTCCTGTAGGGAATCAACATTGCTTGTAAGGGCCATACACACCAGCTGTCCTAACTTGTTTCTTCTAAGCACCTTATTCCTGCGTAGACTGTGCCCATCTTGGAAGCTATCATACTTCTTAATAGAGTCCCCAACTTAACTACCTGAATTGCATGGAAGGAAGACATGATGTGTCTTAGGGTTCCATAAGCATACAGCACTTGTCCCTAGTGTTGTATGCCCAACCCACGCCAGACATGTCAAGTATCCCAAATTGTCCGGGAAATCCCGTATTATGGTGCGCATTCCTCCCCTTTTCCCGGCACTGTCTCATATTTAAAACAGCGGGGAAAGGGGTTACTGTGCACACGCAGAACCCATCTGCGCATGCGCAAATGTGTTTTGCGCATGCACAAAGGAGTTTTTGCTGCAAATGCACACCCGGGCCGGAGCAGTTCCCATATTTTCTGGAGTGGCGCTTGACTGGTATGACCTATGCATAGCTGGATTTCATCATCTTTGCTGTGTATAAAGGTTTAGGGAGAAGTAGCTCGTAAACAAGACTGAATACAAAGACAAACATAAAGCCTTGCAGTACAGGCCAAGCCATAAACTGACAGGAGGCACCAGGGCAGAATGATAGAAGAAGGAGGTGACTGATGTCTGGATATTACAGGGTAATAATAATAACAATTTCATGTCAGAAATGATTCTGGATTGAAACTACACTCAGGGAAGGCCCAAATGAAGCTCCTTTCATGTCCCCCAAGACCTGGGACAGAGACAGGTGCTCAATCCATCATGCAGTGCCCGGGGTGGGGGGTGGGGAGTCTCTCGAACTGCTGACTTGCTAACCAGGCAAGCTTCTTAACCACTGAGCCACAGTATGGGGTTAATTATAGATCAAAGGACTATCTTTTTCCCTGCTCTTCTTTCTGGCCACAGTCCCCAGATAATTGAAGTGGATAGACTGTTAGAACTAGTTGTAGGTCTTGCTAAGTCGATAACACAGTACGTCGTGCTTGCTAATTAGTAACATTGCAAAGTATTATATGCTGTGATTTATTGTAGTGTATTGTATGTTTCTGTACTTGTCTTTGACTATAATAACATTTCCATTATTTGTTGGCTTTAGCCCATTTGGGCTTCAGTTCAGCTCCTTGGGTGGATTAGATGTGTAGAGCGATTAAAGACTCTAACACAGCAATATGTTCTGGATCAACCCAAGGTACCATTAATAATCATTTTCCTCCCCCTCCTCCCCATGCAGGCACTGAAGCATCCCCCTTTTCTATCTGTCCACATATTATTAAAGAGTAAAATTAATAATTAACATACCAGTTCTTAAGGAAGTAGCCTCTTAAACTTTAAGAGCCCAGAATATATGTACAGTACATGTACATGTATTAGACTGCGGAGCTTAGTGGTTAAAGCACTGAACTTGGTGACTGGAAAGTTGGCAGGTCAGCAGTTTGAGACCTGGGTGCTGGGTGATGGAGTGAGCTCCTATTGTCTGTCCCAGCAGAAATCCTGCAAAATATGTAAGTTAATGGAAAACGAACCATGTTGGTGATGATTTTTAATTCAGTGATAGAGCATTTGCTTGACATGTAAAAGACCTCAGATTAAATTTCTTGCATCTCTAGCTTTTAAAACTAAAGTCAGGTAGCAAGTACTTTTATTTGTGCGTTGACCTGAAATTTCATACAGCTCAGGGTTCACTGGAATACTGGATGGAGTTAGAGGATCATTGTGGACTAGAACTCAGGAGACCTAGCTTTCTAATCCCTGTTTGGGCATAGACCACTCACTGGGGGAGTGACACTGATAAAACTACTCCTTAAATTTCTCACCTTAAAAATCGTATTCACTCTCAGTTCTCATTGGAAAGCACATAACATACATTCAGTTGTATTCCATCCAGGGCAGTTTGCAGAAAAGTGAAAAGGCGAATATTTGGCCTTCCAACTGCATGCCAGAGTAGGCAATCCTGGGCTAGGCAGAAAAATAATCTGAGGTAACTATAATATTTAGGAGTAGGTTTTTAAAGAGGAAGGGCTAAATCCAGTTTTTAGTGTTAAGCAAAGCAGGCCCAATGAATTAATAGGACTTAAGGATGTAAATCAAATCTTATGTGATTACTGTTGATTCAGGATCTGGTCTACTTTAGACTGGCAGTCCTGAGATCTTTAAAAAAGCAAAAACAGTACAGTATTTGTATAATTTACAAACCAGAACATTTTAATTTCTATAATTCGCACAAAGCACAACACTGGATCTTTTGTGAGTGCGGAATTCGACTTTTCAGCCACAATCACTGAATGGTATGAGAAAATACTGTGCAGCTCAGAATTGCTAACCAAGGAAAAGAGGAGAAATTTATTGGCCAATGAAAGTCTGTTCTTATTGCTACAAGTTCTGGTAACAGAAGGCTGGCAGTTCATTGTTCATTTATTTGTTTTTGGCGGTGCTCCCTATGTTTCCCATTTGACCTTCAAAACAACTCAGTGGGATAGTTTACCCTGACAGATACTAATTGACTTAATGTCATCCAGTGAGTTTTATAGATTAAGTCTACCCACGTTGAGTATTCTGGTCCAAGTCAACCAGCAAAACTGGAATCTCTTCCTTTTTGGACTATATCTCCCATAAAACTTCCACCAGCATGCCCACTTTTGTTTGTTTGGCCTATAATCTCCATTTCTTTTTTAAAACAATAACTCCCAAGATTAGAATGACATGCTTATTTCAAACTGGTGTCAATGTGAAGCAAATGTCCTTATTTTCCTTGATGCATGTCTTTCTGTGTTTTAAGGTGCAGTTAAGCTTCAACTGGGTGAGAGAGCCTTTCTTCTTCCACAAGACTTGCTTGTCCTGTGGGCAGCTAGATAACAGTGGTTGAAGAGCAAGGAAGCAACCAAAGAGATAGCATTTGGCCAACCTATGAGGGCCAGAGGGACCTCCCAACATGGTATTCCCAGCTCTTCCTGTCCAGTAGCCTGGTGGGCAAGCAAGCAATGCAGTGGAAGAATGGTGCACCCTTCCATGTGCAGTAAAAATAGAGCCACTGAAGCAGATCCCCTGGGCCAGAACATCATTACAGAGTGGCAGGTACTGGAAGACTTCCCAACCTTGTTGACACTGGCTAGCTAGCATTGCTTTTGCCTGAGGATTGAGGGCAGTTAGCATGTCAGCTTTCTCGATATTAAAACAAATGTGTGATAGGAGCAGTTTTGCTCTGGTTTGAAGCTAATCCCCAGTAAAAAGCTTACCACATGTTATTTGCAATGTATGATTGCAGCCCCGGAATACCTTTGGGAAGTCACTCTTCTGAACCACATATATCCCAGCTAATGTGGCCACCAGTACTATGGGAGTTGTACTGGGGAAAAAGGAACTTACCCCACCTGTACAAAACAGTATATTTCCCATTTTGTTTTCTCCATGTATAATATAAATGGAGGAATCTCAAATATGTGTGTTTTTGTAAGGAATTAATAAGAAAAGGGGATACTCCCATAATAAAATCAGACATGGCTGTGTATATTACAGGTTCCATCCTTAATGATGGTCTGAAAATGATTTTAAAGGAGGAACTAAAATAAATAGACATTAAAATAATAAAACAAGAGACAAATAAATGAAATAAGTAAAAGATTTTTTTTATTGTTTCTTAATATCGCAGACTATCTTACCAAGACAAATGCATTTCTTGCAAAGATTTGATATTATGTTTGGACAGCCAGTGTGAGCATGTGAGTATGCTTGTATGTGCGTGTGTACGTGCAAGAGAGAGAGGGAAGGGGAGATATTTCAAAATATGTAAAAATCCTAGGGACTGAGTTGAAAATATGTGCACTTAGATTTGGACAGTTTCATTTTATTTACACTGGACAACTTTCTCAGTGTAACTTGTCTTGGTATTTATTTCCGCTTTACTTATAAAAATAGTTCTTCCTTAGTACACTCTTGAAAAACATACCATTCCACAGGTTTGGTTTAGTTGATCATTTCTTGAATACCTTTTGTGTTAGGAGTAAATGCAGCTCCAACCATGTTTATATGACCTCTCACATTGCACTGAGCTGACATAGGTTTGATGAATTAGTCTTAGACTAGGAAAAGTTAAAAGTAAAGGTTTCCCTTGCTCGAAAGCCAGTCGTATCTGACTCTAGGGTTCAGTGCTCATTTCTATTTCAAAGCTGAAAAGCCAGCGTTGTCTGCTTCTACAGATGTTTCTGTGGTCATGTGGCAGGCAGGACTAGACACCGAAGTGCACGGAACACTGTTACCTTCCCACGGAAGTGGTCCCTATTTATCTACTTGCAATTTCTTGCTTTCAAACTGCTAGGTTGGCAGGAGCTGGGACAGAGATGGGAGCTCACTCCTGCTTGACCTGCCAACCTTCCTGCCATCAAGTTCAGCATCTTAATCACTAAGCCACCGCAGTCCCCAAATATGCTGCTTACCTGGATTCAAATTCCAATTAACCTAGGTAGGAATTTGCATCCAGTCTGGCCAAGTAATTTTGCTATAGTAATATTAGTAATAGACTATATTGCCAGAGACTCAACATCAATTGTCAGGTTGTGTTAACTAACCCTGGGGACTAGCGGCTTTGGGTGCTGAAGTCCACAGGGAAGGGTGATGGTCCCCAAGTGGATTAAATCCCACTTGAATCCATCTTGATGGAAGGCAATAGCTTCATCAATACTGGCCTGGGGCTAATGAGGACTTTGCATACCAAAAGGACTCAGGACAAAAAAGTGACTCATGGAACTGGATCAGTGGTACAGGTGTCACGCTGTGATGTGGGAGGCAAAAGGAAGGCCACTGCATTATATTGCTCCCAGGACAATCTTCATGGCTGATTGCCATGAGGATAAACAATATTTGGAATCAGATACGGCACAAGAAGAAGAAAGAAGAGGAGGAGGAAGAGTATGCAGACTTGTAGGTCACTCAATCTTTCAAATATTTTTTGGAAATTGGACACATTCTGCCTGCACTTGCCCTTTCTAGCTCATATCTCTGGTGTTACCATTCTTCAGCCAAATGGATATAATGAGTAACCAAGTTGTATTGTCTCTTGAGGGAAGTATGAGTTGGAATTTTAATCAGTAAAATATTTTATGTGATAGAAGTCTTGAATCATAGAACTAGAATGGGAGACTTGTAATATTATAGTATTAGACCGGAGGGGCTCTCTCATTGTACCATCCGCTAGAGGGGCTCGCCTCTCCAGCACAAGGAGGAGGGCCTTCTCCGTGTCCCTGAACCTCTTACCAACAGAGTTACATCTCCAGATGGAATTGCTGCCCTTCAGGAAAGAACTTAAAACCTGGCTGGCAGGCCAAGTATGGGGTGCAGGTGGAGGGGTGACTTCTGCGGGGTGAACCGCCCTGAGTTGGCCTTGGCCAAGTGGGCAGTATAGAAACTGAAATAAATAAATAAACAAACAAACTGGAAAGGACCTTGATGATTATCTACTTCACTCCCCAATCAGAACGCAAGAGCAGCATCTAATAACCCGACTAATAGCCAGCCAAATTTTGCGTAAATATTTAATGTGATGGACCACATCCTGAGGCAGACAGTATTGCAGAAACTCTTACTGTTTACCTGCTGTTTCCACCCATTGCTTTTACTCCCAGTTGCTATTTTTAAAACAGCTGGAAGCAGCCTACCAAGATGACATCCAGCAGGTACGGATTTTACTATGTCTAGAGGAATCTGCATGGGGCTGAATGCCTGCTTGCTACTTAAAGGATGGGGCCTCTCTTGGGGGGAAAAGAAAATGGCAAATACAGTATAACTAAAGGTTCTCTTAGTAGTAGTGCCACTATATTTCAATACTCTTTGACAGAGTATTATTATGCCTGTTACCTGTAGCAGTGGTGATGGGTGTCATTCAAAAGCTAATTGTAGTAGTGACAAATTGAATAGGGAAAGTCTCTTTTGTGAATATTGTATATCCTGTTGTAACTTTCCCCTTGAATTTGCAGAATTGATGACTGCTTCTGGGCTTCTCGGAAACTGGATGCAGTAGCTACAGAAGCAAAGTTCAAGCAGGACCTGGGGTTCCGAATGTTGACCTGTGGCAGAACAGATTTGGTCAAACAGGCCATTTCATTGCTGGGGCCTGATGGAATTAACAGCATGAGTGAACAGGTATGACACTCAAAGGAAGCCTATTATAAACAGTTTTCAATCAAGTTGAAAATGTAGATATTTAAAATTGAAAATTAGTTTTGAATATAAGAATAACAAATTAAAACCATTCGAACAAATAAGCTTCCTACTGTGATTGGAATTCTTGAATTACAAGTGCTCTCTACTAATTGTTGTAATAGAGTGGCATGATTAAGCTAACTTTCTCTTGGTATTTAATTTCGGATGAGCAGTGAATGTTTTCTCCAATTTCCACTTATGTAGCATTATATGTATGTTTTGGCCTACAAATCTCATCAGCATCAATTAATGTCACAAATAGTTAAGGTGTTGGAATCGTTTTCCAGATTGTCTGGAAAGTACCAGTTTATAGAAGAGAAGATTAACAGTTTCCTGTTGCCTGTTCTTCTTCTATCTTCCATCTTTCCTGAATTTAAGAACTTATTATCTTTTCTGCCTGTGATTCTTGTGCTGTGTTTAGCCATTTTTTCTTGGGTGCATCTGTGCCTAATTCTATTGTCAAAGTAACACTAATCAGAAAGGATATGTTGATTAGATACCGTGGTTACTCCAGATTAATACAAATGTTGAGCCAGGAGTCTACGTAGTAAAGGGTCAACTAATCTAGTTTTCCTCCAAACAGAATAGCATTTCCCTAGAGCTAGCAACTCTCAACATTGTTGACTGGCATTTCATTTAAAATTAAGTCACTATATACCATGGTTGAGCACATACCTGTCAAATTTTGGACATGAAAATAAGGGAAATTTTGGGCCACGTCCCTCTCCCCACCAGGCCACGCCCCCACCCCCTCTCCACCATTCCAAGTCCCCATCCTCCCGAAAATCCAGGCACATCCAAGAGCCTAGAAGAGGAGCCATCAGAACCAGGGAGGAGTGGTGGGCTCCCCCAGGTGGAGGAAGAAGCGCCCCCTAGGCACTCCCCTTAGCACCACGACTGCCCCTCACAGGGAAGAAGGCAGCAGGTCAGCCTTACTGTGATAGTTCTATTTTAAATCTATTTCCCCATTCTCTGCTGCGACAGCATTTCCATAAACATAAAGAGGATATTTCTGTGGCTTTGTCTTAAAAATGAAATTGAGGCACACAAGGTTAAGACAGTAGACAATTAACTGATATAAGTGTAAAAAACAGTTCCATGAAAAATCACCATAATATGAAATGCTGTCGCAGCAGAGAATGGGGAAAGAGATTTAAAATAGAATTATTACAGTAAGGCTGGCCTGCTGCCTTGTTCCCTGTGAGGGGCAGCAGTAGTGCTAAGGGCAGTGCCTAGGGGGTGCTTCCTCCTCCACCAGGGGGAGCCCAACACTCCTCTCTGGCTCTGGTATGAGGAACATCTTAACCTATAAAACCAAGGGTTGGAACTTGATATAGGTTACTATGCCTCGCCCTACTTGCCTGCACTCACCCTTCGTGCACACGGCCGATCTGGGTCCGCAGGTCAACAAAGGATTGAGAAAACAGGCAGTGGGGCAACAGCCCCACAAACGCGAAAAAAGGGAAACAACTTCATTTCCCAACATTCCTTGCACCATGCCACGCCAGAGCCAATCAGGCTGAGAGGCTCTCGCACGGCGCGGCGCAAGGAACATTCGGAAATGCGTCGCAGCCAATCCAAAGAAAACTGTTTTAAAAAAACGCAGCACAAACACAAAGCACAAACCCATAACTACAAGCCCCAGCGTCCTGCGCGTCATGAGCGCGCAGAACGCTGAGGAAGCCGGCGCGCTAAAATTAAAACAAACAAAAACACCGTGAGAGCAAGTCCGCCAAGCTGCGGGAATCAAAGCCCCCCTCCCCAACGGCGCCTGAAGCTCCTAATCAGAGTTTCCCCTTTAATATCACTGGTGGGGGTGTTGTGCTCCCCCTCTCTACTGGCTCCCCTGGGGTTGGGAGGGTTGGGGGGACCAAAGGAGTCTGTTTCCCCAACCCTCCTGACCCCAGGGGACCTGGCAGAGAGGGGATTCCCCTCCCGACACACACACACGCCCCATATTAAAGAGAAGAAACCAAGCGGTTACTTCTCTTTAAAAACGAAGTTTGGGGGGGAATCCCCCTCTCCGATGGCTCTCCTGGGTCCGGAAGGGTTGGGGAGGCAGACTCCTTTTGTCCACCCAACCCTCCCAAACCCAAGGAAGCCAGCGGAGAGGGGGATCACCCCCCCACTGATATTAAAGGGGAAACCACAATTGAGATTTCCCTTTTAATATCAGAGGGTGGCCTGGATTCGATCCCCTCTCCTGGGTCCCATGAGTCTGGAAGGTTTGGGAGGACAAAAGGTGTCTGTCCCCCCAAGCCTTCCAGAGCCAGGGGAGACGGCAGAGAGGAGATCCCCCCATAGGACACCAAAAAACACAAAAACAAACAATCAAAAACATTCAAAAATACACAAAAACAAACAAAAATAACACCAAAAAACAATACAAAGTAAACAACAACAAACATTTCCAAACGCACCCAGCACACAGCTAAACACCACAAAATCCAACCACCACCACCACCCCCAAATAAAGAAAAACAGCCAACTCACCACCACACGATCTCACACCACAACTACTGGAAAAGAAATGAATAAAGAAAGAGACTACTTACTGGAAGAAGCTCCACCCAGAGGCCACGAGAGAAAAAACAGACAAAATACAAGATAACCCCTACCAGCACCACTTGCTGCCCACAATAGTAAAAAAAATTCAAAAAGACACAACAGCCCCACACAAAAGGCCCCAAGAGTAAAAACAAGCAAAAACAAATAACACAAAATCACAATTTTACACAAATCAACAACAGATGTCAATAAAATAAAATAAAAACTATTCAAAAATCCTATGCTGAATTTTTACTCAAATAAAAAACAAAAACATCAATACACAGTTTAAAAACATTTATTGTGAAAAACATGTACTTTCACATTTTTAAAATTATTACCTACGGTACAACAATTTAAAAAAATACATACTAAAAAATATTGGGTTAAATAATTTTTTGGGAAAAAGTATATCATCCTTTATTCTTTTTTTTCATCCACAAAACCAAAACACCAAACAAAACTCATCACAGTTTATAACAGGCCACCAAAAAAAATTTGTATAAATAAAAATTTTAAAAATTTCAATTATAGACTAACCTCTTCTTTACAAACATTAACAACAACAAAAACTTTCAAACAACATTTAAAACAGACCGCCAATGCCGGGCAGCCTCTGCTAGTACCTCATAAATAAAGATTTAATAATACAATAATATATGGGAGATTTACAAGCACCCTGGATTTTTTAAAAAATACGGGAGATTATTTTTAAAAATACGTGGTGGCGGGAAGAGGGCTAAATTACAGGGTTTTCCCGGGCAAAACAGGATACTTGACAGCTATGGTTGAGCATACAAATGCATCTACTCTTTCAACCATTAACAGCATTGGCAATGAATACAGAGGTATTTAAGTCTAACCTGTCAAAAAAGAGGCTCATTAAATTGGTAGTGGAACATTTTCACATGATGGAAACCAAACATTCTGATTTTTGTACAAGAAAGGAATAGTAAAGTGACATTCTGCCTTTGTTGGGTTTAAACTGAACTTAGTAAAGATAGGTCAGTATGTGTTAAATATTAACAAAGGGTTATTGTAAGATATCATTATATCACTTATAGTTTTACAATGTTGTTAAGACAACTACCTGCCTTAAATATTAATTGAGCTAAGGATCCAGTTTTTGTGATGGAGAAGGTATGTGAGTGCATATACATGTATGCACACATTATGTGTTTTCCTCCATGCATTGTTCTGAAATTTTTAATGTAGTTTACATGATTATTCTTTGTCTCTCTTATGCTCACAATAATTATTGGGGTAGGTTAAGCTGTAAATAGCCTAAAATGACCTTGTGATAGTCTTATTTTCTGAGACCAAAATTCATTTAAGATTATTTATACAAAGAACCCATTTTAAGGTTATAGTATGCACTCAAAGCTTGGATATAGTACCTTTGCTCCCAGCAAAAAATTCAAGAATTTAGTATTAATACTAAAATATAGAAGAACAAAGTTATTATTATTTAAAGTAAAACTAAAAAAAAAGAAGAATGATTAATTGCTCAGTTCTAAAGTCTGGTTCATATGTCCATGAAGCCAGATGACATCTCCATATGAAATGCAACTATGCAGCAGCTGACCCATATGATGTACTATATTTATGTGAGTGGTTCATGATTAAGGGCAGCAGTTTTAACCACACCAGTGTGATCTCTAAATTTCAAAGCCCCTTCTAGATTAATGTTTAGACTGAGTTATGAAATATGAAAGTCACACATCAGCAGCCCACAAGTACAGTACAGTAAAACCTCGCATAAAGAGTGCCTTGCTTAGAGACTAACTCTCTTAAAGAGCAGAATTTTCTCTGAATGATTGCCCTCACTTAACAACTAAAACCAACCAAAACTCGCTTAACAACTAAATCGGGGTTCACAATTCCCCACCAACCCCCGCCATAAGTCACAATTGGTCACTCACAATGGTGTTTCACTTAAAGCGTAAATTCGCTTAAAGAGCAATCTCGTGGAACACATTATGCTCTTAAAGCGAGGTGCCACTGTATGTGAAAAAGTTGTTGGTGCAATATTGTGAAATGGTATGTTAAATTGATACTGTGGTGAATATGTCTGAACAGTAGACTGTGTGATATGTTACTGAAGTGTGCTGGGTTTCAAAGTTTCCTTAGGAGTTTGGGATGCTACTTTGTAATACTGAAATAAGACATTGTTTTATTTGTTTTTGACTTGTCAACAGACTGGTTAGGGGTATTAAGGGTTTCAGACTGAAGTAACTTTTTACCTCCTGAGCTACTGCAGTTTATAGAAATGTTACTTTTCCCAGTGGCTGTAGTAGCTTGGGGAATCTTAGAATGTAGTTTAAGTGTAAATTTCCAAATTTTGATTCTCAATTTACTTACTTTTCCATCCCACTGAAATTAACAGAATTTGCTTCATCATTAAAGTGATCAAGATTGGGCTATAAGGCAGTTTTGTAAAATGTAATGGCTAGGATGCTGATATTTACACATTCTGGTGACACCTCAAAAGGTAAAGATCACCCTTGCTCAAAAGCCAGTCATATCCAACTCTAGGGTTTGTGCTCATCTCTATTTATAGCCAAAGAGCCAGCGCTATCTGCATCTGCAGACATTTCCATGGACATGTGGCAGGCATGACTAAACAATGAAGTACACAGAATCCTGTTTTCCTTCCCACTGAAGTGATACTTCTACTTGCAATTTCATGCTTTCGAACGTCTAGGTTGGCAGGACCTGGGACAAAGACAGGGGTTCACTCCTTCATGCAGCACTCGGGTCTCGAACTGCTGTCCTGCCGACCTTCCAGTCGTCAAGTTCAGCATCTTAACCACTAAAGCCACCACAGTCCCCTGGTGACACATCAAATCACACATATTTCAACATTGAATTGCTGCTAGTTAAGGAGTCGGGGTACAGAGAAACAACCTCCTCAAAGATTGTGGTATTTTTGAACCACAATTGGGCATACTCTGGTAACAGCAACCTTGTGTTGCCGGCTAATCTTTCTCACACTAGGTCAGGAGAAAGGAACTGCAGAATGAACTCATCCAAATATATATGGCTTCATTTTGGCAATTTCATGTCTGGCTTAGACATGGTAGAAGAAGTTAATGAGTCAATGTTTATATTTCTTACCATGTACCAATCACATGACTTAGTGCACAATACAAAGTTTAGAGTCCTTAAGTAGTGTCAGTTGGCTGCTGACACTTATGCTGTTTGACTTGCTCCAGCATATGTAAGTTCTAGCTAAGAGTTTTGCTTAGGTAAGCATAATACATTTCTGCTAAGAGGACACCTTTAAAACACTGCTCTTAGAATGAAATCATCCCTCTGGAAACTCAACACTGTTTTAACATTGATGTTCACACAGGGCATGACTCCACTGATGTATGCTTGTGTGAAGGGAGATGAGGCCATGGTCCAAATGCTGCTGGATGCTGGAGCAGATCTAAATGCTGAGGTGAGGCTGTTCTTGCAATTCTGTGCATTCTTTGTAAATATGACAGTAGGGCCTGAATAAAAAATACTAACTATGCTAACGGTGACTCCAGGGACCCAATATAAAAGAAACTAAATTTGAAGAGAAAATTAAGGGAAGAGATGGTCCTATCATGAGGCAAAGTGTGGAAGATGTACCAGGTGATAGATTCAGAGGGAGCAATGGTACCTTCCCAGATATACTTTCAAAGCGTTCCCACCCATTTACCTGCTCCTTCTGCAATACACACCCTGCCCTGCACCCTATAAACTCACCTGCTGCCACCAGGTGCTTGGGGACAATGACACGATTCTGCCCTGTGTGTTGAAATGAGATTCAGCTGGCAGTTCAGGTTGTTAATGAAGATGGAGGGAGAGTGAGGGATGAAACTGTTTGCCTCCGGTAATAAAATGCCTTGGGTTGAAACTCTGGCTTTGAGTATTCCCATAAAAAGTTGGTATTGAAATAAAATATGCTAGAGGAGCTCTGTGTGATGTGTTTAGCCTTAATAATTCCTTTGCAAGCAGCAGAATTTATTTCTGGCATGATTGCACTGGGCTATAATCCTACACATTTTTTTCTTGAAATATATCCTGTTGAACATAGTGAGATTTCAATAAGGTTGTGCTGTTAATGAACCTGAACTTGATCAGATACAAGTTTTTAAAATAAAATTATAGGAATTATGTGACTGGCATATGCCATCCAGAGTTCATATGTTCTGTTGAATATTTTGGAAGTGAATTAAGAATGCTGGTATAAGGTTCCAGAATACTGTATGTACAGTTTGTCCTTCAGACTCATGTGCTTGTCAATGCAACATAGTCTATGTTATCAACATACGGAAACCATATACTGTATTCTAGTTCCCAGTAACTAAAATTAGGCTGATAATATACTAAATCAGGGTCGGCAACCTACGGTCCATAGGCCAAATCCTGCCCACAGAATCAAGACATCAGGCCCCCTCAACTGTCTGAGGGAGCGTGACCCAGCCCCCGACTTTAAAAGGTTGCCTACCTCTGTACTAAATTGTCTATATCCTCTTTCTGTTAAAAGATGTGGGAAGAAAAAAAATCCTTGGGGAAATGTTGAGGAAAAGTAGGGTGTGACTTATTAAAAATAAAAGAAAATAGAAAACAATGTCTAAACTTCCTAATTAAGATTTATGAATGTTGCAAATTTTTTAAGTTAGGCTACAAGTCACTTCAATGAATTTGTTTGATTAGAATACAAGTCTTACATATATTCTTTGTCCAAAGTGTATGGAATCAGTTGCTTATTTCCTTTTTAATGGTGTTTTTATGGAACATTGATGAGAGGAAACATCATATCTCCCCTTGCATCAAAATAATATGATTTTTAAAATCTGATGTTCTAACAGATTAAAATGGATTCCTAGAGGGACCCCTTAAATGTCACCCCATTTATTGCCAAAAGGAGAGAGTATAAATCTGCATATTAGTAAATAGTAATGGGTGGGTAGTTCAATGAACATCAAAGGATGGCATAAATGGATAGCTCCAGTGAGATGAGTCATTTGTACTTTGTAGAAGAGCCAGCCTGAATGGTCTTCAACAAGCTACACAGTTCCAGTGCACCCCTAAAAAAAAGAATAGTATACCACATCTGAGTACTCTGTGCTTTTTGATTAGGTTATGGCTTGGATGATGATATTTGTAGATTAAGTTGATCCAGTTATTTTATGGTGGTGCTTACAGTTATTTTGCTGGTGTAATTTATGATTAAGTTTATGGTTCCCCCCCCTTGATTATTAATTTTCTTGTTTTTTATTACATACCTGTCAACCCGCAGCTCCGGAAAAACGAGACCTGCGCACATCGCTTGTGCGCAGGTCGCTTTCCACGCATGCGTGAAAGGGTTTTACCCCTTCCACGCATGTGCGGAAGCGCTACGCCGCTTGCGTAGGGGCCGCGCAAGCGGCATAGCACTTCCACGCATGCGCAGAAAGCGTTTTCCCCTGCTGCCAAATTACAGGGTTTTGGCAGCGCGGGGCAGGTTATGACGTCAATCAACATCAAATTACGGGGGTTTCCCGGCCAAAACGGGATGGTTGACAGGTATGTTATTATGATATTTATTTTTTAAAATTCTATTAATCAAGCATGATCAGGGGATTGGAAAACAAATCCTGTGAGAAATACTGAAAGAACTGGGCATATTCAGTCTTGAGGAAAAGAAACAAGATGGTTACGATAGCACCTCGAAAGATAGTCATAACATAGGAGGTGCAGGTTCTGTTCTTGATCATACCAAAGTGAAGGACATGTAATTATGGATTGAAGTAGCAGGAAGCCAGATATAGGCTGAATATCTTGAAAAACAACTTAACTGTTAGAGCAATATGGCAATGGAACCAATTACTTCAGAGATGACTGTTCCAATGGTAGATGCATTCAAAAGAAAATTGGACAGCCATCTGTTTAAATTTGGATTCCTGCATTGGCCAGGGAGTTGGACTCAATGGCCTTATAGGCTGCTTCCAACTTAATTATTCTATGTTTCTAATTTGTATGTTTTTAATTGTCATATTGTAAACTGCCTAGAGTTGTATTTATACTAGATAGGTGGTATAGTCAATCAATCATTTCATTTCATGTTTTATTTGGATCCCGCCTTTCTCTACCCAATGGGTGACTCAAGGCAGCCAACAACAAACAAAATATACAACGAAATACAAAAGCAATACACAATTAATACAATCAAAATATCCAGCATAAGCAAAAATACAATGCAAGATATAAATAAAGAATTTAAGCAATGTCACAATACACAATAATCTACACAATATACAGAATCAGTACCCTATCCCAAGATCACATACAATAATATGTACAAGAATCCTTGACTTGATCCTGAGTAATACTCAGGATCTGGTGCAAGATGTTAATGTGACTGATCCAATAGGGAACAGTGACCACAACTCAATTATGTTTAACTTGATCATAGACCGCAAGTCACTGATAAAATCTAACACAGAGACTTTAAATTTTCAAAAAGGAATTTCCCAAAGATGAGGAAACTAGTAAAAAAGAAGCTGAAAGGGAAAATTGAGAGAGTCCAAACACTCCAAGAGGCATGGAGGCTGTTTTCAAAAACAATAACAGAGGCCCAATTGGAATGCATATCCAAAAGGAAAAAGGGCACTGCCAAGTCCAAGAGGACTCCAATGTGGCTTACAGGAGCTGTTCGGGAAGTGATCAAGAGCAAGAAAAGCTCATTTAGAAGATGGAAGGCTTGTCCAAATGAGGACAGCAGGCAGAAACATAAGGCAACAATCAGGAAAGCAAAGCAAGACTTTGAGGAGCGTATAGCTAAAAATACTCAGAGAAATAACAAAGACTTCTTTAAGTACATTAGAAGTAAGAACCCAACTAGGAAGGCCATTGGACCATTAGATGACAATGGAAGGCAAGGGGTTATTAAAGAGGAAACAGAGATTGCAGAGAGACTCAATGAATTCTTTGCTTCAGTATTCACTGAAGAAGACAGAGACCACATGCCCAAAACAGAGCCTATCTTCGTAGGGAGGGAAACCGAAGTATTAAGCCAGATAGAAATAACCAGGGAGGAGGTCCTTGCATGTCTTGTTAAACTAAACACTAACAAATCACCAGGACCAGATGGCATCCATCCACGAGTTCTCAGGGAACTTAAAGATGAAATTGCTGATCTCCTAGCCAAAATATATAATCTTTCCCTCAAATCAGGCTTTGTGTCTGATGACTGGAAGGTAGCGAATGTAACACCAATTTTCAAAAAAGGATCCAGGGGTGATCCAGGAAATTACCGACCTGTCAGTTTGACATGTGTCCCAGGTAAAGTGATGGAAACCATCCTAAAAGATAGAATAAATAGGCACATAGAAGAGAAGGCGCTGCTAAAGGAGAGCCAACATGGCTTTTACAAGGGCAAATCATGCCTCACTAAACTGTTGGAATTTTTTGAGAGTGTCAACAAGCATGTGGATAAGGGGGATCCAGTTGACATTGTTTATCTGGACTTTCAGAAGGCTTTTGACAAGGTCCCACACCAAAGGCTCTTGAATAAACTTACCAGTCATGGAATAAAGGGACAGGTCTTGTCCTGGATCAGCAACTGGCTAAGGGACAGGAAACAGAGGGTAGCACTAAATGGACACTTCTCCAAGTGGAGGGAAGTAAAGAGTGGGGTCCCCCAAGGTTCAGTACTGAGACCCCTGTTTTTCAACCTCTTCATAAATGATCTAGAGGTAGGAGTAAAAAGCAAGGTAGCCAGATTTGCTGACAACACTAAATTATACAGGGTAGTGAAAACTGTGAGAGATTGTGAGGAGCTCCAGAGGGATCGCTTGACACTGGGGGAGTGGGCAAAACAGTGGCAAATGAGTTTCAACATTAGTAAGTGCAGAGTGATGCATGTTGGGGCAAAGAATCCCAATTACATTTATAAACTGATGGGGTCTGAACTCTCTGCGACAAACCAGGAAAGGGACCTTGGTGTCCTGGTGGACAACTCAATGAAGGTGTCAACCCAGTATGCCTCAGCAGTGAAAAAAGCAAACTCAATGCTAGTGATCATTAGGAAGGGTATAGAAAATAAGTCAGCAAGTGTCATTTTGCCTCTTTATAAATCTATGGTGAGGCCCCATCTGGAATACTGTGTACAGTTCTGGTCGCCATACCTCCAGAAGGATATTATGGAGCTGGAAAAAGTGCAGAGGAGGGCAACCAGAATGATTAGGGGACTGGAACACCTTCCTTACCATCTGAGGCTGCAACGGTGTCATTTTGCCTCTTTATAAATCTATGGTGAGGCCCCATCTGGAATACTATGTACAGTTCTGGTCGCCATACCTCCAGAAGGATATTATGGAGTTGGAAAAAGTGCAGAGGAGGGCAACCAAAATGATTAGGGGACTGGAACACCTTCCTTACCATCTGAGGCTGCAACGGTTGGGCCTTTTCACTCTTGAATGATGGCGTCTAAGAGGTGACCTGATTGAAGTTTATAAAATCATGCACGGTGTGGACAAAGTAGATAAGGAAAAACTGTTTTCTCTATCGCATAACACTAGAACTATGGGACACTCCATGAAACTTTTGGGTACTAGTTCTCAAACAAATAAGAGAAAGTACTTTTTCACCCAGAGGACTACTGGTCTATGGAACTCCCTGCCAGAAGAAGTGGTGACAGCTGTCGGTCTTGACAGCTTTAAGAAAGGATTAGACAAGTTCATGGAGGACAAGGGTATCAATGGCTATAATTATGGATACTTAAGGACAACCTCGGGGTTGGAGAGATAGGCAGGATATCTCTCAATGCCATTTCCAGGGAATCCTAAGCAGGTGAAGGCATCTGCTTGGGAATACCCTGAAGGATATGGTGAGCCACTGTGTGAGACAGAATGCTGGACTGGATGGGCTGTGGCCTGTTCCAGCAAGGCTGTTCTTATGTTCTTATATGTTCTTATGTAATATAATAAAGCCAGTAGATGAGGTAGTCCAGGCACTCGTAGCCGGCGGGCCTCTTTGCCCCAACCGGGGGCATGTCTGAGGGCGGGGGCGATGGAGAATCCATCCGCCCACCACATGGAATTGACTTGATAGCATAATTGTTATTATAATTTATGTACAGTATAGAAATGCCTCTAACTAAATAGACGTGTAGTATATCCCATTATAATGGAAAGATAGATGATCTGTATGTCTGTCCAGGTTGTTATCCAAGAGTTTTTGATAGGCAACTTCAAATCCTCAACCTCTTGTTTATATTTTTTACCTTTAAACCAAATTTGAAATGGGCACTCCTTCAAAGTACTGTACTGTAATATCCCTTACAATACTGTATAGGATTTGTTGCCACCCTAAACATTTACTTACTCAAGTGCACCACCTAGTGCTCCTTATATATCTTCTGTCCTCCTGGTTTGAAATGGCTTAACCCTAATTAATTCCAAAGCATGGTGGTTAAAGTCAAATTATACATTGTGTGTAGTGCAGCATTCAGAAATATGATTAAAACCTAGCACTTTTGTTTATGTACAAAAGATAACCATGCTAGAGGTGGCTGTTTAAAATGAAATATGGTATGGTGTTGTCTGTCCTGGTCAGCCCCCTTGTTTCTTCGACTAGAGAAGAGTGCAGGGTCTATTTAACAGGTTAAACATAAAATTTACCTTAGCCTTTAGGTTTCCTCTGAGATAAGAGCCAAATTGGGAATTAGCATTCATTGCATGCAAACTTTTATCTAGAATGTTTTAAAACTTAAAAAGCCACTACACATGGCACCCCAGCAAGATCAGGGCTTCAGTATACAGAGGTAAGGTTTAACACTTCACCTTCTGCTGCATTTACAGTGAACTTCTCCTCTTACACATCTGTTCCTCCTCAGAAGAAAGTTCTACTAATAATCCCCTTCCTTTGGCCTTTTGATCCTACTCCCCTTTCCTTCCCTGTAGCTGCAAAGGCTATTTAAATGCTTTTAAAATCATCACATCAATTCATTACACACATTTAACATCCCACTTAGTTTGACCTTTTGCTTTCAAGGAGGCTTTTTGTGCTTTCTTTATTACAGCAAATGTAACAAAGAGTTTCTGGCTCCTTAAAGATTATCAATTATATTATAGCAGGAGTTCTCAACCTTTTAAAGCCGGGGGCCGGGTCACGCTCCTTCAGACAGCTTTGGGGGCCAGACGGCCATTTTGTCCTTCCTCCACCACATGGCACTCCCGGGTGTGGTGGAGGCGGTGGGGGGCCCACATGAAATGATGCCATGGGCTGCATCTGGCCCATGGGCTGAAGGTTGAGAATCCCATCATCATCATCATCATCATCATCATCATCATTATTATTATTATTATTATTATTATTATTATTATTATTATTATTATTATTATTATTATTATTATTATTATTATTATTATTATTATTATTATTACCACCATGAGATTTGTGGACTAGAGCCCAGACTGTGAGATGTACCTGATTGTCAGTTCCAATTATTTCCTTTTTATTCCTGCCATTTGAGGGCTTGGCATGAAATGAGTATAGATGAAATAAACGACTTCTGCTCCTAAAGTTGTTTTATTCCTGGATCCAAGGGATAGGTATTCCACCTGCTTCCATAATGAACAAGCATGAAAACTGTAAATGCAAGACAAAAAACACTTCCTAGGATTACCCTGTCCTTTTGATTTCTTCACCTACCCTCATACATTATAAGCAGTTCTATCTTGGAAATGCTCAGAACAAATGCTGAGATCCATAAAGCCCTTTGTTTATGTGTGAAACAAATGCATGAATCTGATGGCAACTGCTCCAACACATTTAGGATCTATCAACTATAGCAGAGGTGTTCAAACTACGGCGCGTGGGCTGACACCAATTCATCTGGCCCACGCCACCCTCATTGCTCCTGGAAGCAGAAGTAAAACATGAAAGTAAAACACCCCAATTGGTGTTGGGTACCAGATCCGGCCCACAGGCCTTAGTTTGGGCACCCCTGAACTATAGCTACTCATAAATGATAAAATCCTGTTTTATCTAGTCTATGGCTGTTGTTTGGTTGGTCAGATCGAGTATTTTTCACCTGAAATCAAATCATGGTTTGATTTTCTTGTTGTTGAGTGACAAACTGAGCAGGGAATAACGAAGAGGATTAGTCAGTTGTTTCATCCAAATCCACTTAAGTGAGTTAAAAGAATTGTTCTAACACTGGGCTCTTTGATGTAGAAAACTGCATTGAAACATTCATTCTTCTTCATGGTCTCTTTGAAAACACACTTACAGTCTTACTGGGCAAGTGGGCAGGCACAGTAAGGCCATTTAGTATGAATTCACAGATGACCATTCGAAGAATCAGAGTTATGGTAAGCAGCCCTTCCACCTGAATGAATAGTGGTAGTTATTAATTCTGTCTTCAAGGATCTCTTACGGTTTACCATATTGGTTTGTTTCAGACATCACACTAAGCCACAGTTCATGTCATGAAAGTGATCAACAAACTTCAGGCTGAGGCCCTTCCTGTGCATTTCCCTTCCATGTAGCACAGAACTAATGCTGAGATCCACGATACCCTTTGTACTATGGATATACATGCATATCCATAATACAAAGGATATATACCTGTATATACCTAGCTGGCTAAGCAGGTGTGGAGTGCTGCTGAGGAGGTGGCTCCTGCCCGTTCGCTCATTTGAACTTTCCCTCTTTGCAGATGGGGTGGGTGGGGTTTTTAATGTTTTTTTTTCAACGGGGTTTTGAAATGATTTTTAGTATGAATATTTTTATGTTTTATGTTCAGTTGTGAGCCGCCCAGAGTCACCCCAGGCGAGGGGGCGGCAATACAAATTTAAATAAATAATAAATAAATTAACTGCAATTTGCAGTTTCATTCATGTCTAGTAAAATCAACTATGATTTTTGACAACATAGCAACTTCAGACTGTGGTATATACAGCTGAATGCCTTCATTAACCACAGTTAATATTAACTATAGTTAACTTGGTTGAGATAGCACACTGAACTGTAGTTGACCTTAGGTGGAAGGTTTTACTCTCTTCACTACAATGCCATAGAAGAAGATGGATAGTGATTAAGAACTAGGCCTGTTCTCATAAACTGTTATTTTTTGGTCTGAACCAGGCCATTGGCTGGTTTTTGTGGAACTTAGAATGTTGTACATGGTTCCAGGGCATCTTGTAATAGGTACTCAGTTTCTACAGGAGACTTGGTGTCACTTCTTTGGGGCCTAATTATGACAACATATGAATCAAAGGTGGTTCCTAAAACACACTAGTTTTTTCCTTGCCCTGCTTATTTTGGAGCATGATAGTGTTGAAAAAGTTGCCCACCATTTCTGGTCATGTCAGTCAAGAACCCTCTGTTTGCTTTCTGGGGACCCTGCGATGTCCAAAACAACTAGCAGCAACTAATAATTACTAATCAGTTATAATAATTATAACTTTTTAAGGCCTCTCAGTTAAAGGTAGAGAAAAATCTTAAGGGAGTTTATTTCTTTGTGAAATACAAGCTGAAAAAATTTAGACACAATTTTCTCTTCATTTAAGGTTGAGTAATTTGCTATGGTTAATTGAAGCTAATTGATGAGATGCCAGTACACTTCGTGATTGTGTAACTGGGCACACAACTAGGAAAAAGACCAAAGACACATAGTCAGTTAACCTGAAGTAGCCATGTCAAATTACACAAACACCAGTAGGTTTTTGGCTATAATTTTCTGCATACTGTACTCGTTTCTTTCCTGTGTACTTATATGTGCCTGACATTCTGGCAAATATGTTTTGATTAGATGTAGTTTTTCTCAAGTCTTTTATAAAAGAAAACTACTTTATCTGTTTATAGGTTGTCAGTACTCCTCATAAATATCCATCCGTCCACCCCGAGACCCGCCATTGGACCGCTCTGACATTTGCTGTGTTGCATGGACATATTCCTGTAGTCCAGGTATTGCTGTATTTCCCTTTGCCCCACTTCATGTTTTATTTTTCATTTTTAGGTTTTGATTGGCACTCAACCCATTGATTGGCAGCCATTTTCATATTGGTTCCTCCTGCTTCTTCTTTGTTTGCTGCGTAGATCTCTCTCTCTCTCTCTCTCTCTCTCTCTCTTATATATATATATATATATATATATATATATATATATATATATATATATATATATATATATATATATATATATATATATATATATATATATATATATATATATATATATATATATATATATATATATATATATATATATATATATATAAGTAAAAACTCATAGGATTGCACTTTAGTCAATATGAAGGTTGAATAGGAGAATCTTAAGATAAAATTATATCTGTTAAATCCTTTTGTTCCTTCCTGTGTTTTATGTATCCATGTATCTCATTTATTGTTCTAGTCTCAATGAAAGTACAATGCAGTATGTCCTTCTGTACCAATACCACAAAATGGATCTAGGTTATAAATACAGTGATACCTCGAATAATGAATGCATCACATAGTGAAAAATTCGCATAACAAAACATTTGTTATGCAAAGGCGATACCCCGCATAACGATTTTTTCCTATTATGTGAGGTTTTTGGTAACCGGGGTATACCCTCTTAATGGGAACCCCAGTTAATGAACTTTTTTCCCCGTTATGCGGGGTATCTCCCATAGGGAACCACACAATGGAAAAACCACATAGCGAAGAGCTACATGGATTGGAGTTTTTTCGTTATGCGGGGTTCTACTGTAATGCTGTGTGGGTTACGAAAATGAATCAGAAGATACTTTTCCTTCAAAATATCTCTCAGATGAATATGATGGCCCAAACTTCAGAATGAACAAAAGGAAGAACTGTTTCAAGCAATGCATTAGTGGAAATAAATTATTAGAGCCATAACTCAGGTAGTTTATAAAATGGTAAATAGTTAAACAGGGCATTGATATGTGGATATGAATATGTTAGGACAGGATGACTAGAAACTGGAACATTATACCCAAGATAGCTGGGCTTTGGAGGGCGTATCTGATTAGTCTTTTTACCAGCCAGTATCTCACATGTTTTCTGCTCCCATCTTTCTGCTCCCATGTTAGCTTGTGGTCGTTTGAAACAGGATCAACATAGGGTGCCCCATCTACCAGTTTTCAGTCTTCCTGTGCTATCTGTTGCCACTCTCCACTTTAGCAATTAATTTTCCTTGAGACTACAGATTCAAACATGTAGTGGTGCCATTGTACTTTCTGATGAAGATTTTTATTGTCTGATCACAGGCCTTAACATGGGATCATGATGACACAAAGTTTCAAGTTGAAACCCTCCTATATTTCCATATTGCTTTCTTGCAGAATTTAAAAACCGTACTTTATTGGGAGGTGGGATGTTGTCTTCCAGAACTTGGTATGGCCAGTAGGTGACAGTTTTAATCTTTGAATTTGGCTTCTCCATCTCTTCTTACTACACCCCCTTTTCCCCTCCCCTGCCAAAATATCAAGGATGAAAAATGGAATAGCTGGGCAATGCCTTTCAATTAGTAACCTTTGGAGCAATTCATCTCAAGAAAACCACTAAATTTCCACATTGCTTCTTGCAATGTAATAGATTGTGAGAAGCGGAACAGAATGAGGCATTATTTTTGAAGAGGGATATAGGCCCTTAGCCTATTCTTCTTCTAAAACAAAGGTTCTCAACCTTTTAAAGCCAGGGGCTGGGTCAAGCTCCCACAGACTGTTTAGGGGGCTGGATTATTTTTTGAATAGAATTTTTATTTATTTATTTATTATAAGAACATAAGAACATAAGAACAGCCTTGCTGGAACAGGCCACAGCCCATCCAGTCCAGCATTCTGTCTCACACAGTGGCTCACCATTTCCTTCAGGGTATTCCCAAGGAGATGCCTTCACCTGCTTAGGATTCCCTGGAAATGGCATTGAGAGATATCCTGCCTATCTCTCCAACCCGGAGGTTGTCCTTAGGTAGCCATAATTATAGCCATTGATAGCCTTGTCCTCCATGAACTTGTCTAATCCCCACTCTGGGTGGTGTACACACAATATCAAATAATACCAAAAAGAAAAAAAACCCCAAAAAACCACAACAATTCAAAAACAGAACAACTAAACAAATGTATCCCAAATAAAATAAAATACTGTAGAATGTCTTTTAATGTGAAGTCTTATCTTTGACATAGCCATAACTGGTGAAGGGCACTTCCAGCTGCTGCCTTGTGGAAAAAGAAAAGGGGAGGCTTTTTAAAAAGCACTTTTGCAAAATTCCAGACCTGCTGAAGTCACTCAGGCAATACTTCCCAGGAGGCCCAAGAAGCACACATTCTAGATTTTGTAATGGCTCCCCTTAAAGGCTAGTTCAACTGTAGATGTGTTTACCAAGCATTTATTTCAAAGGTGGCACTCAGAATAGCCAAAATGCTAGTGTGGAGAATAAGACAGAGGGGGCTGATGGGGAAACCTTTATTTAAAAAAATGCACTTCCTTCCCCACAAGGTATGGAGCCTTCATGCCTTGCTTGCCTCTGCAATTTTCATTTTATTTATTTTTTTATTTTTTAAATGTTGTAGATGAAATTGGTTTCCAGTAAATTCCTATGGGAAACCGTGCTTTGCCCCCTCTAGTGACCATCTCTGGTAATGACCTAATCATCATTTGTTCTCCCCCACCCCGGAAATGCCACTTTTAAGCTGCTGAAAATGTGGCAAATCACACATGGAGGGCAGGATGGAATGGCGTTGGGGGCCAGGTCTGGCCCGTGGGCTGTAGGTTGCGAATGCCTGTTCTAGAAGAACAGCATGCAATAGCTTTCTCGTTTATATCTTTATATGAGTTTATTTATTGATTTCCTTTGAAGAGTAGATATTTTATGCTCCCAAATTTGTCAGTTTTCCAAATGGTTAAGTGTTGAACAATTACAAAGATTTTCCTAATTTGATTCAACAATGGATTGAATCAAATACAGAAAGTCCCAAATTCAATCCTTTTTATCTTCTTTAGTGGCACAGGCACAGATATTAAGTAGACTATTTGGAAGTGGGGGCGGGAAACCTGCCCTGAGAATGGGGAATGTTGTTGACGTAACACATGAAACTGGCTAGTTAAACCAGAGGACCAAGTCAGCAAAACTATGATGATAGTGGTTTGAACTACATTAAGACTTCCAGTTCCTTAAAAGCATCTACTTTTGGCTCCTACCTTTTCTTGGCCATACCTTTTTTCTGTCCCTCCAAGAAGCCTCTTTAAATGAGATTGTTATTAACGATATATTGCTCTCAAATTACCTTCAAGCAATGCTGTAGAAATTTTTCTTATGCTATCTTGTTTACTAAAATCATTACGATTTAAGTGCACAAATTAATCATGCTCCTCTAATTTGCTAGTTCAAAGAGCCTGCAATTGAAGTTTTTTGGTACTCGTCCTGGCCCGTTTCAGTGGGCAGGCTTACATACAATAAACTGTAAGTGGGAGCAAGAAAAAGGAAGATAAAGCAAGTGTGAAGAGGCCCTTGCTTCTAACCAGGTTTTTTATTTTATTTATAAGCCTGGATTTCTTGAACAAATCTGTTCTAGTGAAGAATTTATCTAGTTTTTGTCTTTAGGATACCAATGCTCAGCTGACCACTTGGTTGTGTTTGGAAATATCTTGAACTACTCTTTGTTTGTTTGTTTTTGTTCCTGCAGTAGAGCGCCCACAGGGCTGCTTTCCTGAAAATATAGTGACTATGAAGGATGTTGTGATTTATCCAAATCTCTTAACGTCTTTCTGTCACTCTTTGTCATCTTTCCAATAAAGCCACCTCAAAACAGGACGGGGAAATTACTTTTTGGACTACCATTCCTAGACCAGACAGACAGAACTTCAGTGTCCAGATTTTTTCTGCCCTCTGCCCCAAAACATATATCATTCCTAAGGTCACAGGTTGCTTAAACCAGGAGTTCACAACCTTTTTAAACCGGGGGAGGGTCACATTCCCTCAGACAGCTTCGGGGGCAGGATGGCCATTTTGCCCTTCCTCCACCACATGGCACTTCTGGGCAGTGGGGGGCCACATGAAATGGTGCCATGGGCCATATCCGGCCTATGGGCTGCAGATTGAGAATCCCTGGCTTAAACTATCTCTTTAGATAAACAATTTTAAGGATTGCAACATAAAACCCAAATATTGTAGGAAAATTGTTTTGAAATTTTGTGAAAAGAGAGGGGTATGGCTATGTTACAGATCTCAACAACACTCAAGGTGAGCATTTGCGATCTTCATCTCCTCAGATGGCCATCTGTAGAGTCCTCAGGTGGCTGGTTCACGATCTAAAAAAGCAACATTTCCCAACTTTGGATTGCAGGAAGCACCAAAACCTTGCAAGTCTGCCATCTTGCAGCATGCCTCCTCCAGGAGTGACATAATACACTTGTCAGAGAGGGTAAAATGTATGTAAAGGTCCTGAGGACTGACAAAAACATCTAGTTGGTAAATCCAGAACCCATTGTCCTGAATTGGTCCTGAATTCGTTGAGCATTGAGCCTACTAATATTTTTTCTGAATCAGATAATTCTCCAAGTTCTTGATGATAAAATAGTCTTAAATGGCAATTTTCCTTTGTTGTAGCTGTTGTTGGATGCAGGAGCCAAACTAGAAGGTTCTTTGGAACATGGTGAGGAAAATTATTCAGAAACTCCCTTACAACTGGCAGCCGCTGCTGGTAAGATGGTTCTTATCATGCTATGTAATAATTCCACCATTAAGAAAATGTGACTGGTAGAAGTGAAAAGCTCTCTCTCTCACTCTCACTCTCACTCATACACATACACACATGCACACACCCAAAAAAGTTTAAAAATTGCTAATTTTTATTGATTTACAGGGAATTTTGAATTGGTTTGTCTCCTTTTGGAGCGAGGTGCTGATCCCATGATTGGAACCATGTATAGGAATGGAATTTCCATGACTCCACAAGGTGATATGAACTCTTTCAGCCAGGCTGCTGCACATGGACACAGGTAGAGTTGGAAGGGCCCTTCTTAAAACGGTTGAGGTATTTTGTTTGTACTGCATAGTGCAAATCTATGCAAAATAATGCAATTTGTGCCTCCATTAGGTATGTTCATGCCCAACATTCATAAATATGCTATCAAATCCTGAGGTGTTGAGTTTTGTTAGTTTTTGTTGGCTGTGTCTTGTTTTAAGAGTTAAGTCTGTAAATCACTATCGGGCATGAAAAGTAAATGGAGCCCCCATGTTTAGAGACAGTATACCTGAATAGCAAATGCTGGAGACCAATGTTAAAGAAGAATTGTTTCTCCTTATCCTTTATAAGCTTCAGGTGTTCATCATGGGGGGCATGTAAATCAAACCAGATATCATAACCAAGCATCAAAACAGAAAAGGCAGGAAATAATATTATTGCCCAGGCACATTTTCTTACAGCCTGGATGTCTGGCTAGCTGTTCCAAAGAAAGAGCCAGTGGTCATTCTAAATAGGGAGAGATTACCTAGGGATTGTTTATTATCTAGGAAAATACTCCATCTTATAAATTCAGTGTCTCTCTACACAAGACAGCTATGAATTCTAGCCTTGGCAGCTATCTTGACAATTTCCTCTTGTGCTTGTAAGCTCCCAGGGATATCTGTCTAGCCACTGTTGGAGAAAATAGTAATGGACCCCTGGTCTGGCCAAGTTGGATTCTTCTCGTGTTCTTATACATGGCCAAGAAAGGCACAATGGGCTTTGAAAATAAAATTGAAGTACTGCCATAATCCTGTCATCATTTAGTCCCGTTTCAAGTCAGGGGTTGGGTCACGCTCCCTCAAACAGTTGAGGGGGCCGGACTGGTTTCCCCCCACCACCACCACCATTTATGGCTGTCGTAAATGTGTTTACGATGACCATAAACAAGTCCACGGTTGATTCTAGCAGTGGCAGCTGGGGCGAGGGCAGGGGCCAGGTTGTTTGGGACCGTGGGCCAGATTCAGCCCATGGTCCAACCCTTAGTTTGGTGTAAGACTTGTAGTAAACTACAGAAACAATATCCCTGACAGATTTTTCCCCTTAGCTTTTTCTAGACAGCAGCTCTTGGTGTGACACACTACATGGAATTTCTGGAAAGTTGGGCTCCTTCCAAAGTGTTTTCTCTGGCAGGTGAAGAGACAGATGGTTAGGGAGCCCTGAGCATTGCAAAAAAGAAAGAAAGCTGTCTAGCATTCATTTAATTCAGAAATGAATGGCTTGGCAAAGTTCTTGAATCACTGGTAGAAGAACAGACAAGGTCCAGAACTGACATCCTAAGGCAGTTCAGGAACTCCTCAGTCTGAATGTCTGGTGAGAATCCCAAACCAATAAAGCACTGGTCTGCCAGGTCTGGACAAAACAACAACAACTACATGGCAAGGGGAATCATGGGGCTAGGACAGTGATGGGCACTCTTGGCCCTCCAGCTGTTCTTTAACTTCAATTCCCAGAAACCCTGACCAGCTGGTGTGTTGACTTGGGCTTCTGGGAATTGAAGTCCAAGAACAGCTTGAGGGCCAAGACTGCCCATCTCTGGGCTAGGACTTCACTAACAGGTTATGGGGTGAGTTACAGAGACTGGGATAAGGTGGTGGAGAAAAGTGGAATGGGCATGCCAGCATACTGTGCATGTGAAATAGAGACAAAGGTGTCGGGGTTGGTTCATACATTCTTGTAAATTGCTTAGTTACTGGCTACTCAACGATTAGTGCTTCTAAATGTGAAAAGTGATCCCACAGAAGAGAGTAACATTTTGAGGAGGAATTAAGTAACATGACACTCTGTCTGTGGTCATACATTTGTGAGTAATGATTTCAGTTCAGTATGGAGGTCATTGTGCATGATATTGTAGTTGTGTAGTGATATACATGCATTGGCTAAAATCCTATTGCTTAGCTCAGTAAATAGTGACTTACTATGCTAAGTACTATGCTCAATGAAACATGCAGAGGATCCCCACTAGATCCTCAATGATTCAGTGGTCCTATTCTAGTTGAAATGGCGTAGAAACCGGCAAACCACGCCACAAAGCTTGCCAAGAGAACCCTATTGACCAAAACAAAAGGCAAAACAAAGGAGCAGGCTAGATGATACAGGATGCTTAGCACCACAGAGTGGAGGAAGGGGAGGGACAGGAAAGGGGGAGGGGAAATGCAGTGTTGTAAGGAGCAATACTGCATAGGGACATGGAATGCGAGATCAATGAACCAAGGTAAACTGGAAGTGGTAAAAAATGAGATGGAAAGAATAAGCATTGACATCTTGGGAATCAGTGAGCTAAAATGGACAGGGATGGGTGAATTCAGCTCTGGAAACCATCATATCTACTACTGTGGACAAGAAAACCTTAGAAGAAATGGAGTAGCCATAATTGTCAATAAAAGAGTGAGAAAAGCAGTAATGGGATACAACCTCAAAAATGACAGAATGATGTCAGTAAGAATTCAAGGCAAACCTTTCAGTGTTACTGTGATCCAAATATACGCACCAACCACAGGTGCAGATGAAGCCACAGTGGACCAGTTCTATGAGGACTTATAACACCTCATAGAACAGACACCAAGAAATGACATCCAAATTATTTTAGGAGATTGGAATGCCAAAGTAGGAAATCAAAAAGTGGAGGGAATAACAGGCAAGTTTGGGCTTGGAACACAGAATGAAGCAGGGCAAAGACTGATAGAGTTTTGCCAAGAGAACGCACTGGTCATAGCAAACACTCTCTTCCAGCAACACAAGAGGCGACTTTACACATGGACTTCACCAGATGGCCAACACCGAAACCAGATTGACTACATACTCTGCAGCCAAAGATGGAGAACCTCTATACAGTCAGCAAAAACAAGACCTGGAGCAGACTGTGGCTCAGATCACAACCTACTGATTGCAAAATTTAGGCTTAGACTAAAGAAAGTAGGGAAAACAAGGAGACCAGACAGATATCACCTAGACAGCATCCCTAAAGAATACACGGTGGAGGTGATGAACAGATTCAATGGCTTAGACTCAATAGATAGAGTGCCAGAAGAATTATGGACAGAGATGAGGGACATCATGCAGGAAGCATCAAAGAAAACCATACCAAAAGAAAAGAAGAGTAAGAAAGCAAAGTGGTTGTCTGATGAGGCTCTTAAAATAGCAGAGGAAAGAAGGAACGCAAAAGTCAAATGAGAAAGGAAAAAATACAATCATTTGAACACAGAATTTCAAAGAAAAGCAAGGAGAGATAAGGGAAACTACCTAAAAGAACAGTGCAGAGAAATGGAAGAAAACAACAAAAGAGGCAGAACCAGAGATCTTTTCAAAAAAAAAAAATCGGGGAAATCAAGGGAACATTTAAAGCAAAAATGACCATGATAAGGGACAAAGACAGAAAGGAGCTAGCTGATGCAGAAGAAATTAAGAAAAGATGGAAAGAGTACACAGAGGAACTCTACAAAAAGGACCTCAACACTCCTGATAATCACAATGATGAAGAAATTGAACTTGAGCCAGACATCCTGGAGAGCGAAGTCATAAAGGCCCTAAAGAGCACTGCAAACAACAAAGCTAGTGGAGATGATGGTATCCCAGCTGAATTTTTCAAAGCGCTAAAAGATGATGGCGTCAAATTACTGCATTCAATATGCCAGCAGATTTGGAAAACAAAACAGTGGCCACAGGATTGGAAAAGATCAGTATACGTCCCAATCCCAAAAAAGGGCAATGCCAAAGAATGTTCAAATTATTGAACAATCGCGCTCATCCCACACGCCAGCAAGGTGATGCTCAAGATAATACAGCATAGACTTCAGCAGCATGTGGAGAGAGAATTACCAGAGGTGCAGGCTGGTTTCAGAAGAGGCAGGGGGACTAGAGACCACATTGCCAACATACGCTGGATCATGGAGAAAACAAAGGAATACCAGAAACAAGTTTACTTTTGTTTTATTGACTACACTAAGGCATTTGACTGTGTGGACCACAACAAGATGTGGCAAGTAATTAAAGAGATGGGAATACCAGAGCACCTCATATGCCTACTGAGAAATCTGTACAAGCAACAGTTAGGACAGAGCACGGAATGACAGAGTGGTTTGGAATAGGAAAAGGAGTAAGACAAGGCTTCATTTTGTCACCCTGCTTATTCAACCTATACACAGAGCACATAATGCGCAGTGCAGGGATGGAGGAATCACAATATGGGATTAAAATCGCTGGGAGAAACATCAACAATCTGAGATATGCAGAAGATACCACCCTAATGGCAAAAAGTGAGGAAGACCTAAAGAACCTCTTGATTGGATTGAAGGAGGAGAGTGCAAAAGCTGGCTTGAGACTCAATATCAAGAAAACCAAGATAATGACAACAGGTCCAATCAGTTCCTGGAAAATAGATGGGGAAGAAGTAGAAGCAGTGACAGATTTTACTTTCTTAGGATCAAAGATCACTGCAGATGGGGATTGCA
Organism: Bradypodion pumilum; assembly: GCA_035047305.1. NCBI lineage: Eukaryota > Metazoa > Chordata > Lepidosauria > Squamata > Chamaeleonidae > Bradypodion > Bradypodion pumilum. Next base: position 33,720,216 of record JAWDJD010000005.1, read on the forward strand.
GCCATGAAATAAAAAGGCGACTGATTCTTGGGAGACAAGCTATGAGAAACCTGGGGAACATAGTGACAAGCAGAGACATCACCTTGAAAACAAAAATTAGAATAGTCAAAGCAATGGTATTCCCAGTGGTAATGTACGGATGTGAGAGCTGGACAGTTAGGAAAGCTGAACGCAGAAGAATAGATGTCTTTGAAATGTGGTGTTGGAGGAGAGTTTTGAGGGTCCCCTGGACAGCAAGGAGAACAAAAAGGTCAATCTTAGAAGAAATCAACCCTGACTGCTCATTGGAAGGTCAAATAGTAAAGATGAGGCTAAAGTACTTTGGGCATCAAATGAGAAGGGAGGACTCACTTGAGAAGGCAGTGATGTTGGGAAAGGTGGAGGGCAAAAGAAGAAGGGGGAGGCCAAAGATGAGATGGATAGATGGTATTGTAGACACAATGGGCAGGAAGGGGGCACGGAACTGGGAGGACAGAGATGCCTGGAGAACAATGGTCCATAGGGTCGCAAAGGGTCGGAATCGACTGTGCGACTGAACAACAACATTCTAGTTAGATTCAGGGGGTGGCCATTTGGACATGAAGTCCATTGTCAAGGACATTTTGGAGCTAAGCTGGTCTACTTTTTATGGCATCCACACATGATGCTGAAATGGGCTCATGTATGTCTTTTGAGCCCTGTCAGAGGGTTTTACTATTTTGGTACACTCCCATATAAACTGTTCCCAGTGCCTATGAATACTGGGAACAATGGCAGCCTTGCAGCTTTCAAAGCTGCTTCTGGGCCAGCTTCTGGTATCCTGAAGAGCTTTAAGAGCCATTTCAACATATTGGAAATTAAACACTTCTGGTCGTCTATGAGTGGTCAGGGGAAGTAAATATATATATATAAAATCTGTTTTAAAGATATAAAGAAGGCTGTCTCCAGACCCTTCCAGTTGGTAACAATTTTAGCATCTCCAAGGCCCTTGGGTCCCAACTCCTTAAGCCCTTTAATATTATCATTAACCCTTGAGGAGCACATTCTTCACATCCACCATTTAGTGCCTGCAAGAAACCTGCTTTTACTCCATTGCTGTCTCCTTGAAGTTTGTTAATTCAGGTGCTGATTGGCATCACTCTAAAACAGGGGTTCTCGACCTTTTCAACTTGGGGGCTAGGTCACGCTTCCTCAAACTGTTAAGGGGGCCAGACTGGTTGGGCTATTTACGGCTGTCGTAAATGTGTTTCCGACAGCTGTAACTGAGTCCATGGCTGATTCTGATGGTGGCTGGGGCAGCTGGGGCAAGAACAAGTTTATTTGGCCCACGGGTCATAGGTTGACAACCCCTGCTCTAAAAGGAGGAAATTAGCTGTCAAAATTCACATTTCAAATGTGTGTATCTGTATTCCTGGGAGATTGTAGGATTACTTTTGTATGTGGTCACCATCTGGGTCCACATTCAGCATTTGATGTAACAAAGTACAGAGTAAATTTTCAGATTCTAGAAAACTTTGCATTCTGCAAAAAACATTAAATGCTGAAAAATTAACATCCACAGTTGTACCTTGGAGTAAAGAAATTATAGATTCATTTTGGCAAAAGGATCAAATGGATGTAAGTTATAATGAATAGGTGAACCAGTAGTATGTAAAGCACCATGACTGTACTTTGTACAAAAATATCTCCCCCCTCTCCAGGAACATGTTCTGAATAAACGAATTCAGTATGTTTTCAGCCATGTAGAATTGTGCTTATTGACTGGCACCTGTAATGCCACCAGTACGGTACAGCCACCAACAGTTCTGCAACTGTTTGTGAATATTTCCCTTTTAAAAAGATTAGGTTCAAATATTAATATTTTTAATGTAGTACATTTAAAAGAGTAACACAGAGTAAATGTTTTGGTAGGGAAGGATAAAATCAGCAATGGGCCCAGTATTTGATCTGAAACATATGTCATACAAATTGATCCATCTGTCATGCAGATTGCAAAACCATGAGGAAGCCAGGTTTCCAGGATGAATGAAAAACTCATTGTGGCAACTGGTTAAATACTAGAAATGTTTCATTCTGAGAACTCTGGATTGTGTTATTCTCTGAGTTCTCATTAAATGCAAAATAATTTATTACATCGCATTGTATAATGCATCCGTATTCTTCCAAAATAACAAGAAAAAAACATTTCCTTCCCTGATAGACAAATACACTCACACATGCTCAGACACGAACACGCACTCTTAGCCCTTTTGCTCTCGATACATTGCTTATTCTATCCCCACAGGATTGAACATACGCAGCTAGCAAGATATAAACATATAAGGTAGGTGGGAGGTAAGGGAGAAGGTTTGATTGATGGTTGCTTTCTGTTCATCAATTGGGAATGATTCCAGTGAACTTGGTGTTGCACAGATGTAAGCCTATTGATGAACAGAGGATTGAGTCACTGTTTTGAATGTTGGACATGCAGCTTCAGGCCCAAATAAATTATATGGGGCAAAATAACAAAGCATTGCTTGAAAGCTGGTTTGGTAATTTAGTTAGATGCACTACTAACTAGATTTAGCAGTAGTTAGAAGCAAAGTTAGTTTTAGCTTCACTGTGAACAGTTCCAATCTGGTGGTCTACCTCCTCCATCCCTTTTCTTTTTGCCCTGTGATTGACAGAAATGTATTTCGTAAGCTGCTTGCTCAGCCAGAGAAGGAGAAAAGTGATATTCTGTCCCTGGAGGAGATACTGGCTGAGGGAACTGATTTGGCAGACAGTACTCCAGCGCCGTTATGTGCCAGCCGCAACAGCAAGGCCAGACTTAAAGCTCTGAAGGAAGCCATGTATCACAGCGCTGAACACGGATATGTGGATGTAACCATTGACATCAGAAGCATAGGTCAGTTTTGTGGGGGTTTTTTGCGGTTCATTTCCCATGAGAGGTGACTGTCAGAAATGTGGCTTGTAGGGAGAGGCCTCTGTCACTTGTCCTGATAATTTCTGACTTTTCCTGAAGGTCAAGGCAGAAGTCAGGCGAGTTTCAAAGGAGTCTAGCAATGCAGAAAATTTGGATGTTAAAAAAAGAGTTCAATTTTCATGGATTCTGCAGTCATTTGGCATTTGTGTTTGAATGTGGCAATAAGAATCACAATGCCTAGGCTGGCAATAATAAATGGAATAATATAGCAAGGGGAAAATGACTAAATTAAAGGAGCAGTTTCAGTGTCACCAATAGGAACATCTTTTTAGCTGTCTTCACACCAGTGCCTCTTTTGTCTTCTTCTATTCTGTGTGTCTGTATCAGTTACTGTGTTGTACTTTTGTGTTTTTTAGTTTTCTCTCCCTTGCCACACACAGAGAGCAGCATAACCCTTAACCACATAATCTTAACTAGATAGTATCATTAATCTAAATACTGAATTAATTAAGCATGAACATGAAAAGAAGCATTGTTTCGTTTTTTGATAGTGTACTCTTGTGTCATAACAGTCAGCATCCTTTATAAGACAGAATGTTGAGGAATTACTCTTTTAAGAAGTTGGTCCTTCCATCTCCACTTGAGTTTATGTGCAATCATATTGCCCTGGGACAACAGAGCTAGGATAAAAAGCACATTCTGTTTCTGCCCACAGCCTAGGGCCACTGGGAGATTATAGCTTCTGCTTTCCAGGAAGAATACGATAACAGAGAGCCTGGCCCTATCTATCGGCCAAAGGACGACTGCTCATAGGAAGTTGTTTTCTTCCTCACTACCAGCAAGAATGTTAGAGTTTAACTCATAGCTTTCCTAGGAGTGCATGAGGGAAACACACTCTTGCCCCATCTGTAGCTATAGGATTCTAGTATTTTTAGACAGAGCAGATCAGAAGATAGATTTCCACATGTTTTTGGTCTTCCATTCTCATGATGCTTGATCATTGGCCATGTTGGTAGTGGCCAATGGGAAATGAAACCCATATATATGGAGGTCTATGTTCTACCTGCCCGTGGTGCAAGTGTATGTAAGCTTTCTTCACACATTAGCTACACAAACAAGGTATTCATGGTCAAAGAAGTAGGGGCTGTGTATTTAATTGTTGCCCCAGATGTGTCTTACTCCTATAAAACCCATCATTGCTGTTTCTATGTTCTCCATATCTTTCGTAGAGGAAATTCAACAGGCTCCATTTGGGATTAAAATCTTTAATTTTATTGGGTCCTAGATCATGTAATAGCTTCCACAACCACAAGGGTCATTATTATCAGCACTAGTGTCCAAGACATGGAGAACAGATTCACTGGTGGAGGGAAAGGATGAGTGCCATTGGGAAAGATGGTCTCAGAGGAGAGCTCTTTCTGAGCTTGCACACATATCCCTACCTCTGACTTACAGTTATCACTGCCCATTTATTTCCCTCCCTCCCTCTTCCCAAGACCCATTTGTCCTGCACACATGCTTAGACTTCTGGGAGCTGTTAATCTAGTCAGACTGAAGGCTTATAACCAAGCCAATAGTTTCCTCACTTCTTGGTTCAATGGTTGCAGCTGCAGCTGTTTACTTGTTGCCTGAAGCTGAGCCTTTTCTCACCTTCCGAGGCAGAATCCTTGCTCCCGAGTAGACTCTGGGTTGCTTGTTGACTATGTGATCCCTGTGTTGATGACTCTGAGCTTGCCGGCTCTTGGAAGAGTTGTGGAATGAGGAGAAATAGATGAGAGGGCTTGGGAACGTGTTAAAGTGGTTTGAATGGGCCCAGACAAGCCATTCTTATATTGGGATTCCAGTGGCTTCTCCACATGTTTCGTGAGAGTGACATTTCCTGAAACCCCACTTCTCCTCCATTTCCTAGAGAGTCTGCTGGTTGGGGCTTTACACCTACTGGCACCATATTCCATACAGAGAGGAGAAAGATGAAAACACCACCACTCTAATTCCTTGCTGGTTTGGGTTGGTTAGAGAGAAATGACAGTGGGGAGGAGGAGGAGGAGCAGGGCCAGAAAGCTCTAGGAACCCTCTGCACACTTTCTTCATCTTACTTGCACCCCTGCTATTGGTATTGCCTAGCAAAGCCAGCCATTGACATTGGCCCTGATGGTGACTCTAGTCCAGTGATGACGAACCTTGGCACACCATGTGTTCTTAGACTTCAATTACCAGAAGCCCAAGTCAGCACTCCTGCTGATCAGGGCACCTGGGAATTGAAGTTCAAGAACAGCTGGAGTGCCAAGGTTCACCATCACTGCTCTAGTCTATCCGGAATGTGGTTCAGAATATGATCCAAAATGAGGGTTTCATGTCACAGAATTAATTTTTGGAAATATGTTCAAACCTTCATGGTACTTCATATTTCAAACAGGTGTCCCATGGACTCTTCATACATGGCTAGAATCATTGAGAACTGCTTTCCAACAACACAGAAGACCCCTCATCCAATGCTTGCTGAAAGAATTTAAATCCATTCAGGAAGAAGAATACACTGAAGAACTCGTCACACAAGGGTTGCCTTTGATGATTGAGATCTTGAAGGCAAGCAAGGTGGGTGAAACTACAGCCTTTTAATTGTTTTTTATTGCCTTGGAAAAATATAAATACAAAGCAAAGTATGAATACAAAGCAAAGGTGAAATTTCTGAAGTGTAATCACATGATGAGATTGTACTGTATTATTAGAATAGAGCAGTCATTACAACAGTAGAAACACTGTGGTGGGTTAGTAGTTAAGATGCTGAATGTGATAACTGGAAGGTCAGCAGGCCAGCAGTTCAAGACCCAAGCGCTACATAATGGAGTGAGGTTCTGTCTCTGCCCCAGCTCCTGCCAACCTAGCAATTGAAAGCAAGAAATTGTAAGTAGATAAATAGATACTGCTTCGGTGGGAAAGGTTACAGCATTCTGTGTGCTCCAGTATCTGGTCATGCCTGTCACATGATCATGGAAAAGTCTGCAGACACAGATAGCATTGGCTCTTTGGCTGTAAATGGAGATGATCAACCATACCCTAGAGTTGGATATAACTGGCTTCTGAGCAAGGGAGACATTACAACAATAGAATATTGAAAAGTAGACTATTGAAACAAAAAGAAACCTTTTTTCAGATCTAAGACAGTAGATAAATGGAGGCCTTTCTCTGTGTTCTGCCATCTCCACAGGTTTATTTGATGGGGACACGGGATAGGGCTTTCTTTCCCCCCTGCTTCCACACTTTGGAACTCACTCCCACAGGAAACTCCATCTTTGCTGTCCTTCCATAAGCAAAGACCTTTCTATTCAGGAAGCTTTTCCTGCAGTGGCTGGCTGTTTTAAGAGTTAGTTTTTAAAATAGGATTGCTAGTTGCTTCTTTTTTAAAAAAGTGTTTTTTTTAGCATTTTATATACTATTATAATGTGGTATTTGTTTAACCCTCTTATAGTATTGTAAAAATTGTCTTATCCTCTATATTGCTTTTTTAAATGTATGCTGCTTTGAGTCCCTTTGATCTTGGACCAAAATGATGCTATAGAGATGTAACAACTAAAGAAATAAACTTTATAGGATAAAAGTAGGATAAACATATTTTAAATAAATAAATATCCATAGCTTTGAAAGTTTGGTTTGCCCACAATACCAAGTCAGAATCTGGCGTTAGAGGGTCATACTGTACTTTCAATTCTTATAGTCCAGCTTGTATCCCCATTTATACTATTATTTAATTTATCTGTGATGTCCTACAGATTTGTGCTTAAACCTCCACATGAGGATTATAACCCTGCTCCAAACTGTGTTAGAGGCCAAACACAAATCACAGTTTTGCTGGTTCAAATGCCAGTGATGGTGTGCTGCACACTAATTAGATAGACAACGGGGTTGAGGGAGGAATGGTTGCATGAGCACCACGCTCATTTCCATAGCACCAAACATGATTTGGCATCATAAGACAAGCTGATTTACTGGCAGTGACATGTATTGTATTTCCCAAAAAAAGAAATAATGATCTCCATCTGTTGCAAGGAAAGCTTGATATTGACATAGACAGTGAGCTGGAGAGATGACAGAAGTCAAAGCCTTGTGGTGAAACTCAAGAGTCACCCAGTAGAATCTAGATGAGAGGCTGATAAGCAAATGGCCCTGTCAGCGTATCCAAAACTATAGTTTCATCTGGTCTGACTTACTGTGTAGAATGGCTGTGGAAGGACAATACTGTATGCTCATTTTTGCAACAGTTCTCAGAACCCAAGAATATCTTTTCCCACATTTTTTTCTGTGTATAATGTTTCTGAGATGTGTTAATGCAGGGGTTCTCAACAGCTTCATGCTACGGGCTGGACAACTCCCCCTCAGACAGCTGAACGGGCCAGAAACGTGATGTCCCCCTGCCACAAATGCTGCCGTAAACCACGGCGGGCACGTTTGCACATGCACAGGAATGTTTACAGCTGTCACACATGCTTCTACATCTGCAGTTGTTGCCATGGGCCTGATGGAATGGCATCAGGGGCCGGGGCTGGCCCACAGGCCATAGGTTATGAACCCCTGTGTTAATGTATCTCATTTTAATGTATGAGAATACCTTTTCCCTGGCCCAATAGGAACTTTGAGTTTCAAAAGAAGGCAATGTGGAGGGGTGCAAATACAGATTATTTTGTAGTCCTTTATTTAAGGAGTAATGAGAAGAAATCTAGGCAACGACTACCTGGGATGGAGTTTGAAACCACATCATCAATGGCATCAGCAGTCTACTTTTTTAATTTACCCTTTAAGAAGAAGCCTGGCACAGTCATCTGCCGAGAATTGTTGGGATTCTTCTACAGATTTTCTTTTTGCACTAGTCACAAAATATTTGTAAACCAAACTGAGGAAGGCTGGTTTAAGTGAAAAGCTAACTATTTGTTGAAATGTTTTGTGATCCAATAAATAGTGATTCACTTGCCCTTGCCTTTGTATTGCATATGAACTACATGGCTTTGTTTGTTTTGTTTCTCACCCTTTAAAATGTATTTCAGGATATTTTTTAGTAAATCAGAAACATTTATTTGAAATTATTTGACAAAATCTTTAAAGGAAGAGTTTGCTCATATTTTTTTAGTTCTGAACTAGTTTCATTAGAATATGATCATTATCCTTAGATTCCTTAAATATACAGTAATTAAAATATTATTATTTTTAAATCAATAGATCTATAGCTATAGTTATAGTATAACATTTAGAAGAGAAGATTTCATAGGTGAAAATCTAAAGTACTGCGTGTTGCCTAGCAATTTTAAGGCAGTATAATACTTATTGAAGCATATATTACCCTTTGGCCTTTAAAAGAGAAGCTCATGTCTAAAAAAGTAACATGCTATGTAGACTACTCTGCCCAGAAATTTATTTGTTTGCACAATAAGTCCCAAAATTTCAAAATTCTGGGCGTTGTAGTCCAACCACTGGTTCTTGGCTAGGCTTTGGTACCACTCTTGGTATATTCACTTTTTTTTCTGGAGGCAAATTGCTGTATGTGCTGTTGACTGCTATGGCATTTAATATTATGATCATAATCATGATCATCACTTCCAGTACTTCTGTATCTAAACAGTTCAGCATAACCAGGACTCGCAACCTCCATAAATGTGCATCTTGCATTCTCCATATGAAAAGCAAACGTCAGGTACATCAGCATGGCGTGTGAATGTAAAGTGCAATTAACCAGCGTCACATAAAATTGTGTGCAATAGCATGGTTTTATCTGGAATCTAACCCAACAGTTTTATTCTGTACCTCCCAGAATCTCCCAGCTAGTATGAGAATCCTGGGAATTTTAGTCAATAAAACAAATTTTCCAAGCCGCGAACTAACCTTAAATTTGATTGGATTACTTGTACTGAAGCCTTTAGTCATCAATTCTCCTAAGAGGATATTCAACATTAGATGCCCCCAACAAAGTCCTGCCACTTCCCATTAAGGGAAGATGTTTGTAAAGACAGCCTAGACTGCAAACATGATGCAGGGATACTACACATAGGATGTTCCTCTTTTGGTCTGATAGTGTACATTATATTAGAAGTCTGCATATTTTTGTTCTGAGACCATAATTCCCCCAGCAACATGGTTCAGGAATTCTGGAAATTGTAGTCCAAAGCATAAATACATTTCTAGGCCAGTCATTCTGTTCATGGGTCTGAGATTTCAGAACATGAATTTTAAAAATCTGCCGATGGAGAAAGTTGGTGTTGCTTAACTTACAGTTGCCATCAAAGGATAACTTGTGTATCATCTTGGAAAAAATGATCATCTGTCCTGGTAGGGCTTTAGTTGAGCTGCAGCTAACATAAATACCTTAAATTGCTATCTCCCATCTCCTGGGTTTCTGCCTCACAAATGTTGACTGCCAATGATGTATGTGATTATTTATCATGGAAGTCTCGCAAAGCAACATTAGTCAGTTTTCATTCGCTGCATACATAAATTTTATATGACAATCTCCTTGTTATATATGGGAAACTTCATGGGGATACCTTTGAGGATTTTGTATGTGGAACTGCCATTGAAGTGTTACTGGTTTTTTTAAGCTTTTGTACACTGTCTTAAATTTCTTCGCTGGGAGAAAGGCTGGATATAAATAAATGAATAATAAATAAGTAATATGGTTGGGACATTTCAACCATCTCAAAATGTTATAGTCTGGCATCCATAAGGAGCTAGATACAGGGAGCATTTAACTTCCCTGTTACAACTATATTAACTTCCAGTTTATTTCTGGGCCCAGTTTAAAGGGTAGTTTTCTTTTTTAGTCATGAAATCTCCTGTGGCTATGGTCTAGGGCAGGGATTCCCAACCTGCAGCCCATGGCCTGGATGCAGACCGCAGCACTATTTCATGTGGTCCCCCACCGCCTCCACCACACCAGGAAGTGCCATGTGGTGGAGGAAGTCAACAGCTATCTGAGGGAGCGTGACTGGCCCCTGGCTTAAAAAGGTTCAGAACTCTTGGTCTAAGGCAGTGACCAGGCACCTTTGGCACTCTAGGTGTTCTTGGACTTCAGAAGCCCAAATCAGCACTCCTGCTGATCAGGGCTTTTGGGAATTGAAGTTGAAGAACATCTGGAGTGCCAAGGTTTGCCATTGCTGGTCTAGGGCTAGGCTATCTAAAAAACCATAACTCCCCATATGAGCCCTTATGTGTGCTAAGATCATCAGAGGAGTGTTTCTCTTGGTGTTGCCACCTTGACAGGTTCATCTAATGAGGAAATGAGAGAGGACATTTTCAGTGACTCCTCTAAGACTGTGGATTTACTTTCCCGTGGAAGCTCATTCAGCCTTCTCCTTGCTGTCCTTCAACTGGCAAGCAAACACTTTTCTTTTTAAGCAAGAGTTTGGTATATAAATTCAGACACTTTATGAGAAGGTGGATGGTAGTTATAGGAGCTTAATATTTAGGCATATTTTAGTAGTGCCTTAATAGGTTTTAATTCTTATTAGTTTAGTCACTTTTTAATGAGATTATGTTTTACAATCCTGTTTATTATAAACAGGCATGAGGACGGCAGTGGCTCAAGTGGTTAAGATGCTGACTGGAAGGCAGAAGGTCAGCAGTTCAAAACCCAAGTACTGCATGACGGAATGAGCCCCTGTCTCTGTCTCAGCTCCTGTCAACATAGAAGTTCGAAAGCAAGAAATTGCAAGTAGATAAATAGGGACCACTTCGGTGGGAAGGTAAACAGCGTTCCGTGCACTGTGGTGTCTAGGCATGCCTGCCACATGTCCATGGAAACGTCTGCAGCCACAGACAGCGCTGGCTCTTTGACTATAAACAGAAATGAGCACTGAACCCTAGAGTCGGATACGACTGGCTTTCGAGCAAGGGTGACCTTTACCTTTATAGTTCCTTACTTGGGGAGAAGGACAGTATATAAAGGAATAAAAATTAAATACAATAGATCAAATAAAGAGTGCCTTGTGTTTAATAAGTACAATACATCCACTAGTTCTGCATTGCATTCAATTGTTAGCATTATCAGTTGTTATTTAAAATTTTAAAATTGAGGCTACCTCTAACAATAAACTTTTTTTAATTGTTAAAGAGCACCTGTTTATGAAGTGAAAGTAATTCCATAGTTGGGCTGGAGAGTTCAAATCCTCGCAGTGCATTCTAGGAGATGGGCTAGTTGAGGTCTCCCATGGCTTCTTTGACTGCTGGGGTTGTGTTCCTGCCACTTGTGTAAATGTAGGCAAGCTGCACAATTCCAGGACCAACTGATAAACCACCACTGATTTATAGATATACTAGCAGGGGTGCCCGGCTTCGCCCGGGTGGGGTTGGGGTGGGGCTGTCCTACCTCCTGGGGTTGCATTGCTCAGGTGCTCCTCCTCCTGGGCTGACGTATGTCCACTGGACTCATGCCCCACCCTGACAGCTGGACTGCCAGGCCAAGTGGTGGGGCCCTGTGATGTCACATTGGCTGACCACTTCCAAGGGCTGACCAAGTCTGGGCAAGACATCACAAAGGGCATGACATCGCAAAGGCCCAGACCTGGTTAGCCATTGTGATTGGTTGAGGACTAAAGGATCAATTTTTTTGGCGGGGAGCATAACCCCCCCCATGGGATTCGGGACCCTGACTGTGACCTGCTCACGTGCGCAAGGTACGTGTGTGCTGAATTTCACGGGGTTTGGTCAAGGGATGTGGCAGCCCATTCCAGATACCGCACCCACACTTCTGCTTTATAGGTATAGACTAGCAAGGTTTGCCCGGCGTTGCCGGGCTTTTCCCCCCCTCTGTTGTATTAAAGAAGATTCATTGTAATGGTTTGTAATAAAAAAATTTTTTTTATTTTTGAAAAACATGTTTAGCAATTAACGTTTCATTTTTAAAGTAATATTAAACATTTAACTATATTTTTTTTCCTCCTTTGTCGTCAAGCGATGTGTGTTTTTTATCTGTAAAACATAAACATAGGGAGAGATATTGATATTTGTCTATTGGTGTGGTTTTTTTTCTTCAAATGTATTTTTTGTGATCCTTAAATTGTTTTACATGTATTTAAATCTGAAAATATTGTTTTTAGAAAATATAATGTTATAATTTTTTTAAATATTTTTATATTTACCTTCAGTAAGAGATGTTTTTTTTTTGTCTTTCAGTTAGTTGATTGTTGATTTGTTGGGTCACCTGTTTAATGAGAATAATGACAAAGTTATATATATTTGTTTTTTACAATATTATAAAATCTCATTGTTTTGTTTATTTACCTTTTTTTCTGGGTCTGTTCAAATTTGATCTTCAAAAAATGTTGAAGCATTAATTCGGCTAGTGCCTGGTTGTATGGAGTTGGTGGATGTCTCATGATAAGTACATGCCTTCGTATGATTGAATCTATATCTAAGTCATCATTAATTTGCTGCTGTGGTTCTCTCTGTTGCGGTTGTGGCTGGTTGTCCTTTTTTTTGCATTGGTGGATTGTTGTGTTTCTTGTTGTACTATTTGTTTGTTGTTAATTTGTTGTATTATTTCTTCTAATGTTTTATTGTTTGGGTGTTGTTTTATTTCTGTGTTGCTGTCTTGTAGTTCTGCATTTTCCGTTGCTTGATCTTTGTAGTGATGTGCTGTTTTTTTCTGGTAGATTGTTGGTATTTCTTTTTTTGTGATTGTGCTCATTTCTGGTTGTTTATTTTCGCTTTCTTCTGGGTTGTAATTTCTTTTTATTGTGGTGGCTGTTTCTGTTTCCTTTGTTGTGTTGGTTTTTTGGTTTGTGTTGTCGTTGGCTGTTATTTCTGTTGTCTGCTGTTTCCATGGCAATATAAATTTGGGTTTAGTTATGATTTGTTTTTCTTTTTTTTCAGACAATTAGCATTTGTCCTTGTTTATTTTGTTGCTCTTGTTTGTCTGTTGTGCTTTTTCTGTTGATTTCATAGTAGTTATCTGCTGTTTCTGTTGATTGTTGTTTCCATGGTAAAATCAGTTTGGGTTTTGTTGTGGCTTGTATTTCTTGTGTTTTGATAATTTGCATGTCTGGCTGTTTATTTTCTAATTCTTCTTTTGGAATAATTTGTTTTCTTGCGTTTGTTTTTTCCTCTTCCTCTGATTTGTTCTTTATGTAAATTTGGGAGACACTCTCTGTTATTTCTGTTGTCTGTTGTCTCCATGGTAATATGTTTCCATGCTGATATTGCATGGAGTGATGGCTACTTGGTTTCCTGGCTGTGAATGATTCTTTGGGGACCTGGATTTTTGAGAGTATGTCTTCTTGCTGATTTTCGTTTTGTGTGTAATTCTGGTTTGATGTTTTGTTGCTTTCTTTCTCCATTTCCATTTCTTTTATTTACCCTCGCTATTGTTTCCCCTCGGAAAGTTTGCACTCACGACTTTGGCAACTCTCTTTTGGCGGATTAGTTTCGTTTTTAAGCTGTGTGTTTGCCGTATGTGTGTTTAATCTCGTTATCGCGTTATTTTCCCTCGCTGTTTTTGGAGTTTGGGAGAGCTAGGTGAGGTAAGTGGATTTGCATGTTTGTAGGTGTGTCTGTGTTCCGCGTTGCTGTATCGCTGTGCAGAAGGCATGGCTGTAAGGGAGTGCGTATTTTCCTTTTAAAGTTTTCGTGTCTTGCTTCTTTTCGAAGCGTCTGTGAGTGTTTCTTGGCTGTCTTTGGAAAAGTTTAGGGAAATTCGATGTGTACTGTCGTTGACTTCGGGTGCTTCCTTTACTTGTATTTTGGTAAGTTAAACTGTTTTGATGTTATCTTTTGTAAAGGTGTTTAGGTGATGGGGAGGGGGGCTTTGTTTTGTTATGGTGCTTTGTTTGTGTGGAGTCGTGAAAGTAGATCGGTGTTTCCCCTTTAATATCAGCAGGCAGAGTGGATCGATCACCCACCCCCCTCCTTAAAACAACTCCGGTTTTAAAGAGAAGAAAAGACGGAGTTTTTTTAAGGAGGGGTGGTGGGGGATCGTTCCTCTCTGCCTCATCTTTTGTTTCCAGCCGCGTTTCCAGCCACTGATGTTAAAGGGGAAACTCCTTTCGGGAGCTTCAGGCGCCGCGGGAGAGTAATAGAAAGCCGGCTGCTGTTTGCTTGCCTGTGAGCTGTTTTTCTTTTTAATTTTCCGGGCGCCGTTTTCCTCAGCGTTCTGCGTGGGCGCGCAGGACGCTGGGGCTTGTAGTTATGGGTTGGTGCTGTGTGTTTTTGCTGGGTTTTTTTAAAATGCGTTTCTTTCGATTGGCTGCGGCGCTTGTCCGAACGCTGTGCCGTGCGAGAGCCTCTCAGCGTGATTGGCTCTGGCGCGGCGCAGCGCAAGGAATGTTGGGAAGTGAAGTTCTTTCCCTTTCTTGCCGTTTGTGGGGCTGAGGCCCCCGTGCCAGATTTTTAAACCCTTCGTTGACCTGCGTAGGGAATTCGGCCGTGCACACGAAGGGTGGGTGTGGGTCAGTAGGGCGACGCATAGCAGCCTATAGCCAGTTCCAACGGTGAACACTTGGTTTTATAGGTTAAGATTTGATATGTAGAAAACCACAGAAGGGTTGCCACAAGTTGGAACTAACTTTTACATTATTGGTAAAAGGCATTCAGATTCATTGTTCATAAGTGAATATTTTGCATGTCATTTAGAATGATGGAGACATACAATTTAGTCAGGCTTTTATATATGTATATGTACAGGGTGGCATATGCAATACTTATCCATGTCAGAGAAACTGCTGGCACGTGTGTCAGTTTTCCTTCATGCAAACTGGCTATGCTTTAACTCTCAGATCTATCTATGCTCATAATAAGCAATTTGTTTAAGGGTTTTTTTTAGCATTTTTTTCTCTTTGGTTTTCTAAGTGTACATCATGGATATTCTCACATGGAGAAATAGAAAGAGCATACTATTTTGAATGGTGAATCCCATAGCCCCGCTGTCCCCTTAGAAAATGCCCATATGGGCTGGGATGTTTTAAGAATAGTGGTTCAAAAAAGGCCTTTCTAGATCTCAGAGACATGAAAGGAGCCTCATTCAGGTGTCCCCTGAGTGGATTTCTTCCAGCAAAATTTTTTCAACCCAGAAAGCACCTTTGTGGGCTTCTGACATGATTTGTTTTTTAAAAAAATACCCTGTTCTTAAGACATCTTCCAGGGGGGAAACTGCTTGAACCTTCATCTTCATCATGTTTCTGATGAACAGTTTTTTTCTTTTTGCATTTGTTAGTTTTGCTTTCAAATCTAAGACTAGAGCTTTCTTTTCCTAGCTAGCTTTGTAGGGAGTTCTCTACCATTCTCTTTGAGCAACAATTTTATTTCAAAGGGTTCGTAGCACACAAAGTCCAACCTAGTGATTTTCTGTAGGTGGAACTAAAGATCTCCCTGCCATTTCTGTTTTTGACCATCCCAGTGCCAATATTTCTTTACATAAAATGGCCTATCTAGCTGAAAGTATTGCCCATCTCTCATTTCCTCTGAAGGAAAATGCAGATGAAACTGAACTTCTGGTAGAATTATATAGAAGAATACAGTATCTGAATAAATTTCTGCCTTTGGGTCCTTGTGTTCATTTCCATCAATGTCACAAAGGTTTGTATATATAAAATATAAAACCTTTCCCCCAAAAACTGCACAAAAGATAAAATTTCTCCTTTGGGCTTCTTCTTGTCGTTTTTTGAGCATATATAGACTTCTGGGCTATTTTAACAAGTTAATGGCGATGAACTTCAATTATTTCTTTCTGCAGTTTAAACCCATTATTTTAGACTTGGGTACTTAGAGTGTTTTAAGGTGCTGATGTGAATGTTACAGTGAAACACATTGGCAACATTGCCATTGCCTTGGGTAAAGTGGTTCTGTTTTTAAACTTTCTCAGAGCTATGAGGAGTTTTGACTTAGGAACCAAGGAAATTGCTCTATCAATAACAAGCTATTTGTTCATCTGATTGGCAGCAATTCTGCCATCTCCTAGTGGAAGGTCTTTCACATCACCTATTTTCTGATATTTTAAACTGAAGATAATGAAATGAAAATGGCCTCTTCTCTGGGCCAAGTACTGTATGTGCTTTCCTATCACTCAGTGACGTTGGCTTTGGAGTTTTTTGTTATTGTTAAGTGAACACGTAAGACAAGAAGTGCATTAGACCTATCCTCACACCATTGACAGGAGAACATCCCTCTTTTTGATGTAAAGGATCTTCTGCAGAACATGGAACCATGGAAAACCAATGTACAGTATATGGAGAATCTCCATGGATAGGAGAATTTCTGCAGAAGACCACTCTTTACATACATATAAAAGGCAACAGAAAGGTAGTGAAAAAGGGAATGTGCATCAGGTTGTGTTTTCTTTTAAAAAACTGCCAGAACTGGACTTAACTATTCCTTAAATCAGGGGTTCTCAATCTTTTAAAGCCGTGGGCTGGATCACACTCCCTTAGACAATTGAGTAGGCTAGACTGGTGGTTCCCCTCGCCGTTAACACTGCCATAAAATACATAAAAACACATTTATGACAGCCACATCAGCATTTATGGCTGTCGTAAACATTTGCAAAAGCTGTAAATGTGTAAAAATGCATTTACAACAGCTGTGGATGCATTTATGGCTGGGAGCAAGGGTGGCAGGCCACATGAAATGGTGCTGGGGACCAGATCCAGCCCATGGGTCATAGGTTGAGAACCCCTACCTTAAATCTTCAGTCAAAGGTTTCAGGAATTATGCCTGCCTTCTTTATTTTTCTCTTTGTTTACTTTTTGTGGTTCATTTTTAGTAAAAGATTGAGAGGGTGCACATGCCCTGAGGACTTCAACAGGCAGTGTAGGCATCAAAGGACACACTAGTTCTTTGTAGTCCCATCATGTGTAAAAAAGCCACATTATCTATGTGAGAGAGATGGTAGGAAGTCCCATATCTAAAATACTCTCAAAATATTTTTAATGTTGTCCTCATCAAGTTGTCTTTAGTAGCAACAAGAGCATCTCATAGATGGGTGGGGCCTGTACATTTCTGGCTTGCTAGTTGTTTTGGAGTTCAATTTCCTCAAGCTCTAACCAGTGTAAGAAATGGAGTTGGAGATGTTATCCAAAACATTTACAGGATCAAATACTTCTCAGCCCTAATGTAATATCTTCCTAGGGAAGCTGCTCCTTAGAATTCCAAAAGACAATAACAGAATAAGTTAAAATATCTGCAAAAAGGTTTGTGCTCATATTTCATCACCTAACAATGTAGAAGGTTCCTGTGAACGAGTCTTCTAATCCATAAATTACACCTGCGTTCGGTGTTTATTTTATTATTGTTTTGTTTTAGAATGAAGTTATTAGTCAACAGCTGGCTGCCATTTTCACTCATTGCTATGGACCCTATCCTATTCCCAAACTTGTTGAAATCAAACGCAAACAGACATCTCGGTTAGGTAAGTGAACCTTAGCTGTGCTCTACTTGTAGTTACATGGAGCTAAAGTTTGGCCACTAGAAGAAATAATATCAGTAACAGTATAGAAGGACAGAGATATAGCTTGACTTCATATAGTTCTTTGTCAGAAAAAAATGGAGCCCTAACCACTTTCTGACTTTATGTTTCCTGTTGCCCTCATTTAGAATTCAACATGCTAGTTGCTTGGCTTGAGACATTGCAAAGTATGTGCAGATGATACCCATAGGGCTCGTTGTTGTACGAAACAATTGCTATACGATGCATGCATCGTCTAGCAATTTTTCCTATGGGATACATCGTACAACAAATTTTTTTGCTAAGTGTTTTTTCCCATTGAAAAATTGTTGTACGATTTTTTTCCATAGGGATAATTGTTATGCAGGACACGATTTCCCCCCAAAACCTAATTGTTATACGATTTTGTTGTTATATGGGGTGATTGTTGTATGAGGTTCCACTGTATTAGTATTTTGTCTGTCCCAGCAGCACATTTAACTTTAGCATTTGGCTACACAAATTACTTATCCCAAAGATCACTTTTGGAGGAAAACTAATCTTGTTTTCAGCAGAAGCTGGATATGCACTGTGGTGGCATGTTACCCCTTGCATCAGTCATGAAACTACTGGTATTCTCTCCTGGACAGTTTTTAAAGGGTTAATAAAAGTTTCAGAGATTCAATATATATGATAGAAATCTTAACTAAAGCTGCACTGTGTGTATATGTGTGCAAACACATTCAGAATTCAATCTGCAAACTATGTATGTTTATATCAGGGGTTCCCAACCTAAGGCCCACGGGATGGATCCAGCTCACGGCACCCTTTCATGTTGGCCCCTACACCTTCAAGGGCATTCAAGAAACAAAATGACCACCCCTTTTAAGCTGTTGGGACAAAATGGCCACCCCATCATAGAGGTAGGGCAAAATGGTCATCCGGCCCTCGAAGCTGACTGAGAGAGCCTGACCCAACCCCTGGCTTGAAAAGGTTGGGAACCCCTGGTTTATATGATAGGAAAAAATGGGGAGAAATAACAATTACTGCAGAGGATTTTCCCAGTTACTCTTTTCTGTGCCATGTGTATGCACTGACACCCATTAGGGAATGTGTCCTTTCTACAGTTCTCTACTGTTTCTCAAGCATACTTTCAAAGGTGAAATGTACCAGTGATGAGTCACAGAAAAGGGCACATCGTTTGCTTTGTGTTTTGTGGTTTACCTTCCTCTACTGAAGACAAGACGTCTTAAATCTTTGTCATCTAATTATCCAAGCTCCAATTTTCTTATCAAACCCAAAAGTTTCTTCATCATCTTGTCCCATTTGGGACACTGAACAGAGGACAGAGAATTCCTTAGGGTCTCCCCCCAATTAATATTGTGACAATGTGGTACCCAGAACTGAAGATGTTAGGGCAGTAATTTTCTCTTTTGCTTTTTGTTATAAATCAAGAGATAGAATAATACAGGAAGTAAAAGAAAGAAGCTGTTCTTGATTTTGTCATTCAGCCCTTAGTGGTTACAAGTGAAGAGACCAACTAGTGGAAAAGAGAACTACTTCTCTTTTGTTGAGGGAGCATGATTCCTAAATTTTATATACTATCAAATGTATGCCATATTTGTACTTTCAAGGTTAGGGCACATTTAAAATGTGCTTTGTTTGTTATTGAAAACCTTTTAAAAGGAATCTGATCTTTGGGAATGGAGTGAATAATACAGATAACAATAGCAATAGTAATTCCACTTATATACCGTCCCCTAATGATTCCTGTACTCTCATGGCAGTTCACAAGGTAATTAGGATTTTGTCCCCAATATGCCGGGTACTCATTTTACTGATCTCAGAAGGGTGGAAGGCTGAGTCAACCTTGATCCCCACCAGGGTCGAATTCACAATGTCAGGAACTATTGCTTTGGTATAACAGTTTAACCACTGTGCCACCAGGGCTCAGTAAACCAGATTGAGTGGGAGCCTCACCCCAAAATATTGTGATGGGGAGACAGTTTGCTAACACCCTGAGCTATCTTTAAAAAACTAGTTTCAACATTACTGTACAGTAGTAGGACAAATTGTTAAAATTAAGCATATAAACAGGGCAATAAAGTTTCTTTAAACTGTATTCCTTCAGTCAGAAATACTGCAGATGATAGCTACCTCTTACTTTTAAACAACTAAAATGTATTCCAGTGGTTTTAAATCATGCAAGATTAATATGCTTTATCTCAGGCACTTCTTCAGTATAATTTCAAAAGTATATGCATCTTAAATTATACTCTTTTAACATTATAATAAAAGATAACAGTGTTTTAACATACACTGAGCTAAAAAATATCCTATTGCTTATTTTCTTTTTTAAAAAATCCAGATCCTCATTTCCTTAACAATAAGGAAATGTCGGATGTCACATTTCTTGTGGAAGGAAGACCATTTTATGCACACAGAGTATTACTGTATACTGCATCCCCAAGGTAAATATATAAATATTGTATTTTTAAAATTACAAAACTTACTTTGGGTATTTTGGGAATGGATAGGGCGGGATACTTTTATAGATGGCTCAACAGGGATTTGCAGTGAAGGTTGTAATTCAATAGTATGAATGCTTTCGTAAATTGGAGAAGTTCCCAGTGGATCATTGCCTAGAACGGTTCACATAAGCAAGCTTTGGACTTCAGAACAAGGGAGCAAAAATACAAATGGGATAGAGAAGGAGTGGAATATTTATGAGGAGCTAAGCTGCAGAATTCTTTTCCTGCCCTTGTTGGAACAGCTTACTTCATTGCAAGAACTCATTAGTTACAAGCACCTCCTCCTTCTTGTTCTGCCGTATCCAAATCTGAATATTGGCGATCCTCGTGGTGATCACCCATGAAGATTGTCCTGAGAATATAATGCCTTCTGCATCGCAGCATGACCTAGTACCACTGATCCAGTTCCACAAGTCACTTTCTGGTCCTGAGTCCTTTTAGCACACAAAGCCCTCATCAGCCCCCGGCCAGTATTGATTAAGCTGCTTCCCTCCATCAAGGTGGATTCAAGTGGGATTTAATGCACTTGGAGACCATTCACCCTTCCCTGTGGACTTTGTCACCCAAGGCCATTTGTCCTTAGGGTTAGTTAACCGCCACCTGTGTTGACTTGCTGGTAGTATGGTAGCATGATAACCTGGCCAGACACACAAGCACCTCCTAGTCACCCCTCTTCCTTTTGCTTTTACTCATTCTTTGCAGTTGGTCTTCACTCTTGACAAGGTCTCTCTTCAATGATGGGGCAGCAAATTTGATCACTGCTACTAAAGGAAGCTTTGAGAGTGTGGAGTCAGATTTGCCATTTGTCAATTCTAAAGTAGATAGATGTTGGGGAGGGAATAAAAAGGTAATATGCTTGATGCAGTGCTACAAGGGTCTAGCAGAAAGGGGAGATTAAACAAGATAAAAGAGAGGTTAAACAAGATAAAAGAGAGAGTGCATGTGAAAGCATGCACAAAAGATTGCCATGATGTATTGTAGCACTTAGTAATTTTTCTTCCTTGGTATGGAGGCATATATTATCACTCATATAAGGTTATCCATCAGATCCTGGTTAAAAGTACTGCTAGAGTTGACTGCTTACACATTGGTTCATTTTTCTGCACTGGGCACTCAGATCTCCCCATTTATATGTCTGCAATAATTAAGTAGCTTCATGACATGTAGATGTAGTACTTCACTGCTGCACAAACCAGTATTTCCTAATTTAAGAATTTACTTAATGGCGTTTTATTTTCATGATCTGTCTTCAAGTTGCAATTTTAAAAATGTTTTTTGCCTAGGTTTAAAGCCCTTTTGTCCAGCAAACCTGCATCTGACAGCACTTTTATTGAAATCAGCTATGTAAAGTATCACATTTTCCAGGTAATGTTAAGTCCCCTGCAGTCTTTTGGAATGAATTAGCTCATGGCAACTGGTGGAAGGGTAAAATAATAATACTATAAGGAATCAACGAGTAAAGCTTAAAGTGCTTTTCAGCAGCAACATTGGCATGTGATTGTTTTATGTTCCATGTGCATAATCAAGTGTTGCAGTGTAGTAATGTTTCTAAAAGATCCATGACAAGCTAAAGAAATTGAAATTCATCCCCATGTAAAGCAATCCACTAAGAAACTACATTATTTGATCCATACACTTATGCAGACTAAGCCAAAAAGAGAGGCAGTTTACACAGACACTTTCCTTGGTTGCAGTGTGACTTCCTTTATGTCTCCTAGTATTTCTTTAAAAAATTATCACATGGAAGTCTGAATTTATCTTCCCTGCCTTTAGAGTTAATAATTCCTACTCTCATCTATTTTGTGAGTTTTTGAATCCAGTTCCAATTTCAAAAGGGTTTTTGTCTTGTTTTGTTTCTTTTGATCACCTGATTGAAGGATATATCAAGAGCAGGACTTGGCATTCCTTTAATCTCTTGTTTATCCTTGCCAGTTGTTCATTTTATAGGCTTATTGATGATCAAACTGCATGTTACATAAAAAATGTAATATGATGCTGAATTGACCCTATTTCGTATAATTGTAAAATAAATACATTTCTCCTTAGAGAGTATCACACATGGGAAGGAATGATTTAAACCAGGGGTTCCCAAACTTTTCATGCTGCGGGCTGATCACATGGTTGAGTAGGCTGGTCACGTGGTTCCTCCCACCGTAAAATGCATCTGTGGCTGTTGTAAACTTGTTTATGACAGCCGCGGGTTCATTTATGGCAGTGTTTACACATGAATGAGCACATTTTACTTCCGCTTCTGGTAGCATTTCCTCATGCACATTTTACTTCCACTTCTGGTAGCAGCGAGGGCAGTGCAAGCCTGGTCCACGGTAGTTTGGCCACCCCTGATTTAAACTATGAGAAGGAGCCATGATTCCAATATCAATCAGGAGTTCCCTTGTGTTATTTCCCTATGTTTTCAGGAAGCTCCTCTTTTGAGTTTCATTCTAAAAACTTGACACTCAGAGTTTAGTTTTACTTTCAGGGTTTGTTGGTTTTATCTTCCAAGTGATATGTTAGTTGAGGGTTGCCAATGTTTTTTTTTCTCCTTGAAAGACTCCTGAGCCTTTAATAACAGAAATTCAGCAAATAAAGCAGTCCCCTTTTGCCTTGCAGGAAACTTTTGCCTACTGAATTTCATCCAGCTGGGTCTGCTGTAAAATGTGTGCAGTTCTATAGCATGATAGCTGGAAGATTGGCTTTATTGACAGATAGCAAAGTCCACAGAGACTTG
Organism: Bradypodion pumilum; assembly: GCA_035047305.1. Lineage (NCBI taxonomy): Eukaryota > Metazoa > Chordata > Lepidosauria > Squamata > Chamaeleonidae > Bradypodion > Bradypodion pumilum. The sequence goes on from JAWDJD010000005.1 coordinate 33,742,754, forward strand.
AGAAGTATTACAGAATGCTAAAATATGGATAACTGTAGTAAGACACAGAAAGCTAAGAATGGTATTCCACTGCACAATTTTCTAATAGACTCTTTCTATACCCATTTGAGGTACTACGGCTCTAACCCAATGTTTCCCAACTCTTGGTTTTTTAACTTCAATTCCCAGAAGCCTAAGTCAATTCCCCAATAATAATAATAATAATAATAATAATAATAATAATAATAATAATAATAATAATAATAATAATAATAATAATAATAATAATAATAATAATAATAATAATAATAATAATAAGGCAGGGAGAGGTGGCTGCAAAGACCTTCCACCCAGCCCCTTTCCCAAAGGCCTCCTTCGCTGGACCAGGAAGGAGAAGAGAGGGCCGGCAGCTGTACCAAGGCAGGGAGTGGTGGCTGCAAAGACCTTCCACCCAGCCCCTTTCCCAAAGGCCTCCTTCGCTGGACCAGGAAGGAGAAGGGAGGGCCGGCAGCTGTACCAAGGCAGGGAGAGGTGGCTGCAAAGACCTTCCACCCAGCCCCTTTCCCAAAGGCCTCCTTCGCTGGACCAGGAAGGAGAAGGGAGGGCCGGCAGCTGTACCAAGGCAGAGAGAGGTGGCTGCAAAGACCTTCCATCCAGCCCCTTTCCCTGCTCCCTGCTCGTTCCAGGAGCCCATGCCACTGGCTCCCGGGATTTGAGGCAGGTGGAAAGCCATCGCTTCTGCCTCCGCCCTCCCCACCTGGGGGGAAGAAAAAGGAGACACCGACACCGCAGCTCGCCAACGCTCCCTGCTCATTCCAGGAGCCCATGCCACCGGCTCCCGGGATCTGAGGCAGGTGGGAGACATCGCTTCTGCCTCCGCCCTCCCCACCTGGGGGGAAGAAAAAGGAGACGCCGACGCCGCAGCTCGCCAACGCTCCCTGCTCATTCCAGGAGCCCATGCCACCGGCTCCCGGGATCTGAGGCAGGTGGGAGACATCGCTTCTGCCTCCGCCCTCCCCACCTGGGGGGAAGAAAAAGGAGACGCCGATGCTGCAGCTCGCCAATGCTCCCTGCTTGTTCCAGGAGCCCATGCCACCGGCTCCCGGGATTTGAGGCAGGTGGGAGACATCGCTTCTCCCTCTGCCCTCCCCACCTGGGGGGAAGAAAAAGGAGACGCCGACGCCGCGGCTCGCCAACGCTCCCTGCTTGTTCCAGGAGCCCATGCCACCGGCTCCTGGGATTTGAGGCAGGTGGGAGCCATCGCTTCTGCCTCCGCCCTCCCCACCTGGGGGGAGGAAAAAGGAGATGCTGACGCCGCGGCTCGCCAATGCTCCCTGCTCGTTCCAGGAGCCAATGCCACCGGCTCCCGGGATTTGAGGCAGGTGAGAGCCATCGCTTCTGCCTCCGCCCTCCCCACCTGGGGGGAAGAAAAAGGAGACGCCAACGCCGGGGCTCGCCAACGCTCCCTGCTCATTCCGGGAGCTCATGCTTATTGCTGGAACCACAGGGGGACTGTGGATGGGGTGGGAAGACAGAGAGTTGGTCCTGCCAGCCAGGAAGGAGGGGCAGCATTCCACCTAGGGGCGTTCCAGGGATCCATATAGGTGTTGTGACGGGCATGGGGCGGTATGGCGGGTACCGTGGGGCGGGCCGCACTCGGGGAATGCGGGTCCGATGTTTAAGTGCGGTCCCTCATTCCAGCCCTACAGGTACATCTCTGGGCCCTGAGCAGCAGATCCAGAGTGACCCCGCCCTTAGGCTGCTGCTGGTTAATGGCAGATCGGTCTATAATAAGGCCCCCCTGATCCAAGATTCTATCCAGGAGGGGCGGGCCGATCTGGCATGCATCACCGAAACCTGGCTGACACCTGAGGATGGAGTACCTCTTTCGGACATGTGTCCAGCTGGGTTCGGTATTTGGCACCAGCCTAGAGGTGAGGTGAGGGGCGGTGGTGTCGCCATTGTTGCCAGGGAGTCTTTGGGAATTGCTAGGGCCACTGCTCCACAAGTGTCTGGTTGTGAGGCCCTGCTTCTACGGTTGGGCCCCAAGGGTCAGTTGGGGATCTTACTCCTGTACCTGCCCCCTTGCAGGGTAAGGGATGCCCTGCCTGAGCTCCTCGAAGCCGCCTCGATGCTGGCGTTGGAGTTCCCGAGGCTTATGGTTCTGGGGGACTTCAATTTGCCATCATTGGGGATGGCTTCTGAGGTTGCAAGGGAGTTCATGGCTTCCATGGCAGCCATGGGCCTGACTCAGGTAGTTCAGGGTCCGACCAGGGGCAGTGGTTACATGCCAGACTTAGTTTTCTTGTCAGAGCAGTGGCAGAGTGATCTGAGATTACAGGATTTAGTCATCTCACCTGTGCCATGGTCAGATCACTATCTGGTGACTCTTGACTTTCTGGGTGCGACGCTTCATCGTAGGGAGGCAGGGCCTATTAAAATGGCCCGCCCTCGGCGACTAATGGATCCAGATGGATTCCAGAGGGAACTGGGGGATGTTCCTCTGGCTCGGCTACACGATTCACCCGAGGCACTTGTCAACCTGTGGAACAGGATGGCAACAGCAGCTTTGGATGAAATTGCGCCACTGCAGCCTCTCCGCGCCCGTGGGGTTAGGTCATCCCCGTGGTTCACGGATGAACTGCGGGAACTCAAACGGGCAAAGAGACGTCTAGAGCGCCGCTGGGTGAAGACTCAGGATGACTCCGATTGGACACTAGCTAGAGCTGCTATTAGGGCCTACCTAGTGGCGATGGGGGTGGTGAGGCGGCAATACTTCACCACCCTTATTGCCTCCACTGATAATTGCCCAGCCACCCTGTTCCGGGTAACCAGGTCCCTCCTCGGTAGGGGGAGATCGGTGCCCGGTTGGCAGGGTTCGGCTGAGGACTTTGCTGACCATCTGGTGGAGAAAATCGATCGGATTCGTTCAGGGCTGAATCCCGGCGTGGATGGGGAGGGTCGGGGGGGGCACCGGAGCACAGTCTTGCTGTACGATCTGGGATCGGTTTGATCCTGTTGTCCCTAATGAAGTGGACAGGCTCCTTGCAGCTGTGCGTGCCACATGTCCTTTGGACCCCTGTCCCACCTGGTTGGTGAAAGCCTCCAAGGTGGTGACAGGTGGCTGGGTCGGGGCGATAATAAATGCATCATTACGGGAGGGGGGTATTTCCTGCACCGCTAAAACATGCTTTGGTGCGTCCCCTCCTGAAGAAAATATCCCTTGACCCAGCTGTCCTTAACAACTACAGGCTGGTTTCCAACCTGCCCTTTCTGGGTAAGGTTTTGGAGAAGGCGGTGGCGCGCCAGCTGCAGAGTGTCCTGGAGGAAGCAGATTATCTAGACCCCTTTCAATCAGGATTCAGGCACGGGTATGGTACGGAGATGGCATTGGTCGCACTGATGGATGATCTCTGGCGGGAGCGGGATGGGGGTTATCCATCCGTCCTTGCTCTTCTTGACCTCTCAGCGGCCTTCGATACCGTCGACCACGGTATCCTTCTGGAACGGCTCAAAGGACTGGGGATCCAGGGCACCGTGTTGTCCTGGTTTTCCTCTTTTCTGGAGGGCCGTACCCAGTCGGTGTGGTTAGAGAGTGAGAGGTCCAGCCCTAGGCTTCTCAAGTATGGGGTGCCTCAGGGTTCGGTGTCTCTCCTCTCCTATTTAACATCTACATGGAGCCACTGGGTGAGATCATTCGTTCCCACGGGGTGCGGTACCATCAGTACGCGGATGACACTCAGTTGTACATCTCAGCCCGTGGGGACCCCAGTGATGCTGTTGAAATCCTATCCGGATGCCTGGAGGCCATTGGGGTCTGGATGGGGGCCAATGGGCTTCGGCTGAATCCCAGCAAGACAGAGTGGCTGTGGATAAGGGGCGCCGTGTTATCCAGGGAGTTACCATCTTTGGTACTAGATGGGGCTGTTTTGCCCCAGACAGACCCGGTGCGCAACTTGGGGGTCCTTCTGGACTCGCGGCTGCTGCTAGAAGAACAGGTAGCGGCTGTGGCCAGGAGGGCTTTTGCCCAACTTCGGGTGATTCGCCAGTTGCACACGCTCCTGGACCGGGGCTCCTTGCTTATGGTCACCCATGCTCTGGTCACTTCCCGACTAGATTATTGTAATGTGCTCTACATAGGGCTGCCCTTGACGACCATTTGGAGGCTGCAGCTGGTCCAGAATGCGGCAGCCCGGGTGGTGATGGGATGTGGGCAATATGCCCAGGCCTCACCGCTACTTCGGGAGCTGCACTGGTTACCAGTTTGTCTCCGGGTGCAATTCAAGGTGCTGGTTTTGACCTTTAAAGCCCTATATGGCAGTGGGCCAGGATACCTTAGAGACCGCATCGTCCCAAGAGTGTCTGCCCGTCCAACCAGAGTGGACCGGAGGGGCTCTCTAATAGTGCCATCAGCTAGGGGTGCACATCTATCCAGCACCCGAAGGAGGGCCTTCTCCGTGTCCGCACCAACTCTCTGGAACCTCCTGCCAACAGATCTAAGACTTCAAAGAGAATTGCTGCCCTTCAGGAAAGGTTTGAAGACCTGGCTGGCAGGGCAGGTGTGGGGCCCGAATGGGAACATGGCTCCCGCCTGCTGGCTTATGTAAACAATTAAGAACTCTCTCTTCTTCTTCTTTTTATAGTGGGTGGGATGGGTGGGTGGGATATGGGTCTTTTAAAGTGAGTGGGATGTGGGTCTTTTAACGTGTTTTTATGTGTTTTTAGAACTTTTCCATTCCATTCCACTTTATTTTTGTATACCGCTCCACTCTGCCCGAAGGAGACTCAGAGCGGTTTACATAGGTGCATGCTATCTGAAAGCAGACAGCAGCAAAAAAGTATACAATAATAGAGATATAGAAATTACATCAGAACACAATACAATAAAAGCATAATCAAGTACAAAATACAATGTTCAAAATACATATAGTCAAGAGCCCCAAATACACAATTAAGTAAGAGAAGAACCCGCGCTTACATAAAAAATAGAATCTGAGAGACGGAGTCCTTTAGCATAATGAGGACCCCAGCCGTGGAGGCAGGGGTCGGAGGAGAGCAGCCCAGGTGCCTTGGATCCCCTTGGCCAGTGAAGGGGGCCAGAGAGAGGCAGCCGCAAGGAGGCTCGGGGGGGGGGGTGGCAGCGGGCGCAGGTGTGCTCGATCCCCCAGCGATGGTGTGGCTGCAGGGGTGAGCGGGGGCCTCTCTGCTCGGTGATGGCGGCGGCTCTTTTCACCCCTCCAGCCAGGCGTAGCTCAGAGGGGGCGGCGGTGGGCGCAGGTGTGCTCGATCTCCCAGCGATGGTGCAGCTGCAGGGGCGAGCGGGGGCCTCTCTGCGCAGTGGTGGCGGCGGCTCTTTTCACCCCTCCAGCCAGGCGTGGCTCGGAGGGGCGGCGGCGGGCGCAGGTGTGTTCCATCCCCAAGCGATGGTGCGGCTGTGGGGGCGAGCGTGGGTCTCTCTGCGCGGTGGTGGTGGCGGCTCTTTTCACCCCTCCAGCCAGAACTTGTTGTAATGCCGCCCTGAGTCGGATTCTGCCTGAGTGGGCAGCATATATAAATATGACTATTAAATAAAATAATAATAATAATAATAATAATAATAATAATAATAATAATAATAATAATAATAATAATAATAATAATAATAATAATAATAATAATAATAATAATAATAATAATAATTTCATGTCAGAAATTATTCTGGGTTAAAAGGATTTTTGCTGGAGGAACTCTGCTCAGGGGACGCCCAAATAAGGCTCCTTTCATGTCCCCAAGATCTTTTCCCACTGAAGTGGTCTCTATTTATTTACTTGCACTGATCAGCCAATGGACTGACTTAGGCTACTGGGAATTGAAGTCCCTCTGTGGGGCGTATGCCCCATGCTGGGAACCACTGCTCTAGCCCCTCTTCTCTTCATATGCAACAACCACTTAAGCAAATTTTGCCATAATAGTAAACAAGCTGAGATGGGGCAGGGAAAGAGATGGAAATTACAGCTGCTTTCTTGTGATCTATCAATTTCTTTCATGTTGTTTCAGCTTATTATGCAGTATCTCTATTATGGAGGTGCAGAGTCACTTCTCATTAAAAATAATGAAATAATGGAGGTAAGAAGCATTTCATACCTACTGTCGATTTGCTACCATTAAAACAAAAAAATTAATTTAAAAAAATTAAAAAATGGTAGATCTTCCCAGGCCTGTGCTTTATTATAATCATTGTTGCAGTCTCAGAAGTATTTTATGTTTTGATTCATCTTTAAGTAAACAGCTAATGTATTAACAGTGATAATGTATAGTAGCAAAGATGTAATTGAATAGAGTTAAACCAAGCTGAAAATTAATTAACCAGAACAGTATGGCTCAAAGAATAAACAAATTAAATAAAGCAAAGCTTGTTTAGCCTTCTTCCTTAAAATAAGCCAATATTATTTTTTTTAAAAAAAATATGCAAATAATTTGGAATAGCTATAGAAAATTACTTATCCCACCAGTTTCCCCATTTTATCCAGTGACAGAGTTGGAGAAATTGCCAGAAATCCTAAAACAGATGGGTTGAGAAACTACTACTGAAGACACAAATTATTAGAATAAAGGACTGGTTGGGAGGTGGGGGAGAGACAATACAGAACAAATTAAAGAAATGAGAGGCAAAGATGAAATTTCTTGGTATAATATTATTCAGTTAGAACACTGGACAAAAAATGGATAAAAAGAAATGATCAATGATGGGAACTCATGAAATATGAAGGAATTATATTACAGAAGGAAAGTGAAGGTGATAATAAGGTAGTGAAAGATATATTATGTACAATTTATATTATTGGAAGGGTAAGATCAGGAAGAGTTACTCAGATCATTATGGGAACTTCATATGGGTTAAGAAATAAGCATTATTCTTTGGAAAAATATATGGAGTACTAGAATACTGAAATCCATGTCAATAGGGAGGAAATAAAATGTTTGTAAGTTAGTTTGGAAGTGGTAATTAACTTCAGTGAAACTTAACCAAATAAATGATAATTACTCTTAAAATGGTTTGGAGAGAGTACCAGAAAACAAGTACAGTACTTATTTCCACATATGCTGGGAATGCAAGAACATATTAAAATTTGGCAGTTGGTTTTAAATGAAATAACCAATTTATATTTAGATCTGTTTCCTAAAATAGCAGTTTTATCAATAGCTGAAAAAGGAGCTAGGTTATTGGGCAAGTAGAGAATTAGTTTCCAATTTGTTAACAGTAGCAAGATTGGTTATTGCTAGAAATTGGAGAACAGCATCTAATATTCTGTCGAGTGAAAGGTGCAGGAAAGTCTTGGACAGTGATGGTGAACTTTGGCACTCCAGCTGTTCTTGAACTTCAATTCTCAGTAACCCTGATCAGCAGGAGTGCTGACGTGGGCTTCTGGTAATTGAAGTCCAGAAACAGCTGGAGTGCAGAGTGCATCACTGGTCTAGGATATAGCAGTCAACAATAAACTCACATGTAATATAAATGTTAAGAGGGAGATAACTAGCAGAGACGTGTTTATAGACATATGGAGAGAATGTGTCGATTTTGTATTACTAAAAGGGAGGGGACAAAGCCCAATACAAGGAGCCATACATTTCTGGAAGGGAAATTGGGCTTCAGAGTGGTAAATGTAATCGGAATTTATTCCCAAATGGCCCCTAGTAATAATCTTTGTTGATTATCTTTACTGATTATTGCTAGGAACTGGAAAACAGTTGCTAATATTCCATTAAGTGAGAGATGTAGAGAAGCAATTCAAATACATACAAATGCTCTTTGGATAAGTGAGCATGATGAGACAGTTATAAATACAAGACATTGGTTTGAACTCTGTATTCAGCATGAAAAGAGAGAAAAAACAGAACAGAGAGTCACAATGGATGGGGAGAGAAGAAAATTGTTCTTATATCCTGACCTCCCAAGAAACAACTCTTACTCTCTATCATCCTTAGAAGCTGTAATAATCTTTTCTTTCACCTTCAGCTTCTGTCTGCAGCTAAATTTTTCCAGCTTGAAGCACTACAGCGACACTGTGAGATCATCTGTGCAAAAAGTATCAACACAGAAAATTGTGTGGATATTTATAATCATGCCAAGGTAACATCATCATTGCTCATGCTCCCACATTGGTGCATGTAGATAAGTATGTGGCTAAGGCCTTGTTGCTGCTGCTGTTCTATACCTTTTTTCTGAGTGACAGTAAACACCATACAGCATTGCTGATGCATGTTACAGGCAGTTAGAGTGCAGCCATTCACTGGCCTATCGGAGAAGCATAAGCACTCCTGTTCTGTAGGAAACAGTGGGTATGGCCTATTCAAAGAGTCCCTTCACATATGAAGGCCTCCCTGTATATATCCCCTTTCCATTATTTGCATAGGTTATAATTAAATTGCAAGTGAAAAATTAGAGCAGGGGACATCAAGAGAATGACCCTTGGCATCTTCTGAACCAATAAGAGCCTCAAGTCCTCTGACATGGATCCAGGAAGAGCTTTGTGGCAAGAATAAACATTCTTGAGGGTACACAAGAGCAAAACTGAATTAGGAGATGGAGGAAGGAGCTCACTGGGCAAAGAATAACATTAAGGGAGGATATAGCTGAGGAACATGACCTCCCCCATGTCACCTGGAGGACCCTGAATAGGCTGAGGGTCGGAGTACCTAAATGCAAGACCAACATGCTCAATTGGGGGCTACTGGCAGACAACACACTGTGCGAGTGTGGAGAAATGCAGAATCTGGCTCATTTGCTGGTCTGCTGGTTATTACATGTACCAGTGAATGGGGCTGCCCTTGACGACCATTTGGAGGCTGCAGCTGGTTCAGAATGCGGCTGCCTGGGTGGTGATGGGGTGTGCGTGTTATGCTCGCGCCTCCCCACTACTCCGAGAGCTGCACTGGTTACCAGTTTGCCTCCAGGTGCAATTCAAGGTGCTGGTTTTGACCTTTAAAGCCCTATATGGCAGTGGGCCAGGATACCTGAGAGACTGCATCATCCCAAGAGTGTCTGCCCGTCCAACCAGAGCAGACCAGAGTGGCTCTCTAGCCTTCAGCTAGAGGGGCTCGCCTCTCTGGCACGCGAAGGAGGGCCTTCTCCATGTCTGCTCCAGCCCTCTGGAACCTCCTGCCAACAGAATTGAGGCTACAGACAGAATTGCTGCCTTTCAGGAAAGGTTTGAAGACCTGTCTGGCAGGGCAGGTGTGGGGCCCTGATGGGAATATGGCCCCAGCCTGTTGGCTCATCTCCAGCTAGAGTCCAATTAGTATCTCTCCTCTGTATTTCCGCATTCCTCCTATTCCCCTTCTACGTTTTTGTTAATGGGGTGGTGATAGAAGGGTGGGTAGGTGGGTGGGGTTTTTAACTTGTTCTTTATATGTTTCTAATTTTGTACGCCGCCCTGAGTCAGGTTTGTACGAGTGGGCAGGATAAAAATTGAAGAATTAAATTAAATTAAATTTAAATTAATTTTGGCCAATGACAAAGGAAGGAAGGTGGTTTCATTTTGGCAGTCTAAAGTCTGACCTAGACACAAAAGAAGTGAAAAATTACACATATCCAACATAAGATTGATTCTGATTCTGCACTTCCCTTCCAAAGTCATTCATGGAAAGATAAAAAGAAAGAGAGCACAGTAGAATCCGGGTGATGTGAAGGTTAGCGTGTTGGCCTAGGACTCAGAAGATCTGGATTTAAACCCCTACTCAGCCATAAAATTCACTGATTGAATTTACAGTAGTCACGGTCCTTCAACCTAATCTGCTTCTCAGGGTTATTGTGAGGATAAAGTGAAAAGTAAGAGCCCAAGCCAGTAATTCACACTTCCTTGGGCTCATTAGAAGAAAGACAGGATGTAAATGTAGCAAACAAACCAACAGCAATTCTGAGAACTGTTGCAATTTGGAAACTGAGAATGTGAGACACAAGCTTGCCCCTGAATCCACACCCATCTATCATATGACAAATGTAGTAAAATATTTTTGCAAGCACCCTGTTGTGTTCTGTAAAGCTGTGCCTTTAACAATGTACCTTTGCCATGTGTTAAGAATGTAACCTTTCTGTGTGCAACATTATAACCATCAGCTGTATCAATGTAAACCTAATAAGGGGACGCGAGCTAGCAGCCACTAGATGGCAATAGCGAGCGTCCAGCTCTCATGGCTCAGATTCACCTGGTTCAGCAGCGCGGGAAGATTCCCCGCCACCTCTTCACCTGGTCAAGAAGGGCGTGACCTTCTACGACGTCACGCAGGCAGCAACCAATAGTCTGTCGACGAGCCACATTCAAATGTATAGCCAGCTGTATATATTGAGCTACTCATCCGCCATTACCACATGTTCCTCCGGATCATCATGCAATAAACCTGTGTTAAGCCAACCCTTCGGCTGTTTCATTGTCTTTGGTCCCTTACACTAAATTGGCGACGAAGGTGGGATATGGCAGCCCACGGGACCAAGACATGCGCCGGTTTCGAAATCAGGAAACCGGGCGACTGGGAGATCTTCGAGATGGACTTCCAGGCCGCACTGATCGAGTCCGAAGTCACGGAAGAGGCGAAGAAAAGGGCCATCTTCACCAGGATGCTCGGACAAGAAACCAAAAGGACCTTGGTGGACCTGATTGCACCGAGGAGGGTGAGCGAATTCAAGGCCAAGGAACTCATGCAGATGCTGCGTGAGCACGTCTGGCCCGCCACGGCGATGTTTCCCGCTCGGAGTGCATTCTGGAGGCGAGTCCAAGTGCCCGGGGAGACGGTCGCCGCATTTGTGGCGGCCCTGCGGCTGGCGGCCGGCCCGTGCAAATGGGAGAATGCCGAAATCACCCTCCGGGACTGTGTGCTGTGCGGCCTGAACGACGCCGAAACCCAGCGCACATTAATGAACCAAGAGCCGCCTCCCACGTTGCAGGAGGTCATCAGAGCGGCCCAGGCCGCAGAAGCTACAAAGGCCGGGGTCCAAGAACTCCAGGACTGGCGGCCGAAGTCGAGCAAGGCAGAGGCTCCGGTACAGGCGGCCCGGCGAACTTCTTCGAGGTCGTCCACAGAGAGCAGCGACGACGAGGACGTCCGGAGGGTCCGGAAGGAGAGCCGGCGGTGCGACGGCTGTGGAGCGGCCCACGACCGCGTAAAGTGCCCGTTCCGGAAGGCCGAGTGCCACAACTGCGGCCGCCGCGGGCACATCGCCAAGGTGTGCAGGAAGAAGCGCGAGACCCGGCGGAGCTCAGCAGACCGTTCCGCGGGACAAGACTGCCCAACGAGACCCAAGGACGGCGCTCAGGCCACGCGGAAGCCGGACGGCGTGGGCCGCATCTCCGACGGCAGCGAGGACGACGCCCCAGTGTTCAGCGTGTCTGCAGGACACCCCCGCTACTTTGTTGAGGTACTAGTCCAAGGGGTTCCCATTAGGATGGAAATTGACTCGGGGTCCTCATATTCTATCATTTCCCAGAGGGAGTTTTTGGGAATTGCCCCCCACAAGCGACCCAAGCTCAAAGCGTTGAGGTCCACACTACGGGACGTGCAAGGGAACAGCATTCCAGTGTTGGGGGTTGGAGAATTTCAGGTGCAATTCAAGAAGCACGCCGCGTCCCTCCCCCTAGTCGTGCTCAAAGGGGGAAATTGCAGCCTCCTCGGGACTCAATGGTTCCAGCCCCTAGGTTTGTTTATTGGGGGGGTGCACGCCGTTGGGATGCACGCCGTTGGGTCTGACCCGATTCAGGAGGTGTGCGAGGCGCACCCCGAAGTCTTCAAAAAGGGACTGGGGAAATTCAAGGGGCCCCCAGTGACTTTCGACCTGGACCCGGAGGTCCGCCCAATTCGCCTTAAACCATGCCGGGTGCCGTTCGCACTCAAGGACAAGATAGAGGCGGAACTGGACAAATTGGTGGGCCAGGGAGTCCTTGTGCCTGTTGATTCTGCGGAGTGGGAAACTCCAATTGTAACCGCACTAAAGGCCAATGGGGAGGTCCGCATATGCGCCGACTACAAGTGCACCATCAACAAGGCGATCCGCCCGAATGCGTATCCGGTGCCGGTAGTCAGCCATCTGCTGGCCAGGTTACACGGGGGGAAGTGTTTCGCTAAGCTCGACTTAGCACAGGCCTACCAGCAGCTTACGGTATCCCCTGCCGCAGCTGCTGCGCAGACCATAGTCACCCATAAGGGGGCGTTCCAGGTGACGCGCCTCCAGTTCGGCGTGAATTCGGCGCCAGGAATTTTCCAGTCACTCGTGGAACGCCTCCTGAAGGGACTGGAGGGGGTGTTGCCTTATTTTGATGACGTGTTAATAACGGGGGGGGGGAGCCGGGTTGAATTGGCCAAGAGGTTGGGGAAGGTCCTGACAATATTCGAAAAGGCGGGGCTGAGACTGCGAAAGGACAAATGCGTCTTCTTCGCAACCGAGGTTGAGTTCCTAGGGTTTTGTGTGACTCCTGAGGGAATAAAACCATCCAAGTCCAAGGTGGCAGCCATTAAGAAAGCCCCCCGCCCCACCTCCAAGCCCGAGCTGCAGTCGTTCCTAGGGCTGCTCAACTTCTACCACTCCTTCCTCCCCCGGAAGGCAGCGGTGGCTGAACCGCTACACAAACTGCTAAAGAAAGACCAGGCATGGAAGTGGGGCGAGGACCAAGAAAGGGCATTTAGTGAGCTAAAAAGCCTCCTAGCGTCCGATGCCATACTGACCCATTTCAACCCCAAACGCCCGGTAGTTCTGACCTGTGATGCATCCCCGGTGGGGGTGGGGGCGGTGCTGTGCCACGTGTTGGAAAACGGAAGAGAGGCCCCGATAGCATTTTACTCCAGGTCCCTGTCCCAAGCGGAGAGAAACTACGCACAGACAGACAGGGAGGCACTAGCAATAGTCGCGGGGACGAAAAAATTTCACGATTTTCTGTATGGCCGCCCCTTCACCATTGTGACGGACCACAAGCCCCTGCTAGGCATCTTTACCGCAGATATGCCCACCCCGCAGATCCTGTCCCCGAGGATGCTCAGGTGGGCCATTTTTCTCAACGCGTATCAGCACGCGTTGGTCTACCGGCCCGGGAAAGAGATCAGCCATGCGGACGCTCTATCAAGGTCTCCCCTCCCCCTAACGCCCAGCCAGGTGAGCAAGGGGGAGCGGGACCATCAGGTTCTCATGATAGAGGTGCTGGATTCGCCCCCGTAATGCCCGCCGACATTGCCAAAGCGACAGAGAAGGACAAGACGTTAGCGGCAGTTAGCTCCTGGGTGCAGAAAGGGTGGCCGGCGTCCTCCCCAGCGGAGTTCGCCCCATTTTTCAGAAAAAAGCTAGAACTGTCCCTAGAGAGGGGGTGCCTCTTGTGGGGGCAGCGGGTGGTGATTCCCACTTCCCTTCGGCCGTGGGTGCTCAAACTGCTGCACGTCAGCCACCCCGGCATCGTGCGATCCAAGGCGCTGGCTCGGAGTTACTTCTGGTGGCCCCAGCTAGACGCCGACATCGAGCACATGGTCGGCACTTGTGAAAGTTGCCAATGCTCCAGACCAGAGGAGGCCCGCCTTCCCCACAGGGAATGGGACGCGGCTAAGGGGCCGTGGTCCCGGGTGCACGTTGATTTCGCGGGCCCGTTCAGAGGCACCCTATTCCTTCTTGTAGTGGACGCCTTCTCCAAATGGTTGGAGGTTATCCCAGTCACGAGCACCTCCTCGGCCCAGACCATTAGGCATTTGCGGAGGCTCTTTTCCACGTTCGGCATACCCGACACATTAATTAGCGACAACGCTAGTTGTTTCACGTCCTCTGAGTTTAGGGCATTCATGGAGATTAACGCCATTCGGCATATCACCTCCGCCCCGTTTCACCCAGCCACCAATGGCCAAGTAGAGCGCCTCGTCCGCACCACGAAGGACGCGTTGCGGCGCATGGGCCCAGGGGATCTGAACCTACAAGTGTGTCAGTTTCTGCTAGGGTACCGGGTGACCCCGTTGGCGTCAGGATACTCCCCCGCAGAGCTCTTAATGCGTAGGAAACTGACCACCATCCTTACTAGGCTAGACCCCACGAGGGTAGAGGACAAAGGAAGGAACATCGGGCTGGAGGCCACAAAGAGTTTCAGTGTAGGCGCCCCCGTGCACTGCAGGAATTACACCAGCTCGGGCCCAGCCTGGGTACCGGGCGTAGTTGTGGAGCAAACCGGCCCCGTGTCGTACCGCGTGGAAACCAGCACAGGGCTCCTGTGGAGGCGGCACGCGGACCAGCTCCGACGCAGGGTCTCCGATGAGCAGGGCACAGACCAAACAGAGAAAAAATCAGCGTTAGGGTTCTCCCCCACCCGTTCAGCCCAAGGGGGAGGAAAAGGGGACTGCGGGCCCCCACCAAGGGGGGAGGAGGTTGTTCTCGTAGATATCCTAGGGGATCTTTCTGAGGGGGGGAGGAACCCGACCCCATACATATCTCGCCGAATGTCCCCACAAATGCGGATGCCCCTACTAAGTTAGATTTTGATTTTCAGAACCAGGGGGGTTTTTCGGAGTGGTCCCCTACCCATCCAAGCGAGAAGAGGGGTTTTTCGTTAGCCCCGATTGCCCCCGGTCTGCCCACAATGGAGTTTTTCCCTTCCCCTAAGGCCGCCAGACCGCGGCAAGCCACTAACAAGTCTCCCTCTCCCATTTCAGGACAAGGGACTGGGGAACAAAGAAGCAGTAGCGCCCCCGGGGGGGTCAGCCCTCTTCACGGCCCAAACGCACATGCAACAAGCCATCTTGGCCGAGAGACTTCGTCTCATCCTAGGGGGGAGGGATGTTGTGTTCTATAAAGCTGTAGCTTTAACAATGTACCTTTGCCATGTGTTAAGAATGTAACCTTTCTGTGTGCAACATTATAACCATCAGCTGTATCAATGTAAACCTAATAAGGGGACGCGGGCTAGCAGCCACTAGATGGCAATAGCGAGCGTCCAGCTCTCATGGCTCAGATTCACCTGGTTCAGCAGCACGGGAAGATTCCCCGCCACCTCTTCACCTGGTCAAGAAGGGCGTGACCTTCTACGACGTCACGCAGGCAGCAACCAATAGTCTGTCGACGAGCCACATTCAAATGTATAGCCAGCTGTATATATTGAGCTACTCATCCGCTATTACCACATGTTCCTCCGGATCATCATGCAATAAACCTGTGTTAAGCCAACCCTTCGGCTGTTTCATTGTCTTTGGTCCCTTACACTAAACACCCTGAAGTTTACTCCTCATGCAAGCATACACACTCCAAACACACACAAGCCCTGAGACAGCCTTTCAGGCTGAAGGGAGGGGAGGGGAAGGCCTCTGCAGCAAGCCCCCCTGATGTATTCACACACAGTCACCTAAAGGAAACACATAGAGACATGGAGCTTCTTGCTTAAGCCAGCTGGGAGGAGAGGGAAGGATCTCAGGATAAAGGACTACCAGCCGTTTTATTACTACATAACTGTAAACCAGGAAATGGGAGTTTGGTGTATGCAAACCAAGACACAGGACACAGCCTCGGGCTGGGTTAACTCAGGTTTATTGCATCGTGGACAGAGGGAACATGAGGTAATGGCGGATCGATAGCTCTTTATATACAGCAGTAACACATTTGAACGTGGTGCCATGGTAGCCCATTGGCTACTGTCTGCGTGACGTCATTGCAGGTCACGCCCTTCTTGTCCAGGTGTAGGTGGTGGCGGGAAAGCTTCCCGCGCTGTTGCCTTTGATGAGTTTGGACCAAGAGAGCTTGGACGCTCGCTGCTGCCAGCTGGTGGTCATTAGCTCGCGTCCTATTACAGGGTTTATATGATACAGCTGAAGGTTACATTGTTGCTATAGGCAAGGTTACATTGGCTCAGATACATTGTAATCCATGTGTACAATAAAACCAACAGAACACAACACCCCTCCCCCCTAGGACGAGACAAAGTCTCGAGCCCACACTTAAACACACTCCCCCCCCCTTAGGAGACAAAGTCTCTCAGCCAAGATGGCTTATTTCGAACACGCTGGGGTCTCGATGCGGGCTGCCTCTCCCCGGGTTTGCTACCTTCTCTTTGTCCCCTGGTTTCCTGTCCTGTAATATGAGAGGGAGACTCGTTAGTGACTTTCCGCGGCTCCGCGGCGTTGTTGGGAGGTGTGCTCTTTCTTAGGGAGGAACCGGGGGCACTGGGGGCTAACGAAAAACCCCTCTTCTCGCTTGGACGGGTGGGGGAACACTCCTGAAAACCCCCCCGGCTCGCAAAATCAAACTCAAAATTACTATCGGGGGCAGCGGGCGCGAACTCCTCTCCCCCTTCCCCGGCCCCTGATAGGACTGGCGTATCAAAAGGATATGAGTCGGGGCCGCTGCTATCAAAAGGATACGAGTCGGGGCCGCTGCTTCTGCTTCCTTCCCCCCTTGCTTGGGACTGTTGTCCATTGCCGTCTCCCCCTTGGGTTAAGCGGGTGGGGGAGAACCCTAACGCTGAATCCTGTTGCTGAGCTCCACTGACTGGCCCACTCACTCGGTGCCTCAGTTGGTCTGCGTGCCTCCTCCAGAGGAGGCCGGTGTTAGTCTCGACCCGGTACGATACTGGCCCCGTCTGTTCTACAACCTTCCCTGGTACCCAGGCCGGCCCTGCGCTGGAATAATTCCTGCAGTGAACAGGGTCCCCGGCGGCGAAACCTTTCGAGACTGCCAACCCTATGTTCTTCCCTTTATCCTCGACCCTCGTCGGGTCTAGCCTGGACAGGATCGTGGTCAGTTTTCGCCGCATCAAGAGCTCCGCCGGCGAGTAGCCTGACGCTAAAGGGGTTACCCTATATGCTAAAAGGAACTGGCATACCTGGTGATTCAGGTCCCCCGGGCCCATGCGCCGCAGCGCGTCCTTTGTTGTACGCACTAGTCGTTCCACTTGGCCATTCGTGGCCGGGTGAAACGGTGCGGATGTGACATGCCGAATGGCGTTTGCCTCCATGAAGGCTCCGAACTCAGCGGAGGTGAAACAACTAGCGTTATCGCTGACTAAAGTGTCGGGTAAACCGAACGTGGAAAAGACTCTCCTTAGCCGGCTAATCGTCGCGGCGGAGGACGTGCTCTTTACTGGGATAACCTCCAGCCACTTGGAGAACGCATCTACCACCAGGAGAAACATGGTTCCTCGGAACGGGCCAGCGAAATCCACGTGCACTCTGGACCACGGCCCCCTTGCTGTGTCCCACTCCCTATGCGGGAGACGGGCCGCCTCAGGTCGGGATTCCTGGCAAGCCTCGCAAGCGCCGACCATGTGCTCAATGTCCGCGTCCAGTTGTGGCCACCAGAAGTAACTCCGGGCTAGCGCCTTTGAACGAACTATGCCCGGGTGGCTGACGTGCAGCAGTTCGAGCACCCTCGTCCGCAGGGGCGCAGGGACCACCACCCGTTGGCCCCACAGAAGGCACCCCCTCTCTAGGGACAACTCTAGCCTTTTCCTAAAGAATGGGTCGAACTCTGTACTCGGGGACGAAGCCGGCCACCCCTTCTGCACCCATGAACTAACTTTTTCCAGCGTCCTGTCCTTGCCTGTCGCCCTAGCAATGTCGGCTGGTACTATTGGGGGTGCGTCTAAAACCTCAATCAGCAGCACCTGGCGGTCTCTTTCTGCTCTCGCCTTTTGGTCGTCCGACAATGGCAGAGGGGATCGCGAAAGCGCATCAGCATGGCTGATCTCCTTTCCGGGCCTGTACTCCAACTCATGTTGGTACGCGTTGAGGAAAATAGCCCATCGCAGCATTCTCGGGGACAGGATCTGCGGCGTGGGCTTGTTTGCCGTGAAAATCCCTAACAGCGGTTTGTGATCGGTCACGATTTTGAACGGGCGGCCATACAAAAAATCGTGAAATTTTTTGGTCCCCGCTACTATTGCTAACGCTTCCCTGTCGGTTTGCGCGTAATTTCGCTCCGCTTGGGACAGGGACCTTGAGTAAAACGCTACCGGGGCCTCCCTTCCGTCCTCCAACACGTGGCAAAGCACCGCCCCCACCCCCACCGGGGATGCATCACAAACTAGGACCACAGGCCGTTTGGGGTCGAAGTGCGTCAGGATTGCCTCAGATGTTAGGAGTTGCTTTAGCTCTTTGAACGCCCTCTCGTGCTCGTCACCCCACATCCATGGCTCCTCTTTTTTAAGCAACCGATGGAGCGGTTCGGCCACGGACGCCTTCCGCGGGAGGAATGTATGGTAAAAGTTGAGGAGCCCCAGGAAAGACTGCAGCTCGGTTTTGGATGTGGGGCGAGGGGCCTTTTTAATGGCTGCTACCTTGGATTTAGACGGCTTAATCCCCTCGGGTGTGATCCGGAACCCTAAAAACTCGACCTCGGTTTCGAAAAAGACACATTTATCCTTCCTCAATCTCAGCCCCGCTTTCTCGAACACGGTCAGTACCTTGTCCAACCTTTTTGCCAGTTCAGCCTCACTCCCCCCTGTTATCAACACGTCATCAAAATAAGGCAACACCCCCTCCAGACCCTTTAGGAGGCGTTCCACGAGCGATTGAAAAAGGCCGGGTGCCGAGTTCACGCCGAACTGTAACCGCGACACCTGGAACGCTCCCTTATGTGTAACTATTGTTTGTGCCGCGGCCGTGGCGGGGGTCACAGGAAGTTGCTGATAGGCTTGTGCCAAATCGAGTTTAGCGAAACACTTTCCCCCATTTAGCCTGGCCAAAAGGTGGCTGATCACTGGCACCGGGTATGCATTAGGGCGGATCGCCTTGTTAATTGTACACTTATAATCAGCGCAAATGCGCACCTCCCCGTTAGCCTTTAGAGCCGTTACAATTGGAGTTTCCCACTCCGCGGAATCAACAGGAATAAGAATCCCCTGGCCCACCAGTTTGTCCAGTTCCGCCTCTATCTTGTCCTTGAGTGCGAACGGCACCCTGCGTGGTTTGAGTCTTATCGGGCGGACCTCCGGGTCTATGTCGAAAGCTACAGGGGGTCCCTTGAACTTTCCGAGTCCTTTCTCAAAAACGGCGGGATGCGCATCGCAAACCGCTTGTATTGGGTCCCCCCCCACGGTATGCACCCCCCCTATGAACAAACCTAAGGGCTGAAACCACTGTGTCCCTAGGAGGCTACAGCTTCCCCCTTTGAGGACAACTAGGGGCAGTTCCGCAGAATGTCTCTTAAAATTGACCCGAAATTTCCCGACCCCCAACACCGGAATGCTGTTTCCCTGTACGTCCCGTAGTGTGGACCTCAACGCTTTAAGCTTGGGCCGCACGTGGGGGTCGATTCTCAGGAACTCTTTCTGGGGAATTATGGAATAGGAGGACCCCGAGTCAATTTCCATCTTAATAGGGGCCCCTTGTACTAATACCTCAACGAAGTAATGGGACTGTCCCGCGGACACGCTGAACACTGAGGCGTCGTCCTCGCTGCCGTCCGAGACGCGGCCCACGCCGTCCTGCTTCCTCGTGGTCTGGGCGCCATCTTTGGGCCTCGCTGGACGGTCCGGTCTGGCCGCGCGGTCTTGTGACTGCCTCCGGCCCTCTTTCCGCTTTCTGCACGCCTTGGCGATGTGCCCCCGACGGCCGCAGGTGTAACACTCGGCCTTCCTGAACGGGCATCTCGCGCGCTCGTGGGCTGCTCCGCAACCCTCGCAGCGTCGACCGCCCTTCCGGACCTTCTGGACCTCCTCGCCGTCGCTGCCTTCCGTAGACGACTTTGAGGCCCGTCGAGTCGCGTGCACCGACTTTTCCGGCTTGCCGGCTCTAGGACGCCACTCACGCCACTGATGCATCTCGTCCACTCCGGCATTCGTGGACTCTGCGGCTTCCGCGGCCTCAATGACCTCTGCCAGCGTGGGTGGCGGCTCCTTATTCATCAAGCTGCGCTGTACCTCCTTGTCTTTCAGGCCACACAACACGCCGTCCCTGAGGACCAACTCCAGGATGTCGCCCCATTTACAGGGGGCGGCGGCTATCCTCATGGCGGCCACGAATGCCTCAACCGACTCATCCGGCGCTTGGACTCGCCTCCAAAACGCGCTCCGAGCGGGAAACATTGCCCTCGAGGGGCAGAACCGCTCTCGCAGCAGTTTCATGATGTCGCTCGCCTTAAAGTCGCTCACCTTCTTTGGAGCGATTATGCCCACCAGCGTCCGCTTGGTTTCCATCCCGAGCATTCTGGTGAGGATGGCCCTCTTCCTCTCCTCGTCTTCTCCTTTGACTCTGAGTTCTACCAGGGCCGCCTGGAAATCCATCTCAAGCAGCTCCCAGTCTTGCGGTTTGGTGATGTTGAAACCGCTCTGTGCCCTGGCTGTTCCGTGGGGATCCATCATCCCATCCTCGTCGCCAATTTGGTGTATGCAAACCAAGACACAGGACACAGCCTCGGGCTGGGTTAACTCAGGTTTATTGCATCGTGGACAGAGGGAACATGAGGTAATGGCGGATCGATAGCTCTTTATATACAGCAGTAACACATTTGAACGTGGTGCCATGGTAGCCCATTGGCTACTGTCTGCGTGACGTCATTGCAGGTCACGCCCTTCTTGTCCAGGTGTAGGTGGTGGCGGGAACGAGACTTTGTCTCGTCCTAGGGGGGAGGGGTGTTGTGTTCTGTTGGTTTTATTGTACACACGGATTACAATGTATCTGAGCCAATGTAACCTTGCCTATAGCAACAATGTAACCTTCAGCTGTATCATATAAACCCTGTAATAGGACGCGAGCTAATGACCACCAGCTGGCAGCAGCGAGCGTCCAAGCTCTCTTGGTCCAAACTCATCAAAGGCAACAGCGCGGGAAGCTTTCCCGCCACCACCTACACCTGGACAAGAAGGGCGTGACCTGCAATGACGTCACGCAGACAGTAGCCAATGGGCTACCATGGCACCACGTTCAAATGTGTTACTGCTGTATATAAAGAGCTATCGATCCGCCATTACCTCATGTTCCCTCTGTCCACGATGCAATAAACCTGAGTTAACCCAGCCCGAGGCTGTGTCCTGTGTCTTGGTTTGCATACACCAAATTGGCGACGAAGGTGGGATGATGGATCCCCACGGAACAGCCAGGGCACAGAGCGGTTTCAACATCACCAAACCGCAAGACTGGGAGCTGCTTGAGATGGATTTCCAGGCGGCCCTGGTAGAACTCAGAGTCAAAGGAGAAGACGAGGAGAGGAAGAGGGCCATCCTCACCAGAATGCTCGGGATGGAAACCAAGCGGACGCTGGTGGGCATAATCGCTCCAAAGAAGGTGAGCGACTTTAAGGCGAGCGACATCATGAAACTGCTGCGAGAGCGGTTCTGCCCCTCGAGGGCAATGTTTCCCGCTCGGAGCGCGTTTTGGAGGCGAGTCCAAGCGCCGGATGAGTCGGTTGAGGCATTCGTGGCCGCCATGAGGATAGCCGCCGCCCCCTGTAAATGGGGCGACATCCTGGAGTTGGTCCTCAGGGACGGCGTGTTGTGTGGCCTGAAAGACAAGGAGGTACAGCGCAGCTTGATGAATAAGGAGCCGCCACCCACGCTGGCAGAGGTCATTGAGGCCGCGGAAGCCGCAGAGTCCACGAATGCCGGAGTGGACGAGATGCATCAGTGGCGTGAGTGGCGTCCTAGAGCCGGCAAGCCGGAAAAGTCAGTGCACGCGACTCGACGGGCCTCAAAGTCGTCTACGGAAGGCAGCGACGGCGAGGAGGTCCAGAAGGTCCGGAAGGGCGGTCGACGCTGCGAGGGTTGCGGAGCGGCCCACGAGCGCGCGAGATGCCCGTTCAGGAAGGCCGAGTGTTACACCTGCGGCCGTCGGGGGCACATCGCCAAGGCGTGCAGAAAGCGGAAAGAGGGCCGGAGGCAGTCACAAGACCGCGCGGCCAGACCGGACCGTCCAGCGAGGCCCAAAGATGGCGCCCAGACCACGAGGAAGCAGGACGGCGTGGGCCGCGTCTCGGACGGCAGCGAGGACGACGCCTCAGTGTTCAGCGTGTCCGCGGGACAGTCCCATTACTTCGTTGAGGTATTAGTACAAGGGGCCCCTATTAAGATGGAAATTGACTCGGGGTCCTCCTATTCCATAATTCCCCAGAAAGAGTTCCTGAGAATCGACCCCCACGTGCGGCCCAAGCTTAAAGCGTTGAGGTCCACACTACGGGACGTACAGGGAAACAGCATTCCGGTGTTGGGGGTCGGGAAATTTCGGGTCAATTTTAAGAGACATTCTGCGGAACTGCCCCTAGTTGTCCTCAAAGGGGGAAGCTGTAGCCTCCTAGGGACACAGTGGTTTCAGCCCTTAGGTTTGTTCATAGGGGGGGTGCATACCGTGGGGGGGGACCCAATACAAGCGGTTTGCGATGCGCATCCCGCCGTTTTTGAGAAAGGACTCGGAAAGTTCAAGGGACCCCCTGTAGCTTTCGACATAGACCCGGAGGTCCGCCCGATAAGACTCAAACCACGCAGGGTGCCGTTCGCACTCAAGGACAAGATAGAGGCGGAACTGGACAAACTGGTGGGCCAGGGGATTCTTATTCCTGTTGATTCCGCGGAGTGGGAAACTCCAATTGTAACGGCTCTAAAGGCTAACGGGGAGGTGCGCATTTGCGCTGATTATAAGTGTACAATAAAACCAACAGAACACAACAGGGAGTGACTCTTTAAGGTGATTGGTCAGCATTAGCTCAGTGCATGGCCAGGTTTGAGGTAAACAGGAAACGTGAGGTAATGCTCATTTTATTTTTTATTTATTTTATTTATAGTCATATTTGTATATGCCGCCCACTCAGGTGGAACCCGACTCAGGGCGGCATTACAATAATTCTAGAAATACATAAAAAACATTATAAAAACCCACAACCCACCCCCTTTAAAAAAACCCATATCCCGCCCACCCATCCCACCTACTATACAAAAGGAAGAAGAGAGAGTTCTTATAAAAGCCAGCAGGCGGGCACCATAGTCCCATTCGGGCCCCACACCTGCCCTGCCAGCCAGGTCTTCACTCCTTTCCTGAAGGGCAGCAGTTCACTTTGGAGTCTTAGGTCTATTGGCAGGAGGTTCCAGAGAGTTGGTGCGGACATGGAGAAGGCCTTCCTTCGGGTGCTAGACAGATGTTCACCCCTAGTTGGTGGCACTATTAGAGAGCCCCTCCGGTCCGCTCTGGTTGGACGGGCAGACACTCTTGGGACGATGCGGTCTCTAAGATATCCTGGCCCCCTGCCATATAGGGCTTTAAAGGTCAAAACCAGCACCTTAAATTGCACCCGGAGACAAACTGGTAACCAGTGCAGCTCCCGAAGTAGCGGTGAGGCATGGGCATATCGCCCACACCCCATCACCACCCGGGCCACCGCATTCTGGACCAGCTGCAGCCTCCGGATGGTCGTCAAGGGCAGCCCCATGTAGAGCGCATTACAATAATCTAGTCGGGAAGTAACCAGAGCATGGGTGACCATAAGCAAGGAGCCCCGGTCCAGGAGCGTGCGCAATTGGCGAATTACCCGAAGTTGGGCAAAAGCCCTCCTGGCCACAGCCGCTACTTGTTCTTCTAGAAGCAGCCGCGAGTCCAGAAGAACCCCTAAGTTGCGCACTGGGTCTGTCTGGGGCAAAGCAGTCCCATCCAGTACCAAAGGTGGTAACTCCCTGGATAACACGGGGCCCCTTATCCACAGCCACTCTGTCTTGCTGGGATTCAGCTGAAGCCCATTGGCCCCCATCCAGACCCCAATGGCCTCCAGGCATCCGGATAGGATTTCAACAGCATCACTGGGGTCCCCACGGGCCGAGATGTACAACTGAGTATCATCCGCGTACTGATGGTACCGCACCCCATGGGAACGAATGATCTCACCCAGTGGCTTCATGTAGATGTTAAATAAGAGAGGAGGGAGCACAGAGCCCTGAGGCACCCCATACTTGAGGGGCCTAGGGCTGGACCTCTCACTCTCTAACCACACCGACTGGGTACGGCCCTCCAGAAAAGAGGAAAACCAGGACAACACAGTGCCCTGGATCCCCAGTCCTTCGAGCCGTTCCAGAAGGATACCGTGGTCGACGGTATCGAAGGCCGCTGAGAGGTCAAGAAGAGCAAGGACGGATGGACAACCCCCATCCCGCTCCCGCCAGAGATCATCCATCAGCGCGACCAATGCCGTCTCCGTTCCATACCCGGGCCTGAACCCTGATTGAAAGGGGTCTAGATAATCCGCTTCCTCCAGGACACTCTGCAGCTGGCGCGCCACCGCCTTCTCCAAAACCTTACCCAAAAAGGGCAGGTTGGAAACTGGCCTGTAGTTGTTAAGGACAGCTCGCGATCACATAAGATGTGCTCGCGATCACAACTTGGTGAATAACAGGTGACCCTCTATTTTAGGGGAGATGACTCATAGGGCTGGTCTTCGGCCAAGAACACACACACCTCACCCGCGTAAGTTAGTGTGGACCCTTAAGAAGGCAGCCAAGAATCCCTACATATTTTCAATTTTGATACCATTTTCAATTTTTGATACCCCAAGGAAGAGCTGCAATTCTGTTATATATAGTTTTTGCCTTTACATGATGGTTTTACAGGAAGATGGACCACATTGCTCTGTAGTAGTTTCAAGACCATACTGTACTTCAATTTCACCTTAAAATTGACACTCTACTTCAGCCCTATCCCCTTTAAATGGCTTTCTGCTGTGACTCATATACTCTTTTGAACTCAATGGAGCTGATGTAAGGCTCTGGATCCGCATTTGTGCTTGTCATTAGTATATGGAAACCTGCTGTATTCTCCTTTCATGTAACATTAATAATATCTACTGAAGCTTCATGTGGAAGACCACTTGCAGTACTCCTTCTTTCCATTTCCTCCCTAAAACCGGGATAGTATGGGAAACTACCTTCACGTTATATGAAGTGGACAAGTACTTTTCCCCTTCAGATGTTTTTGAAGCCTTATTGTAACCATTCACAGAAGTGGCAAGGCAATGAAATGAAATTTTTAATTTATATACCGCTTACTCACCCAATGAGCAACTCAAAGCGGTTCACAAAACAACAATACAGCATATAAGAGCAACATAATCAATACAAAAAACGAACACAGGTGATGCAAAATAGCACCAAGCATAGTTATACAATCTGCACAGACTGGCCTAGAGGCATTCACTTTCTGCACTCCCAGAAAATGAAGGCAATTCCTGTGCAGAAAGCCTTACTGCCTGCATAATGATGTTTGTTTTTCACTGATAAACGTAAGGGAAAGAAAGGGGAAGAAATACTCACTATTGCCTATGATGCTAACACAAGCCAACTCCCAACTTCACTTTCCTGCAACCATTGAAAAACGTTTTCTTCCCTATCACTCAATGGCCCAAATCCTGTTGCTTAGCATAGTAAGTTATACTAGGTCAGGCCTTGAATCATTTGGGTTTGGGTGAGAAATTTCTCCTAACAGTTTTACCAATTACTCTATAGTTTACTGTGCCAAAGTAAGTCACAGTTACAGTAAGCTCGCTTGAATCAATGGAACATATGGAGAACATATGGAGGAGTTGACTCACCAAATCCCCACTGACTCATGAGTCTTAAAGGTAAAGGTCACCCTTGCTTAGAAGCCAGTCGTATCTGACTCTAGAATTCAGTGCTCATCTCTGTTTATAGCCAAAGAGCCAGTGCTGTCTGTGTTTGCAGAGATTTCCGTGGTCATGTGGCAGGCATGACTAAATACCATAGTGCATGGAATGCTGTTTACCTTCCCACCAAAGTGGTTCCTATTTATCTACTTGCAATTTCTTGCTTTTGAACTGCTAGGTTGGCAGGAGCAAGAACAGAGACAGGAGCTCACTCCATTGTGCAGCCCTTGGGTCTCAAACTGTTGACCTGCCGACCTTCCAGGCATGAAGTTCAGTGTCTTAACCACTAAATCACCACAGTCCCTACTCAAGTGCAATATACTATTCTAAGCAACATAATTTGGACCCTTAATTGACAAAGATAATGGACTTTAAAATTCCCTATTGCAGTGATGGCGAACCTTAGCATTCCAGCTGTTCTTGGACTTCAATTCCCATTTGTGGATTCACAGAAACTTGGGTTTCTGGGAATTGAAATTCAAGAACAGCTGGAGTGCCAAGGTTCGGCATCACTGCCCTATTGTTTTAAAAGGGCTTTGCCTTGCTGCATCAGGATATTTGAGAAACGTAAGTCCCAAAGTGTCGTTGGGGCTGTAGAACTAGTTATATGAAACTTTTGGTTTAAGCCCATATCTGTGTTATAACTTGACTAAAACTGTTTTTTTCTTTCTCTTATTTCTTTCCCCACCTTCACTTCCTCTCTTCAGTTTCTTGGAGTCACAGAACTGGCTTCTTATTGTGAGGGTTATTTTCTTAAAAATATGATGGTTCTAATTGAAAATGAAGCGTTTAAACAGCTGCTGTATGACAAAAACGGAGACTCGCCTGGCCAAAATGTGCTACAAGATTTACAGAGGACGTTGGCAACACGCATCCAGTCCATTCATTTGTCATCGTCAAAAGGCTCCATCGTATAAAGTTCAGGGAAGGTGTGACATTTTGGGAAAAGGCACTGCAAGGGAAATGTTGCTGTTGCAATATACAACTTTCTTTTTCCTACTGGAGTATCACATTGCAGTTGTGGGCCAAAGGTGCTGTCACTTACTTGAATCTTCTCTTGGGCAAGAGGCTGTGGTACATGTGATTCCTATGCATTTTTGGAACAGCAAGGATGTACTGTGGTCGTGTAAACTGTTGTTCACCTTTTGAACAGACATATGCTGTCCTGCAGCTGATGCCAACAAAGGGTGGGCCATGCACCCCAGTAAATAGCAGAAACCCCAAACAGAGCCAAGATGCCATGGAACAATTGTTTGACAAAACCAACACATCAGGTTGTTTTTGTTACACAGTGACCTTTTTTTTTGTAAGATCTGTACTAACCATATCCAACAGGCCATTGTATATGCATTTAAGGAGCATATGACTTGGTAGTTGCTCTTTAGCAAGAGTCAAAGAAGTGGTAAGACTGTTATAAATGATTGGGAAAAGGCACTGCAAGGGAAATGTTGCTGTTGCAATATACAACTTTCTTTTTCCAATTATATATATATAATTGGCAAACATTTAGTGATGGGAAGTTCCTGATTTTTTGTTTGTTTAATTTCCTTCCCTATGTTCAAAATGTAATTTTCAACCAAAATATATTGGAGAATGTACATGATAAGTTTGGGTTTTCTTTTTCTTTTAGTTTTTTTAAAATATGGTAAAATGTACACTATGTAAATGTACATCTGAAGATGATTTAACTCATGTTCTACTTTACTTAAAACTGGTATAATCCTGCCTGAACGGCTATGGTTACACCAAAGAGATGCAGTTAGCAAGAACTCAGTAGATTTAGTTTGGGGAAAATCTGCATGCTAATTGTGTTTTGGAGTTTAAAACAGCAATGAAAATTCAACATGCATTTGCATGGTAATGGTACCTGTGAACTGTTACATTTGTGCTTAATTTTTCCAAGAAAAAAAAAGATGATGCAATGTTAGTCTTTTGTCAAGCTCTATTTGTGAAGTTGTTTTTCAGGGTTTCATCTTTCTGGGTGCACAAAGTTCCCCCACAGACAAAAGTTCTAAAGACAATGATTTCTAATTATTATATGAGAGAGGGTAATCTGGGGTCTTTATTCAAGGGAAATGTAAGTATTTTGCTACTGGACAAAAGTTATGATGAAAATGATTTATTTTAATCATATATTAAATATGTACTATTGAGTGATTTCTTGCTGTGACTTGAGAATGTGTAGGTCATGTGCTTATGAAGGCCTGTAACAGGTCTCAAATAATGTAGTGACATATTTTAAGCAAGCTATTAAGTGCCACAATAATTCTTAACAATTTATATTTGATCAGTTTTTCAAAGACTACTTTAAAGAGTGATTCCAGCAGAATCTTTACCATGCTATTTGTTCTTTAGCAGAACTGTGTGAATTTGCCCTTGAAAAAAAATCATGGCTGGTTCATAGACTTTAGAAGTGTTCGTAGTAGTGGTACAAAGTTGATCTTGGGTGTTTTTTATAAAGGTGCTAACTCACATTTACAGATCTTTGAAATATGTTTAGAAAATCAATTTTTATATAAGACAACAAGAGAATAAGAAGTTGTTCTGTAGTTCTGAACTTCAAATCCTCTTAGTTACAGTACTTTAAAAGCACTTGTACAACACTGCAGGATTGCCTAATTTCTCCTTAATGTTAGAAAGATAACGTTTGATCACTAGATAACAAAGTTATATACTCCTCCTTCTTTAATTCCTGGGGTTGGTCCAGGACATTTTGCTGTCTGAGATAAAGGACAGGAAAGTGCTGTGTTCTGTTCCTTGTAAAAAAGCTGCTGATGGGGCTGGCAATTGGCTTTTCCTTAAGCCTGTAGTGGTATGATAGCATCCTCCATCACAGCCAGGAAAGGGAGGGGGTGAGTCAGTCTAGTTTAGAAAGTCCAAGAATGGCCATAGAGTGCACACAGCTCCAACAAAGACAAATATCTGGAAGGTTCATTCAGAATTGATTGGGGTATGATGCTACTACTATCCATCTGCATCTGCCACTTTCCTCACTTCCCCCAGTAACAGCTTGCCTTTGGGATGTCTCAATTAACATTTGCTGTGTTCCCTCAAGCATTAGAAAACAGAAGGACAAAAATGCTAGGTGGTTGTTGTGAGCCACCAATGACGCTTGGAAACCTTGTGTCTGTTAACTGCCAAGTTGTCCAACAGAAAATAATGGGGAGCAATGCAGCAAGAAAAGATATACGGGTAGTTTCATTTCACCAGGTGCCACTGGAATGTATCATGTGTGAAATTCGTTTGCACAAGGTAAATAACGGATGTCTCTAAAATTGAGTGCACAGTCTGTTCTAACAGTTTCCGCAGATTTCAAAAACCAAAAGTATTTTAAAGTACAATGTGTGAAAACAATCAAAAGCTTATTTTTAGTGGATTTTTTTTGGCATAGTAGCCGTGTTAGTCTGTGTTTCAAGCATATCAGAGGGTAAACAAAACAAGAACAATTTTAGTGGAAGTGGCCTGTTGAATATCAAGGATGAGAGGGAAAGAGAAAGCATATATAGGCCATGGGTTGGCACAAGGGAGATCAGGATGTACTGCTTGACCCCTAGGTGATTTTGAACAGATTGGTAAAGGTGTCCAATGGCTAAGAACAGGAGCAAAAAAAATTACTCTTTTTCTTTGCCTCAGATTTAAGTTGACTGATCTTTGAGTCCCAGTAAAATACAAGGTAAATTGCAGAAACATAAAGACCACTCACCACTGCTCTAGGGAGAGCCCCTTAATAAAGGAGTATTTAGTAATAGTACTTTGGGAATATACATTCCTGGCTGGCCGTGGAGCTTCAACTATGTCATTTAGAGACATGGCACAAAAGTTTAGATAAGAGGGAGAAACTCATTGTCGTATTTGAGGGCAGCTGAGGTGCCTTCTGGGAACTCCCTATTCAAGCTGCTTTATGTGTTTTGTTGGTCTGTTCCCATTTGAGATTTCATTGGGTGGCATGGCCAGTCTCCTCACTGCTTGATTACCTGCTGTCACTGCCCTTCTTTGCCCCATTCCAGCCTATGAAGGAGTAATCCAAGGCTTCGGCGACTGGCATTTTAATGGAAATAATTTCCCCTGGCTCGTGGCATTGAGTGGCAGTGACTTCACTCAGTCAAGTTCCTTCTTTTGGGTTGCGGAGCCAAAGAGCGCCCAGATGTGATGTGACACCAGGTAAAGATGCTTAACCTGCCTATACTAGTACTTCGATGTACTCAGTCGCTGAAAGATCCCAAAAGTGCATTTGGAGGATAGAGCTCACTACCATTCTAACTCAAGAGGGGTTATTTAGATTAAAATGATGTATAGCTACTTTCTTTACTATCAGTTCAATGGTGTGGTATGCAAAACACTGTGGCTGTCTTATGCCATATGCCAACTGCTTGACATACTGTATCTCGTGCTCTGGTTTCTGCAGCTGGATTTCCTAGAAGGCCAGTAGTAATGAGGCCACTGGACTAACAGGGCAGGAAGGTCAAGAAATATTCTCTTCGGATTTATTTCTGTCCACTTATCTTAATGAGTGAATTGCAAATAGAGGTATAATAAGTAGATACTAAAAGGCAAATGTAAACAAATGTTTGCTGTCTGAAGCAACTTCTTTTTCTGAGAATCCTTCCAGAACTTCTCTATTCTTCCATCAAAACCAGATATCTCTGCTGAAAAAAATAAAGGGTCTCACATCTTGCTTACAGTAGATTTATTCAGGTATTTTGATCCTAGTTTGCTGCTAACAAATTAGCACTGGAAACGAGAATCAGAAGGCTTCGGTTTTGCCGTGATTTGAATTGAAGTTTCAGTCATGTTTGAAAGCCTAACAATTGCTCACAGCGTGGGTTGCAGACTCAATTGGAACTCTTATGCCCACACAATCCACAAACCCAGTGTGAGCATTTCCAGCAGAGCCAAATCATCCAGGATGCAGGCAGACAGTTTGGCTGGCTGGCTGGCTGGCTGGTGCAATCCAAACCGTGGCCAGACCCCATCCTCCTGCTGGAAGCGGGAACACCTGTGGTGGTTCAACTATGAGCTGCAGCAGCCACCAGCACTTGTCCCCCTCCACCAAGAAAAAGTCACGTGCCAAATTGGAGGGGGGGGGTCAAACCCAATCTGTTCAATGGTTTAAACTGGCAAAAGGAGACCCCTGCATCTCTTTTAGCCTTGGGTAGTTTTTATTCTCTCCTCCTCTAGAGCCCTGGTGGCACAGTTGTTAAACTGCTGTACTGCAGCCAAAAGGTTGTGAATCTGATCTTGACATGGAACTTAAGGTTAACTCAGCCCTCCATCTTTCCAAGGTCAGTAAAATGAGCACCCAGCATGTTGGGGATGAAATGCTAATTAACTGGCAAACTGCCCAGAGAGTGCGCTAAGTGTTATGGGGTGGTATAAAAGTGTAATTGCCATTGCTATCTTTATATATTATCCAGTGGCAATTTGGCTTTTGTTGATTCTTCTTTACTAGATCCATGATGGCGAACCTTGGCACTCCAGATGTTCTTGGACTTCAATTCCCAGAAGCTGAAGCACCCTGTGAATCCACACTAAGGGTTTACTGTGATTCATCCGGCCCGCGCTGCCCTCGCCGCTCCCGAAAGTGGAATTCATAGGGGGCTTGGGCTTCTGCGAATTGAAGTCCAAGAACATCTGGAGTGCCAAGATTCGCCATCATGGCACTAGATGGTTGTTGTAAACCAAAGACCACTTGTTCATTTCTCCCCACTTACCTCCTACTTCCCCTCTTGTTTTCCCCTTCTCTTTGCCCTTACGTTTCTTCTTTCAATGTCTTCATTGCTGCTATGTTCCTGCTGCTCTCTCAGTCTCCAAACAAAGCCAACAGATACCTCTTTTCTCTCAATAGCTGCATTTAAAAAACCAAACAAACTCCCAGATCCTTCCAAGATGAGAAAAATAGAAGCTCTCCACTGGGTTTCTTTTTCTCTCCACAAAAATATGTTTCAGGAAGACAAAACCATAGAGAGAATCAATTCAGCCTTTGTATCCTGCAGGGAGCAAAGAATGAATAGATTTCCATTTTATAAGTGAAGTACATCCCAACATATTTGACAGTGTAATTAGCCGTTAAATATCTTAGTTTAGTGAGATGGTAAAATATAAGGTATCTTCAGGGTTGGCCCATGAACTGAGCAGGATGTGTATATTTGCTTCAGCACAGAATCATGGGGGAAGATACCCTTGCTCAAAATTACAAGCTCCACTGTCTTCTTCCCAACCTTCCACTAAATATGAAATTACAGTACAGTACAGTACAGTAAAAACCCCACTTACATAAAATTCGACTTACATAATGATTTTGTGCTAAAACCATGTCCCAATTTACACAATTTCCTATGGGTTTGATTCGAGTTACATAAAGACTCTTTTTCCTATGGATTTGATTCAAGCTACGTAAAAATTCATTTCCCTATGGGTTTGCTTCAATTTACATAAAAATTTCATTTTTCCTATGGGTTTGCTTTGAGTTACATTAAAAAAAACGATTTAAGCAAAAGTCTTCAGAACGACTTTTTACGTAAGTAGGGGTTTTACTGTACTCTGTAAATTCTACCACCCCTACAGCATTTAGAAAGTAGAAATTCTGATTGCAATCCTGTTGCTCTGTTATGCAGGTAGAAGGCAAATAAAGTAATATACACTTGCGTCTAGCTGGCAATTATTGTTGTTACAATTCTGGGGCCCACAGCAAACAGCTGCCTTAGGCACACTAGACAAAAATCCTAGCAGGGACTCATTAATTGCCAGCTGGAAGTGAGTGAATGGTATGCCATTTGCCTTCCATCTGTATAACAGAGCAACAAGATTTCCGCCAAAGAGTTAAAGTACCATAATTAGCTAGAATGAGTCGCTTTTAGGGTAATGACAGCATAATAAAGTTATATTTTGAAAATAACATATCAAGTGGGAGTGATGGGGGGGGGAGAGAGAAACAAGTATGGGTTTGTAATTCTTTTCTAAAATTATCTTTTGAAAGATATTTTGAATGAAATTCCAATGTTATACTATATCCTTATTAATCCCAAACTACGTCTGCAAATAAAAAGCAACCAGCAGTATAAATAAGAATATGATGGGTTATTCTTAAAATATTTTAACAAGTAACTACAATATTCTTAAAAAACACGATAATGAATTTCTTGGGGAAATAGCTTTGCAAAGCTTGTGCTAAATATCTCCTTACCCTGTGCTGGCCTCAATGCAACTCCTTTCCTTTGTCTTTATAATTAAAGTCATATCTGGCATGCATTCTGGCTACACATTTATATGACATATAAATTGCCACTCAGATACAGTTGTAAAACTTGCCACCTTTCTTTCCAACAAAGAACAGCACAGCAGGGGGAGCTTCAGCAAGAGCAGCCTTTCTTGAAGGATTGAGCATCTTAGATATAGAAAAGTGCACTTTTTCAGCTTGTAAATTACAAAGGATACCATTGTAGTAGCCTCATTCTAGCTCTCTAATAGCTCAAATGCATATACTGTACATCTGTTCAGAAGTGCTCCATTTATTTCACTTGAGTATACTTGCTAATTGGGTACAGGATTGTTTACTAGGTCCTCTTTTAAAAAAACATTAAAGCATTGGGGGCTATAGTGGCTCAGTGGTTAAGAAGCTTGCCTTATTAGCTGGAAGGTTGGCAAGTCAGCAGTTTGTAACCTGGGTACTGCATGACGGATTGAGCGTCCATCTCTGTCCCAGCTCCTGCCAACCTAGCAGTTCGAAAGCAAGAAATTGCAAGTAGATAAATAGGGACCACTTTGGTGGGAAGGTAAACAGCATTCTGTGTGCTCAGGTGTCTAGTCATGCCTGCCACATGACCACGGAAACGTCCGCAGAAGCAGACAGTGCTGGCTCTTCGGCTTTGAAACAGAGATGAGCACTGAACCCTAGAGTTGGATATGACTGGCTTTCAAGCAAGGGAACCCTTTACCTTTTACTAAATATGGACCACTTTGGCAGGAAAAGAACTTGGGGACATGAAAGGAGCCTCATTTGGGTGTCCCCTGAGTGGAGTTTCTCCAGCAAAATTCCTCTCAAACCAGAATAATTTCTGACACGAAATTATTATTATTATTATTATTCAAACATTACTTTTTTCCAATTTTTAAAAAGCTCTCTTCTCATGCTTCTTCCCTTCAGGTGTTTTTCTCAATAAAATAAAATAAAATTAGATGTCACTCTGTGTGTGTGTGTGTGTGTGTGTAAAAACACAGCTGGTTTCCAGATGTTCGAAGAGGAACACAATCAGTTCCTCAAGCAATATGTCATTCTTTAATCAAAGGTATTGCATTCAGGATTCCCCCTCCCGCAGGCCCTCAGTTCTTAATAAGTGTGTTAAGCAAAACTATAATTAAATGAGAAATTTGTTAAATGGAAGCTTGAAAAATTGAGCAATAAGGATGACTGGCAGTGCTGGCCTTGCAGTTATTGTATGGATGGAAAGGAAAAGGGAATAGAGATACAGTACTTTGCTTAAATAAAATCTGAAGGGAAAAGATAGTGTGGATAATGGTATAGACATAGATTGGTAAATTGGCATTAGATGGAACAGAAAATAGATATCATAGTAATAAAGGAAGGTTTTAGAAGGCAATAAATATAATATTTTTAAATTAGTGGTGCCATAATTGGAACTGCATTTATTGTATTGATTACCAACATATCTTCCTTTTCAAAAACAGAGAAATGGGTGTGTGAACTAACAGCAAAGCCAGTGATGCACTGCAGCAGGTTCTGCAGAACCGGTAGCGGAAATCCGCCCAGGCCACGTCCACCTGGTTGGCCACACCCACCTCCATAGCCCATAATGTTTGGCCACACCCACAGATTTGGCCCTGCCCACAGAGTAGGTAGTAAAAAAAAATTGCAGTGCATCACTGAGCAAAGCCAATTGTGATTGTGCCATGTTGCTATAACTGTAGTGTTGACAATATACTGGCTCAGGCCTGAAAACAATTTTTCAGTTGTTTTGAAAGTGTTTCTTTTAACAAAAGCAAGACAAAATGATGGATAATCTATGCCAGGCATCTTTCAGATGTATTGGATAGTAATTCCCATCATCTGTATTCAACATCATGCTGACTAATAGTGTTGGAGATTACAGTCCAAAATCTGGAGAGCATCAGGTTGAGGAAGCATATTCAATCTACCCCTTCTTGGGGGATCAATGAAAGCTCAAATAAGTTTCAAGCAACCAGTATATTGCATTTATAACCAATCAGCCCTGCCACTAAACCCTACTGACTTCTTCTTGCCTCTTATATTCACTTAAATTGTATTCTTAGGACATAATTTCTAATTATGACTCCCATGTTGAAATCACTGTTAAGAATCCTATTTTAAGAAGACCATTGGATGCAAAGGCAAGCTAATTATATGCACATTGATTCTAGTGGAACAATGCTGCAAGAAATAAAAATACAGGAGTATT
The DNA here is from genome assembly GCA_035047305.1 of Bradypodion pumilum. Classification (NCBI taxonomy): domain Eukaryota; kingdom Metazoa; phylum Chordata; class Lepidosauria; order Squamata; family Chamaeleonidae; genus Bradypodion; species Bradypodion pumilum. The sequence goes on from JAWDJD010000005.1 coordinate 33,777,719, forward strand.
AAAGAATATTAATTCTGGATTGTTGGAGAAAACAGTGAAATGCTATGAAATGAAGAGGCAGGGATGACTGCATGAAAATAGAAATTACCAAACTTAGTGCTAGTTGGAAAATGTTTCATTTAACCACTATAGATTTCTTGAGTCAACTGTGGAGCACAGACAGATGGAATAAATTAGAAACATATTCAAACTATTACCCATTTTTCTTGCTTCTGCTTTTCCCTCTGTTCACTGGAGTTGTACATTTGCCCATTTTCACATAGATATTTCAATATTAAATGAAAATTCAGCTTTTATCAATTCTCATTTCCCTTCACCTATTCATCTTGCTTCCCTTTCACTTGGCATACTTTTAATTTGAAATTTGCCTTGCCTTGTGGAAGTTGCCATTATGATTTTCACACGACTTTTCTGAAGCAAGGGAATATATTGAAAAACAGTATTTGCATAGATAAATTCTATACTGAGGAGAATGAAGAGCATAGTTTTGAAGGAAGTAGATGCTACAGATGAGCCAGAAAACTATATCTCGCCATTTATTTAGTTATACGTCAATTTATACCCCGCTTTCCTCTCCCGAGGGAGACCCAAGGCGGCATGAAATCCCTATTAAGATTTGTATAAATTGGTTCCAACTTGATGACACATAATATAACATTATTTATCTTTTTCTTCTTCAAGTGCCACATCTGAATCCAAATATTTTTTTTAATTTTTATTTAATTTTATTATACATTAAAAAGGAAAATACATAACAAATACAGTACAAACAACAATGAAATAACAAAATTACCAACAAACATACAATTAAGACCTTTTGTGTCTTCAAAAATACTGGAGAATTTTAGCATAATGTTTTAAATATTCATCCTGCTTATGCTATAAACATATCTGCTTATATTCTCACCCAAATTATCAAACCTGTTGTGTTCTGTAAAGCTGTGCCTTTAACAATGTACCTTTGCCATGTGTTATCAATGTAACCTTTCTGTGTGCAACATTATAACCATCAGCTGTATCAATGTAAACCTAATAAGGGGACGCGAGCTAGTGACCACCAGAGGGCAGTAGCGAGCGTCCAGCTCTCATGGATCATATTCACCTGGTTCAGCAGCGCGGGAAGATTCCCCGCCACCTCTTCACCTCGTCAAGAAGGGCGTGACCTCCTACGACATCACGCAGGCAGCAACCAATAGTCTGTCGATGAGCCACATTCAAATGTATAGCCAGCTGTATATATTGAGCTACTCAGCCGCCATTACCACATGTTCCTCCGGATCATCATGCAATAAACCTGTGTTAAGCCAACCCTTCGGCTGTTTCATTGTCTTTGGTCCCTTACACTAAATTGGCGACGAAGGTGGGATATGGCAGCCCACGGGACCAAGACATGCGCCGGTTTCGAAATCAGGAAACCAGGTGACTGGGAGATCTTCGAGATGGACTTCCAGGCCGCACTGATCGAGTCCGAAGTTACGGAAGAGGCGAAGAAAAGAGCCATCTTCACCAGAATGCTCGGACAAGAAACAAAAAGGACCTTGGTGGACCTGATTGCACCGAGGAGGGTGAGCGAATTCAAGGCCAAGGAACTCATGCAGATGCTGCGTGAGCACGTCCGGCCCGCCACGGCGATGTTTCCCGCTCGGAGTGCGTTTTGGAGGCGAGTCCAAGCGCCCGGGGAGACGGTCGCCGCGTTCGTGGCGGCCCTGCGGCTGGCGGCCGGCCCGTGCAAATGGGAGAACGCCGAAATCACCCTCCGAGACTGTGTGCTGTGCGGCCTGAACGACGCTGAGACCCAGCGCACATTAATGAACCAAGAGCCGCCTCCCACGTTGCAGGAGGTCGTCAGAGCGGCCCAGGCCGCAGAAGCTACGAAGGCCGGGGTCCAAGAACTTCAGGACTGGCGGCCAAAGTCGAGCAAGGCAGAGGCTCCGGTACAGGCGGCCCGGCGAACTTCGAGGTCGTCCACAGAGAGCAGCGACGACGAGGACGTCCAGAGGGTCCGGAAGGAGAGCCGGCGATGCGACGGTTGTGGAGCGGCCCACGACCGAGTGAAATGCCCTTTCCGGAAGGCCGAGTGCCACAACTGCGGCCGCCGCGGGCACATCGCCAAGGTGTGCAGGAAGAAGCGCGAGACCCGGAGGAGCTCCCCAGACCGTTCCGCGGGATGAGACCGCCCAACGAGACCCAAGGACGGCGCCCAGGCCACGCAGAAGCAGGACGGTGTGGGCCGCATCGCCGACGGCAGCGAGGACGACGCCCCAGTGTTCAGCGTGTCTACTGGACACCCCCGCTACTTTGTTGAGGTACTAGTCCAAGGGGTGCCCATTAGGATGGAAATTGACTCGGGGTCCTCATATTCAATCATTTCCCAGAGGGAGTTTTTGGGAATTGCCCCCCACAAGCGGCCCAAGCTCAAAGCATTGAGGTCCACACTACGGGACGTGCAAGGGAACAGTATTCCAGTGTTGGGGGTTGGAGAATTTCAGGTCAAATTCAAGGAGCACGCCGCGTCCCTTCCCCTAGTCGTGCTCAAGGGAGGAGATTGCAGCCTCCTCGGAACTCAATGGTTCCAGCCCCTGGGGTTGTTTATTGGGGGGTGCACGCCGTTGGGATGCACGCCGTTGGGACTGATCCAATTCAGGAGGTGTGCGAGGCGCACCCCGAAGTCTTCAAAAAGGGACTGGGGAAATTCAAGGGGCACCCAGTGACTTTCGACCTGGACCCGGAGGTCCGCCCTATTCGCCTAAAACCACGCCGGGTGCCGTTCGCACTCAAGGACAAGATAGAGGCGGAACTGGACAAATTGGTGGGTCAGGGGATCCTTGTGCCTGTAGATTCTGCGGAGTGGGAAACTCCAATTGTAACCGCACTAAAAGCCAATGGGGAGGTCCGCATATGCGCCGACTACAAGTGCACCATCAACAAGGCGATCCGCCCGAATGCATATCCGGTGCCGGTAGTCAGCCATTTGCTGGCCAGGTTACACGGGGGGAAGTGTTTCGCTAAGCTCGACTTAGCACAGGCCTACCAGCAGCTTACGGTGTCCCCTGCCGCAGCTGCTGCGCAGACCATAGTCACCCATAAGGGGGCGTTCCAGGTGACGCGCCTCCAATTCGGCGTGAATTCGGCGCCAGGAATTTTCCAGTCACTCGTGGAACGCCTCCTGAAGGGACTGGAGGGGGTGTTGCCTTATTTTGATGACGTGTTAATAACAGGGGGGAGTCGGGCTGAATTGGCCAAGAGGTTGGGGAAGGTCCTGACAATATTCGAAAAGGCGGGGCTGAGGTTGCGAAAGGACAAATGCGTCTTCTTCGCAACCGAGGTTGAGTTCCTAGGATTTTGTGTGACTCCTGAGGGAATAAAACCATCCAAGTCCAAGGTGGCAGCCATCAAGAAAGCCCCCCGCCCCACCTCCAAGCCCGAGTTGCAGTCGTTCCTAGGGCTGCTCAACTTTTACCACTCCTTCCTCCCCCGGAAGGCAGCGGTGGCTGAACCGCTACACAAACTGCTAAAGAAAGAACAGGCTTGGAAGTGGGGCGATGACCAAGAAAGGGCGTTTAGTGAGCTAAAAAGCCTCCTGGCGTCCGACGCCATTCTAACCCACTTCGACCCCAAACGCCCAGTAGTTCTGACCTGTGATGCATCTCCAGTGGGGGTGGGGGCGGTGCTGTGCCACGTGTTGGAAAACGGAAGGGAGGCCCCGATAGCATTTTACTCCAGGTCCCTGTCCCAAGCAGAGAGAAACTACGCACAGACGGACAGGGAGGCACTAGCGATAGTCGCGGGGACGAAAAAATTTCACGATTTTCTGTATGGCCGCCCTTTCACCATTGTGACGGACCACAAGCCCCTGCTAGGCATCTTTACCGCTGATAAGCCCACCCCTCAGATCCTGTCCCCGAGGATGCTCAGGTGGGCCATTTTTCTCAACGCGTATCAGCACGCGTTGGTCTACCGGCCCGGGAAAGAGATCAGCCATGTGGACGCCCTATCTAGGTCTCCCCTTCCCCTAACGCCCAGCCAGGTGAGCAAGGGGGAGCGGGACCATCAGGTTCTCATGATAGAGGTGCTGGATTCGCCCCCCGTAGTGCCCGCAGACATCGCCAAAGCGACAGAGAAAGACAAAACGTTAGCGACAGTAAGCTCCTGGCTGCAGAAAGGGTGGCCCGCGTCCTCCCCAGCGGAGGAGTTCGCCCCATTTTTCAGAAAAAAGCTGGAACTGTCCCTAGAGAGGGGGTGTCTCTTGTGGGGGCAGCGGGTAGTGATTCCCACTTCCCTTCGGCCGCGGGTGCTCAAACTGCTTCACGTCAGCCACCCCGGCATCGTGCAATCCAAGGCGCTGGCCCGGAGTTACTTCTGGTGGCCCCAGCTAGACGCCGACATCGAGCACATGGTCGGCACTTGTGAAAGTTGCCAATGCTCCAGACCAGAGGAGGCCCGCCTTCCCCACAGGGAATGGGACGCGGCTAAGAGGCCGTGGTCCCGGGTGCACGTTGATTTCGCGGGCCCGTTCAGAGGCACCCTGTTCCTCCTTGTAGTGGACGCTTTCTCCAAATGGTTGGAGGTTATCCCAGTCACGAGCACCTCCTCGGCCCAGACCATTAGGCATTTGCGGAGGCTCTTTTCCACGTTCGGCATACCCGACACGTTAATTAGCGACAACGCCAGTTGTTTTACGTCCTCCGAGTTTAGGGCATTCATGGAGATTAACGCCGTTCGGCATATCACCTCCGCCCCTTTTCACCCGGCAACCAACGGCCAAGTAGAGCGCCTCGTCCGCACCACGAAGGACGCGTTGCGGCGCATGGGCCCAGGGGATTTGAACCTACAAGTGTGTCAGTTTCTGCTAGGGTACAGGGTGACCCCTTTGGCGTCAGGATACTCCCCCGCAGAGCTCTTAATGCGCAGGAAGCTGACCACCATCCTTACGAGGCTAGACCCCACGAGGGTAGAGGACAAAGGAAGGAACATCGGGCTAGAGGCTACTAAGAGTTTCAGTGTAGGCGCCCCCGTGCATTGCAGGAATTACGCCAGCACGGGCCCAGCCTGGGTACCGGGCGTAGTTGTGGAGCAAACCGGCCCCGTATCGTACCGCGTGGAAACCAGCACAGGGCTCCTGTGGAGGCGGCACGCGGACCAGCTCCGACGCAGGGTCTCCGACGAGCAGGGCACAGATCAAGCAGGGAATCAGTCAACGTTAGGGTTCTCCCCCACCCGTTCAGCCCAAGGGGGAGGGAAAGGGGACCGCGGGCCCCCACCAAGGGGGGAGGAGGATGTTCTCGTAGATATCCTAGGGGATCTTTCTGAGGAGGAGGAACCCGACCCCATACATATCTCGCGGAAAGTCCCCACAAATGCGGGTACCCCTACCAAGTTAAATTTTGATTTTCAGAACCGGGGGTTTTTTTTCGGAGTGGTCCCCCACCCGTCCAAGCGAGAAGAGGGGTTTTTCGTTAGCCCCGACGGCCCCCGGTCTGCCCACAATGGAGTTTTTCCCTTCCCCTAAGGCCGCCAGACAGCGGCAAGCCACTAACAAGTCTCCCTCTCCCATTTCAGGACAAGGGACCAGGGAACAAAGAAGCAATAACGCCCCCGGGGGGGGGTCAGCCCTCTTCACGGCCCAAACGCACATGCAACAAGCCATCTTGGCTGAGAGACTTCGTCTCATCCTAGGGGGGAGGGATGTTGTGTTCTGTAAAGCTGTGCCTTTAACAATGTACCTTTGCCATGTGTTATCAATGTAACCTTTCTGTGTGCAACATTATAACCATCAGCTGTATCAATGTAAACCTAATAAGGGGACGCGAGCTAGTGACCACCAGAGGGCAGTAGCGAGCGTCCAGCTCTCATGGATCATATTCACCTGGTTCAGCAGCGCGGGAAGATTCCCCGCCACCTCTTCACCTGGTCAAGAAGGGCGTGACCTCCTACGACGTCACGCAGGCAGCAACCAATAGTCTGTCGACGAGCCACATTCAAATGTATAGCCAGCTGTATATATTGAGCTACTCAGCCGCCATTACCACATGTTCCTCCGGATCATCATGCAATAAACCTGTGTTAAGCCAACCCTTCGGCTGTTTCATTGTCTTTGGTCCCTTACACTAAAAAACCTTAAATCAACAAGGAATTTATATTAGTCACTACGGTATTTACTAACTGTAATAAGGTTTCAATTGTCCATTATTCATACTAGTGATACATAAAATTGAACCCTGGTGGTATTTACAGTTGTCAAAGAGGCTTGTATAGCTTATTTTATTAACTTTACTTCCAAAATACTAATTTATCGGTTACTGGCACATAGCCATCTCATTTATCCAATGCATACTCTATGAAAGACTTCCATATTTTAAAAAAATTGTTCTCCTTTATTATTCCCTTCTTCAGATTAATTTCCCAAGTTAATTTGTCATTTAGGGCCATTGTCCACGTTTCTTTAAACCAATCTTCAATTTTTGGAACAATTTCACCCTTCCAATTACACACTATGCACTGTCTGGCAGTGGTCATCATGACTGATATAGGATCTTTTTTTATAATTATCCACATCTAATTCATCTACATCAGTTAAAAGTGTGATACGTGCTACCAATTTAATTCTTGTGTCAATTATGTTCTTCATTTCGTTTTCAACTGCTAACCAAAAAGATTTCAATACACCTCATTCCCACCACATGTGCACATATGAGCCTATCACATTTTTACATCTCCAACAATTAGATGATTTTCAATTATCTATTTGATGCAGATGAGAAGGTGTTAAGTACCACTTCCACAACAGTTTGAAATTATGCTCTTTAACTCTTATCGACAACGTTCGCATAATCCTTTTACTCAATTTTTTCTTCCAATTTTCACTGCTTATTTTTATGTCGAATACACGGGTCTCATGAATAAATTGTATAAAATATTAAATCATGATGACAAATCACAAGAAATTTTAAAAACAATATGGGAGCAAGAACTCGACATAAAAATAAGCACTGAATCCAAATATTGGCTATCGTTATGGGAATCAGCCATGAAGATTATCCTGGGAACAATATAATACAGTGGCCTTCCATTGGCCTTCTGAATTGCAGCATGACACCCGTACCACTGATCCAGTTCCACGAGTCTCTGGTCCTCAGACCTTTTGGCACACAAAGTCCTCATCACCCCCAGGCCAGTGTTGATGAAGCTGCTGCCCTCCATCAAGATGGATTCAAGTGGGATTTAATCCACTTGGAGAACCATCACAATTCCCTGTGGAATTTGGCACTCAAGGCCATTAGTCCTCAGGGTTGCCAGGTTAATTAACTGTCACCTAACAACCAGTGTTGAGTTGCTGGCAATATGGTCAACTCTATAGGGACACTTCCAAATGCAAGCAGGCAAAGCCCTATTCGGACATTGGCCAACACTCTGTTGCTTTAGTGTGACCCAAATCATAAGTCTTTAAGACTGTTCCTCTCTCACAAAAACAAAGTGTGTCTTTTGCAATTACCAGGTCATACAAATGCCAAGTCAGTGTGCATATGTACCCTTAAGAATTGTAGCAAGGACGTCTTGTTCACCATAGAAGGATTAGTTAAAAGCTATGATTTGGTTTATACTGAAGGCTGTTATTAATTTTAGGAGTATCCCTAATAGATTCTTAGGTTACACATAAAAGAATGAAGAGTTAATGAGGAAACCTTATCATAATATTGGTTCACTTCCCATGATAGGCTAAAGTTGCCTGATGAATTCTTACTCAGTGGCAAGTCCAACTTTGCTTCTATGTAATGTGAGAAACGGTCATATGAGTCTTCAAGCAACTAAAAAAAAAAAAAATCAGATCCCATCTTTGAATCATAGCAGTATTTATTCATACTGCCAACCTTCAGGGATTTATTATTCTGAGAGACTTGAAAATTAATCCTGTTGTTTACTTTTCCTCGAGCCTGTACACTTCTCTCACATACCCAAATTTATGTGCAGCCAATGTTTTGTTAATTTTATTTGTAGCCAAATGATTCCCTCATTATGGAGTTTCTTGGGTTTTGGCTGTGTGCAGGTCACAAACCATTTACTGTACAACTTTCCCATTTCAAAATAAACAGTCTGTGAGCTCCAGCTGTTTCCTTTTTCAATCGCAGTATTAAGTGTTAGAGTTTAGGGCTTCCATTAAGTTTCTTCATAGTGAAAGTACCAAGTAAAAGTAAAAGAATCTGACAAATAAAATTAAAACCAGAAACCAGAAGCTAGCCAGAGAGGTAATACATGTGGAAGGTGGTCTTCCATCTCATCCCCTCCTCCACCAATTATCATGGCATAGAGATCTCTAGCGATGTGACCTTTCAAAGACTTGAACCATTTTGACTGAAATAGATTTAAGCTATTTGAACTATTTGCCAGATTTCAGCTAAAGGACTGACACTGAGTTCAGCAACATTCCACAGAGACTGTATTCATATCCTGCCTTTAATATATTTGCAATGCTCAGACATTATGCCCTTATTATGGCTTTAGTCCACAGGTGTTTTTCATCTTCTAATGTCATGAAAAAAGACAGGCGGTGTGAATTCCACTTCCGGGAGAGTTCTGTGGAACAGTTTGGGCATTGTGAGACATTCCATTCTGTCTTTTGTGGGGTTTTTAAACATGTGGGTGTTCTGGTTACAGATTCCCTTGTGTAGTGGAGAAATTCCGTTTCACAGAAGCATGTGGAGCGGGACAGTTTGTGATGCTGGGTTGCTTTGTAGAGTTAGGGATTGTGTAATTGGTTGCATTCTAAACAGGCACAGACCTAGGATTCTTAGGTTCTTGTATCTCCTGGTCCACATAAGCCTAGGTGTTCTTTGATGTTGTCTCTTGTTTTCAGATTCTGTGCAATACTCTGTGAAGCAGTTAATTCTTTCTTTATTCAAGTCAGATGCACCACCAGCATATAAGAACATACAAAGCTAAAATTAACACATCAAAAAAACAAAACAGAATTGAAGAGGGCTAGATGATATCTGCCCAATATCGGGCCACATCCACAGCATTTCCTCTTGCCAACATAAGGTCATCAGTGTAGACTGAGGGGCATCATGTGCATTGTATCAAATGAGAGATAGTTTGTATTTCTCCACATTCACACAGGCTGTCATCCACAGGGAAAGCCCACTTTCTCAGCTTAGCCCTTGATCTTCCTACCCCTGCATGCAGTCTATTTAAAGCTTTCCACACATACTGTGGTTGTTCTTGGCCAGGCGGTAGTCATGTGGTTCTGCCCAGTTATCTGGTATCTCCTTGCTCGCCTCCCATAGTTCTAAATCAGTCTATGGGTTTGTTGTTCAGAGGGGCAGAAGTTGTGAGGAAGCTATGCCTTGATTTCAGTCTCTGCTTTGGTGATCAAATAGCAGGTGTGTTTCTGAGGAACTTGCTTTGACCCAATCTTTCTGAGCAGCATTTCTCAATGGTATTTTTATGGAGGGATGCCAGCTAAGTAATGCACCTTTTATATTGGGGTTGATTTTAGGCACCCTGTGACCAATCTTGCTGTTTCATTTAGGGCCACATCCACCTGTCCTGCATGCTTTGAACTGCACCACACTGGACTAGCATACCCCCTTGCAGAGTAACATAAAGCAGTTCATTATATTTGAGTGTCATGGATTAAGGCAAGCTCAACATTAAAATAAACAGTCTTTTTGCTCTTAGATCCAAATCAGCATCTGGTCTAGCAACACCTTCATTGAAAGCAAATGAGATCAGTTGAAAGCCAATCTTTTATTTCCTCCACTGGTCAAAAGTATATTTCCTAGAACAATTTTCAGCAGTGACATTAATTCAGGGTTGCTAGCTTCTACTGTACAGGTGGCAGGTTAGAATTAGGATTTTAAAATAGGTTGATTCACCTAATAGTGGCTGTGGGCAAATGAATAAAGTAGTAGCCTGGAAATACAGGAACTGAAAGGAGGGAAGCATAACTGTAACATAAGGGGTCTTTAATATTTGCTAAATCTAGAATGTGAAAGTGTCTGGGTAACGTTTCCTTCTCTGAAACATAAATAACTGAAAAAGTCGCCTGAAAAGTTGTAATAGTATCATACCAGTGCAACAAATATTCTATTGCAGTTGGATCAAGCTGATAAAGTATTTCAGCCCATCTTTTTCATTGATGAGCTTCTATAATACATCTTAGGATCTGGCTTACCAGACTGAAGTTTTAAAAGCTACCTTGGAAAGGAGAGATCCACTGGAACTAGTGAAGTTTATTTCAAAGTTATATATGTTCACACTTGGAGTGCACAAGTAATGTCAAAGGAACAGAAAGGGAATACATATGAATTATTTGCAAACTTGTGCTTTATATGAACAGATATTTTTAGAGCATTCTGCCATGATGAAATTAACACGTAGTGATGTCAGTCTATTCCTTCTATTCATGCCTTGTGAGCAAGAAAGGAGGGTGTAGTGTACATATAGAATATAAATACAGTACAGTTTATGAATGTTAATTTCCTAATCCTCCCCTTTTAACATTGATTTGCATTGAGTTGTCTTCTTTAAACTGTCAAAACAAAGGCTTTACTTTGAGTATAATGGGTTCAGTAGGTGGCATGGAGTGAATGGTAGATGTTCAACCAGCCAATTAGGTGTTGGATGTTGTTTCTTATAAAGCTACTTTCTAGAAGTGCATCTCAGAATATTATAAGCACCTTGCTTTCTCTTAAAAATTTCCAACAAGATTGGGATCCATATTTTTTTTAAATATGTGATTTCACAAATCTGCCTTGCATGTTGTATTAAACGCACCACAATGTTTGAGACCAGCCAGTTGTCGTTTAAATTTTGTCACTCATAAAGGGGCTAGCTAATCTGATTTGCTCTTCAAGTGTAAAATAAATTGCTGTGTTCTTGGAGATAATGTGTTAGCTTTATGTGATTTGACTGCTCCAAAGCCAACAGCAGAAGAGCAAAATTGAAACAGGCTAAACTGAACAATGTTTGTCATTGAGGCTGCAATTCCATCATACTTTCTTGAGAGAAAATTCATCTAATGAAAAAAAAATCACTTTTCCTGGCTGTCCCCAAAAAATCAGGGGAAGTGTTTAAATTTCCAAGATCTAAAAATTTACACAGCTGCTTCACTCTGTTCCCAGTGTGCACCTATGCTGGGAATGGGACAATATACAGTGTCACAAGTTGGGAGAACCCACCCCCCACCCCCCGAGAACACAATGGGACAGATTGGGGCTGATTGGCTAATTTCAGCACCCAGAAGGGTGTGCATGTGATTTATTTATTTTTAAATCACAGACCAACCTGCCCCCCCGCCCCCACAATACCCCAAAGATCTTGCTGTTAAACCAGTGTAGGCAATCTTTGTTATGCTGGGTGCTTCCAGGCAAGGCTTTTTCTCATTTTATCATTCTGCTTCATTTATAGAACCTTAAGGACATTAAGCTATCACCATTTCCCATTGATAACCCTCCCAGATTTCCCCAACACTTGTCTTTTTTTTTTGTGTGTGTGTAAATCTGCACATCTAAAAGCCAAATCTATTCCTGCTTTTTTGCAGTTTCTTCTGCAAACATTTTTTGCCAGTAATATGGAGTCATTTCTGTCTATTAAATTACAGATATCTCTTCCACCAGTTTTCAGGTCTTTTTTCCTTTGGTTATTAACAACACCAACTAAGGAAGGAAAGAGGGGGTACCTGCCAACTGACAGCACTAGGACAATCCACCTGGAAGTATTTCTTAGCATCAAAGCCTTGAGACAAATCTGTATAGTAGACACCACTATGCTGTCTGGAGGATGTTTGTGGAATAGTCCAAAAAGTAACTTTTCTAATCTCTAGAGCTGTTCTAATGCATGGATAGAGTTTTTTTCTGCCATGCTGTTGTTCCTTAAAGCCTGTGCTGTAGCTTCTTGGGCTCCCTGATCTGTATTCTGTTCCCCACCCAAGCTTTGACCCTGGGCACAGTTTGCCTGGCTATTATCAGAGACATACTACTTTGCTCTACACCAGGGGTGCCCATACTATGGCCTGTGGGCCGAATCCGACCCCCAACACCAATTCATCCGGCCCATGCCACCCTTGCCGCTCCTGGAAGCAGAAGTAAAATGTGCCTGTTTTACTTCCACTTCCACGAGTGGTAAGGGTGGTGTGGGCCAGATGAATTGGTGTCAGGGGTCAAATCCGGCTCACAGACTATAGTTTGGGCACTCCTAGTTTAAGCAGAGAAAATGGCAGCCTAAAAACCTATCTCATCCTGTTACAAAACAGATTGCAACACATTTTACTTCCACTTCCAGTGGGAGGAACCACGTGACCAGCCCACTAAGCCATGTGACCGGCCTGCTGAACCACGTGACCCATGGCCCAAAGAGTTTGGGCACCCCTGCTCTACACTTTATGATATTTTGAAGGGAACCTAAGATGCTTTAAGTCTACATGCAAAGATTTGTGTAGGCTTGGAGCTCTTGCCATTCTCCGATGTGTCCTTGCCAGAAATGGTGGTTGCTGGATCTGATATGCCAATGCACTGTAGATTCAACAAGCTATAATTGCTACTGACCCAATCCCTGGATTTATTAGGCCATCTTTCTGTCTAGATGTCCTGTCTGGATCTTTGGTAGACTGTAGTCTACCAAATCCTATAATAGCAAGAGTTTATCATTTCGAAATACTCTTTGCTATGGGACCCCAGACAACCTCTTTATGGAAATGGTAACTTGTATACATTTCCTATTGTCACCAGGTGCTATTAGATCAGAGGAAGATATGAGAATGCTATATAAAAATGAGCAATAAAGAATCTGCTGATATCTAACAAATTCATCATTACATAAGCATTTGTGGACTAAAGTCCACTTCATCAGATGAATAAAGTGTTACAGTATCTGACGTTGGCTGCTATAAACGCTTAAAACCAGGAGTAAGAAGACTGTTAACCATGAGGCTTGGATCTGGTAGTCTTTGTTTGGCTTTACTGTCTTTACTGATCAAGACAGCTAAGAATGATGTAAGAGAAATAGTTATTAAAATATTCACTAAATGCTTGTAATATTAGTCTGATGTGAGGACCGTGTAGATCTGTTTCTCTGGTCTATCTACTAATTTTTTATTTCCATCAACTGGTTTTTGAAATTTCACCAGCAGAAAGAGAGCATAAAGATGATATTTTGTGAATTATAAATTTTTCCATTTCTGGCCGCTGTCACAACCGCAGTTAAGTCAGTTCTTTCCTATAAAACTAGTTTCTGAGGTCAACTGAGTGGCTTTAGAGAAACCTGTATCCTGGCCAATTTAATCTAACATGCAGAGAAAGTTTCATCTATAATTATAATTATGAGCTTGGTTGCTTCCAAAGGATTGCAACAGTTGGTAGGCCATTAAATGGCTGTTTGTTTTCTGCCTAAATCGCCTCGCTGCACAAACAAGTATAGCTTCTTTAGCAGGACTCAAGCTACCTTAGCTCTGTCTGCTTCAAGGTCCTTCACTGTTTTAGTAACTGTGTGAATCATGCTTTTAGCAACTTTGCAATAAGATAAGGCAAGGAGTAAAACCTTCTTTAGGGTATACCAGGGTAAATAAAATAATAAAACGTAATGCATCTTGATTTTCTAAAATAAGACTTTTTTTGTGTGTGTAAATCTGCACATCTAAAAGCCAGTTGTAATCCTGCTTTTTGCAGTAATATGGAGTCACTTCGGTATATCAGATTACAGATGTTTCTTCCATCAGTTTCCAATTCTTCCTCTGAATCTAATCCAGTTTTTTGTATGGTATGTTCTCCTCATATTGAACAGACAGGATACCATAGGCCAGCAGAAAGACAAATGTAATCATTCATTAGAAGCTAAAATTGTTAAACTGAGGCTATCGCATTTTGAGATATTTCATGAGCTGTCAAGAATCACTGGAAAAGACAATAATGCTGAGGAAAGTGGAGGGCAATTGGGAAAGAGGAAAACTTAGTATGAGATGGATTGACTTAGTAAAGGAAACATGGCTTTTAGTTTGCAAGACCCAAGCAGGACGGTTGACAACAGGATCTTTTGGAGTTGCCACATAACGGAAGACTCTTCAAGGCATAAAACACAAAAGCCGGAAGGTACTTTCATTCATCCTCTGTTCATACTGGAATAGTTTGGCGATGGTCCTGTGCGATTACTGAATTAAGGAGATCTAAATCCTTCTAATTGTGATTCTAAAGCCACTGTTTTCAACTTTTTTTTAATTAGTGAAGACCTTTCACATCAGCATCTGCTGAGGAATCCTTCTTGATCATTTACAATTTAACGCCTGCATGTTGTAGAGGATTATGGCATAGCACATATTTTAGGGCACACGCTTATTCATGATTACTCCTGCTGACAGGGTCCATCGGAAAGCAACCAGAAGTGTGCTAAAGCTTGTCAGGCACTGATCTAATCATGAATTGCTTATTGAGAAGATCAGCAGAGAGCGGACAAGATTTTATGTGAAAATTTACCCATTACCATAGGCTCTATGAATACTATGATTCCTAGAAACAGGGTTTGAAAACCACTGCATTAAAGAGTGTTAGAAGAACAATGCATGAGATCAGGCAAAAAGAGGATATAACTGGCATGATGATATTAAACAATCTGAGTAATTAATATTGGCTTTGGAGAGGGATACCTGCATTGCTGACTCCTGCCTGCCCCCACCCCCAGCCAATTGTTAAGTGCCTAATTACATGATCTATGGTAAAACTTCCAAATTTATATTGGTGGCCTGTATTGGTAGAAAATACCCCAGATCCTATTATTTTCTATAATGAGACCCGTGGGGTGGGAGCAATGCTTCTATATAACAAAGATGGGACCACAAAAACACTACAGTGTATGTATATATTTATCGAGCCTACTGTTTCTGTATTTGAATGTTTTTGGTAATGTCAAAAAGTGATTGTTCTGTTTCATGCTCTGAAATGTTTTGCATGACTTCTGGCATTATAAAATTCTTAATAAGAAAGATATCTATACATCTATATATCTACCTATATATATATTGTTAACCTGCAAAATATTCTTGTCCGACCAGCCATGTTTTGTCAAATTAATGTGGTGAGCAATACTGGATTATATTTAATTAATTGTTAACATTAAAATGTTTTTATGGATAAACAACTTGTAATAATTGCCAGGTTGGGCAAAACTCTATGACCGACACCTACTGCGCTTACCATCCCACAAGGCAATTATCAGAGCCACAAATATAATAACTCACAATATTTTTTTCATCCTTCAATTTGTTAGCAATGCAACTCAGTCTTCAGCTGTGAATCTGCACCCACAATGCGAGTGGGCCAATTGAATTTTGTTCATAGTAGAGCCAACATTTTGATGGAAAACTTTAAAACTAGTCTTTAAAATGTGTTGCAAGTAGAAGAAAGGGAATGAGGGAGAGAAAAGGAGAGAGTGGAAAGATAGATGTGTATTCTTTATTCGTGTTACACACACCACCAGCATATAATAACATAAGCTAAAATTAACACATCTAAAACAAAATAGAATTAAAAGAGCTATATGACATCCACCCAACATTGGCCATCATTAACAGCATTTCCTCTTGCCAACATAAGGTACTCCTCAGTGCACGTTGAGGGGCATCATGTGCATTGTATCATATGGGCGATAGTTTTTCTCAATGTGTATTAATACATCATTAAAAGTGGATCCCACATTGTACATTGGAATTATTAGCTGGATTCCAGTAATAAAATGGTAAAAACTACCAGACTAGATCATCCAATTATCATAGGTATGAGCTAGCATCCTATTGATGTTTGTATCATTGGTGGCGGCAGCTGCTACTCATATCTGAGTATACATCCACCCCACCCTGAAAACCATTTTCAGGAAAAATGCAAGTGGCATGAATTTGTTTAAGGTGGATCCCAGTTTGCCGCAAAATAACCCATGCACTATGATCTCAGAGCCAGCTCCTGCGGCACATATGAAATAAGACATGCAGGATTCAACACTGGGAGTGCAATGGACTGCCACAGCTTTGAGGATATTATCCAGGTGCGCCTTCACAACAGGTCTATCTGTCATGGCCTGTTCCCCCTCCATGACCGTTGGGAATCAGAATAAAATGGCTCCTCCACTGCTCATTTTGCCGTTGAGTCCAATATGATGGTTTCCAGTGGCATTTTCTCCACTTAAGGGGACCATCACCCGACCTAGAGGCTCATCCATCTGTAGCCATTAGGGAGTCAGATTATTTACTGCCACCCAACACTTGGCGTTGAGTCGCAGGCTGTACAGTCTACTCCATTACTGTAGTGGGATGTCCAGCCAGACCACTGTATATAGTTCAGATAACCCACTACAGCTAACTGTAGCTAACTGATAAAGGCCCCAAGGCATGTTTTGGAATTGCAATTGGAAGCATTTCTTTATTAACTTATCCAGGAAGGAGCCCATGAAATACATTGGCTTTGGGTCTGAATAAACAGGAATGTGATTATCCTGCATGTGTGAAACATGCTGTGACAAAAGCTTAGATAGTGTGAACCAGGATTGTATCTGCCATCCCTTCTATACACACACATTGATTCCAAAGTCTGAATACAGCCAGAACAGATGCTGATCTTTAGCTCAGTTGGGATGGGCTAAGACTATTGGAAACAGTTAGTCTACCATTTTGCCAAATATTATGTTTCCTGAACATTTTGCAGTGGGAAACCAGAAAAATTTGGAGGTATTTGCTAATACTGTATTGGGGTGTCCAATTGAATTGGATGTTTAAGCAAGCTCCAAACTGAAGCAATTGACTAAAAGCCAGGCTAGACACCAGAAACAATTTAATACCAAAATTAGGCCAGACATCATCTAGGTGAATTTGTTGTACTGACTTTCAAACACTAACTATAAGGACATAAAGGATTGAAATATTGCAACAATGATGAAAGTGGAAAGGTGTATGCCTGTTTTGGAAGTTTCCAGAAGAAAACTTATATGCCTGTTTTGGAAAGGTTTCCAGAAAGAAAGCCCTCTTAGTCTGTTGCAGCAAAAAAAGGGCAATAAAAATCTGATGGCATCTAGACATGTAGAAAAAGCCCTCAGTGAAGTGAGATAAAACAAGGAAGTACAATAATTAAGCCAGATCCGGTCCAGATGCTTTTGGTTTTTTTTTCATATTTCTTCCCTATTTCTTCCCCTTTTGATTGCCTAGCATGGAGAACATTAGTGACCTTAGGATGGTCAGTAGGTCCAAATTGTGGATTTCTTAAGAATTTTTTTCTGATGGGGAAAACTGGCGACTCTAATGTTTCTCTGGACCTCAGATCCGTGTCCAGTGGGGCCAGACGTTCACCAAAGCGGGACATAAATATACTCCAGCCATACAATAGAACAGCAAGTCTAAATGTGTGTTAGTTAATTAATTGTCAATTAATTACTACACGTGTAGCCCCTATTTAAAAATTAACATTATTAATTAAATACTGTACAACAAACGATTGATATGTATTATGAATAATTATCAGTTATATTAAGTACTAATTGAAAATGTAAATAAATAATTAAATTAAATAATTAAACAGGGGCTACGTGCTTATATTAATTAGGTAAAGGTTTCCCTTGCTCGAAAGCCAGTTGTATCCAACTCTAGGGTGCAGTGCTTATCTCTATTTCAAAGTCGAAGAGCCAGCGCTGTCTGCTTCTGCAGACGTTTCCGTTGTCATGTGGCAGGCATGACTCGACACCGGAGCGCACGGAACGCTGTTTACCTTCCCACTGAAGTGGTCCCTATTCATCTACTTGCAATTTCTTGCTTTCGAACTGCTAGGTTGGCAGGAGCTGGGACATTCTGTCCTGCAGTATTCGGGAATCGAACTGCAGAATTAAAAATTAAAATTAAAATAAATTAAAAATTGAACAGGGGCTACCCGCTTAGTCCAATTGCGCAAAGGAGTTTGGAACAATCCTCGGACAGGCACTTCCTGATGAATCCCACCCGCAAGTCAGGCAACCCGGGCCGCGTACCCCTCTTCCCACCCGCGACAGAGCGTGGAGAGCGATTCGATTCCGATATCATAGCATAGGATAGGAGAAGGAGGGAGGGAGACTAGAGGCACTCTCGCCACTCGTGACGTCACCACGTCCGCCCGCCTGGCGCTCACTAATGACCTCACGCAGCCCCCATCGTCGCGCATGATCTCGACTTCCGGTACACCTCGTAAAGCGATTGGGCAGCAGCTACTGGCAGGGCGAAGGCTGCGGAAGAAGGGCAGAGAGGCGGAATCCGGAAAAGAGTTACACGTGTACGAACAGAGTGGGGATTCTGGGGGAAGTCTCGTTGCGGGGTGCTCGTTGTCTTCCCTTCTCCAGCTGCAGCGATGAGTTGTCCCGTGACGTGCGCTGCCTGGGTCCCTCGAGGCGTTGCCAAGGAAGCGCCCGATAAGGTGAGTCCAGGGGGGCTTTTGGCCCTTCTTTCCTTCCTTCGGCCCTCATTCGCTCCCTTTTAAGTGGGACCATAGAAAAATAGATGCCTTTGAGATGTGGTGTTGGAGGAGAGTTTTGAGAGTCCCCTGGACAGCAAAGAGAACAAATAGATCAATCTTAGAAGAAATCAAACCTGACTGCTCATTGGAGGGTCAAATCGTGAAGATGAAGCTTAAATACTTTGGATACCAAATGAGAAGGGAGGACTCACTTGAGAAGGCCTTGATGCTGGGAACGGTGAAGGGCAAAAGAAGAAGGGGGCGGCCAAAGATGAGATGGATGGATGGTGTGGTAGACGCAGTGGGCACAGAGCTAGGCGGGCTGAGGAGTATGGTGGAGGACGGTGCCTGGAGGGCAATGGTCCATAGGGTCACAAAGGGTCGGAATCAACTGTGCGACTGAACAACAACAACAAGTGGGACCAACTTTTCCTGGTGACCCACCCCCGCGGGGAGGCATTCTGGCCTCTTGTTTTTCAGTCGCGACAGACACAGTTATCCCCAACCCCACCCCTTAAAGAAAGAAAAAACAACAACAGATTTTCCAAGAACTTGATCAAGGATGATCAGAGGACTGGAAACTAATCCTTATGAGAAAAGACTGGTAACACTCTTGTCCAAATTTGATTAAATATATTTTCTCCCAAAGCTCTTAATGTTATTTAATTGTAATTTAGTTGCTATATCGTGTGTCTATTGTAGGTCCAGCTTGACAAGGAAGAGTTGACACGCTTGATTTCTGAGGCCAAGGAAAGATTACAGTAAGTCGCGTTTGACCTGAAACAAGAGTGCAGGAAAGTTCCTTTCAGTTCTTCATGGTAGGTAATGATTAGCCAAGCGCCAGGCACTCTGATGACAGGTGCAGTCCCACGTGCATCGGAGAGAGAGGTATCTGTTCTCTTCCTCTGCTCTGAGGTTCTCCTTGAGGATAGCCTAGCTCTGGTGGGGCTGCAGCTAAGTTATAAGATGGCTTGTAACTCAGCCAAACTAGTTTGTAGCTTGTTGAGTCTGTTGACAGGTGAAAAGAGGTAAAGAGAGTGAACTAAATGGTGTATAAATGTAGAGTTGTGCGTGTGACGGTATAAAAATGAAAGCTATAGGTTTCTAAGTGTTCTCACATATGCGTATACATTACATACTGTATGCTATTGCGTACCTTAAACTTTTTAACAACATCTCTTAGTTCTAGATTCACAAAAATAATTTGTCAGACTTGATCCACAAAAGCTCTCATGATTAGGGAGGGGGGGTGACACGTTTTAAAAGCAGGAACAGGAATTCAGGTTTGACTCAGTGAAGAAGAAAAGTATTGTGATTTGGGAAGAACAGGTTATCCAAAATCAGTGATTTTAGTATACTTCGGTTTTGTCACTGTATATAGAAATGTGTTCCATGCACTTCCGTATCCAGGCATGCCTGCCACACGTCCACGGAAACGTCTGCAGACGCAGACAGTACTGGTTCTTTGGCCAGGCACTGAACTCTAGAGTCGGATACGACTGGCTTTCAAGCAAGGGCAACCATTACCTATGGAAAAGTGGGGTTACAACAAGCCTGTGGATTTAGATCAGAGATAGGAAATTAATGGCTCTCCAAATGGTATTGGGCTTTATCTTCCACTCTAGCCAGCAAGGATGAGAGATAACGGGAAGTGGAAACAACAACATAGGAATGGATGTTTTGGTTTAGGCATAAACAAGGTTCTTTCATCTTAGCAAAGAGGATGGGAGTCTATCTCATCTGGACTTGTGCTCTGAGTGAATCTGTTAAAGAGAAGAGTGAGACTTTCAGCTAAATCCTTGGGAGTACATCTCACTGAGTTCAGCGGGATTTACTTTTTATAAATAAGTTTAGGCTTGCAAAGTGACGGGCATAGAAGAAACATAGAATTCTGCAAGCGATTAAAGATTAAATTGTGACATTCAGATGCCATGCAAATGTGCAATTTGTGAAAGTATTAATTTTTAACTTCTATAAAGGACAGATGATAGTGACAATGATGAACAGGAAGAGGCTTCAGCTGATGCCATGGATGTTGCTGTTGCCGAGGCAGCCAGTTCTGTTTCTCAAGAAGAAGAGCAAGATGAGACTGAAAAATTGGATGATGACGAGCTGGCAGAATATGATTTGGATAATTATGATGATGAAAGTGCAGGTAGCATTAATCTGATTTCTGTGTTCTCCTCTGTGCACAGTTGCCATGTAGGAATGTAGATCTGAATCTACTCCGCAATTTGGAATATAGGTCTAAAATTGCTAGAAGGATTTTATGGGAATCTGAGGAAAAAGATGTGATAAAGATTGGTTCTTTTAATACAGTGAAGGAGAAAAGAATGTAATGTCTAAGATTAATAAGTCTTCTGTTCAAATGCCACTTGAGTCACAGCTGTTTTGATATTTGGGATTTGAAGGATTTAAAGTTCATCCCTCTATCCTAAGACAAGATTGTTTACATACTTATACATTGAATTTGAAGTCTGAAGCTTGAGTAAGTAGTAGGCATGGGATTGTTGAGGTTCTGAGAGTCCCTTCTGACAGACCAACAGATAAAAGTGGTTTGCCTAAGAAAAGGCCTGGTTGGGCAGTCTTTATAGCTTAGCATAAGACTAGTCTTACCCTAACTAATGTTGCCAACTAGCAGTGGGGCACTTTCATTTCTGAATAGATGGCTAGGACAGAGAATTCCCAGAATGGAGTATTGTGGGATTTGTAGTCTTTTAAAAAATATATATCCAAAAATCACTAGTAGCAATGGGTTCCTTCATATAACCTGCCCTCCTTTTGGACTTCTTAGAGATATCTGGTTGGCTTGTGAGAAACAAGATGTTCATAGTAATCCTTCAGCTGGTCACACAACATTTGTAGTAAATGCCGGGATTTTTTCTTATTCCCTAATATGTTAATTAGTCCAAGATTAAAACCCCATCCGTGAAGTTATCTCCAAAACTATTCCTCCTTTGTCTGTTACTATTTCTAGAGAATGACCAGAGACAGTATGATTACACAGAAGGCAAAAGGAATCATGCTAGCACATGGGGTGGGGGGGATCCAAAATCCCCTTTATTAATATAATAATAATAATAATAATAATAATAATAATAATAATAATAATAATAATAATAATAATAAAGTTTTAATTTATATACCGCTTGTCTCTTCCAGAAGAAGACTAAGCGGTTTACATTGGGGCGTGCTGCCTAAAGCAGGCAGCAGTGGGGGGAAAGATACAAAATCAGTAAGCATACAACATAAAAAGCAAGAAAGAAAAGAAAAGAAGGCGTTCACTTCCACTCTTCCCCGTGGCAAATGCCAAGCCGGGAAAGAGGGCTAAGTCCTCGGGTGGCGCGGGGCAGCGTCCTTTGAGCCCTCCGGGGCTCGGAAGGCGGGGACGTAGCGGTGGCGCCTGGCCTCCCATCCACCAGGACCAGGTGTTGCGAGTCCCAAGGAGAGGCAGAACGGGTCCTCAGGCAGCGTGGGGCAGCGTCCTTTGAGCCCTCTGGGGCTCGGAAGGCGGGGACGTAGCGGCGGCGCCTGGCCTCCCATCCACCGGGACCAGGTGTTGCGAGTCCCGAGGAGAGGTAGGACGGGTCCTCGGGCGGCGCGGGGCAGCGTCCTTTGAGCCCTCTGGGGCTCGGAAGGCGGGGACGTAGCGGCGGCGCCTGGCCTCCCATCCACCGGGACCAGGTGTTGTGAGTCCCGAGGAGAGGCAGGACGGGTCCTCGGGCAGCGCGGGGCAGCGTCCTTTGAGCCCTCCGGGGCTCAGAAGGCGGGGACGTAGCGGCGGCGCCTGGCCTCCCATCCACCGGGACCAGGTGTTGCGAGTCCTGAGGAGAGGCTTTAATGTCACAATTTTTTTTGAAAACTCTTCATCTAGCAAGTTCTAAAGAAAATGAGAGGAAAGAAAAAATGCAATAGGAACTTAGAGCACTAAATTATGACTTTTTACCCATACTTTTTAAGGACTTGATTGTGAGAGTACACTTCCTTCAGCTACTAAATAAAACCAACCAATTTGATTTTTGCTGAAATTAAGTTTAGGCTTTGTTAACATATGAACTGCCTAGTTTGTCTTTATTTCTATTCATTATCCATCAGAGAGAATGCATCTTGATTATGCATGATGACACATCTAAATAACTGATTTTGTTTTTTTGTTGAAAAACTGCTTAGTGATGCATTTGACTGATAGCTTTTTTATTAAAAAGAAACCTGTTCCATGTTAAGTTCATCATTTATAAAGTTTTGGCTACTCAAGCACAATCTGTTTTTTAATGAAATTGTAAATATTCTTTTGCAGGTACTGAGAATCTGGGAAAAACCCTAGCAGGTCTTACAGTATTTGCAAGTAATGAAAATGATCCTTACATCACTCTTAAAAGTACTGTAAGTGTTAAAGCAGTATTTTGTTTCCTTTTGAGTCAGGAAATGGGTAGGTTTTGAGGAAAGCAGCTGAAATATTCACTGATAGTGAAGCCACTTATTCTGCATTTACCTTTAGATTTTTACTGCAAGGAGAATTAATATTTGTTTTTTCAGTATGCTGATCAGTCCTTTGACCAGTGATACATGTTGTGGGGAGCAAACAGCTTTAAATTTGTAAATAAATTGACTATAAGTGCCTTTACATTAGATCAGTGGTTCCCAATGTGGGGCACATACCCCACAGGGGAACTTCAATTCCCAGAAGCCTATCAGTACATTGGCTGATCAGACTTAGGCTTCTGTGAATTGAAGTCCAAAACCCAAAGGTTGGGAAACAGCATTAGACTATTTGTCACATTCACTCTGTAGGCTGTGCTCTAGATTTTGCATCACTTTCTAATCTTTGTTCCTTTTAGCTGTTGGAAAACCTGCTTCTGAATATCTTGCATTGAAACACTTTAAATCATTGGGAGCCAGTTTAGGATTATTTCAGTTATCAAATGTCCTCGCTCATTCAATTTTACTTGTCTTTTAAATATATCCTCATCTAGACAGCTTTACACCCAAATCTGCTTTTGACCTCCGGCCTTTCCCCCCTCTAATGTCAGAGGTTAGAACATGATAGATTAGGTGAACTTCAGTCCATTTGTCAGGTATTCGAATACCCAGTGATTTAGCAGTAAAGACAGCAAATACCTTTTCATCCTTAAGTGAAATTGCACAGCAGAAAGTTTAGAGAAAAAACAGAGACAATAAAGTGCGGGGGGTGTTTCTCAACCTATAGCATGTGGGCCTGCATCGCCAGTGGAAGTGGACACATTTGCGACAGCCGCAAATGCCCCATGGCTATCATAGATGCGTTTATAACAGCCGTGGATGTGTTTTACTGCAGTGTTTACAGTGGGGGGTGGGGGGAACCATCAGTCCGGCCCGCTCAGCTGTCTGAGGGGGCGTGGTCCCTTGAGAAGGTTGAGGACCCTTGCAATAGAGAGAGATTATAATGAGCATTTGGCTTGGAATAACTTGTGGGAGCTTGGGAACTGCATTGTTGTTAAATTAGATGACATTTACTGATTGTCACTAATAGATTTTAGAAGTGACTAAAATTGGGATTGCAGTGGCTCAGTGGTTAAGACGCCAAACTTGACGACTGGAAGGTCGGCAGGTCAGCAGTTCGAGACATGGGTACTGCACAACGGAATGAGCTCCTGTCTCTGTCCCAGCTCCTGCCAACCTAGCAGTTTAAGAGCAAGAAATTGCAAGTAGATAAATAGGTACCACTTTGGTGGGAAGGTAAACAGTGTTCCGTGCACTCCGGTGTCTACCCTCGCCTGCCACATGTCCATAGAAACGTCTGCAGACTGCTGGCTCTTTGGCTATACATGGAGGTGAGCACCGAACCCTAGAGTTGGATACGACTGGCTTTCAAATAAGGGCGGCCTTTACTTAAAATATGGAATATTTAGATGGCAGCCTTCCTTCCTATATTATACAACTTTGCTACTATATATGGCAGAGCATCTCTCACATCGAGAAAGGAAGATGAGAATTTTTTTTTTTTTTAGTGATGATGCTCTAGAGCAGAGGTCAGCAAACTCTGGCCTTTCTGGTGTTTTTGGACTTAAGAAGCCCAAGCCAGGACACCTGCTGATCAGGGCTTCTGGGAATTGAAGTCCAAGAACACCTGGAGAGCCAAGGTTGAGGAACCCTGCTCTAGAGAATAGTCACCATTGCATTTAAAATTGGCAGGGCAGCAAAGACCACAAAACTGACAGGAAGGGCCATGTGTACCCTAAAAGTTACATGCAGCCCGCTACAGATCTGGGGCAGTGTTGTAAAACTGTGGACCATTCTGCATGGAGATTGTTTGAAAGATTGTTTCAGTTATGTTCTTGTTTTTTAGGAGCAATATGAGGAAGAGGATTTTTTGATTAAGTCAAGTGACAATCTGGTTGTGTGTGGCCGGGTTGATAAAGACCACTGCAGTTTAGAAGTCCATGGTGAGTGTCCTTTTAGATGCAGAACTGTAAAATCTTGTTTTTCCTATAGTTTCAAAATAATTAGTTTTTCATATTTTAATTAATCCTGTTTGTTTTTTAATATATTTTTAAAACCATGAATTTTTAACCTGTGGCCTACGGGCTGGATGTGGCCTTCAGCGCCTTTTCATATGCCCCCCCTCCTCCACACCCAGAAGTGCCATGTGATGGAGGAAGGGCAAAATGGCCATCCGGCCTCCTAAGCTATCTGAGTGAGCGTGACCCCCAGCTTAAAAACATTGAGAACTCCTGTTTTAAACTTTTAAAGGAGCAATGCTGTGTTTTTTAACGCAGAAGTTCTCAAACTTTTTAAGCCAGGGGCCAGGTCTTGCTCCCTCAGACTGCTTCTTGGGCCTGATGGCCATTTTCCCCTTCCTCCCCCACATGGCACTTCCAGATATGGTGGAGGCGGTGGGGGCCACATGAAATAGTGTCATGGGCTGCATCTGGCCAGTGGGCCACAGGTTGAGAATCCCTGTTTTAACTTCTACTTTTATAATGTACTAGCAAGGGTTGCCCGGTGTTGCCGGGCTTTTCCCCCCGTGTGTTTTAATAAAAAATGAACCAATTTTATTTTTGCAATAGTTTTAAATTGTGTTGGAAGGTTAAATTGTGTTAATGTTTTTTAAAAATTGCTTAGTCTGTAATTTTAATTTTTTAAATGTTTATTTATGTAAAAAATTTTTGGCTTGGCTGTTATTAACTGGGATCTGCTTTTTTGGTTTTTTTTTTTTTGAGGATTAATAAAAGAAGAAAGTATGATATAATTTTTTCAAATTGTTTTATGTAAGTGAATAATGTTTTAGTTTTTTGAATTTTTTTAATTAGTTGTACCGTAGGTAATAATTTTAATAATGTAAAAGTAAATGTTTTTTACATTCAATGTTTTTAAAATGTGTTTAGATGTTTTGAGTTTAAATTTGAGTTATAACTCAGCACAGGATTTTTAAAAGTTTCTGCTGCATTTTTAAAAAATGCTTTTCTTTCGATTGGCTGCGGCGCGTTTCCGAACGCTGCGCCGTGCGAGAGCCTCTCAGCCTGATTGGCTCTGGCGCGGTGCGGCGCAAGGAATGTTGGGAAGTGAAGTTGTTTCCCTTTCTTCGCGTTTGTGGGGCTGTTGCCCCACTGCCGGTTTTTCCAATCCTTCGTTGACCTGCGTACCCAGATCGGCCGCGTGCACGAAGGGTGAGTGCAGGCAAGTAGGGCGAGGCATAGCAACCTATAGCCAGTTCCAACAGTTAACCCTTGGATTTATAGGTTAAGATATGTTATATTAGAAATATAATTTCACTGTTTCTCCCCCTTTTTTGTATTTATGCTAGCTGTATTTTGTTTTTTATCTATGATGGTGTGCTACCTTGTATATTAAATCATTCTTGTTGTTCTCAAATACTTTATTTTGGTACTGCATCTTGGTTGTTCCCTCTTATGTTTTAATTTACATTTGAAAGTAACCTACGCCACATCCTACAGATGTGAAAGAATGGACAAAGTCTTACAGAATTTTACTGTCAACATAGTTTTATCAGCTAATTTCAAGTTTGCAAGCATCTTTTACAATCTGAGTCCTCGTCTCAAAAAACCTGTGGTTCTTCTAAACAAGAACAGTACATCTTTGATTTTTGATATATACCACATTTTGCCATACTCTACAGTAAAACTCCAACTTACATATGCCTCAAGTTACATAAAATTTGACTTACATAATGATTTTGTGCTAAAAACATGTCTCGATTTGCACAATTTCCTATAGGTTTGCTTTGAGTTATATAAAAATTCATTTCCCTATGGGTTTGCTTCGATTTACATAAAAATTTCATTTTTCCCAGGCTCCCAATATTCTTACATGCCTTGACCTAATAAAACACAGCTATTTTAAAGCCTTTTTTTTACTGAAGTAGACACAGGATATGGGTTTGCTTTGAGTGACGTAAAAATAATTTTTCCTATGGGTTTGCTTTGAGTTACATAAACCAATTTAAGCAAAAGCGTACGGAACGGATTTTTTTTTCATAAGTAGGGGTTTTACTGTACTTGCAAAACCATTAGACTTATTCTGCACTAATAAATATATATTTTGTGTCCTACATTTTAGAAATAAAAATGTGTTCCGTTGACTACCTATCTTTTCCTTTGTTCTTATGTAAGGAATTTAATTTTTTTCAGTATATAATCATGAAGAGGACTCCTTTTATGTCCATCATGATCTCATCTTATCTGCATACCCTTTAAGTGTGGAATGGCTGAACTTCGATCCTAATCCTGATGAGTCTACAGGTGAATTAATAAATTCATTTTTAACTAAATTGGTGCTTTCTAGATCAGGGGTTCGCAACCCTTTCATGCCGTGGGCCGGTCACACACCTCACACAGATGAGCGGGCGAGAGGTGTGGTTCCTCCTGCTGCTTCGCCACTTCCTGTTGCAATGGCGGGTGCAGGCATGGCACGATCCCCGCGGCTTCCCAGGGCATTAGGAACGAGGGTGGTGCATTTTTGCCATGTTTTCAGCTTTTTGTGGCATTTTCAGCACATCTTGTGGCAGCGACAGCAGTTCCAGCATCCTCCCTGTGGGCTGGATTAATTGGTGATGTAGGCCTTATTAGGCCCATGAGCCATAGGTTGCGAACCCCTGTTTTAGATAGTAAGACTTATCTGATCATATCCTGTTTTCTCTCATTTATGATTTTTGCTTTGTATGGAAAGTTATCTGGCTGAGAAATAATTTTCATCAAATACTGTACTCTTATAAGTTAGGAAGGGTTATAGAACTTTGCAGTGGCATATTTGGTTGATGAGCTCTTCGGTCACTGTCCTGTCTTCAACATTGCCTTTTAACTGGCTACTTCTGAGCTCTAAGAAGATAGTAAACTACTCACTGCCTGTCACTGATGTAATTTTGGTATCATGTTTTTCCACAATACTGTTTCTACCATGCTATTAAAGCACTCGCTCCTTTCTCACACAGATTGAGATTGACCTGCATAAATTTGTTCTGAGAAGGCCAACATGTTACATTTGTACGCGCACACATTTTTTATGTTTTTGGAGTTAAGTACTGGTCAGTATGGGACTTTCATATATTTTTGACTACAGCCCCTGGATGATTGCAGGAATTTCCCCAGCTAGTGGCTTAGCCAAAACATTAAAGATATTAGATCTTCATAATTTGTTAAGAAACCTAAAGAGCAGGGAGACTACCAGACCCCTAATGCCTTGCAGTACCACAGATGTTATTCCTCTCCAACCACTTTCCTTGTCTTCATGAGGATTCATCATGTCTGACAAAGTTCTTTTCCCTCCTCTGTAATTGATGCAAAGCACCTGAGAGGGTTTTGATACTACCTTTAGCTAAAACTTTGGCTAGAGGATTCTTGCAGGGCTCTAGGGGCTGTTATCTAAAAAATATGGAAGTCCCATGTCTACTTGCTGGTTTTCACATTGAGGAAATACAGGTCAAAATTCCCAGGCTCCCAATATTCTTACATGCCTTGACCTAATAAAACACAGCTATTTTAAAGCCTTTTTTTTTTTACTGAAGTAGACACAGGATACAAAAATGTCCCATCCTTTCCAAGAGATGGACCATCAGGAATAGCAGTGGGGCTGTTTGTAATTTTAGCTATTATAATTTCACTTGGTTAACTATGGCAAACTCAAGACAATACAAATCAGGGAAAAACTTTAATCTAACACTCTGTTGATTGATTGGTTGCCCTCTTTTTATAAATGGTCAGGAGGAAATCATAGGCATCAGTGATGTACAGGACCATGGGGTAACTCAACATGGGTGCGCTTTCTCTTTAGGAAATTATATTGCTGTAGGCACAATGAAACCTGTTATTGAAATATGGGATCTTGACATAGTGGATTCTTTAGAGCCAGTCTTTTCCCTCGGAAGCAAGAAAGGAAAAGCAAAGAAGAAGAAAGGAAAGAAGGTAAGTCAGTCAGCAGCGACGTTTTCAAGGACCAAGTGGAGTTGCTCCCCTTGTCTAAACAGCATACCTCCATGCCACTGATTCCACATCACATTTCAAAATGCATTGGAGGTTGAAGTGTGTGCTTTAGAGCTATTCTTAGAAATTGGAGGAAAATGTGCTCCAGATTGGAGGAAGAGATGGGGCACGGAGTTTTTTCAGTTGAGCTCTATGTTGAAAGACATGTCTGGAGAGCATTTGTGTTGCTACATCTGATAAAGAGAAGATATGCAGTGAGCCCTGACATTTCAGCCTGGGAGCTAGGGCACCGAGAAAGAGAAAAGGAAGCAGTAAACTTTTGAAATACTACTTTGTGAAGAGAGTCTTCAGCATAAAGCAGGGGTTCCCAACCTAAGGCCCATGGGCTGGATCTGGCCAACCACCATTCATATGGCCCCCACCCCTCCAAGGGCATTCGAGAAACAAAATGGCCACCCCATCTTGCAGGCAGGGCAAAATGGCCATCTGGCCCTCGAAGCTGACAGAGCATGACCCGGCCCCTGGCTTGAAAAGGTTAGGAACCCCTGGCATAAAGTGTGGATAGAATGAGAAAAGTAGGCAAGGGAACCTAGGAAGAATGACATACGTTTATCTTCTAAGCCCTGTCAAAGGGAGAAGTGTTGTTCTGCCTAGTTGTAGTTTAGTAGAATGTCAGTGTAAAATTGCAAAAGATCCTACATTCAGTTTCTGTTATTTCCATTTATGGCTGGCAAGGTTTGTACCCCTTTTCAACACAGCTTTTTATATTTGTAAGTGGAGTAGAAGAGCAAAGTTAATTTTAAAAAACTAGACATTTTCTGTATAAGAATAACCATATTTGCTGGCGTATAAGACACTTTCCCCTCCTTAAAATACACTGGAAAATGGAGCGCATTTTGTGTGCTGGGTGGGGATGGGATATGGAATTCATTGTATATAGTGGCCTCTAGTGGGCCATTTTGGTGGTAAGGGTGTGTGTCTTATACTCCAGTGCTTCTTATAAGCCAGCAAATATGGTATATGCGGAAACAGGAAAAGTTGGTTGCTTTTTGTCTGGGGAAGTGGACTTCATCCATGGAAGCTCCCATTAAGATATAGCAGTTGGTTGCTTTTTGTCTGGGGAAGTGGACTTCATCCATGGAAGCTCCCATTAAGATATAGCAGTTAGTCTTTAGAAGCCACAATAATTTTATCTATATTTTTGCTTTGTTTTGTTTCTTGTCTGATTGACCTTCTTGATTATTAAAGTACTGTATGGGACCTGGACACTGTTGGGCTGTTTAAAGCCAGAAAATTCTGGAAAAGTATCATCAGAAGAAAGTAATTTGAAATATGTGCTTGCCTTTGTTTGGCTGTGAAAAGGGGTGTCATGATTAGAAGGTTAACCAAATGTGTGCATTGTTGTATATTATGTGTGGAAGCAATAAAAACTTCTTGATGTTTTTTTCTGTGAAGAGTTCGTCGAAAGAAGATAGCCAAGAAGGCCATACTGATGCAGTGCTTGACCTTTCATGGAATAAACAACTCAGGTATTAAAATAAGATATTTTTAAAATCAAAGTTTAAAATCAAGTTATTTAAAATCAAATAATGCAAAAGGGACCATTCAATATGCATTAAATGCTATTTTAATGGATTGATTACAATATGAATCTTCATGTTTATCTGGTGCCCCGTTTAAGCCCAATTCAGCCTTTGGGACCAGTCCTTAAACACAGTGGATATGTGTAGGGTGAAGAGAGATACAGAATCTGGTTCATTTACTGGTCTTCCAATTACTGCCAGAAACATGCACCAATGAGGACTTATGTTTGGCCAATGACAAGAAGAAGAAGAATGTTTTGTCTTTAGGCAGCACTGCTTCTAGTACTTTTTTCAACGCTTTGTATTTAGGCCATGGATAGAGTTAATGACACTGTTTGTGCTCCTGTCTTTTGACCTTATTATTTTCTTGTAAATCAGCATTCTTGTTTGTTTCAGATCTGTATTGGCAAGTGGGTCAGCAGATCATTCTGTAATCCTTTGGGACATGACCAGGAACACACCAGCAGCAACCTTGTCTATTCATACTGACAAGGTAATACTCATGCTGTCAGCAGAATAGTTAGACTTCATCCATTGTACCAACTCAGTGGACAACAAAACTAAGAAAACTGTATTAAAGGCTAACAGAACAGAGGGGCAAACGTCCGTGAACTAGAGCCCAGTGTTGGGACATTTTCATGTGTAGACTAAGCTGGTGACTGCAGTGGCTTAATGGTTAAAATGCTGAACATGACGCCTGGAAGTTCAGCAGGTCAGCAGTTCGAGACCCGAGTACTGTACGACAGAGTGAGCTCCGTCTCTGTCCCAGCTGCTGCCAACCTAGCAGTTCGAAAGCAAGAAATTGCAAGTAGATAAATAGGGACCACTTCGGTGGGAAGGTAAACTGCATTCGGTGTGCTCCGGTGTCTAGTCATGCCTGCCACATGACCACGGAGACGTCTGTAGGCACTATTTGGCTATAAACAGAGATGAGCACTGAACCCTAGAGTTGGATATGACTGGCTTTCGAGCAAGGGAAACCTTTACCTAGACCAGGGGTTCTTAACCTTTTTGTGCCATGGGCCAGACCATGCCCCCTCAGATAGTTGAGGGGTTAGACACATGGTTCCCTCTGCCGTAAATGGTGCCACAAACTGTGGTGAGCACGTTTGCGCAGGTGCATTTACGGCTGTCATAAAAGCTTCCGCTTCTGGTGTCGTTGCCACGGGCCAGATGATTTGCTCCCAGGGCCTGACTTACAAGTAAGCAATCAACTTCTCATTTCCATACCATGTAGGGTTCCAGTTTAATCTAATGGCGGGCATCAATTCAATAGAACAATTACACTGTTCTGCAAAAACCTGACAAGGTTTCATCTGAATTTATACCAGGGTTGTAACTTTAAAAGACAGGAATCATGGCTAATTTTTTTTTAAAAAAAGTTTAAGTTGCTTTTGACATGCTTTAAGACTCTGTTACTTTTGCTGCAACAAGCTAACATATGGAAATATATAATGTGATAATTGAATTTTGGTGTAAATGTGTTTCTAATCTATTATTTTTATAGGTGCAAACGCTGCAGTTTCATCCATTTGAAACACAGACTCTTATTTCTGGTTCGTATGACAAGTAAGAAAGCATACGTTTTACTTTCTCTTTCACATGTAAAGTAAGAGGTGCATGACTGTTGGATTAGTATGGAAACCTCAGAAGTGGTGTAAAAATCAGTTTTGGCTTCCAGGCAGGGCTTGGTTAATTATTTTGATAACAGCGAAGTGACTAAAATGATGTTCATAGAGCTATGTTGCATAAGTCAGGTGACTTCTGACACTCCCTTCAGGAAACCTCAAATCTTCCCTGGGATTGTTTTATCATGGGAAAGCTGTTGTGGGCTGTCACACAGGAATGGGAAGGAAGGGGCAGTCATTAATTTCAAAAAAATGCTGCTGTTAGTAAAATGATCCCTTTGTGGTGATTTTTGGAAATTAGAGACTCCGCCCCCCAAAAATAAAAATAAAAATTAAAAAATCCTGCTGTAATCCTGCAGCTTCCAATGGCTTCTTCACAATAAATAGGACCCCAAGGGAGCCTTAGGGGGCAGGAGCGATTGGAATTGCTAGATTATTGGCCATACACAGTGCAAGATATGCAGCAGGATTTAAGACAACGTTATGTAAGATGGGAATGCAGTGGTTTAGTGGTTAAGATGCTGAACTTAACAACTGGAAGGTCGGCAGATCATCAGTTTGAGACCTGAATGTTGCATGATGGAGTGAGTTCCCATCTGTCCCAGCTCCTGCCAACCTAGCAGTTCAAAAGAAAGAAATTGCAAGTAGATAAATAGGTACCACTGCAACAGGGAAGGTAACAGTGCACTCTAGTATCCAGTCATGCCTGCCACTTGACCATGGAAATGTCTGCAGGTGCAGACAGCACTGGCTCTTTGGCTATAAATGGAGATGACCACTTCACCCTACAGTCAGATATGACTGGCTTTTGTGCAAGGACAACCTTGCACAAGGAGGAGGGACTTCTCCGTGTCTGCTCCAGCCCTATGGAACCTCTTGCCAACAAAGTTATGGCTCCAGACGTAATTGCTGCCCTTTAGGAAAGATCTTAAAACCTGGCTGGCAAGGCAGGTGTGGGGTACCGATGGGGAGGTGACCCCTGCCCGCTGGCTCGTATAAATTGTTTCCTCTTCTGTGGTTGGGGTGGGTGGGTTTTTTAATGGATTGGTTTTAGATTATTTTTATTGAGAATGTTTTTATGTTTTTTACGTCATGATGTGAGCTGCCCGGAGTCGCTTCAGCGAGTGGATGGCGATACAAATTTTAAAAATAAATAAATAAAACAACAATTTTCTTCTAATTTTGATGTGATTATTAAACACTTTCAACATCATGATTTTGCTTGTGGAAAAGCTTCATTGAAATCAGGAAGATTTAGTGCTGATAGAAATGGCTGAGTTTATATTACAGTATTTCTACTTTTACAACAGGAGTAGGGAATCTCTGAGCAGGCAGTTTGTCATCTTTGGGTCCCTCTCCATGTTTTTCAAGGGTTGACCTGTACTTAGCCTTTTAAAACCCTGTCTACATTTCATTATATTACTGAATTTTAGTTCAGTTTTTAATAACCTGATACCCATCTTGACCCAAAAAAAATTTGATGCCATTTTTCAGATCAGCCATTTTGTATGACTGTAGAAGTCCACAAGAAAACCATCGAATCTGGAGGTTTAGTGGACAAGTTGAAAGAGTGACTTGGAATCATTTTTCTCCTCACCATTTTTTAGTAAGTATAAGCCGTACTGGTACCTTTTTAACATCTGCATAATTATAACCTAACTGTAACCAGTAGTTTCAAGGTAGTGCTCTAATGTATTAGTGTTCTAATATACAACTGGCAAATTAAAACAGAGAAGTCAGGCGAGCAGTAGACCTGAGGCCTGGTATTTATAGATTCTTCATTATCTTGTCAGCTAGAAAAAAAATTGGGAGGGAATTTTGACTTACATTGGGATGAAGGACCAGAGTCAAAGGGTTCAAGCTCTCGCACTATGGCACATTTCTTGCTGTTATAAATAGTGCACATCTTGCTTCATTTTAGGTTCTAGTTATGACCAATGAAAGGATGGGTTGGATTTTGCCATGGGAATTCTGTTGATTATTTCTGTTTGTAACACATTTCTTCTAGGCCAGCACAGAAGATGGATTTGTATATTGTCTAGATGCTCGGGCGCATAAACCAGTCTTCACAGTGAAAGCTCATAATGAAGAAGTATCTGGTAAGTGTCCTCTTCTCTCAGCTCCATAGGGTATAGTTATGGAGTTATCTCCACTGCAACCAGGGGAGTTAACCTGCATGCACATCCCTGAGTTTAACTAAGACTTGCTCCAGTGCCAGACATTAGAAGTTTGCATTTTGTCTTATTTAGATCTTAAGAAATGAAAGTTAAATGTTTTAAAGATGTTTTGCCATTGAAGAGAAGGGAGAAAATTTGCACTGTAATCCATGGCATTTTGGGTCCCTCACTGACCCCCTTTCACTTGGAAGAGATGGGCCATACCATCCAAGAATCTCTTCCAGGGCTCTGAACCCTGTGTGACCTCTGAGCATAGTGCGAATGAGTGCGGTGTTTAACCAGTAGGCTTTGTAAATATCATGGTTATGGTATGTACACAGTTGTACAGTTAACACTTGGGATTGAGCTCTTTGTGAATTCTCTCTTATCTATACCACACAATGAAAATACATGTAGTGGCACTTTGCTTAAAGAGCATAATGCATTCCATGGGATTGAGTTTGCTCTTTAAGCGAAACACCAATGTAAGTGACCAGTTGTGACTTCTGGTGGGTGGGTTGCGAACCTTGATTTAGTTGTTAAGCGAGTTTTTGGTTGGTTTTAGTTATTAAGTGAGGCGACCATTCAGAGAAAATCCTGTTTTTTAAGCGAATTACTCTCTTAGCGAGGCGCTCTTTATGCAAGGTTTTACTGTACTGTACTTTTGTTTTTCAGGACTGCAATTAAGCAGCCAAATCAAAGGATGTCTCATTACAACTTCATCGGACAAGTATGTGAAAATTTGGGACATATTAGGAGACAAACCGAGTTTGGTCCATTCCAGAGACATGAAAATGGTAATTTCAATCTTGTTTTTAAAAACTAATCAATAGAGCATTGTTTTGTTTCTCTGTATTTAATAATTCCAAAGAGTCAAGCGCAAGCTTTTAATTGCAGGTATGGGTAAAGCGTGACCCCTACAGATGATGGACTGTAGGTACCACCAGCCATAGTCAGCATAGACCCGTGATCATGGCGAACCTTGGCACTCCAGATGTTGTTGGACTTCAATTCCCAGAAGCCCCAGCCCCCTGTGAATCCACACAAATGGGTTTACTGCAATTCATCCGGCCCACGCTGCCCTCGTTGCTCCCGGAAGCAGAATTAAAATGTGCCCGTACGTTTTACTTCCGCTTACGGGAGTGACAAGGGTAGCGTGGGCTGGATGAATTGCAGTAAACCCATTCGTGTGGATTCACAGGGGGCTGGGGCTTCTGGGAATTGAAGTCCAACAACATTTGGAGTGCCAAGGTTCACCATCACGGGCATAGGCAACGGTGAGGAACACTAAAAAGTGCAATCCAGTAGTATCTTGAAGGCTGCTCTTTGCCCACCCTTAATCTCTAGTGTATATTTAAGCACCACTTGCTGTTCCATTCCGATAATTCAAAAAAAAAAGTATGCTGATGAAGATATTACGGGCACCTATTATAGGGTTAATTTCTCAGGCTGTCCAAGATAGACAAGAGATTGTCCAGATACCGATCTCTACTGTTTAGTGGCAAAGCTTTTGACAGACTACTGAAAGGGGAGGCAGTGTGGAAAAAGTAAGAAAAAACTTTGAATGGGAAATGTGTAGGTCAGAGGAAACTCATGTGGACTCTTTCTCTTTCCTTCCTACAGGGTGCCCTTTTCTGCTCAGCTTGTTGCCCAGATCTACCCTTTGTGTATGCCTTTGGAGGAGAGAGACAGGGACTACGTATCTGGGATATAAGTACAATTTCTGCAGGTGATGATTTTTCATTCATGATGGCTCGTTGCATGTGCATTTTGCTTTACAGGAATCATGTCCTAAGACTGATGGCAAACCTTGGCACTTCTGGTGTTCTGGAACTTCAATTCCCAGAAGCTCAAGTCTCTGTGAATCCACACAAATGGGTTTACTGCATGTACTTGGGCTTCTGGGAATTGAAGTCCAAGAACACCTGGCGTGCCAAGGTTCGCCATCATAGATCAAAGACTTTCTGTGCAATTGACATGAAAAATAGGATGCAAGATGTCAGGTGGTGGAGTATACTGTCACTCATTTGGTTTAAATCAGTCCAGATTTTGTTACAGTAAGGCTGTGGTGGAGCAAAAACCTTTTACCTACCATGAAGACTGTTCTGAGAATAAAATGCAGTGGCCTTTCAACTGCCTTCCACATCGCAGCATGACACCCATACCACTGATCCTGTTCTGTCTGGTCCTGAGCTCTTTTGGCACGCAAAGTCCTCCTCAACCCCAGGCCAGTATTGATGAAGCTGCTGCCCTCCATCAAGATTGATTCAAATGGGATTTAATCCACTTGGGAACCCTCACCCTTCCCTGTAGACTTTGGCACCCAAGCCATTAGTCCTCAGGGTTTTCAGGTTAGTTAACCACCGCCTGACACTTGCCAGTAAGTCGCTGGCAGTATGGTCTACTCTAATATCATAGCAGGATAACCTGGCCAAACTGGACCATTTTCTCCAATAAAAACCACTCCTAAAAAAATTGTGCATGATAAGAAAATCACAGAAGACCTTTTACAAAAGAACAGGGAAGATTGCTTCCTGTTTATGCAGTTCCCTAGATTGAAAGAACAAAAGTTCATGGGCAGAAGTAAAGTGAAATGGTAGTTTAACAGATCAAGATTCCTTTAAAGACAATTCTTCATGATTAATGCTGCGGTTCTTGTAGCAGTCCTTACAGTGGTATCTATTCTTATTTATCTTACAGTGAATGAAGTTTTTGGAAACCGGCAGAGACTAGTAGTTGCCCAATCAAGTTCTGAAACTGAAGCAAAAAGTTCTAACAGCAGTAGCAGCAATCCAGAAGCTGTAATGGGACCATGATTTACCCTAAGGTTCTATGTGTTTATATAAATATTTAAACCCATAAATACCATAAAGAGTTGCATTTCATCTTGAAATTGGCTAGTACCATGATGAGAAACTTTGGCACTCCAGGTGTACACGCAGTAAACCCATTTGTGTGGATTCACAGACCTGGGCTTCTGGGAATTGAAGTCCAAGAACACCTGGAATGCCAAGGTTTGCCATCATTGGGTGAGTAGATTCAGATTCCTTATTTAATTTTTTTTACCTAGTTTAGAAGACAGGCTAATGGAAAGCTGAGGCTTGTTATATAAGCTGTTTTCCTGACAGGCTGGGTCATCAAGTCTTGGTATAAATGTTAAAAAGACTGACAGCTGGGTTTGGGTATTCTGTTGTATCAAGTACTTCTAATCCTGCATACCTGAATCCAGGCATGTCATTTAATCAGATTTTGTATAAACAAAACAGTTCGTTATTCAAATGACCGGCGTTTTGTCACCTTTGATGGAGAATTAAGTTCTGTATAGTCATAACTGAGGAACATCATAATTATCTCAGTTGGTATTATTTTATAAATTAAAACATAGTATATTTACAATTTTGTCAGGTTTACTGATTTGGTCAGACTATATGGAAAAACAGAATCCTGTTCAGACAGAAAAGTCCTGTCATTAATGCGCATAGTAAAAAGCAGTACAGTGCTTTAATTCTTTCCACAAGGAGCCAGATTTTAAGTATCTTCATTCCATAAATAAATTAACAGCAAAATTCCCACCTTGCAGGAAAAGTGGTTGCAGGTTACAGTATAGATAATACTATAGTTGTAACCACTGTGTATCAAAACTGGCTTTAAAAACTCGTGCTTAAAAAATTGTTCTGAGCACAAGCCTGCCTTTATATGTGGATCTTGTACTGTGCTGTTGAGGTCTTGTCATCTGGTAATAGTTCTCAGCACATGTGAGCAGTTAATCCACAGGCATGAATGTTGCTTTCAGCTAGTTTCTATTGAGTCAGGTGTAACTTATACAACAGGAAAATCAGACCATTGTACTGCTGTGATTATGAACTCATTTTGCACTCTCTAAGGCCAACCTTTTTCCATCACAGGCCTGACTACGCTCCTGGAAGCGGGCGCACTTACAGCTGGTATAAATGCACCCACTGCCATGGTTACACCAATTGTGAGCATGTTTGCGCATACATGGGTGCATTTTGCAGATGACAAACTCACCCGCTTCCATTTCTGGGTGTGGTGGAGGCAGCGACGGGCTGGATGGGATGGTTTTGGGGTCCGGGTCCATCCCACGGCCGTAGGTTGGGAAACCCTGCTTTAAGGTACCATTAATTCTAAAAAAGGACAGCCGATACCATTCCGAGCGGGTGACTGAACAGAACTGTATGTGCTTCATTCTAAAAGTCATGCATGACATGTCAATCAAGAGCACCAATAGCACAATTTTAACAGATGAAAGTGAGTAGTTAAATTGGCTTAAGTTTTGTGGGAACTCCCCCCCCCCCCTTTAAAGGAGCACATAAGGGAAATGACTCCAAGGCCTGATCACTGAACAGAGGTTTACTGTACAAAGGTTAGCTCGATAAACATGATCTTCAGAAACTGAGTCACTTTACATTTTGGGAACCCATTTCTTATTTGTGGCAAGAATTTGTGTCAGTTGTCACATACAGGCTGGTGTTCAGTCTGCAGTTTTCAGTCTGTACAGAATTTATTAATTCTTCCTCTAAAGAATCCTCACCATCCTCATCATCCTCTTCCTGGGTTGAGAGACTGCATGTCAGTCCTTTGCAGATTTTTAGGTGGCGTGTAAGGTGGTATTTTGTTAAATAAGCTTTGAAACATTTTTCACAGACATAGTCCCGCCTTCCTTCATGAGAATTTAAGTGTTTCTTCAGGTGATTTGTCCTCAAGAATAGCTTCTCGCACTGGGGACACTTGATTTGGCGTTCTCTAAACGACAGGAAAGGAAGGGAAGCATAATAGTTAGGATAAAAATAGGACAATAGCCAGACTGCATTTCAGACTTCTTTGAATCCTAGGAATTTCTATTTTACTGTTCGGTTTTGGCTTCTTATTTTCAATTAATTTTCATCACAATTTTGAATATACAGGATTTAAAATTGTGTATGAAGCACACACTCTTGCAATTCAGGTCAGTAGAATTAACTAACAACACACACACAATACTTTGAAAGAAGTACTATCTCTCTTAGAATTTATTAATTTACTTACAGTAAAATGCTGTTAAAAACTAATAGTGACATTTGGACCAGGTGTACTGGAGGAAAAGAGAAAGTACCCAAAGTCCCAATAAAAGTCATATTGAT
This sequence comes from Bradypodion pumilum, assembly GCA_035047305.1. Taxonomy (NCBI): domain Eukaryota; kingdom Metazoa; phylum Chordata; class Lepidosauria; order Squamata; family Chamaeleonidae; genus Bradypodion; species Bradypodion pumilum. The sequence continues at coordinate 33,817,088 of JAWDJD010000005.1, forward strand.
TTTGCTTTCAAACTGAACTGATTTTGACAAATCTTTGCAATGCCATTTTTAAAAATGATTTTAAAAAAAATATTTCAAGTTGTTCCCTTCATTTTGCACAACCATACTAAGAAATCTGGAAGTCAAGGAGACTCAACTACAAGGTTTTACATATTAAAAAATATTGGTTTTTGTTTAGGATTCATTCTCCAATACAGTAGATTAAAGCTAGCAAATTGTCATTATATAAGACAGTACATATTATGGAACTGCTAAAAGGCTACTTGTCCATACAGTAATCATGATTATTCAGGTCAAATCAGAAAGATTTAAAATCTTAAATATAAAAGGAACACTATTTTAAGGGACTTCTTCCTTCTTATTTGAAGAGTGTACAGTAGAACCCTGTATGCCTCTTACGGCGATTAAATCATATAACGACGAGGATTTGAAAAAATATTGTGCCCCGTATAACAACTAAAATCATTATATGATGCAATGCATCACTATGGGAAAAATTGTACGATTTTTTGTTGTACGATTTTCCCCATAGAGATAATCGTTGTACGATGCGTACAATGACTAACCCCCCCCGGAACGAATTAAAGTCGTCATATGGGGTTTTACTGTATCTGCATTTTGCATGGGAATTCTCAGTGGAGTCAAGGATGGGACAGCCAAAGAAGTTAGCTGCCATTTAAAAAAAAAGTGTAATGCAATAGTTATGTGCTGAGATTGTTGCGACAATGGATTTTTACTAAAAGAAAATTTAATTCAACCCCCACCCCCTAAAGTTAAACTGAAAAGGCATTTTAGAAAGCTCCAGTGGCCAAATTAAGAACATATGAGAGGTATGGACAACACAAGCCAATTACTTTTCCGTTTTGCAGATGTAGGATGATGGGGGGGGGGATATTAATGTGACCCACCCCTTCTTCTGTGCCAGATGTGAAACTGCCAAAATGAAGCCACTTTTTGATGAGTTCATTTTGCAGCTGATTTCACCTAACCTAGTGTGAGAAATATTAGCCAGCACAAGGTGGCTGTTGCCCAGGATATACCCAGTTGTGGTTCAAAAATACCACAATCTTCAAAGAGGCTTTCAGTGACCCACCCCTACTTCAAAGGATGACCAAGAACTCTGTATAAACTGGAAATGGTGTGCCATTTGCATAGTTTCATTATAATAAAATGGTTATCTCACCAAGTCCAGATCTCCCTTTCACAGAGACAATATACTAATCTATTACACAGAATTTATATCGACTTATACATTCATTAAATTCCATACTTTCTGCCTGTGGCTTTTATGTAATTTTAGTTTGTAGCAGGCATTCACTGCGAGTGCCATTTATAGTCCTTTTACACCATCTAGATTGGGTGGGTGGGGGGACGACAAACTACGGCCTGGGGGCTGGATCCGGCCCCTAATCACTCCTGGAAGCAGAAGTAAAACGCACCTGTACGGGCGCATTTTACTTCTGCTTCCAGGAACAATGAGGATTTCGTGGACTGGATAAATTGGTGTTGGGGGCCGGATCCGGCCCCTAGGCCATAGGGACCAGCTCCCTGAACCATGTGACCGGCCCACGGCCCAAAATCTTTAGCCACCCATGATCTAGATAAGCACATGCCTGTATGCCCTTATGTTTCTTTAAATCACCTGGACAGATTCCTAGATAATCTTATTTTTATATGTTACTCACTGTGTATGGGTGAGGACGTGCTGTTTAAGATCTTGCCGTCGCATGAACAGTTTGTCACAGTAATCACACTTCAGGTTTTTCTCCCCAGTATGAATAACCATGTGTGACTCCAGGTGGGCCTTCTGAGTGAAGGACTTTTCACAGAGAGCACAGCGATAATTCTTCTGACCTAGAATCAAATAGAGACACCCTTCCATTTAATTATGTAGATGAGCTAAAATTCAAAGATTGCCATGTTGATCATTATACAGCTGTCCAGGGCAAACCCTTCTGGTCCACATTGACTAGAAACATACTCTAAACCAGTGTTTCCTAACTTTTAGTTTTTGGAATTCAATTCCCAGAAGCCTAAGTCAATTCCCCAAAGCACTGATCAGCCAATGTACTGGCTTAGGCTTCTGGGTATCGAAGTCCCCTATGGGACATGCGCCCCACTTTGGGAACCACTGCTCTAAACTCTGGATGTATTTAACATTGCAGATGTTTGATAACAGGAAATATGTATTCTAAAGAGCTTTCCTTTCATTTTACTACTGATAATGAAATTACAGAAGAACCGTGTATAGCGATCGCCCCATACAGCGATGAAATAGCATAGTGATGAGGCGGGGTGGGGGGGTGGAGAGAGCTATTCTGCATAGCGATCGTTCCTATGGGAAAATCCGTACAACGATTTCCCAATGGGGAAAACTGCTTAGCACCAAACATCGTTGTATGGATTTTCCCATAGGGAAGATCGTACAATGGAAACCGTATAGCGATCAGCTCCGTGGAACAGATTAAAATTGCTATACGGGGTTCTACTGTATATCAATTCTACAGCTCTTCGGAGACATATGAATTGGCATTCTGTACGAAAGGACAACACTTTTCTCTGACATTTACATAAGCAGGGCCAATTTAATGGCTTCCCCAGGGGTAGTTAGGAACATAAACTATCTCTGGATAAGCCATTAAATTGGCTCTAATAGTCTTTATTAGTCTTTTCCTTCTTGTTGCAGGCTGCTTCTTATTCCCCTTCCTCCCAGACATTTCCTACCCAAGGCCATGGCTAGTTCCAAGAAGGGAATTCTTTTTGCCAAAAAGCTTCTGCTTTCCTGGCCAGATGTGAAATGCTTATCATAGTAAGTTCAACGTTAATTTTCTTGTTACACTGTACACAACAGGTCTATCAGAAGAACTGGGTTTTATTTAAATAATTTCTATACCACCCTATTGACCAAAAGTCATTGAAAAGAAGGCTGCAAGTATAACAGTTGTCCAAACTCCCTCTCTACAAGGCAGGTATGGGATGTAGCAAAGAGCATTCACTGCCAGTATAATTTATGAGCCTTTTTGACAAGCCTGGAGGAGGAAAGGGGGCCTAATCATTAGAGTGCTGCTTTGATGCTACTGCAATGGTGGCAATAACTGGAATGGGCGTTTTTTGTTGTCATTGGCTGATACTCATATCCGAGTATGTTTCTTTTCCTGAAAATCATTTTCAGGAAAAATGCCATTGGCATAAATTTATTTAAGGTGGATCCCAGCTTGCCATGAAGTGACCCACACATTGTGATCAGAGAGCCATCTCCCGTGGCACATATGAAATGAGACATACAGGATTTAACACCAGGACTACAATGGGCCCGCCACAGCCTTGAGGCTATTAACAAGGTGCACCTTTACACAGCCAGTCCACCTGGCATGGCCTCTTCCACCTCCATCACTGTTGGGAATCAGAATAGTGAACTTGTTCCTCCTCTGCTCATTTTGCCATTGGGTGATTTAAGGATCATTCTATCAGCTTGCCAGACCTTTCAGAGGAAAGACCCATAAACTAAGCCATAGTGTAGGCTCAAGTCTTCATGGATGAAAGGTCCCCTGCAGGGAAACCACTGAGTTGCAGAGTAGATTGGGAATTTATGGTAGTTTCAGCTGACAGAAGCATAGCTGCATGTCTCTCAGTTACCCTCTTGAAATGGCTCCAACTTCACTAGAACAAACTCCTCCGCTACAGGGCATTGTTGTGAAATTACTGGCATCCTGCCTCTTGATGAGCATTTTAGAACCTTGTCTGGACCAACTACCTGAAGTCAAAGACAAGCATTCAGTAGCATATGGCCCTGGAAAATGTACACATCTAATCAATCAAGGCAGAAAACAGGACAGAAGTTTCAACTGCTTTATAACAATAAATTCTTTAAGCTCAATATTTCTCCAAGGATATTCAGTCTTGCATTACTCCACTTGCCAATAGGTATGTCTGGATGCTCACAGATCTGTCTGTATATCACACAGGAAAACACACTGGTTGCAAGGTTTCCATGCCTAGCAGCTACACATATATATGCCGTAAAAGAAAACTGGCTAAAATTCTTTGCCTTCTCCCCCCATTTCTACATTCATTCAAAAAATCTGGAAGATTGCAGCTAATGTGAGTTTAACAGCAGCATGGTGGCCAAGGAGGTCATGGTAGATGGACCTGCTCAGCACACCATCTGTCCAACTGGAAGAATCCTTCTCTTCAGGACTCAATATTTCATTCTTGATTGAAGTCTTCACTTGCAAACCAGTGTCTCTTGTTTTCTAGGCTATCCAAAAGAGACTATAAAATTACATACAGAGCTACCGTATAATACAGGCGGGCGAAGAGAATCCTTTGTACAAAGTAGGAACCGTGTGAGAATAGTATGTTCCTTCTATTTAGCAAGATTCCCGAAATTTTAGAGGCAGACTGCAAATCTACACATCAGTACTGGGAGCGTGACAAGGAGGCGGCAGCATACTAGTTGAGGTTAACTCTCTATAATTCACATTAAAATCCGTATGTGAATTGCTGTTATAGCCTTAATCTTTCACCTAACACAGGTCATAGATAACTAGCCTTCTATTTCACAAATGAACGAACAAGTCTGTGCAACAATCAGCTCCTTTGCAAGATCACAAAAGGAACTCTTGAATAATAACTAAATTTCATTCTTATCTTCGCTTACCTGTATGAATTTTGAGGTGTGTACGGAGATTGCTGGGGTCACTAAATGCTTTGCTGCAGAAATCACACTTGTGTGGTTTCATCCCCATGTGCCCCATGAAGTGAACGTGAAGCTTGGAAGGAGAGATGAAAGCTTGAGGACACATGGAGCATTTCCATTTTCTTTCCTTACTGGATCCATGGCCGGTGCTGTGCCCCTGGCTGGCGAAGTGGCTATGGATGTGACTACTCAGATGCGCCTTGAACTCAGCGTAGGAAAGACATTCTTTTCCACAGTGACAGGTGTGCACATCAGGATGCTCAGGAACACCTTTAAAACAAAACCCTCAAGTTGAGAAAACAGCAGTTCTCAAAAGAGTTGCTTTTGGCTTGTTCTATGGTTCCACTGAAAAGGACCAACCTACCTTCATTTAATTCAAGTACAATGCACTTAAACTGAAAAGCCTTCTGATTGTAAGAAAGCACTAGGACAGGGGTTCCCAACCTATGTCCCATGGGCCAGACCTGGCCCATGGCACCATTTCATGTGGCCCACCGCCACTGCCGCCACATCAGGAAGTGGAAGCAGACACATTTACATCAGCCATAAAATGCGCCCGCACATGAGTAAACGTGCCCAGGGCTGTTGTAAACATGCAAGTGGGTGCATTTATGACAGCCGTAAATGCACCTGCTTCCGCTTCCGAGGAGCATGGTCTGGCACGCTGTCTAGGGGGATTGGTCAGACCCGTGGTGTAAAAAGTTTGGGAACCTGCAATAGGATGTCATTATTCCAAATGACAGTAATTTTAAAACTTGGTGTACCAGGTGTTCTTTTACTGCACCTTCCAGTATACCTAACCAATGCAGGCAAAGCTAAGGGCACATATATGTCCTTAGTTGAGAAAGATCTGGGGCTCCACATTAAGGAACCCATTATCTTACATTATTCATCCAACAGTATAAACTGGATATGTTGGAAGATTACTGACAGATGTTCAGAAGGTAACACAGGTGTCAAATAATCCCGTTTTTTAAAAAATGTGTAGAAACTTGCACATTTAGGAAAGAGGTTCATTATACACAATGAACTGAAATTATTGCAGGAGTTTGTTGTTGTTGTTGTTCAGTCGCACAGTCGACTCCGACCCTTTGCGACCCCATGGACCATTTTCCTCCAGGCGCCTCTGTCCTTTACCATCCCCCTTAGCCCTCCAAGCTCTATGCCCATTGTGTCTACTATGCCATCTAGCCATCTCATCCTTGGCCTCCCCCTTCTTCTTTTGCCCTCCACCTTTCCCAACATCAATGCCTTCTCAAGTGAATCCTCCCTTCTCATTTGATGTCCAAAGTACTTTAGCTTCATCTTTACTATTTGACCTTCCAATGAGCAGTCAGGGTTAATTTCTTCTAAGATTGATCTATTTGTTCTCCTCGCTGTCCAGGGGACTCTCAAAACCCTCCTCCAACACCACATTTCAAAGGCATCTATTCTTCTGCGTTCAGCCTTCCTAATTGTCCAGCTCTCGCATCCATACATTACCACTGGGAAAACCATTGCTTTGACTATTCTAATTTTTGTTTGCAATGTGATGTCTCTGCTTTTCACTATGTTCCCCAGGTTTCTCATCGCTTGTCTCCCAAGAATCAGTCGCCTTTTTATTTCATGGCTACAATCCCCATCTGCAGTGATCTTTGATCCTAAGAAAGTAAAGTCTGTCACTGCTTCTACTTCTTCCCCGTCTATTTTCCAGGAACTGATGGGGCCTGTTGCCATTATCTTGGTTTTCTTGATATTGAGTCTCAAGCCAGCTTTTGCACTCTCCTCCTTCAGCCCAATCAAGAGATTCTTTAGGTCTTCCTCACTTTCTGCCATTAGGGTGGTATCATCTGCATATCTCAGATTGTTGATGTTTCTCCCAGCGATTTTAATCCCATATTGTGATTCCTCCATCCCTGCACTGCGCATTATGTGCTCTGTGTATAGGTTGAATAAGCATGGTGACAAAATGCAGCCTTGTCTTACTCCTTTTCCTATTCCAAACCACTCTGTCATTCCGTGTTCTGTCCTAACTGTTGCTTCTTGGTTCATGTACAGATTTCTCAGGAGGCATATGAGGTGCTCTGGTATTCCCATCTCTTTAATTACTTGCCACATCTTGTTGTGGTCCACACAGTCAAATGCCTTGGTGTAGTCAATAAAACAAAAGTAAACTTGTTTCTGGTATTCCTTTGTTTTCTCCATGATCCAGCGTATGTTGGCAATGTGGTCTCTAGTCCCCCTGCCTCTTCTGAAACCAGCCTGCACCTCTGGTAATTCTCTCTCCACATGTTGCTGAAGTCTATCCTGTATTATCTTGAGCATCACCTTGCTGGCATGTGGGATGAGCGCGATTGTTCGAGAATTTGAACATTCTTTGGCATTGCCCTTTTTTGGGATTGGGACGTATACTGATCTTTTCCAATCCTGTGGCCACTGTTTTGTTTTCCAAATCTGCTGGCATATTGAATGCAGTAATTTGACGCCGTCATCTTTTAGCGCTTTGAAAAATTCAACTGGGATACCATCATCTCCACTAGCTTTGTTGTTTGCAGTGCTCTTTAGGGCCTTTATGACTTTGCTCTCCCGGATGTCTGGCTCAAGTTCTACTTCTTCCTCATTGTGATTGTCAGGAGTGTTGAGGTCCTTTTTGTAAAGTTCCTCTGTGTACTCTTTCCATCTTTTCTTAATTTCTTCTGCATCAGCTAGCTCCTTTCCGTCTTTGTCCCTTATCATGGTCATTTTTGCTTTAAATGTTCCCTTGATTTTCCCGATTTTTTTGAAAAGATCTCTGGTTCTGCCTCTTTTGTTGTTTTCCTCCATTTCTCTGCACTGTTCTTTTAGGTAGTTTTCCTTATCTCTCCTTGCTTTTCTTTGAAATTCTGTGTTCAGATGATTGTAGTCTATTCTTTCTCCTTTGACTTTGGCGTTCCTTCTTTCCTCTGCTATTTTAAGAGCCTCATCAGACAACCACTTTGCTTTCTTACTCTTCTTTTCTTTTGGTATGGTTTTCTTTGCTGCTTCCTGCATGATGTCCCTCATCTCCGTCCATAATTCTTCTGGTACTCTGTCTACCGAGTCTAAGACATTAAATCTGTTCATCACCTCCACCGTGTATTCTTTAGGGATGCTGTCTAGGTGATATCTTTCTGGTCTCCGTGTTTTCCCTATTTTCTTTAGTCTAAGCCTAAATTTTGCGATCAGTAGATTGTGATCTGAGCCGCAGTCTGCTCCAGGTCTTGTTTTTGCTGACTGTATGGAGGTTCTCCATCTTTGGCTGCAGAGTATGTAGTCAATCTGGTTTCGGTGTTGGCCATCTGGTGATGTCCATGTGTAAAGTCGCCTCTTGTGTTGCTGGAAGAGAGTGTTTGCTATGACCAGTGCGTTCTCTTGGCAGAACTCTATCAATCTTTGCCCTGCTTCATTCTGTACTCCAAGACCAAATTTGCCTGTTATTCCCTCCACTTTTTGATTTCCTACTTTGGCATTCCAGTCTCCTAATATAATTTGGACATCATTTCTTGGTGTCTGTTCTATGAGGTGTTGTAAGTCCTCATAGAACTGGTCCATTGTGGCTTCATCTGCACCAGTGGTTGGTGCGTATATTTGGATCAAAGTGACATTGAAAGGTTTGCCTTGAAATCTGACTGACATCATTCTGTCATTTTTAAGGGTGTATCCCATTACTGCTTTTCTCACTCTTTTATTGACAATTATGGCTACTCCATTTCTTCTAAGGTTTTCTTGCCCACAGTAGTAGATATGATGGTTTCCAGAGCTGAATTCCCCCATCCCTGTCCATTTGAGCTCACTGATGCCTAAGATATCAATGCTTATTCTTTCCATCTCATTTTTTACCACTTCCAGTTTACCTTGGTTCATTGATCTCACATTCCATGTCCCTATGCAGTATTGCTCCTTACAACATTGCATTTCCCCTCCCCCTTTCCTGTCCCTCCCCTTCCTCCACTCTGTGGTGTTAAGCATCCTGTATCACCTAGCCTGCCCCTTTGTTTTGCCTTTTGTTTTGGTCCATAGGGTTCTCTTGGCAAGCTTTGTGGCGTGGTTTGCCGGTGTCTACGCCATTTTTCTCTCCTCATACATTTTATCACAGTTTTTAAAGTTCAAAACATTTAACACAACATATTATCATGCATATTATCACACTTTATACACAGTCTCTATGTCAATTTCTGTATTTAGTTAGTATAAAGTCCCTATGTCAGTTTCTATATTAAGGAGTTATAAAGTGCAAATTGGCCATTTTATAGATCATATGCAATTGAAACATCAAATTCAGAACAAGAAAAATAAAACAAGTTACTAAACACATTCTGTCTTTCATCTGATCAGAAATACAAAAGCAAAGTGTATTTAGAAGTTGCATTCTGTGAAGAAATTGAGATGCCATCCAGAAAGCCAGCTAAAGGCCTGGTTTTTCTCAGTTGAGCTGCTGTTGAGAACAGGGAGAGACGAGACATGGGGAAAGAGGAGGTCATTGCAGGTGGTTGCCCATCAGAGTGGGAAATACCCTCCCAAGGACACTCAGGAAGACACAAAACCTTTCTGAGATAATTAGAAAAACTGGTACCAGCTGGATGGAGAAGGGGTGGGGACTGAGAAATTATGTTCTGGAAGCTTCTAGCAGCCTGGAGTCCTGATTGGTGGAAACATCTGAAAGAGGGGTTGATAGTTAAAAGAGTATTCAAGGGGAAAGTTAGTTAATTCTCCTTTAGCTTAATGATTGGGGGCTAGACCTTTTTTGCTTCTCACTTATGGAACTGTGCTTATGCTCTGTGGAACGTAATTACTTAAGGAGATTAGGATACCTTAGCTTTATTGGCTGGGAAAGAATTATCTGAATAAGTGTTTTCTTGCCTCAATCCTAGACAATATGCAGTGGCTTCATCCTTTGGCTATGCTATTAGTTTTGAATCTTTTGGTGCAAGTATACATTTTGAAATTACTTCTGTTTTACTTTCTGTTTTACTTTTTTTCTCCTTTTTATTTTTACAAAGGATTTATTGTAAGTGTATGTGGTGGGTACTACAAATCTAGACCTAGCCTCAGTCTACCTATCAGAAAGTCATCTTTACCCCTCCACTTTCTTTACACATTCGTACCATGATAGTCTAATCACTCACCAATCTGTCGGGCATAATCTCTACTATAGTAAAAAAGCAGCTCATGGTCTGGAGGGATATCACATGAGGTGCAAAAGTAAATCTTTCCATCATGAGGGTATGCCACCAAATTCTGTTCTTCTCGATTCCTGTTCCACATAGAGGGGGGAAATCCATTAAAACTTCTTATGATCTTTATATTGCAACACCAGCATACCACTTTATATTCTTAGCAGAAGTCAGAAAAAAAAATCAACAATAGCAAATGCAACATTTCTAGTTATCAGAAAAGCTCCAGAATTTTCTTCAATTGAAAACATTGGATATATTTAACTTATACACACATGACCTCCCGAATACTATATCTAGGAAATTAGTCTATGCAGATGATATAGCATTGGTCACTCAACACCAAAGCTTCACTGGGACTGAGTCAGTGCTTTCCTCAGACTTAAAAATATTGGAAATTAACCACCATCAGAAAAGTCTCAGACCAAACCCTCAGAAAACTACTGTGTAAACTTTTCATTTGCGGAGCAGAAACGCGGAGTATAAACCAGCTGTATTCAGAGAAGAAAATCTGCAATACTGTAGTAACCCCAAATACTTGGGAGTTGTCTTTAATAGGTCTTTGACCTATAAGTGCCAACTCTCCAATGTAGCAGCAAAGATTAAAACCAGAAACCTTTTACGGAAGTTAGCAGGCACTTCTTGGGGTGTCAGCGCTCATGTTCTTAGATACACCGCCCTAACATCATATTGTCGTTGAATACTGTTGTTCACAGGCTGGCTCCCACTGGCTCCCCATCTTAAACCATATTCCACCGCCACCATTAAGATCAATGGCGCTATTACACCTATGAATAAAAATAGTAAACAATCCTCTCCTCTCAATCCATGCCAATATAACTGTCTCCCTCAGCCTAACTATTAAAATCTAGACACCCTGCAATCAACCTACAGAATAACAATTTTAATATCTCAGATGCCTGGCTGGAACTCTGGCAACATTTATCTCCAATTCCCCATCATCACATAATCAGGAATCCCTGCGAATAGCCAGCTGGATTTTCCCTTTAAAGACGGCAGTGGAGGATGCTGAACAGAGTGAGGACTGGCTGTAGTTGATGCAAAGCCATTATGTGACTGTGTAGAAGAAGACCAAACCATGGACTACATTATATTTAAGTGTCCTTTACATGCATTTGGAGACGCACTGGAGGACTTGCATAGTGCCACAGATGAAGCCCTTGAATGGCTTTCAAACCTGGACGTAGAATTCTAGCTAGGAACTTGAGATGGACAATTTGTGCTTACTGTATATATCAGAAGTTCTCAACCTTTTAAAGCTGGGGCCCAAGTCACGCTCCCTTAGAGAGCTTTGGGGGCTGGATAGCCATTTTGCCATTCCTCCACCACATGGCACTTCCTGGTGGTGGGGGGCTGCATGAAATGGTGCCGCGGACTGCAGATTGAGAATCCCTGGTATATATCAACATTAATGTAGACAACAGAAGTTCATCATACGATAAATAAATGTACCCTTCTGAATCATACAATTCTTTAATATCTTCAAATTCTCTTCTTTATGGATTCCATAAAAGAAAAATGAATTGGTGCTGAATTGAAAGGCATCTCAAACTTCTTCTCTTTCTCCATTGTGAAATTACAGCTACCAGTATCTGGTCAATTGTCCAAGCAGCTAGTCATAATAATTTTTTTAACAAGTTAGAATGAAAAGAGAAGTTCTTCATCTCAATGAGATTCTCTCTCTTGCACACAATTTCAGGGAGGCAAAAGAACATTCTTCAAAACCTTAGTAGCTGAATAAATTCTTTCTACTACCCTTTACCACTGGAGATGCTGTACATGAATTAGTAAAGTTTCAGTTACTGAAAAAAAATCATCAGAATCATCAAGCTTACATATGATAGAAATATCTGCTTCCTAGAGTCACAAACACATGTGACTGTACTAGCAAGGTGATGATATTAACATTAGTTGTTAACGGCCATTTCACAATGCAGTATCACAGGCAGGCACAAGACACTTTATTTTTACTCCAACAGACTAACACCAAAACCTCTCTGGAAACATCTGTAAAATAAAAGTATGCAAAAAATAAAAAATCTTGAGATTATTACCCTTGTTAAGAAAGAGAAAAAGTTATCTATAAATTAAAGTTGAATTTTAAACATTCTGATATCAAACATCTCGAATGCTCAATTAAATGATTTAAGCTAGTCAGGTGAGCAACTGCTAAAAATGTTGGTCCCAGAAATAAGCTCTTTGTGAGAAGTTTCCAGAGGGGATCTTAAGCACCACCTTTCCTAGAAATGTTAAAGTATAAACACAACACCAGAAAAGATGTCTTTCTCCACCTATCTAAGCTAAACATGATTTAGTGCAGGGGTTCCCAACCTTTTGACGCCGCAGGCCTGATCACGCCCCCTGAACAGCTGAGTAGGCCTGACCACACACCCTAGAAGAGGAAGTGGGTGCATTTATGACAGCCATGGGTACGTTCACACATGTGCAGGCATATTTTATGGCTGACGTAAACGTGTCCACTTACGTGTGCAGTGGCAACAGGCTGGGTGAAATGGTGCCACGGCCTGAGGCCGGCCCGTAGATTGGGAACCCCTGATTTAGTGCTTTAAACCTCCACATACATACTTTGATTTATGTCCTGAAACCACTGAATAGCCAGTGCATTTCTCTAAGAACAGGTATACAGTACTAGAAATATGACAATGTCTTTAAAATGAGTCCTCTGAAATTATATTTGGGATTCCAGCAGATAAAGAAAATAAAAAGCTTTAGCTATCTGCTCTTAAAGGGAAATTGCTGTTTGAATTTAGAAATGGAACGATGACAAGATCCTATTAGAAGATAGGGATGGGGGTATGTTATGTGGACATGACAGCAGGCCCTGTCTCATTGTTACATCCTTTTCTCACCTGGCTCTCCGCACAAACATCATCCAATTACATGCGTTTTCGTCAGTTGTGAAGATGTAGAATTCCAGGACATTGTCATGATACATCTGACAGGAGAAAGGTAAAAGAAAAGAGCTAGTTGGATTTTTAGTTTTTTTCTTTTCCAGAGAGAACATCTCAGCCATTCTGTGAGAGAAGATCTGGCTTATAGCCAAGCAACGCTTCTTCCATGTCGAGGCCAGACGTGAAACTGCCAAAATGAAGCTACCTTTGGGTAACTTCATTCTGTAGTTCCTTTTGCCTGACCTAGTGTGAGAAAGATTAGCCGGCACCCCAAAGTTGTGTACGCCCAACTGTGGTTCAAAAATACCACAATCTTCGAGGAGGCTCTTTCTGTGTACCTGGCCAAGTAACGCTTCTAGCCACCATTTCTCTCTGGCAAGTCAAATGAGTGCAGTAACCAGAGCCTGGTCTGTAGCATTTTGTTTACTTATTTAAACTACTTTTACCCCATCTTTCTCCTATAAAAGAACACAAGTCAACTTCCAGCATTAAAAAAGACAATTATAAATATTAAGCCTTTTAAAATATCAGATTAAAAAGTACATAAAAGGAATACTAAAATACACCTTTAAAAGCAAGAAGGGACAAAAATAATCACTTTTTTTTTAAAAAAAAAAGTCTTAGATCAGGGGTACCCAAACTATGGCCTGTGGGCTAGATCTGGAGATCTCATTGCTCCCGGAAGGGGAAGTAAAACGTACCTGTACGCATTTTACTTCCACTTCCAGGAGCTATGAGGACGGCATGGGCAGAATGAATTGGCGGTGGGGGCCAGATCTGGCTCACGGGCCAGTTTGGGCACCGCTAATTTAAGCAGAGAAAATGGCAACTTAAAATCTATCTCATCCTGTTGCAAAACAGATTGCAAGGTGTGTTTTACTTCTGCTTCTGGTGGGAGGAACTACACGACCGGCCCACTAAACCATGTTACCAGCCCATGGCCCGAAAAATTTGGCCACCCCATCTTAGATAGCCAGTAATTGAGGGAAAGCCTGCCTGAAGAGAAAGGTCTTTGCCTGCTTGTGGAAACACAGTAAAGATGGGCCCAGCCTAGTCTCCTGTGGAAGAGAATTCCAGAAGCTGCCAGCAGCCAGAGAAGGCCCTCTCCCGAACACACTTGTAAGTGTGGACACAGACAGACAGACAGACAGACAGACCGGCTTCCCCTGAAGTTCTTAATAGCCAGACAGGCTCTTCATGGGAAAGACAGTCTTTTATAGACAGCTTGGATCAAAGCTATTTAAGTGCTTTATTGATTAAAATCAGCGTTTTAAATCTTGCCTGGAACTGGCTCAGCTGCCAGTGGAGCTGCTGTAATGGGGAGGGGGTGGGGTGGGGTATATGATCTTAAGAACCAGTCCCAATTGACCAGTCTGGCCACAGCATTTTGGACCTGATGGAGTTTCCAGTCACTTTCCAAAGGCAACCCCGTGTACAGCACATTGCAGTAATCCAGCCGAGATGTAACTAAGACAAATATTGCGGTCACGTCAGACCAGACAAGCCTCATGAAACAGGAAAAGCCAAGTCTGAGCTATTCTGCATAGGATTAATAATGAAAAAGAAAACATAACGAATCAAACTGACCTTCCAAATGTGATTAGCTGCTTTGTCTGTCCAGTCAGCGACTTCCATGGAATGACTCTGTTGCCCAAGAAGTGGTCCGAAACAAGTCCGCACAGGAATGGTTTCTTGAGCCCAGACACCTACCATCAGTTTAAAGACAAAAACAAACAAACTCCCACTGACTATATCTAATGAATTACAGGAGCAGCAACAAATGCAGTACTTATGCCAAAGTGTTCTGAGTGCTACCGCTAAACATCAAGCCAAGAAAGCTTCTACAAAATGAGCTAGTCACAGAAACTACCATTGCATAACACTCAGGGGAAGAATTACTGCTTTTAGATTTAGGTTTTGTCTCTAATGATCAAATCATTTACTTTTAGATGAGTTGTGAAACTTAGGTCCTGACCTCCCACGCTCATTAAATATTGCATGGTGCATCCTGCAAAAACAGAAAATGTTTAATTTCAGAAACTGCAGAAGCAAGAAAGAATACAGCTAAGAACATGATTTCAGGCACCTGGAACTCTCCAAAGGGCTGCTGGAAACAGAGTTTAACTCTCCACTTGTTCTTTTAGGTAACTGAAAGAACCACGACAGTAATAACCCGCATAATGTTAAAGCTTGGTTCCATAAGCTTTAACGTTATGTGGTTTTTAACATTGTGCGATATAGTACTTGTACAATACTGTATCGCACAACTGTATAGGAATCTTCTGCAATATGCAGGATAATCAGACAATCTTAAGGATTCTCTTAAGATGGAGAGCCTGAAGACCATTGTCTAAAGAATTTTCTATGAAGGCTAAGGTACAGTTCCACTAACAGGCTCTTCAAGGGAAAGGCAGTCTTTTATAACTATGGGACTCTGCCCAAGTATAGCTTAAAAGATCCTAAATATTTTGACAAGATAAAATACTGCCTATCA
This sequence comes from Bradypodion pumilum, assembly GCA_035047305.1. Taxonomy (NCBI): domain Eukaryota; kingdom Metazoa; phylum Chordata; class Lepidosauria; order Squamata; family Chamaeleonidae; genus Bradypodion; species Bradypodion pumilum. The sequence continues at coordinate 33,832,385 of JAWDJD010000005.1, forward strand.
GAAGAAGAAAAAGAAAAAGAAATCTAAATTTAAATCATCATCAGTCTGAAAGGTTAAAAAATCATGTGCAAACTGCTGAGTTCCTAGAACTTCTCAGGGAAGTTACTCAAAAAGGAAAAAATACAAACTACGTTATTAGTGTAAAGTAATAAATCTTTGCAGACATCAAATATGCTAGAGAATAATAGTTATTACAAATCTTACTTTGTTACAGTAGGAATCAAATAAAATTACTGCTAGCATCTTGTTCTTGCAATTATCAATATCGTCTCAAAAACAAATATGGCCAAGATTGTATAGCTCTTCAATTTTATGGAAATATTTAATATCATTTTCCCAATTATATTAATTGTTCTGCACATAGTATGCAAAGACATTTTAGGCAATGCTATTGCTCACCCTATCCTATGAATCATTTATTAATCAGCCTTTCTCCACTTATTCGCTGATCAGAAAAACAGATCATCTTGCACTGTCCACCTTCTGCACAGATCCAGTTTTCCCCCAAATAGTATCTTGTCATAATTATTTCCCAAAATTACCTATCAGAACCTGTTTCCTTATGTGCCCTTATTTTTCTAACCCTTCCAATCTGTCTCATGTCAACATTCACAATTAACCAGATCCTTACCAACTTCAGCTCCCGTGATAGACTGGCGGATATCAAGCTGTTTGGGAAGAGACAGCCTGGCTCGACTTTCTATTGGGGAGTCTGAAATAAAAGTCACAGGTCCATGGTCTGGGCAATCGGATGGGTAGGCTTTGTCACACAGAGTGCACCCTGCAAACGGTGGGAAAAGACAAAAAGCAATAATGAGATTTTTCTTTGTATTACCGTAGGCGAAAATCCCCATTAGCATAATTCCTTTGACTCAGCCCATGGAAAGTTCCAAAATACAGTAAAACCCCTACTTATGAAAAAAAGTCCATTCCGTAGGCTTTTGCTTAAATTGGTTTTTTATGTAACTCGAAGAAAACCCATAGGAAAAATTATTTTTTTACCTAACTCGAAGCAAACCCATAGGAAAAATGAAATGTTTATGTAAATCGAAGCAAACCCACAGGAAAAGAATTTTTATGTAACTCAAAGCCAACCCATGGGAAATCGTGTAAATCGGGACAAGATTTTAGCACAAAATCATTATGTAAGTCAAATTTTATGTAATTCGAGGCATATGTAAGTTGGGGTTTTACTGTAATGTGCAAATTAATGAATTCCTAAAACTCTTCATCACAGAAGTCAATAAACAAGACAGAAAAGTAGGGAGTGGCAGGTATCTAAGTTGTGGAACCTGCATTTTGTTACAGTCTTGAGGCTGACAATGGAAAGAAGCTGCAGATTTTCAAATTAGGTTCTACTAAGAATTGAGATGGTTTCAGGTACCTAGAATTCTCCAAAGGGCTACTGGGGAAAACAAAAATAAAATGTCATTCTTCATTTTTGAACCTGCAGCTATTATACAGCATGGTGGTCAGTAAATTATTTCTCATAGGCTAGAAATCTCGCCAGACTTATCTGCAAAATGGAATGACAAGTGCTTTATTTTGGATAGAAGAAAACAAGTTTTTCTACATGCATTTTCTTCATCCGTGGGTGTGTGGAAATAACTGGAATACATAGGGATAGACACAGTTTTAGCCGATATGACTAATTTTGAAATGTTCAAATTTGAAGATGGTCAATGCGGTTGTTCCCATAATTATGCATTCAAGAGGAGATCAAAACATGAGCAATTATGTTATTCATAATGAACAACAACAAAAAAAAATGGGAGTGCTGTCAGTTTTCATCTCCACCCAGAGTGGGTTGTTTGTAAAAATGTTAGGTCTGAACTGTCCATTCAAAACAAATCCACTCTCAAACATTTTGCATTTAAAAAGGCGTAATAGTAAAGGTAAAGGTTTCCCTTGCTCGAAAGCCAGTCGTATCTGACTTTAGGATTCAGTGTTCATCTCTGTTTCAAAACTGACGAGCCAGCACTGTCTGCTTCTGCAGACTTTTCTGTGGTCATGTGGCAGGCATGACTGGACACCGGAGTGCACGGAACGCAGCTTACCTTCCCACCAAAGTGGTCCCTATTTATTTACTTGCAATTTCTTGCTTTCGAACTGCTAGGTTGGCAGGAGCTGGGACAAAGACGGGAGCTCATTTCGTCCTGCAGTACTCAGGTAGATAGATAAATCTTTATTGTCATTGTCCTGCACAGAACAACGAGATTGAAAACTGCTGACCAAACTGCTGACCTCCTGCCATCCAGTCAGCTTCTTAGCCACTTGAGCATAAGTCATAGCAATATACAGTACTATCCTAGGAAAATCTTCAACAGATACGACTGTGGAGACTATATCAAACATAGGAAGCAGGGAAGTGCAAAGCAAGTGATTGATAATTTCATATCTATTATTCAAAAGGGCTCCAGTTTAAGAGCTGTGGCTCCATTACACCACTGGTGGACAGTGTGGACTGAAAGCACAGTTGCTGATAGATGGACGCACAATCTAGATCTGTGATGGTGAACCTTGGCACTCCAGATAAATGGATTCACACAAATGGATTCACACGTACGGGCGTTTTACTCCCCCTTCCAAGAGCGACGAGGGCGGCGCAGGCTGGATAAATCGCAGTAAACCCATTTGTGTGGATTCACAGGAGCTTGTGCTACTGGGAATTGAAGTCCAAGAACAACTGGAGTGCCAAGGTTCGCCATTACAGATCTACATTAAATATATCCGGACCTTTTCTTTCAGCTTCCATGTCAATGGGTGGATGTAGTACAACAGGGGTTCCCAACCTATAGCCCATAGGCTGGCCCTGGCTCCAAAAACCATTCAATCTAGCTCGTCGCTGTCTCCCCCACGACAGGAAGTAGAAGCGGGCACATTTACGTCAGCCATAAAATGCACTTGCACATGTGCAAACACGCCCATGGCTGACGTACACACAGAAGTCACGTTTCACGTGGTTCCAAAGGAAGTGGAAGTCAAACACACCTTGCAATCTGTTTTGCAACAGGATGAGACAGATTTTAAGCTACCATTTTCTCTGCTTAAACCAGGGGTGCCCAAACTACGGCACATTTTACTTCTACTTCCAGGAGCGCCGATGGTGCTGTGGGCCAGATGGGTTGGTGTCGGGCATAGTTTGGGCACCCATGGTTTAAAAACAAATTAACTGCTGTTACTCACTGCAGTGAGAGAGAAAACTAACTCAGTATGTTATGCATGTTGCTCCAAATTCTTCTGTTACCTTCAGGGAGGATCTTTAGAAGTGAGAAGAAAATGACAGAACTTGACAAATATTATGCCTAAACCTCTCAAGACGACTTTTTAAAGTGACCAGAAAAAGTGACCTGCACCAATAAAGCAACTTCATTCCTGCTCACTGTATTACTTTTAAATACAATTTAATCCCACCCTTTCTACTAAACAATGAAGTAACTCTTTAGAGATAACTATGCTATTAGTAAATTCTCACTTCCAGACTGTGATCTCTATTCAGCCTGTGAATAGGGAGGAAACTTATTTTGAGGTATAGAAAAGGGAGGTGGCACTGGGTTGAAAATACAAAAATTACATATCAAATGTCTTTAACTGTTTACTTCAGTGGTGGCAAAAAAATTACTACCTACTCTGTGGGTGTGGTATGATGGGCGTGGCCAGGGGGAAAGCCCTGCGTTGCACCCGAATTAGGACTACTTTATTTCAAAACTTGGATGGGTGGGGCCAGCCAGAATTTCTGCTACCAGTTCTGGTGAATTGATGCAAACTTGCTGATGCCCACCACTGGCTTACTTCATATACTGTACATCCCAATTCCCCATCTTCTGGAACCTGAATAATTTCAGTACCAAGGAATTTCATTGATAGCTCATACAGATTAAACCACCATAAACTAAATTTAGTGTAAGAAATGCTGGATCCTTCCTCAAAGTAGCTGAAATGCAATTACAGTGGTATTTCATAAAACAATTTGGGCTCTTTGTTGTACGAAACAATTGCTGTACGATGCATGCATCACATAGCGATCTTTCCTATGGGATGCATCGTACGATTTTTTTCGCTAAGTGGTTTTTCCCATTGAAAATTTGTTGTACGATTTTTTTTGCATAGGGAAAATTGTTATGCAGGATGCCATTATTTTTCAAAACCTAATTGTTATACGATTTCGTTGTTATAGAGGACGATTGTTGTATGAGGTTCCACTGTACTGCTCAAAGTCATACCCACAATTAGGACACACTCACATATGGTGAACAGGGTGGCCATGTTCTCCTTGTTCGAATTGGAGTCTTCCATCTGCAGTGACGATGGCACAAATGTAAGATTGTCTGAGGAGACATCCACATGGTTTTGCCCCATGGCTACTTCCTGGCTGATGGCGGACACAGTGACTGGTTCCAGACTGAGACCCACTTCATGTAATGAGACAGATTCCAGGGATGTGAGGTTGTGTGAGGTAGAAAGTGCAACACTCACAGAATTGCTGCTCATGGCCACTGTGTGAATAGAGTCCGCAAGCGTCCGGTCAGATAACCCACTGACACGGCCAGCAATATGGTCAGGCTCCATTACAACTGGAAGTTCCAAACTGCTACCGTGAAGAGGGATGACTCCATTATGCCCTACAGTGTCTGTGCCTAAATTGCTATCCACAGTCATAGGCTCATGATTATGGCTGCCATTTGCAATCTGTGAATGATCCCCAGGCACATCTCCCATTGTAAGTTCCTCAGTAGAGATGGGACTGGTAACCCTTGAAACGTTTTCCATGGTGATGGTTGTATCCAGAGCTACCTCATGGCTGTCACTGGGATGTAAGCTTTGAGCGCTGTGTGCATTCACTGAGCTGGAGTCCATGGAAGCAATGCCTGCCTCAAGACCCACGGTTCCATTGGGCTGGTAGGGATCAAGGCCTGAAGGGTTGTTGGAGACAGCCAAAGATGGATTACTGTCAACATTTAGACTGTTGTGGTGGACGTACTGAGGTGGAGGTCTGTCAGCTAAATAAGATAAGAGACCTAAAAGAGAAAGGAAAATGAGAAAACAAGGAGCACAGCAGTTTGTTTCTGTACTCATTCATTTCAAAACCGAAAAATTATTGCAGTAACTTGCTGTTCTAAAATGCTAGCAGTTAAGACCATTACAATGGCTGGTTCTTCACAAGGAATCTTGTTTACAATAATCCTATTCATTTTCAAGATTTCCTGACAAGAAACAAATGAACGCATGTTGTCCTTCCATAATTTTGGAAGAGGACTTCAAAATAACCCTAATGGCTAACCGATAAAAACAGCAGAGTTTTAGATTTTCCTTAACTTTGCTAGCTAATACACAGTTATGCTAACTCATTAGCATATTCCTGGGCAATTTTTTGTACCCCATCATGCATCTGGTTCTGACATAAAAAGCTGACTGTGCAGTGATTTCAATGCACTATCAGAGCCATGCCATACTACTCACCAGGTAGAATGTGTCTGAAATAGCTGCTCTCTAGGTGAGGGTAAGGTGGTGGAGGTAGGCTATAATTTCTCTCTGGGATGCCACACATCACTCCTCGATCTCCAATACCCATTGGAAGCATCAGAGATAGAGCAGAGGGCAACGAGGTTCCCAGATTAGGAATAGCAACCGGTAATCCTAGCAGAAACAAAACAGAAACACAGTGAAGTGATGAGCAGTGGTTCCCAACCTTTTTTGCCCGAGCTCCACCTAAGCATCTCTAAAATCCTGAAACCCCGGTGACATATATTTTTTATTATTCAAAAAGCAAACTCCTGTTCATGTGGAGGAAGTGTAAAAGGCCATTCACTGTTAATAACTCATTCTCAAATTGCACCCCCCTTAAAAATCAAAGAGCTCCTCTGTGGGGCATGTGCCTCACATTGGGAACCATGGGTATAGAGCTAATTAAGGCAAAAAAAAAACATGTAGAGAATATAGGAAAACAAGCAACAAAAGAGAAAATAAAAGAGTGGGATTATCAGAGATTTTTTTATTTCTGAATGCAAATGGGTCAATCCCATTTGAAATATACATTGTGTGAGTAAAGTTCTTGAGATAGCTTCCAAATCATTTCTATTACAATTTGCTGTTGCCTTTTTTTTGGCAAAATTTGAAAGCAATTTGAAAACAGGCAAAAAATACAATAAGTATAATGATTTAAATCTGATTTTATTTTTTAATATTAAAATAATTTTGCTTTTTAAAAAAAAGGCCTGCATGATTTTTCTAATGAAAAATGTTTTATAGATCAAAGATCTCATTACAAAACAGGAATTAAAACAATTATAAGACAATTTATTCAAATAATCTTCCTAAATAAGGTTTTGCTAATAGAATCCAACAGTACCTGAATTGCAGCTTCAATTATATGGGGCCACATAAGCTTCTTTATAAATTTATCTTTCCATATTTATCTGTATTTAGATTTAAATCTCTGCCTTCCCTAGGACTCTGTATAGTACATAACTTTAAGGGGGAGATGCAATTCTCATGCTGGATCTGTCTCCAACAAATGTTAACAACAATACTGTATATGGAAATATATAGAATACTAGCAAGGGTTGCCCGGCGTTGCCGGGCTTTTTGGGGGGCTTTGTGTTTTAAAAACTATGAGAAATGGTGTTGGATGTTTTTTGTTGTATGTGTATTTAAATCATTTATGTTATTTTTTAAATATATTGTTTTTTTTATACATAGGTAGTGTTTTAAACTGTTATTTAAAAATTTGGTTTTTTAAAAGAGATAAGGTTGATATATTTTTTCCCAATAATTGTATTTTTAAAACTAATGTGTTCCTATGTGGTTTTTGGTGATAGGTGTACTTTGGATAAGATTTTTTTAAAAATGTGTAAGTTTATGTGTTTTGTAGATGGCTGGAGATCAATTTTAATTCATTGAGTGTAATATTTCCTGTGACCACTTGGTGGTGCTGTTGCGTAATGTTGACTTTGTCCTGGCCTGTGTTTTCTTCCTGTTCTTTTCTCATTTCAATTCTGATTGTCGGAGAGGCTGCACGTGTTTCTTGGTAAGTTGTGGTTTTTGTTGTGATTTGTGGGGGGTGGGGGGTTGTGTTTGTCCTTGTTATTTTTGGATTGTTTGTGGAAGATTTTCCTTGTACTTTTTATGTTTCGTATTGTTCTTGCTTTTTTTTAAATGTTGTTGTTTGTGTTTTTGGTGTGGGTATTTCTGTGGGCCGGCCTCGGTGGCTGGGTGGCCCATTGAAATACCATGTGGTGTTAGGCTGGGGGTTTTTCCGCAGGCCGGACTCGTTGCATTATGTACGCTGGCGGCCCGTGGTGGGGATGGGGGCATGGTCTTTGGGGGTTAGGAAGGGTGGGCTAGGTGGTGGGGAGGGGAGCTGTAGTGTGTTATGGTGCTTTGTTTTTGTGGAATCATTAAAGTAGATTGTTTTTCCCCTTTAATATCAGTGGGTGGGGGCTGCGATCCCCCTCCCCGCTGGCTTCCCTAGTGTTGGGTGGTTTTTTTGGAATAAAAGGTGTATTTTGGCCCTACACTTCTGGACACAGAGGAACTGGCAGAGAGGATCGTTCCCCCTCCCCCCCTCCTTAAATCACCTCCGGTTTTAAAGAGAAGAAAAGACGGAGTTTTTTTAAGGATGGGTGGTGGGGGATCGATCCTCTCTGCCTCATGTTTTGTTTCCAGATGGGTTGGGACAATATAGTCCTTTTATCCTGACAAACCTCCCAACAGTAGGTTGGCAGCGGAGAGGGGGATAGCCACCCCCTCCCACTGATATTAAAGGGGAAACTCCATTCGGGAACTTCAGGCGCCGCGGGAGATTAAAAGAAAGCCGGCTGCTGTTTGCTTGCCTGTGAGCTGTTTTTCTTTTTAACTTTCCGGGCGCCGTTTTCCTCAGCGTTCTGCGTGGGCGCGCAGGACGCTGGGGCTTGTAGTTATGGGTTGGTGCTTTGTGTTTTTGCTGGGTTTTTTTAAAATGCGTTTCTTTTGATTGGCTGCGGCGCGTGTCGGAACGCTGCGCCGTGCGAGAGCCTCTCAGCGTGATTGGCTCTGGTGCGGCGTGGCGCAAGGAATGTTGGGAAGTGAAGTTCTTTCCCTTTCTTGCCGTTTGTGGGGCTGAGGCCCCCGAGTCGGATTTTTAAATCCTTCGTTGACCTGCGTAAGCAATTCGGCCGTGCACACGAAGGGTGGGTGTGGGTCAGTAGGGCGACGCATAGCAGCCTATAGCCAGTTCCAACGGTGAACACTTGGTTTTATAGGTTAAGATATGGAAATGAAAAATAAAAGAAGTAAATGACCCGTCCTATTTTCTAATTATGAGTGAAGTCATTCCTGGGGCATAAAAATGGTCATACAGAGACACACACCACTTGGTCTATTTTACAGTGCTTCCCAACATTTGGTTTTTGGACTTCATTTCCCAGAAGCCTAAATCAATTCCCCAAAGCACTGATCAGCCAATGTACTGATTTAGGCTTCTGGGGATTGAAGTCCACCAGTGTTCTGTGGAACATAGTTTGGGAAAGATTGGTCTATTACCTGGTGCTGGTATGGCATTGTGTGTTGGTGATGAAGTCAAGCCTGCAACACTCAGAGCATTGCTCACAGAGGAAGCCGTCAGCTGCTCCATTCCAACAGGGCTTAGGCTTAATTCATTCATTCTGGACAAAAGAAAACATTTTAAAGCATGGAAGTTATATTTCAGCAAAGTAAGTTATCATGTCTGCTCTTCATCTGGACCATTTTTGCCCTTAACAAATATACATAATCCTTACATGTAAAAAATAAGGTATACACTGAATGTACTTGCCTCATACCAATAATGTAAACAGAACACTAGGAAAGTCTGCATCTAAGTGTCACAATCTTAAGGATCCACCAAACTATACCCTAGCCGTGATTGTGAACCTTGGCACTAAAGATGTTCTTAAACCTCAATTCCCAGAAACCATCATCAGCAGAAGTGCTGACTTGGGCTTCTGGGAATTGAAGTCCAAGAACACCTGGAGTGCCAAGGTTCACCATCATGGCACCTATAGGACTAGGGCAAGTTATACAGTACTGTACAGTAGTTACATGGAAATTGATCCTGAATTTTACAATCTGTAATTATCTGTTTTCCTACATTTTCACTCTATTTTTGTACCTATGTCATGATAAATGAAAATATTTAGTTTATGGAGGAAAATTTATGAATGTGGAATAAAAAAGAAAATTTAATTATTCCAAATTATTCAAAACAGATGAAGCCATTCAAAAATCATCAGATATAATTAGCTCACTAAACAACTTTTTCTTGGGTTACAGACTTTGTCATATTGTCTCTGTTGAAGCGAGAGGCAGGCGCTTTGGTCAAAATGTTCCTCTTTTAAGGTCTTTCTTTTTAAAAAGAGACAAAAAATCATGCTGCCCCCCCCCAAAAAAAATGAATCTGGGCCTCCCAATCATTTAAAGGTCTCCCTTGCTTGAAAGCCAGGCGTATCCAACTCTAGGCACGGTGCTCATCTCCAATTACAGCAAGAGCCAGCGTGGTCTGCACCTGTGTCCATGTTCATGTGGTGTGCATGACTAGACGCCAGAGCACACAGAATGCTGTTACTTTTCCCCCTGAAGTGGTACCTATTTATCTACTTGCAATTTCTTGCTTTCAAACAGCTAGGTTGGCAGGATCTTTTTTTTTGTTTTTTAGGTAAAGGTTTCCCTTGCTTGAAAGCCAATCGTATCCGACTCTAGGGTTTAGTCCTCATCTCTGTTTCAAAGCAAAATACTAGTGGAATGCTGTTTACCTTCCCACCGAAGTGGTCCCTATTTATCTACTTGCAATTTCTTGCTTTCAGGATTAATATACTAGTGGAAAAGATTTAATTAGTGACTAGAGAACCAAGATTCCCAAATCTTCTTCCTTCTAAAACTACTGTATCTTACTTTAAAATCTCTTCCATATTTTATAATTAATTTGTATACAGAAAAGGGAGTTACGTTTTGGCAGGAGTTTGAGATTAAGAGGAACAGCGCCATACAAAAAGCTTTTTATAAAGAAAAAGAATAGACTGGTGATGACATAAGGATAAAATACATTCTAGTAAAGGTAAAGATCACCCATGCTCAAAAGCCGGTCGTATCCAACTCTAGGGTTCCGTGCTCATCTGTTTCATAGCCGAAAAGGCCAGTGCTGTCTGCTTCTGCAGACGTTTCCGTGGTCATGTGGCAGGCACGACTAGACACCGGAGTGCACGGAATGCTGTTACCTTTCCCACCGAAGTGGTCCCTATTTATCTACTTGCAATTTCTTGCTTTCGAACTGCTAGGTTGGCAGGAGCTGGGACAAAGACGGGAGCTCATTCCGTCCTGCAATACCCGGGAATCGAACTGCTGATAACCTCCCGCCTTCCAGTCAGCGTCTTGGCCACTTGAGCCATGAAGCGAGAGGGAGTGGCAGGGGTCAAAACTTTCTAGTCTTTAAGTTCTCTCTGTCAAAAGACAAAATGCATCGCCTTCGTCCCCCCACCTGGGAGGAATCTGCCCAGCGAGGCCGGGACTACGCAGGGCCCGTGGTGGGTGGCGGCGGCGGCGGAGGCAGCCCCGGTCCTCGTCTCCTTTTCTTCCTCCTCCTCTTCCTCCTCCTCATTTGGACCGCCCCGCTCCAACCGTCGCCCTCGGGCACCCGGGCTCGGCTCCTTCCCTTCTCAGGCGGGAGAGCATCAGTCGGCGGAGGCTCAGCTTAGCACAGGGGGCGCTCCGGAGCCCCCGCCCCCCCGGCCCCTGACAGACAGCCCCAGACGAGACGGAGCTGAGCCCCCACCCCACCCCAAGGCGGGCGCGGGGCCCGGCGCAGAATGCCCTTGTCTGGGCGCGGCCGTTAGAAGAGGAGAAGAGCGCCCCTTTCTGGCCGGGCAGGCAGCGAGTAGCCCCTCCCTCCTCCTCTGAGAGGGCGGCGCTCATTGGCCAAGAGGGGAGGGAGGAGGAAGAGGTGGATGGGATGGAGAAAGGTGACGCGCGCGCAGCGGCGGTTGCTTCCGCTTTGTTCTCGATCCCGGTTCAGGAAGCGGCCCCCTCCCTCCTCCCCTCCCCGCTCGCGCGCCACTCTGACGCCACTCTACTTGCTCCGCCTCTCCCGCCGTTCGGCGCTTTGGCATTGCTTATTGGAGGGAGAGGAGAAGAAGTAGCGCCTGTTGGTTCTTGGTGGCGCTGTGGTTAAAGTGTTGTACTTGCAGCCGCAAGGGTGGGAGTTCGATCCTGACCCGAATAGAATGCCAGGTTGATTCTTTATTCGTGTCAGACAAGCACCACCAGTGTATTTTGTTGTTCAGTCGCACAGTCGATTCCCATGGACCATTGTTCTCCAGGCGCCTCTGTCCACCATCCTCCTTAGTCCGCGCATCCCCGTGCCCATTGTGTCTACAATACAATCTAGCCATCTCATCTTTGGCCGCCCCGTTCTTCTTTTGCCCTCCACCTTCCCCAGCATCAAGGCTTTCTCAAGTGAATCCTCTCTTCTCATTTGATGTCCAAAATACTTCAGCTTCATCTTTGTTATTTGTTCTTCTAAGGAGCACTCAGGGCTAATCTCTTCTAATATTGAGCTATTTGTTCTCCTCGTCCAGGGGACTCTCAAAACTCTCCTCCAGCACCACATCTCAAAGGCATCTAGTTTTCTTCGCTCAGCCTTTCTAATGGTCCAGCTCTCACAGCCATACATTACCACCGAGAATACCATTGCTTTGACTATGCGGACCTTTGTTTGCAGTGAGATGTCTCTGTTTTTCACTATGTTCCCCAGGTTTCTCATAGCTTGTCTCCCCATAATCAGTCACCTTCTTATTTCATGGCTGCAATCTCCATCTGCAGTGATCTTTGATCCTAAGAAAGTAAAACCTGTCACTGCTTCTATTCTTCCCCATCTATTTTCCAGGGACTGATCAGGCCCGTTGCCATTATCTTGGTTTTCTTGATATCAAGTCTCAGGCCAACTTTTGCACTCTCTTCTTTCAATCCAATCAAGAGGTTCTTTAGGTCTTCTTCACTTTCTGCAATTAGCGTGGTATCGTCTGCATATCTGAGATAGTTGATGTTTCTCCCAGCAATTTTAATCCCATATTGTGATTTCTCCATCCCTGCACTGCGCATTATGTGCTCTGTGTATAGGTTGAATAAGCATGGTGACAAAATGCAGCCTTGTCTTACTCCTTTTCCTATTCCAAACCACTCTGTCATTCCATGTTCTGTCCTAACTGTTGCTTCTTGGTTCGTGTACAGATTTCTCATGAGGCATATGAGGTGCTCTGGTATTCCCATCTCTTTAATTACTTGCCACATTTTGTTGTGGTCCACACAATCAAATGCCTTGATGTAGTCAATGAAGCAGAAGTAAACTTATTTCTGATATTCCTTTGTTTTCCCTATGTTGGCATTTGGTTTCCGTATGTTGGCAATGTGGTCTCTGGTCCCCCTGCCTCTTCTGAACCCAGCCTGCACCTCTGGTAGTTCTCTTTCTACATGCTGCTGCAGTCTATCCTGAGCATCACTTTGCTAGCTTGTGGACTGAGCGCAATTGTTCAATAATTTGAACATAATTTGGCATTGCCCTTTTTTGGGATTGGGACATATACTGATCTTTTCCAATCCTGTGGTCACTGTAAACCTATGCTTAAGCAATATTTTTTATGTAACGCGAAGCAAACCCATAGGGAAAATGAAATTTTTATGTAAATTGAAGCAAACCCCATAGGAAATCATGTAAATCAGGACATGGTTTTAGCACAAAATCATTATGTAAGTCAAATATTATGTAACTCGAGGCATATGTAAGTCAGGGTTTTACTGTATTCTAAACAAAATGGGACTGCAGTGGCTCAAGTAGCTAAGACACTGAATGGGAGGCGGAAGGTCAGCAGTTCGATTCCTGAGTACTGCAGGACAGAATGAGCTCCCATCTCTGTCCCATCTCCTGCCAACCTAGCAATTTGAAAGCAAGAAATTGCAAGTAGATCAATAGGGACCACTTTGGTGGGAAGGTAACAGCATTCCGTGTGCTTCGGTGTCTAGTCATGCCTGCCACATGACCATGGAAACGTCTGCAACAGCAGACAGCGCTGTCTCTTTGGCTTTGAAACAGAGATGAGCACTGTACCCTAGAGTCGGATACAACTGGCTTTCGAGCAACGGAAACCTTTACCTTTTAAACAAAAAGAGGACTTCAGTGGTTCAAGTGGTTAAGACACTTTAGTGTATGAGAGTCAAGACACAAGGCACAGCCAAAGGCTGGGTTAACTCAGGTTTATTGCATGGTGGACAGAGGGAACATGAGGTAATGGCGGACGAACAGCTCTATATATATGGTAGGAACATATTTGAATGTGGCTCCACGGTAGCCCGTTGGCTACTGGTCCGCGTGACGTCATGGTTGGTCACGCCCTTCTTGTCCAGGTGTAGGTAGCGGCGGGAAGCTTCCCGCGCTGCGGTCTTTGATGGGTTTGAACCAAGAGAGCTTGGACGCTCGCTGCTGCCAGCTGGTGGTCATTAGCTCGCGTCCTATTACCAGGGTTTATATGATACAGCTGAAGGTTACATTGTTACTCATTGGCAAGGTTACATTGGTTCAGATACATTGATATCACATGTAGAAGGTTACACTATTAGGACACAACACTCCTCCCCCCTAGGATGAGACGAAGTCTCTCAGCCAAGATGGCTTATTTCGAACACGCTGGGGTCTCGGCGCGGGCTGCCCTGCCCCGGCTTCGCTCCCTCCTCCTTGCTCCCTGGCTTCCTGCCCTGCAATCGGAGAGGATGACTTGTTAGTGGTTTGCCGCGGCTCCGCGGCTTTGTTGGGAGGTGTGTGCTTTGTTTGGGAAGAACCGGGGGCCCTGGGGGCTAACGAAAAACCCCTCTTCTCGCTTGGATGGGTGGGGGAACACTCCGAAAAACCCCCCCGGCTAGCAAAATCAAAATCAAAATCGGATTCGGGGGAAGCGGCAGCGGCGGCCGCACACTCCTTTTCCCTCCCCCCGGGCTCGGATAGAACTGGGGTATCAAAAGGATATGAGTCGGGCTCGCTGCTTTCCCCCCTGTCTCCCCCTTGGGCTAAACGGGTGGGGGAGAACCCTATCGCTGAATCCTGTCGCTGTGCCCCACTGGTCGGCCCCTCGCTCACTCGGTGCCTCAGTTGGTCAGCGTGCCTCCTCCAGAGGAGGCCGGTGCTAGTTTCCACCCGATAGGACACTGGCCCCGTCTGTTCTATTATCGTCCCTGGCACCCAGGCTGGGCCTGCGTTGGCATAGTTCCTGCAGTGTACAGGATCGCCTACGCCGAAACCTTTCGAGACCGCTAACCCTATGTTCTTCCCTTTGTCCTCGACCCTCGACGGGTCTAGCCTGGACAAAAGCGTGGTCAGTTTCCTCCGCATCAGCAGCTCAGCCGGCGAGTATCCAGACGCTAACGGGGTCACTCTATACGCTAATAGAAATTGACAAACTTGGTGATTTAGATCTCCCGAGCCCATGCGCCGCAGCGCATCTTTTGTGGTGCGCACCAACCGTTCCACTTGGCCATTCGTGGCCGGGTGAAACGGCGCGGATGTGACATGCTGAATTGCATTTGCCTCCATGAATGCTGCGAACTCAGCGGATGTGAAACAACTGGCGTTATCGCTGACCAAAGTGTCGGGTAAGCCGAACGTGGAAAAGACCCTCCTTAGCTGGCGAATGGTAGTGGCGGAGGATGTGCTCTTTACCGGAATGACCTCCAGCCACTTTGAGTATGCATCCACCACCAGGAGAAACATGGTTCCCCGGAATGGGCCAGCAAAATCTACGTGCACCCTGGACCACGGTCCCCTTGCTGCGTCCCATTCCCTATGCGGTAGGCGGGCCACCTCCGGTCGAGAGCATTGACATGCCTCACAAGTGCCAACCATCTGCTCTATGTCGGCGTCCAGCTGGGGCCACCAGAAGTAACTCCGGGCCAACGCCTTGGAACGGACGATTCCCGGGTGGCTGACGTGCAACAGCTTTAGCACCTTCGGCCGCAGGGACGTAGGAACCACCACCCGTTGGCCCCACAAAAGGCACCCCCTCTCTAAAGACAATTCTACTCGCTTTCGGAAAAATGGGTCGAATTCCGCGCCTGGGGATGACGCCGGCCACCCCTTCTGCACCCACGAGCATACTTTCCCTAGTGTTCTGTCCTTTCCGGTCGCCCTGGCAATGTCGGCCGGTACTATCGGGGGTGACTCCAAGACCTCTATTAGCAATACCTGGCGGTCTCTTCTTACCCCTGCCTTCTGGTCGTCCGACAAGGGTAACGGCGACCGTGAGAGCGCGTCTGCATGGCTGATTTCCTTCCCTGGCCGGTATTCTAACTCATGTTGATATGCGTTAAGAAAAATAGCCCACCGCAGCATCCTCGGGGACAGGATCTGTGGCGTGGGCTTATTTGCAGTGAAGATTCCTAACAGGGGCTTGTGATCCGTAACGATCTTGAACGGCCGACCATAGAGAAAATCGTGAAATTTCTTGGTTCCCGCTACTATCGCTAGTGCCTCCCTATCGGTCTGTGCGTAATTCCGCTCTGCTTGGGACAGGGACCTTGAATAAAACGCTATCGGGGCCTCCCTTCCGTCGTCTAACACGTGGCAAAGCACCGCCCCCACCCCCACCGGGGAAGCATCGCAGACCAAAACTATGGGCCGTTTGGGGTCGAAATGAGTCAGGATTGCCTCGGATGTGAGGAGTTGCTTTAACTCTGTGAACGCTCGTTCTTGCTCGTCACCCCACAGCCATTTTTCCTCTTTTTTAAGTAGCCGATGGAGCGGCTCGGCAACAGACGCCTTCCGTGGAAGGAAGGTATGGTAGAAATTGAGAAGCCCCAGAAATGACTGAAGCTCGGTTTTGGAAGTGGGGCGAGGGGCTTTCTTGATGGCGGCTACCTTAGATTTGGACGGCCTAATTCCCTCGGGCGTGACACGGAACCCTAAAAACTCAACCTCTGTTTCGAAAAACACACATTTGTCTTTTCTCAGTCGCAGCCCCGCTTTCTCGAACACGGCCAGGACCTTATCCAATCTGTGTGCCAGCTCGGCCTTACTCCCCCCCGTTATCAACACGTCATCAAAATATGGCAACACCCCCTCCAACCCCTTCAGGAGGCGTTCCACTAGCGATTGAAAAATGCCAGGTGCCGAGTTCACGCCGAACTGTAACCTCGACACCTGGAACGCCCCCTTATGTGTGACTATTGTTTGTGCCGCCGCTGTGGCGGGGGTTACCGGGAGTTGCTGGTAGGCCTGTGCTAAATCGAGTTTAGCGAAACACTTTCCCCCATTCAGCCTGGCCAGAAGGTGGCTGACCACTGGCACCGGGTATGCATTAGGGCGGATTGCCTTATTAATGGTACACTTATAATCAGCGCAAATGCGCACCTCTCCGTTAGCCTTCAGTGCTGTTACAATGGGAGTCTCCCACTCCGCGGAATCCACAGGAACGAGAATTCCTTGACCCACCAGTTTGTCCAGTTCCGCCTCTATTTTGTCCTTAAGCGCGAACGGTACCCTGCGCGGTTTAAGTCTTATCGGGCGGACCTCCGGGTCTAAGTCGAAGGCTACAGGGGGTCCCTTGAACTTTCCCAGTCCACTTTTAAAAACGGCGGGGTGTGCGTCACACACTGCTTGTATTGGGTCCTCGCCTACTGCATGCACCCCCCCTATGAACAGGCCTAAGGGCTGAAACCACTGTGTTCCGAGGAGGCTACAACTCCCCCCTTTTAGCACCACTAGGGGAAGTTCCGCAGAATGTCTCTTAAAGCGAACCCGGAACGTTCCGACCCCCAACACTGGAATGCTGTTCCCCTGAACGTCCCGTAGTGTGGCCCTCAATGCTTTAAGTTTGGGCCGCACGTGGGGGTCGATTTTCAAGAACTCTCTCTGGGGGATTATAGAATAGGAGGACCCCGAGTCAACTTCCATCCTAATAGGGGTCCCTTGTACCAGTACCTCAACAAAGTAATGGGGCTGTCCCGCAGACACGTTGAACACAGGAGCGTCGCCCTCGCTGTCGTCCGAGATGCGGCCCACGCCGTCCTGCTTCCTCGTGGCCCGGGCGCCATCTTTGGACCTCGCTGGGCGGTCCGGTCTGGCTGAACGGTCTTGCGACTGTCTCCGGCCCTCTTTCCATTTCCTGCACGCCTTGGCGATGTGCCCCCGACGTCCACAGTTGAAACACTCGGCTTTCCTGAATGGGCACTTCACGCGCTCATGGGCCGCTCCGCAACCATCGCAGCGGCGCCCGCCTCTCCGGACCTTCTGGACCTCCTCGCCATCGCTGCTTTCTGAAGACGATTTCGAGGTCGGTCGGGTTGCATGCACCGACTGACCGGACTTCCCGTGCGACGAGTTTTCCGCTTTGCCGGCCCTCGGACGCCACTCACGCCACTTGTGCATCTCGTCTACTCCAGCATTCGTGGATTCCGTGGCTTCCGCGGCCTCTACAACCTCTTCCAGTGTGGGTGGTGGCTCCTTGTTCATCAAGCTGCGCTGTACTTCCTTGTCCTTCAGGCCACACAGCACTCCGTCCCTGAGGGCCATCTCTAGGATGTGGTCCCATTTGCAGGGGGCGGCGGCTACCCTCATAGCCGTTACGAAGGCTTCTACCGACTCGTCCGGCGCTTGAACTCGCCTCCAAAACGCACTCCGAGCGGGAAACATTGCCCTCGAGGGCCGGAAACGCTCACGCAGCATTTTCATGATGTCACCGGCTTTGAAATCGCTCATCTTCTTCGGTGCAAGGATGCCCACCAGCGTCCGCTTGGTTTCCATCCCAAGCATGCGGGTGAGGATGGCCCTCTTCCTTTCCTCGTCGTCTTCTTTGACTTTGAGCTCCACCAGTGCCGCCTGGAAGTCCATCTCAAAAAGCTCCCAGTCTTGCGGTTTGGTGATGTTGAACCCGCTCTGTGTCCTGGCTCCGTGGGGATCCATTATCCCACCTTCGTCGCCAATTTAGTGTATGAGAGTCAAGACACAAGGCACAGCCAAAGGCTGGGTTAACTCAGGTTTATTGCATGGTGGACAGAGGGAACATGAGGTAATGGCGGACGAACAGCTCTATATATATGGTAGGAACATATTTGAATGTGGCTCCACGGTAGCCCGTTGGCTACTGGTCCGCGTGACGTCATGGTTGGTCACGCCCTTCTTGTCCAGGTGTAGGTAGCGGCGGGAAGCTTCCCGCGCTGCGGTCTTTGATGGGTTTGAACCAAGAGAGCTTGGACGCTCGCTGCTGCCAGCTGGTGGTCATTAGCTCGCGTCCTATTACCAGGGTTTATATGATACAGCTGAAGGTTACATTGTTACTCATTGGCAAGGTTACATTGGTTCAGATACATTGATATCACATGTAGAAGGTTACACTATTAGGACACAACAGACACTGAACTCACTGACTGGAAGGCCGGGGTTTGATTTCCGGGTACTGCAGGACGGAGTGAGATCCCAGCTCCTGCCAACCTAGCAGTTCAAAAGCAAAAAATTGCAAGTAGATAAATATGGACCACTTTGGTGGGAAGGTAAAAAGTGTTCCGTTCCGTGCTCTCCGGTGTTGGGGCATGCCTGCCACATGCCTACGGAAATGTGTTTTGGCTATAAACAGAGATGAGCACTGAACCCTAGAGTCAGATACGACTGGCTTTAAAGTAAGGGCGACCTAAAACAAAAAGGAATGAAAAGGGCTAGATGACATCCTCCCGAAAGTGGGCCACATGAACAGTATTTCCCCTTGCCATCATAAGGTCCTCCTCAGTGCACGTTGAGGAGCATTGTGTGCATTGTATCATATGGGGCTATTATGTTCTTCTATTCACACAGGCTACCATCTACAGCAGAGTTTCTCAACATGCGGCCCATGGCTCCATTTCATGTGGAGCCCCCATTGCCTCCACCAGGAAGTGCCATGTGGTGAAGGAAGGGCAAAATGGCCATCCGACCCCCAAAGCTGTCTGAGGGAGCATGACCAGACCCTGGCTTAAAAAGGTTGAGAACTCCTGATCTGCAGGGAAACCCCACCTTCACAGATTAACCCTTGATTTTTCTACCCTGGCATGCAGTCTGTTTAAAGCTTTCTACAAAGGCCATGGTTGTTCCAGGTTGATGAAAAATGATGAAACTGAGGCTATCATAGTTTGTGGGCGCAGTGTGAGACGGCAAGATTTTCTGGAAAATATAAAAATGTTGGGAAAGTTTAGTGTCTTGCACGGAAGACAAAGAAGGAGCCGCAGTGGGGGCTAAAACACAGGTTTATTTCATGATGGTCAGGATGAACATGTGGTAATGGCGGAGTTTAGTGTAAGGGACCAAAGACAATGAAACAGCCGAAGGGTTGGCTTAACACAGGTTTATTGCATGATGATCCGCAGGAACATGTGGTAATGGCGGATGGGTAGCTCAATATATACAGCTGGCTATACATTTGAATGTGGCTCGTCGACAGGCTATTGGTTGCTGCCTGCGTGACGTCGTAGAAGGTCACGCCCTTCTTGACCAGGTGAAGAGGTGGCGGGGAATCTTCCCGCGCTGCTGATCCAGGTGAATCTGAGCCATGAGAGCTGGACGCTCGCTATTGCCATCTAGTGGTCACTAGCTCGCGTCCCCTTATCAGGTTTACATTGATACAGCTGAAGGTTATAATGTTGCACACAGAAAGGTTACATTGTTACCACATGGCTAAGGTACATTGTTAAAGGCACAGCTTTACAGAACACAACATCCCTCCCCCCTAGGATGAGACGAAGTCTCTCAGCCAAGATGGCTTATTGCATGTGCGTTTGGGCCGTGATGAGGGCTGACCCCCCCGGGGGCGCTACTGCTTCTTTGTTCCCTGGTCCCTTGTCCTGTAATGGGAGAGGGAGACTCATTAGTGGCTTGCCGCGGTTTGGCGGCCTTAGGGGAAGGGAAGAACTCAATTGTGGGCAGACCGGGGGCAATCGGGGCTAACGAAAAACCCCTCTCCTCGCTTGGACGGGTGGGGGACCACTCCGAACCCCCCCCCCCGGTTCTGAAAATCAAATTCTAACTCAGTTGGGGTATCCGCATTTGTGGGGGAATTCCGCGAGATATGTATGGGGTCGGGTTCCTCCTCCTCGGAAAGATCCCCTAGGATATCTACGAGAACATCCTCCTCCCCCCTTGGTGGGGACCCGCGGCCCCCTTTCCCTCCCCCTTGGGCTGAACGGGTGGGGGAGAACCCTAACGCTGATTTTTTCTCTGTTTGGTCTGTGCCCTGCTCATCGGAGACCCTGCGTCGGAGCTAGTCCGCGTGCCGCCTCCACAGTAGCCCTGTGCTGGTTTCCACGCGGTACGACACGGGGCCGGTTTGCTCCACAACTACGCCCGGTACCCAGGCTGGGCCCGCGCTGGCGTAATTCCTGCAATGCACGGGGGCGCCTACACTGAAACTCTTTGTGGCCTCTAGCCCAATGTTCCTTCCCTTGTCCTCTACCCTCGTGGGGTCTAGCCTAGTAAGGATGGTGGTCAGTTTCCTACGCATTAAGAGCTCTGCGGGGGAGTATCCTGACGCCAACGGGGTCACCCTGTACCCTAGCAGAAACTGACACACTTGTAGGTTCAGGTCCCCGGGGCCCATGCGCCGCAACGCGTCCTTCGTGGTGCGGACGAGGCGCTCTACTTGACCATTGGTGGCTGGGTGAAACGGGGCGGAGGTGATATGCCGAACGGCGTTAATCTCCATGAATGCCCTAAACTCGGAGGACGTGAAACAACTAGCGTTGTCGCTAATTAACGTGTCGGGTATGCCGAACGTGGAAAAGAGCCTCCGCAAATGCTTAATGGTCTGGGCCGAGGAGGTGCTCGTGACTGGGATAACCTCCAACCACTTGGAGAAGGCGTCCACGACAAGAAGAAACAGGGTGCCTCTGAACGGGCCCGCAAAATCAATGTGCACCCGGGACCACGGCCCCTTGGCCGAGTCCCATTCCCTGTGGGGAAGGCGGGCCTCCTCTGGTCTGGAGCATTGGCAACTTTCACAAGTGCCGACCATGTGCTCGATGTCGGCGTCCAGCTGGGGCCACCAGAAGTAACTCCGGGCCAGCGCCTTGGATCGCACGATGCCGGGGTGGCTGACGTGCAGCAGTTTGAGCACCCGCGGCTGAAGGGAAGTGGGAATCACCACCCGCTGCCCCCACAAGAGGCACCCCCTCTCTAGGGACAGTTCTAACTTTTTCCTGAAAAATGGGGCGAACTCCTCCGCTGGGGAGGACGCCGGCCACCCTTTCTGCACCCAGGAGCTAACTGCCGCTAACGTCTTGTCCTTCTCTGTCGCTTTGGCAACGTCGGCGGGCATTACGGGGGGCGAATCCAGCACCTCTATCATAAGAACCTGATGGTCCCGCTCCGCCTTGCTCACCTGGCTGGGCGTCAGGGGGAGGGGAGACCTTGATAGAGCGTCCGCATGGCTGATCTCTTTCCCGGGCCGATAGACCAACGCGTGCTGGTACGCGTTGAGAAAAATAGCCCACCTGAGCATCCTCGGGGACAGGATCTGTGGCGTGGGCTTATCTGCGGTAAAAATGCCTAGCAGGGGCTTGTGGTCCGTTACAATGGTGAAGGGGCGACCATACAGAAAATCGTGAAATTTTTTCGTCCCCGCAACTATCGCTAGTGCCTCCCTGTCTGTCTGAGCGTAGTTTCTCTCCGCTTGGGACAGGGACCTGGAGTAAAATGCTATCGGGGCCTCCCTTCCGTCTTCCAGCACGTGGCACAGCACCGCCCCCACCCCCACCGGGGATGCATCACAGGTCAGGACTACCGGGCGTTTGGGGTTGAAATGGGTCAGTATGGCATCGGACGCTAGGAGGCTTTTTAGCTCACTAAATGCCCTTTCTTGGTCATCGCCCCACTTCCATGCCTGGTCTTTTTAAAGCAGTTTGTGTAGCGGTTCAGCCACTGCTGCCTTCCGGGGGAGGAAGGAGTGGTAAAAGTTGAGCAGCCCTAGGAACGACTGCAGCTCGGGCTTGGAGGTGGGGCGGGGGGCTTTCTTAATGGCGGCCACCTTGGATTTGGATGGTTTTATCCCCTCAGGAGTCACACAAACCCCCAGGAACTCAACCTCGGTCGCGAAGAAGACGCATTTGTCCTTTCGCAGTCTCAACCCTGCTTTTTCGAATATTGTCAGGACCTTCCCCAACCTCTTGGCCAATTCGACCCGACTCCCCCCCGTTATTAACACGTCATCAAAATAAGGCAACACCCCCTCTAGCCCCTTCAGGAGGCATTCCACGAGTGATTGGAAAATTCCAGGCGCCGAATTCACGCCGAACTGAAGGCGCGTCACCTGGAACGCCCCCTTATGGGTGACTATGGTCTGCGCAGCAGCTGCGGCAGGGGACACCGTGAGCTGCTGGTAGGCCTGTGCTAAGTCGAGCTTAGCGAAACACTTTCCCCCGTGTAACCTGGCCAGCAGATGGCTGACTACCGGCACCGGATACGCATTCGGGCGGATCGCCTTGTTGATGGTGCACTTGTAATCGGCGCATATGCGGACCTCCCCATTGGCCTTTAGTGCGGTTACAATTGGAGTTTCCCACTCCGCAGAATCAACAGGCACAAGGATTCCCTGGCCCACCAATTTGTCCAGTTCCGCCTCTATCTTGTCCTTGAGTGCGAACGGCACCCGGCGTGGTTTGAGTCGAATTGGGCGGACCTCCGGGTCCAGGTCGAAAGTCACTGGGGGCCCCTTGAATTTCCCCAGTCCCTTTTTGAAAACTTCGGGGTGCGCCTCGCACACCTCCTGAATCGGGTCAGACCCAACGGCGTGCATCCCAACGGCGTGCACCCCCCCAATAAACAACCCCAGGCGCTGGAACCATTGAGTCCCGAGGAGGCTGCAATCTCCCCCTTTAAGCACGACTAGAGGGAGGGACGCGGCGTGCTTCTTGAATTTAACCTGAAATTCTCCAACCCCCAACACTGGAATGCTGTTCCCTTGCACGTCCCGTAGTGTGGACCTCAATGCTTTTAGCTTGGGTCGCCTGTGGGGGGCAATTCTCAAAAACTCCCTCTGGGAAATGATTGAATATGAGGACCCCGAGTCAATTTCCATGCTAATGGGAACCCCTTGAACTAGTACCTCAACAAAGTAGCGGGGGTGTCCTACGGACACGCTGAATACTGGGGCGTCGTCCTCGCTGCCATCGGAGATGCGGCCCACGCCGTCCTGCTTCCGCGTGGCCTGAGCGCCGTCCTTGGGTCTCGTTGAGCGGTCTTGTCCCGCGGAACGGTCTGCCGAGCTTCTCCGGGTCTCGCGCCTCTTCCTGCACACCTTGGCGATGTGCCCGCGGCGGCCGCAGTTGTGACACTCGGCCTTCCGAAACGGGCATTTTACGCGGTCGTGGGCCGCTCCACAGCCGTCGCACCGCCGGCTCTCTTTCCGGACCCTCCGGACGTCCTCGTCGTCGCTGCTCTCTGCGGACGACCTCGAAGCTCGCCGGGCTGCCTGCACCGGAGTCTCTGCCTTGCTCGGCCTCGGCTGCCAGTCCTGGAGTTCTTGTACCCCAGCCTTTGTAGCTTCCGCGGCCTGTGCCGCTCTGACGACCTCCTGCAACGTGGGAGGCGGCTCTTGGTTCATTAATGTGCGCTGGGTTTCGGCGTCGTTCAGGCCGCACAGCACACAGTCCCGGAGGGTGATTTCGACATTCTCCCATTTGCACGGGCCGGCCGCCAGCCGCAGGGCCGCCACGAATGCAGCGACCGTCTCCCCGGGCGCTTGGACTCGCCTCCAGAACGCACTCCGAGCGGGAAACATCGCCGTGGCGGGCCGGACGTGCTCATGCAACATCTGCATGAGTTCTTTGGCCTTGAAATCGCTCACCCTCCTCGGTGCGATCAGGTCCACCAAGGTCCTTTTGGTTTCTTGTCCGAGCATCCTGGTGAAGATGGCCCTTTTCTTTGCCTCTTCCGTGACTTCGGACTCAATCAGTGCTGCCTGGAAGTCCATCTCGAAGATCTCCCAGTCGCCCGGTTTCCTGATCTCGAAACCGGCGCATGTCTTGGTCCCGTGGGCTGCCATATCCCACCTTCGTCGCCAATTTAGTGTAAGGGACCAAAGACAATGAAACAGCCGAAGGGTTGGCTTAACACAGGTTTATTGCATGATGATCCGGAGGAGGGAGACCTTTATCTTTGCTAACCATTTACAACTCAACAGGACCAAACTTCACAGTAATAAAACTGAACCACCAATCAGGCATCTTCTGTTATTACTGGTTGTAAAAAGCCACACTGATTTGTAAACTTACCTGCTATACTATCCAGTCCTTTTGTTCCTCTGTATCTGAAATACTTTGGACATCAAATGAGAAGGGGGGGTTCACTTGAGAAGGCCCTGATGCTGGGAAAGGTGAAGGGCAAAAGAAGAAGGGGGAGGCCAAGGGTGAGATGGCTAGATGGTGTGGTAGACGCAGTGAGCACAGAGCTGGGCGGGCTGAGGAGGATGGTGGAGGACAGAGGTGCCTGGAGGATAATGGTCCATAGGTTCACAAAGGGTCGGAATCGACTGTGCGACTGAACAACAAAATCTTATGTGCATACATTAATGCCATGAAGCCTCACTCTCAAGTCTGACAAAGTGGACTTGATCCACAAAAACTAACATTAAAATACAGCAGTTAGTCTATAAGGTGTCACAACATTTTTTGTCTTTTTGCTTTATTTTTTGTTTACTCTCTGATATCCTTTTTAGAAAGATTTTTTAATTTCTTGGTGTCTCCCCAGATATATCAACTTTTTTCTTCAGGCAGCTGGAACAATTTGTACAGAAGGAGGAGCTGGGAAAGAAATAAGATTCCTCATTACAGAGATTTTATACATTAATGCTTTTCTGAGTTTATATAGTATTTAATCAGCATCCTCTGCATCTGGAGAATCAGTTAGAAATCAGTCTGTGGAAGCCCATTTCTTGATTAATCCCTAATAGCCGTTCTGAACAGAGGCACACATGAAACAGAGCAGCAGAAATTCCCAATTAAACCATTTCTAAAAAAACTTTGCAATCTGATCTACGTTTTGTTGCAGAGATTTTGAATCAGAGCACCCGGATAAAATGTTTGCACAGGAGGAAGACTGTAGGTATTTTGGCTATTTACACTTTTTGTTCTTAAAAGGAAACTCAAGGAACCCAAAACAAGTTTCATGGTTCATCAGATTCATTTATTAGCAAGGTATCAATTTCCTTTTACAGCGTATAATCCTTTGGCATCATCATGAACAGAAGGTGTTAATCCATTTTGTCTTCTACACATTGGCAACCTGTCATTACAGAGATTATCTCACTCTTTAGTCAACCCTACACATTTTTCCCCCTTGGTAGATCTGAGAGACTTTTGATCCCATCCCAGCATTTACAGGTAGAAGTGAATTAAAACACTATACAAAAGAAGAAGTGTGGCTAAATAGATTAAATGAGACCACAATCTTGAAATGTCCTGATCACAACAACCCCAAATGAGGAGCCTCATTTGGGCATTCCCTGAGTGGAGTTTTCCCCAAAAAAATCTTTTCAACCTAAAATAATTTCTGACACAAAATTATAACAACAACCCCACTCAGATCTTGTAAATTCAAGGCTCTGGATTATTTTAGGAAGTGGGATGCATCCAGTGGTGGGCTCCAAAAATTTTTACTACTACACTGTGGGCGTGGTATGGTGGGGCATGGCCAGGGGGAAAGCCCTGCATTGCACCCAAATTAGGACTACTTTCTTTCAAAACTTGGATGGGTGGGGCCAGCCAGAATTTCTGCTACTGGTTCTGGTGAACTGGTGTGAACCTGCTGATGCCCACCACTGGATGCATCTTGTGTTTGATCTTCCTATTTTGCTGCTGCCTTCAACCTTTCCCAACATTTTTATCTTTTCAAAAAAAAAAATAATCTTGCCTTCTCATGATGTGCCCAAACAGTTTCATCATTTTTGCCTCTACAGATAGTTTTGATTTGATTTGCTCTAGGACCCACTTGTTTGTCTTTCTGGTAGCCCAGGGTATTGGCAAAGCTCTCTTCCAGCACCATATTTCAAACAAATAAATTATTTCCCTGCCAGTTTTCTTTACTGTCCTGCTTTCACATCCATACAAGCTTCGTCCAGCAAAAGAAATAAATGTTAGTGAAACAGACATGCTCTATACAGCACAGATTCTGAGATTTGTTGTTGGTTTATTGTCAATGTAATGTGAGTAAAGGTTTCCCTTGCTCGAAAGCCAGTCGTATCCGACTCTAGGGTGCAGTGCTCATCTCTGTTTCTAAGCCGAAGAGCCAGCACTGTCTGCTTCTGCAGACGTTTCCGTGGTCATGTGGCAGGCATGACTAGACACCGGAGCGCACGGAACGCTGTTACCTTCCCACCGAAGTGGTCCCTATTTATCTACTTGCAATTTCTTGCTTTCGAACTGCTAGGTTGGCAGGAGCTGGGATGAAGACGGGAGCTCATTTCCGTCCTGCAGTACTCGGGAATCGAACTGCTGACCTTCCGCTTCCCAGTCAGCATCTTAGCGACTTGAGCCACTGCAGTAATGTAAGTACCAGTTAAGAAAAGATAAGATGAGATAGCACTGCCCCAAAGTGTATACAGTCTACAATTTGACTTGGAAGAAGCAGGGAAAGGGGAAAGAATTGTAGCCATGCATATACGTAATGGAGATGTTTGAGTAAACATGACTCTGGCTGGACAGATCAGTAGCCAGAGTTTCAGAGTTTGATTCCTCAATTTACCTCCTAGGAGGGGAGACAGACTGTGTAATCATGGGAAAAGTTGCAGTCGCAGAAGAAGGGAATGGTAAACCATTTATAAGTATTCTCTATTTAGAAAACCTTGGGAATTGACTTTATGGCACATAATTATTATTATTGAGTATTATTATTGAATACTCATGTAATTCTGCCATTGCCGGAGAGTCCCAAGCCGGGATGAGAAAAGAGGAGGGTTGGGCATCAGTTTAGCACCTCAGCTCTGTAAAACTTTATGGTTGAAGAAACAACTAGAAATGCTGTAGTGGTGGAGACAGGCACCACACAACATGAGAAGGAACAACTACAACTGAACACCCATATACTGCAAGGGTAATGCTTCTGAGAGGATATTCCAAATGGCAGGAGACACATATATTAATATCCCCACATAGGTATCTTTATAGGTGCTTTTTTTCCTTCTCTGTCTAGGCCAGACATGGAACTGCCAAAACAAAGGCACCTTTGGGCGAGTTCATTCTTTAGTTCCTTTTGCCTGACCTAGTGTGAGAAAAATTAGCCGGCAATACAAGGTTGCCGTTACCAGGGTACACCTGATTGTGGTTTAAAAAAAAATACCATAATCTTCGAGGAGGCTCTTTCTGTGTACCCTTTTGTAGGTGCTGCAAAAGCATAGGTAAAGGTAAAGGTTGCCCTTGCCCGAAAGCCAGTCATATCCAACTCTAGGGTTCAGTGCTCATCTCTGTTTATAGCCAAAGAAAGCATTTGCAGACGTTTCCGTGGACAGAAGATAAAATAAATCTTTTTTGACTGTGCGTGAATACCTTCACTGACAATGTGTAACCACAAGGGGACACTCCTTCCCTTGATACTAAATCTCCCAGATCTGTTCCCCATCCCATCTCTCAAAATTAGGCAGATATGGCCATACATTTGCAAACTTTTCCTGGAGCTGACTGATCCAGTTACTTTAAAACAGAGGAAGCAACAATGACTGCCCATTTCCCCCTCAGATTTGGGCAGAGAAAGGCTTTGTCTAACTCTTCAGCCAACAGGAGATCCTAATTCTTGAGAAAAGGGGGAGGAAAAGGAGGAGCTCTGACAGGACTTGGCAGCTACTTGCAGACTTTCAAGTTACCCATCCGTTGGGAGACAGGTAATATCAAAGGGCACCACGGATTACAATACATGAGAAGTGTTTATACTCTGGAAGATTATTTATGTTTGGTTTTACCTCTCTAGTCACACATCCAAGCTAGGAGGGGAAAGAACACCGGCACCCCTTCATTATCTTTTGAAATATGAAGATCAGAGGGAAAACCTGGGTTTAAAGTGTGGAGTGATGGTCCTAAAAGCCTGCCTACAAATTAAAAGGTATCCTGCCTCAGTAATAACAGATCCAAGAATGAACCTGATAATTCAGGCAGGAGAGTGGAATGACAGTGGCCATAAACCTCTCAGCATATTGTTGCATCTCTGAATGTTGTGAAGATCAAGTAGTGAAGCAGAGCATCTTGTCCATTTAACCTTCCCATTGATGGATTGATTTTATAAAATTAACTTCTTTGTTTTGGAAGTTGTTGCATTGTTCAAGATGGGAAGTAATAAATGCAATGATCTTTTGAACAGGATCTCCTTTACGGCACCAACGTCTTTTGGAAGCAGCCATGTTGCCAGTCCTCATGGTTTACCATTCCAAGACCCATATGGCGTTCCTTTCCATTTTGAACCAACCTACTGGGACCGCCCAGCTTTTAGTGGATGTTCCGGAAGATTCTCATATCTCCCCTTTTCTGGGTGTGTTGGGGTCTATGACTACTCTTTTGAACCGGCTTTCATTCGGAAGAGGAACGAGAGAGAGAGGCAGAGGGTTCGTTGTGTCAATGAGGGCTACACACGGCTCCGAGACCATCTTCCAAAGGAACTTTCTGACAAACGTCTTAGCAAAGTGGAGACCTTGAGAGCTGCCATAACTTACATCAAACATCTTCAGAATTTGTTGGACTACCACCCTTTAGGGACAAATGCTAAATCTGTCCTTCCTGCTGCAGAAGCTGCAGATGCTTCTGGACTCAATTTAAGAAGGGACTGCAGCAGTGATGGAGAATCTAAGACCTCTTTAGCTTCATCTCCTTACAGTGAATTTGAGGAAGTTTGCACCTAGGACATACCACCTTCAGAAGCTTACACCTTCAAGACCATCCCTCTCTTGCCAATCTCTTTCTATACAGTTTCATCATTTGCTTGGATTTTCCTGCAGGAGATAATGAGTCCCCAAGAAAAAGACAGTAAAGTTGTCTTCATTAACTGAGATGACTGCCAATATCCAATGGAGTTCATTCTGGGCAATCTTCAGATGCTTATGTAAGAAGAAAACAATATTCATCCTAATGCTTCATTATTTATACTATTACTGGTGGAATATGTGTTTGAGAGCTGATGGATTTATGTTTGAAGTAGCTTTTAAAGATTCAAAAGAGTCTTGACCTGTTATGGTCTTTCTTTTTGTTCATTTTAGCTGAAGAGAACAATCAACTAGATGGGTTGGTTTCCTTATTTCATCCACCTGATGATAATTATGTGGTTCTCCTTACAGTGGATTTGCAGAGAAGTTTGATAATATACAACTAGACATTAAAAGCATCTCTACAAACAGAAGTGGACATGTTGCTTATGACTCTAAGTAAGTTATTTGAACTTAACCCTTGTAGACATCTATGGAACCTAGATTACAATTTAAATTGTAAAAAGATTTGATCTAGTGGTTGCAATATGACTGAAACACAACTAACTTAACTTCATATTAGAGCATTTGCCTCCAAGGGCTGTTAAGATTGAAAAAAGGAAACAGTAATTAATCTCTGTACTTCAATGTGCAATGCCTGTCAGTGAAATTATGATATTCTTTCTAGGATCTTCTGTGTTCTAAGTGAAAGTCTTTATTAACAATCTATCTAGTCCATATTTTGTCTCCTTTGGAATCTATCAACATTGTGTCATAACATGCCTTTAACCCTAATCTCATTTTAATTAATTTTAGGCTAGCATTCTTCCCCCAAATTTTGTACTCCAGATATTGGACTACATTTCCTATCATCCTCCAGAAGGGTGATTTGAAGGGCACATGTTTTGACAAATGTGAAGTATAGAAACAAAATCCATTTTGATTCTATTCTTTGTACCTCACACATTAATAACCAAGATTTAAGTTTGTTTAAATTATGTTATGGTGACCCCACCTTGATGACCTTCTGTGTATGTGTGTTCTATGTATACATACTTGTATGTCAAAGTTGAAGAGCATGAATAAACTATAGTCTTATCCTATATGGCCTGATGAGTTATATCCAAAATAAGCAAAAAGTCTAAATCACGGGTTTGCAACCTACAGCCCTCTGGCCTTGCTCCCACTGATGCTGGAAGAGGCAGAAGCGGTGAAAACAGCCGAAAAGTGCTGCCCTTGGTCCTGCTGCCACCACTGGAAGCGGAGAAAATAGCAGAAAATGCTGTCATGAATGTACCCACAGCTGTTGTAAATGTGTTTACAACGGCCGCGGGTGCATTTGTGGCAGTGTTTTCAGCAGGAGGAAACACCAGCCCGCTCAGCTGTCTGAGGGGGCATAGTCTGGCCCATGGCAGAAAAAGGTTGAGAACCCCTGGTCTAAATAAAGGAATGAAATGTACACAGTTGCACTAATATATGCATTACCATTGGATGGAACCTAGGAAACTGCCCTATGCTAAGTCAGACCTTTGTCTCATCTAATTCATTATTGTCAGCTTTGAATAATGATGGCCTTCCATGGTTTTAGGTAGAATTATGTCCTACCCCTGCATGGATCTTCCTGATATTTTTTTGTGATCCCATCCATGTATTAACCTGACCTGACAATGCTTAACTGCTAAATCAGACAAGAGTGAATAACTAGTAAAGATGATGGCATTATATAAAAGAGATAGAGAGAATCCTGTTGCCTATATTTAGTCCAGTATCATATTGCCTATACTGTATTCATAGTGGAAGTGCGGTTGCTTAAATGCCCTCTCCCCATTCCATCAGGCTTCTTGTTATGTGACCAGCCATAAGACCAACCTTGCAAACAGTGCAAAAATGGCTGTATAATGGGAAGTCCAGTGGAGGAGCAAAGATGCTTATGTGATCACTTTTTTGCTCTGCATTTAATCAATAGGACACTGACTATAGTGAATAATCTGTGTTATGAATGTTGACAGTTTCAGGCATGGGGTCACACAATTAACCAAGCCAACCAAATGACATTTGTGATATCTCTATTTTTTATTATTATTAATAGGAGCATTTTCTTTAAAAATGCAAAGCCTCAGATAGTATAGATTAGCTTCGATGCAATGTTCTTGATTACCTCATGTCATGGAATTTGGAGAATTGAGTTTGTGATCTCCCTCCTTCTCAAACTCCTCACATCCATAAATTCAGAAAAGTGTCTTCTTTCCAGCACAACACATACTCAACCAACAAATCATGGCTTTAACTTACTCTCCAAGCCAAATTTGTTTTTTATATTCAACCAACAAATCAGGAACCCCTGATTCAAGGGGTCAGAGTAATCACAGTGGTGAAATTGAACTTTTTTCCTTCCTTGCTGAAGAAATCCCCCTTCCTCAGACATAATTCACCAACAGGATTTCAGTTGTAATGTACCTTTAATGTACAGTTGGGCTCAAGGAGTGATATGAGGTTCGGTTTTCACCACTGTTCCAGTGCATGAGACAATTATTTTGGGTATCCCCCCCCCCTTTGAACATTACACAATTTAGAATTATGGGCACATATGAAATATAGATAAAATATAAATGAATTAAAATGTTAAAATGATTGGATTATTTTTTACTAGAAGTGAGATACTTTAATAGTATTCTTCAAAGTGATGCCCAAATACATTAGCAGGGCAGTTTTCCAAAATCTTGACTTCCTAGTTAACTCAGAGCTTCATCTTTCTTTAAGTGGAAAGTACAAGCTTGTGTTTTGAAAGGGTTTGGTTTCAGTTGGTTGTTTATATAATATAAACAAAGATCTTTTAATGCAAACATTTCCTCCTGGACTGTCAAAGCAAGATCATTGGCACAGATGAAACTCCTGGAGTATGGGAACATTGGTTGATCATTTGTATAGCTGTTTAAAAGCAATGGCCACATGGCCATTCCTTTGATTTCTCAAGTGACTAAACCTCCCTTGAAATACAGCAAAGACTCTTTGGTTTTGGAGTAGAATGGCAAACATTACTGTTGGCTCACAATCTTTAGTAAGGAGGTAGAGCTTTTTGAACAGCAATTAATGGCAGACAGTATCATATGCTGCTCCAGTTATTTTATGTGTTTCAGTACTGTCTTTTATTTGGTGAGTTAGAGTTAAGATTTGGGATGTTCAGCTCTTGCCAGGTTAAAAGCCTCCCTGTTCCAGAATTAGAAGAGGTTTGATATTAGGGGCTTTATGATTTAATGTCATTCAATCAAACACAAACTAAGGGAGGCATTTATTTCACATAATGAGGAATTCACGGGGATGGACTTGTTCACATGGTTTGAGCCTTCTTTTCCACTTAAAAACAGAGTTAAGAGCATGGTTTCCTATGATTAATGCACTTTTACATTCAGAAATGTAAGACAGATGCTGTTAAATGAAATTGGTAGGAGGTATAGCTGTGGCATGCTTTAGAAAAATATAATTAGAGTTACTATTATTAGAAATAACAGTCACTGGCAGAAGCGAATCGCTTAACACAAAGATTCTGGAAGCTCTTGAAGATGGAGACAGGAGATAATACAACCAATATTCTGAATTGTCCTCTTATTAGCCTCATGAAGCCAAGACTTGATCTTTGCCTCAAGCATTCTGGATATACAGTAGGTGAATAATACAAGAACAATTTCAATTGCAAAAAATTGGAGAATGTTGTGTCAGAGCATTAAAAATTATACTTTCCTCCAGCAAAAATAAAAAAATTGATCTCTTTGGATGGATACTTAGGAAAGTTGTAGTCAAAATATAGTGGTTTTTGCAATCTACCCTATATCTTCAGGGAGATGAGCAGTTATTGTATTTAAAGAACAATCAGAACTTTGAATGTTTTTCTAAAAAGGAACATTGCCCACTATTTCTGGGCTTTCAGATTGCCATTATTGCCATTATTATTTTTGTTGCTCCAATCATACATTTACTAGATTGTCACTGTTGGGCCAAACCAATTAGATTAAAATTTTTAAAAAAATGGAACTACAGCATCTGGCAGTTTCTGGATTTGCAGTCCATAGAAAAGCAAATGAATGAATGAATGAATGAATGAGTGTGTG
The DNA here is from genome assembly GCA_035047305.1 of Bradypodion pumilum. Taxonomy (NCBI): domain Eukaryota; kingdom Metazoa; phylum Chordata; class Lepidosauria; order Squamata; family Chamaeleonidae; genus Bradypodion; species Bradypodion pumilum. The sequence continues at coordinate 33,865,437 of JAWDJD010000005.1, forward strand.
TGTGTGTGTGTGTGTGTTTGTGTGTTTGTTTGTTTGTTTCAAATTTCTGGTATCCCGAAGTGGCTTGTAAGCCACATCATGATAGAAGAAACTGAGATTGGAAAAGCCTTTGAAAGCCACAAGTCTCTAAAGGTAAAGGTTTCCCTTGCTCGAAAGCCAGTCGTATCCGACTCTAGGGCTCAGTGCTCATCTCTGTTTCAAAGCCGAAGAGCCAGCGCTGTCTGCTTCTGCAGACGTTTCCATGGTCATGTGGCAGGCATGACTAGACACCGGGGCGCACGGATCCCTGTTACCTTCCCTTGCAATTTCTTGCTTTTGAACTGCTAGGTTGGCAGGAGCTGGGACATAGATGGGAGCTCACTCCGTCCTGCAGTACTCGGGAATCGAACTGCTGACCTTCCGCCTCCCAGTCAGCGTCCTAGCCACTTGAGCCACTCTAGTGAAGCCTATTTCAAATGACTGCATTCCCTGGGAACAGATTAAACTAAAGCTCACCAATCTGCACCAAAATAGTAGAATCCCTTGATAAGGGCTCAAAATGGTGCAAGGGGGGCGGGGACTGGTATGCTCCAGCAATGACCATGTGTTGACATTGCAAAAAAGAGTGGACCAACCTGCCCCACCAGTGGAAAAAAAAAGCAAACTAACCTGTCTCGTTAGTGCACCAAATAGCTGCTCAAATGTATTGTCCTTGCCTCCAGTCAGAAAAAAAAAGATATACATCAGACAGTGGTGGGATTCAAACATTTTTACTACCTATTCTGTGGGCGTGGTATGGTGGGCATGGCCAGGGGGAAAGCCCTGTGTTGCACCCGAATTAGGACTACTGTACTTTATTTCAAAACTTGGATGGGTGGGGCCAGCCAGAATTTCTGCTACCGGTTCTGGCAAACTGGGGCAAACCTTACCTGCTGAAGCCCACCAGTGACATCAGAAGAACATTGTCAATAAAACCTTCCTTGAGTCCCACTGTATTGGACAGTCTCCAAAATTCCATTATGGGACGAGTTTTGTGGTGGCTTCTTAGCGCCAGGGATTTTTGAAGCATATTATCTAGCTGTATTTTAAGCTGTCTTCAGATATGGTTATGGAACAGATACAGTTGAGTCATCTTAGAAGATGACCTACTCAAAGAAGTGGAAAGAGGGAATGTGTCTCTGTTCTGCTGGACCTCTTGGCAGCTTTTTATACCACAGACCATGGTAATCTTCTGGGCCATTTCCCAGGAATGGGTATTGGAGGTACTGTTTTATGGTGGTTCCAATCCTTCATGGAGGGTCAAGTTCAGAAAGTGAGGTAGGGTCTCTCTTGACATCCTGATAGATTTTGCCGCATATTTCTGATTTACTTCTTTGTACTTTCAATGTCAACAGTGCTTTGAAACACAGAATCTCTATAGAAGATGATTTCTCAAATAGTGAAGTTGGCACAGATTTCAAAGACATGGTAGATTCTGAAAGCCTTCCTAAGCTGTCTTCTGTCTAGACAAAGGTTAGCTTCAAAGTCTGAGCAGAGCACATCATTAACAAACTTTGAAAAAGATAATGATCCAACTTGTCAGTCTTAGAATTAATGTTTTAATAAAAAAGACCAAGTAAAATTATTACTAGTTTATATTTTAAAAAACTTCACAGACACAAACTCAACTATCTGCACACTTTAATCTTTCGATCAAACATGAATAAAGAAAAAAAATCTCCATTTAAAATTACAAATCTACAAGGTTTAGATACTATCAGTATTTTAAGAAGGATAATCCAAGCCACAAGATTGTTTTCAAACTTCTAATGGCTTATTTAGTTGATTTCCCCACCCATCACCACACTAATAGCTAGACTAAGTTCCTTTCAAGTTACATTACTCAGTGGCAATAAACGGCCAAATAGAAAGAGAAGGAACCCTAATAAAGTACACAAAAGTAATCAGCTACTTGATATCCCTTTAAAACTAAGAAATGAGGGTTTCATGCTTCAAAAGGGAAATTCTTTTATATTTGCAAGGAACATCTGTTCCTGAAAAAGCACAAAAAGACTTGAAGCATCTTAATGTGGTAACAAATAATTTAATGTGTAGCAATATCTGCCCCCATCTGTCTCCAAAATTGTTTGTTCATTTGTTTACATGAACTTCATTCAAGACTTTTTTAAACAATAAGATGAAAAGGTAAAGCCTGGAGAGCAATGGTCCATAGGGTCGCAAAGGGTCGGAATCGACTGTGCGACTGAACAACAACAACAAAAGATGAAAATGGTAGCTAAAATAAAACATTCAGTTAAAATATATACTTCAATGGAATGTGAAATTCATAACCACAAACAGCCCCCAATGCACAGTGTGTGTGTGTGTGTGGGGGGGGGAATCCTCTTTTTGTCTCATATAATTACTGGTTAAGTGAAGTGAGGTGGTGAAATCATTCATTCATAAAGTTGTCATAAGTTGGAGGCGACTTGACAGCACATAACAACAAGTAAAGTTTGTAGCCAAGAAATCAAGGGGAAGAACAGATAGATTATAATAAATGTCAGGTGTAGTCAGGGCCGTAGCTAGGGGTGGGGGGCGAAAAAAAATTCAGGAGGGGCAACAATGTCACACACACACACATATATTCAAATTCAAATTCTTTATTGATACAGCCCAAGGCCAGTATTACAGTATCACAAATTTAAGCTGCTTAACACAAACGAGGCAACCTAATAAAACAGTCACAAAATCACAATCGCTAGATTATGTGCAACCAGAAATTCAAGGGTTATTATTTCTACGCCCTACAAACATACTCAATGACAGTCAAGTGCTAATCAAGTGCTTACAATATTAAAGTACAACAGAATACAGTAGAATCAAACAATATCATATCATCTTCACAAATCACAGTATCAGAAAAGCATTACAAAAAGAGAAAAACATTCATTTGAGAAGTCCCACAGCAACAAAAACAAAAGTCACTGCACAAATACTCCACAGCACCCCAACCAAAACCACCGGTGGAAGGGCCGAGGAGGGCGTGGTGTTGCGCCGTCATCTTCAGCCTCCTGTGGCCACAGGTGGGTGGGTGGGGAATCTTTATCCTTTTGGGTGGTCGTGCAATGTATTTGGCTGCCCAAAGCAAAAAACAAGAAAACCCTCTATTCCATAAATAAAAACATCACATCTCGCCCTGAATTTTATCACCATGTCTCAGGTCCCTGGAGAGCACAGCAATTCCCAGTGATTTCAAGCCAGTACCGTGAGACTGACCATCCCGAAGCTCATAGATGCAGGAAAGGTCATGTCTATTTTGCTAGCCCCAGGTTTTGCAAAGCAAAGTGACTAGTCTATTCCACTTAATGAACAAGCTAACTAGAAGAGTTTTTTAAAAAAACACTTAATGCTTTAGGTCAGGAAGTACCTAGTTGTTTGGGAAAGGGACTGCGGTGGCTTAGTGGTTAAGATGCTGAACCTGACAACTGGAAGGTTAGCAGGTCTGCAGTTCAAGACCCGAGTGCTGCACGATGGAGTGAGATCCCATCTTTGTCCCAGCTCCTGCCAACATAGCAGTTTGAAAGCAAGTTTCTATCTGTAAGTAGAAAAATAGTACCCCTTCAGTGGAAAGGCAACAGCATCTAGTTATGCCTGCCACATGACCACGGAAACATTTGCAGATGCAGACAGCGCTGGCTCTTTGGCTGTAAATGGAGATGAGCGGTGTTGTGTCCTAAAGCCTGTGCCTTTAAACAATGTACCTATCCATGTGTATCCAATGTAACCTCTTCTATGTGTAACAATGTAACCTCCAGCTGAATCACTGTAACCTTAATAGGACGCGAGCTAGTGACCACTAGAGGGCAATAGCGAGCGTCCAAGCTCATTAGTCCAAGACTCACCTAGAACAACAGCGCGGGAAGATTCCCGCCACTACCTTCACCTGGACAAGAAGGGCGTGACCTGCAATGACGTCACGCAGCCTGTAGCCAATGGGCTATCAAGGAGCCACATTCAAATGTATAGCCACTGTATATATTGAGCTGTTCGTCCGCCATTACCTCATGTTCCCTCTGACCAGCATGTAATAAAGTTGTGTTAAGCCAGCTCTTCGGCTGTCCTGGTGTCTTTGGTCCCATACACTAAATTGGCGACGAAGGTGGGATCATGGCTGCCCACGGGACCAAGACATACGCTGGTTTCGACATCAAGAAACCACAAGATTGGGAACTCTTCGAAATGGACTTCCAAGGTGCGCTGGTGGAGTTCGAGGTGACGGACGAGGCAAAGAAGAGAGCCATCCTCACCAGAATGCTCGGGCACGACGGAAAGAGAGTACTGATTGACCTCATCGCACCCAAAAAGGCGGCTGAATTCAAGGCAAAAGAGCTCCTGAAGGTGCTGCGAGACCATTTCCGGCCCTCGGTAGCGATGTTTCCCGCTCGGAGCGCGTTTTGGAGGCGAGTCCAAGCGCCTGATGAGTCGGTCGCCGCTTTCGTAGCGGCCCTGCGCCTGGCTGCCGGCCTGTGCAAATGGGAAAATTTGGAAGTCACCCTCAGGGACTGCGTGCTATGCGGCCTGAAGGACGCCGAGATTCAGCGCACGCTAATGAATCAGGAGCCGCCCCCCCACGTTGCAGGAGGTCCTGAAAGCGGCACAGGCCACGGAAGCCACGAAGGCCGGGGTGCAAGAGCTCCAGGACTGGCAGCCGAAGGCCGACAAAGCAGAGAGTTCGGTGCACGCAGCCCGGCGAACTTCGAAATCGTCCGCCGAAAGCAGTGACGACGAGGACGTCCGGAGGGTCCGAAAGGAGGGCCGGCGTTGCGACGGCTGCGGGGCGGCTCACGGCCGTGCCAGGTGCCCATTCAGAAAGGCCGAGTGCCACAACTGCGGGCGACACGGGCACATAGCCAAAGTCTGCAGACAACGGCGCAAGGACCGGAGGAGCTCGCCCGACCGCCCAGCGAGGGACCGGAGGAGCTCGCCCGACCGCTCAACGAGGCCAGACCGCTCGACGAGACCAAGGGATGGCGCCCGGCCCACGAGGAAGCAGGACGGCGTGGGCCGCATCTCCGACGACAGCGACAACGACGCTCCGGTTTTCAGCGTGTCCTTGGGACACCCCCGTTACTTTGTTGAGGTACTGGTGCAAGGGGGCCCTGTTAGAATGGAGATTGACTCTGGCTCCTCTTACTCCATTATTTCCCAGAGGGAGTTTTTGAGAATTGCCCCCCGCGCACGGCCCAAGCTCAAAGCGTTGAGGTCCACGCTTCGGGACGTGCAAGGGAACAGTATCCCAGTGTTGGGGGTTGGGAATTTCCAGGTTCAGTACAAGCGGCACGCCGCGGAACTCCCCCTAGTCGTTCTTAAGGGAGGTAATTGTAGCCTCCTCGGGACTCAATGGTTTCAGCCCCTGGGTCTGTTCATTGGGGGGGTGCACGCCGTTGGGTCTGACCCGATACAGGAGGTGTGCGACGCGCACCCCGAAGTCTTCAAGAAGGGACTTGGGAAATTCAATGGACCCCCAGTAACGTTCGACCTGGACCCGGAGGTCCGCCCAATCAGATTTAAACCGCGCAGGGTGCCTTTTGCACTCAAGGACAAAATAGAGGCGGAACTGGACAAATTAGTGGGCCAGGGGATTCTTGTTCCTGTTGATTCCGCGGAGTGGGAAACTCCAATTGTCACAGCGTTGAAGGCCAATGGGGAGGTTCGCATTTGCGCCGATTATAAGTGCACCATTAATAAGGCAATCCGCCCTAATGCATACCCGGTGCCGGTGGTCAGCCATTTGCTGGCCAGGTTACATGGGGGAAAGTGTTTCGCCAAGCTCGACCTGGCTCAGGCCTATCAGCAACTCATGGTAACCCCTGCCGCAGCTGCTGCACAGACCATAATCACGCATAAGGGGGTGTTCCAGGTGACGCGCCTCCAATTCGGCATGAACTCGGCGCCTGGAATTTTCCAGTCGCTCGTGGAACGCCTCCTCAAAGGGCTGGACGGCGTTTTACCATATTTTGATGACATATTGATAATGGGGGGGAGTGAGGTTGAGTTGGCTAAAAGGCTAAACAAGGTCCTGGCGGCGTTCGAACGGGCGGGGTTGAGGTTGCGAAAAGACAAATGCGTCTTCTTCGCGAAGGAGGTTGAGTTCTTAGGGTTCCGAGTAACTCCCGAGGGGATCAAACCGTCCAAATCCAAGGTTGCCGCCATCAAGAAAGCCCCTCGCCCCACATCCAAGCCCGAGTTGCAGTCGTTCCTAGGGCTCTTAAATTTCTACCACTCCTTCCTTCCACGGAAGGCTGCGGTGGCCGAGCCGCTTCACAAGTTGCTCAAGAAAGTGGGGCGATGACCAGGAGAGGGCATTCACGGAACTGAAACAACTCCTGGCGTCCGACGCCATTCTGACCCATTTCGACCCCAAACAGCCGGTGGTACTGATCTGTGATGCATCCCCGGTGGGGGTGGGGGCTGTGTTATGCCACGTGTTGGAAAACAGGAGGGAGGCCCCAATAGCGTTCTACTCCAGGTCCCTGTCCCAAGCGGAGAGAAACTACGCCCAAACAGACAGGGAGGCGCTGGCGATAGTTGCGGGGACCAAAAAATTTCACGATTTTCTGTACGGCCACCCCTTCACCATTGTGACCGACCACAAGCCCCTACTAGGCATTTTTACCGCAGATAAGCCCACGCCGCAGATCCTGTCCCCGAGAATGCTTAGGTGGGCCATTTTTCTCAACGCCTACCACTCGTTGGTGTACCGGCCCGGGAGAGAAATCAGCCATGCGGACGCTCTATCGAGGTCCCCCCTCCCCTTGACGCCCAGCCAGGTGAGCAAGGGGGAGCGGGACCATCAGGTTCTCATGATAGAGGTACTGGATTCGCCCCCCGTAGTGCCCGCTGACATTGCCGCAGCGACAAGAAAGGACAAAACGTTGGCGGCGGTTTGCTCCTGGGTACAGAAAGGGTGGCCGGCGTCCTCCCCAGCAGAGGAATTCGCCCCTTTTTTTAGGAAGAAGCTGGAACTGTCCCTAGAGAGGGGGTGCCTCTTGTGGGGGCAGCGGGTTGTGGTCCCTACATCCCTTCGACCGCGGGTGCTTAAACTGCTGCACATCAGCCACCCCGGAATCGTGCGCTCCAAAGCGCTGGCCCGAAGCTACTTTTGGTGGCCCCAGTTAGACGCCGACATCGAGCACATGGTCGGCACTTGTGAGAGTTGCCAATGTCCAGACCAGAGGAGGCCCGTCTTCCCCACAGGGAGTGGGATGCGGCTAAGGGGCCGTGGTCCCGGATACACATAGACTTCACGGGCCCGTTCCGAGGGACCCTGTTTCTCCTTGTTGTGGACGCCTTCTCCAAGTGGTTGGAGGTCATCCCAGTCACGAGCACCTCCTCGGCCGCGACAATTAAGCATTTGCGGAGAATTTTTTCCATGTGCGGCATACCCGACACCCTAATTAGCGATAACGCTAGTTGTTTCACGTCCGCTGAGTTCAGGGCATTCACAGAGATTAACGCCATCCGGCACATCACCTCCGCCCCTTTCCACCCGGCCACCAATGGCCAAGTGGAGCGCCTCGTACGCACCACGAAGGACGCGCTGCGGCGCATGGGCCCCGGGGACCTCAACCTGCAAGTGTGTCAGTTTCTGCTAGGGTACAGGGTGACCCCGCTAGCGTCAGGCTACTCCCCTGCGGAGCTTCTAATGCGCAGGAAGTTGACCACCATACTCACGAGACTAGATCCCACGAGAGTTGAGGACAAGGGGAGGAACATAGGGTTAGAAGCCACCAAGAGTTTCGGCGTGGGTGCCCCGGTACACTGCAGGAACTACGCCAGCGCGGGGCCAGCCTGGGTGCCGGGGGTGGTCGTGGAACAAACCGGTCCCGTTTCGTACCGCGTGGAGACCAACACAGGTCTACTTTGGTGGCGGCACGCGGACCAGCTCCGGAGCCGGGTCCCAGGAAATCAGGCCGCCGAAAAAACAAATTCAGCGTTAGGGTTCTCCCCCACCCGTTTAGCCCAAGGGGGAGGAGAGGGGGGTCCAGAGTCCCCACCAAGGGGGGAGGAGAAGGAATTTGTCCTCGTAGATATCCCGCGGGATCCCCCAACAGAGTTTGATTTTGATTTTCAGAACCGGGGGGGTTTTTCGGAGTGGTCCCCCACCCATCCAAGCGAGAAGAGGGGTTTTACGTTAGCCCCTGGTGCCCCCGGTTCGACCACAACGGAACCTACCCTTTCACCTAAAACTGCAAAACCACAGCAAGCCGCTAACAAGTCTCCCTCTCCCATTACAGGACAAGGGTCCAGGGAACAAGGAAGCGGGAGCGGCCCCCGGGTGGGCCAACCCACATCGCGGCCCAAACGCGAGTGCAATAAACCATCTTGGCTAAGAGACTTCGTCTCATCCTAGGGGGGAGGGGTGTTGTGTCCTAAAGCCTGTGCCTTTAAACAATGTACCTATCCATGTGTATCCAATGTAACCTCTTCTATGTGTAACAATGTAACCTCCAGCTGAATCACTGTAACCTTAATAGGACGCGGGCTAGTGACCACTAGAGGGCAATAGCGAGCGTCCAAGCTCATTAGTCCAAGACTCACCTAGAACAACAGCGCGGGAAGATTCCCGCCACTACCTTCACCTGGACAAGAAGGGCGTGACCTGCAATGACGTCACGCAGCCTGTAGCCAATGGGCTATCAAGGAGCCACATTCAAATGTATAGCCACTGTATATATTGAGCTGTTCGTCCGCCATTACCTCATGTTCCCTCTGACCAGCATGTAATAAAGTTGTGTTAAGCCAGCTCTTCGGCTGTCCTGGTGTCTTTGGTCCCATACACTAAAAGCACCACACCCTGGAGTTGGATACGATTGGCTTTCGAGCAGTGTTGGGCATCAGCAGGTTCTCACCAGTTCGCCAGAACCAGTAGCAGAAATTCTGGCTGGCCCCACCCATCCAAGTTTTGAAATAAAGTACAGTATTCCTAATTCGGGTGCAATGCAGGGCCCACCATACCACGCCCACAGTGTGGTAGTAAATTTTTTTGGAGCCCACCACTGCTTTCGAGTAAGGGCATCTTTAGTGTAAGGGACCAAAGACAATGAAACAGCCGAAGGGTTGGCTTAACACAGGTTTATTGCATGATGATCCGGAGGAACATGTGGTAATGGCGGATGAGTAGCTCAATATATACAGCTGGCTATACATTTGAATGTGGCTCGTCGACAGACTATTGGTTGCTGCCTGCGTGACGTCGTAGGAGGTCACGCCCTTCTTGACCAGGTGAAGAGGTGGCGGGGAATCTTCCCGCGCTGCTGAACCAGGTGAATCTGAGCCATGAGAGCTGGACGCTCGCTATTGCCATCTAGTGGTCACTAGCTCGCGTCCCCTTATCAGGTTTACATTGATACAGCTGATGGTTATAATGTTGCACACAGAAAGGTTACATTGTTAACACATGGCAAAGGTACATTGTTAAAGGCACAGCTTTACAGAACACAACATCCCTCCCCCCTAGGATGAGACGAAGTCTCTCAGCCAAGATGGCTTGTTGCATGTGCGTTTGGGCCGTGAAGAGGGCTGACCCCCCCGGGGGCGCTACTGCTTCTTTGTTCCCTGGTCCCTTGTCCTGAAATGGGAGAGGGAGACTTGTTAGTGGCTTGCCGCTGTCTGGCGGCCTTAGGGGAAGGGAAAAACTCCATTGTGGGCAGACCGGGGGCAGTTGGGGCTAACGAAAAACCCCTCTTCTCGCTTGGACGGGTGGGGGACCACTCCGAAAAACCCCCCCGGTTCTGAAAATCAAAATCTAACTTAGTAGGGGTACCCGCATTTGTGGGGACATTCCGCGAGATATGTATGGGGTCGGGTTCCTCCTCAGAAAGATCCCCTAGGATATCTACGAGAACATCCTCCTCCCCCCTTGGTGGGGGCCCGCGGTCCCCCTTTCCTCCCCCTTGGGCTGAACGGGTGGGGGAGAACCCTAACACTGATTTTTTCTCTGTTTGGTCTGTGCCCTGCTCATCGGAGACCCTGCGTCGGAGCTGGTCCGCGTGCCGCCTCCACAGGAGCCCTGTACTGGTTTCCACGCGGTACGACACGGGGCCGGTTTGCTCCACAACTACGCCCGGTACCCAGGCTGGGCCCGTGCTGGCGTAATTCCTGCAATGCACGGGGGCGCCTATACTGAAACTCTTTGTGGCCTCTAGCCCAATGTTCCTTCCTTTGTCCTCTACCCTCGTGGGGTCTAGCCTAGTAAGGATGGTGGTCAGCTTCCTACGCATTAAGAGCTCTGCGGGGGAGTATCCTGACGCCAAGGGGGTCACCCTGTACCCTAGCAGAAACTGACAGACTTGTAGGTTCAGATCCCTGGGGCCCATGCGCCGCAACGCGTCCTTCGTGGTGCGGACGAGGCGCTCTACTTGGCCATTGGTGGCTGGGTGAAACGGGGCGGAGGTGATATGCCGAACGGCGTTAATCTCCATGAATGCCCTAAACTCGGAGGTCGTGAAACAACTAGCGTTGTCGCTAATTAATGTGTTGGGTATGCCGAACGTGGAAAAGAGCCTCCGCAAATGCCTAATGGTCTGGGCCGAGGAGGTGCTCGTGACTGGGATAACCTCCAACCACTTGGAGAAGGCGTCCACTACAAGAAGGAACAGGGTGCCTCTGAACGGGCCCGCGAAATCAACGTGCACCCGGGACCACGGCCCCTTAGCCGCGTCCCATTCCCTGTGGGGAAGGCGGGCCTCCTCTGGTCTGGAGCATTGGCAACTTTCACAAGTGCGACCATGTGCTCGATGTCGGCGTCCAGCTGGGGCCACCAGAAGTAACTCCGGGCCAGCGCCTTGGACCGCACGATGCCGGGGTGGCTGACGTGCAGCAGTTTGAGCACCCGCGGCCGAAGGGAAGTGGGAATCACCACCCGCTGCCCCCACAAGAGGCACCCCCTCTCTAGGGACAGTTCTAGCTTTTTCCTGAAAAATGGAGCGAACTCCTCCGCTGGGGAGGACGCCGGCCACCCTTTCTGCACCCAGGAGCTAACTGCCGCTAACGTCTTGTCCTTCTCTGTCGCTTTGGCGATGTCGGCGGGCACTACGGGGGGCGAATCCAGCACCTCTATCATGAGAACCTGATGGTCCCGCTCCCCCTTGCTCACCTGGCTGGGCGTGAGGGGAAGGGGAGACCTAGATAGAGCGTCCGCATGGCTGATCTCTTTCCCGGGCCGGTAGACCAACGCGTGCTGATACGCGTTGAGAAAAATGGCCCACCTGAGCATCCTCGGGGACAGGATCTGTGGGGTGGGCTTATCTGTGGTAAAAATGCCTAGCAGGGGCTTGTGGTCCGTTACAATGGTGAAGGGGCGGCCGTACAGAAAATCGTGAAATTTTTTCGTCCCCGCGACTATTGCTAGTGCCTCCCTGTCTGTCTGTGCGTAGTTCCTCTCCGCTTGGGACAGGGACCTGGAGTAAAATGCTATCGGGGCCTCCCTTCCGTTTTCCAACACGTGGCACAGCACCGCCCCCACCCCCACTGGAGATGCATCACAGGTCAGAACCACCGGGCGTTTGGGGTTGAAATGGGTCAGTATGGCATCGGACGCTAGGAGGTTTTTTAGCTCACTAAATGCCCTTTCTTGGTCATCGCCCCACTTCCATGCCTGGTCTTTCTTTAGCAGTTTGTGTAGCGGTTCAGCCACCGCTGCCTTCCGGGGGAGGAAGGAGTGGTAAAAGTTGAGCAGCCCTAGGAACGACTGCAGCTCGGGCTTGGAGGTGGGGCGGGGGGCTTTCTTAATGGCTGCCACCTTGGACTTGGATGGTTTTATTCCCTCAGGAGTCACACAAAACCCTAGGAACTCAACCTCGGTTGCGAAGAAGACGCATTTGTCCTTTCGCAGTCTCAGCCCCGCTTTTTCGAATATTGTCAGGACCTTCCCCAACCTCTTGGCCAATTCAACCCGACTCCCCCCCGTTATTAACACGTCATCAAAATAAGGCAACACCCCCTCCAGTCCCTTCAGGAGGCGTTCCACGAGTGACTGGAAAATTCCAGGCGCCGAATTCACGCCGAACTGGAGGCGCGTCACCTGGAACGCCCCCTTATGGGTGACTATGGTCTGCGCAGTAGCTGTGGCAGGGGACACCGTAAGCTGCTGGTAGGCCTGTGCTAAGTCGAGCTTAGCGAAACACTTTCCCCCGTGTAACCTGGCCAGCAGATGGCTGACTACCGGCACCGGATATGCATTCGGGCGGATCGCCTTGTTGATGGTGCACTTGTAGTCGGCGCATATGCGGACCTCCCCATTGGCCTTTAGCCCGGTTACAATTGGAGTTTCCCACTCCGCGGAATCAACAGGCACAAGGATTCCCTGGCCCACCAATTTGTCCAGTTCCGCCTCTATCTTGTCCTTAAGTGCGAACGGCACCCGGCGTGGTTTAAGACGAATTGGGCGGACCTCCTGGTCCAGGTCGAATGTCACTGGGGGCCGTTTGAATTTCCCCAGTCCTTTTTTGAAAACTTCGGGGTGCGCCTCGCACACCTCCAGAATTGGATCAGTCCCAACGGCGTGCATCCCAACGGCGTGCACCCCCCCCAATAAACAAACCCAGAGGCTGGAACCATTGAGTCCCGAGGAGGCTGCAATCTCCCCCTTTGAGCACGACTAGGGGCAGGGACGCGGCGTGCTTCTTGAATTTAAGCTGAAATTCTCCAACCCCCAACACTGGAATGCTGTTCCCTTGCATGTCCCGTAGTGTGGACCTCAATGCTTTGAGCTTGGGTCGCTTGTGGGGGGCAATTCCCAAAAACTCCCTCTGGGAAATGATTGAATATGAGGACCCTGAGTCAATTTCCATCTTAATGGGAACCCCTTGGACTAGTACCTCAACAAAATAGCGGGGGTGTCCTGCAGACACGCTGAACACTGGGGCGTCGTCCTCGCTGCCGTCGGAGATGCGGCCCACGCCGTCCTGCTTCCGCGTGGCCTGGGCGCCGTCCTTGGGTCTCGTTGAGCGGTCTTGTCCCGCGGAACGGTCTGCGGAGCTCCTCCGGGTCTCGCGCTTCTTCCTGCACACCTTGGCGATGTGCCCGCGGCGGCCGCAGTTGTGGCACTCGGCCTTCCGGAACGGGCACTTTACGCGGTCGTGGGCCGCTCCACAGCCGTCGCATCGCCGGCTCTCCTTCCGGACCCTCCGGACGTCCTCGTCGTCGCTGCTCTCTGTGGACGACCTCGAAGTTCGCCGGGCCGCCTGTACCGGAGCCTCTGCCTTGCTCGACTTCGGCCGCCAGTCCTGGAGCTCTTGGACCCCGGCCTTTGTAGCTTCCGCGGCCTGGGCCGCTCTGACGACCTCCTGCAACGTGGGAGGCGGCTCTTGGTTCATTAATGTGCGCTGGGTCTTGGCGTCGTTCAGGCCGCACAGCACACAGTCCCGGAGGGTGATTTCGGCATTCTCCCATTTGCACGGGCCGGCCACCAGCCGCAGGGCCGCCACGAATGCGGCGACCGTCTCCCCGGGCACTTGGACTCGCCTCCAGAATGCACTCCAAGCGGGAAACATCGCCGTGGCGGGCCGGACGTGCTCACGCAGCATCTGCATGAGTTCCTCTGGCCTTGAATTCGCTCACCCTCTTCGGTGCAATCAGGTCCACCAAGGTCCTTTTGGTTTCTTGTCCGAGCATCCTGGTGAAGATGGCCCTTTTCTTTGCCTCTTCCGTGACTTCGGACTCGATCAGTGCTGCCTGGAAGTCCATCTCGAAGATCTCCCAGTCGCCCGGTTTCCTGATTTCGAAACCGGCGCATGTCTTGGTCCCGTGGGCTGCCATATCCCACCTTCGTCGCCAATTTAGTGTAAGGGACCAAAGACAATGAAACAGCCGAAGGGTTGGCTTAACACAGGTTTATTGCATGATGATCCGGAGGAACATGTGGTAATGGCGGATGAGTAGCTCAATATATACAGCTGGCTATACATTTGAATGTGGCTCGTCGACAGACTATTGGTTGCTGCCTGCGTGACGTCGTAGGAGGTCACGCCCTTCTTGACCAGGTGAAGAGGTGGCGGGGAATCTTCCCGCGCTGCTGAACCAGGTGAATCTGAGCCATGAGAGCTGGACGCTTGCTATTGCCATCTAGTGGTCACTAGCTCGCGTCCCCTTATCAGGTTTACATTGATACAGCTGATGGTTATAATGTTGCACACAGAAAGGTTACATTGTTAACACATGGCAAAGGTACATTGTTAAAGGCACAGCTTTACAGAACACAACAGCATCCTTTACTTGTTTGGGGAAAGAATTTCAATATCAGCATAACTATCCTCATTGGATGTGTGCTTAACTTGCTCAGTCAGTTTCTGCATAATCTTGCATGCCCATCTCTCCTTCATCCATTGCCTTCCACAGATTATCAGAAAGAATCTTAACCCTTGTATAAGATTTTTGCAGTAGCAGTTTTACCAGATTTTATTTGCTTTTATGATTGTCATTGTCAATAATCAAAACTTCTGCAAAGCCTGGGAAATCCTTAAACTCTAAAGAGTTATTGCTTTATGAAATTAAAATAAAATCTGGAAATTGAGTGGAAGAGAAATTTCTGAATCAAGAGGAAGAAACCAGAGTGGTCCAGAAGGCTCATAGTTTTGGATGTATTCATGGCAAAATTCAGTACAAAAGCTAATCTAGATTCACATACTACAGGGCAGAACCTTCTTTTGCATGAGAGATAAATCCCAGTTTGGGAAACGTAGAGTAGTACTGTAATTACATTCCCATCATGGGCAGGTCTAAATAAATAGGTATATCAAAGCCGGCTAGGTACAACGTTTTTAAAGAGTGTTGTAGGCACAATCCAGCTAAATTGCAACATTTTCCTAATATTTCAAGTAAAACAAGAATATAGTTGGAAACATTTTGTTGTTGTTCAGTCGCACAGTCGATTCCGACCCTTTGGGACCCTATGGGCCATTGTCCTCCAGGCATACCTGTCAAGTATCCTGTATTGGCCGGGATTTCCCGTATTTCAGCGCATGTTCCTCCCTTTTCCCACCACCGTCCTGTATTTTGAATGGCATGGAAAGGGGTTACTGTGCATGCGTGCCCATCAGAAGCAGTTCTGCGCATGCACAAAGGTGTTCTGTGCATGCACAAAGGGGTTCTGCACATGCGCAAAGGAGTTGTTGCTGCACATGCACGCCCGGACCGGAGCATATTTTTCCCATATTCCCATATTTTCTGGAGCCACGCTTGATGGGTATGCCTCCAGGCACCCCTCTCCTCCACCATCCTCCTCAGCCCGCCCAGCTCTGTGCCAATTGCGTCTACAACACCATCTAGCCATCACATATTTGGCCTCACCCTTCTTCTTTTGCCCTCCACTATTCCCAGCATCAAGGCCTTCTCAAGTGAATCCTCCCTTCTCATTTGATATCCAAAGTACTTCATCTTCATCTTTACTATTTGACCTTCCTATGAGCAGTCAGGGTTGATTTCTTCTAAGATTGACCTATTTGTTCTCCTCGCGGTCCAGAGGACTCACAAAACTCTCCTCCAACACCACATCTCAAAAGCATCTATTCTTCTGTGCTCTGCTTTCCTAATCATACCTGTCAAGCGTGTGCATGCTCTCCAACAACTCATCTGCACATGTACAGAGCCCATTTTCAATGGGCGCGTGCGCAGTAACCCCTTTCCCTGCCATTCAAATACGGGACGGCGGCGGGAAAGGGGAGGAACGAGTGGAGAAATACGGGAAATCCTGGCCAATCCGGGATACTTGACAGGTATGTTCCTAATGGTCCAGCTCTCATACCCATACATTACCACCAGGGATACCATTGCTTTGACTTACACGATTTTTTGTTTTCATGGTGATGCCTCTGCTTTTCACTATGTTCCCCAGGTTTCTCATAGCTTGCATCCCCAGAATCAGTTGTCTTTTTATTTCATGGTTGCAGTCACCTTAGATCCTAAAAAAGTAAAATCTGTCACTGTTTCTACTTCTTCCCCATCTATTTTCCAGGGACTGATAGGGCCTGTTGCCATTATCTTGGTTTTCTTGATATTGAGTCTGAAGCCAGCTTTTGCACTTTCTTCTTTCAACCTTATCAGGAGCTTCTTTAGGTCTTCCTTACTTTCTGCCATTAGGGTGGTATCGTCTGCATATCTCAAATTGTTGATGTTTCTCCCAGCAATTTTGATCCCATATTGTGATTCCTCCATCCCTGCATTGTGCATTATGTGCTCTGTGTATAAGTAGAATAAGCAAGGTGATAAAATGCAGTCTTATCTTACTTCTTTTCCTATTCCAAACCACTCTGTCATTCCGTATTCTGTCCTAACTGTTGCTTCTTGACTCGTGTACAGATTTCTCATGAGGCATATGAGGTGTTCTGGTATTCCTATCTCCTTAATTACTTGCCACATTTTGTTGTGGTCCATAAAACAGAAGTAGACTTGTTTCTAGTATTCCTTTGTTTTCTCCATGATCCAACGTATGTTGGCAATGTGGTCTCTGGTCCCTCTGCCTCTTCTGAACCCAGCTTGCACCTCTGGTAGTTCTCTCTCCACATGCTGCTGCAGTCCAACCTGTATTATCTTGAGCATCACCTTGCTAGCGTGTGGGATGAGCACAATTGTTCTATAATTTGAACATTCTTTGGCATTGCCCTTTTTGGGGATTGGAACGTATACTGATCTTTTCCAATCTTGTGGCCACTGTTTTGTTTTCCAAATCTGCTAGCATATTGAATGCAGTAATTTGATTCCATCATCTTTTAGGGCTTTGAAAAATTCAACTGGGATACCATTATCTCCACTAGCTTTTTTTGTTTGCATTGCTTTTTAGGGCCTTTCTGACTTCACTCTCCAGGATGTCTGGCTCAAGTTCAATTTTTTCATCATTGTGATTATCAGGAGTGTTGAGGTCCCTTTTGTAGAGTTCCTCTGTGTACTCTTTCCATCTTTTCTTAATCTCTTCTGCATCAGCTAACTCCTTTCCATCTTTGTCCCTTATCATGGTCATTTTTGCTTTACATGTTCCCTTGATTTCCCCAATTTTTTTAAAAGGTCTCTAGTCCTGCCTCTTGCGTTGTTTTCCTCCATTTCTTTGCACCGTTCATTTGGATAGTTTTCCTTATCTCTCCTTGCTTTTCTTTGAAATTCTGTATTCAAGTGATTGTATTTTTTCCTTTCTCCTGTGACTTTTGCGTTCCTTCTTTCCTCTGCTATTTTAAGAGCCTCATCAGACAACCACTTAGCTTTCTTATGCTTCTTTTCTTTTGGTATGGTTTTCCTTGCTGCTTCCTGCATGATGTCCTGCATCTCTGTCCATAATTCTTCTGGTGCGCTGTCTATCAGGTCCAAGCCATTAAATCTGTCCCTCACCTCCCCCATGTATTCTTTAGGGATGCTGTCTAGGTCATATCTGTCTGGTCTAATTGTTTTCCCTATTTTCTTTAGTCTAAGCCTGAATTTTGCGATCAGTACGTTGTGATCTGAGCCACAGTCTGCTCTTGTTTTTGCTGACTGTATGGAGGTTTTCCATCTTTGACTGCAGAGTATGTTGGAAACATACTGATGAATTTATAATATTGTAATTTTCAAACCAAGAATCACTAACTGAGCACCTTGTCTTATACTATTTATACATGCCTGAAGTCACCCATATAATAATGATGATGATAATTGTAGCACCTTAAAGACTGATTTATTTCAGTGTAAGTTTTTATCAGTGAAAATCCACTTGTGAACTGCAGTGGCTTAATGGTCAAGACGCTGAACTTGACTACTGGAAGGTCCTGGAAGCAAGATATTACAAGTAGATAAATACTGTAGGTACTGCTTTGGTGGGAAGGTAAACAGCATTCCATATGCTCCAGTGTCTAGTCATGCCTGCCACATGCAGACAGCGCTGGCTCTTTAAATGGAGATGAGCACTGGACACTAGAGCCGGATGGGACTGGCTTTAACGTGGAGAACAGTAGTTAAACTACAGCAGGGATTGGCAACCTTTTTAAGTTAGGGGCCGGGTCATGTTCTCTCACAGTTGAGGGGTCCAGACTGGTGGCCCCCCACCATAAACATTGCTGTAAAAGTGTCCGCAGCTGCCGTAAATGCATCTACAGCAGCTTCTGGCGGTGACAGTGGCGGTTGGAGTGAGGGTGTGGGACGGATGATTTGGCGCTGTGGGCCGGATTTAGCCCGCAGGCTGTAGGTTGCCAACCCCTGGTCTACAGGTTTAAATATACACACTGAAAGATTTCACAGAGTCAGTTGGCCTACTTTAGTTACAATTTATTATGCTAAAGAACAGGAGTTCAACCACAAAGTGCATGGTAGTGCAGTGTGGTTCAGTAGAGATGAGAAAAAGAGGGTGACAAATGGGTTGCTGTAAAAAAAAATGTGCCCTAATTCCACCTAATCCACAAAAGTTTATGAAGAAATAAATCTGTTAGTCTTAATGGAGCTGCAATGTTTTTAGTTTGTTTCAGTCATGTTCTGTTGTTGTTTTACTATTTATCCAATTACCCTGCACAAGAAGTGCATTAATTGGGAAATAACATTTTAAAATGACACCTACATGGGAAAGTCAAATCTATTCCATTCTCTCCCCCACTCTCCTTCTGCATCTTGTATGGTTTCTCTGTGGGAGGGATTCATACCATCATGAAAGACCTGGCAGTTCCTCTGAAACCTGAATCTCATCCAAATAATAATTACATCCATTTGAAATTCCATGAACCAACAACCAGCCTTCAGCTAGTCAACAAGTACTCCTCTTGCAGACTGAGTACTTCAGCAACATGCTCCCTGTCCTCTTTTTGCTGTCCTGGTCATGATAATCACAAGTTCTGGGCTGCTCCTAGCAGCGAACCAATTTTTTGGGTAGGGTTTTCTTACATAAGAACAGCCTTGCTGGAACAGGCCACAGCCCATCCAGTCCAGCATTCTGTCTCACACAGTGGCTCACCATTTCCTTTAGGGTATTCCCAAGCAGATGCCTTCACTTGCTTAGGATTCCCTGGAAATGGCATTGAGAGATATCCTGCCTATCTCTCCAAATCAGAGGTTGTCCTTAGGTATCCATAATTATAGCCATTGATACCCTTGTCGTCCATGAACTTATCTAATCCTTTCTTAAAACTGTCAAGACTTACAGCTGTCACCACTTCTTCTGACAGGGAGTTCCATAGACCAGTTATCCTCTGGGTGAAAAAGTACTTTCTCTTATTTGTTTGAGAACTAATACCCAAAAGTTTCTTGTTACTGCACAACAGAGTGAGCTACTGTCTCTGTCCCAGATCCTGCCAATCTAGCAGTTTGAAAGCAAGAAATTGCAAGTAGATAAATAGGGACCAGTTCGGTGGGAAGGTAAGCAGCATTCCATGCACTCTGGTGTTAAAGCATGCCTGCCATGTGGCCATGGAAACGTCTGCAAGCGCAGACAATGCTGGCTCTTTGGCTATAAACAGAGATGACCACTGAACCTTAGAGTCGGATACGACTGGCTTTCGAGCAAGGGCAACCTTTTGTTGTTACTTTGTTTTTTGCTATGACCAGTGGTGGGATTCAGCAGGTTTGCCCCAGTTCGCCAGAACCGGTAGCAGAAATTCCGGCTGGCCCAGCCCATCCAAGTCTTGAAATAAAGTAGTCCTAATTTGGGTACAATGCAGGGATATCCCCCTGGCCATGCCCACCATACCACGTCCACAGAGTAGGTAGTAAAAAAGAATTGAATCACACCACTGGCTATGACTGCTGCTTCTTTCCCATAATCATATAAAGTACTCAGACGAAGTGGTAGTCCATCAGTTTGCATTGCTGTGGGAAATCCTTCTTGCTGCTTCTCTCAATCCACTGACAAATCATTTCTTTTAAAAGCCAAAATGAGGACTTGTACTGGTGCAAGCAAACATTCTATATCACACCAATTTATATATATTTTATAGGACTTGACCACAGGGCAGGAGTGCATGAGGGACAACAGTGCCAACATGTTTTTAAGACTATAATTTATTTTCAATCCCCATTTCTACAGAAGAAGAAAAAAAAGATGAAAAGAGTGCTCTAGGCAATTTATGAACAATTTAAAATACAGTGCGAATCTTGTGGTTAAAAACTTGTCTTGTGGTAGTTCCATAAATGAGTCAGTTGTTTAGATAGTTGCCTCTGCCAACTGTAGACAGTAAACAGTAACAGATCACTTACTCATAAATGAAAGCAAACTATTTACTTCTTGGGATTTTCAAGGAGACAACTGAGATGAAAAGGCATCACACTTCAAAAAGGGAAATTTCCATTTGATGTATGAAAGGTGATTTTGATTCATACCGAAGGTGAACAACCTTCTCAACAGTTTATTTTCCACCCCTCAGCTGATGATATGACTTTCTTATGATAACATTTTCCTGTCTTCAGGTAAACCAACAATACTGTACTTCATTTACAATCACCAGCATCAGCTGAGGAAGTTGCTAAGGAATAGATAGGAAGTGGCTCAACAAGTTAGCTCTAAGTGTTCTTTCATTCATTCAATTTGCATAACTTTGCACTGTACTCAGACTCGAGTGGCAGCAGATGATGATTTGTCTTAAAGGTGCCACAAGGCTCTTTGTTCTTATGAGACTAGCTGAGTACCACAGTACAGACAAATGAGTACAGTATATGACAAGCAACGAAAAGGCGTAAGATCTGAGAAGCCCTTGATCAGAGATCAGAGCAAAAATAACTCCAATCCTATTACAGCATGAACTGGATTAGAATCATTTTCAACTGTTTTCTGGTTTCAGAAAACATCAAATGGTGTTAAGTCAGAACTCAAAGCATATGTGTTTTGAAAACACATTCTTTTGTAGGATCCTCAGGCCAAAGCTCACAAGTCTTTCATTAATGGTTATCAGACAAAAACATGGACATGGTTTTTATCAAGAAGCACATGAACTTGTTTCTTTAGGGGAAAATACATACACCCTCATCTTTAAGGCAGGCATTTGAACCTGTCTGAGTGCTGTCAATAGCAACAACAATCACCACCAGAAATGTTTCTATAAGAAGAAATTGATTTTCTATGAAAAAAAAAGATCCCCTTTTAAAAATGACATACATACTGTATTTGTGGGGTGTTAGGATTGCAGAGAGAAAACCCTAATTTTGTTGTTGTTGTTGTTCAGTCACACATTCAAGTCTGACCCTTTGCGACCCCATGGACCACTGCATGCCAGGCTCCTCTATCCTCCGCCATTCTCTGCAACCCACTCAGCTCTATGCACATTGCGTCAACAATGCCTCATTTATAAGTAACAGAGATAATTTTGGTTTTGACTTGGGTTACTTGGCCCATTTGACAGAAAATTTTAAGCTTTTTAAGTTATTAAGTTACATGACTGGCCCACTGAACCATGTGACTGGCCCATGGCCTGAAAAGTTTGAGCGCCCCTGTTCTAATCAGTGCCCTGAGCTCTGACAAACCTACTTCCACTGTATTTCTATTTAAATTATAGTTATTCCTTCTAAATTTGCATCATGCTCCCTGCATGACAATATGCATGTTTTATGTATATTTCTTCTTTCAGCTTTGTTTGTTTTCCCCTTTGTGGAGGTGAAACATTTCCTTTTTGAAGCGGTCGAGACTGCGGTGGCTTAGTAGTTAAGACGCTGAACTTGACTACTGGAAGGTTGGCAGGTCAGCAGTTCAAGAACCAAGTGCTGCATGACAGAGTGACCTCTCCCCATCTCTGTCCCAGCTCCTGCCAGCCTAGCAGTTTGAAAACAAGAAATTGCTAGTAGATAAATAGGTACCACTTCAGTGGGAAGGTAAACAGCATTCCGTGTGTAGTCACACTGGCCACATGTCCACGGAAATGTCTAAAGATGCAGTCAGTTGGCTCTTTGGCTATAAACGGAGATGAACACTGAACCCAAGAGTCAGATACGACTGGCTTTTGGGGAAGGGTGACCTATGGAAGCAATCACTTAAAAAAACACCAAATACCCATTGGTGATCATAGTATGTGGCATTTGTTGTTCAGTCACACAGTCAAGTCCAACACTTTGCAACCCCATAGACCACCACATGCCAGACTCCTCTGCAGGGCCGTAGCCAGGATGCTAGATGGGGGGGGGGGGGTTGTCAGGAGGGGTAAAAAATTTCAGGAGGGGCAACAATGTCTCGCTCACATATATAACATTGGCACCACGGGGTGGGTGGTGGGTGGGGCTGTTACCTAATTACGGTTTTTTCTCTCCCCCCCCCCGGCTACGGCCCTGCTCCTCTGTCATCTTTCGTAGTCCACCCATATCTATGCCCAATGTGTCAATGATGCCATCCAGTCATCTCATCCTCTGCCATCCCCTTTTCATTTTGCCTTCAATCTTTCCTAGCATCAGGGCCTTCTCCAGTGAGTCCTCTCTTCTCATTTGGTGGCCAAAGTACTTAAGCTTCAGCTTCAGAATTTGTCTTTCCAATGAATAGTCAGGTATATTTTGTTTAGGATTAGCTGATTTGATCTCTTTGCAGTCCAGGGGACTCTCAAGAGTCTCCTCCAGCACCACAGTTCAAAGGCGTCTATTCTTCTGTGCTCAGACTTCCTTATGGCCCAGCTGTCACAGCCATACATTACTACTGGGAAGACCATGCTTTGACTATGCAGACTTTTGTTGGCAGGGTAATGCCTCTACTTTTTATTATTTTCCCTAGGTTTCTCATAGCTTACCTCCCAAGAATTAGTCTTCTTTAGAAGGTGAAGTCTGTTACTTCTTCCATTTCTTCCCCTTCTATTTGCCCTGGCCAGATGTGGCCCAATGCCATGACCTTGGTCTTTTTGCTATTAAGTTTCAGGTCAGCTTTTGCACTCTCCTCTTTCACCCTCACCAAAAGGCCCTTTAGGTCTTCTTCACTTTCTGCCATTAGGGTAGTATGTGGCATGGTCCATATCAAAAGGAACCTAAGTTTCTCCTGCATCTTTTTTCCAAATGGGAATCTGTTGAGGGTGAAAAGACTGCTGTATGAAACATTATTATAGTCTCTGGGCTTAAAGGCAAGCACTAACCTTTTTATTGCACACTATAAACCATACACAAATGTTTTGGTTCTTACAGTAATCCTTCTTAATGATCACTGGTAGATTGCAAGGTGATAGTTATCATATTCAAAATTATCACTTTTATGTTCCACACTCGGAAGGATGAAGACTATTGTTTGTGGGTGGCAGGAGCCCTGCAATAACATCCTTGTGGTCTACCCAGAAATGCTGCTGGCCATAAAAAGCTGCCATCTATCGCTTATATTGGGGACCTCCTGCAAGCATAGAGATTCAGAGATACACTTGGATCTTGAACTTAGTATGCTTGTGAGAGCATATTTTTTTAAAGCCAAAAGGCAGTTACACAAGCATTTCCATGCTCTGGAAGGCTGGTTTGGTTTCACATGATTATGTAACTTGTAACTAGTCTCACAAGCAGTTCAAGATCAAGCATGCAAAAGGAACCTGTTGGAATTGGCGAGGGTCAAACTTAGGTGGCTACCCTTCTTGAGTTATGTAACTCTGAAGAACAGTGGGCCCCGAAATGCGTTGGTGCCAAGCTGGATGGAACAGACATTAGCACCACAGCCTGCTATTGTAGCTTGTAATAGTACAAAGTAGAGTCTTACAAACTAGAGGCTAACATTTGATTTTTGTGTGTGACTTATTTAGCTATGTAGCATATCGGGCAACAAGGGATCTCCAACAGTTTTGGTCTTGGGCGAGTACTTTGGCACCCTCCCATGTTATTTTCAGGGTCTTTAAATCTGCCATGAAAATTCGTTGCATTTATTTGGAGGGCATCCTTGTCGTCTTGTGTGTGAGCTGGCTTTAAAACAGAGGAGGGCAGAGAGCATACTGCAGCTGAAATCCAGTCCTCATTGTTACAAATATGGCACCTCTGGCTCCTACCATCTCTCATAGACACCCCTATATACCATCTACATTTCTGATATTTAAATTTTGTTTGACACTAGAGGGCTTTTCTGGTAAAATTTAAAATTGCCAATAGATGTTGGGGAGTGGGTGGGTGGGTGGGTGTTTGGCTACCAAGACACAGAGGGTGAGTGGGATTCTTAGATCTCAGTTGCCATATGGGCCAGAATCCTTTTATTTTCTGTACACAGAAACAATATGTGGAAGACATTGTGGCTAATTGATGAGGTGCTGCTGGGCATATGACCGATCCATCAATCACCTGCCATGGATTTCACTATTCCTCTGTTGTTCTGTGCAACAACTTCCAGATATTCTGTGCAACTCTAATTGATCCTAGTCAGAGCAACAGACGGTGAACAGAATTTCAGTCCAACAATAGTTGAATTGCCACATGTTCCTCATTTGTTGCAGAGCATACAAATAATGATTAATGTAACTCATTGAAGATGATTTTGGGTATGAGCTACTGTCTTATAGCTGTAGAAGGCATATTTCTGCTGCAAAAGGAAGTGGTAGACTCATACTTACTAATATTAATCACCTTTTTTCTTTTAAAAAAGGTTATTACTATTATAGATCAGCCTTCCAGATGTGTTTGGCAAAATTCTGAGCATGGCCATATTGGCTGGAATGATGTAAACTTTACGCAAATCTGGAAATTTCCAGACTGGAAAAAGTACCTACAGCATATCAGAAAGAACGGCAAGCTGTTTTTCTTGTAGGAACTAGTAGTGAAAACAGAAATACTGTACTTCTGTTCTTAGGTTAAGCAGTTTTCTTTCTTTGTGTTTTTTTCTTAAGTCTACTGCCCATTTTAACATTGCAGAAATAATTCAATTTTTATTTACTTGAAATTGCTTATAGCTGCCTCTGAAGGACATTAGGAACATGCCAGCTGTAACTAAATTTGCCCAGCATCCTCCAATGAATTAGGATCTCTACAATTTATAGTAGGAATTCACAACCTTTTAAAGCCAGGGGCCGGGTCATGCTCCTTCAGGCAGCTTTGTGGGCCGGAGGGCCATTTTGCCTTTCCTCCACCACAGGGGACTTCCTGATGTGGTGGAGGCGGCCACATGAAATGGTTATGTGGACTGCATCCGGCCAGTGGGCCGCAGGTTGAGAATCCTTGATTTATACTAATTATTTTGGCTGCACTGAAATTGACCAGTGGAGTTTTTAAGCTTTGTGGACTATATCCATAAAGGGCAGAAAGAAAAACACCAGCTACAAAAAGGCTTCTTCTTTGCAACAGAAGATTTCTACCTAAGGCTAAATGCATGTTGATACATGCTTAAGGAAGGCAGTTGTTTGAAGGGAGCAGGGAGATAGTTAACTATCTCAGTCAACTATTATAGTCAACACTTCCTTGCGGGAGGGGGCGTTTCCTGCACCATTAAAACATGCTTTGGTGCACCCCCTCCTGAAGAAGCCAGTGCTCGACCCAACGATATTGGCCAACTACCGGCCTGTCTCCAACCTCCCCTTTTTAGGGAAGGTCCTGGAGAAGGCAGTGGTGCACTCTGGCAGGGTGTTATGGATGAAGCGGATTATCTGGACCCATTTCAGTCAGGATTCAGGCCTGGATATGGTACTGAGTCTGCATTGGTTGTGCTGCTGGACAATCTCTGGCAGGAGCGGGACGGAGGTCATCCATCCACCTTTGCTCTTCTTGACCTCTCAGCGGCCTTCAATACTGTTGACCACAGTATCTTTCTGGGATGGCTATAAGGATTGGGGATCCAGGGCACTGTTTTGTCCTGGTTTGCCTCATTTCTGAGGGGCCGGACCCAGTCGGAGTTTTTAGAGGTTGAGATGTCCAGCCCTAGGCCTCACTTATATGGGGTGCCTCAGTTCTCTCCCCACTTCTATTTAACATTTACATGAAGCAGCTGGGGGAGATCATCCATTCCCACGGGGTGACGTATCATCAGTATGCTGATGATTAACTATAACTATTGTATTGCTATTGCTGCTTGTTAGATTTTGTATTTTGTATCACGTATATTATTGCTGTGAACCACCTTGAGCTGCCCGCTGGGCAAGAAAGGCGGTATAGAAATTAAACTTCAATCAATCAATCAATCAATGATACTCAATTTACATCTCAGCTAGTGATGATCCCAGCGATGCACTCAGAGTCCTTTCCAGGGTCCTGGAGGCTTTGGGGCATGGATGGGGGACAACGGGCTACAACTGAATCCTGGCAAGACTGAGTGGCTATGGGTTAGGGCCTCCGCGTTATCTCAGGAGCTACCATCTTTGGTTATGGATGGAGCTACTTTGCCCCTAACAGACCCGGTGTGTA
Organism: Bradypodion pumilum; assembly: GCA_035047305.1. Lineage (NCBI taxonomy): Eukaryota > Metazoa > Chordata > Lepidosauria > Squamata > Chamaeleonidae > Bradypodion > Bradypodion pumilum. The sequence continues at coordinate 33,891,660 of JAWDJD010000005.1, forward strand.
ATCTGGGGGTCCTCCTGGACTCACGTCTACTGCTCGAAGAGCAGGTGGCAGCCATGGCCAGGAGGGCTTTTGTACAACTTCGTGTCATACGCCAGTTATGCCTGCTCCTAGATCAGGACTCCTTGCTTATGGTCACGCACGCTCTAGTCACCTCCAGACTTGACTACTACAATGCGCTCTACATGGGGCTGCCCTTGATGACCATTCGGAGGCTGCAACTGGTCCAGAATGCGGCTGCTTGGGTGGTGATGGGGTGCGGGCGGTATCCCCACACTGTACCTTTCCACCTTTTTAAACTTGGGGTCATGCTAGAGGCTGTGAAACCTAGAAAAATGCCTTTGAGGTGATACGCAACCCACAGGACACACGATATTCAACTCTGCTGTAAATGATAACACAACATAGTTGGAAAAGCGCCAGTCCAGAGCAGTCTGTTAAGAGAATGGATGAAGTCCACAGTCTTACTGTTCAATTTCCATGTGCTTAGAGTAGGAGCTGTTCCATCAATTTGCAGGCACAATGTCTGGCAGTTTTTATATTTGTAGGTAAAGGTAAAAGTTGCCTTTGCTTGAAAGCCAGTCGTATGTGACTCTAGGGTTCAGTGCTCCTCTCTGTTTATAGTCAAAGAGCCAGGGCTGTCTGTGTCTGCAGACATTTCCGTGAACATGTAGCAGGCATGCCTAAACACCAGAGTGCATGGAACGCTGTTTACCTTCCCACCAAAGTGGTCCCTATTTATCTACTTGCAATTTCTTGTTTTCGAACTACTAGGCTTGCAGGAGCTGGGACAGAGACGGGAGCTCATTCCGCTGTGCAGTACTCAGGTCTTGAACTGCTGACCTTCCAGTCATCAAGTTCAGCATCTTAACCATTTGACCCACTGCAGTCTACAATATAAAGAACAGGGAAACGCTCAACTTAAAATCTCACTGAATAGTTATTATTTTTCGACTTGTATGCCGCCCCACTCGCAATGCGACTCTGGGCGGCTAACAAAGAAATAGAGTATCAAATAGAATATCGGCCTGGAGGGAAGTGGACACCATTGGTGGGGTTGAGTTTATGATGATTTTCTGTGTATTATTTTTGAAGTGTTTTTGTATTATGATAATTTGATATTTTGTAATTATGCTATTTTAAAAAAATGTTTTTGGAATGTTTTTTGTAATATGATACCATGTAATTGTAATATTTTGTTTCTTTGTTAGCCGCCCAGAGTCGCTTTGTGAGTGGGGCGGCATACAAGTCAAACAGCAACAATAATAAATCTTTGAAAATTTACCTTTATTTGGGTGCCCTCTAGTGACAGCACTTCAATTTACAGGGTTTGCAGGAAAAAAAGAAATTAACTCTGGACAATGCCATACATTTTTACTGTAGGAAAGCTGACTGAATTCAGTAAGATCTTCTCATCAAAGGATTGCATCATCAGACAAGAAAGATGAAAGGCGATATTGTGAAGCTTTTGGTCATCCATTTTTTGCAATGGTATGAGGACTGCCATGATATTCAAACACAACATTCACTGTAGGTTTTCTTGCAGACAAGCATGCATTTCCTCCAAATGAAAGGTAAATAACGACACTTCACCATGACTTGCTTGCATCTGTCACTTTATTTGGAAACTTCAAAACCTGTGCTCCATAAAGCTTACTCCTTTTCAAATCAAATACCTGTGTACTTTGATGTAAAACAAAAAGAGCAGCACCAGAGGAAAACTCTTTCAGCCTAGTTGAAGTTGCTATAACCATTTCTTTAATAGCGGGGAAACTACCACCAGAATCCACTGCCTCACAGTTTTTTGTTGTCATTATCTTTTGTGCTAGAAGTCATCCTTATGTATACACAGCATGTACCTATGAACATCAGCTACAATGAGCAGACACTTCTTGAATTGGACACGGTAGGTATTTTCCTCCATTAACTCACATGCTACTGCAGAGAACTACATTTAAGTGCAACGATTTTTAGAGAGGATTATGTGGGGCTACTGGCAGGTCACATATAGGAGGCATTGGTTAGGTTTTATTACAACTCATAATATAAAAAGAAATCCTTTTAGACTGTATAAACCATTTGTTAACAGCTAAGTTCAATATACTGTAATATTGTCAAATTAACAACCCAATTCAGCAGAGGATAGATTACAAGCGAGAGTAGGCTGATAGGACTTAACATCAGAAGAAATCAAAGACAACCAATTAGGTATTTCTCAAATGTGGAAATCTGCATTTGATTTACATCATATTAAGCCTTCTTGCAGACCGATGGCTATCTAACATTGGTTAGAAACTTACCATGGACAGTACCACTCATCTATTCAGAGGAAGAACACTCCATTAGGATGCTTTTAGATTATTTGACAGAAGAAGCACGACTAGTTTCTGATTCTCATTCTGTGAAATGAGGAGGACAATGTATCTTGGCTTCTCTCTACCAAAAACAGAGGGGATTTTTTTTTGTTCTTCCAGCATTCTAAGAAAGTGTTTGTCAGTCTGAATTCTCCATCTAGGTTAGAAACAAAATCACCAAACACTCTGGAGGAGAGGAAGTCTTGGGCAAGGACAGTGCTAGTCAATTTTAGTGGAAGGCTTCACTAGCCTTTGATTACTGCAATTGGTCTCAATTTAATTGCTTTCTTGCTGATGCCGGCTGCATGGCAGGTGTTAACCACATCTGTCACATTCTTATAAGATTCAGGTGCCTAGAATAAATGAAATGTAAAAGTAAGTTACTAGTATACCTTGAGTCTCTATTTTTGTTACTGTTATCAATAAAGAGAAAACAATGGACAAGCAACTTTTAATACACGTAGATGCTAAATACAAACAGATACAGTACTTGGGAGATTAAGATGATGTGTAAATAAAACATGCAAGATGTCAACAAGAAACTGGGTCTTCTCAGTAGTGGCCCCATCTCTTTGAAATTAATGTGTCAGGCCTCCTCCTCCCAAACTTTCTGCAAACTGCTGAAAACCACTACACAGAAGCTTTCTCCAATACCCCCTGCTTACAGAATTCAACAGTTGCCATCGGTTTTAAGGTTTTGCCTTTTCAATATTTGTATTTTATATTATGTGTGTGTGGTTGGATTGGGTGTGAGGATTTATTTTATTTTGTTGTATTCTGCTCAAGGTTACTACCATTAAATGGGTAGTATAGAATTTTATAAAACAAGCAAACAACTTTTACCTAGTGGGCTGAATTATAATTTAAACAAAGAGCACTCAAACCTTTTTATTATGGATTTTGTGATATCTGAAAAGGTAATGAAATGTGCTCTCAAAGAGAAATAGCTCCACACTAATGGGTTTAGTTTTGTGTGAGTTTCTGTGGACTCCAATCCATGAACACTCAAACTATAAAAACAAACTTATTTGTTTTCAACGTGCCACAGTAAAAACAAACAAAACAAAAACTTCCCCAGAAGTAAATCTCCACAAAACGAGATGTTAATTAACTTACTTCTTCCATAACCAGTTTAGGAGAAGCGACGCGGATGGCAATCCCCTTGTCTGCTAACTTGTCCAGTACATCCTGGAAATCCAAGTTGCGACGAGATTTGGCACGGGATAAGGCACGGCCCTACAGGACAACATGATCAGTCATTATTGCAGGTTTTAATACCATTTATTAATGCAAGCATTGATGGGACACTGAAAGGAAATGTCAGTTACATGTTTTGGAAACTTTTGGATACTCCTGTGTTTCCATTCACTTTTCCCTAATAGTGCTACTTCTACATCTCTTGAGTTCTGCATTAATTAACTGCAACCAAAGCTCCAGGGACCTGAGACTTCCTTCTTTCTTTTCTGCAATCCCAGTGGCATCAAATTACACCGTTCAGAAAAAGCCAGCTTTCTTTACTTGCAGATCTATAAGGTAGCTCTAAGCCCAAGATGACTGGCATTTCAATATCAGGGCTCCTATATCTTTACTAAATATGCAGATGTCCGGCAAGATAGTAGCAGGGTTAAATAGTACAGAGCATCATACTTAACCAAGTTTATATACTGAACATCATACTTAACAAAGTTTATATACTGTATTTGTAAAACTATACAAAAAGATATACTGGCCCCTAATTTTAAAAAAAGGTTGATGGTTTCTCCTACGGCGTATGAAGTTATTTTCATCACATCATGCACTGTTCCATTTCCATTTAGACAAGGAAGTTTTGGCAGCAATTCAAATGAATTTATGATATAGCTCAATGTATACATGGGTATCAATTGGGGTATACATATTGGTAAAGGTCTCCCCTGTTGAAAAGCCAGTTGTGTCAAACTTTAAGGGGCAATGCTCATCCCCATTTACAGCCTAAGAGTCAGTGCTATCTGCATCTGCAGACACAGGTAGGCATGACTAGATGGCAGAGCGCATGGAACACTGATACTTTTGCCACTGAAACAATACCTGCTTATCTACTTGCAATTTCTTGCTTTAGAACTGCTAGCTTGGCAGGAGGTGGGACAAATGATGGGCACTCTGTCACACAGCTCTCGAACTGCTGTTCTTCCAGTCATCACAATCAGCATCTTAACCACTAAGCCACCACAGCAGTACAAATACACAGCTGCTAATACAAATACTGTGTGTTTCAGTATTACTAGCATATCACAGAGCATAACAGAACTGGGGGAAAAGGGAGCATGCAAGTTAGAGACCCAAATTGCTTGACTACTTACTGCTCCATGGCATGTGGTTCCAAATGTTTCAGTCATGCCTTGGTCTGTTCCAGTAAGGACATAACTGCAAGTCCCCATTGTCCCACCAATTAATACTGGTTGGCCAGTTAGCTGCAGAGAAAGATAATCAAGAGTCACCAAATCAAGGTCCAAGCCCAAGAAGCATAAATGAATTACATAAATCCTTGCAAGATTCACTTCCCATTAGTAAAACAAGGACGTGCATGGCAAACAGAAAAGTAATACAATTATAGTATGTTTGGCCTAGGAGGGCAGAAGAGGTGCTATTGGGGAGAGGGGGCGGCTTTGACATTTGCCCCACCCCTCCCACCCTCAGGACTCTAGCCCTCGGCCTCTTGGGGCCTAGGAGGGCAGAAGAGACGCCGTAGGGGAGAGGGGACGGCTTTGACATCTACCCCCCTGACTCTGGTAATATATTATTACTTGTAAACCGCCTTGGGTCGCCCCTTAGGGTGAGGAAGGCGGTATATAAATATAACAATAAATGAATAAATAAATAAATAAATGTTTCAACAGAACATATAAACAATTAAGAGTGCACACTAACAAACAAGTGTATTTAGAGGTAACAGCAGATGGAAAGTTGTGTAGGCAATATTAATGTTCAATAACATCATGCTGGTGTGTATGAACACACGTATAAAGAGGCAGCTGTAAAAAGATGAAATAACTGAAACAAAAAATCCTCTGCTAGGTGAGAAATTATAAGCTCTTATTTCTTACAAGGGCAGCTTCTAAGAAGAGTAAACCCCCCACAAAATCCTACCTGATAATCAACAGCTATGAGGGGGTGGTGAGGAGGGAAAGCTCTGGTCGAGCCTTTCCGATGCACAAGCAAAGTCATTTCTTTTCCATCTACCACATGCTGTTCTACTTTGGCAATGTTGTGAGATACATCGTAGATCACATGCATGTCCAGGTCATCAGGTGTAGTGTTGAAGACTTTTGCAAAAGCCTGCAAGACATAATAGAGAAGTGAAATGGTCCCATGGCAAAAAATATGGCAGTTTGTTACATCTGGGATATTAGTAGTGGTAGAAGAGAGTCTGAGTTGCTTCTGGAAATGGCATTTTATCCACATAAATGGTATCTGCAGCCCTTCCATTAATGCTTTGCTTTGTTCCAGATTCCCTTCAGCTCAAAAGTGGATTTCCCCTTGGATTCTTGTTATTTCTCTTTATTGCCTATGAATACAATTTATTGCCTATGAATACAATATATGCTTTTGAATACAGTATAGATCTTTGATTAGGCTATTTTACATGGGGAAGGGGGTGAAGAAATCCTCACAATGTTATTAAACTGCTGAACATGTGTACTTACTGTGTATTTGTGTATTTACTGTGTACAGTAAAACCCCTACTTACGAAAAAAAGTCTGTTCCATAAGCTTTTTCTTAAGTCGAATTTTATGTAACTCGAAGCAAACCCATAGGGAAAATTATTTTTTTATGTAACTTGAAGCGAACTCATAGGAAAAATGAAATTTTTATGTAAATCAAAGCATAGGAAAATCCATAGGAAAAAAGAATCTTTATGTAACTTGAAGCAAACCCATACGAAATTGTGTAAATCAGGACATAGCGAGAGATGTCATGCCTTCATTCGTTATAATTGTGATGATCATGGCGTACAGCGTACATAATGATTATGGGGTGCATGAGATTGGGGGGGGGTTGGGGTTTTCATAAACTGTAAGCCATAAGCATCAATATTATAACAAAGTAAGGCTTGAACTATCTCATATATTTGTTTCACCTTTTAAGTTGCATTACTGAACTGAATGAACATTTGCACGATATTCTAATTTTCTGAGTTTCACCTGTATAATACAATCCAAACTCCCTCTGTAAAGCTAAAGCAACTCAATGCATTCACCCCTAAAAGTGTTCCAAGTGTAATGAAGCCAATGGTCTCAAGTTCAATGGTTAAAATTAAGTTTCTAGAATCACTTTAACACTCCAGAAGTATTAGGCAGGCACAAAAGAAACACAATGGAGTTGAATTTTGTCAGAGACAGATATTCTTTTAAGACAGTCTTCAACCACAAAAAACAAACAAACAAACAAAACAAAGTGAACCCAAACCCTAACTGCAAATCTGACCCCCACTCCACCCTGCTTTTTCTTCTTCTGTTCATATCTAGTCAACTTTAAATTGCCAAAATGAAGCCACCTTTTGGTGAATTAATTCCATAGTTCCTTTTGCCTGACCTAGTGTGAGAAAGCTTAGCCAGCACAACAAGGTTACTCTTGCCCAGGTACGCCTGATTGTGGTTCAAAAATACCACCATCTTCGAGGAGACTCAAATTCCTGCTTAAACACAGACAGAAGTGTACATGTCAATACTGTATAGTCTCTTTGTACCTGTCTTGTGAGGAAAGTCATGGAGGAACGATTGACCCATGCATAGTTTCCAGCTGCTGCCATCCCTTTCAAGTAATCCTGACCCTCCGGAGAAGCAACCCTGGCACAAGCCAGCTGGCGGTCATTTACAATGATTTTGTCCCGTTTCATAGCTTTCTCCATAGCCACCAGGGCATCTATGAGAGGGGAAAGGGCCAAATGTGACACCTTATGGATATTTGCAAACGAAGAGCTGAAAATTCACATCAATATAAGCAAACATGAAGCAGGAAAAAAGAGTCAAAAGTGTACCTGTTGCTACTTGATGGCCAAGGCCTCTGCTGCCACTGTGGATCATCACACATACTTGTCCTTTGTGATCTATACCCATTTTTCGGGCAGCGTACTCATTATAAATATCATCAACAACCTGGATCTCAGCATAATGGTTTCCTGCTCCCAAAGTCCCCAGCTGTCAAAGAGAAAATATAATTGGAAACTAAGCAGATTTTGAAAGGAAAAAAGAAAAGAAAAAATAATTGTGCATCTCATTAGAGAGGCTGACATAATTTGATTTGATTTGCCTCTCTGTTATGAGAAGGAAGAACACAGGAGAGTGGAATTCCAGGATTTTATTTTAAGAGCAAAAGGAATAAATTGTGTAATACAATACTGACAAACGTCTATCAGTGGTAAGCTCTGCAAGAGCAATCAAGTTTCATATGTACATATATGAGTAAAATCATTTTTGGAACCTTGCAGGGGAAACATGTGGGAGGGCTTTCTTAATAATCTCCAACTCTTCAGAAGGTGCCGCAGTGGCTTTGTGGTTAAGGCACTGAGCTTGACAACCAGAATTCCTGTTGTCTGTCCTAGCTCCTGCCAACCTCATAGTTCGAAAGCAAAAAATTGCAAGTAGATGAGTATATACTGCTCTGATGGGAAAGGTAGCAGCAATCCGTGTCCTCTGGCACCTAGTCATGCCTGCCACGTGACCACAGAAATGTCTACAGACACAGACAGTGTTGGCTCTTGGGCTGTAAATGGAGATGAGCACCAAACCCTAGAGTCACATACAACTGGCTTTCAAGCAAGAGAGACATTATTCTTCAGAATATACTATTATAAGAACATAAGAACAGCCTTGCTGGAACAGGCCACAGCCCATCCAGTCCAGCATTCTGTCTCACACAGTGGCTCACCATTTCCTTCAGGGTATTCCCAAGCAGATGCCTTCACCTGCTTAGGATTCCCTGGAAATGATATTGAGAGATATCCTGCCTATCTCTCCAACCCGGAGGTTGTCCTTAAGTATCCATAATTATAACCATTGATACTCTTGTCCTCCATGAACTTGTCTAATCCTTTCTTAAAGCTGTCAAGACTGACAGCTGTCACCACTTCTTCTGGCAGGGAGTTCCATAGACCAGTAATCCTCTGGGTGAAAAAGTACTTTCTCTTATTTGTTTGAGAACTAGTACCCAAAGGTTTCATGGAGTGTCCCCTAGTTCTAGTGTTATGTGATAGGGAAAACAGTTTTCCCTTATCTACTTTGTCCACACCGTGCATGATTTTATAAACTTCAATCAGGTCACCTCTTAGATGTCGTCGTTCAAGAGTGAAGAGGCCCAACCGTTGCAGCCTCAGATGGTAAGGAAGGTGTTCCAGTCCCCTAATCATTCTGGTTGCCCTCCTCTGCACTTTTTCCAGCTCCATAATATTCTTCTGGAGGTATGGCGACCAGAACTGTACACAGTATTCCAGATGGGGCCTCACCATAGAATTATAAAGAGGCAAAATGACACTTGCTGACTTTTTTTCTATACCCTTCCTAATGATCCCTAGCATTGAGTTTGCTTTTTTCACTGCTGAGGCACACTGGGTTGACACCTTCATTGAGTTGTCCACCAGGACACCAAGGTCCCTTTCCTGGTTTGTCGCAGAGAGTTCAGACCCCATCAGTTTATAAATGTAATTGGGGTTCTTTGCCCCAACATGCATCACTCTGCACTTACTAATGTTGAAACTCATTTGCCACTGTTTTGCCCACTCCCCCAGTGTCAAGAGATCCCTCTGGAGCTCCTCACAATCTCTCACAGTTTTCACTACCCTGTATAATTTAGTGTCGTCAGCAAATTTGGCTACCTTGCTTTTTACTCCTACCTCTAGATCATTTATGAAGAGGTTGAAAAGCTGGGGTCCCAGTACTGAACCTTGGGGGACCCCACTCTTTACTTCCCTCCACTTATAGCTCTGATATTGCTAGAATAAATCATATTGTTCAGAGCAAAGTACAGTAGAACCCCACATAACGAAAAAAACTCCGTTCCACAGAGCTCTTCACTATGCGTTTTTTTCTGTTATGTGAAACTAATGGGAGATGCCCCAGATAATGAACAAAAAGTGTTCGTTATCCAGGGTTCCCATTGACCAAGTATATACCGGTTACCCAAAAACCCACATAACAATATATTTTTTGTTATGCAGGGTATCATCATTGCCTAATGAATGCTTCATTATGCAATTTTTCCCCGTTATATGAAGTGTTCGTTATGTGAGGTATTACTGTATTTGGGGAAACCTCGTAAGCTTGTACTAAACATTAAAAAGTTTGTTTCGGCTTGCAGCTAAGAGTGCATGTTTCTTTGTTGCATCATACTAAAGCTCCATGCCACCCCAAACTCATACACATACTGTATCTTCAATTGTAGCTAGCAAGGTATCCTTGAAAAACTAAAAGTTGGACATTAGGAAGGTTATCCCTCTGTATAGGGAAATGTAAAGATTATTCAAGCCACAAGTGGTTTGTTTCTTGTTTTATTTTGCAAAGCACTGTGTAACAATAAAGGAAGAATATTTAAAATAAATAAAATGTGTACAGTGGAACCTTGGTTAACATAATTAATGCATTCTCCGAAATGTTTCTTATAGCAAAAATTACTTTAACAAAATTTCCCACAGGAATGCATTGAATGCAATTTCCCATAGGAATGCACCGAAAACCAAAATACATTAACCGAAACTCGGTTTCCCATAAGAATGCAATGAAAACCAATTAATCCGTTCTGAAAAAAATTCTGTAAACCCAGCCACTATTTTCTATGGATTTCCTTTTGTTATGCGATTTTTATGTTAACCGAGCTGTTTGTTAACTGAGGCTCCGCTGTATTCTGAACTCCACAAAACCCCACCGTGAAAAGTTCCTATTGCCTCTACACATGAAGTTTAATTTTTTACTATTATCCTTCATGAAGAAGTTCAATCATTCTTCTCTTCCATACCATCTAACCTAGTTAACTACTTTGTGGCAAATAATTCCATAAATTAACTATGTTTCACAAATACAACTTGCTTCCAGCATGCTAACAAAGAAGAGCAATACTGTTTTTGTTTTCAGGAAAACTGTTAATTCTATAGGGTGTCCCAAAAGCCACCATACATGGGGAAAACAGGAAATGTACCTTTATTGACAAAATATTAATTACAAAATCTTTACAAAATCTTCTCTATGTGTTGGTCACCTCTTTCTGCACACACACAAAGTCTTCTCCCCTGCTCATGGCGAAGACGTTCCAAGACATATGTTGTTATGTAATTTTGCCTATGTATGGTAAATTTTGGTACACCCTGTACTTCAAGAGAAAAAAATGGATGGACCGATATTTCACTATTTTCATGAGAATCAAGCCAGTCAGATAATCTAATCGCTAATTCTTTCATCCATATTTCCCCTCACATGCATATTTCTAGTCTACTGAAAGCAATCCAACTTTGTTATCAGGAAACCAAGTACCTGAGGTAAACCCCTTTTCTTGGCCCTTGCTGAGACTTTATTTGGATCCGCCTGCAGCATCCTCCCGTATTCCTCACAGTGCTCTTTATCCTCAGCCCAGGCATAGCCTTCTCGCAGGGACCAGTCAACCCCCATCTCCAGAGCCTCTTCCAAGTCCCTGTGACAGGGAGGGAGAAAGAGAGAGAGAGAGCCCCTTACATTAAGAATACAACACAAGGGACAGCTTAGAATACAGGAATGATAGCCAACATGGCTGAAAGCTAACAGCTCAATCCATTGGCGCCTGCAATTGCATGAGCATTCTTCAGCCCCAGACATGCCCCAACCAGGGGCAGGAAATGACAAGAGAAAAAGTCCTCTGGCACGTCCCCTTCAGCTGAAGGTGTGGGTGCAGTGAGAAAGAGAAAAAAGGAAAAGCAGCAATTGAAAGGGCAATAATATTCACAAAAACATTCCTTCAGATTTAGGGTCCCTTTCTTCCTCTTCTTATTGTGCTGTATCCAGTTCCAAATATTGCCAATCATCATAGCAATCAATCATGAAGATTGTCCTGAGATTATAATGCAGTGGCCTTTCATCGGCCTTCCGCATTGCAGCATGACCCCCGTACCACTTATCCAGTTCCACGATTCACTTTCTGGTCTTGAGCCCTTTGGGCACACAAAGTCTTCATCAGCCACAGGCCAATATAGATGAAGCTGCTGCCCTCCATCAAGAAGGATTCAAGTGGGATTTAATACACTTGGGGACCATCACCCTTCCCTGTGAACTTCTGCACCCAGGGCCATTAGTCCTCAGGGTGGTCAGGTTAGTTAATGGTAGGCTGCCTGACGATCCACATGGAGTTGCTGGCAGTATGGTCTACTCTTTTACTACAGCAGGATAACCTGGCCAGACAATCAGATTTCTGGTATAAGATACAGGGAAAAAATGCTAGTGCTTTCAAATTAGGCACCCTGTCCTCTTATGTTAGCTCATTCCTCTTTCAATCAGGATTAAGGATAAACTGGGAAAAATCTGAAATGATCATGTATTGTGTAGATAAATTGGAGCAACAAAGAATTCTGGATAAATGCAAAATTCAAATTAAAGAAAGTTTGAGATATTTGGGGGTTAATATCACGGACAAGTGGGAAAATATTAAGAAACTAAATTATGATAAACAAAGGACATGGATTAAAGAAAAATTTCAGCAATATAAGAAACTTAATCTGTCATGGTTTGGTAGGGTTGCTTTATGTAAAATGATGTTGTTACCGAAAATTAATTTTTTGTTTGATGCCCTACCAATCCAAATTGCGGATAAAGAGATTAAGAAAATGCAGAATTTGTTAAATGATTATTGTAACGGTGGGATTAGATCTAGAATGCCAAAAAGCCTGTGGTATCTTCCTCAAAGTCAGGGTGGTTTAGGAATTCCAGACCTTAAAAATTATTATAGGGCATTTCATATTAAAAATATTGTCAAGTTTTTGATGAAAGAAAAGGTGATTTGGGAGGATATAGAGATAGAAGAATTAGGTCAAATAGGTAAAGCAGCCTTTCTTGATAAGGACATAGGGAAAATTAGTATTGGAAATAAAATGTTAAAGTCAATGTGGGAAGTTTGGAAAAAGGTGAAAAAAATATTGGCTCCGGATGTATCCCCAATTATTGAAATAGAGGAGATGACAAACTTTCCAATTAAAATTGATAAGAGAGTGAGAGATGTCTTAAACAAAAAGGATTTGATTCTGTTGAGAGACTGGATAAGAGTATGCACTGATGAACTTAAAAGAAAGGAATTATTTGTAGAATTGATATTGAATTGGCTGCAGATTGCAACGGTAAATAAATGGAATGGTAAATATCTGATGGAGCCCAGTTTGAAAAGGAACAAGACAGTATTTGAAGAAATACTATGGGAGGTTAGAAAAGGAGGAATAGGGGTGAAGGGTTTGGTAAGTAAGATTTATACATTATTAAACAATGAATGTGATGCACAAGATAAATTAAGAATAAAGTGGGAGCAAGATCTAAATATAAAAAATTTAGGTATAAATTGGAAATCAATATGGAAGAGAAGAATTATGAAAACAATGTCTGTTAGAATTAAGGAACATAATTATAAGGTGTTGTGGAGGTGGTATTTGGCCCCGGTGAGATTGAATCAAATTGATAGAACTAAGAACAATTTATGTTGGAGATGTAAGAAAACTGTTGGGACTTACTTACATATGTGGTGGCATTGTGAGATAATAAAGGGGTTTTGGGATGATATTGAAAAAGAATTGGTCGGAATATTTGAAGAGGAAATTAAGTTGGGTTCGAGTACCATCATGCTAATAAATATGGAAGAAGTTAATTTGGACAAAGATAAAAAGGATTTGTTATCAAATATGATGACAATAGGGAGATTGTGTATTGCAAGGAAGTGGAAGAATGATACGAATATTAAGTTGGAGGAATGGTATGAAGAAATGTGGCAATTGGCTCTCAATGATAAATTAACATTGGAAATGAAGGTAAAGAAAGGGTTAATTAAGGAAAATAGATTTTGGAAAATCTAGAAACCGTTTGTGGAGTATGCGCTTACAAAAGGAGGTGCTAGCCATCCAGTACCAGATCAAAGGAAATTTTGGATGAAATAAATTATGTCTGCGATGTGCCGTATCCCCCCCAGGGCTTTGTACATATCACAGGGTAGAGTTAATTGTGATGATATGTTTTGCTATAAAAGATGTATACTTCAAGTATTATAGATATATCGTATAAAGTTTAGAATATATTATTTTTAAAAATGGGAAAGTTAAAATAATGAGGTCGAGTTTATTAAAAAAACATTTTTTCCTCTATTTCTATTTTCTCTCCTCAATGAAATAGAATATATTACTATAACATGGATAATAATTGTGTGGATGAGGTTATATGTCTTTTATACGTTTTTCTTTTTTCTTTATCTATGTATTTTTCATTTTATATTTCTGTGTATGTATTGTTTTATATGTTTATTTTTTGCAAAATTTAATAAAAAATATTATTAAAAAATATTTATTCAGATTTAGGGTCTTTCTTCCTCTTCTTATTGTGCTGTATCCAGTTCCAAATATTGCTAATCATCATAGCAATCAGCCATGAAGATTATCCTGAGATTATAATGCAGTGGCCTTTCATCAGCCTTCCGCATTGCAGCATGACCCCTGTACCACTGATCCAGTTCCGCAAGCCACTTTCTGGTCTTGAGCCTTTTTGGCACACAAAGTCTTCATCAGCCACAGGCCAATATAGATGAAGCTGCTGCCCTCCATCAAGAAGGATTCAAGTGGGATTTAATACACTTGGGGACCATCACCCTTCCCTGTGGACTTCGGCACCCAGGGCCATTAGTCCTCAGGGTGGTCAGGTTAGTTAATGGCAGGCTGCCTGACGATCCACATGGAGTCGCTGGCAGTATGGTCTTCTCTTTTACTACAGTAGGATAACCTGGCCAGACAATCAGATTTCTGGTATAAGATACAGGAAAAAATGCTAGTGCTTTCAAATTAGGCACCCTGTTACCTCATTCCTCCTTCAATCTTAATTTAATAATCACACTTATACGCCGCCCACTCAGGTAAAACCTGACTCAGTGCACACAAGACCAAATCTTGCACAAGAGACTAATTTTTGAAATTATCCCTGGACTTTCCAACTACTTGCTAGAAACAGGAGAGAAGCAGGTATTAAGATGGCTGGCAAGTGTACGTTTGATTACTGGAGAAGAAAGGAAGAGGAAGAAACACAAGCAATGCTAACCCTGGCAGCGGGAATGCATGTTTATAAAAAGCTGCATATTTGGGAGAGATTATACTGGGCTGTTCTATACCACCGTACTGCACGTTGCTGGAGAATACTCCCCCAGCTTCGTTTACATGCAATTCTTCTCCCTCTCCATGAGTACAAAGTGACTGAACCATTCGATAACCACTTTGCCAATGCTAAGGAGGTGGGGAAGCACACTGAAACCATTTGGTGTATTATGTTTCCCAGTCATTTTTGGCACACAACAGTACTGGACAATGGGGGACACTGAGTACTAAACAATTATTGTCACCAGTACCCTGACCAGTAAGGGCAGCTGGCTGAAATGTGAGTACCAGCTGCAAACATACTCCCTGAGCCCGTAGAAGGGCAGCTTAGATTAAATCAACAAAGTAATGCTCCTACCATCCTCTCCAGCATCAAAACACTGCTACATTTTCAATCATCAATACATAGTTAGGATTTTGATAATTTCTCAATAAGTTACTATGTGTATTCCTTACTGTGTAACAAGGAATACGCATTAACTAGTGGCAAAATCACTGCTGGGATTTATGCCACTATATATAAGAAACAGGATTCTGGCTGTTACTTAATTAAGAAACCAGACAATTCATTCTTACTTGGCATTCATAGGGATGACACCCTTGGATCCCACACCAACAGGAATGTGGTCAAACATGGCCTGAGCAAGCTGCTCTTTCACTGGCTGGACATCACACTCGTCAAGGTTGGTACGTAGCAGCCGTACACCACAGTTGATGTCAAATCCTACACCACCTGTGCAAGTGGATACAAGACAAGCCGCATCGAAATAAGCCATGTATGCATTTGCTTCCACTACGAACATAGAACAGGTTGATCATTACAACCAAGACCTACACCAGTTATGTCTTGCTCAGTTATTGTAGATTTCTCAGTTGAAACAGTAAAAGCGCTAAAGACTTGGCTGTGCCAGCGGGTGTGGAGCCCGACAGGTGTGACGGCCCAGTCCCGCTGGCTGGTATGATGGCCATGATTCACAAGTAACTTGTCTGTTTTTATTCCTCCCCCTTCCCCTTTTTATCTCCTCTTATTTCCTTTTTATTCCTCTCTTATCCCTTTTTATTTGCTGCACCCCCCTTTCATTTTTATCCTTTTGTGATTGCTGTTTTAAACTGTGTTTTGTATTTGTCTTAAGGGGTTAGGGAGGGCATCAGTGGGTTTTGTTTTTAAGATTTTGTATATTTTAAACTTTTTTGTACGCCGCCTTGGGTCATCCAAAGATGAGGAAGGCGGAATAGAAATGATGTAATAAATAAATAAATAATTCTATCAACTGTGTCTGCTGAAAGAAAGTCAAATCACTCTATGCTTGTTCAAAAGACAGACAATAAATCCAGCATTTCATGAAGTTATTATGTATTTTTCCAAAAGCTCAAGTAATGTTGCAAATCTTTCAACAGTGCATACGTCTAAGAACACAATAGTCAACATTCAGTAGAAAGTTGCAACAAGAGTAGGCTCACTGAATTTATGAAGAAGATAATTCACCAAATCCCCACTGATTCAACAGGCCTATTTTATTTGCAACTTACTATTAGATTTTAATTTTTAAAATTAAAATTTTAAGTTCGATTGCCGAGTACTGCAGGAAGGAATGAGCTCCCGTCATTGTCCAAGCTCCTGCCAACCTAGCAGTTCGAAAGCAAGAAATTGCAAGTAGATAAATAGGGATCACTTCGGTGGGAAGGCAACAGCATTCCGTGCGCTCCGGTGTCTAGTCATGCCTGCCATATGACCATGGAAACGTCTGCAAAAGCAGACAACACTGGCTTTTCAGCTTTGAAACAGAGATGAGCACTGAACCCTAGAGTCAGATATGACTGACTTTCGAGCAAGGGAAACCTTTACTAGATTTCAGGTACTGCCTAGGAACTACAGATCAAACAAATTATTTGCATCCTATTTGCAATGCACACTTATTAAAATAAGCACAATTCAGAGCAAACATGTTTTCCTTTTGCATCTGGTTTTAACATTCTGCATACATTTGGAACTACTTATAAGCTCTTTCTTCCTTCCACAGATTACATTCAAACTGCTCATACCTGGTGAAACCACTGCTTCAGGGTCATTCATGTTAAAAGCAGCCATGTTACCAATGGCAAACCCATAGCCAGAATGGACATCAGGAAGCCCTATAGATCTCTGAAACACATTTTACAACAGAAAGAAAGTCAATCAGTCTCAAAATGGGAATGGGTGACATTTAAAGGACATTAAGAGTTCAAGTCTCTTACTATACTATCACACAAATAATGCAGTACTATATACAATTTTCTGTTTCTAGTTAATACATTAGAAGAGGCGTGAAAGTAACTTCACAGGATTAGACACATTAGGATAAATTGCAAACAGTTAGACAGAATCATTTCAGATGTCACAACTCTTAGGTGACCTGTGTTAAAGCAATCATCAATGTCCGTACCTATTTATTTTCTAGTTTTCTGCATACCTTTTCCACTCATGTATCTGTATAGACACCTATCAAATGAAGCACCGCTATACACATTTGATGAAGAGGACATTTCACAAAAGCTTATACAGTACTCCATAAATCTTGTCAGACTTTTACGTATCAGCAAACTCTTTGTTGCTATTTCAGAAACTAATTGTAAATGTAGACACTCAGAATTTATCTTTGCCTTGATTACCTGACTATTTGACTACAATGCATATCAGGAAACTGTCACACTGTTGTCCAGTTTGTAAAAGAATGGAATGTCACTAACACAAACACACATTTTACTACAATAAAGTTCCAAGTTTGCAAACTCTTTCTATGGTCCTTTTCACTTTGAATAAATGGGCCTCAGGTAAAGGATCAAAGTGAAGGGCCAGTCTTCTAAAAAGGTAACACTCACATGGACAATGCCAGGCAGTGCAGCTACATTTCCAATTTGCTTCATGGCTGGTAAAAAGCCACCAGCACCTGAAAGAGAGAGATGGAGGGAAAATTGTTTATTTCTACAAAACTGTCGTTGATGCTAACTTACTTAGAATGCTATAGCACAATACTATGCATCTACTCTGAGAAAAAAAAAGACTCTAATCACTTCAACATGACAACCTCAGAGATAATGTACAGATGGCTGCACCAAATTATATTTACCGTACCTTCTGTTAAATCAAGTGGGCAACTTGCAGCCATCCAGATGTTGTGGAACAAATATGTCAATGATACCTCACCTCTGACTATACTGGCTAAAGTTGAAGGAAACTGCATTCCAACAACATCTTGAGGACCAATTTTTGTCCATCTGCTGGCTCTTTGGCTATAAACGGAGATGAGCAATGTAGTCAGATACAACTGGTTTTCAAGCAAGGGTTACCTAATTAAGATTTCTACATCTGTGTAACAAAGACTAAAAATGTCAGGCATGAGATGGGGTATGTCCAAAAGAAACGTACAGGCATGTCAAAGCTAGTATTAACAGGTAAGTGACTTTATTTCTGATCATTTTGATTCCCTTTGGCATTCCAGAAAAGAGCAGGAACAAATTAAGCAAACAAAATCAAGCATCATAAAAAACATTTTTGCTTTCTGACTGAAAGCCCAGTTTATGCTTTATAAAAGGGTTATCCATTATGTATTGAGAACCAGCATTTTGAGAACAGAACGAATATTTACTTACAGGCCCTGAACATTTCTCATTAAATAAAATTCCCTTTGTATTTCTTGAACATGTAAGAAACCCTGAACCTCAACTGTATTAGCTGAATGTATGACAGATCTGGATTCAAATGTGATGCAAATTAGGCTGGAGTTGGAATTCTAGGCATAACAGAAATGAGTAAGACTGAGTAGCAAGAAGACTCACATACCTCCACCTCTGCATGCATTCCTTAACTCTTCAAACATTAACTTTTCCAAAGGATCATTTACGTAGAATACCCCCTCCACCTAGAAAAAGAAGAATGAGGAAAAGGGAAGAAATATCTCATGTAAAACAACAATAACAATAATTGCATTGTGCCAAGTCAGTTCTGGTTTATGGCAATCCTTTCACCAGTAGAGAATGCTTAGAAGTGGGAGCATCTTGGGACTGTGCAGATTGGTTAAGGGCATACCTGCTGGTTCTTCTCCCTAAAATCACAGTGGGGAATTGAACTCCCATCCTCTGACTCTACAGCCAGATACTCGGAGGTATCCAGTTAGCTATGTCATATACACCAAAATACACGAGTGATCAACCAGTTTCTGACAACACAAGATGTACCTATTATTCAATGTTGGAGACAATACACAGAAGATGTAACAATAGGATGCCTTACCCTCGAGTAGGCCCTATTGTCCTTCTGAGTTGCAGCCCCTTGGCCTACAAAATTGTTGGGGCCTACAAATAACCATCGGCACTTTGGGATATCTCCTCTGTCATCAAAGGCAAAGGAATTTTATGCCATTTCCGACTCATATTGCCATTTCATTATTACTCTTTAACAAGGCCAATGCTGCATAGCAATCTCTCTATTTCAAACTAGAAATGGGTGGTGGCATGAAGGATGATGTGGGAAAATGCTGTCCTTTTTGTTCTGTCATTCACTCAAAACAATGCTTGGGAAGTATCCAGGTTTACATCTGGTTGCTTTTATGAGCCATATGGCTGTTTATGAACCCCCATTTGTTTCTGTAAACCAGCTGTTATTTTGTATTCAGTTAGCATTCAGGCCATATCACCCGCTTAAGGATAACAGATGGATCTGTCAGCTAACAGACTGGATACCAAGGGGCCACAAAAGACAAATTAGGCCCCGAAAACAAAGGGATGAGCCAATGGTAAAACTGTTTGACCAGAGATGGAAGCAGAAGGTAAAGGATAGAACATTTTGGATTTCAGTTGGTTTGTGCTTAGATAAAAAGGTAAAGGTTTCCCTTGCTCGAAAGCCAGTTGTATCTTACTCTAGGGTTCAGTGCTCTGTTTCAAAGCCGAAGAGCCAGCTGTCTGCTTCTGCAGACGTTTCAGTGGTCATGTGGCAGGCATGACTAGACACCGGAGCGCATGGAACGCTGTTTACCTTCCCACTGAAGTGGTCCCTATTGATCTACTTGCAATTTCTTGCTTTTGAACTGCTAGGTTGGCAGGAGCTGGGACAAAGACGGGAGCTCATTCCGTCCTGCAGTACTCGGGTATCGAACTGCTGACCTGCCGCCTCCCAGTCAGCGTCTTAGCCACTTGAGCCAAATCGACATTGGCTTGGCTATTGGACAGACCAGCTTTAACCCCAGGAATGTTCCACAAGTAAAAACCAGTGGTAGCACACAATACATGAAATGTGTATTTTAAAAAACTTATAGGAATAAAGCTAAAAACAGTAGACTGCTGGGTGGGGGAGGGAGGAATCAAATGCAACAACGCCACTCCTTCCTCCCCACCACAGAGGATGTAGAAGAATTGTGGCTGGTGAGGGATTTGCACTCTGCACATGCTTAGGCGAAAGGTGATTTATCACTAACGGACTCATATGAAACTCATTCAACTCCCTCCCTTCAAACAACTCACGTTCATGTTGGGCACGAAACCCTTTTTAATCCGCCAACAGTTCTTGTCAATTTTGTCCAGGTACTGGAGTTCATCATTATAACTTCGGCTCATGGCGGCGATGGCGTAAGAAGAAGCGAGTTGGCCTCAAGTCTCAAAGAGAGAATGAGAGAGAGAAGGGCGCTGCTGACTCTGTGTGTGTGCTTTTCTCTGGCGCCTGCGCAGACGACACAAGGAAAGGCACCTGGGAAAATATTCCTAGAGCGGCCTAAGGCGAGTTCTACGGCGCGCGCAGAGGATCAAAAGCCCTCTTTCTTCGCTCCTTCCCACCCGCTTTGCCCCTTCCCTTGAAGAGCGAAGTGTGTTCTGTGATGTCGAATAGGCAGCGTGTGGGGGGATAGGGCTATGGCGGAGTAAGGGGCACTACTAGGAATGGGAATGACGCAGTGATATAAGCATGGAAACAGGAGCTGGCACTACAGGCTTCATGCTGGACGCTGCTTTGAAGCCAGTGGGCGTGGCCTGCCGCCATATTAGGTGGACCAAAACATTAGCAGACTACCGTTTACGATTGCTGTTTGTGTTGGAGGGGGTGGTGTGGGTTGATCTCCTCTCCTGGGTTGGGGGGGACAAAAGGAGTCTGTCCCCCCAACCCTTCCAGAGCCAGGGGACCTGGCAGAGAGGGGACTCTCCCCCCCCCCCGCAGGACACCCCGTTATTAAAGAGAAGAAACCGCTTGGTTTCTTCTCTTTAACAACGGAATGTGTGGGAGCCTGGGAGGTGGTGGATTCGATCCCCTCTCCGCTGGCTCCTCGAGGGTTGGGGAGACAGACCCCTTTTGTCCCTCCAACCCTTTTGGACCCAGGGGAGCCAGCGGAGAGGGGGATCGCAACTCCCCACCCACTGATATTAAAGGGGAAACCCCGATCTACTTTCACGACTCCACACAATCAAAGCACAATTAGCAAATGTTTTGGGCCAACTAACAAGGCGGACTTTCTGATTAGTTAGCTTCAAATTTGTGACGTCATGTCATCTGTTTTTTTATACCTCCATGGATATAAGTCATATCACCAGACGGGCACGTTTTACTTCCGCTCCCAGGAGTGACGAGGTCTTCGCGGGCCAGATGAATTGGTGTCGGGGGCGAATCCGGCCCCCAGGCCGTAGTGACCAGGCCCCTGAACCACGTGACTGGCCCACAGCCCAAAAGGTTTGGGCACCCCTGATAGAAGATAAAAGTCAAGGCCTCCCTTGCTCGAAAGCCAGTCCTATCTGACTCTAGGGTTCGGTTCACATCTGTTTACTGCCCAAGAGCCAGCGCTGTTTGAGTCTGCAGGTGTTTCTGCGGTCATGTGGCAGGCATGACTAGACGCTGGAGTGCATGGAATGCTGTTGTCTTGCCTGCCAAAGCAGCACCTAATAATAATCTTGCAATTTCTTGCCTTTGAACTGCTAGGTTGGTTGGTAGGAGGTGGGACATGACAGGCGCTCACTCCGTCAGGCAACTATGGGATCTCGATCTGTTGATCTTCTAATTGTCAAGCTCAGCATCTTAACCACTCACCACAGCCTCTAGGGTTCTGTTATTAGGCTGAGACAAAATACTCCAAATGAAAATGAGGGCTTTGAATAGGAAAACTCATTTATGTGTAGAAGGCAATGGCCGGATGCCAACCTGACCTGCAGGGCCATGGCCAGGATTCTAGATGTGGGTGGGCGAATATTTTGTCAGGATGGGCAACAAAGCCTCTTTTCAATGCATCTCTATAGGAAAACGTGCTTTGTTAGGGTGGGCAAACTGCTAACTCAGGGTGGGCAAAGCCCACCCTGCCCACCCCCTGGCTATGGCCCTGCGCCATGGCCACTAGACCTCAAGGTTGTCAGGTTAGTTAACTGCTGCTTGAGTCGCTGGCAGTATTCTCTATTCTAGGGGTCAGCAACCTTTTAAAGTCGTGGGGCTGGGTCACACTTCCTCAGACAGTTGATGGGGCCAGACTGATGGTTCTTCCACTGTAAACACTGCCATTAACATGTCTGCAGCTGCTTCCGGCGGCAGCAACAGTGGTTGGAGCAAGGGTGGGGTCCAGATGATTTGGCACTACGGGCTGTACGTTGCCGACCCCTGGTTATTCTATTACCACAGCAGAATAACCTGGCCAGACCTGCTATACATTTCCATAAATGAGGCAGAGGTAAACTTTAGAAGATCTTTTAGTCACGGTTTCATACTGCACATTATCAATTTATCTTTCGTTACTTGTGTCAGAGGCACCACCAGCATATAATAACATACAAAGCTAAATAACATATCCAAAAAGAAATTAAAAGGACTAGATGACATCTGCCCAATATTGGGCCACCTCAACAGCATTTCCTCTTGCCAACATAAGGTCCTCCTCAGTGCACGTTGAGAGGCATTGTGTGCATTGAGAGGCATTGTTTGCTTTTCTCTGCATTCACACAGGCTACCATCTACAGGGAAATTCCACTTTCTCAGATTAGCCCTTGATCTTCTTACCCCAGCACACAGTCTATTTAAAGCTTTCCACACAGGTAATGGTTGTTCGTGGCCAGGCTGTAGAGAGTCATGTGGTTGTGCCCATTTATAGTATCTGGTTGCTCCTTGCTTGCCTTCTAAAGTGGTCTGTGGGGGCTGGTTGTTCAAGGGGTGTGTGAGTTTAGTGTTTGGGAATCAAGACAATGGAAACGGCTGTAAGCTAGCCTAGCACATCTTTATTGCATGGAGTACAGTACGAACATGTGGTAATGGCGGACAAACAGCTCCTTTTATGCGGTGGCTATACAATTGAATATGGCTCTTCGACAGGCATTGGCTACTGTCCAAGTGACGTCATCCTTGGTCACGCCTTTCTTGTCCAGGTGAGGTGAGCGCGGGAATATTTCCTGTGCAGCTGAAGGCATTTGAGGAATGTGTACTGTGTGAGCTGGGCGCTCGCTACTGCCCCCGGTGGCCACTAGCTCGCGTCCTCATACAGAAGGTTACAGTGTTACAATTAGAGATTGTTACATCCACTCATTCGTGTGGTTGCAATTACATTCAATACACAACATCCCTCCCCCCTAAGATGGGACAAAGTCCCTCAACCAAACTGGTTTCCCGCATGTGTGTTTTGGGCGTGCTGCCGTTATGCTTGACTCGGCCGTGCCCCCTTGTCTGTGTCCTCCTGGCTCTTGTCCTGCAATTGGAGAGGATGACTCGTTAGTGACTCGCTGCGGACTTGCAGCTTTGGTACGGGCAGGAGAAGGGGGAGGAAGGGTTTCTGATGTGGATGTGGGGAAACCGGGGGCACTAGGGGCTAAAGAAAAACCCCGCTCTTCGCTTGGACGGGTGGGGGAACACTCCGAACCCCCCCCCCCAGTTTGGTAACTCAAAATCTAATCCAGGGGCAACAGGGGCAAACTCATTCCTCTCTTTCAAAGGACTGGGTAGAACTGGTGTATCTAAAGGTTATGGATTTGAGCCTGTGCTCCCCCCCCTTGTTTGGGACTGTTGCCCTTCGTTTTCTCCCCCTTGGGATAAGCGGGTGGGGGAGAACCCTAACGTTGAGTTTTGCTGCTGGACCCCTCTGTCCGGCCCCCCAATCACTCGATGCCTTAGTTGGTCAGCGTGCCTTCTCCAGAGGAGACCCGTGTTGGTCTCGACACAGTATGACACTGGTCCCGTTTGATTAATCACTACACCCGGCACCCAGGCTGGCTCTGTAGTAGCGTAGTTTCTGCAATGTACAGGTTCACCTATCTGGAAATTTTTTGTGGGGCTGTGCTCAATGTTTCTTCCCCTATCCTCCACCCTGGTGGGATCCAACCTAGTTAACAATGAGTGCAATTTCCTTTTCATGAGGAGTTCCGCGGGGGAGAATCCCGATGCCAATGGCGTCACCCGGTATGCCAACAGAAACTGGCAGAGCTGCCGGTCCAAATCCCCTGGTCCCATGCGCCGCAGCCCCTCTTTCATTGTGCGCACCAGGCGTTCCGCCTGGCCATTTGTTGCAAGGTGAAAGGGGGCTGAGGTAATGTGCCGAATGGCGTTGGACTCCAAGAACGCCTGGAACTCGGCCGACGTGAAGGTACTCGCATTGTCACTCACAATGACGTCAGGTATCCCGAAGGTACTTATCAGCCTGCACAGTTGTTTTATGGTTGCAGCTGATGAGGTGTTGCGCATTGGAATTACCTCTAACCACTTGGAGTATGCATCCACTACCAGCAGGAAAAAGGAACCCCTGAATGGCCCTGCGAAGTCTATGTGGAGGCGGGACCACGGCCCCCTAGCTGTGTCCCATTCTCTGTGTGGAAGGCGGGACTCCTCAGGTCGAGAGCTCTGGCAACTTTTGCAGGTGTTCACCATGTGTTCAATGTCTGCGTCTAGCTGTGGCCACCAGAAATAGCTTCGGGCCAGCGCCTTAGAGCGCACAATCCCTGGGTGGCTGACATGTAAAAGCCGTAGCACCCTTGCTCTTAATGCTTGTGGGACCACCACCCTCTCCCCCCACAGTGGACAACTCAACCCTCTTCCTGAAAAGCGCAGCAAACTCGTCTGCGGGGGGAGCCGTGGGCCACCCCTTCTGTACCCAGGATCTAACAAGGGCTAAAGTTTTATCCTTGGCCGTGGCTGCAGCAATTTCCACGGGAAGTATGGGGGTGCATCTAGGGCTTCTATGAGGAGGACTTGGCTGTCTTGCTCTACCTCACACTTTGGGTCTCCCAGGTGGTGAAGAGGAGACCTTGAGAGTGCGTCTTCGTGGCTTATGTCTTTCCTGGGGCGGTACTCTAATGAACCCTTGTATGCATTGAGGAAAATAGCCCACCGAAGCATCCTGGGGGAGAGGATCTGTGGAGTGGGCTTGTCTGAGGTGAAAATACCCAATAGTGGCTTGTGGTCGGTTACAATGGTGAATGGACGACCATACAAAAAATCATGGAACTTCTTTGTGCCCGCCACAATAGCAAGGGCCTCCCTATCTGTTTGGGCGTAATTTCATTCTGCCTTGGACAATGATCTCGAATAGAAGGCAACTGGGGCTTCTATGGTGAGGCGTCGCAGACCAAGACTACCGGCTTCTTTGGGTCGAAATGGGTTAGAATAGCCTCTGAGGAGAGGAGCTGCTTGAGTTCCCTGAAAGCCCGCTCCTGATTCTCCCCCCACCGCCAAACTGCATTCTTCTTCAGCAGCCTATGCAGGGGCTCTGCAATCGATGCTTTCCTGGGCAGGAAGGAATGGTAAAAATTCAGCAGCCCCAGGAAGGACTGTAGCTCCGGTTTCGCGGTGGGGCGAGGAGCGTTTTGAATGGCTGAGACTTTGGACTCAGCGGGTTTCACCCCCTCAGGGGTTATACGGAACCCCAGAAACTCAACCTCCCTGGCCAGAAACACACATTTGTCCCTCCGCAGCCTCAACCCCGCGGATTCGAAGACTGTAAGGACCTTATCTAGTCTCTGGGCCAGTTCTGATTCGCTCTCCCCAGATATCAATATGTCATCGAAAAATGGCAAGACCCCCGGTAACTTCTTTAACAAACGTTCCACAAGGGACTGAAATATTCCCGGCGCCGAGTTCACCCCAAACTGTAGGCGCGTTACCTTGAATGCCCCCTTGTGAGTTACAATGGTTTGCGCAGCAGCTGTGGCTGGGGTTACTGGAAGCTGCTGGTACACCTGCGCCAGATCTAGTTTGGCGAAAAACTTTCCCCCATGTAAAGTAGCTAGCAGATGGCTAACTGCCGGCACCGGGTAGGCATTAGGGCGGATTGCCTTGTTAATTGTACACTTGTAGTCAGCGCAAATCCGCACCTCCCCATTTGCTTTCAACACTGTAACAATAGGAGTCTCCCACTCTGCAGAGTCCACAGGCACTAAAATCCCCTGCTCCACCAGTTTGTCCAGTTCCGCCTCAATTTTGTCCTTTAGGGCGAATGGAACCCGACGTGGCTTGAGTCTAATTGGGCGGACCTCCGGGTCTAGGTCGAAAGAAACTGGGGGCCCCTTGTACTTCCCGAGCCCCTTCTTGAATACCTCAGGGTGTGCGTCGCAACTGCCTGGATCTCATTCCCCCCGATGGCATGGACATGAAGATGTCCAGGGGTTTGAACCATTGTGTTCCCAGGAGATTACACCCCCCCTCCCTTAGAACTACTAGAGGGAGTTTCCTTCTGAGTCCCTTATACTGTATCTCGAAGTCCCCGATTCCCAGCACTGGGATCCCATTTCCCTGCACGTCTCTTAAGTTCACCCTCATCTCTTTGAGTTTGGGTCGCTCCTTGGGGGGAATGCGCAAAAACTCCTTATGGGAAATGAGAGAGTATACAGACCCCGAGTCTATTTCCATCTTAACAGGAACCCCTTGCAACAGTACCTCAGCATAAAAACGTGGTTGCCCTAGAGGCACGCTGTGGACGGCCAAGTCGTCTTCCGCATGTACTCCTCGGTACACATGGTCCCCCTCTGGGTCGTCGCCGCCATCGTAGACTCTGCCGACGCCATCCCGTCTCCTCGTGGAGCGCTTGCTCTCGTCCCGGCGTTGCCTGCAGACCCGGGCGATGTGGCCCTTCCGTCCACAGTTGTGGCACTCAGCCTTCCTGAATGGGCACTTGCTCCGCTCATGGGACGCCCCGCATCCATCGCAACGCCGACCCCCTTTCCCTTTCCTCTCGCTCAGCCCCTTTCTGACTTTCCAGACTCCCTCATCTTCACTGGAGCCTGGGGTGGTGGAGGCCTCTGAGGATGTGGGCGAGCGCGGGCCAGAGGCCGCCCTCCAAGTCGCCTGGACTGCGGATGCAGCTGCCTCTACTGGTGGAGGCTTTGCCTTGAGAAGCTTGTACCCGGCCCTCGTGGACTCAGCAGCTAGGGCCTCTTGTAGTACCTCTTTAAAGGTGAGGTCGTGGCCTCGGGTCATGAGCTTCCTTTGGGTTTCCCCATCTCTCATCCCACAGAGCATCCTGTCCCTCAGGGCCACGTCTAGAATTCGCATGGGGTTGCCGCCAAACGGAGGGCCGCTGCATACTTGGATACGGACTCACCCGGCTTTTGGTCCCTCCTCGTGAAGGTCGCCCTGGCAGAGAAGAAAGATACCTTGGGCTTGAAGTGGTTTCTCAGAGTCGCCAGTATTTCAGCTACCGAAACCTGTTCCACCTCTCGTGGTGCCACCAGGTCCATCAGTGCTTGCACTGTGTGGAAACCGAGCATCGTGATGAGAAGACCTCTCTTCTTCCCCGCGTCGGTGATGCCGTCAAACGCCACCGTACTCTTGAAATGCATTTCGAACCAGTCCCATCTCTCGGGATGGGTCACGTCAAACACCGGTTGCTGTGAGGTTGTCTTGTCCCCGTGGGAATCCATTATCCCACCTTCGTCACCAATTTAGTGTTTGGGAATCAAGACAATGGAAATGGCTGTAAGCTACCCTAGCACATCTTTATTGCATGGAGTACAGTACGAACATGTGGTAATGGCGGACAAACAGCTCCTTTTATGCGGTGGCTATACAATTGAATATGGCTCTTCGACAGGCATTGGCTACTATCCAAGTGACGCCATCCTTGGTCACACCTTTCTTGTCTAGGTGAGGTGAGCGCGGGAATATTTCCTGCGCAGCTGAAGGCATTTGAGGAATGTGTACTATGTGAGCTGGGCGCTCGCTACTGCCCCCGGTGGCCACTAGCTCGCGTCCTCATACAGAAGGTTACAGTGTTACAATTAGAGATTGTTACATCCACTCATTCGTGTGGTTGCAATTACATTCAATACACAACAGTGAGCAGAAGTTATGTGGAAACTGCCTTGAGTTCAGTCTCTGGTGGTTGGTGGTTGGTGATCAAAGAGCAGGTGTGTTTCCAAGGAACTTGCTTTGATCCATTCTTTCTGAGCAGCACTTTCTTGGTGAAGTGTTGGTGGAAGGATACCAGCTAAGTAATGCACTTTTTGTATTGGGGTTGGTTTTTGGCATCCTGTGACCAATCTCGCTGTTTCATTTAGGGCAGTGTTTCCCAAACTTTTAGGGCATGCGTTGATCTGCACCACACTGGACTAGCATACTTTCCTGCAGAGTAACATAAAACTAGCACAGAAGTTCTTAATGTGTGTGGTTGTGCATGCCCACTGGTGCCTGTTATTTTCCTCAGAATATTGTTCCTGGCAAAAACCTTTTGTTTGTTATTTAGGCAGTGGGTCCTAAAAGTGAGAGTTAGATCCAGGGTAACTTCCAGGTATTTGGGGGTGTCGCAGTGTTCGAGCTTTGTGCTATTGCAGTTCACCTGCCACCTTCTTGATGCCTCACAGTTTTTCAGATGAAAAACACAGTTGAGTTTTTAGACAATTTATCTGAAACTGTCTAAAAACTCAACTCAATTTATCTAAAACATGCAAAAACAATAATTTACACTTCACTTTGGTAAACACAGACTGTAAGCCAGATCAGCGACTGTTGGGTGGAAACAAGTCCAGAACATTATTCCAAGCATAATGCCATCAAACAAACACGAGTTATCTATACCTTTTGCTCATTACCACATTTATTGCTGAATAAGAGGTGGGCGAGAGAGCTGATTGTGATGATAAACAAGAAGAGGCAGGTCCCAAAGCATCTTATTTTCTGCCACATGTGGCTAGTGGAACCCAAAAGTGTTGTTGCTTCCTATCATGCAAGATAAATAGAGCAATCCTAAGCATCCCTAGGCAGGAATCAGTATTACCGAGTTCTGGGGACTCACTATTAAGTAAATTATCTCTGTAGATCGATTTAGATATGATAGGTAGGAGCAGTGATGGGATTCAATTTCTTTTTACTACCTACACTGTGGATGTGGAATGGTGGGCATGGCCAGGGTTGCACCTGAATTAGGGCTATAGTACTTTATTTCAAAACTTGGATGGGTGGGGACAAGCTTGAATTTCTGCTACTGGTTCTGACGAACTGGGGCGAACCTGCTGAATCCCACCACTGGGTAGGAGCTGATTTTGTATGGTATTGTACAATAATACAGCTTCTCTTCAAAGAGGAAGGAGGTCTATGCAAAACGTGATCTAGCAGGCATCATGTTAGTCTGTGACAGCAAAAGAGAAACCAGAAGTCATGTAACACCAATAAGACTAACTGGGGTTCTTATACTTCCCCTCCTCCCAGATTCATAGACCTTCTATTCATCTGAAGAAATGTGTCTTTTTATACAGGTGCTACATGACTTCTGGTTCCTCTCATGCAAAAAGGGTTGCCTCTCTTCATTTCACATAGTTTTACATGTGCACATTTTCAACATGTTTGTGCCTAAACATATGTCCCTACAAACTGTTTCTTTGTATTTATCTCAGAAGTAGAGGTATTATTAACTGTCTGGCCGGAGTAGACCGTACAGCCAGAGACTCAATGCCGAGTGTTGGGCGGCGGTAAAAAGCCTGACTCCCTAAAGGAGCCAATGGTTATGGGCGGATGAGCCCCTTTAGGTGGGGTGATGATCTACCTTGGTGGAAGAAATGCCACCGGAAACCTTCATATTGTTCCCAATGGCAAAGTGAGTGGAGGAGGAACCACTCCATTATTCTGAGTCCCAATGGTCATAGAGGTGGAAGAGGCCATGTCAGATGGACTGGCTGTGAAGGTGCACCTTGTCAGTTTCCTCAAAGCTGTGGTAGTCCATTGCAGTCCTGGTGTTAAATCCTGCATATCTCATTTCGTATGTGCCGTAGGAAATGGCTCCATGATCATAGAGTGTGGGTCACTTCATGGCAAGCTGTGATCCACCTTAAACAAATTCATGCCTGTAGCATTTTTCCTGAAACCATTCAGGAAAATAATTTATATTCTGACATGAGTAGCAGCTGCCGACGAGGAGAACATAAGAACATAAGAACAGCCTTGCTGGAATAGGCCACAGCCCATCCAGTCCAGCATTCTATCTCACACAGAGGCTCACCATTTCCTTTAGGGTATTCCCAAGGGGATGCCTTCACCTGCTTAGGATTCCCTGGAAATGGCATTGAAAAATATCCTGCCTATCTCTCCAACCCGGAGGTTGTCCTTAAGTATCCATAATTATAGCCATTGATACTCTTGTCCTCCATGAACTTGTCTAGTCCTTTCTTAAAGCTGTCAAGACTGACAGCTGTCACCACTTCTTCTGGCAGGGAGTTCCATAGACCAGTGATCCTCTGGGTGAAAAAGTACTTTCTCTTATTTGTTTGAGAACTAGTACCCAAAAGTTTCATGGAGTGTCCCCTAGTTCTAGTGTTATGCAATAGGGAAAACAGTTTTTCCTTATCTACTTTGTCCACACCGTGCATGATTTTATAAACTTCTGCATGATTTTATAAACTTCAGTGTTTTGGATAGCCAATGTAGTTGATTGCTTAACCCAACTATTCTGCCCGGGAGATGTACCCTCTTGATAATGATGGCCTATGGATAGATAGTGAAATACATCTGAGGAAGGAAATACGAAAATCTATCCTGTTGATTTCCATGTTTTATTAGAACAAATCCTAAAAAGACATGTAATCATTTTAGGGTGAGTTATTCAGTAACACCCACAAACATCTGCAGAGTCCCACATATAATGATTACCAGGCACACTCCAGATATAAATGTGCTTGTCTGCCAGCAACTTTATTACATGTTCTGCTGAATTAGGTTTTTTATAATACAGTTTATTGAGAGCCCAGTTTGCACTTGTCTCCTACTAGTGTAGTGGTGGAGAACTGATTGCCCTCCAGAACTTGTTTGACTACAGTTCCCATAATCCGTTACAACTTGACATGCTCTCTACAGACTCTGATATTCCCGCCACACAGTCCATATATGGCCAAGCACATCTGGAGAGCCATATGTATCCCACCTATCTAAAGACTGCTGCTCCTATTATTGTCAAAAAAGGGATTATCACTTAAAAATACTAGAGACTGGTATACAGTATATGGAAATTACTGCAATGAGAAGACCTCTCCGGGGTGAAGAATGCTGAAAGACCGGAGGACATGGAGGGGCCATTGCTGGAATCGCTGGGAGGATTGTAGTTGGATTAACGGAGGAGTGCGAAGTGGTTTTTCCTTCTTTTTGATCTTTTTAAAAATCTTTTTTTCTTCCTATTTTTAATTTTTTCCCCTCTGATTACTGATTGGATTTTTTCTTTTTATAAAAAGTGGGTTTTTTCTTTTTCCTGGATTGTTTTGGGGATTTACTCACTGGATAAAAGATGGGGTTTTTCTTTTTCTTTTTTTGGATTGGTTTTGAGAAAGAGAAGATCTGGGCAGTGGCATAACAGTGGGATAAAGAACACCATTTTGGGGGTTAAAAACTTTTTTCTTTTTCTTGGAATAGAGACCTTGAGTATATTTTGAGTAGACTGTGGATTTAGAGATTCTTTTTTCCTCTTTCTTTTTTTTAAAGGGGAGAGGAGAAGAGAGGAAAGAGGCAGGTAAACGGATTGTGGAGGCTCTTGATTAATTATTGATCGACTATTGATTGACTATTGATTTATGGTGAATGGATTGTTGGGACTATTCTGACTAAGAAAAAACCACACTAAATCATTGTAAGAAAAGGAAATAAGATATCACCTGACTGCAACTTTAAAAAGTGGTGGAGATTGAAGGACGAAGGAACTGCAAAAGCAACATAAAAAAATTATGGAAGTGAAGACGGAGAAGGAGAAAGACTAGAAGAAGACTTCTCTCAGCAGGGTATATTTTGCTTATAAGTTCTTCTCCGCTATCACAGTGAAGGAATTGTATTTCTTGCATGAACAAGATTATTCTTGACTAAGCCTTCTCATAATGTCAAGTATAATGCAAATGATAACAAAGAATACCAAGTTTTTAATGAGACAGATTGAAAATAGTATTCATTACTCAAATCAGAACTATTTAAGTTTGAACAATTGTAATATCTGTCAGTCACTCATCACACACACACCACAACACACTTTTAAAGTTTTAAATATCTTTACTGTCGCATCTTCCATGTTAAATCAAAACAGAAATAGTCTTTAGTTTCGTGTTTCTATTGTTAATACAGTGTATCCTCATCACATCCTGGAACAACTGAAGATTTGAATTTCACATCAGTGGAAAACACCAAGTAGCCCTAGGAAGACATAATAATAAATAATTGTGTGCCAATTCTGACTTAATTAAAGTTACTATGAGCAGGTAGGTTACTGGTAGTTTAGGTACTGATAATATTTTGTTGTTCAGTTGCACAGTCAAGTCTGACCCTTTGCAGCCCCATATACTAGGGGTTCCCAACCTAAGGCCTGTGGGCTGGATCCGGCCTGTGGTGCCATTTCATGTTGCCCCCCACCCATCCAAGGGCATTCAAGAAACAAAATGGCCACCACTTTGAAGCTATTGAGACAAAATGGCCACCCCCATTGTGCAGGCAGGGCAAAATGGCTATCTGGCCCTTGAAGCTGACTGACAGAGCGTGACCTGGCCCCCAGCTTGAAAAGGTTGGAAACCTCTGCCATATACTATCTGGCATATTATGATTCATATTTCTGTGTGAATAATTAAATACTGCTGTTACTGTGCACTTGACATTAAGTACAGTACATTGGAAGGAGACCTGCATCATTTCCATACCTGTCAAGTTTTGGATTTGGAAATAAGGGAAATTCCCCAGCAAGTACGGGATACTTGACAGCTATGCTTATCCTGTGCTGCCCTCCAATGGTGGCAATATGGCATTGCAGTCTAATTAATAAGGGATGACGGCGGGAAAGAGTGTAAAATAAGGGTTTCCCCCAGCCAATAAGGAATACTTGACAGCTATGCATTTCTTTTTTACAATACGAACAAAGAATGAAAGCCAGCATGCAAATTAAAGGATAGCATTAAGGAGACTGATTTAATACTCTGTGTTTGAAAAATGTCTCTACAATGATTCTCAGATTCTAGTTACTTTAAAAAAAAGTAACAAACGTTTTGCCACAGTTCAATGGAGCAGAATGTCTACCTATTAGCAGCTGTGCTACCAGGACTGATTGTGCATGTGTGTGTATACCTGCCTACTTTTCTATAAGTACCCTGAATGGGTTCACTTTAGAACCCTGTGGTCCACCTTTCTTTCTGCTCCACCTTGGTTTCTCTTTTCTTGTTGGTGCGGTGATCTCACTGCCACAGTTCATGACAGCTGTCCCTGCTTCTCCTTGTCTTGCATTTTCTGAGTTGAAGGCAGCAAACTAGTCTACCAGGAGTCACATCCAGCACCAGGTTCCTGTATTGGATTATAACTCCTGGAATACCCCATGCAGCCTTGTTATTTTGCTTGGTTGTAGTCATACAAAACAAAGCTTTACATCACTTTATGGCATCCTACTCAACTTGCCTTTTCTCTATGGATACAGGACAGGCAAACATGGACAGAAAGGAATCTTACCTGGTATACTTTAACAACGGGTTGCTCAAGAATAGTGTTCCAGGTAGGCAAAGCAATTCCTTCTATCAGTGCAACTTAATAAAAAGAGAAAAAATTCAGATTAATAATAGCATGTTTTGCAATGGTGATGCAGTAACACCTGTAATTAACCATTTGTGTCCTCCTGCACAATTCTAACTTATGCCAACTCTTCTATGGTTCTCTTGGTATAAATTATATAGAAGGAGTCTGCCAGTCATTCCTTCTGGTGGTACTCTAAGGCTGTTCAGATAGCCAAGTCTGCAAAGGTTGCAGGACACTAAACTCCAACAGCACACATTCTTTAGGTCGTGTTTGGCCCTTCTTTCAGGAAACATAGTAAGGAATTGAACTCATTGTCCCTGGCTTCACAGCCAGACACTCAGTGGTTCCCATAGTTTTAATGCAGACATTGCCCAGCAGTTGTACATTATTGCTTAAATAAAGGTAGGTAAGGTTGCCCTTGCTTGAAAGCCAGTCATATCTGACTCTAGGGTTCAGTGCTCATCTCCATTTACAGCTAAACAGCCAGAATGAGAACTGCAGTGGCTACCAGCATTAGTGGTATATCTACATCATACATTTGAAACTGAATATTTAAGGTGTTAATTGTTATAAACGTTTTTATAACCAATGTCATGGCTCAGCAACCAGTGGTAATCCACTAGCCATGATCTTTCTGCTCAGTCCACAAAAGAGTCATCACTTTCATTTATTCCCAAAATAAATATGCACCAACTCTCATGTTTGTGGTGGGCAGGAAGGAGGAATTGTCTCTTACTTTACTAATGGTTATGTACGTGTATATATGGAATTATACATCAAACATTATTTTTGTTATGTCATGACACTGTTATATCTTCTGATAGAATTAAACAAGGATTGCAGTACCGTATACATTATGAAGCAGCATACATTTTTTCAAATACACTGTATATCTTCATATTTCCTTATTATTATTTCTGACAAACAATCTGATATCAATGACGTGCCCAACCCCCACTTTAAACTTGAACAATAATTGGCACTTTCTATTCTTTAATCTCATGAATATTTTTATAGCTATCAATTACTTCTAGCTATTGAAACCACCCAAGGATTATCTTTACCATTAGCTGCTGCAACTATTCCATTTTTTAAAATAGAAGACATGAAGCTCTCCAGATTTGATGCCTGCAATGTAAGAAATTGTTTTAATCTCAGATTGAAGAAGGTTAGGAAACTATGATACCTCCTCCTGTAGGAGATAGAGTTGTTCATTTTGCACATTATTTTGTTTTATAAATAGCACAAGCCACATGTGAATTTAGCAAACTAAAGGAGAAACATACGAATCAATGCTTCTATATTAAAATGTGAAATCCCTCGTTATTATAATTTTACTAAGTAATAATTCATGCCATATGTTTTTGTGCAATTTATGACCTCTGTATGCTTTAGATTTGCACGGTGGCTCTTTAAACTGTCCCACAGTTCATCAGATTCAGATCCCCTCTCCCCCATGCGTCTAGCAGTAGGGAATCCTGTTAACAATAGCTGCGGAGGACTAAACAAAACACTGGTGAATCATGAAGCACTGTAGGAATAAAATTGAAAACAAAGCAAAAATCAGAAGCAGTTTACAGAAAAACCATAAAATGCATCTGCAGCTGTTGTAAATGTGTTTACGACAGCTGCGGGCATATTTACAGCTGTCGTAAATACGTCCTCTTCCGGTGGCGACAGCGGCGATGCGGGCCACATGAAATGGTGCTGTGGACTGAGTCCAGCCCACAGGCAAACCCCTGATATAAAACATCCAACACAAAAATGATAAATTACAACAAAAAGCTTTAAATTGTATGTGTACATTGGTGTATATTTTCCCTCAGTATATTTAGAAATTCATTTACTGAGGAATACATTCATTTTTAAAATTACAAACTCTTTTTGACTTCCCTCTTTTCATAGGCTAAAATTTACCTTGAAGAAGCCAATATTAGAATGGGCCAACGAGATCTTGAAACTGGGAAAGAAAAAGAATGGTAACATGCAGATTAATATAGCTCAGATATGACCAGATTTGGACTTGTGGGATTTACTTTGGGTTTGTACAAATAATTTGTTATAAATACCTGAACTGATTGTAATTTACTTTCTTCTTACACCTGAAATCTACACCAAGCTATGCCAAAACTTCTTTTCAACATGCAATTTGTGGTAGATTGAACATGTGTAATTTTGATACTGTTGTATGGTTCACAAGTTAATTAGCATTTTGCCCCAATATGCTGGGTACTCATTTTACTGACCTCAGAAGGATGGAAGGCTGAGTCAGTGACTGGGACATTTTGTATATTTACATTTTTACTATTTATTACTTAAAATAGAATGACACTTTTAATTGGTAAATCAATACACACTCACAACCTATAAGAAAGCAGTTGGTTGAAAATCCAAACAAATGTTACCTGTCCAGACAGAAGGAAGGTATCAGATTGTTTCCCAATATGGTAAAGCTGATATTGAGTTTGGCTGTCTGTATGGAAAAAAAACAAGAAAAATAGTGTGTGTGTGTGTGTGTGTGTGTGTGTGTAGAGATAAGGTCTCTGTTTACCATACATGATTCTCTTTTACATGAAAACAAAATGACAAGAACTTTTTGCAAGGTAAATGAGAAGGTTTTAGCTCAGTGTTTTTCAATATTTTCAGGTCGCGGGCCTGACCATACCTCCTGGACAGCTGATTGGGCTGGTCACGTGGTTCCTCCTACCCATTCTGCACATGTGTGGAGTGCGTTATACTTCCGCTTCCGGGAGTGGTGAGGGCATCAGGGGCTGGGTGAATGGGTGTTGGGGGCCGGTTCTGGCCCATGGGCTGCAGGTTGTGAATGCCTGATTTAGCTACTTGAATAATCTGCTTCCTCCTTCACTTACATCTCATTAATTTTGCTTTTCCAAGAAAGGTTTAAGT
This sequence comes from Bradypodion pumilum, assembly GCA_035047305.1. Taxonomy (NCBI): domain Eukaryota; kingdom Metazoa; phylum Chordata; class Lepidosauria; order Squamata; family Chamaeleonidae; genus Bradypodion; species Bradypodion pumilum. Next base: position 33,928,168 of record JAWDJD010000005.1, read on the forward strand.
ACCTAATAATTATTTTGTGTCAGAAATTATTCTGGGTTGAAAGGATTTTTGCTGGAAAAACTCCTAAATGAGGCTCCTTTCATGTCCCCAAAAGTTGGGACAGAGTCAGGCACTCAATCCATCATGCAGTACCTGGGTCTTGGACTGCCGACTTGCCAGCCTTCTAACTAACAAAATGAGCTTCTTAACTACTGAGCCACCGCAGCCCCTGTTTAAGTACCTAAAGTTTTGGAAAAGGCTGTCTTACAGGTTACATTGACCCTTCAAAATGTCTCTTGGTTTCTGCAGTGGTTTAACAGAATCCATACGGTTACCAGTCTCAGGATACTGACTGATGTGTAAGAGAATTGCTGTGTCTCCCCAGGTCTCCAGGAGAACAGCACCAGAGGAGAAGAATGGTTTAAGGTTTTTTAAAGAATGTTGAGTAGTTTTAGACCAGGAGTGCCCAAAAATTTTGGGCTGTGGGCCGGTTTAGTGTCCTGCACGGAACCAGGAACTAACTTGGGCCAGCATCTTGTCGGCCGCCGTGGCCTTGGCGAGGTCGGCCGGGAGAATGGGGGGGGGGGTGAGTTGAGAGACTTGATCAGCAGGACTTGGTGGTCCTGCTCTACCTCGCATGTGGGGTCCCCTACACTTGGGAGGGGAGATCGGGACAGTGCGTCCGCATGGGAGATCTCCTTTCCTGGGCGATAGACCAGCTCGTACTGGTAGGCGTTGAGGAAGATGGCCCAACGCAGCATCCTGGGGGAGAGAATTTGCGGTGTAGGTTTGCCGGTAGTGAAGATCCCCAGAAGTGGCTTGTGACCCGTCACTACCGTAAACTCGCGGCCGTATAAAAAGTCATGGAACTTTTTCGTTCCCGCGATGATGGCTAGGGCCTCCCTATCCGTTTGCGCGTAATTGCGCTCGGCCTTCGAGAGGGACCTTGAGTAGTACGCTATCGGGGCTTCCCTCCCGCTCTCCAACACATGGCATAGAACCGCCCCCACCCCCACTGGGGACGCATCACAGACTAGAACTACTGGTCTCCTAGGGTCGAAGTGGGTCAGGACAGCACTCGAGGACAGGAGTGCCTTCAGCTCCCTGAAAGCTTTCTCTTGCCTATCTCCCCACCGCCAAACCGCCTCTTTCTTCAATAGTGCGTGCAGTGGCTCAGCAACGGATGCCTTCCTCGGCAGGAAGGAATGGTAAAAATTTAAGAGCCCTAGAAACGACTGCAGCTCCGGTTTCGCGGTGGGGCGAGGGGCGTTTTGCACCGCTGCAACCTTGGACTCGGAGGGCTTGATGCCTTCCAGGGTTACCTTGAACCCGAGGAACTCAACCTCCCTCGCAAAGAAAACACATTTGTCCCATCTCAGTCGGAGGCCCGCCTTCTCGAATATTGAAAGGACCCTGTCTAGCCTTTGCGCTAATTCTGATTCTCCCCCGCTGTTATTAACACATCGTCGAAATATGGGAGGACGCCTGGAAGCCCCTTTAAAAGGCGTTCCACGAGGGACTGGAAAATTCCGGGGGCTGAATTCACGCCAAACTGAAGGCGCGTTACCTTAAATGTCCCCTTGTGCGTTACGATTGTTTGCGCAGCGGCAGCAGCCGGGGTTACAGAGAGCTGCTGATATGCCTGCGCCAGATCTAGCTTGGCAAAACACCTCCCCCCATGAAGCGTGGCCAGTAAATGGCTGACCATGGGTACCGGATATGCATTTGGCCGAATGGCCTTATTAATCGTACATTTATAGTCCGCACAAATCCTAACCTCCCCGTTTGATTTAAGGGCTGTCACAATCGGCGTTTCCCACTCCGCCGAATCCACTGGAACCAAAATCCCCTGCCCCACCAATTTGTCCAGTTCCGCCTCGATCTTGTCCTTGAGGGCGAACGGCACTCTTCTTGGCTTGAGGCGTATGGGTCGGATTTCTGGATCCAAGTCAAAGGAGACTGGGGGCCCCTTGTAAGTCCCGAGCCCCTTCTTGAAAACGTCCGGGTGTGCGTTGCACACGTCCCGCATTGGGTCAGTCTCTATGGCGTTAATGCCGGACAGTTCGATTCCTAGGGGAGCGAACCACTGCGTTCCCAAAAGGCAGCACCTCCCCCCCTTGAGGACCACTAGGGGCAGTTTCTCGGAGTAATTCTTGAACTTCACCTTGAAGTTCCCCACCCCCAACACTGGGATCCCGTTCCCTTGCACGTCCCGTAGGTGTGACCTCAAGGCCCGCAACTTGGGCCGCGCATCTGGGGGAATGCGCATAAACTCTTTTTGGGACAGGATGGAATAGGACGACCCCGAGTCTATCTCCATCCTCACTGGGAGCCCCTGTAACTGTACCTCTACGAAGAAATGCCGGTGCTCCAGGCCCACGCGGTTCACGCCTGCCATGCTGTGGTCGTCTGAGACCTTCCTGGTGCCGGCCGCCTTCTGCTGGTGCGTCTGGGAATGGTTCGAATTGCCCTTGTCCTTGACTCGCCCGCGCCTGCACACTCGGGCGATGTGTCCCTTTCGGCCGCAGTTGTGACACTCGGCCTTTCGGAACGGACACCTCGTGCGGTCGTGGGATGCCCCACAACCGTCGCAGTGACGGTCTTGCCACTCGCGGGTCTGTCGCTTCTCTCCTCGCTTCTTGACCTGCTGGACGTCGTCGTCCTCGCTGGAGCAGGGGTCTGCCGTAGTGGATGACTCCTCGGACGCCGTTGGTGTGCCAGCGGGCGGCTTGGGGGCCCGCCAGGCCATTTTTGCTGGTGTCCGCCGGGCCGCCTGTACTGGTGACTTGGCCCTTTCGGATGTGGCCCCTCGGGACTTGAACACTCTGACCCCGCTCCTGGCCGCTTCGGCCGCTTGGGCCTCCCGCAGTACCTCGTTGAACGTGAGGTGGTAGTCGCGGGTCATGAGCTTCCGCTGAAGCTTCTCGTCCCTCAGGCCACACAGCATGCGGTCTCGGAGGGCCTGGTCCAGGTCGTCCCATTGGCAGTGCACCGCTGCAAGCCTGAGGGCCGCCGCGTAGGCGGACACAGATTTGCCCGGTCACTGGTCTCACCTGTGGAACGTGACCCGGGCCGGGAAGATTGACACGGGAGGCTGGAAATGCTCGCCCAACAGCACCAGGATGCGGTCGATGGGCACCTCTTCTACCTTCTTGGGGGCCACCAGGCTCATCAGGATGTGCAGCGTGGCCGGCCCCACCTGGGCCAGGAAGTAGGAGCGCATCCTCGCATCGTCGTCGACGCCCGCGGCTTCCATCGCGTGCCGGAACTGGCACTCGTAGAGCTCCCATTGTTCGGGCTTGCTGACATCGAACTGGTAAGGCTTGACCTTGGGATTCGCCATCATCCCATCCTCGTCGCCAATTTAGTGTCTTGCACGGAAGACAAAGAAGGAGTCGCAGTGAGGACTAACACAGGTTTATTGGTTGATGATCAGGATGAACATGTGGTAATGGCGGAGGTACATCACATTATATACAGTAGTGCAATACATTTTGAATCTTGTTGCACGGTAGCTTATTGGCTGCTACCGGCGTGACGTCGTCCAAGTCACGCCCCTCTTCCGTAGTAGTTTGCTAGTGCGGGAGAGTTCCCGCGGCTGCCGGTGATTTGAGGAATGAGAACCATGTGAGTTGAACGCTCGCAGCTGCCCTCTATGGGCAGCTTACTCGCGTTCCTTTAACAGCTGGGCTACATTGTAATTGTGGTCAGGTTACATTCATACATTTCTTAAAGCAACATTGTACATACATAACAGCCGGTCATGTGGTTCCTCCCACTGGAAGCAGAAGTAAAACATGACTTGCAATCTGTTTTGCAACAGGATGAGATCGATTTTTAAGCTGCCATTTTCTCTGCTTAAACCAGGGGTGCCCAGACTACAGCCCATGGGCCACATCTGGCCCTGACACCAATTCATCCAGCTGCCCACGCCATCCTTGCTGCTCCAGGAGCATGAGCTGGATGAATGGGTTTTGGGCCAGATCCAGCCCATGGGCTGTGGTTTGGGCATTCCTGTTTTAAACTGTGGGTTCTCATTTTCCCCATTACACAGACGGCAGCAAGCTGTATTTTGCTGTGTGTGCAGGTGCCTCTGAAATCCAGCCTTTCTCCCAGTTCTAGGTTTCCACTCTGTTTGACTGCTTGGTTTTTATGTCTCTAGATTCCCCTTCTCTGAATGCTCACAATGAGGTGGCTCAGAATCACTTCCGCCTTTCCTACCCAGCCTCTGATCACAAGAGCCTGTTCCTGGGAGCAGGTCAAGCTCTCTTACAGCCTGGGGCAGGAAAGAATAAAGTGTTGTCCACCTTGTGTTGCCCTCACCTTGCTTTCATGCAGACCTAGACATTTTCTGCCCTAACAGGTCTCCTGCCTAGTAGAGAGGCATTTACCATTTCAGTAGTGGTGGCACCAACCTCAGTTCCATAGCTATAACTAGGGTGTGGCAAACAAGGCTTTGCCTCCAAATTTAGAGGACAAGTCTGTTCCCCAGCTGTCATTGGCAAAAACATTCCTAGCCTTCTGTTATTGGTGGAGTTCACCTGTGCTGGCCATCCTTTATGTAGCAGGTACATTTCTCTTGCTGTTATGCAACTTTTCTTCCACCCTATCTTTCTTCAGGAGGAGGGCTTCAAAATGAAGTTTTTGTTGAGTATTCTAGTGCAATACCAACATGCAGTAATCAAAGAGGAAAGACTAGCCTGACCTAAAACAAGTTGTTTTCCATTGTTTGTCTGTAGTTACAATTAGAAAGGTTCTTTTCTGCCTCAGAGTTCACCTGATCCTATTTGCCTGTTACATACACAACACCAGCTTTTGTTTGCTCTGGCCTTCTCTTGATTATCTTCAGCCTTGGAAGAGGAAAGATATCCTTTCGAGCTCCTCCATCTTCCAGTCAATGAAATATATTTTTCTTTCTCTCAAGTATCTAGTCCAGGGATTCTCAACCTGCAGCCCATGGGCCGGATGTAGCTTACGGCACCATTTCATGTTGCCCCCCCCCCCACCTCCATCAAACCCGGAAGTGCCATGTGGTGGAAGAAGGGCAAAATAGGTGTCCGGCCTCCAAAGCTGTCTGAGGGAGCGTGACCCGGTCCCCGACTTAAAAAGGTTGAGAACTCTTGATCTAGTCCAAGTGTGTTCACTAGCTGGGCTAAAAAAGGGAGACTTGTAAGATCACTCTTGCTTGAAAACCAGTCATATCTGACTCTAAGCTTCAGTGCTCATCTCTGTTTATAGCCAAATAGCCATTACTGTCTGCATTTGCAAACATTTCCGTAGACACGAGTCAGGAATGTCTAGACACTGGAGTGCATGAAACATTGTTTACCTTACCATCAAAGTGGTCCCTACTTATCTACTTGCAATTTCTTGTGTGATACTTACTACATTTAGGACAAACATAGATTGGATGGTGTTGTTGGGGTGGACTGCCAACAGGTCCATGGAGCCAGCAAACACAAGAATAAAACTATCATTGTACAGTTTGATCACTGGTGCAGCAGTAGCAGTTAGATTCATCCTGACTGGCAGTGGTTTTGCATAATGGTGGGCAACCTAAAGAAGTATAAAACAATAAAGAATTTGACAGCAAGATCAGACTGAGTTTTTTTAATAAAAAAAAGCCAACTTTATTTCGTTATTTATCAGAACTGTTCTTTTCAGATAAGTTTTTTTGATTGGTGCAGAATTCCTACACACTTTCTACTCAACAGCATGCTTCATAAAAATAAAGGTACTTACCATGGGAATTATGTCTTCAAATTTCTCTGTAGTTAGCATGAAGAAAGCAGAAAGCTGAGAAACAAAATACGATGTTAGACTACACAATGATGGCTGTGTTCTAAGATTTTTTTAAATATTGCATGCTTTTGAATATTTCGCTATCTTATGGCTGATTTTGATGTTTTCACCATAATTTGGTGTAATAGAAGCCTTTAGAACTATGGTCATCCACAAGAAATTGGTGCATGCCTGAAGAAATGATCTTTATTCATGAAAGCTTATCTAGTACAGTGGAACCTCGACATATGAACAGTTCTACTTGCAAAAAAATTGACATACAAATGCAAATTTTGGGGAAAAACCAGTTCGACATGATTTCTTAATAGGAAAAATTCGACATACGATCTAGACTCTGTGGCACTGTCTGCTTGCCTTTTGGGCGGCAACAGGAATCGCGCTGTTTTTCCGGGTTTCTGCACAGTCTCCACCACTTTTTGGGACCTTTCCTTTTCTTCTTGCCTGCTCTGGGATGACCACGCGGAACTAGGAAGTAGCCCACAGACGCTCTCTAACCACCGAAGAGCAGACAAGAAGAGAGGGAAAGGTCCCAAAAAGAGGTGGAGGCTGTGCAGAAACCTGGAAAAACAGCATGATTCCTGCCACCACCATGGTGTCAGTTACATTTTTTGGGGGGGCTTTTTTCTGAGCAGACACAGAGAAGGCCCTCCTTCTGGTGCTAGAAAGGTGAGCCTCTCTAGTAGATGGCACAATAAGAGAGCCTCTCCAGTCTGCTCTGGAGGGATGGACAGATGTTCTCAGGGTGACACGGTCTCTTAAGTATCCTGGCCCACTACCATGTAGGGCTTTAAAGGTCATTACCAGCACCTTGAATTGTACCCGGAGGCACACCGATAACCAGTGCAGCTCCCGAAGCAGTGGAGAGGCACGGGTATAACGGCCTCACCCCATTACCACTTGGGCAGCCACATTCTGGACCAGTTGCAGCCTCCAAATGGTCATCAAGGGCAGCCCCATGTAGAGTGCATTACAATTAGGCAATACCTAATTTAACATCAAAAACTTACTCTTATTTATATATGTTACAGTTGATATGTTACAGTTGAAACTAGTTTTTAGTTAAAACTAGTTTTTCCTAGCTAAAATCAGTTTTTACTGAACGCCTTCATTAAAACTAGAATTTACTGCCAATTAAATATGAATGTCAGTTAAAACTGGTTGTAACTAGTGAAAACTAGTTTTAACAAAATGGCTGTGAAAACTGACGGTGTTTGGCCCCTTTAAATACAAAAATACTTTATTTGGAGTTAGGTTACTGGACATTCATATTTAATTGACAGTAAATTCTAGTTTTAACGAAGGCGTTCAGTAAAAACTGATTTTAGTTAGGAAACACTAGTTTTAACTGAAAACTAGTTTCAACTGTAACATATATACTTATACAAAATACTTATACTTGAGCGGTCTAATTAGGCAGTGTTGCTCATCACTTGTCAATGATGTTAGGCCAGGGCTAAAACTCACCAAAGTGTCCTCTGTCGGATCCCTTGGCCTAGGTGAAAGCGAAGTGAGTGGTGTGATATCCAAATGGCCAGAAAATTGCATGCAGATGGACTAGATTTCCCAAGTCCGTTTACATGTGTGGAATGTCATCCCGGAGATGACTACCAATGTGCGGACTCCTTGCTGAATAATGACTCCAAGGTATCTGTTATGTATGCATATCAATGTACTGTAAAGCTATCAAGATATAAATGTTCCATCACAATTACAATGTATCTCAGCTGAAAGGAACGCGAGCAAGCAACCCCTTGGGGCAGCTGCGAGCGTTCAGCCTCACATGGTTCACATTGCTCAATCACGGACAGCCGCGGGAAATGCCTCCGCATTCAGCAGAATGAAGATACTCGCATTCAGCAGAATGAAGATACTCGCATTCAGCAGGAAGAAGATACAACTGCGAGAGTAAGGCGTGCCTGGGCGAGGCCACGCCGACAGTAGCCAATGAGCTACCGTGCTGCAAGATTCAAATGTATAGTCCTCAGTATATAATGAGATGTACCACCACCATTACCCTCATGCTTCACCGGAACACCATGCAATAAACCTGTGTTAAACCAACCCTTCGGTTGTCCTGTTGTCTTTGGTCCCATACACCAAATTGGCGACGAAGGTGGGATATGGCTGCCCACGGGACCAAGACATGCGCCGGCTACGAGATCAGGAAGCCGGGAGACTTGGAGCTGTTTGAGATAGACTTCAACGCAGCGCTGGTGGAGCTCGAAGTCTCAGATGAGGCCAAGAAGAGGGCCATTTTCGTCCGCATGCTCGGACACGAGACCAAGAGGACCTTGGTGGACCTGATCGCGCCGAGGAAGGTGGGCGACCTCAAAGGCACAGAACTCCTGGCGGCGCTGCGCGCCCATCTCCGGCCAGCAATAGCGATGTTCCCCGCTCGGAGCGCGTTCTGGAGGCGAGTCCAGGCGCCCGGGGAATCGGTCGCCGAGTTCGCCGCGGCCCTGCGGCTGGCCGCCGGCCCATGCAAGTGGGAGACTCCAGACGTCACCCTCCGGGACTGCCTGCTCTGTGGTCTGAGGGACACAGAGACTCAGCGCGCGCTGATGAAAAGGGAGCCGCCTCCCACGTGGCAACAAGTCCTCGACACGGCGCAGGCCGCGGAGGCCACGACTGCCGGGGTGCAAGAGCTTCAGGACTGGCACCCGAAGCCCGCCAAGGCAGAGAGCTCGGTGCGCGCGGCCCGGCGAGCTTCGAACTCGTCTGCGGAGAGCGGCGACGACGACCGGAGGGTCCAGAGAGAGGGCCGGCGCTGCGACGGCTGCGGCGCCGCCCACGCCCGCGCCAAATGCCCATTCCGCAAGGCCGAGTGCCACAACTGCGGCCGGCGCGGGCACATCGCCAAGGTCTGCCGGAAACGGCGCGAGGCCACAAGGAGTTCTCCAGACCGCTCGGCGAGGCAGGACCGCACCACGAGGCCAAAGGACGGCACCCGGACCACGAGGACGCGGGACGGCGTAGGGCGCATCTCCGACGACAGCGAGGACGACGCTCCGGTTTGCAGCGTTTCCACGGAGCACCCCCGTTACTTCGTTGAGGTAGTAATACAAGGGGCCCCTGTTAGAATGGAGGTGGACTCGGGTTCGTCATACTCTATTATTTCCCAGGGAGAGTTCATGAAAATCGCCCCCCGCGTGCGGCCCAAGCTCAAAGCGTTGAGGGCCACACTGAAGGACGTGCAAGGGAACCGCATCCCAGTGTTGGGGGTTGGGAAGTTCCAGGTCCAGTTTAAAAAGCACACCGCAACGCTTCCCCTAGTCGTCCTCAAGGGAGGAAAATGCAGCCTCCTCGGGACTCAATGGTTCCAGCCCCTGGGGTTGTTCATTGGGGGGGTGCACGCCGTGGGAGCACACGCCACCGGGACTGATCCAATACAGAGCGTGTGCGACGCGCACCCCGAGGTTTTCAAAAAGGGGCTCGGAAAATTCAAGGGCCCCCCAGTGACTTTCGACCTGGACCCTGGAGTACGTCCAATCAGACTTAAACCGCGCAGAGTGCCTTTCGCACTAAAGGACAAAATAGAGGCGGAGTTGGACAAATTGGTGGACCAGGGGATTCTTGTTCCTGTTGATTCTGCGGAGTGGGAAACTCCAATTGTAACAGCGCTCAAGGCCAACGGGGAGGTCCGCATATGCGCTGATTACAAGTGCACCATCAATAAGGCGATCCGCCCTAATGCTTATCCGGTGCCGGTAGTCAGCCACTTGTTGGCCAGGTTACACGGGGGGAGGTGTTTCGCTAAACTCGACCTGGCCCAAGCCTACCAGCAACTCCCGGTGACCCCCGCCGCAGCTGCTGCACAGACCATAGTCACCCACAAAGGGGCGTTCCAGGTATCGCGCCTCCAATTCGGCGTGAATTCGGCGCCCGGGATTTTCCAGTCACTCGTGGAACGCCTCCTGAAGGGGTTAGAGGGGGTGTTACCCTACTTTGATGACGTATTGATTACAGGGGGGAGCCGGGCCGAATTAGCAAGGAGGTTGGGAAGGGTCCTGACAATATTCGAGAAAGCGGGGTTGCGGTTGCGGAAGGACAAATGTGTTTTCTTCGCAACTGAGGTTGAATTCCTAGGGTTCCGTGTTACTCCCGAGGGAATCAGGCCATCCCAATCCAAGGTGGCCGCCATCAAGAAGGCCCCTCGCCCCACCTCCAAGCCCGAGTTGCAGTCGTTCCTTGGACTGCTCAACTTTTACCACTCCTTCCTTCCGCGGAAGGCCGCAGTAGCGGAACCGCTACACAAATTGTTAAAAAAGGACGAGGCATGGAAGTGGGGCGACGACCAGGAGATGGCTTTCAATGACCTGAAGCGACTCCTGGCATCAGATGCGGTACTGACCCATTTCAATCCCAAACGCCCAGTGGTCCTGATATGCGACGCATCCCCGGTGGGGGTGGGGGCGGTGTTATGCCACATACTGGAGAACGGGAGGGAGGCCCCGATAGCGTTCTACTCTAGGTCCCTGTCCCAAGCGGAGAGAAACTATGCCCAGACAGACAGGGAAGCACTAGCGATAATTGCGGGGACCAAGAAATTTCATGATTTTGTGTACGGCCGCCCCTTCACCATAGTGACTGACCATAAGCCCTTGCTAGGCATTTTCACCGCAGATAAGCCCACACCCCAAATCCTATCCCCGAGAATGCTCAGGTGGGCCATTTTCCTCAACGCGTATCAGCACGCGTTGGTATACCGGCCCGGGAAGGAGATCAGCCATGCCGATGCCCTGTCGAGGTCCCCCATTCCCCGGGATTGCTGCCACGTGGGCGAGGTAGAGAGGTAGAGAGGGACCACCAGGTCTTAATGATAGAGGTCCTAGACTCCCCTCCAGTAGTACCGGCCGACATCGCTAAAGCGACCGGCAAGGACAAAACGCTGGCCACAGTTTGCTCCTGGGTACAGAAAGGGTGGCCGTGTCTTCCCCAGCAGCGGAATTCGACACATTTTTCAAAAAGAAACTAGAGTTGTCCCTAGAGAGGGGTTACTTTTGGTGGCCCCAGCTAGACGCCGACATCGAACACATGGTCGGCACTTGCGAAGCGTGCCAAAGCTCCAGGCCAGAAGAGGCCCGCTCGCCACATAGGGAGTGGGACGCAGCAAGGGGGCCCTGGTCCCGGGTACACGTAGACTTTGCTGGCCCGTTCAGGGGAACGCTTTTCCTCCTTGTGGTGGACGCGTTCTCCAAGTGGTTGGAGGTCATCCCAGTCTCGAGCACCTCCTCGGCCACAACAATTAAGCAGTTACGGAGGCTCTTTTCCACGTTCGGTTTACCCGACACCCTCGTCAGCGATAACGCTAGCTGTTTCACGTCCGCCGAGTTCGGGGCATTCATGGAGCGAAACGCCATTCGGCACATCACCTCCGCCCCCTTTCACCCGGCCACCAACGGCCAAGTAGAGCGCCTCGTGCGCACCACGAAAGACGCGCTGCTGCGCATGGGCCCCGGAGACCTCGACCTGAAATTGTGCCAATTCCTGCTAAGGTACAGGGTCACCCCATTGGCGTCAGGGTACTCCCCCGCGGAGCTGTTGATGCGCAGGAAGCTGGCCACGGGAATCTCCAAGCTAGACCCCACGAGAGTAGAGGACAAAGGGCAGAACATAGGGGTGGAACCCACAAAGAGTTTCAGCGTAGGCGCCCCGGTGCATTGCAGGAACTACGCCAACGCGGGGCCAGCCTGGGTGCCGGGCACCGTAATAGAACAAACCGGCCCCGTCTCATACCGCGTGGAGACCAGTACGGGTTTCCTGTGGAGGCGACACGTGGACCAACTCAGGCGCAGGGTCCCCGGAGAGCAGGACGGAGACGAAAATAGCATCGAATCAGCGTTAGGGTACTCCCCCACCCGTTTAGCCCAAGGGGGAGGAAAAGGGGAACATGGGCCCCCACCAAGGGGGGAGGAAAGGGAATCGATCCACAGAGATCTTTTGCGGGAGTCCGCGGCAGAAAGGAAGAGCCCCGACCACACACATACCCCTCGGAATTTTCCCCGAAACACAGATGCCCATAGAAGTTTAGACGTTGATTTACAGTACCAGGGGGAGTTAGCGGAGTGGTCCCCCACCCGTCCTAGCGAAAAGAGGGGTTTCAGTTCAGCCCCTGGTACTTCCAGTCCCAGTAGCCCCTGTGAGTTAGAATGCAATATAGCGCCAATTTCCCGGAGACCGACACCCCCAAGACGGGAGGCAACAGCGAGTCCGCCCACCACAGCCTCAAGGTCCCCCGAGCAAGGATCAGAAGGTAGCAGGACCACAAGGGCGACCTCATCGGTTCCGCGGTTCACAATAGGCGGGTCCCCGGGGTCCGAGAGCAACAGGCAGGGGTTCACCTCCCAACTATTCATCCCATTCCCATCCCCGGGCGCAAGGCCGGCACGGACGCCCCACAGAGCCACTAACGAATCCCCGTTTCCCGTAGCAGGACAAGCTCCCATGGAGTCAGGGATCACAGGCTCTCCGGTACTAGGTCAGGCGCAAGCACGCCCCAAGCGCACGTGCGGCAAGCCACAATGGTTGCGGGACTTCGTCCCATCCTAGGGAGGAGGGGTGTTATGTATGCATATCAATGTACTGTAAAGCTATCAAGATATAAATGTTCCATCACAATTACAATGTATCTCAGCTGAAAGGAACGCGAGCAAGCAACCCCTTGGGGCAGCTGCGAGCGTTCAGCCTCACATGGTTCACATTGCTCAATCACGGACAGCCGCGGGAAATGCCTCCGCATTCAGCAGAATGAAGATACTCGCATTCAGCAGAATGAAGATACTCGCATTCAGCAGGAAGAAGATACAACTGCGAGAGTAAGGCGTGCCTGGGCGAGGCCACGCCGACAGTAGCCAATGAGCTACCGTGCTGCAAGATTCAAATGTATAGTCCTCAGTATATAATGAGATGTACCACCACCATTACCCTCATGCTTCACCGGAACACCATGCAATAAACCTGTGTTAAACCAACCCTTCGGTTGTCCTGTTGTCTTTGGTCCCATACACCAAAGTATCCAAGGTAATATTAATTCTAAGGCTGAAATATTGTTGTGTATTGAGGCACATTTGCAAGTAGCGCAAGGAGCACTCTTGCAAGAGGAAAATGGAAGTTTCCCGCCATTCCAATTAGAAGCCTAAAGTGGCGCGAAATCCCTGCAAAAGGGCACGCTTGTTATGTTAATCCAAGCCCTAGGATTGGTTACAGTTTTGGATCCTGTTCTCCATTGGTTAATAACATATATTCCCTGTTATGATTGGATAGTAACGTTTGTCCGGGCGGGTCGCTACCTTGTATCCAGGAGCCACCGCCGAGGAGACACTATTTAAGCCCCACGGGTAAACAAGGGTGGGGCTGGACCGGATCTATACTCCCTACTCCGTACAGGTAGCCTGGGTAGCGCTAAGCCTGGGTCCCTCCCTTACGCTATGCTTATATGCTAGCTAGTTTATTGCCCACTGCAGGTAAGAGTCCAGAGGGACTGACTTCACTAGGATTGTATAGCCATCTTGTTATCCGGAATGCCTTGTAAGCTCATCTCTTGTTGTTGTTCAGTCGCACAGTCGACTCCGACCCTTTGCGACCCCATGGACCATTTTCCTCCAGGCGCCTCTGTCCTCTACCATCCCCCTCAACCCTCCCAGCTCTGTGCCCATTGTGTCTATAATACCATCTAGCCATCTCATCCTTGGCCTCCCCCTTCTTCTTTTGCCCTCCACCTTTCCCAACATCAATGCCTTCTCAAGTGAATCCTCCCTTCTCATTTGATGTCCAAAGTATTTTAGCTTCATCTTTACTATTTGACCTTCCAATGAGCAGTCAGGGTTAATTTCTTCTAAGATTGACCTATTTGTTCTCCTCGCTGTCCAGGGGACTCTCAAAACCCTCCTCCAACACCACATTTCAAAGGCATTTATTCTTCTGCGTTCAGCCTTCCTAATTGTCCAGCTCTCACATCCATACATTACTACCGGGAAAACCATTGCTTTGACTATTCTAATTTTTGTTTGCAATGTAATGTCTCTGCTTTTCACTATGTTCCCCAGGTTTCTCATCGCTTGTCTCCCAAGAATCAGTCGCCTTTTTATTTCATGGCTGCAATCCCCATCTGCAGTGATCTTTGATCCTAAGAAAGTAAAATCTGTCACTGCTTCTACTTCTTCCCTGTCTATTTTCCAGGAACTGATGGGGCCTGTTGCCATTATCTTGGTTTTCTTGATATTGAGTCTCAAGCCAGCTTTTGCACTCTCCTCTTTCAGCCCAATCAAGAGATTCTTTAGGTCTTCCTCACTTTCTGCCATTAGGGTGGTATCGTCTGCATATCTCAGATTATTGATGTTTCTCCCAGCGATTTTAATCCCACATTGTGATTCCTCCATCCCTGCACTGCGCATTATGTGCTCTGTGTATAGGTTGAATAAGCACGGTGACAAAATGCAGCCTTGTCTTACTCCTTTTCCTATTCCAAACCACTCTGTTATTCCATGTTCTGTCCTAACTGTTGCTTCTTGGTTCATGTACAGATTTCTCAGGAGGCATATGAGGTGCTCTGGTATTCCCATCTCTTTAATTACTTGCCACATCTTGTTGTGGTCCACACAGTCAAATGCCTTAGTGTAGTCAATAAAACAAAAGTAAACTTGTTTCTGGTATTCCTTTGTTTTCTCCATGATCCAGCGTATGTTGGCGATGTGGTCTCTAGTCCCCCTGCCTCTTCTGAAACCAGCCTGCACCTCTGGTAATTCTCTCTCCACATGCTGCTGAAGTCTGTCCTGTATTATCTTGAGCATCACCTTGCTGGCATGTGGGATGAGCGCGATTGTTCGATAATTTGAACATTCTTTGGCATTGCCCTTTTTTGGGATTGGGACGTATACTGATCTTTTCCAATCCTGTGGCCACTGTTTTGTTTTCCAAATCTGCTGGCATATTGAATGCAGTAATTTGACGCCATCATCTTTTAGCGCTTTGAAAAATTCAACTGGGATACCATCATCTCCACTAGCTTTGTTGTTTGCAGTGCTCTTTAGGGCCTTTATGACTTCGCTCTCCAGGATGTCTGGCTCAAGTTCAATTTCTTCATTATTGTGATTATCAGGAGTGTTGAGGTCCTTTTTGTAAAGTTCCTCTGTGTACTCTTTCCATCTTTTCTTAATTTCTTCTGCATCAGCTAGCTCCTTTCTGTCTTTGTCCCTTATCATGGTCATTTTTGCTTTAAATGTTCCCTTGATTTCCCCAATTTTTTTGAAAAGATCTCTGGTTCTGCCTCTTTTGTTGTTTTCCTCCATTTCTCTGCACTGTTCTTTTAGGTAGTTTTCCTTATCTCTCCTTGCTTTTCTTTGAAATTCTGTGTTCAAATGGTTGTAGTTTTTCCTTTCTCCTTTGACTTTTGCGTTCCTTCTTTCCTCTGCTATTTTAAGAGCCTCATCAGACAACCACTTTGCTTTCTTACTCTTCTTTTCTTTTGGTATGGTTTTCTTTGCTGCTTCCTGCATGATGTCCCTCATCTCCATCCATAATTCTTCCGGTACTCTGTCTACTGAGTCTAAGCCATTAAATCTGTTCATCACCTCCACCATGCATTCTTTAGGGATGCTGTCTAGGTGATATCTTTCTGGTCTCCGTGTTTTCCTTATTTTCTTTAGTCTAAGCCTGAATTTTGCGATCAGTAGGTTGTGATCTGAGCCACAGTCTGCTCCAGGTCTTGTTTTTGCTGACTGTATGGAGGTTCTCCATCTTTGGCTGCAGAGTATGTAGTCAATCTGGTTTCGGTGTTGGCCATCTGGTGATGTCCATGTGTAAAGTCGCCTCTTGTGTTGCTGGAAGAGAGTGTTTGCTATGACCAGTGCGTTCTCTTGGCAGAACTCTATCAATCTTTGCCCTGCTTCATTTTGTGTTCCAAGACCAAATTTGCCTGTTATTCCCTCCACTTTTTGATTTCCTACTTTGGCATTCCAGTCTCCTAATATAATTTGGACATCATTTCTTGGTGTCTGTTCTATGAGGTGTTGTAAGTCCTCATAGAACTGGTCCATTGTGGCTTCATCTGCACCAGTGGTTGGTGCGTATATTTGGATCACAGTGACATTGAAAGGTTTGCCTTGAAATCTGACTGACATCATTCTGTCATTTTTGAGATTGTATCCCATTACTGCTTTTCTCACTCTTTTATTGACAATTATGGCTACTCCATTTCTTCTAAGGTTTTCTTGCCCGCAGTAGTAGATATGATGGTTTCCAGAGCTGAAGTCACCCATCCCTGTCCATTTGAGCTCACTGATGCCCAAGATGTCAATGCTTATTCTTTCCATCTCATTTTTTACCACTTCCAGTTTTCCTTGATTCATAGACCTCACATTCCATGTCCCTATGCAGTATTGTTCCCTGCAACACTGTATTTCTCCTCCCCCTTTCGTATCCCTCCCCCTTTTCAGATCTGCTGTGCTGAGCATCCTCTTGTTTTGCCTTTTGTTTTGGTCCATAGGGTTCTCTTGGCAGACTTTGTGGCGTGCCTTGCCGGTCTCTACGCCAGTCTTTTCCCATCACACATGTTATCACAGTTGAAACAGTTTTAAAACAAAGTATTATCATGCACAATATCACAGTTTATCACATAGTATCAAAGTAAAAGTTGAACTAATTAATGAAAGGGAAAGAAAGAAAGAAAGTCATCTCTAAATGACTGTTAAATAAAGACTGTTGCTGTTTGTTCATCGTTGCCTCGGACTGGTGGATCTCATCATGCTATTGGTTAGAAAACATATTGAAGCTTACCAGAATTTCTGGCATGTATGGTACTGTAGCATCTTAAAGATTTATTTCAATGGGAACACTTATGACTTACAGTTCAGTTACTCTGATATATCATGACATTTGGGGTCCTGTTAGCTCATTGTGAAGCTGGGTATAATCAGTCTGGACAGACCTAAAGTAACAGACTGGCTTCCTCATTTCCCTAAAGCAGTGATGGTGAACCTTTTAAAAACCAAGTGCCCAAACTGCAACCCCAAACCCACTTATTTATTGCAAAGTGCCAACACAGCAAAGGGGAGGAAGGAAACACTCCCATTGGACTGCTAGGCAGAGGGATGGGGTGAACTTTGTGCTGGGGGAAAGGGAGGAAGTGCTCCCATTGGGTTTCTGGGCAGAGGGACGGGGCAAACTGTGCTGGGGCGACCACATGGGTGCCCACAGAGAGGGTTCCAAGTGCCACCTCTGGCATGCATGCTATAGGTTCACCACCACTTCTTTAAAGGAAGAGATGGTCGGGCCTCAACTGCAATTGCTGGCTTTGGTGGTTCTAAGGAAGAAACAGTCAGGAAAAAGGGTCAAGGTTATCTTTTCAAGCTGAGTAAGTGGATGTGGTGACTGTTTTGCTAGCATTGTTTCTTGGGATATTTCTTGTACTCTCTCAGCCCATGTTCTTGAAGCCCATTGCTTTGGCAGGTTGAATCTCATAATGAATTTTCTTCCATAACAAGAAAAATCTAGCCAGGTTATCCTGCTATGGATAACTAACCTGACCACCCTGAGGACCAACAGCCTTAGGTGCCGAAGTCCACAGGGAAGGGTGATGGTCCTCAAGTGGATTAAATCCCACTTGAATCCATTTTGTTGGAGGGCAGCAACTTCATTAATACTGGTCTGAGGCTGATGACTTTGTGTGCCAAAAAGGACTGAGAACCAGAAAGTGACTCACGGAACTGGATCAGTGGTACGGGTGTGATGCTGCAATGCGAAAGGCAGATGTAACTGGATTATATTCTCAAGACAGTCTTCATGGCTGATCGCCATGATGATTGCCTAGACTGTATTCAGTTTTGGATACGGAAGAAGAAGAAGAAATATGGAAAAGAAGGAAAAGAAGAGGAGAAATTAAAGAATCCAGCTGTTCCAAAGTAGGAACTGTGAAAGGAGGTTATGTTTAAAGACTTGTAATATTTAGTAAACATTCTGAACTTAAGTTTTAAACATGAAACCGATAAAGTCATACATTTTTAAAGGTAGCATTTGGTACCACAACATCATATCCTGCAAGTTTTTCTCACCTGCTCTGCAGCAGATTTGTCAAAGACCCCAGCTTTATAATAAGCCAATGAAGCAGTCTGAAAGAAATATTCTGATACCCCTATAGAGAACATAGAATCAGTCTCATGTGGGAGAATGAAAAAGTCTGGCTTGAAAGGAGGTTCTCTTCCATCTGCTACTGGATAGACTGTCCCCTGGAAAGAAAGTATGAAAAACAAAATATCATAACTTTAAACAGGCTCAGATGTTGTGAAGAAATCATATCTTCAATTGACACCTCCCCTAAAAGAGACAAAAAGATTGCATAATAGCTGTCACCATCTAACAGCTATAACTGTCAAGCAAAAGTAATATAGAAGGGAAAGTAATGCAATCACTGTTGCTGTTTATTCATTGATGACCCCCCCCCCGCTAGGTGAGAGCCTTATCGTGGTGTGGGGGATTGAGTGGTTTTAGTGTCTTGCACGGAAGACAAGGAAGGAGTCGCAGTAAGGACTAACACAGGTTTATTGGTTGATGATCAGTATGAACATGTGGTAATGGCAGAGATACATCACATTATATACGGTAGTACAATACATTTGAATCTTGTTGCACGGTAGCTCGTTGGCTGCTACCGGCGTGACGTTGTTCCAGTCACGCCCCCCCTCGGTTCCAGTAGTAGTTGTTTGCTTGTGCGGGAGAGTTCCCGTGGCTGTTGGTGATTTGAGGAATGAGAACCATGTGAGTTGAACGCTCGCAGCTGCCCTCTATGGGCAGCTAACTCGCGTTCCTTTAACAGCTGGGCTACATTGTAATTGTGGTCAGGTTACATTCATACATTTCTTAAAGCAACATTGTACATACATAACATCCCTCCCCCCTAGGATGGGACGAAGTCCCTCAACCATTGTGGCTTGCCGCACGTGCGCCTAGGGCGTGCGGCTGCTTGACTTAACACTGGGGAGCCTGGTTCTGTGGAGTCCTGTCCTGCAACGGAAAGGGGGGACTCATTAGCGGCTCGGTGTGGGCTCTGCAGTAACCTTGCATTGGGGGACGGGAATGGAATGAACAGTTGGGAAGTGAAACCCTGCCTACCGTTTGAGGAGCTTGGGGTCCCCCCCAGTACGAATCTCGGGACCGACGAAGAGGCCCTCGTGGCCACGCCACCCCCCGTTACCTGCCCGGGAGTTCTAGAGACTGTGGTGGGTGGACTCCCCCCCGTTGCCTGTCTTGGGGGTGTTTGTCTCCAGGGAGCTGGCGCTATGGGATATTCTAAAACAAAAGGACTGGGGGGACTGGAGGTACCAGGGGCTGAACTGAAACCCCTCTTCTCGCTAGGACAGGTGGGGGACCACTCCGCTACACCCCCCTGGTACTGCAACTCATAATCATAATCAAGCTGATCCCTCTCTTTCAAAGTATCCTCCTATGTGGTTGAGAACCCAGGATATGCATTTGTATCCGCGGGTTCCGCCGTGTCTCCCCCTTGGGTAATGCGGGTGGGGGAGGACCCTAACGCTGATTCCCCTTCACTGGTGACTCGCCTTCCAAGTTGGTTGGCGTGCCTTCTCCAGAGTAGACCCGAGCTAGTCCCTGTAGGATACTGGCCCCGTCTGCTCAATGATTGTCCCTGGAACCCACGCTGGCCCCGAGGCCACGTAGTTCCTGCAGTGAACTGGGTCCCCTACCGAAAAACTTTTGGAGCTCTCTCCCCCTATGTTTATATTCCTTCCTTCATCCTCCACCCTGGACGGATCCATCCGGTCAAAAAGTGTTACCGGACGCCTCCTCATGAGGAGTTCTGCTGGGGAGAATCCTGAGGCTAGGGGGGTTGTCCTGTAACAGATGAGGAACTGACACAGATGAAGATTCAACTCACCGGGACCCATGCGCCGCAGTGCGTCTTTCGTAGTGCGCACTTGGCGCTCTACCTGACCGTTTGTGGCGGGGTGGAACGGGGCAGCGGTAATGTGTCTGACGGCGTTCCGCTCCATGAACGTCTTGAACTCTGCAGACATGAAGGTACTAGCGTTATCGCTAACAAGGACGTCTGGCAGGCCGAAACAGGCAAAAAGCTTGCGCAACTGTTTAATGGTTGCCGCAGAGGAGGTGCTGTTCATGGGGATTACCTCCAACCACTTGGAGTAGGAGTCAACTACCAGCAGAAACATGGCCCCGCGGAAAGGGCCAGCGAAGTCAACATGGATCCGGGACCATGGCCCGCGGGCCGTGTCCCATTCCCTATGGGGCAACCGGGACTCCTCGGGCCGAGAGCTCTGGCAGCTCTCGCACGTGCCCACTAAACGTTCTATATCCGCGTCTATCTGGGGCCACCAGAAGAAACTCCTCGCCAGAGCCTTGGAGCGCACGATCCCCGGGTGACTGGTATGCAGTAGCTTCAGTACCTTGGCCCTCAGTTTCTCTGGGATAACTACCCGCTGGCCCCAGAGTAAGCAGCCCCTTTCCAGGGAAAGCTCTACTCTCCGCCTGACAAATGGCTTGAACTGCTCCTCGGGGGAAGTAGTGGGCCACCCTTTCCTCACCCAGGAACTAACTTGGGCCAGCATCTTGTCAGCCGCCGTGGCTTTGGCGAGGTCGGCTGGGAGAATGGGGGGGTGAGTCGAGAGACTCAATCAGCAGGACTTGGTGGTCCTGCTCTACCTCGCATATGGGGTCCCCTACACTTGGGAGGGGAGATCGGGACAGCGCGTCCGCATGGGAGATCTCCTTCCCTGGGAGATAGACCAGCTCATACTGGTAAGCGTTTAGAAAGATGGCCCAACGCAGCATCCTGGGGGATAGAATTTGCGGTGTGGGTTTGCCGGTAGTGAAGATCCCCAGAAGTGGTTTGTGATCCGTCACTACCGTAAACTCGTGGCCGTATAAAAAGTCATGGAACTTTTTCGTTCCCGCGATGATGGCTAGGGCCTCCCTATCAGTTTGCGCGTAATTGCGCTCGGCCTTCGAGAGGGACCTTGAGTAGTACGCTACCGGGACTTCCCTCCCGCTCTCCAACACGTGGCATAGAACCGCCCCCACCCCCACTGGGGACGCATCACAGACTAGAACTACTGGTCTCTTAGGGTCAAAGTGGGTCAGGACAGCATCTGAGGATAGAAGTGCCTTTAGCTCCCTGAAAGCTCTCTCTTGCCTATCTCCCCACCGCCAAACCGCCTCTTTCTTCAATAGCGCGTGCAGTGGCTCCGCAACGGATGCCTTCCTCAGCAGGAAGGAATGGTAAAAATTTAGGAGCCCTAGAAATGACTGCAGCTCCGGTTTCGCGGTGGGGCGAGGGGCGTTTTGCACAGCCGCAACCTTGGACTCGGAGGGCTTGATGCCTTCCGGGGTTACCTTGAACCCAAGGAACTCAACCTCCCTCGCAAAGAAAACACATTTGTCCCATCTCAGTCGGAGGCCCGCTTTCTCGAATATTGAAAGGACCCTGTCTAGCCTTTGCACTAGTTCTGCTTCACCCCCCGCTGTTATCAACACATCGTCGAAGTATGGGAGGACGCCTGGAAGCCCCTTTAAAAGGCGTTCCACGAGGGACTGGAAAATTCCGGGGGCCGAATTCACGCCAAACTGAAGGCGCGTTACCTTAAATGCCCCCTTGTGCGTTACGATCATTTGCGCAGCAGCCGGTGTTACCGAGAGCTGCTGATATGCCTGCGCCAGATCTAGCTTGGCAAAAGACCTTCCCCCATGAAGCGTGGCCAGTAAATGGCTGACCACGGGTACCGGATATGCATTTGGCCGAATGGCCTTATTAATCGTACATTTATAGTCCGCGCAAATCCTAACCTCCCCGTTTGATTTAAGGGCTGTCACAATCGGCGTTTCCCACTCCGCCGAATCCACTGGAACCAAAATCCCCTGCCCCACCAATTTGTCCAGTTCCGCCTCGATCTTGTCCTTGAGGGCGAAAGGCACTCTTCTGGGCTTGAGGCGGATTTCGGGATCCAGGTCAAAGGAAACTGGGGGCCCCTTGTAAGTCCCAAGCCCCTTCTTGAAAACGTCCGGGTGTGCGTTGCACACGTCCCGCATTGGGTCAGTCTCTATGGCATTAATGCCGGACAGTTCGATTCCAAGGGGAGCAAACCACTGCGTTCCCAAAAGGCAGCACCTCCCCCCCTTGAGGACCACTAGGGGCAGTTTCTCGGAGTAGTTCTTGAACTTCACCTTGAAGTTCCCCACCCCCAACACTGGGATCCCGTTCCCTTGCACGTCCCATAGGTGTGACCTCATGGCCCGCAACTTGGGCCGCGCATCTGGGGGAATGCGCATATACTCCTTTTGGGACAGGATGGAATAGGACGACCCCGAGTCTATCTCCATCCTCACTGGGACCCCCTGTAACTGTACCTCAACGAAAAAACGCCGGTGCTCCAGGCCCACGCGGTTCACGCCTGCCCTGCTGTGGTCGTCTGAGACCTTCCTGGTGCCGGCCGCCTTCCGTTGGTGCGTCTGGGGATGGTTCGAATTGCCCTTGTCCTCGACTCGCCCGCACCTGCACACCCGGGCGATGTGCCCTTTTCGGCCGCAGTTGTGACACACGGCCTTCCGGAACGGGCACCTCGTGCGGTCGTGGGACGCCCCACAACCGTCGCAGCGGCGGTCCTGCCGCTCGCGGGTCTGTCGCTTCTCTCCTCGCTTCTTGACCCGCTGGACGTAGTCGTCCTCGCTGGAGCAGTGGTCTGCCGTAGTGGACGACTCCTCGGACGCTGTTGGTGTGCCGGCGGGCGGCTTGGGGGCCCGCCAGGCTGTTTTCATTGGTGTCCGCCGGGCCGCCTGTACTGGTGACTTGGCCCTTTCGGACGCGCATTCTCGCGTCGTCGTCGATGCCCGCAGCTTCCATCGCGTGCCGGAATTGGCACTCGTAGAGCTCCCACTGTTCGGGCTCGCTGACATCGAACTGGTACGGCTTGACCTTGGGATTCGCCATTATCCCACCTTCGTCGCCAATTTAGTGTCTTGCACGGAAGACAAGGAAGGAGTTGCAGTAAGGACTAACACAGGTTTATTTTTTTGATTGATGATCAGTATGAACATGTGGTAATGGCGGAGATACATCACATTATATACGGTAGTACAATACATTTGAATCTTGTTGCACGGTAGCTCGTTGGCTGCTGCCGGCGTGACGTTGTTCCAGTCACGCCCCCCCCTCGGTTCCAGTAGTAGTTGTTTGCTTGTGCGGGAGAGTTCCCGTGGCTGTTGGTGATTTGAGGAATGAGAACCATGTGAGTTGAACGCTCGCAGCTGCCCTCTATGGGCAGCTAACTCACGTTCCTTTAACAGCTGGGCTACATTGTAATTGTGGTCAGGTTACATTCATACATTTCTTAAAGCGACATTGTACATACATAACAGTTGTCTAACCTGACAGTGTTGCCCAGACCATCTCTAGTCAATGATGTTAGGCCAGGACTAAAACTCACCAAAGCGTCCTCTGTCAGATCCCTTGGACAAGCTGAATGTGGAGGGCACACTTCATGGTCCACCTAGCCAGCAGGTGATTTGATATTCAAATGGCTAAAAAACAGCATGCAGATGGGCTTGATTTCTCAAGTCCATTTGCATGTGTGGAATGTTGTCACAGAGACTCTTCACTGAATAATGACTCCAAGGTATCCAATGTATTCATCGATTACAAAAGTGCTTAAACTAACAACAAACATCAGTGAAGACCTAGCTAGCTGATATGCAGGGCATGGGCCACATAGTTTGAATTATAATGCTACCCTTTTACTCCCCAGCTGCTCACTTAGGAATGCCATATCTTCTTCCTAGGTCTCTGTTTCCTTTCTGTTGCTGATCTTTGTTTGGAGAAGACTAAAAAAAGGTATTGTTTGAGGAAATGGTAAGGATGGAATAAAACTTCACTTGATTTATCATTTATGTATTTACTCATTGTATTTATAGACCATATTTCTCCTGATGGAGGATTTAAGGATGTTAAAAAATAAAATTAAAACACAACAAAATTATACATTAAAAACAAATAAACTATAGTATTAATTATTCATTAAATGATTAAAAGCAGGAATAAAATGTTAAAAAATTTAAACAACAAATATCAGCTAAAATCCATCATCCAAAGACTCATTTATAATTATTAAAAGCCTGCCTGAAGAGATAAATGGGGCTTCAGCTGTCAGCATGTTAAAAGCAAGAAACATATGATTGTCACATACTGAAAACATATAATTGTTACAGCAGAAATTTTTTACATTTTACACTGTTTGCAAAATTACCTTGCTTTAATGGTTTTTTATGGTTATGTACAGACTCCATTTGCAAGACATTGCTAAGACAAAACAGTCTACCTAACTCATGTCTCTAGACCAGGGGCTCCCAACCTAAGGCCCGTGGCCTGCATCCAGCCCACGGCACCATTTCATATGACCCCCCACCCCCTCCAAGGGCATTCAAGAAACAAAATGGCTATCCCTTTGAAACTGTTGGGACAAAATGGCCACCCCCATCATGCAGGCATGGCAAAATAGTCGTCCGACCCTTGAAGCTGACTGAGAGAGTGTGACCTGACCCCGGCTTGAAAAGGTTGGGAACTCCTGCTCTAGACTCTAGAATATTAATCAGCTGTAATTCTGGGTTATCTGTTGTTATAGATATAGTTTATTTTGGCTCTGAGACAAAAGTTAAATCAAATGAAACAGAAAGATGTTAGTGTCAAAATCTACAATTAAGATTATTGTGTTACCTTAAAATCCACATTCATAAATGTTTTGGAGATAGATGGAGAATGTACCAAGGAATAGTCTATTGCTGAGAAAGCATCAATCTGAATTCGGTCTATTGGAGGGAAGACAAAAGAATAATAATTAAATGAAAGATATTGCCAAAATTGAATAGAAAGCATTAAAATAGTTTTCTCGTGTCTTAGAAGCCTGGAAGAGGCAGGGAAACAATGAGGTTATTAGAATAAGTCCCTTTTCCAGTTACACAGCAAATTTTCAAGAATATAAATTTTATTCCAGAAGGAAGACATAGGTAATTTAATTCTATTCATGTTTACTAAGGCCTATTGAGCTCAGTGGAGGTTTGACCAAAGTTTCCACCTTCATGTACATATAACTGCAGTCAAACTACTCAAAATTTTGCACATGAATAGTTTTTGTTACTATCTATAAAAGATTAACTGAACATATTTAAGGTAAGGTATAGAACAGGGATTTTCAACCTGTGGCCCGTGGGCTGGATGCAGCCCAAAGCACCATTTCATGTGCCCACCCACTGCCTCCACCACACCAGGATATGCCAAGTGGTGGAGGAAGGGCAAAATGGCCATCCAGCCCCCAAAGCTGTCTGAGGGAGCGAGACCCGGTCCCCAGTTTTAAAAAGGTTGAGAACTCCTGGTATAGAAAGTAGACCTCCTGAGTCCTAATCTGGCATTCTATCTATTACACCACATTGTTTTGCAATACAATAATTATTCTTGATAAATACAGTAAAACCCCGGGTTACAACCACCTCAGTTTAAGTTTGCTGCAAATCCTATGGAAATGCCATCCCGGTTTACAATTTTTAATGTATTTTCCCCCAGGTTTACAATGATCAATTCAGGACCTTTTTTAATTTTTCAGTGCATCCCTAACGATGTTTTGGTTTACAATTTTTTCAGGTTACAACGGAGGCTGTTGGAATAGACCTCCATCGTAATGCGAGGTTTTACTGTACAAGCTTTTCCTTCACAACTGACATGAGTACTTTTTGAGCACTTATTGTGATATAATAAAAGATAAGTGGCACAATTTCCTTTATTTTCCTGAACCATTCTTTGACATCCAGCCCTACAGTTGTCTTTGAATATACAATACAGATCCAGCCTAACACAAGTTGGTGGTGGTGGTGGAGGAGGAGGAACCCTTCAATAGTCCCCTTCCTTCCATCATTTTCTAATTTGATGTTGGACTATTGCTTCATGCAGAAATATCATATGCAAAGCTAAATGTAGATCTATCTTAATTGTCCAGATAGGCCTTTAGTCACAATAATTGTGCAGCAGTTATATGAGAATCATGTTTTTCCCCGTCAAGAGAGATCACATCTTACAACCATTTAATAAATGTTGCCAAAGGAACCCAAATAAATAAGGAAAACCACTTCAGCTTACTTTGTTGGTTTCTCAATTCCTCATTAAGATATTCGATCGCAGTATCAATAATTGGACACAACTGTATAAACACATGCAAAAAAGTATTTCTCAAATTAACATTTTCTTTACAAGTTGAGTGTTAAGTTAAATTATTGACCTTGTATCATACACCAAGTGATGCACTGCAGGGGATTCTGCCCTGTTCAGGAGAACAGGTAGCGGAAATTTCCCCAGGCCACACCTACCTGACCAGCCACACCCACCTCCATAGCCATTGCATTGGCCATGTCCACAGATTTGGCCCCGCTCACAGATTTGGCCCCACCCACAGAGATGGTAGTAATTTTTTTTTGGAGTGCATCACTGCATACACCCCATAGAGCTTAATGCACTCTCTGGGCGGTACACAAGTTAATGAGCATTTTGCCCAAAAATTGCTGGGTACTCATTTTACCAACCTTGGAAGGATGGAAGGCTGAGTCAACCTTAATCTCTGGTCAGGACTGAACTCACAACTGCACTGTTGTTTGTGTAAAAATATATATTGCAAAAAATATAAACTTGACAATCCTTATATTTACACCTGTAGCTTGCTGTAGTCTAGCCTAGGTAGTCAGAATAGCAATTTAAAAGTATAGCCATTCAAAATGTATCATATCTATTGTCCTCCAACAGATGTCAACAAATATATTTATTAATATAAAATAAATGCAAAGAATTATAAACACATTGACTCTTGCTGTTTGAAAGTGTGGCAAAATAAGAGTGTTTTGGAAAGACATCCAAGGACAGGCATCTTACCTTCCCAAGGATGCAAAACCTGTAATTCTACAATACCTACTAAAAAGGTCCTTTCAATGAGTTGCAGCAGCTTCAAGAGAATATAGTTATATGGACAATGTAATGTGAGGAGAAGGCAGTCCACATATGCAGCCACATCACTAAGAAGCAATGCTCATGTCTACAACAGCTGAGAAATAAACACCCTTCAGGAAGTTTTAAAAACACTGAGTTAAGGTGCTTTTGAATGTTTGAACTAGTATCCAAATGACAGTTGAAGAAATTAAAAAGAAGTGTGTAGATTCCATGGTTAGTGTTTGCAAAAGTTACTTTTAGGACTACAGGAATACAGCTCCCAGAAAACTGCAGTTGGTGTGCACATATATGGATGGGCAGATTCTGTCAGCTGTAACATTACCAAGCTCTGTCTCCATAAAGTATAGTCACCTGATCAAAGCCTCTAGTGCAGTGGTGGTGAACCAATGGCACTCTAGGTGTTCTTGAACTTCAATTATCAGAAGCCCAAGTCAGCACTCCTGCTGATCAGGGCTTCTGGGAATTGACATTCAAGAACAGCTGGAGTGCTAAGGCTAGACATCACTGCTCTAGTGGTTTCTGCATAAGGTTGCACTGGAAGAAAAGTTGGAGCTTGAAAAATATGAGCCTCAGTAAGCATATTTCTAAGAACCTAGAGCTTTCATTTATTGTTTTGTTGTTGTTCAGTCACACAGTCAGGTCTAATGCTTTGCGGCCCCATGGACCACAGCATGCCAAGCTCCTCTATCATCTGCCATCCTCCATAGTCTGCCCAGATCTATGCCCATTGCATCCTCTGTCACCCATTCTACCTTTGCCTTCAATCTTTTCCAGCATCAGGGTCTTCTCCAGTGAGTCCTCTCTTCTCATTTGCTGGCCAAAGTACTTGAGCTTCAGCTTCAGAATTTGTGTTTCCAAGGAGCAGTCAGGATTTATTTCCTTTAGGCTTGACTAATTTGATCTCTTTGCAGTCCAGGGGACTTTTAAGATTCTTCTCCAGCACCACCGTTCAAAGGTGTCTATTCTTCTGTTCTTAGCCTTCCTTATGGTCCAACTCTCACAGTCATACATTACTACTGGGAAGACCTGTGTTTTATATATTTTCCTCTTTCTTTAGTTAATTGACACCAAAATAAATTTTTATATCCAATATTTTTGGTGACCCTTTCACCTACATGAATATCATTTATGCAGTATTGCATAGAGAATGGTCCTATGAGATGGACTATCTTAGAAACATTTAAATGGGCTTATACTGCAAACCCTGATATTTTGTTTTGAAGACTGATTCATTATATTCTTGTCTCCATTCACAATCACCAAAATTACATATACATGTGGAAGAGGAGTTTGAGTAGTTGTGGTAATTCATTCATGAGTTGCTAGTCGCATACCTGAACACTGAGCACATGCCTGTCCAGATCATGGCATTTTATTCAATTAGCTGCAGTTAGCACAGCAATTTCTGGGGTTCTTCTAATTTGCATATGAATATTTAATAGGGTTTGAGCCATTATCATACACAAACCATACACTGAAAGTTCAATAAGACCTCATTTATTTATTTTTTGGATTTATATAACCGCCTTTTTTGCCTAAGCGACCCAAGGCGGCTCACATCATCAGTTAAAACCCATACCCAATACTGATTAAAACTAAACACTGTACTATAAAACTATCTAAAATGTCCATGAAACCTCCCCAATCCCCTTAAAAAGAAGAACACACAGGCAGGAGTAAATAAGAACCCCGGGCAGGGCTAAATAAGCCAGCAGGGCTGGGTTGTGGTACCCCATACCTACTGGCATAGCCACATTTTTAAGGCCTTCCTGAAGGGGAGCAACTCTGTCTGGAGGCACAGTTCAAGTGGCAGGAGGTTCCATACGGCCAGAGCAGATACTGAGAAGACTCTCCTCCTGGTCCCAGTGAGATGTGCCTCTCTGGCTGATGGGACCACTAGGGAGCCCCTACGGTCCGCTCTCGTAGGACGGATCAAAAACTTTGGGGTGATGCGGTCTCTTAAGTATCTTAAGTCTCTTAATTCAATACATTTGGTGATGAACAAAACAACTTTACATGTACTGTACTGAAGTCCAAATAATTTAGTTTTTCATTGATTTTAAAAATAAAGATAAGGGACATTTGAGAGGAGGAATTCTAGGGAGAGAGGATGCAGCCATGTCGATCTTGAAGACTTACATTTAACTTGTGGCGAACAGGTCTTTCAAAAAAAATAGCGATGGTTTTATACAGCCAACTGAAAAAAGGAAAATAAATGTTATAAGCATTAACACAATGTATTAAGAAAATGTTGTGTTCTGATGGTTTTATTGTACATATGGATCACAATGTATCTGAGCCAATGTAACCTTGCCTATAGCAACAATGTAACCTTCAGCTGTATCATATAAACCCTGTAATAGGACGCGAGCTAATGACCACCAGCTGGCAGCAGCGAGCGTCCAAGCTCTCTTGGTCCGAACTCATCAAAGGCAACAGCGCGGGAAGTTTTCCTGCCACCACCTACACCTGGACAAGAAGGGCGTGACCTGAAATGACGTCACGCAGACAGTAGCCAATGGGCTACCATGGCACCACGTTCAAATGTATTACTGCTGTATATAAAGAGCTATCGATCCGCCATTACCTCATGTTCCCTCTGTCCACGATGCAATAAACCTGAGTTAACCCAGCCCGAGGCTGTGTCCTGTGTCTTGGTTTGCATACACCAAATTGGCGACGAAGGTGGGATGATGGATCCCCACGGAACAGCCAGGGCACAGAGCGGTTTCAACATCACCAAACCGCAAGACTGGGAGCTGCTTGAGATGGATTTCCAGGCGGCCCTGGTGGAACTCAGAGTCAAAGGAGAAGACGAGGAGAGGAAGAGGGCCATCCTCACCAGAATGCTCGGGATGGAAACCAAGCGGACGCTGGTGGGCATAATCGCTCCGAAGAAGGTGAGCGACTTTAAGGCGAGCGACATCATGAAACTGCTGCAAGAGCGGTTCTGCCCCTCGAGGGCAATGTTTCCCGCTCGGAGCGCGTTTTGGAGGCGAGTCCAAGCGCCGGATGAGTCGGTTGAGGCATTCGTGGCCGCCATGAGGATAGCCGCCGCCCCCTGTAAATGGGGCGATATCCTGGAGTTGGTCCTCAGGGACGGCGTGTTGTGTGGCCTGAAAGACAAGGAGGTACAGCGCAGCTTGATGAATAAGGAGCCGCCACCCACGCTGGCAGAGGTCATAGAGGCCGCGGAAGCCGCAGAGTCCACGAATGCCGGAGTGGACGAGATGCACCAGTGGCGTGAGTGGCGTCCTAGAGCCGGCAAGGCGGAAAATTCGGTGCACGGGAAGACCGGACAGTCGGTGCTCGCGACTCGACGGGCCTCAAAGTCGTCTACGGAAGGCAGCGACGGCGAGGAGGTCCAGAAGGTCCGGAAGGGTGGTCGACGCTGCGAGGGTTGCGGAGCGGCCCACGAGCGCGCGAGATGCCCGTTCAGGAAGGCCGAGTGTTACACCTGCGGCCGTCGGGGGCACATCGCCAAGGCGTGCAGAAAGCGGAAAGAGGGCCGGAGGCAGTCACAAGACCGCGCGGCCAGACCGGACCGTCCAGCGAGGCCCAAAGATGGCGCCCAGACCACGAGGAAGCAGGACGGCGTGGGCCGCGTCTCGGACGGCAGCGAGGACGACGCCTCAGTGTTCAGCGTGTCCGCGGGACAGTCCCATTACTTCGTTGAGGTATTAGTACAAGGGGCCCCTATTAAGATGGAAATTGACTCGGGGTCCTCCTATTCCATAATTCCCCAGAAAGAGTTCCTGAAAATCGACCCCCACGTGCGGCCCAAGCTTAAAGCGTTGAGGTCCACACTACGGGACGTACAGGGAAACAGCATTCCGGTGTTGGGGGTCGGGAAATTTCGGGTCAATTTTAAGAGACATTCTGCGGAACTGCCCCTAGTTGTCCTCAAAGGGGGAAGCTGTAGCCTCCTAGGGACACAGTGGTTTCAGCCCTTAGGTTTGTTCATAGGGGGTGTGCATACCGTGGGGGGGGACCCAATACAAGCGGTTTGCGATGCGCATCCCGCCGTTTTTAAGAAAGGACTCGGAAAGTTCAAGGGACCCCCTGTAGCTTTCGACATAGACCCGGAGGTCCGCCCGATAAGACTCAAACCACGCAGGGTGCCGTTCGCACTCAAGGACAAGATAGAGGCGGAACTGGACAAACTGGTGGGCCAGGGGATTCTTATTCCTGTTGATTCCGCGGAGTGGGAAACTCCAATTGTAACGGCTCTAAAGGCTAACGGGGAGGTGCGCATTTGCGCTGATTATAAGTGTACAATTAACAAGGCGATCCGCCCTAATGCATACCCGGTGCCAGTGATCAGCCACCTTTTGGCCAGGCTAAATGGGGGAAAGTGTTTCGCTAAACTCGATTTGGCACAAGCCTATCAGCAACTTCCTGTGACCCCCGCCACGGCCGCGGCACAAACAATAGTTACACATAAGGGAGCGTTCCAGGTGTCGCGGTTACAGTTCGGCGTGAACTCGGCACCCGGCCTTTTTCAATCGCTCGTGGAACGCCTCCTAAAGGGCCTGGAGGGGGTGTTGCCTTATTTTGATGACGTGTTGATAACAGGGGGGAGTGAGGCTGAACTGGCAAAAAGGTTGGACAAGGTACTGACCGTGTTCGAGAAAGCGGGGCTGAGATTGAGGAAGGATAAATGTGTCTTTTTCGAAACCGAGGTCGAGTTTTTAGGGTTCCGGATCACACCCGAGGGGATTAAGCCGTCTAAATCCAAGGTAGCAGCCATTAAAAAGGCCCCTCGCCCCACATCCAAAACCGAGCTGCAGTCTTTCCTGGGGCTCCTCAATTTTTACCATACATTCCTCCCGCGGAAGGCGTCCGTGGCCGAACCGCTCCATCGGTTACTTAAAAAGGAGGAGCCATGGATGTGGGGTGACGAGCACGAGAGGGCGTTCAAAGAGCTAAAGCAACTCCTAACATCTGAGGCAATCCTGACGCACTTCGACCCCAAACGGCCTGTGGTCCTAGTTTGTGATGCATCCCCGGTGGGGGTGGGGGCGGTGCTTTGCCACGTGTTGGAGGACGGAAGGGAGGCCCCGGTAGCGTTTTACTCAAGGTCCCTGTCCCAAGCGGAGCGAAATTACGCACAAACCGACAGGGAAGCGTTAGCAATAGTAGCGGGGACCAAAAAATTTCACGATTTTTTGTATGGCCGCCCGTTCAAAATCGTGACCGATCACAAGCCGCTGTTAGGGATTTTCACGGCAAGCAAGCCCACGCCGCAGATCCTGTCCCCGAGAATGCTGCGATGGGCTATTTTCCTCAACGCGTACCAACATGAGTTGGAGTACAGGCCCGGAAAGGAGATCAGCCATGCTGATGCGCTTTCGAGATCCCCTCTGCCCTTGTCGGACGACCAAAAGGCGAGAGCAGAAAGAGACCGCCAGGTGTTGCTGATTGAGGTTTTAGACGCACCCCCACTAGTACCAGCCGACATTGCTAGGGCGACAGGCAAGGACAGGACGCTGGAGAAAGTTAGTTCATGGGTGCAGAAGGGGTGGCCGGCTTCGTCCCCGAGTACAGAGTTCGACCCATTCTTTAGGAAAAAGCTAGAGTTGTCCCTAGAGAGGGGGTGCCTTCTGTGGGGCCAACGGGTGGTGGTCCCTACGCCCCTGCGGACGAGGGTGCTCGAACTGCTGCACGTCAGCCACCCGGGCATAGTTCGTTCAAAGGCGCTGGCCCGGAGTTACTTCTGGTGGCCACAGCTGGACGCGGACATTGAGCACATGGTCGGCACTTGCGAGGCTTGCCAGGGATCCCGACCTGAGGCGGCCCGTCTCCCGCATAGGGAGTGGGACACAGCAAGGGGGCCGTGGTCCAGAGTGCACGTGGATTTCGCTGGCCCATTCCGAGGAACCATGTTTCTCCTGGTGGTGGATGCGTTCTCCAAGTGGCTGGAGGTTATCCCAGTAAAGAGCACGTCCTCCGCCACGACGATTAGCCAGCTAAGGAGGGTCTTTTCCACTTTCGGTTTACCCGACACTTTGGTCAGCGATAACGCTAGTTGTTTCACCTCCGCCGAGTTCGGGGCATTCATGGAGGTAAACGCCATTCGGCATGTCACATCCGCACCGTTTCACCCGGCCACGAAGGGCCAAGTGGAACGGCTGGTGCGGACAACGAAGGAGGCGCTGCGGCGCATGGGCCCGGGGGACCTGAATCACCAAGTATGCCAGTTCCTCTTAGCGTATAGGGTAACCCCCTTAGCGTCAGGCTACTCGCCGGCGGAGCTCTTGATGCGGCGAAAACTGACCACGATCCTGTCCAGGCTAGACCCGACGAGAGTCGAGGATAAAGGTAAAAACATAGGGTTGGCAGTCTCGAAAGGTTTCGCCGCCGGGGACCCTGTTCACTGCAGGAACTATTCCAGCGCAGGGCCAGCATGGGTGCCAGGGACGGTTGTAGAACAGACGGGGCCAGTGTCGTACCAGGTCGAGACTAACACCGGTCTCCTTTGGAGGAGGCACGCAGACCAACTGAGGCACCGAGTGAGTGGGCCAGTCAGTGGAGCTCAGCAACAGGATTCAGCGTTAGGGTTCTCCCCCACCCGCTTAACCCAAGGGGGAGACAGCAGTGGACAACAGTCCCAAGCAAGGGGGGAAGGAAGCAGTAGCAGCGGCCCCGACTCATATCCTTTTGATACGTCAGTCTCATCAGGGGCCGGGGAAGGGGGAGAGGAGTTCGCGACCGCTGCCCCCGATTGTGATTTTGATTTTGATTTTGCGAGCCGGGGGGGTTTTCAGGAGTGTTCCCCCACCCATCCAAGCGAGAAGAGGGGTTTTTCGTTAGCCCCCAGTGCCCCCGGTTCCTCCCTAAGAAAGAGCACACCTCCCAACAACGCCGCGGAGCCGCGGCAAGTCACTAACGAGTCTCCCTCTCATATTACAGGACAGGAAACCAGGGGACAAAGAGAAGGTAGCAAACCCGGGGAGAGGCAGCCCGCATCGAGACCCCAGCGTGTTCGAAATAAGCCATCTTGGCTGAGAGACTTTGTCTCCTAAGGGGGGGGAGTGTGTTTAAGTGTGGGCTCGAGACTTTGTCTCGTCCTAGGGGGGAGGGGTGTTGTGTTCTGATGGTTTTATTGTACATATGGATCACAATGTATCTGAGCCAATGTAACCTTGCCTATAGCAACAATGTAACCTTCAGCTGTATCATATAAACCCTGTAATAGGACGCGAGCTAATGACCACCAGCTGGCAGCAGCGAGCGTCCAAGCTCTCTTGGTCCGAACTCATCAAAGGCAACAGCGCGGGAAGTTTTCCCGCCACCACCTACACCTGGACAAGAAGGGCGTGACCTGAAATGACGTCACGCAGACAGTAGCCAATGGGCTACCATGGCACCACGTTCAAATGTATTACTGCTGTATATAAAGAGCTATCGATCCGCCATTACCTCATGTTCCCTCTGTCCACGATGCAATAAACCTGAGTTAACCCAGCCCGAGGCTGTGTCCTGTGTCTTGGTTTGCATACACCAAATAATAAAGGCTTGACCATGTTGGTCAAGCAAAAAAGCACTCTGTAAATGTTCAGTGGGAATGTAAAATACAAAGGAATGTGTAATGCGGGTATTCTCAACCTGCGGCCCATGGGCTGGATGTGGCCCACGACACCATTTCTTGTGCCCCACCACCTCCTCCACCATACCAGGAAGTGCCACAGGGCCATAGCCAGGATTCTAGATGGGGGGGGAGGGTATTTTTTCAGGAGGGGCAACAATGTCACACAGACATATATAACATTGGCATCCCAGGGTTGAGTGGGGTGGGCTGGGGGGGTGGGCTGTTAGCTCAAGGGGGGGTTGACCCCTCCATGGCCATCCTTTGGCTATGGCCCTGAAATACCATGTGGTGGTGGATGGGCAAAATGACCATCCAGCCCCTGAAGCTGTCTGAGGGAGCGTGACCGAGCCCCCGGCTCTAAAAGGTTGAGAAATCCTGGTGTAACGTTTCATCCAGGGGCCATCTGGCAGAGAGCTAAATGTCTGTCCTCTCCTCTGTAAACTGGAAAGATATTAATAAAAATATGGTTGTAATAACAATGGAGAGTTAGGAAGAGGTGATCTGCCTGGCAGGTCAGGAATTTAAATATTCCTTCAATGGAAACTTTCTGGACGAGAGTCATTAAGGGAGACAGGAAGCCGTTGAGAGTTAATAGCCATGAAAACCATTGCTTTTTATAGGTTAGCAGTTTTCTAGTGCGCACTGTCGGATTGTTGCTGTTTGTGATCACTTTTGAGACATGCAAACCTGACATGAAGTTTGTTCTCTTTTTTTGTTTCTCTCTTGACAAACTAGGGAATTGACCTAAAACAAACCCTAGTTTTATTTCTGTCCCCTACTGGGGAATAGACAAACTGTTGAGCCAGTTCTTGCCAGAGTAACATATTACAAAACCAGGAATATGTCTTCTAGAGGTTTTTGGACTACTACACTCTCATCAGTCCTAACCAGTGCATCTAATGGTGATGAACACTGGGAATTGCAGTCCAACAACATTTGTACTTTACCACACCTGCAATAAACAAACCACATACAGTACTGTAATTAAAGGTTATAGTTTGTTCTAAACCCTCCTACTACAAGTAAAAGTTAACCAACATGTACCAACAGAGGAGCCTGGTGTGGGTGGTCCATGAGGTTGCAAAGGGTTGGACTCGACTGTGCAACTGAACAACCACCACCACCACCAACAACATGATGGCTTCCCCTTAACAAAGAGGAATTCTCTTGAATTTTAGCTTTTCATTAGTTCCAGAGTCAGTGAGTTTGCATGATCACTCTTACTCAATATTGCCTACACAGACTAGCAACAATCCCTCAAGGGATTTCAATCAGTCCAACTTGCATTGACATGTTCTTTTAAGCATGAAGAGCAATTAAGGTTCTTCAGGAGGTTTATATGACAGACATATTAATCATAGCAGCAGGCAAATGCTTCTTATTTTTTCTTCAAGACGTGCAGGTTTTAAACTACAGTATGGGCTGCTCAACATTTCTTAATAATAGCTGTGTGCCATCTGTCTGGCCAGGCTATCCTGCTATGGTAATCGAGTAGGCCATACCACCAGTGACTCAACGCTGAGTGTCAGGTGGCAGTTAACTAACCTTACAACCCTGAGGACTAACGGTCCCAGCAAAGGGTGATGGTCCCCAAGTGGGTTGAATTCCACTTGAACCCATCTTTATGGAGGGCAGCATCAGCATTAGTTTTGACCTAGGACTGAGGAGGACTTTGCATGCCAAAAGGGCTTAGGACCAGAAAGTGACTCATGGAACTGGATCAGTAGTACGGGGGCATCCTGCGATGTGGAAGATAAATGAAAGGCCACTGATCGCCATGATGATCGCTTATATTTGGATACGGCAGTGTACCGCAACCTGTGGGAACTATGGCTTCCAGTCAAGACGTGTGGAGTTTGTATGTGTTTGTGTCAATTAAGTTAATTCCAAATTATGGCAGCCATTTTTGGATTTTCAAGGTAGAGACTACACAGAAGCGGTTTACCACTCCTTTCTTCTAGAAGAACTATTCATGTAGTCCTCTAGAGCAGGGGTCAGCAAACTTGGCTTTCCAGGTGTTCTTGGACTTCAGTTACCAGAAGTACACCTGCTGATCAGGGCTTCTGAGAATTGAAGTCCAAGAACATCTGGAGAGCCAAGTTTGCAGACCACTGTTCTAGAGCATCTCATCTAAGCCTTCACAAGATACCTCTTCTTGGATGCACATTGCGGGCTCAAACTCCAAAACTATGGCTCTGCAGCCAGATACGTAATTTACTGAGCTATTCAGTAAGCTTCCACATATATAGTCTATTTTAATTCAGTATGAATTATCAGCTCTCTCTTATTTGCATCTGTGTTGATGTTTTTATCTATTACTGCATTGTTTGTATGCCACCAAAGGAGATCTATGTGTTGGATGCAAAGGGTTTTAATTAAATTCAATAAATAGAAGAAGAAAAAGGATGAAAATAATAGATTGATAATATTAGAAACCATGTAGCCTAATAGATGCCATGCTCAGAATGGAATGTTTTTCTTCATTTCAGTGCAACTCTGTGCCAGGCAAAATGTGATGTAGTTTTTCGTTTACTTTTGGAAGGCAATTGGGGTTGTTTTTTTACATGTAACTGTAATTTTAGAGTGACAGAATGAAGATACAGTAGTGAGTTTATGTTACATTCATGCTTTTCAAAAATTGGCTAACTAAGTGAAAGGGTCATCATAATATGGAATCCTAATACAAACAGTACATTACATTGCAAACAAAAATTAGAATAGTCAAAGCAATGGTTTTCCCAGTAGTAATGTATGGATGTGAGAGCTGGACAATTAGGAAGGCTGAACGCAGAAGAATAGATGCCTTTGAAATGTGGTGTTGGAGGAGGGTTTTGAGAGTCCCCTGGACAGCGAGGAGAACAAATAGGTCAATCTTAGAAGAAATTAACCCTGACTGCTCATTGGAAGGTCAAATAGTAAAGATGAAGCTAAAATACTTTGGACATCAAATGAGAAGGGAGGATTCACTTGAGAAGGCATTGATGTTGGGAAAGGTAAAGGGCAAAAGAAGAAGGGGGAGGCCCAGGATGAGATGGCTAGATGGTATTATAGACACAATGGGCACAGAGCTGGGAGGGCTAAGGGGGATGGTAGAGGACAGAGGCGCCTGGAGGAAAATGGTCCATGGGGTCGCAAAGGGTCGGAGTGGACTGTGCGACTGAACAACAACAAATACAAACAGTTCATCTGTTCCATTTGAAAAAACCGGGGCTTATTTATTTATTTATTTAATTTGTATAGCCACCCCAATCAACGTGCGACTCTGGGCAGCATACATAAAATCCCCAATGTTTAAACTATAGAAACCCTTAAAATTCCTAAAAACACTGAAAAACTACCTCCCACCCACACCAATTAAAAATCTAGTTATTAAGTCAATTAAAGAATTGGATGACTCTAGTTATTAAGTCAATTAAAGAACTGGATGACTCTTTGTTGAATTTACCTGGATTCCTGATCCAGCTGAATTTCAACACCACCAATGTTTCCCTGGCAACTTGCAAGAGACAGCAATGGGTGACCTGTCTCATCCTCTGATACTACTACAGTTGCTGCAACAGACACTTCTGAAATTAAGACAGCCATCCTTGCAGAATTTGTACTGTTAATAACAAAACATAGTGAGCCCATTTCAACAGTTTAATTTCAAAGCTAAGATACAATATTTCCCCCAAAGAAAGGTTCTCTAAACACCTAGTGAATTTTAGTTTGTTGGTAAGATTTGCATCCAAACCTATAAAGAAAGCAAAGCTTACATCCTCTCCTAAGATTAGAATTCCTGCATCTGTCCAATTCTTTCTTTCTTAAAATTTAGGTAAAGATAAAATGTTGACCAGCCTTCCCCTACCTGACAAAATGTTAGACTACAATGTCCACAACAAACATGTTATTTATGGCTGGTGAGAGTTGCGGTTTACTGCTGCAAATTGAACAAGGCTTGTAATTGATAAGATTCAGAAAACATGTCTAGTGAGATAAGTATCTCCTTAGCTTTATACTTTTAAAAATGTGTTTCCATCAGCTACGCAAAAGTGAAGTGGTGCTATACTTGCATATTGTATTTGTTCAATCTAGCAAGCCATATCGGTTTGGATTGTTTTTTTAAAAAGCACACATGCTTATAAGAGTATATGCAATTTACCTCACAGCTAGTTTGGTCCACATTATCATACTTACAAAAACCAGCTACTCAGTTCCCAGTCTGCAGTGATAATAACTGAAGCTTCATCAACCATTAGGTGAATCTTGTTCTCAGGTATGAAAAACGTTGATACATTGGGAACATTAACATTCTCAATTCTTATCCTGCAGAACATCAAGACATGTTAGGCTGCACTACGTGGAAATCTAGGAATAGATATCCATTTGCTACAGATGGCATTGGATTGAGCCTCATCTATGACCCTCCAGATGTTGTTGCATTTCAGTTCCCATCAGCCAAAGGCAACATAGCCAAGAGTAAAGGACCATAGGCATTGTAATGAAAGACTACTAAGAGGGGGTGAATTTGCAATGCCCAGAACCTAATTTTTTTATTTCATACATTTACCTCACAGTTTGGCCAGGTTATCCTGGTATGGTAATAGAGTAAACCATACTGCCAGCGGCTCAATGCCAAGCGTCTACAGGGAAGGGTGATGGTCCCCAAGTGGATTAAATCCCACTGGAATCCATTTTGATGGATGGTAGCAGCTTCATCAATACTGGCCTGGGGCTGAGGAGGACTTTGCATGTCAAAAGGGCTCAGGACCAGAAAATGACTTGTGGAGCTGGTATGGGGTATCAATGGTACGGGGGTCATGCAGTGATATGGAAGGCAGATGAAAGGCCACAGCATTATATTCACAGGACAGTCTTCATGGCTAATTGCCACGATGATCGCCAGTATTTGGAATCAGATACATCACAAGAAGAAAAACATTTACATGCAGTCTTTGACCATATGACTTAC
Organism: Bradypodion pumilum; assembly: GCA_035047305.1. NCBI lineage: Eukaryota > Metazoa > Chordata > Lepidosauria > Squamata > Chamaeleonidae > Bradypodion > Bradypodion pumilum. The sequence continues at coordinate 33,967,492 of JAWDJD010000005.1, forward strand.
TCAGATTTACTTCTGCCTGAAATTACTTAGGGATGAAAATTTATGGCCTGACTGAATCACTTGCATTATATTGTTTTATTCATTCTTCCATACAAAGTTTTCAGTTCTATAAGCAGTTGAGAAATATGAGATACACACTCTCAACGTAGTCACAGGCAGGAAAATGATCTTTCTGGATCTTAGCCTTGTGAAGCTTGAATGAGGAACTTGAATTTGTTCCTTTTCTCTCTAGAAGAATTATAACCTGCAGATACTTGTTAGGTACATTAGGTAAGCATATTTTGGAGTGACCTCAAAAAGATCTTCTGTCCATTAATCAAAATATTCAGCAACAATAAGAGTCTAAACCAGGGGTTCCCAACCTTTTCAATCCAGGGGCTGAGTCATGTTCTCTGTCAGCTTTGAGGGACAGATGGCCATTTTGCACTGCCTTCATGATGGGGGCAGCCATATCATCCCAACAGCTTCAAAAGGACAACCGTTTTGTTGGAGGGATGGGGCCCCCCCAGAAATGATGCTGTGGGCATGATCTGGCCCTGCAGGCCTTAGGTTGGAAACCCCCGGTCTAAACTATAAATGTTGGACCTGCCTCCCAATATGTCACCAATTGCTCAGGGAAATTTAGAAAGTTTGGAAATAGATTGAAAGAGATCCTTGCCAACATTGTTAAATTAATAATATGTACTATATCATTATGAAGATGATATTCAAATCTACATAGCAGTGTTTCTTAATGTATCAAAATTATTACAAATATATATTTTATCTTTTTAAAAAAGATAGCCCCAGAAGACAACCACAGAATAAATTGGCTGAAATAGGTCTGTCACTTTTAAATAAAACCCAGTTTTTCAACATTTTAGACTTCTTAGGGTATAGTCTTAGGTAGTGGTAGGCATCAGCAGGCTCGCACCAGTTCGACAGAACCGGTAGCAGAAATTCTGGCTGACCCCACCCATCCAGGTTTTGAAATAAAGTACAGTAGTCCTAATTCAGGTGCAATGCCAGGCTTTCCCCCTGGCCACACCCACCATACCACACCCACAGTGTGGTATTAATTTTTTTGGGAGCCCACCACTGGTCTTAGGGCAATGATGGCAAACTCTTTAGAGACTGAGTACCCCAAAAGAGGGGAGTGAACTCTGTGCTGAGGGGAGGGAGAACGCACTCCCATTGGGCTACTGGGCAGAGGGGCAGGGTGAACTTTGTGCTGGGGTGATGGTGCCTGTGATCTCCCTTAAAGCAACTTTCTGTCTGCTGGAAATCACTCAACCCAGCTTTCAAAATTAGTGGCCCTACAACTGGATCAAAAAGGTCTAGATTGGTTACAGATTGAAGTTTGGCAGGAGCACAGTCCTCATATTTCATAGGATTTCTGAGAAAGGGATTGCACGGAACCACTCCACAAGCAATCCAAAATGTGATCTATTCTCTTGTGTAATCACACCTTTAGTCTTTCCTTCTGACTGAATTTAAGTAGATATTTACCATTTGGAGGTAATTTCTTCATGCTAGTTGTGATACTCAAAACAAAACAAAACAAAACTAATCAAATCAAATACTGTAAAAAGAAAACAAGTGATCCTCATATCAGGGCATAACTGCATAGGATTGGCAATATAGAAGCAGAAGAATTATAAACTCTGTGTTTAATTATATGGGTCCCTTCAACTCTTTTTCTTTTATAGCAAAATGTTGCTGAAGGTATGGACATAACAGGCAAAATCCTGCCACTTCTCTTATGTTTTTCCTTTCAGTGTAGGTTGATCATACAAACACAGGTTAATTGGAGAGCCATTGATCACCAATCCCTTCTCTTGCACACACTGAACAGAAATAAACGAAAGAGGAAGAGACTGCAATGGACAAATTAACACAGTAATACTAATTAACACGGTAACAGACTTGGTAGCATGGTAACAGACTTCTGCTGAACTGTACTTAGCTATGAATAACTATTAGATAAAGACTTTTGCCATGGGAAAAGACATTACCAAAAAATAATAGATTTGCATGTACTGTATTCTATAGAACCATTTTTTAAATTCTACCTCCAGCTGATCGCTGAAAAACATTTATTACACATGGTTAAGGCCCCTAAAGTAAAACAGCCTTACTTACTTAGAAATTGTAAAATCGCCTCCTGTATAAGTTGTGTCTTTCTCATTCCAATCATCAATAACAATTTCTTCTAATGTTTGCTTCAGGAATTCTAGTCCAAATTGTATCCCTATAAGAGCATATAATCCATTTAACTTTCTGTTTGGTTAGAAAGATGTATAAAATACAGAAAAATGCCTCTTTTTCGGTTTTCATTTTACAGATCAGGATGGAGTGTTTGCTTGAATGAACATCTTCCACTTACAACACATATAGAAGTTTACTTTTTCCTAAGGTAAAGATTTCCCTTGCTTGAAAGGGTACAGAGCTCATCTCTGTTTCAAAGCCGAAGAGCCAGCGCTGTCTGCTTCTGCAGATGTTTCCATGGTCATGTGGCAGGCATGACTAGACACCTGAGTGCACGGAAGGCTGTTTACCTTCCCACCAAAGTGGTACCTATTTATCTACTTGCAATTTCTTGCTTTCGAACTGCTAGGTTGGCAGGTGCTAGGACAAAGACGGGAGCTCATTCCATCCTGCAGTACTCGGGAATCAAACTGCTGACCTCCTGCCTTCCAGTCAACTTCTTAGCTACTTGAGCCACTGCAGTCCTAGGCAGGTCTAATCTTCAGGTATTAACTTATAATTGATAACCAACTACAGTATACTCAGTGGTGGGCATCAGCAGGTTCGCACCGATTCGCGAGAACCGGTAGCAGAAATTCTGGCTGGCCCTGCCCATCCAAGTTTTGAAATAAAGTACTCCTAATTCAGGTGCAATGCAGGGCTTTTCCTTTGGCCACTCCCACCATACCATGCCCATAGTGTGGGAGTAAAATTTTTGGAGCCCACCACTGAGTATATTGGTTATCAATTGATAAATCTAAGTAGTTTAACACCTATAGAAAGTCTCTAGGAAAGGCTATTCAGAATTTTAGAATGTGTATGTAGGACTATGCTTGAAGAGGAGCTGGAATCTTCAATAAATGCACTACAGTATTCACTTAGAGAAGCAAGGTTGTTGAACTGGTGTATGGTATCATGACCATATGACCTGGATACTGAAAGTCTTACTAAAACATTGCCAAATGCTTATTGGACCCAATTACTTACACCAGTTAAGAAAATATATCCTCTTGTTGGTGTTGGTATTGCTGCACCTAAGATAAGAAGAGAAGTAGCAGAAAACACCAAGAGAACTGAAAAGGAAATGACCCACAGCATACTCTGAATAGATATGTGCTTCAAGTCTGCCAGCTCAGATCCAGGTAGAGCTTTATGGCAAGAACAAATGTTCTTGAGGGTATGCAGGAGCAAAACCAAATTAGAAGACAGAAGAAGGAGTTTACTGAACAAAGAATAGCATTAAAGGAGAATATAGCTGAAGAACTCAAACTCTCCTACATCACTTGGAGGACCCTGAATAGGCTGATGGTCAGCTCATTCTGTGTCTCTGTAGGGTCCCTTTCAACTTTGTAGTTCTTAGATGATGATGATGATAAAATAAAAGAGACATTCACCTCATAAAAAAGCTAAAAGGAAACCTTTCATCACTTGTTTTCTTTTAATTTTAACAAGTAGACAGTCCAATACTACCATTATTCTGAACATTTATATTTTCAACTCACCAAAGTCCAAACCCTTTTGTGTGATCTTCAGTTTGATGCCAGGGTTAGCATCAAGGTGTATTTTATTGTCAGAGATTACTCTTGGTTGAAAGGAATTTTTCAGAGGATGCCCGAATGATGCCCCTTTCATGTCAAGGTAGAGGCTGAATAGACTAAAAAGGGTCAAAGAGCCCCAAACTTTCATTTTCTGTCTCTTTTTTCTTTTTTCACAATTTCCTGTTAAATATACACATACATTAACTGAATATTAATGTAATTACTTAACGATGCCCAGTAATAACAACATCCTCATCACAACTACTTATCACTTGTGAGCCGTTAGATATTACAACAAAATCAAGCTATAACCAATTGATATGCAAATGTAAATCTTCTTCATTGCTAGTTAATATTTTGTTTGACACATTAATGTCCAATAAACTATTGACCACTAAGACTCTCAGCCAACCAATGCATCCCTATTCCAGGAGTTCTCAACCTTTTAAAGCCGGGGGCTGGGTCACACTCCCTCAGACAACTTCAGGGGCCAGATGGACATTTTGCCCTTGCTCCACCACCTGGCACTTCCTGGTGTAGTGGAGGCAGTGGGGAGCCACATGAAATAGTACCATAGGCTGCATCTGGCCCATGGACCACAGGTTGAGAATTCCAGCCCTATTCCTTCCTTTCCATGTGTCTGTCGACAATCATTGAATGAGATGCAACCCAAATTCATGTATGTGGATAGTAAAATTTTGTCCCTTAAATATTTGTATCCTAATCTCAGATCTGTCAGAATTTATACAGGAAAACATACATAAGGTTGTAGCCTTAAGTGCACCAACAGTATGCTATGTTGGGTGTAAATTTCTTCTTGCAAAAACTTCTACAGGGACCTCTGAATAAGATTTCTGCAACATTGTGGATGAGTGGGAGTCCCAACTATTTGTTCCTATGCCACGGTCCCAATTCAAAGGGTGGCTTGCAGTGGCATTTATATGGGGGAAAATGTAATCACAACCATTCTGATCACAAAATTCCAAACTACAAGAGATGGTGTATGGAAAAAAAAACTTAAACCAAGTTAGGCATCTGGGATATAATCCTAAATACATATTCTAGGAAGCATGGTGTTCCTTTTCTTGGAGGATGCCCTATTGAACACAGTGGAATTAATAATAAACACCCATAAGATTAAAGTGGTACCCCGCATAACGAATGCTTCGTATAATGAAAAATTCGTATAATGAAGCATTTTTGAGCTATTGGCAATACCCCGCCTAACAAAAAATTTTATTCGCTATAAGGTGTATACCCCACATTATGAACTTCTCCCAGTTATACAGGGTATACCCCACATAATGAATTTTTTTGTTATGCGGGGTATTGCCAATAGTGATTCGCATAATGAAACATTTGTATAATGAAGCACTCCATGGAATGGAGTTTTTTCGTTATGCGGGGTTCTACTGTATACTGAAATTAAACTGAATAGAATGTAATTATGAGTACCATATAAACTGAGTTTTTTAGCCCCAAAAATGAGCCCCCAAAAGGGGACTCAGCTTATACGAGGGTCAATAACCATGAGGGTCCCAGAACCGTGCCGGATTGAAATGTGCCAACAATTTAATTAATTTTACCATATTTTCATTTATTTTTATTATAAAAACTCACTATCAGTTGCTGCATTTCCCACTCTCTGCTTATACTTGGGTCAATCTATTTTCCTGGGTTTTCAGGTCAAAATTAAGTACCTCAGCTTATATTCGTGTTGGCTTATACTTGAATATATACAGCTAATGTGTTTAGGACCACATGGCACATTTCTAATAAATCAACCTAATCTGAAACAACAACAACAATAATAACAACAACCAAATGTTTTGCTTAATGTTTGTGATATTGGCCAATACCTTATTACTTGGTGTAGTAAGTCACATTACAGTAAGCCTACTGAATCAAAAGGGATTTAGTGAGTCAACCTCTTTGCATGTTCCATTGATTCAAATGGTCTTAATCTAACTGACTTATTTTAGCACAGTAAGCCACAGAATAGGCCTATATTAATCAAAAGAATTTACAGAATCTATGTCACCTACTCAACTGCAACATACTACTCTAAGCAAAAGGATTTTGGTCACCAATTCCAAAAACTATATATACAAAGATATAACAATTTGTTCCTAGAATTCAAAGTTCTTCTCTTTTATTTTTTAGCTCTGTTTCTTTCACTCTCATATATAAGCATAGAGCATGTGTTGAGAAATCCAGAATCATATATCCAGATTATATACATGTATAGATTATTTGGTTGTGTCATTATCTAGTATTTTCAGAACACTACAATGACTGTAACTATTTGTTTCCCCCATCTCAAATTAGAAATATTGTAATACTATATCATTAAAACATCCCTCATATTTAAAACAAATGAGTACAAGTGATGATTAACCTATTAAACCTAATGGCTCCTCATTTTTCCATAAGCAACTGAAGAACTGTGGTGTTGTCTTGTACATGCCAGAACAGTTACATTTTTGTTTATTGTGTTTCCCAAGCAGGCAAAATCAAATATATTCTTTGAACTCAAGGTGTCTATGCAGACTGTCACATTGAATACTTGAACATCTGCAGGACTTCTGGGTTGGATGGGAACATGCACACCTCCACCTCATGCCAACCGACCCCCTACACACTTTAAGACTGAGCAATTTAATACGCTGGTAGTCTCTCTTCCCCTGTTTCAATTGCTCATCGCAGTCAAGAGACCTACCAACACAGTCAAACTCTTAAGAAAAAGTCTTAATGAAACCATGTCGCAATTTTTACCTGTTTGGTTAGGATGAGACTTGGTGAACAATGGATGCTTTCCACTTCTTTCACAGATATTTTATAAGTAAACAGCTGGGCTAGACGTTTACAGAACTGAACATAACGTGAAAACTACAAGAAACATTTGATTATATACTTTGTTTAAGCTAAACATTAACTATGCCGTGCAATGAATACAATTGACTAATAGTCAAAGGATGTACATTCCTTAAAAGGATAAATGGTGACTCCTTCATTCCTATTTGGGTATCAGTCTTTGCTTCACAATTGCTAGTAGTGTATATCTTAGCCAGATTCCCACATTTCTATCCAGTGCTTTATCTCCCTTGAAAGACCCTATGAGATGAAACACCCTGAAAAATATCTTAATTCATCATGGTGTACACTTGTTACAGCTAAGCCAACCAAAGCTTTTCCTTTGTCACAGCTGAGGTGATTTTATTGTTAAAGAAAATGTCATATTCTGTTGCTGATTAGGCCAGAATCTAATAAGGCTCCAGAATGATCATATTTCCTGTTATTTGTTTCCCCACTTTCCAAAGTTCTTGCTATTTTAAATTCTGATTTCGAATCCAAGAAGTTTTTCAGACTTCTTTTATATAATAATGGAAGTCAGATAATATGGAAAAAATATTTTCTATTCATTGCCATCCAACCAAGAAAAAAAAGGAGAGTATCGGTATTTTACACAACAAAGAAAATAACAAAAGTATTTTAAATTAGTTGGAAGAAGAAGCCATAGTACAAATGGTCTGAGATTTCAAGGTGATTGTTAAAAGCCAATGGATTATATATAGAGGACAGTCTAATGCCGGGGTGACCAAACTTTTCGGGTTGCGGGCCAGTCACATGGTTCAGCAGGCCAGTCACATGGTTCCTCCCACTGGAAGTGGAAGTAAGATGCACCTTGCAATCTGTTTTGCAACAGATATATTTTGCAACAGGATGAGATAGATTTTAGGCTGCCATTTTCTCAATTTACGGGCACATTTTACTTCCGCTTCCAGGAGCGATGAGGGCTGTGCGGGCTGGATAAATTGGTGTCAGGGGCTGGATCCAACCCATGGGCTGTAGTTTGGGGACCCCTGGTCTAATGAATCAGATTTACATCAAACTCAAACATTTTTGTAAGACTTTTGATGGCCAGTGCCCATGGGACCCACAAAATGTTAACAGTGTCTGAGTACTTTAGTATGTGGCTGGCTGCCACCCTGCTCTCCTTTACATCCACCCCTTCCCTGAAGACAATCAGCACTCCATACCCCTTGTCATTATTCCAGCCTTATAAGACCATTTTGATCTCCCACTAAAACTGCAGAGGAAACGAATACAACATAAAGCATGTGATAGAGAATCATGTGGTTCTGCCCAGTTATCTGGTCGCTCCTTGGCAATCGTCAGTGTCTTGATTATAGATTAGATCATATGTCATTTACAACTACTAATAGCATGAATGGCCTCGGTTTGGCATTGTGCTGATAGAGTTGTCATTCCTTCAGGTCATTCTAGATCAAGATACTCTAGAGCTCTAAACAGAACTGAATGGCTGTAATCTATAGCTTGTGTGAATATAAATGTAATGACATAGGCACTAGTGTACAACATAGAAGCCACCCTGTCATTTAACATCTTGCATGTTTTATTCTGAATTGTTGAAAGCAGACAACTTTTTTGAGACCTTTCAATAACAAATACTTTTGGGATTTTAAATCAATGGATGGCACAACTGGGAAAGAAATAAACATAGGATACAACCAGAAATGAAAACTATTTAAAAATATGTAATAGAAGAGGGTTTGGAAAGCAGAGTCAGATTCTTGGTATAGGTATAATAGTCTCATGACCCTGCAGCTGCAAAATATTGGAGGCTTTATCAAGACTTATGGAGAATAAGCAGGACCATGCTTTGAATTAAACCCATAAAGGGAAATAGTATTGTTCATAGCCACGATCAAAAAATAGTCTTCTAAGGCAAGGGTCCCCAATCACCCGGGCGGCTGCAAACCAGCGCCAGGCCACGGGCTGTCCTGAACTAGGCTGTGGGGGTGGGTGGTGCTGGGAGCTCCCATGGCAGCCTTCTGTTCTGCGATCAGAGTAAGACCACAGGCTTCAGATACAGCAGATAGTCAGGTGGCCGGGCCCCTCCTCCACTTTGCTTAACTACAGCGGGGGCCGGGACTATTTCCGTGCACCCCCCTTCACTGCCCAAAACAAACAGTGTGGCTGGCAGCCAGTTGGGCCCCTCCTCCTTGTTTTTGAGCTATAGCAAGGGTCTTCCCCCCGCCTGTGCAGGGGGGATCGGATTTAAAGAAAGCTCCTGTTGTGTATGGAAGTATGTGTCTTTAAGATCAGTTGCATGGAAGTCTTTGCCCATTAAGAGTAATTGTAACAACCTGAATGAAACAATGTAACCCAATGCAAGTCAGCTGAAGGGAACGCGATTCACCTGCCACTAGATGGCAGTGATTCGCGACCACATGGTATTAATCAACCAATCAAGTCTACCGCGGGAAACATTCCCGCCACAGGTAAACCAGTAAAGAAGGAGGGGCGTCACCATGACGTCACGAGTACAGTAACCAATGGGGAACCGTGTAGCCAGATTCAAATGTATCACAATGCATCTTTAGTGTCTTTTCCAGGAGACATAGAAGGAGTCGCAGTAAGGACTAACACAGGTTTATTGGTTGATGATCAGAACGAACATGTGGTAATGGCAGAGATACCTCACATTATATACAGTAGTACAATACATTTGAATCTGGCTGCATGGTAGCTCATTGGCTGCTACCGGCGTAATGTCATCCGGGTCACGCCCGTCTTCGGTGGTGGATCGGTAGTAGTTTGCTGTTGCGGGGAGTTCCCGCGGCTGCAGGTGATTTGAGGAATGATAACCATGTGAGTTGAACACTCGCAGCTGCCCTCTATAGGCAGCTTGCTCGCGTTCCTTTACAGCTGGGTTACATTGTGATTTTGGCCAGGTTACATTCATACATTTCTTAAAGCGACAATGTACATACATATCAAGCAACATTGTACATACACAACATCCCTCCCCCCCTAGGATGGGACGAAGTCCCTCAACCATTGTGGCTTGCCGCACGTGCGCCTGGGGCGAGCGGCCGCTTGGCCTAACACAGGGGAGCCTGGCTCTGCGGAGTCCTGTCCTGCAACGGAAAGGGGGGACTCGTTAGTGACTCGGTGTGGGCTCTGTGGTAACCTTGCATTGGGGGACGGGAATGGAATGAACAGTTGGGAAGTGAACTCCTGTCTACCGTTTGAGGAGCTGGGGGTCCCCCCCAGCACGAATCTCGGGACCGACGAAGAGACCCTCGTGGTCTCGCCACCCCCCGTTCCCTGCCTGGGAGTTCTGGGGACTGTGGTGGGTGGGCTCCCCCCCGATGCCTGCCTTGGGGGTGTTGGTCTCCGGGGAGCTGGAGCTATGGTATATTCTAACACAAAAGGACTGGGGGGACTGGAGGTACTAGGGGGTGAACTGAAACCCCTCTTTTCGCTAGGACGGGTGGGGGACCACTCCGCTACACCCCCCTGGTACCGCAACTCATAATCATCATCAAACTGATCCCTCTCTTCCAAAGTATCCTCCTCTGTGGTTGAGAACCGAGGATATGCATTTGTATCCCCGGGTTCCGCCGTGTCTCCCCCTTGGGCAATGCGGGTGGGGGAGGACCCTAACGCTGAATCCCCTTCACTAGTGACCCGCCTTCTGAGTTGGTCGGCGTGCCTCCTCCAGAGTAGACCCGAGCTAGTCTCGACCCTGTAGGACACTGGCCCCGTCTGCTCAATGACTGTCCCTGGAACCCACGCTGGCCCTGACGCCGCGTAATTCCTGCAGTGAACCGGGTCCCCTGCCGAAAAACTTTTGGAGCTCCCTCCCCCTATGTTTATGTTTCTCCCTTCATCCTCCACCCTGGACGGATCCATCCGGTCAAAAAGTGTTACCGGACGCCTCCTCATGAGGAGTTCGGCTGAGGAAAATCCTGACGCTAAGGGGGTTGTCCTGTAACAGATGAGGAACTGGCACAAATGAAGGTTCAACTCACCGGGACCCATGCGCCGCAGTGCGTCTTTCGTAGTGCACACTTGGCGCTCTACCTGACCGTTTGTGGCGGGGTGAAACAGGGCAGCGGTGATGTGCCTGATGGCGTTCCACTCAATAAACGTCTTGAACTCTGCAGATGTGAAGGTACTAGCGTTATCGCTAACAAGGACGTCTGGCAGGCTGAAACAGGCAAAAAGCTTGCGCAACTGCTTGATGGTTGCGGCGGAGGAGGTGCTGTTCATAGGGATTACCTCCAACCACTTGGAGTAGGAGTCGACTACCAGTAGAAACATGGACCCGCGGAAAGGGCCAGCGAAGTCGACATGGATCCGGGACCATGGCCCGTGGGCCGTATCCCATTCCCTATGGGGTAACCGGGACTCCTCGGGCCGAGAGCTCTGGCAGCTCTCACACGTGCCCACTAAACGCTCTATGTCCCCGTCTATCTGGGGCCACCAAAAGAAACTCCTGGCCAGAGCCTTGGAGCGCACGATCCCGGGGTGACTGGTGTGCAGTAGTCTCAGTACCTTGGCCCTCAGCTTCTCTGGGATAACTACCCGCTGGCCCCAGAGTAAGCAGCCCCTTTCCAGCGACAGCTCTACTCTGCGCCTAAAAAATGGCCTGAACTCTTCATCGGGGGGAGTCGTGGGCCAGCCCTTCCTAACTCAGGAACTAACTTGGGCCAGCATCTTGTCGGCCGCCGTGGCTTTGGCGAGGTCGGCCGGGACAATGGGGGGTGAGTCGAGAGACTCGATCAGCAGGACTTGGTGATCCTGCTCTACCTCGCATGTGGTAGATCCCCTACACTTGGGAGGGGAGATCGGGACAGTGCGTCCGCATGGGAGATCAGCTCATACTGGTAGGTGTTGAGGAAAATGGCCCAACGCAGCATTCTGGGGGATAGAATTTGCGGTGTGGGTTTGCCGGTAGTGAAGATCCCCAAAAGTGGTTTGTGATCGGTCACTACCATAAACTCGCGGCCGTATAAAAAGTCATGGAACTTTCTCGTTCCGGCGATGATGGCTAGGGCCTCCCTATCAGTTTGCGCGTAATTGCGCTCGGCCTTTGAGAGGGACCTAGAGTAGTACGCTACCGGGGCTTCCCTCCCGCTCTCCAACACGTGGCACAGGACCGCCCCCCACCCCCACTGGGGACGCATCACAGACTAAAACCACTGGTTTTTTTGAGCAGCGCGTGCAGTGGCTCCGCGACCGATGCCTTCCGAGGCAGGAAGGTATGATAAAAATTTAGGAGCCCTAGAAATGACTGTAGCTCCGGTTTTGCGGTGGGGCGAGGGGCGTTCTTCACAGCTGCAACCTTTGACTCAGAGGTTTTGATCCCATCCGGGGTTACCTTAAAACCTAGAAACTCGACTTCCCTCACAAAGAATACGCATTTGTCCCTCCTCAGTCGAAGGCCTGCCCTCTCGAACACTGAAAGGACCCCATCTAGCCTCTTTGCTAACTCTAATTCGCTCCCCGCCGTTATCAACACGTCGTCGAAGTATGGGAGGACGTCTGGAAGCCCCTTTAAAAGGCGTTCCACGAGGGACTGGAAAATTCCGGGGGCCGAATTCACGCCAAACTGAAGGCGCGTTACCTTAAACGCCCCCTTGTGTGTCATTATCGTTTGCGCGGCGGCAGCAGCCGGGGTTACAGAGAGCTGCTGGTATGCCTGAGCCAGATCTAACTTGGCAAAACACTTCCCCCCATGTAACGTGGCCAGCAAGTGGCTGACCACGGGCACTGGATATGCATTTGGCCGAATGGCCTTGTTAATGGTACATTTATAGTCTGCACAAATCCTGACTTCCCCGTTCGACTTAAGGGCTGTAACAATCGGCATTTCCCACTCCGCCGAGTCAACTGGAACCAAAATCCCCTGCCCCACCAATTTGTCCAGTTCCGCCTCGATCTTGTCCTTGAGCGCGAAGGGCACCCTCCTTGGTTTGAGGCGGATGGGCCGGATTTCTGGGTCCAGCTCGAAGGAAACCGGGGGCCCCTTGTATTTCCCGAGCCCCTTCTTGAAAACGTCCGGGTGCGCGTTGCACACGTCCCGCATTGGATCAGTCTCGATGGCGTTAATGCCGGACAGTTCGATTCCCAGGGGAGCAAACCACTGCGTTCCCAAAAGGCAGCACCTCCCCCCTTTGAGGACCACTAAGGGCAGTTTCTCGGAGTAGTTCTTGAACTTCACCTTGAAGTTTCCCACCCCCAACACCGGGATCCCATGGCCTCATGGCCCGGAGCTTGGGCCACTTATCTGGGGGAATACGCATAAACTCCCCTTGGGACAGGATGGAATAAGATGACCCCGAGTCTATCTCCATCCTCACTGGGACCCCTTGCAACAGTACCTCTACGAAAAACCACCGGTGCTCCAGGCCCACGCGGTTCACGCCTTCCTCGCTGTAGCCGGCTGCGACCTTCCTGGTGCCGGCCGCCTTCCGTTGGTGCGTCTGGGGATGGCTGGAACTCCCCTTGTCCTCGACTCGCCCGTGCCTGCATACTCGGGCGATGTGCCCCTTTCGGCCGCAGTTGTGACACTCGGCCTTTCGAAACAGGCACCTCGTGCGGTCGTGGGACGCCCCACAACCGTCGCAACGACAGTCCTGCCGTTCTCGGGGCTGCCGCTTCTCACCACGCTTCTTGATCCTCTGGACGTCGTCGTCCTCGCTGGAGTAGGGGTCCGCTGTGGTGGACGACTCCTCGGACGACGTTGGTGTGCCGGCGGGCGGTTTGGGGGCCCGCCAGGCCGCCTTCGCTGGTGTCCGCCGGGCCGCCTGTACTGGTGACTTGGCCCTCTCGGACGCGGCCCCTCAGGACTTGAACAGTTTCACCCCGCTCCTGGCCTCCTCGGCTGCTTGGGCCTCCCGCAGTACCTCGTTGAATGTGAGGCGTTGGTCGCGGGTCATCAGCCTCCTCTGCAGCTCCTCGTCCCTCAGACCACACAACATGCGGTCACGGAGGGCCTGGTCCAGGTCATCCCACTGGCAGTGGACCGCCGCAAGCTTGTGGGCCGCCGCGTAGGCGGACACAGATTCGCCCGGTCGCTGGTCTCGTCTGTGAAACGCGACCCGTGCTGGGAAGATCGAGACGGGCGGCTGGAAATGCTCACCCAGTCTCTCCAGGATACGGTCGATGGGGACCTCGTCTACCTTCCGGGGGGCCACCAGGGTCATCAGGATCCGCAGCGTGGCCGGCCCCACTTGGGCCAGGAAGTGGGAGCGCATCTTCGCGTCGTCGTCGATGCCAGCGGCTTCCATCGCGTGCCGAAACTGGCACTTGTAGAGCTCCCATTGTTCGGGCTCGCTCACATCGAACTGGTACGCCTTGACCTTGGGATTCGCCATCGATCCCATCCTCATCGCCAATTTAGTGTCTTTTCCAGGAGACATAGAAGGAGTCGCAGTAAGGACTAACACAGGTTTATTGGTTGATGATCAGAACGAACATGTGGTAATGGCGGAGATACCTCACATTATATACAGTAGTACAATACATTTGAATCTGGCTGCATGGTAGCTCATTGGCTGCTACCGGCGTGACGTCATCCGGGTCACGCCCGTCTTCGGTGGTGGATCGGTAGTAGTTTGCTGTTGCGGGGAGTTCCCGCGGCTGCAGGTGATTTGAGGAATGGTAACCATGTGAGTTGAACACTCGCAGCTGCCCTCTATAGGCAGCTTGCTCGCGTTCCTTTACAGCTGGGTTACATTGTGATTTTGGCCAGGTTACATTCATACATTTCTTAAAGCGACAATGTACATACATATCAAGCAACATTGTACATACACAACAGCATCTCACTGTATAAAAGGAGCTGTGCCTCCGCCATTACCACATGTTCAGATTGCATACCTTGCAATAAAGATGTGTCTGGCTCACTGACTACTGCCTACTGCGTATCAATCTGCATACATTAAAGCTCCTTTCCCCCTTCCATATTCTTTAAGTTCAATCTGCCCACACTTTCCATCACCAGCCAGGGTGAGTGGAATGGAAGGGGGAAAGGAGTACCGTCTCCACGTTACCTCAGGGCAGCCCAGGAAGTTGGGAGAAGATGGGCATGTGGGGAGCGGGTGGCAAGAGGAAGCTTAATCCTGCACAAAGTAGCTGTAGTCAGATGGGCAGCATTTTAAAAGCTCTCCATGGGGCTGAGGACCAGATACCAAGGCATGGCTGGGCAGGCTCTCCTCTGCCCAAGAGTGCGAAACCAGGACAAACTGGAATTAACTCTCACCACCACTACCATCAGTTCCAGAAAATAAGAACTTGAGGCCCAATCCACTTTCCCAATTTCCCAAGTCCCTTGGCAGAGAAAGGTCAAACAGAATGCATATAGTTGAAGGGAAAAGTCATTTATTGATGGCACAAATCAGTATATATACACTGTATGATATATGAGCCACACACATTCATCAACCATTCCAGAATGGGGAAGGTATTGCGTGATGTGAGGCAGAGTATGGTGCTCCAGTATGGAGCACATCTACACACACAAAACAACTTGACACCACTGTTAATGAAGCCATGCATATACTGGGAATATGACTCACACCTACATGGGTTGAGAAAATATACCCTCTGTTATGTATGTATGTGTGCATGTTCATTGTACTGTAAAGGCAAGAATGTAACCACTCCAAATACCAACGATCTCAGCTGTAAAGGAACGCGAGCAGACAGCCCATAGAGGGCAGCTGCGAGCATTCAGTCTCACATGGTTCACATTGCTCAATCACGGACAGCCGCGGGAAAACCTTCCCCGCATTCAGCAGCAGAAGAAAGATCTGCATTCAGCAGCAGGAAAAGAGGCGTGCCTGGGCGAGGCCACGCCGGTAGCAGCCAATGAGCTACCGTGCTACAAGATTCAAATGTAGAGGGCTACTGTATATATTGAGATGTATCACCGCCATTACCTCATGCTTCACCGGAACACCATGCAATAAACCTGTGTTAAACCAACCCTTCGGTTGTCCTGTTGTCTTTGGTCCCATACACTAAATTGGCGACGAAGGTGGGATATGGCTGCCCACGGGACCAAGACATGCGCCGGCTACGAGATCAGGAAGCTGGGAGACTTGGAGCTGTTTGAGATAGACTTCAACGCAGCGCTGGTGGAGCTCGAAGTCTCAGATGAGGCCAAGAAGAGGGCCATTTTCGTCCGCATGCTCGGACACGAGACCAAGAGGACCTTGGTGGACCTGATCGCGCCGAGGAAGGTGGGCGACCTCAAAGCCACAGAGCTCCTGGCGGCGCTGCGCACCCATCTCCGGCCAGCAATAGCGATGTTCCCCGCTCGGAGCGCGTTCTGGAGGCGAGTCCAGGCGCCCGGGGAATCGGTCGCCGGGTTCGCCGCGGCCCTGCAGCTGGCCGCTGGCCCATGCAAGTGGGAGACTCCAGACGTCACCCTCTGGGACTGCCTGCTCTGCGGTCTGAGGGACACAGAGACTCAGCGCGCGCTGATGAAAAGGGAGCCGCCTCCCACGTGGCAACAAGTCCTCAACACGGCACAGGCCACGGAGGCCACGACTGCCGGGGTGCAAGAGCTTCAGGACTGGCGCCCGAAGCCCGCCAAGGCAGAGAGCTTGGTGCGCGCGGCCCGGCGAGCTTCGAACTCGTCTGCGGAGAGCGGCGACGACGAGGACGTCCGGAGGGTCCAGAGAGACGGCCGGCGCTGCGACGGCTGCGGCGCCGCCCACGCCCGCGCCAAATGCCCATTCCGCAAGGCCGAGTGCCACAACTGCGGCCGGCGCGGGCACATCGCCAAGGTCTGCCGGAAACGGCGCGAGGCCACAAGGAGTTCCCCAGACCGCTCGGCGAGGCAGGACCGCACCACGAGGCCAAAGGACGGCACCCGGACCACGAGGACGCGGGACGGCGTAGGGCACATCTCCGACGACAGCGAGGACGACGCTCCGGTTTGCAGCGTTTCCACGGAGCACCCCCGTTACTTCGTTGAGGTAGTAATACAAGGGGCCCCTGTTAGAATGGAGGTGGACTCGGGTTCGTCATACTCTATTATTTCCCAGGGAGAGTTCATGAAAATCGCCCCCCGCGTGCGGCCCAAGCTCAAAGCGTTGAGGGCCACACTGAAGGACGTGCAAGGGAACCGCATCCCAGTGTTGGGGGTTGGGAAGTTCCAGGTCCAGTTTAAAAAGCACACCGCAACGCTTCCCCTAGTCGTCCTCAAGGGAGGAAAATGCAGCCTCCTCGGGACTCAATGGTTCCAGCCCCTGGGGTTGTTCATTGGGGGGGTGCACGCCGTGGGAGCACACGCCACCGGGACTGATCCAATACAGAGCGTGTGCGACGCGCACCCCGAGGTTTTCAAAAAGGGGCTCGGAAAATTCAAGGGCCCCCCAGCGACTTTCGACCTGGACCCTGGAGTACGTCCAATCAGACTTAAACCGCGCAGAGTGCCTTTCGCACTAAAGGACAAAATAGAGGCGGAGTTGGACAAATTGGTGGGCCAGGGGATTCTTGTTCCTGTTGATTCTGCGGAGTGGGAAACTCCAATTGTAACAGCGCTCAAGGCCAACGGGGAGGTCCGCATATGCGCTGATTACAAGTGCACCATCAATAAGGCGATCCGCCCTAATGCTTATCCGGTGCCGGTAGTCAGCCACTTGTTGGCCAGGTTACACGGGGGGAGGTGTTTCGCTAAACTCGACCTGGCCCAAGCCTACCAGCAACTCCCGGTGACCCCCGCCGCAGCTGCTGCACAGACCATAGTCACCCACAAAGGGGCGTTCCAGGTATCGCGCCTCCAATTCGGCGTGAATTCGGCGCCCGGGATTTTCCAGTCACTCGTGGAACGCCTCCTGAAGGGGTTAGAGGGGGTGTTACCCTACTTTGATGACGTATTGATTACAGGGGGGAGCCGGGCCGAATTAGCAAGCAGGTTGGGAAGGGTCCTGACAATATTCGAGAAAGCGGGGTTGCGGTTGCGGAAGGACAAATGCGTTTTCTTCGCAACTGAGGTTGAGTTCCTAGGGTTCCGTGTTACTCCCGAGGGAATCAGGCCATCCCAATCCAAGGTGGCCGCCATCAAGAAGGCCCCTCGCCCCACCTCCAAGCCCGAGTTGCAGTCGTTCCTTGGACTGCTCAACTTTTACCACTCCTTCCTTCCGCGGAAGGCAGCAGTAGCGGAACCGCTACACAAATTGTTAAAAAAGGACGAGGCATGGAAGTGGGGCGACGACCAGGAGAGGGCTTTCAATGACCTGAAGCGACTCCTGGCATCAGATGCGGTACTGACCCATTTCAATCCCAAACGCCCAGTGGTCCTGATATGCGATGCATCCCCGGTGGGGGTGGGGGCGGTGTTATGCCACGTACTGGAGAACGGGAGGGAGGCCCCGATAGCGTTCTACTCTAGGTCCTTGTCCCAAGCAGAGAGGAACTATGCCCAGACAGACAGGGAAGCACTAGCGATAATTGCGGGGACTAAGAAATTTCATGATTTTGTGTACGGCCGCCCCTTCACCATAGTGACTGACCATAAGCCCTTGCTAGGCATTTTCACCGCAGATAAGCCCACACCCCAAATCCTGTCCCCGAGAATGCTCAGGTGGGCCATTTTTCTCAACGCGTATCAGCACGCGTTGGTATACTGGCCCGGGAAGGAGATCAGCCATGCGGATGCCCTGTCGAGGTCCCCCATTCCCCGGGATTGCTGCCACGTGGGCGAGGTAGAGAGGGACCACCAGGTCTTAATGATAGAGGTCCTAGACTCCCCTCCAGTAGTACCGGCCGACATCGCTAAAGCGACCGGCAAGGACAAAACGCTGGCCACAGTTTGCTCCTGGGTACAGAAAGGGTGGCCCGTGTCTTCCCCAGCAGCGGAATTCGACACATTTTTCAAAAAGAAACTAGAGTTGTCCCTGGAGAGGGGTTGCCTTTTGTGGGGACAGCGGGTAGTGATCCCCACGTCTCTCCAGCCGAGGGTGCTTAAACTGCTGCACGTCAGCCACCCGGGGATCGTCCGCTCTAAGGCACTGGCCCGCAGTTACTTTTGGTGGCCCCAGCTAGACGCCGACATCGAACACATGGTCGGCACTTGCGAAGCGTGTCAAAGCTCCAGGCCAGAAGAGGCCCGCTCGCCACATAGGGAGTGGGACGCAGCAAGGGGGCCCTGGTCCCGGGTACACGTAGACTTTGCTGGCCCGTTCAGGGGAACGCTTTTCCTCCTTGTGGTGGACGCGTTCTCCAAGTGGTTGGAGGTCATCCCAGTCTCGAGCACCTCCTCGGCCACAACAATTAAACAGTTACGGAGGGTCTTTTCCACGTTCGGTTTACCCGACACCCTCGTCAGCGATAACGCTAGCTGTTTCACGTCCGCCGAGTTCGGGGCGTTCATGGAGCGCAACGCCATTCGGCACATCACCTCCGCCCCCTTTCACCCGGCCACCAACGGCCAAGTAGAGCGCCTCGTGCACACCACGAAAGACGCGCTGCTGCGCATGGGCCCCGGAGACCTCGACCTGAAATTGTGCCAATTCCTGCTAAGGTACAGGGTCACCCCATTGGCGTCAGGGTACTCCCCCGCAGAGCTGTTGATGCGCAGGAAGCTGGCCACGGGAATCTCCAAGCTAGACCCCACAAGAGTAGAGGACAAAGGGTGGAACATAGGGGTGGAACCCACAAAGAGTTTCAGCGTAGGCGCCCCGGTGCACTGCAGGAACTACGCCAACGCGGGGCCAGCCTGGGTGCCGGGCACCGTAATAGCACAAACTGGCCCCGTCTCATACCGCGTGGAGACCAGTACAGGTTTCCTGTGGAGGCGACACGTGGACCAACTCAGGCGCAGGGTTCCCGGAGAGCAGGACGGAGACGAAAATAGCGTCGAATCAGCGTTAGGGTACTCCCCCACCCGCTTAGCCCAAGGGGGAGGAAAAGGGGAACATGGGTCCCCACCAAGGGGGGAGGAAAGGGAATCGATCCACAGAGATCTTTTGCGGGAGTCCGCGGCGGAAAAGAAGAGCCCCGACCACACACATACCCCTTGGAAGTTTCCCCGAGACACAGACGCCCATAGAAGTTTAGACGTTGATTTACAGTACCAGGGGGAGTTAGCGGAGTGGTCCCCCACCCGTCCTAGAGAAAAGAGGGGTTTCAGTTCAGCCCCTGGTACTTCCAGTCCCAGTAGCCCCTGTGAGTTAGAATGCAATATAGCACCAATTTCCCGGAGACCGACACCCCCAAGACGGGAGGCAGCAGCGAGTCCGCCCACCACAGTCTCAAGGTCCCCCGAGCAAGGATCAGAAGGTAGCAGAACCACAAGGGCGACCTCATCGGTTCCGCGGTTCACCTCCCAACTGTTCATTCCATTCCCATCCCCGGGCGCAAGGCAGGCACGGACGCCCCACAGAGCCACTAACGATTCCCCGTTTCCCGTTGCAGGACAAGCACCCGCGGAGTCAGGGATCACAGGCTCTCCAGTACTAGGTCAGACGCAGGCACGCCCCAAGCGCACGTGTGGCAGGCCACAATGGTTGCGGGACTTCGTCCCATCCTAGGGGGGAGAATGTTATGTATGTATGTGTGCATGTTCATTGTACTGTAAAGGCAAGAATGTAACCACTCCAAATACCAACGATCTCAGCTGTAAAGGAACGCGAGCAGACAGCCCATAGAGGGCAGCTGCGAGCGTTCAGTCTCACATGGTTCACATTGCTCAATCACGGACAGCCGTGGGAAAACCTTCCCCGCATTCAGCAGCAGAAGAAAGATCTGCATTCAGCAGCAGGAAAAGAGGCGTGCCTGGGCGAGGCCACGCCGGTAGCAGCCAATGAGCTACCGTGCTACAAGATTCAAATGTAGAGGGCTACTGTATATATTGAGATGTATCACCGCCATTACCTCATGCTTCACCGGAACACCATGCAATAAACCTGTGTTAAACCAACCCTTCGGTTGTCCTGTTGTCTTTGGTCCCATACACTAAACCCTCTTGTTGGTATCTCTCCACCTAAGATCAGGAGAGAAGTAGCAGCGGACACCGAGAGAACTAAGCAATATCCTCTGAATGAATATGAGCTTCAAATCCAGCAGCTAAGATCCAGAAAGATGGAAGGAGCTCACTGAACAAGGAACAACATGAAAGGAAGATAGAGCTGAGGAACTCAACCTCTCCTATGTCATTTAGAGAACACTGAACAGGATGTGGGTTGGAGTCCCTAAATGCAAGATCAACATGCTCTGGGCTGCTGGTGGACATCAACATGCTGTGTGAATGTGTAGAGATACAGAATCCAGCTCATTTACTGGTCTGCCAATTACTGCCAGTAACATGTAACAATGAGGACTTTAGTTTGCCCAATGACAAAGCCAAGAAAGTGGCTTCGTTTTGGCAGTCCAGGGTTTGATCCAAAAAAGAAGGCAGAAACGTTTATACATTTTCTCTCTTCTATCATTGATCCCAGGGACCAGTCTGGTGATCACCAACACAATGGACTGGAGAAGAGCCAGTTTTGTGGGTAAACAAAGGACCCTGGGGATAAGGAGGGAAATGCAGGTCAAGGCTAGACAAAAAATGGGGATTTAGAACTGTTATCAAGCTTGGCTTCAGAAACAATGTATATTTTATCCTTGAATGATTAAATTTACAGGGCCACCAGATAATCTCTTCTGAAACGCTGGAAGAGGTGATTTTGTATGTTTAAAGAGTCAATTTAGCTACTCAGCTGAGGCTCTTAAGGGAATAGGAAAGGATCTGTTTCACAAATACTGTAGTAACAATATTTCTATCCTTAAAGCAATGTTAACAAGTAAACTACAGTACAGTAAAACCCCAACTTACAAAACAAAAGGCAAAACAAAAGGGCAGGCTAGGTGATACAGGATGCTTAACACCTCAGAGGGGAGAAAGGGGATGGACAGGAAAGGGGGAGGGGAAATGCAATGTTGTAAGGAGCAATACTGTATAGGGACATGGAATGTGAGATCAATGAACCAAGGTAAACTGGAAGTGGTAAAAAATGAGATGGAAAGAATAAGCATTGACATCTTGGGAATCAGTGAGCTCAAATGGACAGGGATGGGCGAATTCAGCTCTGGAAACCATCACATCTACTACTGTGGACAAGAAAACTTTAGAAGACATGGAGTAGCCATAATTGTCAATAAAAGAGTGAGAAGAGCAGTAATGGGATACAACCTCAAAAATGACAGAATGATGTCAGTAAGAATTCAGGGCAAACCCTTCAATGTTACTGTGATCCAAATATACGCACCAACCACGGGTGCAGATGAAGCCACAGTGGACCAGTTCTATGAGGACTTACAACACCTCATAGAACAAACACCAAGAAATGATGTTCAAATTATTCTAGGAGACTGGAATGCCAAAGTAGGCAATCAAAAAGTGGAGGGAATAACAGGCAGGTTCGGTCTTGGAACACAGAATGAAGCAGGGCAAAGACTGATAGAGTTCTGCCAAGAGAACGCACTGGTCATAGCAAACACCCTCTTCCAGCAACACAAGAGGCGACTTTACACATGGACATCACCAGATGGCCAACACCGAAACCAGATTGACTACATACTCTGCAGCCAAAGATGGAGAACCTCCATACAGTCAGCAAAAACAAGACCTGGAGCAGATTGTGGCTCAGATCACAACCTACTGATTGCAAAATTCAGGCTTAGACTAAAGAAAATAGGGAAAACAAAGAGACCAGACAGATATCACCTAGACAGCATCCCTAAAGAATACACGGTGGAGGTGATGAACAGATTCAATGGCTTAGACTCAATAGATAGAGTGCCAGAAGAATTATGGACAGAGATGAGGGACATCATGCAGGAAGCAGCAAAGAAAACCATACCAAAAGAAAAGAAGAGTAAGAAAGCAAAGTGGTTGTCTGATGAGGCTCTTAAAATAGCAGAGGAAAGAAGGAACGCAAAAGTCAAAGGAGAAAGGAAAAAATACAATCATCTGAACACAGAATTTCAAAGAAAAGCAAGGAGAGATAAGGAAAACTATCTAAAAGAACAGTGCAAAGAAATGGAAGAAAACAACAAAAAAGGCAGAACCAGAGATCTTTTCAAAAAAAATCCGGGAAATCAAGGGAACATTTAAAGCAAAAATGACCATGATAAGGGACAAAGACGGAAAGGAGCTAGCTGATGCAGAAGAGATTAAGAAAAGATGGAAAGAGTACACAGAGGAACTCTACAAAAAGGAACTCAACACTCCTGATAGTCACAATGATGAAGAAATTGAACCTGAGCCAGACATCCTGGAGAGTGAAGTCAGAAAGGCCCTAAAGAGCACTGCAAACAACAAAGCTAGTGGAGATGATGGTATCCCAGTTGAATTTTTCAAAGCTCTAAAAGATGATGGCATCAAATTACTGCATTCAATATGCCAGCAGATTTGGAAAACAAAACAGTGGCCACAGGACTGGAAAAGATCAGTATATGTTCCAATCCCAAAAAAGGGCAATGCCAAAGAATGTTCAAACTATCGAACAATCGCGCTCATCCCACACGCCAGCAAGGTGATGCTCAAGATAATACAGGATAGACTTCAGCAGCATGTGGAAAGAGAATTACCAGAGGTGCAGGCTGGTTTCAGAAGAGGCAGGGGGACTAGAGACCACATTGCCAACATACGTTGGATCATGGAGAAAACAAAGGAATACCAGAAACAAGTTTATTTTTGCTTTATTGACTACACTAAGGCATTTGATTGTGTGGATCACAACAAGATGTGGCAAGTGATTAAAGAGATGGGAATACCAGAACACCTCATATGCCTCCTGAGAAATCTGTACATGAACCAAGAAGCAACAGTTAGGACAGAACACGGAATGACCGAGTGGTTTGGAATAGGAAAAGGAGTAAGACAAGGCTGCATTTTGTCACCCTGCTTATTCAACTTATACACAGAGCACACAATGCGCAATGCAGGGATGGAGGAATCACAATATGGGATCAAAATTGCTGGGAGAAACATCAACAATCTGAGATATGCAGACGACACCACCCTAATGGCAGAAAGTGAGGAAGACCTAAAGAATCTCTTGATCGGTTTGAAGGAAGAGAGTGCAAAAGCTGGCTTGAGACTCAATATCAAGAAAACCAAGATAATGGCAACAGGCCCAATCAGTTCCTGGAAAATAGACGGGGAAGAAGTAGAAGCAGTGACAGATTTCACTTTCTTAGGATCTAAGATCACTGCAGATGGAGATTGCAGCCATGAAATAAAGAGGCGGCTGATTCTAGGGAGACAAGCCATGAGAAACCTGGGGAACATAGTGAAAAGCAGAGACATCACCTTGAAAACAAAAATTAGAATAGTCAAAGCAATGGTATTCCCAGTGGTAATGTACGGATGTGAGAGCTGGACAATTAGGAAAGCTGAACGCAGAAGAATAGATGCCTTTGAAATGTGGTGTTGGAGGAGAGTTTTGAGGGTACCTTGGACAGCGAGGAGAACAAATAGGTCAATCTTAGAAGAAATCAACACTGACTGCTCATTGGAAGGTCAAATAGTAAAGATGAGGCTAAAGTACTTTGGGCATCAAATGAGAAGGGAGGATTCACTTGAGAAGGCCGTGATGTTGGGAAAGGTGGAGGGCAAAAGAAGAAGGGGGAGGCCAAGGATGAGATGGATAGATGGTATTGTAGACACAATGGGCACAAAACTGGGAGGACTGAGGGGGATGGTGGAGGACAGAGGCGCCTGGAGAACGATGGTCCATAGGGTCGCAAAGGGTCGGAATCGACTGTGCGACTGAACAACAACACAAATGCCCAGAGTTACATAAACTTCGACTTACATAATGATTTTGTGCTAAAAGCATGTCCCGATTTACACGGTTTCCTATGGGTTTGGTTCGAGTTACATATTCTTTTTCCTATGGGTTTGCTTCGAGTTACGTAAAAATTAATTTCCCTATGGGTTTGCTTCAATTTACATAAAAATTTCATTTTTCCTATGGATTTGCTTTGAGTTACGTAAAAATAATGTTTCTTATGGGTTTGCTTCGAGTTACATAAAAACTGATTTAAGCAAAAGCCTACGGAACGGGCTTTTTTTTTTGTAAGTAGGGGTTTTACTGTAGGTGGTTTGATTGATCTCTCTGGGCCATCTGATTGAGTCAGCGTTTCAAAGGGAAAGGCTTGTCCCTCACTGAGCAAAGTGGAAAAGTACAGGAAGGTAAAGGAAAAACAATTCTGCAGCCTCAGCGTGAGAGGGTGAGGGAAGAGTCAGATCACGTCCCCACTCCCCCCCCCCCCACCCGCTATGGGGAAAACGGATTAAGGGCAGGGGAAAAAGATCCCTTGTGTATATGCTTGCTTGTGCTTATGTATTTATTTAATAAAATTCATAGCATCAACAATTAAATTCATTTTTGAAATGGTAACTGTGTTAGTCTGTGCAAGCATATCAGAGAGTAAACAAAACAAAAAGACAAAAACATTGTGGCACCTTAAAGACTAACTGCTATACAGGTATTTTTATCTTGGCTTTCATGGATCAAGTCCACTTTGTCAGGCATAAGAGTGAAACTTCATGGTATCAATAAAATTCATAGTGTCTGTTTTTCATTCTATTAGAAGAATGACTGCCACTATGAGTTCCCAAATTACGCACCCTGAAAGGAACATTACATTGCATCACAAAAAATAAATATTGTCTGCTACTTGATCTAATCCACATGTCCTATACTAAATCAAGTGTGCTCAATCCAAATCTGAACTCCAATTCTGCCTAGGATGTCAGGATCATAAGTAAGCAAATCTCACCCTCTTGGTTAGGTTCTTGAGTTTATCAAGTAGGGTATATTTGCCACAAATGTAGCAAAATTGTACAGTTTATTAACACAGCTGTGCCTACTCATCTTTAGCTCAAAACAGACTCACTATGGCCTAGTTGCACTATCCAATAAGATGGTTTCACACTAGAAACAAGCCCCCCTCCCCCTGGTCCATTTCGCATTATATACCTATTTCTGAAGTCAGCTCATTGACTTACCGAGACATGCTAGGCTGCTGCTGGAACATGCATACTACCAGGGGACGTAATTCTGCTGAAGTGGTAGCAGCCATAGTGGTAGCTACAACTGTTATGTTTCCACGTAAAAATACACTACCCAATACAATTATAGCACGCCTATAACTGCAGGATGGAAATGAGCTCCCGTCTTCATCCCAGCTCCTGCCAACCTAGCAGTTTGAAAGCAAGAAATTGCAAGTAGATAAATAGGGACCACTTCGGTGGGAAGGTAACAGCATTCCGTGCGCTCCGGTGTATAGTCATGCCTGCCACATGACCACGGAAATGTCTGCAGAAGCAAACAGCGCTGGCTCTTCGGCTTAGAAACAGAGATGAGCACTGCACCCTAGAGTCGGATACGACTGGCTTTCGAGCAAGGGAAACCTTTACCTTTACTATAACTTAAATTCTGTATGTTATAGCCAAATTCTGAATTCAGATTTGGAATCAGCACATTAGATGTCATGTAAATCACATGCGTTATTCGCAGTAGCAAAGACGTTGCTGTGTAGTTATTGGTTTTGATTGTACAGTATTTTACTGAGTACAAACATCACGAGAAGTGTAGTTGCTTTTAATTGCAAATAAATGATCCTCCTCCCCTCAGAAAATATCACCTGTGGTCAAGATCTCTGTTGACAACATTGCCGTAAAACCACGAGGTAAATAGGCAACTTCTTCAATCCCGCAGTAGATTAGCACTTCATAATACCAGAGTAAACAAAACAAGACAAAAAAGCGTTGTGGCTCCTTAAAGCAAGAGTGTCCAAACTATGGCCCGTGGGCTGGATCCAGCCTCCAACACCAATTTATCTGGCCCACGAAGCCCCCGTTGCTCCCAGAAGCAGAAATGAAACTCGCCCGTATGTACGAGTTTTACTTAAAACTTCCGGGAGCAACGAGGGCTCCATGGGCGGATGAATTAGCGTTGGGGGCCAGATCCGGCCCACGGGCCATAGTGACCACCCACACTGAACCACGTGACCAGTTTAGGCACCCCGCCTTAAAGACTAGCTACTGCAGTTAAAGCGCCACAACGGATCGCGTGACCGCGCTTTTGAGCAGCGGTACAAGCGCCGCTCACGAGGGTCACATGCACTCCCCAGGTGTAGGTGAACTATCGTAGTGCGTCACCGGGGGCAGAAAGGCGCGCATGCGCGTTAATGATCCCATCCGCTTGTGGGGCGCGGAGGAGGAAAGCAAGAGTACCATCGAGACGGCGGGGGTGGGGTGAGCGCAGGGGCCGATGGGTAAAGGAGGCGTCCCCCCTCACCGGCCCAAACTGACACAGGAACGACAACAACCCCCAGAAGCCCCCGCGCCAGCCGGGCCGTTCTTAGCCGAGGGGGCCGCCCGCGCAGCAGTGCCTGCGGGTGGGAAGTGTTGGCCGCCATGAAGCTCCGGGTACGGATCCACAAGCAAACGGCGGCCGTGGAACTGGCGGGGGCGGAGCCCACTTTAGGCGACCTGCGCGCGCACCTTCGCCAGACCCTCTTGCCCGGCTGGGGCTACAGGTAACGTGTGAACCCACCTGTGACGGAGACGGGGGGGGGGGGGGAGTTGCCAACCTTGGTGTTCCAGCTGTTCTTGGACTTCAATGCCCAGAAGCCCTGAGCTCCAAGAACACCTGGAGAGCCAAGTTTGAGGAACCCTGGATGCCATTCGTGCTGGGCGGTTGTTTTTGTAGTCTGTCCACTAAGGCCACATGGACTCCAGGGTAAATGGCTTATAAAGGTAAAGGTTTCCCTTGCTCGAAAGCCAGTCGTACCCGACTCTAGGGTTCAGTGCTCATCTCTATTTCAAAGCCGAAGAGCTAGCGCTGTCTCCTTCTGTAGACGTTTCCGTGGCCATGTGGCAGGCTTGACTAGAGCACACGGAACGCTGTTTACCTTCCCACTGAAGTGGTCCCTATTTATCTACTTCCAATTTCTTGCTTTCGAACTGCTAGGTTGGCAGGAGCTGGGACAAAGACGGGCGCTCATTCTGTCCTGCAGTACTCGGGAATCGAACTGCTGACCTTCCACTTCCCAGTCAGCGTCTTAGCCACTTGAGCCGCTGTAGTGGCTTATAGCCCTCAGCATTTTAGAGCAATTGTCTGGAGGTAAAGGTAAAGGTCACCCTTGCTTGAAAGCCAGTTGTATCCAACGGTCATCTCTGTTTATAGTCGAAGAGCCAGGGCTGTGCATTTTCAGACGTTTCTGTAGACATTTGACAGGCATGACTAAACACCAGCGTCCATGGAACACTGTTTACTTTCCCACCGAAGCGGTACCTATTTATCTACTTGCAATTTCTTGCTTTCAAACAGCTAGGTTGGCAGGAGCTGGGACAGAGATGGGAGCTCATTCCGTCATGTAGCACTCAGCTTTTCAACTGCTGATCTTCTGCCTCCCAGTCCGCGTCTGTAACCACTTGAGACACTGCAGACCCATGTCTTGTGTTGAGAAGACATCATTGATGTCTGGTGTGGCGATGGCACCTGCATTGCAGTCAAGTCTACTTTGTTGGCTCTCAGATAGTGGGAAATGTGGTTGCTTTCTGGGTGTGAGCTTCATGAAAAAAATAACCCACTGGTATATTTCATGACACAGATGCTAGTACTGCAAAGCACAGATGGCAATAGCAGCTACACCAGTGGTTCCCAATGTGGGGGCCACACCCCACAGGGAAACTTCAATTCCCAGAAGCCTAAGTCAGTACATTGGCTAATCAGTGCTTTGGGGAATTGACTTACTTAGGCTTCTGGGAATTGAAGTCCAAAAACCAAAGGTTGGGAAACACGGGTATAAATACAGAGTTGTGTGTACAGAGGCATCACTTAATATTTAACTGGAATGCCTGTCTTGCTAAAGCTGTGCTTCTTATGTATTTAACTTTGTTTTCCCCACAGTTCTGATTCCAAGTTTGAAATAACCTTGAACAACAAAGACTCCCTTGTTGGAGACCAAGAAAACCTAGCATCATTTGGGATTGTCTCAGGAGACTTGATACATTTGGTGTTAGAAGATGCAGATGAAGCACTGAGATCACTGTCACCGTCCTACTCATCCAATCTTCAGCCACAGAATAACCATGAACCATCAGCTTCAGGTGTATCTTACAGCCAGCCCAGGAACCCAGATAATGGAAGACATAATGGACATATAGTAGACCTTACAGTTCATGGGGATGTTCAAAAGATTGACGCTACGGTAAGTCGCCAGGAGCAGAAGTCATAGCTGCTGAATTGATTTCCAATTGCTCTGACTTGTGTGGAAATTAACTTGGAATTGCTTTAAGTTCTTTCAGAGTGCTCAACTTTTTTCTCCTTAAGATGGGTTCTTCTTCTTCCATGTCTAGGCCAGACGTGAAACTGCCAAAATGAAGGCACCTTTTGGTGAGTTCATTCTGCAGTTCCTTTTGCCTGACCTAGTGTGAGAAATTTTAGCCAGCAACACAAGGTTGCCATTACCAGGGGACACCTGATTATGGTTCAAAAATACCACATTCTTCAAGGAGGCTCTTTCTGTAAGATGGGTGATGGTCAGTTTTCTCTTTATCAGTTTTTATAACTCAGTGGCATGTTATGAATGATCTTTTCTTTCTGTTGTCATTTCAAGGCAGGATCCAGCCAAGAGTTTGCTTCAGCAGTTATTCCAGATGACCTTGATCTTCAAGAAGCGGTGGGTGCTTATCCTTCAGAGCCAATGCTTTGCTGCGAAGCTACAGATGGGCAAGTGCCACACTCGCTTGAGACCCTCTACCACTCTGCAGAGTGTGCCAGTGCTAGTGATGCCTTGATAGTTGTTATTCACCTTATCATGATGGAAACTGGATATATACCTCAGGTAAGGGGAAAAAAGACTAGCTTTCTCTAAAACTAAGCAAATATCTTTCTTAAATGGTTCTACCTAGTGTGAAGTCAATACTAGCAACATGGTTGCAGATGGGTGTGTTCAAGTTACTGACTCCTCTTTCTCCTGTCTGAGGTGTTTCTCTCCTGGTTTGTGTTTCATGTTTACAGATTCCAACAGCAGTTAATGTTGTGTTCTCTTGCTACCACAGTTTAAAAGCCCTCTTTCATATTATAGGTTCTCTGCCTGAGACAGGAAGGAGTTATGATTGCCATTGATAATGATTTGTGCAGCCACGTTGCCATGCAAAATGGTGGGGAAAGAGAAAGCAGTTTACACTGGTGTGGGAGGAAGGAAAGTGTATGAAGAGGTCCTTTCTCTGGTTGCAGAGATTTAAATGAGGAATTTTCCCCTGATGTGATCAGACTCTCTGTATAAGGTGACTGTTTACAGTGGGGAGCTGTCTCTTGGTAGATGCTCTTTATGTTTTAAAAAGAGGACCCGACCCCCTGACCCCCAATTGCCCTCAACACATTTATGGCAGTGGGCATGGAAATTGAATCCATGTTCCCACTCTTGTTCTTTTTTTAAAACAAAATCTGTGCACAGTAAAGGTGCCTGAATATGACTAGTTAAATCTAGAGTAATGTGTTTATTGCTTTTTTCCATACATTTATAAGCTTTTTTTAATTTAGTAAACCGAGGGAACCACAGTACGGTAAACAATTTGTCTTTGAAAATATAACTTACTGAAGATGTACTATTGTTAAAAATGTCCAGGTGCAAATCGGAGTTTTGATATTATGGTTAATTATTTTAATGTTTACATTTATGTATATTATTGTTAGTTCCCTTGGCATGATTTATAGAAATACAAATAGAAATGTTTATGTTAAGTAAGAAATAGTGTAATTCTGATGTTCTCAGATGGCCTTCTGCGGTAAAAATTGAGATGAAGTATGAGTCCTGAAATAACTTGTTGAGACTACCAGGGAATGGGATGTGGTCTAGAGGTTCCATTTATTCTTGCCAAAAGTTTTGGATCTGCAGGTTCAGAAGCCTTTCAGTTTTGAGAAGAGCATTTGCTTACTCTCATTTAAGATTGCCGTAAAAATTAAATGTTGTTTTTAGTCATTGCAGTTGCTAACAGCAACACACATTTCTTGCAGAAGAACTTTCATAGTGGTTGATCAAACTCGCAAGTAATTTCAATTTAATAAGAAACTATTTTTGTTGTTGGTAGAGTTACCAAAATATTTCTGCTATGGCAAATTGATTTCACCTCACCTCCCAGATGCTATTCAGTGGTTTTAGTTCTTTGAAAGAACACATTCCTGCCACACTAGTGTTTGGTTGAAATTAATATAAGAAATAAATGAATCTAAAAAAATCTGGCACCATCTGACTTGTATTGCATAACAGTATAAACTATTGTACTTTATGGAAAATTATTCTAGATTGTCAGCTGTCAACAGATATGTAACTCAAGCATGCACAAAAGTTTTTGTAGATTTCTAATTTTACAAAGCAGTGACAGACTTTACCTTCTTGGGATCTAAGATCACTGTAGACAGTGACTGCACCCATTAAATAAAAAGACGCTTACTCCTTGGATGGTAAGCTATGACATACATAGGCAGCATAATAAAATGTAGAGACATCACTCTGCCAACAAAAGTCCACATAGTTAAAGCAAAGGTCTTCCCAATAGTAATGTATGGCTGTAAGAGGTGTACCCTAAGGAAGACTTGAGTGCAGAAAAATAGACGCCTTCGAATTGTAGCACTGGAGAAGACCTTTGAGGTTCCCCTGGACTGCAGGGAGACCAAACCAGACAATCCTGAAGGAAATCAATCCTGGTTGCTCTTTGGAAGGATAAATAATTGAAGCTGAAGCCCTTTGGCCACCAAATGAGGAGAGGACTCACCGGAGAAGGCCTTGATGCTAGGAAAGATCAAAGGCAAAAGTAGAAGGGGGTGGCAGAGAATGAGATGCTTAGACAGCATTGTTTGTGCAATGGGCATAACTCTGGGCAAACTCAGGAGGATGGTGGATGACAGAGGAGCATGGTGTGCTGTGGTCCATGGGGTCACAAAGGGTCGCACTCGATTGCGACTGAACAACAATTTTGTGAAATCTTGGCTGTTTTGGAATAGATGGATGGATTGTCATAACTTTTTCCTTTTTTCTAGGGTACAGAAGCGAAGGCAACATCAATGCCTGAAGACTGGAGGAACAAAGGAGTTTATAAGCTGCGGTATACACACCCCCTCTGTGAAAATGGCTTTGCTGCCCTTACTTGTGTGCCTTTGGGGGACCTTATTGTTGTCAATGGTAAGGGCATTATGAAACTCCTCTGCTTGAAAACTAACTTTTTATTCTTTGCATCCCATATTCTTTTACCATGAGCAAAAGGCTGAAGTGAGCTACAGTTGCCTCCTAGGTCTGGTGCTGAGGCATTAATTCCTTTGGGCTTGGAAATGAAGCTGAGGCGCTTTACTTTGTAGTGTGACTGTTTTAGGTTTCATTTTTCTTGATGAAAGGATTTCCATCATTTTTGCCAGCATCTTCCTACCTTTCCTAAGCTGTGAAACAAGTGTAATCATTCTCTTTAATTGGTGTTAGAGCAAGTTTGCTGGTCAGTTTTCTAAAGCTTATTTCCATTCCTGCTCTTGAAAGTTAGCAGTAAGAATGTATACTTCATTTCATTCATTTCATTTCATTTATTCGATTTATACCCCGCCCTACTTAGCCAGGGCCAACTCAGGGCGGCTTACAACAGGAAAATTAAATACAATATAATAAATTAACACACCAAATACAATAGCATACAATAAAAGATTACAAGTTACAACTTTACAAATTAGTGCAAAAAAATATATACCATAATATCATAACATTACAGAGCAAAGCTCAATGTACTTAACATCAGCAAAGGGAGCCGGCAAAGGAACCATGTCTCTGGTGGTGTTGGCGGCGCGGCTTTTGAAAGTCCCGCCGCGTAACGCCAGTCAGCTGCGCTCCTACCTCCCCCGCCAGGCAGGGCAGGGGAGGGAGCCGGCGAAGGAACCATGGCTCTGGTGGTGTTGGCGGCGCGGCTTTTGAAAGTCCCGCCGCGTAACGCCAATCAGCTGCGCTCGTACCTCCCCCGCCAGGCAGGGCAGGGGAGGGAGCCGGCGAAGGAACCATGGCTCTGGTGGTGTTGGCGGCGCGGCTTTTGAAAGTCCCGCCGCGTAACGCCAGTCAGCTGCGTTCCTACCTCCCCCGCCAGGCAGGGCAGGGGAGGGAGCCGGCAAAGGAACCGTGGCTCTGGTGGTGTTGGCGGCGCGGCTTTTGAAAGTCCCGCCGCGTAACGCCAGTCAGCTGCGCTCCTACCTCCCCCGCCAGGCAGGGCAGGGGAGGGAGCCGGCGAAAGAGCCATACTTGGACATGAGTAGCATCTCTAAAAAACAGATTCGCTTATGAGACTGTTTTGTTCAGGTTCTCACATCAGCTAGCAAAAAACTGGTTTCAATATATGGTTTGAGCAGTATTATAAGTAGTCATTTACATCTTACTGTTCTTTCTTGGTTTCATGCATTTCTTCTTGTGTCCCACATTCTGGTGCAATCCATCTTGAACTACTTGTCTGCATGCCTGTCTGCTCTGTTTATGAGCCTTTCATCTTCCCTCCCTTAACTTTGGGAACTTTTCCCAGGTCTCTTTAGTCCTTTTATTTCTTTTACCTTTTTTTGCCTTCTTGTTGCCAGAAATATAAGAAAGGGACAGCATCAAGTGATGGGTAAGGAAAAATCCTTCTGTAGTCTAATCAGGTGGTGGGGCTTTAATTGTAACTTTTGCCTTTATTTGCTTGGTTGTTTTTCTTGATTTTCGGGAGGGATGCTATTAATATAATTTGTTTTGCTATTTTACCTCCTGTCTGGGTACTTTGCTTGTTTCATGGTTTGAAGTTGTTATTCGATTAATTTACTGTGCTTTCTGTTAAATGTGCATATATTTTACTGTGTTTTGCAGGATATTGGTTGGTGGTGGTGGTGGTTGCTTGTACTGTTCCTGGTTTTGGGCTAGATCAGTGTTTCCCAACCTTTGGCTTTTGGACTTCAATTCCCAGAAGCCTAAGTCAATTCACCAAAGCACTAATCAGCCAATATACTGACTTAGGCTTCTGGGAATTGAAGTCCCCCTGTGGGCCCTGAGTCCCATGTTAGGAACCACTGGGCTAGCCTGACACTTTGTTGCCTTGCCTCTACTATTATTAGGTAGTTTTTATGGGATAAAACAAGAAGGAGGCATTCCCTTTCATGTTAAGTGAAAAACAACAACAGCAACACATCTCCCCCCCCTCTGAAAATAATCCAAAAACAAATGAATATGAGCATGTTTATTGTGCACATCCATGTTACATTTCTGATTGTGTGATAGATATGTGCCCTAGCATCTGGTCAGTTAGCATGGGAAGTTATGTAAGCTTTACACAAACACCAATAGGATTCTGGTTATTACTTATGTATTTGTTGCTACTGTATATTGAGCTATCTACATAAATGTTATTCAGCATCAATATCTAGATTCCATTAAATTATAAAGAAATCCAGTTCTTGTTTTTAAAATAAATCTTGGATAGTACTTCAGAAAGAATTCAGACAGAATCCACACAAGTTGAGTTTGAATAGCCCTTGAATGTATATTTTAATCTTATACAGCCATAGTGCTTGGGCATGTCATTTATTCCTAACATTCTGAAGGACAGAATGTCTTTCTATATTATTTATTTATTAGTTCAAATTTATATTGCCGCCCACTTTCTGTAGCGACTCAGGGCGGCTTACAAACAATACATTACAATACAATATGTTGATGGGGGCTCAGGGCAGTTGGTGTGGGCTCAGGGGGTGGGGCAGCAAAGTCCTCAACCTGCCCTGGCTGCTTCTTCCCCTGGCCGTTGGTGTGGGCTCTTTTTGTAAGGAAAGATAAACTATTGAGGATTGTAAGGTTGTCCCCTAATACCACTGATTTCAGTGGTGTAAAGGCAATGAAGACCATTTTGTCCAACTCTTTTCTATACAGAGTGCAATATTAAATTGCCATTCTGAGATAGTAGAAAACAAGGTAGCAGCAAACATAGAATGGGAGCTGTTACCAAGAATAATAAGACAATGTTATGGAATATCCAAGGAATGTTTTCATTACATTTTCTCAGAGTACTCTCTTCTATTTTGCAGCAATGTTAAAAATTGACAGTGACATCAAAAGTGTGAAGAGGTTGCAACTTCTGCCAGCGTCTTTCATTTGCTTTCAGGATTCAGGTATTTGATTTGTTCTTAAGGTGGCTTTTAGTAAAGAACAGCAAGAGATCACAGTAGAATTAATAGTACAACATCAATTCCGATATTGAATAATGGGACAGAGTGGTTAATGGGTATCACATTGTAAAAATGTCATACTTGGAAGATCTTAAAACCATGATAGCAAACCTTGGTACTCCAGATGTTCTTGGACTTCAATTCCCAGAAGCCAAATCCCCCATGAATCCACACGAAGGGGTTTACTGCGATTCATACGGCCCATGCCGCCCTCATCGCTCCTGGAAGTGGAAGTAAAATGCGCCCGTATGAATCATAGTAATTGTGTGGATCGTGTGGATTCACGGGGGCTTCGGCTTCTGGGAATTGAAGTCCAAGAACATCTGGAGTGCCAAGGTTCACCATCACAGTCTTAAAAGATAAAACCTGTACTTCTTTAAAATTATGTTCCTGACAAAAGTTTCCTTGAGGAGGATGACCTAAAAGCTAGAAATCATAAGGAAGTATGACTGATAAGTTATAATATTGGCAATGTTGGAAAACTTTTCAAAAGAACTAGCACAGCATTATCACTCTAATGAAAATATTGAAGACTGAATTCTGAAATAATAGATTTGCACTATTGCAAAGTAGCCTAGTTCCCACTTGAACTGGTAGCAT
This sequence comes from Bradypodion pumilum, assembly GCA_035047305.1. Taxonomy (NCBI): domain Eukaryota; kingdom Metazoa; phylum Chordata; class Lepidosauria; order Squamata; family Chamaeleonidae; genus Bradypodion; species Bradypodion pumilum. The sequence continues at coordinate 34,002,902 of JAWDJD010000005.1, forward strand.
AATTCTTTAGGGTTGTTGCATCTAAGTTACAGTGGCTATAATGATATCCATATTTAGTATCATATAGCAAAAGATAAGGAAATGGGAAGAGAGAAATGGACAATCTTATAGCAGGGCAATGATTTCATATCACAAAATTTGTTGAAATATAATTGCAGAAATAAAGGAATTTACAGATGAAAATAGCCTTTTCAGTGTTCATTTCATACCTCAAAACAGTGGGAAAATTGGTTCTATCCTATGCTTGCATGAGTTTGTAGAGAATATATGCATATGGATCAAAAACACATTGGGCTAGTTCATACCTAATACTAAACCCCAATTTAATGTTGCATGAATAAACAGGAATCAACCACCTCTCCTTTCCTTCTCACAGACTTAGAAGGAGGAGTAAACTAAAATGTAGATGTCCTCTACTGTGTGCTGGTATTGATCTAAAATGAACTCTAGTAACTAGAAAGATTATGGTTCAGTTTGTTTGTGCAGCGGTCATCTAGAGTTGCTTTTCAAATATGCTTCCTGATTCACTAACAAACGACTCAAAGAAAAACAAAGATCCATTTTATTTCTCTTCTTGGCTGTTGCCAAAGCCCTGGCATTTTATTTGGACATCCTAGCTCAGTGGTGGCAAACATATGGCACTTGTGCCAGAAGAGGCACTCAGAGCCCTCTCTGTGGGCATGTGTGCTGTCGCCCCAGCATGGAGTTCATTCCACTCCTCTGGCCAGCAGCCCAATGGGAGCACTTCCTCCCCGCATCACGGAGTTTGCCCCACCCCTCTGTTTAGGCACTTGGTCTCTAAAAGGTTTGCCATCACTATCTTAGCTTGTTCATGTAGTACTAAATATTGTTTTAGTATTCTATATGAACTAGACCATAGGTTTCCTTCCACATATCTAATCTACACCCTTTCCTTTTAAGCAAGAATCAGATGTCACAAAGAGGAAAGCCTACGTTTGTAAATGGTCTACAGATGAAACCCTTGAATAAGTGGAAATCAGACCAGGGGCTAGTGTTAGAGCCCTGATGTTTTCTATTTCCCTTCCCATATTTTCTTTCTGACAGGCTGAATGCTGAGCAAGACTACATTTAAGTTTCTTTTTAAAGCCAATGTGTATTAAACTTGTGGTGTGATCTGATCACATATAATTAACCAGCAGAGGGAGACACAGTCTGGAAAACCAAAAGACAGAATATAACATTTGTACCTATGGCTTCTGTTAGCCTCAGATCTTATACAGTGGGTGCCAAAATGTATACACATTTTAAGAGATGTTATCTATGTATTACTTTTTCAAGTTGAATTGACTTCAGCAGGGTATTTGACATAGGACTCCATGTTGGTTACTTGATAAAGAAAGAGATCAGATTACTCTGGTAGGATTTGTTCTTAACAAATCAAAATATCCTTTCTTAGGTTGTGCATACATTTATGGCACACTTTGTCTTTTATTTTTGCAGTGTAATAAGTTTGGTAATGAATGTACCTATACTTTCCTATATTCTTTCTTGCCTCATCTTGTAATGGAAAGTCAAACTGACTTTATCTAGATATCTAACCTTGCAAATACTTGTACAAAAACTAATGGCCGAAATAATTTTTATTGTTCTATGTAAAGAAGGGAACCAACGCTTTTTTGCCTAACCATTCAAAGGTGTTTTTTTTGGGGGGGGGGAAATATTTTGATTGACTAACTATTTGCAGACTTCCCATAATTTGCAGCTATTTAAATCATTTTCTCTCCCTAAAGCAAATGTTGCAGATGTGTACAAAAATCTTCAGAAGCTATCTCGCCTCTTTAAAGATCGATTGGTGTACCCTCTTTTGGCTGCTGCCCGGCAGGGTAAGAAACACTAAAGAAAGCATATTATAGATGGTAAAAGGGTGTTTGTTGTGTACTGGGTAAAGCAGTTAGAAAGGTTCAAGAATTTTTGAGTGTTAAAGCAATACTCAGAGTTCTCCATTATCCTTGTACCTTTTAAACAATGGCCAAAGTTAGTATGAGGAACATCATCATCAGGAAACTCACAAACTGTAAATCGGAAACTTAACCATCCACACTGCATACACCAGCGTTGGCCCTGAACATCTCTGTGGCAGATTATGCTGCTCCAGTATGGAGCACATCCATATACATGAAACAAATTGACATTGCTGTTAACGAAGCCATGGGTATAGTGACAGGATGCCTCAAACCTATACCAGTTGAGAAAATACACCCTTTTGTTGGTATTGCTCCACGTAAGATCAGGAGAGATGTAGCAGTGGATGCCAAGATAACTAAACAAGGGAATGACCCTTGACATCCCTTGAATCAATATGTGCCTCAAGTCTGCCAGCTCAGATCCAGAAGGAGCTTTATGGCAAGAACAAACATTTCTGAGGGTACACAATAGCAAAACCAAATTAGAAGATGGAGGAAGGAGCTCACTGGACAAATAATAACTTTAAAGGGGGATATAGCTGAGGAACCCAACCTCCCCTATGTGACTTGGAGGATCCTGAACAGGCTGAGGGGCAGAGTGCCTAGAAGCAAGACCAACATGCTCAAGTGGGGACTGTTGGCGGACAGCAACATGCTGTGTGAATGTGGAGACATACAGAATCTGGCTCATTTACTGGTCTGCTGACTACTACCAGACACATGTAGCAATAGAGATTTAATTCTGGCCAATGACAAACCCAAGAAAGTGGCTTCATTTTAGCAAACCAAAGTTTGATCTGGACATGAAAGAAGAAGAAGCTTTTAAATGTGCAGTTCCACCAGATTAATCGTGGAGCTTGGTACCTCTGACTTCTGTCTGAGATATCCATTCTTTGCGCTCACAGTTGTCTCCTCTGTTCTGATGCCAGGGCTCAACTGCTGAGCTCTGTCACCTCCTGTTTTAGGATTTAGGCTCATCATGTGAAATATCAATACGTCAGGATGGGCCTCAGTGCTGGAGGGATCCAGCTCCCACTGATGATTGGTAACTAATCTTCATGTCACGTTATATTCCAGTACTTGTGAATGAGTGCATATGGTCTTGTCAACTGGTCTTTGTTGCAACTGTGCTTTGGAACTTAGTGAGCAGCAATTTCTAATTTGGAAAATGTTAATAAAATAGATAAAAATCAGAGACATCCCTTTTGAAGTCTGAAGACTCGTGTTTCTTTTAAGGAGCCCAGACCTTGTTGTTGAGCCAGCTGGATAGGCTGCTTCCTCTCTGGCTTGACAATACAATATGTGATAAAATGTTAACTTTGATCTGTGTTTTCTCTTTTTTGGCTAGCCTGAACTAAAACTTTAGATTGCTTCATATTGAACATTGCTAATGGCATTATGTAATTGCAGTAGGAGTTTGGTTCCCAAGCCAAGGAAATTGAGGCATTGATTGTATAAACTCTTGCAGTCATTTCACAGAGTGGAAGATAGTTGACATTTAGTGGACAACCCTTCTTATTCCTTCCTGTGCTGCCACCTCTGAGGGTAATTTGTCTTTTAAGTCTCAGAAAGCAGCTTAATCTTTTTAATCTTAAAAGACATATGATTGTAAAGAAAATATTAGAGAAGACGATTATTCCTTCAGGCTCAAGATATAGGCTGAATGTCAGAAAACAATTCTTAACGGTTAGAGCAGTACAATGGTAGAACCATCTGCCTTGAGAGGCGGTGAGCGTGCCAATATTGGAAGCATTCAAGAGAGAATTGGACAGCCAGCTACCAGATCTGCTTTGATTCGGATTTCTGCTTTGAGCAGGGGGTTGGACTCGATGGCCTAAAGGGCCCCTTCCAACTCGGTTATTCTTTGATTCTATAGAATTTAACATTACATTTCCCAAATTTGTGGGGAAGTTCCTTGAGCTGGCTATAGAAATCTTAATGATGGAGTTCATACTATATGTTATGGGGGATTATTAGCTGAAACTTGGGGAAAACTTTTAAAAGAAACTTGCATAGCCATAGTGACTGTGGTGAAATGGTAACTTGGGAAAGGAAGGAAAATACATCCTAGGAATCCCTTCTGTTATGCTGAGACATAGAGTCAGTGCCTGGCCCTGTACCTTGTGATTTCAATCTTTTCCTTGGCTACCACTCATGTCTGTCACAGAAATTCAGAAGTACAGTAAAACCCTGGGTTACAACCGCCTCGGTTTAAGTTTGCTGTGGTTTACAATGGCAAATCCAATGGAAATGCTGCCCCGGCTTACAAATTTTAATGCATTTGTTTCAATTTACAACGATCAATTCAGGACCATTTTTATTTTATTTTTCAGTGCACCAGTATGGATGTTTTGGGTAACAATTTTTTCGGGTTACAACGGAAGCTGTTGGAACAGACTTCTGTTGTAACCCGGGGTTTTACGTACATGTTAGCAGTGGGCCTAGAAATGCCTTGATATTATAAATTAATGACAGCTCTTTTATCTTTAGCTATCATAAGCATTAATCATGTATAATTCACTTTTACGTCTGTGCACCTCTTAGAGGACAGATTAGTAAGGCACACTCTTACATATCCTATCAGAGAGTAAACAAAAAAGACAAAGAGGTTGTGGTACCATAAAGACTAACTCCTGTATTTAAATGTGGGCTTTTGTGGATCAAGTCCACTTCATCAGATGTAATCTTCATCAGACCTAATCTTATGTCTGATGAACTGGACTTGATCCATGAAAGCTCACATTTAAATACAGGAGTTAAGTCTTTAAGGTACTACACCTTTTTTGTCTTTTTTGTTTACACACTGATATGTTTGCACAAACTAACATGGCTACTACTTCAAAAATTCTTACATATCTGGAGTTTCAAATCAGCTGTTCCAATAATATTCGTCTTGGGTTGCTTTGTTAATATTAAGCTGTCTTAATATTCATCCTTCTGTTGATAACATTATAGATTGAAGCTGGGACTTTTTGTCATAGAGGGTGTATGATTTATCAGCCCTTGTCAGACACTTCAGTGATGGAAGGAGTTAGGTCAAAAGATATATTTTGCTAAGGTATTAAGATGTTTGTTGTTGTGTCGTCAGCCCATGTTTTATGAAGCTTTAATCTCTCTCCCCCAATCAACTGTCAATTAGAAAAAGAAGGAAGCTATTTCTTAGTCCATTACTGATGCATAAAATGAGGGCTGTATATTGTGTTTGTTTTTCTTTCCTATAAAAGCTAAATAAATAATTTAAAACTTGATCTTATAGGTAATTGTATCTTAACATCACCCTTGTTATCTGACACAAATTAGGGGGTGAGAAATCATAGTAAATGGTTAACTGTGGCATTCTTTTCCATGTCCTCTTAGCTTTGAACCTACCAGATGTGTTCGGTCTGGTGGTCCTTCCGCAGGAGCTGAAACTCCGGATTTTACGTCTCCTAGATGTCCGCTCACTCCTCTCTTTGTCTGCCGTTTGCCGTGATCTCTGCACTGCCTCAAACGATCAACTTCTGTGGAGATTCATATACCTGCGAGATTTTAGAGGTGACTCCATATGCACTTTTTCTTCTTACTTAGAGGTGAAAAGAGAGGTGTGATTCTAAACTCAATCTTAAGTAGCTTCATTGGCTAATTTAAACGTAGCTTTTTCTTAGGGAACCCAAGAGCATCATTGAAAACAAGGGACAACTACGAGGCAGCTCCTTTGGAGTTGGCTTTTTTATATTGTGGGACTGCGGTGGCTTAAATGGTTAATTAAGATGCTGAACTTGATGACTGAAAGGTTGGCAGGTCAGCAGTTCGAGACCTGAGTGCTGCATGACGGAGTGAGCTTCCAGCTGGGTCCCAGCGCCTGCCAGCCTAGCAGTTCGACAGCAAGCAATTGCAAGTAGATAAATAGGTACCAATTGGGTGGGAAGGTAAACAGTGTTCCATGCACTCATGTGTCTAGTCATGCCTGGCACATGTCCACGGAAACATCTGCAGACGCAGACAACACTGGCTCTGGCTATAAACAGAGATGAGCACTGAACTCTAGAGTTGGATATGACTGGCTTTTGAGCAAGGGACAGGGTGGCCTTTTATATTGTATCTACTGGAAGGCCCATTGCCTTTGGAAGTCATGTCCCCTCCACAGGATTCCAAAATTAAGTACAGTATTTTGATTTCCCAGGCTGTACAGAAATGCAATGAGTTTCTTAGACTGGATTTTGCTGCTTTTTTGCAGATCCTGTTGCCAGGCCTCGAGACACAGATTGGAAGGAGGTATGTTTATGTTTCTTGTTGCAGGAATATTGAAATAAAAATCTAGAAGGGTAGAATTGTGTAGGTTAAGTTGCAAGGTAGTAAGGATTGTAGTTGATACAGCAGTTCATAGTCTGCTCTTTTCTAAAATAAGAAATGTGTTAAACATTGGCATAGAACTCTTGTGGTGCAGTGATTAAATTGTTATACTGCAGCCAAAACTGCTGACATTGTGAGTTCGATCCTGACAGGATTCCAGGTTGACAGGATTCCAGCCTTCCAAGGTCGGTGAAACGAGTACCCAGCACGTTGGGGGCAAAATACTAATTATCTTGTGAAGTGCCCAAAAAGTGCACTTAAGCACTAGGGGGGCAGTGTATAAATGTAACTGCTATTGCTGCTTCTTAATGCTGGTCCACATAACATTTCTGTAGCTAAGCACAGCTGAATTCAGTCTGGAATTCTGTATATTAAGTAAAATCATTGTATTAAATATCAAGGCTCAAAAGGATATCCTCCCAGTTGGATATCTTTCTTTACATTGTGGAGTTGTTTAAAAGATAACTTATTTGGAGCAATTACACTGAGGATGCTGGCACTTTGAATACATAATCCTAACTATGGTAGATGTTTGTGGGAAACTTTTAGGTCCCTCTTTGTTAGGTTTTCAGATTGAATGTACACTTTTAGGCCAAGCATTTTCATTTTTCTCTCCCTTTTTCCAGCTCTACAAGAAAAAATGGAAACAGAAGAAGGATGCGCTGAAATGGAGACACACGATGTTTCTGCCACCTCCTCCCCTTCCCATTCCTTTCCATCCCAACCCACTATATCCCAATCCTTTCCCTCCTAACCCTCTTTACCCCCCAGTGATCATTGGTGGTGAATTTGAGGAAAGGCTAACACCACCGTACATTGGTGATCCAATCCATTCCCTCTTTCCTGCCTCCATAGAGCGTCCCAGTCAATATCCTCCTCTTGGGCCCCATTTTGACCGCTTTGTACCATTTCAAGATCCCAACCCTACACTCCCAGGAAGGGCTCCCCGAAGCCGCCCGGTTGATAGTCGCCGCGCATTCATATGACAGCACCTGCAGCCTTGCTTTTAATGTTTTAAACACATCTGTTCCTGACTTGCTTTTAATCTGTAGGATATTTCAGTTGAGGGCTGTGGTGTCTTCCTGTTTAAAATATGCTAGTGCGCATGCACTGTAGCGTTTCCATTCTGTGGACTTTGGCCCAGCAAGCAGTGGAAACAACTAGGGCTGCTTCCTTTGAATCTGGAGATCTTACCTGCAAAAACTGTGGGACAGTTAATTCTTTTCCATTTCCATCTGTGGATTGCTTCTTACAAAGCAAAAGATGGTTGGCCTTGATAACATCAAATAAAGAGCACTTTAAACATTGAAATTTATGGTAGTCTGGATTGCCATAGAGTTTCTCCCCCTACCCAAGTCTGATTAAATATGTTTCCAATGAGAAAATGTTCTGTTGTATACAGCATCTGACTTACAGAAAGCCCAAGCCGTGAAGGTATCTGATTGGATTCTTCTTCAGACAGTTTCTGTTGCTAGAGGGTTTCTCCCTTTTATTACTGGAAAAGCAATTTTGGTTTGGGGTACTTCAGTGCACAAAGAATACAGGAGTAAAATGTTTTACACTTGGGGGAAAAATAAAACATTGAACCATTCATTCTACAGACAGTGGAATAATAACATGCTACAGTTTAGTCCAGATCCTAACGAAATCCACAAGCAAAAGTGCCTAAAACTGGCAAGAAGTTGCCTTTTTGTACTTGCATTCTCCTGTAGATATCAGAAGACACCTTTAAGTGCCACATAAAATAAAACCGTGGAACCTACTGTACAACCAAAAAGGAAATGAATACAGTGTAATGGAAATGGGTACACCAAGATGTAGTTTCTCACCAACTTTGCTTGTCTGTTACATCAAGTTAACATGTCTTAGTTCTGTATTGCTGTATGCATACCTGAAAAGGTTGGTGTACTCAATATACACCATGGCTTGCATTTTGAGAACCCAAAAGAGCCTGGTTGGAAGATACCTCCCTGAAAGATTGATAGGAATATAGCTTGCAAAAGTGGTAGGTAGAACAAAAGCATTTATGTTTGTCTTCTTCTGGAGGCAGAAAATGAATTGTAATTGCCATTCATGAGTGTTGTTTCTACCGAGTATTTTCATTTGATTCAGTAGGACTGTAAGCTAATTTAGTGTGTAGTACCAAGTAACATTGCTTTGTTTTTGGAAGGGGAAAAAAGAATATGATTGCAGCTAATAGACACATATCAAAACATAAGTTTCTGGGTGTGTATGTTAATATCCCTGTATTTTGTTACATGCTTGAACTTCAGATGGTATTTGTAATTAGCACTTTATATATTATTGCTTGTTTGACTCTGCACTAAACTTGTTCATTCACTTGCAAATTTCAGTAGTGGTCCGTAATACTTAATTATTACTCAACTTTGGTGAGACACACTCCTGCTGAATTATTACATTTCTGAGCAAAATCATTTGCTTTAATACTAGGTTACGATGAGTAAAGTGGTACAACTCTCCTAAATTATAAAAGCTGAAATGCAGCTAAATCAGTTATAAAAGTGCTTGAGCATTTAGTTCCAATGTACCCTTAAACCAGGTGTTCCCAACCTTTTTGTGCTGTGGGCTGGACCACACACAGACAGCTGAGCGGGCCGGTCACGTCATTCCTTCTGCTGTAAACACTGCCATAATACATGTCCTTGGCTGTCATAAACACCTTTATGACAGCCATGGGTGCATTTATGGCAGTGTTTGCAGCAGTAACGGGTGCGGTTATGCATGCGCAGGCACATTATATGGCTGTTGTAAACACTTGCGCTTCTGGTAGCAGCGAAGACGGCAGGCCACATGAAATGGTGCCATGGGCTGGGGCTGGCCCGTAGGTTGGCCACCGCTGCCTTAAACTCTAGATTCTTATCTTTATAAGAGTATTTGGCTATAATCGGATGCTTATATTGTCTTTCTTGTATAGTTAATATTTTTTTAGTATTTTTATAGCAAAACAGACTTTTCACTGTTTCTGTAACATTCTAGTGCAAAGGGTAATGTAATTTTTGATGACGTAGCAGCTTTTATTTATTTTACTTCAGCATGGACTTGAACTTGAACTCCATTGTTTCAACCACTGCAAGCTACATTTTGGTATGCCGGTTGCGTAGGAATTAATCAAACGGCTTAGTTGAGAAGCTTGTCGATTGCTAAAGTCTGAATAGTGCAGTGATGACTTTAGTCCTTATCTAAATTAATATCAACTGTATGGCACAGTTTTCAGGGTGCATGTAAGTAACATCAGAACTGAGGTTTGTTAACTCAGCCATTAAAAAAAATATAAGAACACCTCAGGTTTACTAAGAACATGTAAAAAAATCCAGCACATCTGTTAGTAATAAGTGAACGTGACTTTTCCCCACCCCACATTAGGTTTGGGGTGACTTAGTTGTAGTGTGCCATTTTACTGTTCTGTTTGGGTCTAGAGAAAGGAAACGATGGTCTTATGGAAGCCTTATCATACAGCCCAGCTGTCATAGTTACAACCATGATGTTTACTTCTGTCTGATGTGTGGTGCCAGACTGATGTCCTGTTTACTTTTTGTGGTGCATAGATAGTGCTGTGAAGAGGAAGTCAAGCATGTTATTTAGCTTCAAAGTGAAAATGGAACAGCTAAAATCCTGGCATGAATGTTTTCTTCGTCTTCGCTCTCCTGCGTCACTTTTTATAACTGGCATGTAATCTTGTCTTGCTAGGCTGTGGAGTCATCATGCTTCTAGGGGCTAACTCTGACACTCGTATGGGAGGAAATATAGCAGAATTGCAAAGCAGCAAATCTTTATTCTATGTACAGTATGCTTTGTGGCACAGTTACCTCCTTTTCTGTTGCCACTAGAATATTTGGTTGCTGCATTCCATGGCTGGCTGGCTTCCTTTTAAAAGTTCTACCTCTTAATTTTGTTTCCCATTGATATCTGACATGATTGCTTCAGTATATGTATACTGATAGTGCAGTTTTCCTGACACTTGGGGTTTCTCTAGGAAATTCATTGAATCCAGTCCTTATCTGAAATGTATTATGGTTATTTGTGTACTGTAGTAAACTTAAATTATGTTGTTCACAAATGTGATTTAAAAGCTTGCACCATCTGTCTATATTTAATCGTACTGGATAGGATCAGCAGAAAGTAGCTGTCAAATCTTGAGATTTTGAACATTTGTAGAAAATGGAGCAAAATAATTTGAGCCAGAATGACTCCTCTACCCATTCTCAATGCCCCTAGGATGTCAAGTTAAAGTGCATCTGAGTATTAGAATGGTTTTGAGAGCAGGGGCTATTGACCAAACTCATCTAGCAAGAAATGATCCTGCTTTCTTTAAGCGTTGTAAAAAGTACTGTACTGCAAACCACTTCTTTGCATTAAAGATGTTTACTATGCAATCAGTATTTTAAAAAGTACATTCTGAAATTTTTCTCAGTTTGATGTGCAAGGATTGGCTCCAGTTCAACAAGAGTTTGGTTGCTGTATTCCTTGGCTAGCTTGATACTTGTTAAAATTCTGCCTTTTTATCATCTATGTCAGGGGTTCCTGACCTTTTCATGCCGTGGGCTGGACCATCCCCCCCCCCCCGGATAGCTGAGTGGATCAGACTGGTGGTTCCCCCAGGTGTAAACGCTGCCGTAAAATGCTCCCTGTAAAATGTACAGTGCACATTTATGGCTGTTGTAAACATGTTTATGACAGCCGTGGGCATATTTACGGCTGTCATAAATGCTTCTGCTTCAGGTGCAGTGGCGGTGGCGACGCAGGCCACATGAAATGGTGCCATGGGCCAGGGCCGGTCCTCAGGCTGTAGGTTGGGAACCCTTGATCTATGTGATCCTCTGAACTGAGTAAATTTAAAATATACATACTGTATATGCTGTGTTAAGGAGAAATCCTGTTACTTAGTGTAGTAGGCTCATTGAATCATTGGGGATTTAATTTTGATGAATCACCTCTATAAGTTCCATTGATTCACATGGGCCTATTCTGATTGTGAGTAGTAATTTATGGTAATAGGTTGTAACTAGGCCTACCTGAATCAGCAGAACTTAAGGAGTCGATTCACCAGATCCCCACTGTACAAAACTGTACATAACACTGGGTAAATCCAAGGATGAGACTAGACAGATGAATATATAAAACAGTGAGGGATTTTAAAAACACACACCCAAAATTGCTCTAGCTCGAGGTGGAAAGACTAATCAGAAAACAGGCTAGCAAATGACTTCCTCAGGTTGCGGATGGTTTCAGCTTTTGCCTCGTCTTCGTTGGGATTTTCCCGTTGTGAAGATTCTGAGATGCTGAAGGTGTTTGTCAGAGACTGTGACTTGCTGAGAAAGAGAAGAAAAAAAGGAGCGTACATGTGGTCATTTCTTTTGGAGAAGTAAACGAGCGGTCTGGAAACTGGATTCTTAGGCATTGATTGGTATTTGACAGTTATCAAAATATCATCAGAGCTTGGAAAGATACATTTTAGGATTTGGAAGGAGGATCAGTCTCTATGCATGACCTACCTGTGTCTTATGATTGTTGTAAGGAAGAAGAGTGACATAAATATTTGACTCCCGAGAGAAGAGGTGATATAAATGTAGCAAAATATTGTATAAGCAATTCATGATGTAGTTCAATAAAGTTTCCCCAAGGTAATTTGTTTAGTATTTAAAAATTACAGAAGAGCAATTTTAAAAAAATACCTACTATTTTCTTGCTGATACAACATTCTGAACATTCTGCTAAAGTATAAACAAATTCTAAAACTAGTAATGTGTTAGCAAAATACAATGTTCATTCTCTACCCATTTGTTTATATTCAACCAGAAGGGAATTCCATAAAGCCGGTGCCACCACCGAAAAGGCTCTTCTCCAGGTCGTGACTTTCCTTGCCAATTTCGGTGTCGGCACTTGAAGCTGCGCTGTTTGGGAGGATCGGGTAATGTGGGTTGATATCCTAAGAGGGAGACGTTCTGCCATGTAAGAAGGTCCCAAACCATTTAGAGCTCACCTTGAACCTGATACGGAAAGAAACGGGTAACCAATGCAGCCCTGCCAGTGCTGGTGAGATATGATCCAATTTTCTTACTCCAGTAATCAGCCCAGCTGCTGCATTTTGCACCCGTTGTCTAGTCATGCGTGCCACATGACCACGGAAACATCTGCAGATGCAGACAGTGCTGACTCCTTGGCTATAAACCAGGGCTTCTCAATCTTTTGAAGCTGCGGGCTGGAACACGCTCCCTCAGACAACTGAGCAGGCTGGACTGGTGGTTCCCGATGCTGTAAATGCTGCCGTAAAATGCATCAGTTGCCTGTCATAACCACCGTTATGATAGCTCCAGGCACATTTAGGGCTGTTGTAAACATGTCCGCTGGCAGTGTGGGCCACATGAAATGGTGCCATTGGCTGGGTCTGGCCCATTGCCCATAGGTTGAGAACCACTGTTATAAACAGAGATAAGCATCGAATCCTAGAGTTGGATATGACTGGCGAGGCAACCTTTACTTTTAGTTCACAGCTTCCGTAGGTCCCATTTTAATTTTTTTGACCACTAGGGGGCATGAGGGAACTTTGTTTTTAAAAACTTAGTTTCTGAAAGAAGTTTTGGAATGGGCATTATGGGAGTGTGTTTAGCTCCCCAAGGCCTGGTATATACAGTTCCTGGATTGCTGTGCATCAGTAACAAATATTCACAGTTTTGCTTTTAAGACAGTCGAGGTGGAGACCATGTTAGAAGACTTTGTAATTATTTTGCACTGGCAATCATGTTATAACTGTGTTTACCTTGAGAATTTCTTCCGTGTCTAGGTCAGACATAAAACTGCCAAAGTGAAGCAACCTTTTGGTAAGTTCATTTTGCAGTTTCTTTCGCCTGACTTGGTGTGAGAAAGATTAGCCAGCAACACAAGGTTGCTGTTGCCAGGGTATGCATGATTGTGGTTCAAAAATGCCACAATCTTCAAGGAGGCTGTTTCTGAAGGAAAATTAAAGATGGGTGTAATTCCCATTCCCTGAATCAAATGGTATAGTAACCAAAAGAGAAGCACCTTTACCTCCTTGTATGAAGTTTAAGATGTTTGAGTTATTGCACTTTCTGCTCTCCTGTACAGTCTAACCAAAATCCAGGGGTGTATTTCCTCTGGATCCTACTGGTTCCACAGAACAACCCTTTCTTCCTTTTGCAGCCCCCTGTACTCCAGGCATCCAGGTTATCCTGCTATGGTAATAGAGTAGAGCATACTGCGAGCGACTCAACTCAAAGTGTCAGGCGGTGGTTAACTAACCTGACAAATCTGAGGACTAACGGCTTTGGGTGCCGAAGTCCATAGGGAACAGGGATGGTCCCCAAGTAGATTAAATCCCACTTGAATCCATATTGATGGAAGGCAGTAGCTTCATCGATACTGGCCTGGGGCTGATGAGGATTTTGCATGCCAAAAGGACTCAGGACCAGAAGGTGACTCATGGAACTGGATCAATGGTATGGGTGTTACACTGCAATGTGGAAGGAAGATGAAAAGCCACTGCATTATATTGCTCTCAGGACAGTCTTCGTGGCTGATCGCTGCAAGGATCGCCAATATTCAGATAAGGCAGAAGGAGAAGAAGATCCATTATAACAGGTACCTACTTTAGGTGGGGATGAGGTATGGCCTGCTTTGATGCTTCTCTAGAGCTTTGCTGACCAGGAGCTCGTCCTTGGGCTGGGGGTCGAGGCTGCTGTGGAGGGAAGGTTCTTGGTTTGGATGGCTGGTTTGGTGAACTTCCAGCTGAAGATCGAGTCTGCTGGGGAGATCCAGGTGACCTCTGCTGCTGGGGTGAAGTGGACTGAGGGCTCACAGGTTGCTGACCTTGGGGAGAGAGCCTTTGCTGGGGTGGCCCACCTGTCCGTGCAGGCTGTGACCCTTGAGGCTGGCGTGGTCCCCCTAGAGCAAAGTGGTGGATGTCAGTAAACAATAGGATGGAGCAAATAACAGCTTCTATAGAGAACAGTTGCTTCATCATGAGCATTACAGTCACATCTTTGGTATGATTTCCCATTATCTACATGCCTGAATGCTAAGAACCTACTGTCTTGTAGTAACATGTTTAGAAATCTGAAATTAGAAATAAATTTTTTCTCACACCTTAGGAAAAATCCAGATAAAATCACCAATCAAATAAAATAATGCAAGCTTAAAAAAACCTCTCTGAAAATAAAGTGCTTGCTCCAGACTTCATACAAAACTTTCATCATCGTATCCTACTTTCAAGCACATTTCTTTATCCCTGTAGCTTAACGAGATAGAATTCTTTTAAATTCTTGATTTTCTAACTCCTAGTAATAGTTAACCACTTAAAAACAAATACATATTTTGGTTTCATATTTTTTTTAAATTATTTTGGTTTGTTGTGCTGTACAAATATTTGTATGATGATAATTTTTTTAATTTAAAAAACGTAACCTTTTGCTTTCAAAAATCTGTAGGTTCAAATTTATAGAATTGTTCCAAGTCCTTTTGACTCTGCATGTGCTCTTAAGCAGAGCTGCTGCTGAGGAGAGCCAAACAAAGGAAGTGAGCACTGGTAAGTTTTGCAGTTGGAGTAGAGCTGCTTTAGAGGCCTCCACTAGTTTAAATTGATAATTTAAACTGCTGAGAGCCACCTCTGTTCAAACAGAGGAAGCAGTTTGAAGCTTCCAGAAGCAGGGGGGCAGAGCCACACCAGGCCCTTCCCTGAACTGTGACTCATAGGGGCGGAGCCACACTAGCCTTTAAAAGCTCTGAGCTCTTTCAGGGTCAGCCCTTTTGACTCTGCATGTGCTCTTAAGCAGAGCTGCTGCTGAGGAGAGCCAAACAAAGGAAGTGAGCACTGGTAAGTTTTGCAGTTGGAGTAGAGCTGCTTTAGAGGCCTCCACTAGTTTAAATTGATAATTTAAACTGCTGAGAGCCACCTCTGTTCAAACAGAGGAAGCAGTTTGAAGCTTCCAGAAGCAGGGGGGCAGAGCCACACCAGGCCCTTCCCTGAACTGTGACTCATAGGGGCGGAGCCACACTAGCCTTTAAAAGCTCTGAGCTCTTTCAGGGTCAGCCCTTTTGACTCTGCATGTGCTCTTAAGCAGAGCTGCTGCTGAGGAGAGCCAAACAAAGGAAGTGAGCACTGGTAAGCTTTGCAGTTGGAGTAGAGCTGCTTTAGAGGCCTCCACTAGTTTAAATTGATAATTTAAACTGCTGAGAGCCACCTCTGTTCAAACAGAGGAAGCAGTTTGAAGCTTCCAGAAGCAGGGGGGGCAGAGCCACACCAGGCCCTTCCCTGAACTGTGACTCATAGGGGTGGAGCCACACTAGCCTTTAAAAGCTCTGAGCTCTTTCAGGGTCAGCCCTTTTGACTCTGCATGTGCTCTTAAGCAGAGCTGCTGCTGAGGAGAGCCAAACAAAGGAAGTGAGCACTGGTAAGTTTTGCAGTTGGAGTAGAGCTGCTTTAGAGGCCTCCACTAGTTTAAATTGATAATTTAAACTGCTGAGAGCCACCTCTGTTCAAACAGAGGAAGCAGTTTGAAGCTTCCAGAAGCAGGGGGGCAGAGCCACACCAGGCCCTTCCCTGAACTGTGACTCATAGGGGCGGAGCCACACTAGCCTTTAAAAGCTCTGAGCTCTTTCAGGGTCAGCCCTTTTGACTCTGCATGTGCTCTTAAGCAGAGCTGCTGCTGAGGAGAGCCAAACAAAGGAAGTGAGCACTGGTAAGTTTTGCAGTTGGAGTAGAGCTGCTTTAGAGATTGCAAACTAATAACAAAAGAAGAATATAATTTTACTAGGTAGAAAGGTAGTAAACGTGTACATTTTTGAGGCCCAGAATACTGCACTTGTTAAAATGGATTCTGAGGGAACCGTTGTAGTTACCTGCAATACTTGTGCCATGTTTGTGTTCTTGCCAAAGCTTATGGAGAACTACACTTGCAGCAAGTGCAAGCTGGTTGCACTACTAGAAGAGAAGGTCCAGCAGCTAGAGGCCCGCATATCTAACCATCAACAAATTAAAGAGCTTGAGCTGTTCTTGGACAGAGCGGAGCAGACTATGCTGGACAAAGAAGAGACAGGGCACAGTTCTGAGGGAGAAGGCCCTTCACTAACTCAGGAGGGAGATGGTTGGAGGAATGTGACTCAAAGGAGGAGAAGAGTAGGGCATCACTCTGAGAGTCTGAAATTACAGAATAAATTTGAGGCTCTTTCCCTCATCACACCTGATGAGGAACACACAGAGGAACAACTGGTTCCACCTGATGATCTCTCCTTCATCACACTTGATGAGATCCAGGAAGATGAACAACAGGAACAAACTGAGGTTCTCTCCCTTAATATGGTTGATGAGGTGCATGTAGATGAACAGATTGCAGGAGAAAGGCTCCTTGTACTAGGCGATTCAATAATTAGAAATACAGAGAAATGGATTTGTGATGCACATGATAACCGTATGGTGACTTGCCTGCCAGGTGCAAAAGTTGCAGACATCACAAGAAATCTAGATAGATTGTTAGAGAGAACTGGGAAAGAGCCAGTTGTCATGGTACACGTTGGTACCAATGATGTTGGGAAGGCCAAGCGGTCTGTCCTGGAAGCCAAATTCAGGTTGTTAGGAAGAAGATTGAAGTCCCGGACTTCCAAGGTAGCATTTTCAGAAGTGCTGCCTGTCCCTCGCGCAGGACCTACCAGGCAGGCAGAGCTCAGAAGCCTCAATGCGTGGATGAGGCGGTGGTGTCGAGAGGAGGGTTTCAGATTTGTCAGGAACTGGAGAACATTTTGGGACAAGCCAAATCTGTTCAGGAGGGATGGGTTGCATTTGAACCATGATGGGACCAGATTGCTGGCACTCAACATCAAAAAGGCTGCAGAGCAGCTTTTAAACTGATAACTGGGGGAAAGTCGACAGGAGCTGGGCAGCATCCGGTTCGGGAAAGTGTGTACTTGGGTAGTGAGGAGGATGCAAAAATTACTGAGCAGAGCGAGGAGCTAGTCACTAGCATTCTAGCAGAAGGATGCAAGAGGCAGTCTAACAATGCAACTGGACACAAAAGACTGTGTCAGAAAAGCATATATAAATGCTTGTATACAAATGCCAGAAGCCTCCGGAACAAAATAGGGGAGCTGGAATACTTAGCAATAGATAAGAATATTGATATTATTGGTATCACTGAAACCTGGTGGACGGATGATAACCAATGGGATACAGTTATCCCAGGCTACAAACTGTACAGGAAGGATAGGAAGGGCCAAACGGGAGGTGGTGTAGCCTTGTATGTCAAAGAAGTGATAAAATCGTATGAATTGGAATATCTAGGTGATTTGGAGTCACCATTAGAAGCTCTGTGGGTAAGAGTACCAGGCCACAAGGATGGTCTAACAGTAGGCATATACTATCGGCCTCCGACCCAAACTCTTGAGGGAGACAGGCAGTTGGAGAATGTTGTAAAGGAGGCATCCAAGAAGGGAAGCCTGGTTATAATGGGGGACTTCAATTACCCTCACATAGACTGGGTGAACTGTTGTTCAGCACATGATAAAGAGATAAAGTTCCTAGATATGCTAAATGATTGTTTCCTGGGACAGATGGTTGAAGATCCAACTAGAGGTACAAGAATCCTTGACTTGATCCTGAGTAATACTCAGGATCTGGTGCAAGATGTTAATGTGACTGATCCAATAGGGAACAGTGACCACAACTCAATTATGTTTAACTTGATCATAGACCGCAAGTCACTGATAAAATCTAACACAGAGACCTTAAATTTTCAAAAAGGAAATTTCCCAAAGTTGAGGAAACTAGTAAAAAAGAAGCTGAAAGGGAAAATTGAGAGAGTCCAAACACTTCAAGAGGCATGGAGGCTGTTTACAAAAACAATAACAGAGGCCCAATTGGAATGCATACCCAAAAGGAAAAAGGGCACTGCCAGGTCCAAGAGGACTCCAATGTGGCTTACAGGAGCTGTTCGGGAAGTGATCAAGAGCAAGAAAAGCTCATTTAGAAGATGGAAGGCTTGTCCGAATGAGGAGAGCAGGCAGAAACATAAATTCTGGCAGAACAAATGCAAGGCAACAATCAGGAAAGCAAAGCAAGACTTTGAGGAGCGTATAGCTAAAAATACTCAGAGAAATAACAAAGACTTCTTTAAGTACATTAGAAGTAAGAACCCAACTAGGAAGGCCATTGGACCATTAGATGACAATGGAAGGCAAGGGGTTATTAAAGAGGAAACAGAGATTGCAGAGAGACTCAATGAATTCTTTGCTTCAGTATTCACTGAAGAAGACAGAGGCCACATGCCCAAAACAGAGCCTATCTTCGTAGGGAGTGAAACCGAAGAATTAAGCCAGATAGAAATAACCAGGGAGGAGGTCCTTGCATGTCTTGTTAAACTAAACACTAACAAATCACCAGGACCAGATGACATCCATCCACGAGTTCTCAGGGAACTTAAAGATGAAATTGCTGATCTCCTAGCCAAAATATATAATATTTCCCTCAAATCAGGCTTTGTGCCTGATGACTGGAAGGTAGCGAATGTAACACCAATTTTCAAAAAAGGATCCAGGGGTGATCCAGGAAATTACCGACCTGTCAGTTTGACATGTGTCCCAGGTAAAGTGATGGAAACCATCCTAAAAGATAGAATTAATAGGCACATAGAAGAGAAGGCGCTGCTAAAGGAGAGCCAACATGGCTTTTGCAAGGGCAAATCATGCCTCACTAATCTGTTGGAATTTTTTGAGAGTGTCAACAAGCATGTGGATAAGGGGGATCCAGTTGACATTGTTTATCTGGACTTTCAGAAGGCTTTTGACAAGGTCCCACACCAAAGGCTCTTGAATAAACTTACCAGTCATGGAATAAAGGGACAGGTCTTGTCCTGGATCAGCAACTGGCTAAGGGACAGGAAACAGAGGGTAGCACTAAATGGACACTTCTCCAAGTGGAGGGAAGTAAAGAGTGGGGTCCCCCAAGGTTCAGTACTGGGACCCCTGCTTTTCAACCTCTTCATAAATGATCTAGAGGTAGGAGTAAAAAGCAAGGTAGCCAAATTTGCTGACGACACTAAATTATACAGGGTAGTGAAAACTGTGAGAGATTGTGAGGAGCTCCAGAGGGATCTCTCGACACTGGGGGAGTGGGCAAAACAGTGGCAAATGAGTTTCAACATTAGTAAGTGCAGAGTGATGCATGTTGGGGCAAAGAACCCCAATTACATTTATAAACTGATGGGGTCTGAACTCTCTGAGACAAACCAGGAAAGGGACCTTGGTGTCCTGATGGACAACTCAATGAAGGTGTCTACCCAGTGTGCCTCAGCAGTGAAAAAAGCAAACTCAATGCTAGGGATCATTAGGAAGGGTATAGAAAATAAGTCAGCAAGTGTCATTTTGCCTCTTTATAAATCTATGGTGAGGCCCCATCTGGAATACTGTGTACAGTTCTGGTCACCATACCTCCAGAAGGATATTATGGAGCTGGAAAAAGTGCAGAGGAGGGCAACCAGAATGATTAGGGGACTGGAACACCTTCCTTACCATCTGAGGCTGCAACAGTTGGGCCTCTTCACTCTTGAACGACGACGTCTAAGAGGTGACCTGATTGAAGTTTATAAAATCATGCACGGTGTGGACAAAGTAGATAAGGAAAAACTGTTTTCCCTATCGCATAATACTAGAACTAGGGGACACTCCATGAAATTTTTGGGTACTAGTTCTCAAACAAATAAGAGAAAGTACTTTTTCACCCAGAGGATTACTGGTCTATGGAACTCCCTGCCAGAAGAAGTGGTGACAGCTGTCAGTCTTGACAGCTTTAAGAAAGGATTAGACAAGTTCATGGAGGAGAAGAGTATCAATGGCTATAATTATGGATACTTAAGGACAACCTCCGGGTTGGAGAGATAGGCAGGATATCTCTCAATATCATTTCCAGGGAATCCTAAGCAGGTGAAGGCATCTCCTTGGGAATACCCTGAAGGAAATGGTGAGCCACTGTGTGAGACAGAATGCTGGACTGGATGGGCTGTGGCCTGTTCCAGCAAGGCTGTTCTTATGTTCTTATGTTATGTTCTTAAGTCATTTTAGCCAAATAATATAGGTTCTAGAGTCAACTGAGCTTCTTAAAGGTATTCCTTGCATGCTTTTCACTATTTTGAAAGTTGGGTCTAATCTTTTTCTAGAACTCACTGTCTGGGAACAAAGGCAATTATCACTTTTCTATAAAAGAAAACAGCTTTTAAAGAAATTCCTGAACTCCCTTCCACAGATTTGTGCCTTTAACAAGCCATGTATACTATATAATTTGTTTACACTTTGTTTGCTTGCATGTTTCACTGTAAGTCTTGTACCTTGGGGCGGCGGTCGGGGTTGTGAAAGCTGTCCTAGCTGTGGTCCTGACTGAGTCTGCATCTGTGATTTCAATGACTGTGGCTAGACAAAAACAAAACATCATCATAGTCAACTAAGAATCAGAAACCTGACAAGTATAGAGAGGCAGGTGCATACTTAACTTAGATTGGCTTGCAGCTTCTTTTCCTTTAATGCAGGGTCCAGAACATGTGGCTCTCTAGATCAGTGGATCCCAATGTGGGGCACATGCCCCACAGGGGGGCATCAACTCCAAGAAGCCTAAGTCAGTACATTGACTGATCAATGCTTTGGGGAATTGACAGGCTAGCGTTTCTCAATGTTTTCAGGTTGCGGGCCTGACCACACCTCCTGGACATGCTGTTCTCTTACCCAAGGTCTTAGAGGTGTAGGTGAAGGTCCTGTAGTCAGGAGGGTCTGTGTCATTCTGGAGACAACCAGATCTGCTATTAGCTGTCTGTCCTCCTCTATATGCTCACCAATCAGAGGCATTGAGCTATCCATCACCTGCAAAGATAAAATGAGTCATACTAACGGAAGGCATTTTATTGCTTTTATGTTATGACAACCAATGCAGCGAGAAAAGGACAGAGTATTGAAAATATAGCTGATCACGAGCAGCAGGGTGTCATTTCCTGGGTATTTGTGTGACAGTCACCAGACAGACACTATAGTTATTGAATTAGACCATGCTAAACACTTTAAACAAAGTCTAGTAAAGCATATACTGATGTCTGCAACTCTTGACTTGGGATCAGCATGCTCCCAATGACTAGAATCCTTTTGGTGTAGCTATGGTGGTAGAAGGATGATGACATCATGAGGGGAAGGGATTTCCAGTAGTAAAAGCCTTCCTTCTTCCTCCCCAAAGCTTTACTGACTTGTAAATAATCCCTTTCATTGAATGAGAGGAAGTTTTTCATTTCAGAAAACAACTGATTGGTTGTATTACTAGCAGGATTAGACTTTTTAAATTTAAATTTAATTTTCATGCTTATATGCTGCCCACTCAGGAAACCCGACTCAGGGCGGCTCACAAAGCAGATTAAGCAAAATCTATCTTCCTAAAGCAAAGGTGTGGGTTTGGTGTCCAGAATGGGCTGCCACACCCCTTGACCAAACCCCATGAGATTTGGCACACACGTACCATGCGTACATGAGCAGGTCATTGTTGGGGTCCCGAAGCCCATGGTTTTTTTTTTTTTGCCCCCTAAATTGATCAGCAAAGGGGGGTATATTCGACAGGAGGGTTTGTGTCTGCCACAGGGCTAGGCCAACTGGGGGGGAGGGATGTCATCGCTGAGCTCACATTAATTTTGTAATGAAACATCTTGTTCTCGACTCCTGCAGCTTCCACTCAATGAGTTAAAGTAACTCATTGTTACTGTCAGCAAGAATTTCACATTTCCCTATAAATGATGCCTCCCTCATTTCTCTCCTTTGCCTATGTCAATGAAGCGAAATGATGACCCTGGAGCTAAATAGTGAGTCACTTGCACACAAATACAACCATGACGGCACTGTTGGCAGTTACCATCTTTATTCTGTGATAGTTTCCAAGAGAATTGCTTAGCCTATCTAGTGAGCTATGACATGGATACAACAATTAAGAGGCTATTGTGATGATTGCTTCATCCATCAGCTGTGTCTTTGTGGAGCTACAATAGCTTGTTTGCTCCTTTGGCATTGTCTTGCTAAAAATACGGTAAGGTAAAGGTCGCCCTTGCTCGAAAGCCAGTTGTATCTGACTCTAGGGTTCAGTGCTCATTTCTGTTTACAGCAAAAGAGCCAGCGCTGTCTGCATCTGCAGACATTTCCCACTGCACCAGTTTCTCATACTCTACTATTTGTGTTGCAGTTGACATGGGATATTATACTTGACAATGCCTGTAGCATACAGACAACCTTGGGCTGGGTTGAAAAAAGACAGGGCTGGATCATCTGCTGTGCTTTAAAAACCCTGTGGTTTTTTAAGCTCCACTTCCTTATTTTTGCTTCCTTCACATATTAATTTAGGTAAAGGTAAAGGTTGCCCTTGCTCAAAAGCCAGTTGTATCTGACGCTAGGGTTCAGTGCTCATCTCTGTTTACAGCCAAAGAGCCAGCACTGCATCTGCAGACATTTCTGTGGTCATGTGGTGGCATGCATGCCTTTACACTGGAGTTCATGGAACGCTGTTCACCTTCCAACCAAAGTAGTCCCTATTTATCTACTTGCAATTTCTTGCTTTTGAACTGCTAAGTTGGCAGGAGCTGGAACAGAGATGGGAGCTCACTCCCTTGTGCAGTACTTGGGTCTCAAACTGCTGACCTGCTGACCTTCCTGTCATCAAGTTCAGTGTCCACTTGAGGCACTGCAATCCCTTTTTTAAAAAATGTAGTACTTGAATCCATTTCCCAAAGTCCTTCACTACTTCAACAACTTTTTTTTTAAAAAAGGAAGTGCATTGTGGCAAGGAATAGAAAAGGCACTGGTTCAGAAATAACCCCATTGGGCAGCTTCAGAAAAAATGTGCAAAATAAAAATTCATTTTAATGTTATGATGTATGTCTTACCACTAGATGGTGCGATTATATTCCCAAACATTTTGCAAAGTAGTGTAACTCTGATGTTATTCTTGTCCTCTTCCTCCCTCTTCCCTTTATTGAGAACGAATTTATTCTCCATGAGTATAACATATGTAGCCAAAAAGACATCATCCATTAAAAAAAAAAAATCCAGGATGTATCAGCAGATATGAAGGAAAACCAAGATTTATAGCAGGTCCCCAGACAATATGTGGGTCACCAAAGCCATTTCCCACACTCTGAAGTTTTAACCCTCACATATTCCACAGATTAAACATGCAAAGTTTTTAATTATTTTTGTTTTGTTTCGCTCAGAATGTTCTCTTTGTGCCCTCTAGGGGAACTGGTTGGTAATTTCATTAATAGAGTCTGAGAAGCGCTAGAACCACCATGACTTCCAACTTTTTATTTTATTTCAAAACTGTCCATACAGAGGATAGGCGTTTCTTCAGTTTTTTTTTAAAAAAAATTTCTATAAAGTTTAAAATCATTTTTTCATTGAAGAAAAACCAGTCGTAGCAATATTTACAGCGCAAAAACACTGAATTGTTTTCTTTTTAATAATAAAATATGGTTAACTTATTTGATTGAGCCCCTACCAACTTGAGAGTGCAACCATTGGGCCAATGGCAAATCTAAGAAATGGTTCCAGGCCAAGCACGGACTGCGGTGGCTCAGGGGTTAAGAAGCTCGCCTTGTTAGCTGGAAGGCTGGCAAGCTGGCTCTTCGAGACCCAGGTACTGCATGAGGAACTGAGCACCTATCTCTGTCCAAGCTCTTGGGGATATGAACGGAGTCTCATTTGGGTGTTCCCTGAGCGGAGATTCTTCCACAAAAATCATTTAAATCCAGAAAAATTTCTCACACGAAATTATTAGTAGTCATCTTCTCGCTGGTTCAGAGATACTTTCTCCCAAAATACAGGAAACCAAGAGGGACCAGGAAATTACTGCATTGAGAACTGAGTACGCTCGGTGGGTAATAAACAATAAATGATTTCAAGATGTAGAAATGAAAGAATGAGGGCAGCCTGGGGGACAAAGTGGATTTTCCTGGAAAAGGTTTGCTAATTGGCTTTTTGAAGTGGTAGCTGTATTAGACTGTGCAATGATATTAGATAGTGGTCTGATGAAGTGGACTTGATCCACGAAAGCTAGCATTAAAATACAGTAGTCTTTAAGGCGCCACATCGTTTTTTGCCTTTAAAAAAAAATTACTTTCTGATACGTTGATTTCCTCTAAACCTGAACATGAACAGCTTACACTACGGCATCCTGTCTGTTCTTGCTTCCGTTAGGGATTTTCTCATTGACATTTTAAGGAATAAATGCTTATACACAGCTCCACACCCCATTTCTTTGCATAGCAACACTGCAAAATAGTGAGGAACAGATATGACAATGCAAAACCTACCCAGTAAACCAAGCTGCAGAGTTTACTGAAGACTTCCCAGAATGAAATAGTTCTAGCTTTTGAACCCAGGAGATCAGTTTACATTGTCGCACATTACTGTATTCCAGTGGGGCAGGCCATATGAAGAGGAAATAGTGCATTATTCTGAGCCCTTGTCTTGAGAGAGTGGAAGTCTCTGAGTGTCATAACTCTGTCAGAAGTGGAAAGAACTGGATAGTTCCCCCTGTGATGGCCTTTGGGTCCACATGTAAAGATCTCTGAACAACTGAAAGATGGCAATCCAGTTGAAAGAGACTTGGGTGGTGTCTCAGCCCCTTTCAGAATAAATATGAATTCTTTAAAATTTCCTAGTCATTTTTGTTCAAAGTAAATTAATATGTAGAGGGAATGTGGTGGCTCAAGAGGTTAAGACGCTGGACTTGACAACTGGAAGGTCGGCAGATCACCAGTTTGAGACCCAAGTACTGCACGAAAGAATGAGCTCCCGTCTTTGTCCCAGCTCCTGCCAACCTAGCAGTTCGAAAGCAAGACATTGCAAGTAGATAAATAGGGACTACTTTGGTTGGAAGGTGAACAGCGTTCCATGAACTCCAGTGTAAAGGCATGCATGCCACCACATGACCACAGAAATGTCTGCAGATGCAGTGCTGGCTCTTTGGCTGTAAACAGAGATGAGCACTGAACCCTAGCGTCAGATACAACTGGCTTTTGAGCAAGGGCAACCTTTACCTTTACCTAAATTAATATGTGAAGGAAGCAAAAATAAGGAAGTGGAGCTTAAAAAACCACAGGGTTTTTAAAGCACAGCAGATGATCCAGCCCTGTCTTTTTTCAACCCAGCCCAAGGTTGTCTGTATGCTACAGGCATTGTCAAGTATAATATCCCATGTCAACTGCAACACAAATAGTAGAGTATGAGAAACTGGTGCAGTGCCCTTTGTAATCAGTTTCAGAGCTGCAACATATTTGTAAGTGTAGTTTGCTAGTGAAATTTTACCACTATCGTTTTCCTTCTTTTACCTTAAATGTGAAGGCAGCTTTACAAAACATAGGGTGACTCCTGAAAACCCGGTTGTTGTGTCTCCCACCCACCAACCCACCCAGACAGTCTAGAATGCAATCTGACCTTACAAGGTGAGATAAATATGCGGAAACTATACACAAAGATGCATAGGAATTAGAAACATCTTTTCTCCAGCCCTGAAAATAACAGTTCTGTGTAACAGTTGAGGAAACGGATCCAGCCATCTCCACTGTCAAGGTCTCCAAGTACAGCTGGCCTCCCCTGATAAGGTATATTGCTGATGGACAAAGAAAAGAATCTGAATGTAAAACATTTTCTCTCATCCATCCTCTGTCTCTGTATCTTAGTGAGGTACTGGTTAAACTTGTTGTTGTTTCCAATTAATTAAGACTGGGGTAGTCAGCCAAGAAGAAGGAAGGAAAGAAGGAAGGAAAAAAGCTGATCGGTCTCGTCAAAAGGGGAAGGGTATGTTACAAAGGCAGTGGGATAAAGTGGCTTCCGCACTAAATTGAAGAGCAAGGCAAGATCTTTGTCAAGTTACTTTCACTAAGCTCTGGATAAGTCGACGTGAGGCTGGCTAATGTTTATCATTTTCTTTTACATGCTGTCCTTCTGTTTGAAAACTCCCAAATTATTATATCTAATCATCAAATGAAACATTAAAACATACAATAAATGTAACAATCGAATTAGCAAAAATACTTCCAGTAAGCGCTGACATCACAATTTAAAATAAATAAATACTTGAAAGTCCACAGAAAGAGTTTGGCCTTACCTCCCTGTTATGTATGTACAATGTTGCTTTAAGAAATGTATGAATGTAACCTGACCACAATTACAATGTAGCCCAGCTGTTAAAGGAACGCGAGTAAGCTGCCCATAGAGGGCAGCTGCGAGCGTTCAACTCACATGGTTCTCATTCCTCAAATCACCGACAGCCGCGGGAACTCTCCCGCACTAGCAAACTACTACGGAAGAGGGGCGTGACTTGGGCGACGTCACGCCGGTAGCAGCCAATAAGCTACCGTGCAACAAGATTCAAATATATTGCACTACTGTATATAATGTGATGTACCTCCGCCATTACCACATGTTCATCCTGATCATCAACCAATAAACCTGTGTTAGTCCTCACTGCGACTCCTTCTTTGTCTTCCGTGCAAGACACCAAACTCCCTTTCTGATTCTTTATGAGAATATCATATTTTGTAGGGACTCAGTAAGAGAATACCAAAGCATGAGGGCATGAAAGGATCTTTTCCTAACACAGGGGTGCCCAAACTTTTCGGGCTGGGGGCTGGTCACGTGGTTCAGCGGGCCAGTCATGTGGTTCTTCCTCCCACCGGAAGTGGAAGTAAAACACACCTTGCAATCTGTTTTGCAACAGATATGTTTTGCAACAGGATGAGATAGATTTTAGGCTGTCATTTTCTCTGCTTAAACCAGGGGTGCCCAAACTACGGCCCATCCTAACACATTCTCATTGAACAACTTTGACAGTTGGCACATTTAAAAGGATAATCCCACACAACCTCAACTGGCAAGGGACTTATGCAGGTAAAGGCACTTCAAGAAGCACATAGGTCTCAAGCCACGTTTAAAATATGCTGGGGGGAAAATCAGTCAGCAGCCATCCTTTACCCTTTCTTAGTTCTGCATCAAGACACTAGTAGGTATGATTTTGTCCCAACCTTTGGAGCTCTAAAAGCACAGCAATTCCAGTAGTAGCTCTTGATGATTTACAGGAAAAGGAGGGAGAGCAGAAGAGGCTAAAGTGCACATATTTTCCTTTCTGGCAGCACACTTGTCTCACACGACCTTTGACCTGTCACTGATTCTTGCAGGACAGTTGCATAGCACAAGAATGTGCCATCGCCCCAGGGCTCATGTGGTTCTCATTAGCTTCCCAAAGCTCAAGGGATGGGGTGGGGGGTGGGGAGCGCTCTCCCACGTACAGCTATTTAGATGTGTCAGTGGCCCTGAATGTAGCAGTAGGCCAGATCTGCTCATCTCCCTGCGTTGGTGGAATTTACAGCAGGGCAGACACTGTGTCTCCCTTTCAATATTCTCATATAGTAACCAAGGACACTCGCTTAGTCTTCCGGACAGTTGCCCTGATTATCTTCTCCCCCACTGAGTAGATATTACGATTTCAGTTTTGATAAATTTTTTCCCTTTTTGGTCTGCTTTTCAAATATCCGTCTGTTTCCTTTGGCCTGACTGACCCCACTCCCACGAGGAAGACTTCCTTTGTCATAAGAAAATCTCACATTAAAAAGTAGTGGTTTTTTCCCTTTTCTAGACATAGCTTATCCCAGCTACTGTGATCCCAGGAGGGCTATGTTCATTACCCTTCATGTCATCTGCAAATGTCTTTGGTGGTTTTTGGAGGATCCTCACATAAGTTGCTGCTTTGAATTGGGATTTCAGAGGCTTCACCTCTGATTTGATAACAAGAAAGAAATGGTACCTAAACATTATGCACCACTTAAAGCCCAGAGTTTGGAAAGAGGCTGATAATCCATGGAACAAAGGCCTGGTAATCAGAACTGGGGGCAAGAATCTGGCATATTTTCGGCATCCTCAGAATTTGGAAACGTTACTTTTAAGACTATGAGCGTCACAATCTTCCACCTAGCATGCGATGAGGTGTGCATCATTTCCTTATTATATTCTTGCCATAATTTCCACCAGGAAGCTAATATTAGAATATATGGGTTTCCTTCTTCCTGCTGTAATATTACTACAACCCTGTGAGGTAGGTCGGGCCAAAAGAGGGGATGATTACCTCAAGGTCACGCAATGGTTCATTATAGTCAAACCTTGCATCTCCTAAGTCCCAATCCAGCATCATGTAAAGGTAAAGATAAAGGTCTCCCTTGCTTGAAAGCCAATTGTGTCCAATTCTATGGGGTGGTGCTCATCTCTGTTTTCAGCCAGCACTGGCTACAGACATTTCCATGGTCATGTGGCAGACATGACTAGATGCCAAAGAGCATGGAATGCTGTTACCTTTCCTGCCAAAGTAGTACCTATTTATCTACTTGTAATTTTTTTTGCTTTTGAATTGCTAAATTGGCAGGAACTGGGATAAACCACTGGAACTCACTCCGCCACACAGCCCTTGGGGCTCGAACTGCTGACCTGCCAACTTTCTGGTTGTCAAGCTCAGTGTCTTAATCACTACATCACTGCGGCCCCATTCAGCATCATAAAGCCTACATTAATTTGGGGAGACTGTGTATGGGCAAGTTACTAATTAATTGGCATCAGCCGGTTAAACTCACATATTTTATGTTTGATTAAAAAGTGAGGAACAATCTTTTCCATGGCTGCTCCCAGCCCCTGACAAGGCAGATTTTCCTCCTCCCTCTTCCATTGTCAGGCAAAAACCTTACTTTTCAGACAGGCTATGAAGTAATATGGGTGGGCCTAGGGAAGATGTTTTATTTATGAAATCTAGATTTTTAAAATGTTTTCTAAAATATTTTAAAAATTATTTTAAAGGATGATTAATGTTGTTTAATTGTTTGTTTGTTTCAGCTGCATGTGGTATGTTTGTCCTACTGCTCTGCATGGAAGCCCATTTCCCCCTTTAGCCATAGTTGTTAAATCTCCTTTTACGAAATTGTTCTTTTCTTTCTTTTGATCCATCAAAATTGCTACCCAAATATTATTTACTCCTATTTGTAACAAAGAAGTGGAAGAGATGGTTGGGGAAGGAAAATAGGGCGTCTTGTTACCTTTTTCAGTAGGGAACCACCTTTCTATACTGGTTCTATACTTTCTATTGTTTCAACTTTCTATGGTGGCCTTCATCAAATCAAATTGGATAGTAGTGTAACATAATAAATATGTATTTAAACATGTTGTTTTTACACATCATCTAGTTGTATCAAATCTTAGCTGACCCTATGAATGAGATCCCCAAAACGTTCCGACTTCAACAGACCTGCCTAACTCTTGCAAATTCAAGCATGTGGCTTCCTTTAGGGCAGGGGGTACGCAACCTATGGGCCATGGTGCAAAGTAATCCAGCCCCCATCTTCTCTCCAGCCGCTGTTGCCACCACCACTGCCACGGCCACCACCGCCACCGGAATCAGCCACGGACTCATTTACGGCAGCCATAAACAGCAGGTGGACCACTAGTCTGGCTCCCTCAACTGTCTGAGGGAACGTGAACCAGCCCCCGACTGAAAAAGGTTGGCAACCCCTGCTTTAGGGTATCAATTTATACCACATTTGACAACGACTAAAAGTATAATATAATACAACAGAGATCAGACAAGACCCCCTCCAAAAACAAAAACAAAAAACAAATAAGAATTACAATGCAGGTGATACAAATAAAAGTGGCTGAGTAAATTACATTAAAAAACAATTTCAACTTAATACTGGATGTGGTATCCGCGCACACAATTGGTATACTGGCCCTGACAGAACCCCGGTGATGGGTGATCACCTTGTTACCAGGGGTTCCTGAAGGGACAGAAATTGGGGGAGCAGAATATTAGATAGGGTTTAATTCACCCACAGCTGACCTGACAAGCAGCTCAGACAATAGGAAGCTAATGACTAACTCGCTAGTCATGTAATGGGTAATCTCGCATCTGCGGATTACCTTAAATCCTAAAACCAATACCAGCCACATGTTTACCCCAGATAGCTTGGAACAATGGAGTTCCCCTGTCATTGATTAAGTTAGTTAATTAACTCCCCTGAAGAGTTTCCCAATTAACTCATGTAAACATGGCATATGGATTCTGCCAGATCGCAGTTCTTTTGCATGCAGCCTGTACATGATAAATACTGATGATTTGCCTCATTAAATCACTGGTCCTCGCTCCATCTTGCCTTGTGTCTCATTGCTTGACCAGTCTCCTCCGAGACCCAACAGCCGCTTCGCGGCCCCGAACCAACAGCTGGAAAGTGAGGAAGCTAAATGTCTTGTATATAATTTTTGGAGAGGTCATTTTGAAGTAGCCAAGGTGCCACCATAGAGATACTGTACAGTACTCCTTCCAACTTCCAGGCATTTGTAGTAAAACCTAAAAGAAAGATCTTAAGACAGGCCTAGTTTCGAACAGGGAAAGGCATTCCATCATACCTCTAATTTACAGAAAAACATTAGGGAATGTATTTATACTGAGTTAGACTATTGATCTATCTAAAACAGTGGTTCCCAAAGTGGGGCCCACACCCCACAAGGGAACTTCAATTCCCAGAAACCTAAGTCAGTACATTGGCTGATCAGTGCTTTGGGGAATTGGCTTAGGCTTCTGGGAATTGAAGCCCAAAAACCAACGGTTGGGAAACACTGATCTAAAATAATATTGTTGACACTGAAGACAGTGACTCCCCAGTCACAGTGCTGGAGATTGAATCTGGAGCCTTTTGCATACAAGCAAATCATGTGTTCTGCCATTTAGTTGTTATGTTGTTAGTTGTTCAATTAATTGATCTAGAAATACCTTGTTCTCAATATGACTTATTCTTTGCTCTGCTCTGTGCTTCTTTGAAGTAATGGGAGCTGCAAAAGTGATATTGGCAGAGCTACATTAGCTACATTATTCCCATCCCTGGTGCAAAATATGTCTTGCTGTTTATCTTTGTTTGCAGCCTCTTACCTCAATGATATAATCCTTCCCATCCTTGCTGTGGACAGCTTTGACTGCACAAATGTCAAGGCCTCCAAATATCTCTGCTACTGAATCTGCCCAGAGCCGATACCTGCAGAAATGAGATGAGAATATTTGTAGGAATTGATGTTTCAAAATCTAAAAAACCAAACCAAACAACATGATTTTTACATTCCTAACAAATGTACAGTAGTACCTCGCTTAAAGAGCATAATGCATTCCACAGGATTGCTCTTTAAGCAAGTATGCTCTTTAAGCGAAACACCACTGTAAGTGACCAATTGTGACTTCTGTCAGGGGGCGGGCGGGATTGTGAACCTCAATTTAGTTGTTAAGTGAGTTTTTGGTTGGTTTTAGTTGTTAAGTGGGACAACCATTCAGAGAAAATGCTGCTCTTTAAGCAAGTTAGTCTCTAAGCAAGGCACTCTTTCTTGTCAGGGTGGAAACTGTAGTAAGGGATCCACTTGTCTTTTGATTACTAGCCCAAGGGTTCTCCCTTTCCAAACATTTCTTGATTTGCTGGGGAAGGACATTGTTTGCTGTTCTGCATCGGGTAACATTTCTGGGGGCAGATTTTCTTCACCTCTGGTTTTATCTGGTCATGTTAAGTAAGCATTAAGACTTATCTCAGATATATTTCAGACAAGTCCACAGACAAGGACAGCCCCTGGCAGGATTTCTGATTGGCACTTCCCTAATAATGCTGTTGTTGTGTTGTCACCATTGCATTCGTATGATGAAGAAACAAAATACTGGGAGAAGGCATAAAAACAGGAGACAGATGTGAATAATTTGCATACTTTGCTTGGCAGGGAAATTGCAAGTTAGAATGAATTCACACCGATGAGCTAATGCTTTCCCACACTGTCTTTGTATGAGGAGAAGGGTGCCAGGATTGTACTGTTGACATTGGGGATTAATCCCATGAACCAGGAAGGTTAGCCATGCTAACACACAAGGCACTGTAAGGCCTGCTGAAAATTTTCCTGCAGGGAAATTGTGGGCAAAGGAAAGGATGTTCTTGCAAAGAGAAAATGAGTAGCAAGGGTGGTGAATCTTTCTTGAATCCAAAGGCTGGTAAGTGCAAATATGAAATTACTCAGGTAGTAGACTGAACTAAAGAGTAAACAACAATGACGGTGTCGTTGGCGTATTTGGCGTCGTCATCGTCGTTGGCGGCAGCATTGGTGGTGGTGGCGGCGGCGACAACAGCAACAACAACAACGTGTCAGAAATTATTCTGGGTTGAAAGGATTTTTGTGGAAGAAACTCCGCTCAGGGAACATCCAAATGAGGCTCCTTTCATGTCCCCAAGAGCTGGGACAGAGATGGGCACTCAATCCATCATGCAGTGCCCAGGTCTTGAACTGCCGACTTGCCATCCTTCCAGGTAACAAGGTGAGCTTCTTAACCACTGAATCACCACAGCCTAAATCTCAGCAATGCAAACTTGTAGGTTCTTGTCAAAGGCTGGAGGATGTCAACCTCTTAAGTTTCTAAGTGTTATAGATGTTAACATGTTGTTGCATTTGTGTTGCATTTTAACAGGCAAATTGATGGCAGAAGTTTTGTTTGTATCTCTGTTTCTGCATTAATAACGTGTGCTCTTTATATTTATTTATGGAGTAATTCAAGTATACAAAAAGTCCTTGATTGAAAGTAATACAGATTAGGAGACAGCTCATTTTCTTGATAATAATAATTTCGTGTCAGAAATTATTCTGGGTTGAAAGGATTTCTTCTGGAGAAACTCCACTCAGGGGATGTCT
Organism: Bradypodion pumilum; assembly: GCA_035047305.1. NCBI lineage: Eukaryota > Metazoa > Chordata > Lepidosauria > Squamata > Chamaeleonidae > Bradypodion > Bradypodion pumilum. Next base: position 34,035,937 of record JAWDJD010000005.1, read on the forward strand.
GAATAATGCTCTTTTCATGTCCCCAAGATCTTTTCCCACTGATGTGGTCCCTATTGATCTACTTGCAAATTCTTGCTTTTGAACTGCTAGGTTGGCAGGAGATGGGACAGAGACCTGTGCTCAAATTGTGATGTAGTACCTGAGTCTTGAACTGCTGACTCACCGGCCTTCCAGCTAACAAGGCGAGCTTCTTAACCACTGAGCCACTGCACCCCCACATTTATAATGTTTTTGTATATAAAAATCTGAGCCATGTACACAGGAAGCAATCTTACACCAAGGCAGAACATGGATTCATTTTAGCATGGCTTTGCTTACAATGCTCAACAGCAGCTCTCTAACGATTCAGACAAGAATTGTCCTACCCTTCCTGATGCTGTCAGGGACTCAAGGATGGAATTTCTGCATGAAAGGATGTGTTCTATCACTTAGCTCTATTGCTTGTCATAATATATAATAATTGTATTGCATGAAGTTGATTCCAACTCATGGCAACCCTTTCCAGGGGTTTCTAGGTAGAGAATACATAGAAATGGTTTACCATTTCCTTCTTCTGTGTATGTGTGTGTCCTGGGACTTTGCAGCTTGGCCATTATTAATTGGCGACTCTTTTCCCTGAAGGCACAGTGGGGAATTGACTTTCCATACCTATCCTGCTAAGCTATTTTGCCAACTTGTTATAATATACAGCAGCAGTTCTCAACCTTTTAAAGACAGCGTCAGGGGCCGGATGGCCATTTTGCCCTTCCTCTACCGCATGGCATTTCCAGGTGTGGTGGAGGCAGTGGGGGCCACATGAAATGGTGCTGAGGGCCACATCTGGCCTGTGGGCCACAGGTTGAGAATCCCTGATATACAGCATAATACAATGTAACATGCACAAATGTAAGTTGTATTCATAGCACATTACTGTTGTCCACAGAAGGTTTCACCATATAAACCTTGTGATTATTTGAAATAATAGAAAAAGCAGTTCAAACACACCCTAGGTCAGTGGTGGCATGTGTGCCAGAGTGGGAACTCACAGCCCTCAAGCAGCACATGCATGCTCTTGTGCATGCTCATACCCATGTGATGTTGCTACTTCCTCTGCCTCCTTGGGCACTTGGTCTCTAAAAGGTTCACCATTTTGCTTTCAAGAGCTGGGATGGACAACATGTATATAACAGATATACCCTTACACTTGTACTCTGAGTCTGGAGGAAGAATGTTTAAGCTGTGGAGAGAGAAAATGTGGGATGAAACAGGTGCATTGCTTTCTTGGGAGAGAGTTGCTGTTCTTTCTAGACAAAACTGCAAAATGAAAGAAGGACCTCTATTCCACTAAACGAGTTTTGTGATAATGGTTAGCACAGTCCTAAACCTATCGGACTGACCAAAAGATCATACTTCTGGCTGCAGTCCCTTCTATTCATTACCTTTCAGTCATGGCAATCTGTTCCAACATGGCAGAACCTGTATTTGCTTTCCAGTTTCCAGAGATTGATGTCCTCCTGGGAAAAACAAACAAGCCACATGAAAACAATCAGTTCTCAATTAGAACAATACTGTAATTTCCTCTCCAGTTTAAAGAAAGGAGGGTGTAAAGAAGGGAAGCTGGATAATGTGAGTTGGCAGGGAACCCTCTGTCCTCAGTCCTGTTAACCATGCTATTAACCATTTCTAATAGCTTAGTGGGTGTGTAACCTCATCTGAAGGCTGGGAAGTCCCCCCTGGGTGTTGGCATCCTCCCACTTAGTTACATCTTTATCCAATTGCTGGCCTGGTATTCTAATATTGGTTTTGCAAACTCTCTTCTGGGTATGTCGGCTTTAGTACTGTACCGTTGAAATGCCTGTGAAAAGCTGGTGGAATAATTAACCTTGCACTCTGCAGTGCAGAATTTAAACTGCACAGAAGGCCTAGTGCCAGAAAAGCCAAGAGAAAGCTTCCCACAGACACCAATGAGGAGCTTTAGAGTAGGTTGTAAAAGGAGGCGATCAAAGCAAAAAACTGAAGAAAAGTGAAACACTGGCTTCCATTGAGTCTGCAGTCTGTTGTGGTGGAAATGCAGCTATCTGCCACCACGGAGTCATTGACGAGAAAAAGCCACCCACTACTTTCTCCCAATGACTTCTGTTAAAGTGTACAAGGCTCTTTTGTCATGACTAGCTATTAGTATCTGTGCATGCTGCTAGCCCCGCTGGCAAACATGGCCTTCTTTCTGAGCTTTGCTTTCAGGAAGAGCTATACTATATGATGAGACAATGTAATTGTCAGATCTCACAGGCCCCAGATAAGCAGTGTCAGGACTGATCTGTGGCACATAATGGCTTGAGAACAGAGCTGGTTGTTTAAAAGGCTAATTTCTAGAACCTATTAGCCAGAACTAGGCTTCCTCTTCCAGTCTGGCCAGGTTAAACTACTATGGTAAAAGAGTAGACCAGTGATAGCAAACCTTGGCACTTCATGTGTTCTTGGGCTTCAATTACCAGAAACCCAAGTCAGCACTCCTGCTGATCAAGGCTTCTGGGAATTGAAGTTAAAGAACACCTGGAGTGCCAATGTTTGTCATCAATGGAGTAGACCATACTGCCAGCAACTCAACGCCAATCAAGCAGTGGCTAACTAACATGACCACCTTGAGGAATAACGGTGAAAGATCAGCTGTCTGTAACTGTGGTCCTTTAAGTGGAAAAACACTGATGGGTCATCTGCAGCTGCATAGAGCCTGTACAAAACCCTCTCAAGCAGAATGCTGTAGTAGCCTTTTTGGCAGTACTGTAACCACAACCAAACAGTTCCTGTCTGCCAATAGACTGACAGAAGGAGAGAAGGAGGGTGGGTGGTGTGACTTCACAGGTGAGTACTGAAAGAGCCATAATTAAGGAAAGATCGTCCTTGCTCGAAGGTCAGTCATTTTCCGACTGTATGGTTCAGTGCTCATCTCTGTTTCAAAGCCGAAGAGCCAACGCTATCTGCTTCTGCAGACATTTCCGTGGACATGTGGCAGGCATGCCTAGACACCGGAGTGCATGGAACACTGTTACCTTCCCACCAAAGTGGTCCCTATTTATCTACTTGCAAGTTCTTGCTTTCGAATTGCTAGGTTGGCAGGAGCTGGGACAGAGATGGAAGCTCACTCCATCATGAAGCACTCAGGTCTCAAACTGCTGACCTGCCAACCTTCCAGTCATCAAGTTCAGCGTTTTAACCACTAAGATGACCCATTAATTTGTCCATCTTGTTACTGAACATACCATTGCCTTTGAAAGTGAGATCTTCAGATTGGGATTGAGACTCTTCTGGAGTACTGATGACTCTGAGTCAGGGGTGGCTATGTAAGGAGACAACTCTCTAATGACCCTTGAACAGAGGTGCCCAAACTATGGCCTGGGGGCTGGATCCAGCCCCCGATCCCACTTCATCTGGCCCACAAAGCCCTCGTCGCTCCTGGGAGTGATGAGGGCTTCGTGGGCTGGATGAATTGGCGTTGGGGGCTGGATCCGGCTCCCAGGCCATAGTGACTGACCTCCTGAACCACATGACCAGCCCGCGGCCCAAAAAGTTTGGGCACCCCTGCCCTAGAAGCAAATCAGTGAAGAGCCAGGCAGGGGTTATCTGATGACTTTGTAAGTGGTGTGCTTCTTGAAACTGAGATACAGGTAATGTCTGTTGGACCTCATGGAGGTGATGGAGAAAGTGTTCTAACTTTCCCCAGGGCAGTTTTTGATACACAGATGTAGATGAAACAAAACTCAAATATTTAAAAGAGGCTTCCAAATCACTGGCGTTCTGGCACTGGATGTAAAGGAACAGGTTAAGGATGGGTGTTTTTATACATGCCTCCAGGTGACTGGGCGGGGATACTGCCAACAAAGTTGTTACCCAGCTTGGGGGAGGTTCTACACAAGTATAGACAACCCATCAGTGTGATCCACAGAGATAACAAAGGAGAAGTTATAGGATTAGCTCTTAAATACACTTCATTGCATTTTAGTGTTGTTCATTTAAGACACTGCTTTAAAAACTGCAGAACAGTTGACTATACTGTATTAGCAAAGCAGAACATACATTGTATTGAGCATTGCCACCTCCCCCCCCAAAAAACACACACCACACACACACACACACACACACACAAAACCCCACTCAGCTACTGTGGTTCAGTGATTCCCACATCTCACTGGGCATTTCTGGTGCTCCTATCCATTGCCACTAGGATGCCCTACTAGTTGTCTATTCCTCCTTGCTACCTCTCGTATTGTATTAGTCACAGAAAAGCAATAGTATAATTTCTTTCAAAATGAAAAAGAGCCCTTGTTCCTTGTGACCCACCCCAAAAGTGTGTAGCAAACTCACATGTAAGCTTTGTAATTGTTGCCGATTTTTTGGATTCGGACATCATATTTTGAATCGATGAAAGTCTCTGTTGTGACATATGTTTTGGCCATGGCTACCACGCTTCCAATGTCTTGGAAGTCATGCTGGTTCTCAACTTTCACCTTTACTTGACAAAGATTAAAACAGACACAACAGAAAAAAAAGACTTTATGAGTAAAAGGATCAAAACTGGTGTGCAGTTACCATAAAATGTCCATGTTTGGTAGGAACTACACTTTTCAGATAACCCACAGGAAACTGTTTACTGTGGGCTATCTGAAAATAGGTCCGAAACCACCTGTTTCCACAATTCCTGTTTTAATACAATTGCTCACATTAAAGCAGGACACAGAGAAACTACCAGCCAATTAACCAGCCAATAATGGGATGCTTCCATCTTGCTAATGACAGTACTGGGTTGGAGCATTATGCCTGCTTGCCATGTATGGAAAAAAGAACCCATTGAGTTGCCTCTGTCTCCAGTTCAATCAGTACTGCCAACCACCTAGTGCAAGGGTGCCTAAACTACAGCCCGTGGGCCAGATCCAGCCTCTGACACCAATTCATCCAGCCCACGCTGCCCTTGCCACTTTTGAAAGCAGAAGTAAATTGCACCCATACAGAGCAATGAGGGCAGTGCAGGCTGGATGAATTGGTGTTGGGGGCAGGATCTGGCCTATGGGCCATAGCTTGGGCACTTATGGTTTAAGCAGAGAAAATACCAACCTAAAATCTATCTCATCCTGTTGCAAAACAGATTGCAAGTCATGTTTTACTTCCACTTCTGGTGGGAGGAACCACGTCACTGGCTTGCTGAACCATGTGACTGGCCCATGGTCCAAAAAGTTTGGCCACCCCTGACCTAGTGGCTGGGTTGGCTAGGAGCCCCTCATGGCAGCTGCTGGGAAGCTACTCTGTTTTTGCTTGAGGGGCAGCCCAGTGACTCTGTTTGCCAAATATGAAGCCTTGACATCAGTGCTGTCAGACTGAAATCCCGTTGAGGTTTAAGAATAGTTTTTAGTTAAATCCATTTTCAGTTGACAAAAAGCTGCTCTACTGTACAGTGAATAACCACTGTGTAGATACAGATACACAGAGTAGAGAAATGTTATGACATGATGCAATGGATTACATGGGAGTTAGAAAAGACACAGAACAAAAATACTATAGGAAGTTTTAAATCATTGATGGTCACCCCCTGCTGGTGATGTCATCACTCTTCAGCAGCTGTAAGCTGTACAACTGGATTTCAAGCAGTAACTCAGGTGATGCAATTGAAATAATGCAGGAGAAATGATTCCCCCAACATATTAAAGAAATCTATAAAAACTAATGTTCATAACAAGCAGATTTCTTTATATAACCAAAATACAGACGCAAGAAGAAACAGAGAAACTTCAGGGGAAAGTAAACTGCCTAAGAGTGAATGCAGATTTTAAAAAGATGAGTTAGGGACTTGTTTGGGCTTTTGTATCTACTCTCTCACTTCTTGCAGTTCACTTATTACATGCATTGGGATGTAATTTCAACATGAATTGCTATTTTTCAAGGAAAAATCAGAGGGTGGTGGGAATTGAATGGAGCAACTGGAAACCCCAACCAAGCAGTCTGCATTACAGCGTGTTGTTGCATGTACCGCATGTACTTATTGCCTGTCACAGGTTCACAGTCCAGTTGGCTCCACAAATGATTAACTGCTACCACACTGAGAGGGCTACAGAGCAGTAAGACTTTGTGAGTTTAGAAGAAATGAATGGATCATAACTGAAGATTACTTTATTTTATACAAGGGCACACATATCCATGTCACAACTATCTTATCCAGTGTTTCCCAATCTTTGGATTTTGGACTTCAATTTCCAGAAGCCTAAACCAATTCTCCAAAGCACTGATCAGCCAATGTACTGACTTAGGCTTCTGGGAATTCCATGGAACATAGTTTGGGAAATGCTGAAATCAAGTTAGTTATTTTCTGAAACAGACGGCTATCATAGTAACCAGGAGGTCCAATGTGAATTATGATGAATCATGACTGATTTGTACTGAAGTTTTATATGCTCAGAATGATAACATTCTTGGGAATATAATTATTATCCTCCCTAGAACCACACATTTAATGCTCCAGAATTGTCTAATAGTTCTTATTTTCAAAGGTTCCCTCAGATCCTGTTCATGGCAATAACTTCATATTTTATTGCAGCTGTACGGTGTGAGCTTCTTTCTTCCATACTGTGTGTTCCGGACATGGGCATTATCTGAAAGAACTTACTATATGTAGCTTTCCTTGTAGGAATAAAATGACAAATAATGAACATATTGATGTCAACTAGAGTTTATTTACAGTTTAGATTGATGTTGAGGTAAATGTTGTGTAGTTTTTATAACACAAAATATGTTCCTGTATTAATGTCAGGTTTATTTAAGTTATATACACTTTATAGAAATTGTAAATCTCATTACTTTATTGGCAGAATGCCTCTATGGAAGCTTATGGTTGAAATTCTATCTATGTTAAACGACACACTGGCAAAGAAGTTAAAAAAGGCACTTTCACTCAGAGGAAAAGCTTAAAGTAAAAGCTTGGTTTTTTAAAACAAATGTTACAAGAAGCTAAAATTTGTATCATTGACTTATTTTGTTCTGTTGCCACAACAAACGTGTGAAGTAAGTTAGTTGATGAGACAATGGATTAAACAAGGCTATCTTAAGGAGAAGGGACTGCAATGGCTCAAGTTGTTAAAACGCTGAACTTGAAGACTTCGAGACCCGAATACTGCACGACGGATTGAGCTCCTGTCTCTGTCCCAGCTCCTGCCATCCTAGCTCCTGCAGTACTTGGGTCTTGAACTCTGACCTTCTAGTCTTCAAGTTCAGCGTCTTAACCATTAAGCCACCACAGTCAAATATCCTCCTGTATGCATTTTTGATTGGACTGACAGTAAGATCTGGGAAGACATCTGTAGAATCTGGTGGGATTGAATTTGGCTCAGAGGTTGTGCATGAAAGAAATAGAAAAGACCCTTTGGTGATGCCTGAACCCACCCCAACCCAACTGTGTTGCTGGTGTTACCAAAGACAAGGGACTGTGCCAGATGGCTAAGGGCATTAGGGAGGTGAGTCTAAGGGTATATAAACCCTGACTGAATGTTGGGTTGCCTAGGTAAGGCAATGGCAACCTCATTCTTGTTTACCCATACGTGGGCTGTGAGACTGGAGCTAATTCTCCCTTGGAGAGTACTGGAATTTGAACCTGATGGTGGAGACACATTGTAAATGTGTTCTTGTTCAGTCGCACAGTCGATTCCAACCCTTTGCAACCCCATGGACCATTGCCCACCAGGCACCTCTGTCATCCACCATTCTCCTCCACCCGCTCAGTTCTGTGCCCTTTGCGTCTACAATACCATCTAGCCATCTCATTTTTGGCCGCTCCCTTCTTCTTTTGCCCTCCACCTTTCCCATCATCAACGCTTTCTCAAGTGAATCCTCTCTTCTCATTTGATGTCCAAAGTATTTTAGCTTCATCTTTACTATTTGATCTTCCAAGGAGCAGTCAAGGTTGATTTCTTCTAAGATTGATCTATTTGTTTTCCTCGCTGTCCAGGGTACTCTCAAAACTCTCCTCCAACACCACATTTCAAAGGCATCTATTATTCTGCGTTCAGCTTTCCTAATGGTTCAGCTCTCATAGCCATACATTACCACCGGGAATACCATTGCTTTGACTATGCAAATTTTTGTTTGCAAGGTGATGTCTCTACTTTTAACTATGCTCCCCAGGTTTTTCATAGCTTGTCTCCCAATAATCAGTCACCCTTTTATTTCATGGCTGCAATCACCATCTGCAGTGATCTTTGATCCTAAGAAAGGAAAATCTGTCACTGCTTCTACTTTTTCTCCATCTATTTTCCAGGGACTGATAGGGCCTGTTGCCATTATCTTGGTTTTCTTGATGTTGAGTCTCAATAAATATGTCTAAATAAATGTTTTCTGGTTGACTTGACATCAGTTTCCCTGTTCCCTTCAAGGAGATAGGGGACACTAGGATGCCATTTATGGTCTTGATGCCTTCAGAGAAGGCATGCTCCTTCACACTGAACCAGTTTGTGTTAATTCCAGACCAGATGGAGGACAAGGGTTGTTCACTCAAATCCAGATCTCTGCCCACTTTATATGGTGGTGGCAACTGCCACCCATATCCAACAACAAGGCAGAGTAAATGATATTACTTCCAGCACTGGCACCTGCACTATCCCACCTTTTCTGGAAGCATGAGATCTGTTTTAAGGTATCTTGGGGGAAGAAGAAGGGTGGGCAAACTAGTGGAAGAGAGTATGTCAGTGGCTTCCTATTGAGATGCATAAATGAAGCTCTTGTGTTGAGAGGTCAATAACAACACAATACATGCACCTACGTTTGCTCATCTCCTCATGAAAGGAGGACACAGCAGTGTCTGGCTGTAGTTAGACAACTTTAGAAAATCAATTTTAAGTCTATAATTTTTTCAAACTAATTTATGATCATGTGAAATATGAATCAATGTTCACATCCACAATGAAGTCCTCTAATTTGCTTTTTTAAATAGATATATGCTTATCCTCATGACTACACTGATTTGCAAACTGTTTCTTTTAAACCCAATTCTGAATATATTGTACTTTCCCTTGTATCATGAAGTTCAGTTTTAAAGGTACATAGACAAAGACACATGCCCATGTAACCCCTGGTTTTGAAACATGAAGTTGTTCCTTGATAAATGAATTTCTAAATATACTAAGGGAAATATAGGGCAATTCAACTGGGCATGCACAAAATTGGTACAATTTAATGCAACACAAACATTAGTTTAAAATAAACAACACCCTCAAGACCATTTCAGATAATCCAATTTAGGAGAATACCCACCAACCTAGCAGTTCGAAAGCAAGAAATTGCAAGTAGATAAATAGGTACCACTTCATTGGGAAGGTACACAGTGTTCCGTGCACTCTGGTGTCCAGTTATGTCTGCCACAAGTCCATGGAAACATCTACAGAGACAGACAGTGTCTCCATTTGGCTATAAACCCTAGAGTCAGCTATAACTGGCTTTCAAGTAAGGGCAACCTTTACCTTTATTTATTTATTTATTTCTACCCCGCCCTCCTAGTGCAACACACCACTAAGGGCGGCAACAATGGGAAAAATATATATATACAATGCAAGAAAGATAAAACCATTACCAATAAAAACATTACATAAAAACCCCAGCTAAAAGCAGAACTGAAACACATAAAAAACATCATCATCATTAAAAACTACCCTAACCCTCCCTCCATCCACAATAAAACAGGCTTATCAAAGAACGAGGGAGGGGGTGCTCAATCCCACAACAGGCAGGCTAAACAAACCAACGGGCTTGAGATGTGGAGCCTAATATCCCCCACACCTTTTGGCAGAGCCAGGTTTTCAGCATCTTCCTGAAGGGGAGTAGCTCTGACTGGAGACGCAATTCTGATGGAAGGAGGTTCCAGAGGGCTGGGGCAGACATGGAGAAGGCTCTCCTTCTGGTCCCCATAAGAGAGGCTTATTTTACTGATGGGACCACCAATGCGCCTCTCCTATCTGCCCTTGTAGGACAGGCTGATAACCTGTCTCTTAAGTACCCAGGTCCAATGTCATGAAGGGCTTTAAAGGTCAAGACCAGCAACTTGAATTGCACCCGGAGGCATACTGATAACCAGTGCAGCTCCCGTAGCAGAGGTGAGGCACGGGCATACTGTCCGCAACCCATCACCACCCGGGCAGCTGCATTCTGGACCAGCTGAAGCCTCCAAATGGTCTCCAAGGGCAGCCCCATGTAGAGCGCATTGCAATAATCCAATCTGGAGGTGACCAGAGCGTGAGTGACCATGAGCAAGGCATCCCGATTCAGGAACATGCGCAATTGATGAATTACCTGAAGCTGAGCAAAGGCCCTCCTGGCCACGGCTGCCACCTGCTCTTCGAGCAGTAGCCGCGAGTCCAAGAGGACCCCCAAATTGCGCATGGGATCTGTCTGAGGCAACACTGCCCCATCCAGCACCAAAGGTGGTAGTTCCCAGGATAGCACGGGATCCCGTACCCACAGCCACTCAGTCTTGCTGGGATTCAGCTGAAGCCCGTTGTCCCCCATCCAGACCCGAACAACCTCCAGGCACCTGGTCAGGACATTGACTGCATCACCCAGGTCCCCACGGGCTGAGATGTACAGCTGGGTATCATCAGCATACTGATGATACTTTACCCCATGGGAACGAATGATCTCACCCAGTGGTTTCATGTAGATGTTAAACAGTAGAGGAGAGAGTACCGAACCCTGAGGCACCCCACATGGGAGTGACCTAGGGCTGGACAGCTCGCTCTCTAAAGACACCGACTGAGTCCGGCCTCTCAGAAATGAGGAAAACCAGGACAGCACTGTGCCCTGGGCCCCCAATCCTCGGAGCCGGCCCAGAAGGATACCGTGGTCGATGGTATCGAAAGCCGCAGAGAGGGCAAGGCGAGCAATGTACATGTGCATTATATAAACAAGTACATTTGAATGGATCTCACCAGTGTCAACTTTTAAGTGTATAACTGCACTCTGTACTAATCTGTTTCCAACCTTCAGAAGGAAAGCAGTATCAACATCTATGCTCCTCCAAGCAAAGAAGTAGAGGTAGAGCTACAACAAATGTGTGCCCTGTCACAAAATGGCCTGGCTCCTAAGAGCTACTCTCCAAAGCATGAGGGACCCTGCCAGGTGGAGTGGGAAAAGAAACGTTCCACCACCAGACATAATTTTCTCACTGAGGTTAATGGCAGCGGCTGCCCAGCCGGTCTCTTAGAAATGTTATTATCAGGACCATTGCTAGAGTAAAATCCACACAACGCCTTTTGGTTATTTCTGGCTATAATTAGCTTATGTATGACTCTAGAAGCAGTTTTCTGATGACATCATCTCTGCACAAAGATGAATCACACTTGTTCTTACAAAGGCTCCAATAAACCTTCACTCTGATGTCAACTCTTTCTGTGCCAAAGCCTTGATTTAATTTTCTTTCTTGTGGAATGCGAAACTCTCCAAAAATTGCCTTTGAATGTTCCACGCTAAGCATAGTCCAAATAAATATAAAATGAGAAACACCCATGTACTCGACCAGTCACTTGATTCAGCCAAACGTACCTCAGTGAGAACCAGTGTGTGCAGATTGAAATGTATGTTAATCTGGCCTAAATCTGTAAACAGGAAATCTTCTGAAGTTCTGAGCATTTCGTTCTGTTATTGTTAAAGTGGGATGGACAACATATGGGCTTCATCATGGACACAAAAACGAATCCAGTGGAGCAAAACATGTTTCCGAGCCCTCAGAGTTATTTTTAACATGGAAGGACAGCAATATGCTAATCAAAACTTACCATATATTTATAGCTGAGAGAAGCAATCTCTGAGCTTCCAAATGCTGCTAGACTGAAAAAAGCACCGGACTTAGCAAGTGTAATTAAGGGTTAGAAAAGAGTGTAATAGAAAAGAACACTAAGCTTAGCCTTCATCTATCACAATTTTTTCTTGGGCTTTTAGGTGCTTTGGATGTTGGTTTATGCCAACCTCATAGACCTCACTGTGGATATTAAGTTTTCCCTACAGTCTTCTGCAAACAAGATGGTTCTGCCATTAGGCAGAGTGAGGTAGTTCTGGTGCCATGAGATTCCAGTCCATCATTATTTAACTGATTAATGTTATATCTTTATTACTTTTACTGCCCAAGAGAGAAGTGATGTCTGTAGGAGTTTCAGGGCAGCCTTGCATTCTGCATACTGCATTCCACACACTCTGGTGTGTAGGCATGCCTGCCCAGATGTCCACGGAAACTACTGCAGAGACAGACAGTGCTGGCTCTTAGTTATAAATGGATACGAGCATTGAACCTTAGAGTCAGATACGACTGGCTTTTGAGCAAGGGCAACCTTTACCTTTACTGCGACGTAGGTGTTATGCACCATTGAGGGATCCACTCCACACAACAAAATATCTTTGGCCTGATATCCATATGTAGCACTGTGGTGGCTTAGTGGTTAAGATGCTGAGCTTGGAGACTGGAAGGTTGGGGTTCAATACCCGAATGTTGCACGACGGATCTTGGGAACATCCCTCTCCTGGTCATTCTGCCTTAGTCCACTTTGTGCAATCTCAGCTCCACAACTTTCAGGAAGATTTCTGGTGAGGACCTAAAGCAGGGATTCTCAACCTGTGGGCTGAATGTGGGCCACGTCAGCCTTTCATGTGCCCCCCCTCGCCTCCACCACAACAGGAAGTGCCATGTGGTGGAGGAAGGGCAAAATGGCCATCAGGCCCCCAAAGTTGTCTGAGGGAGCGTGACCCGCCACCGGCTTAAAAAGGTTGAGAACTCCTGACCTAAAGGCAGGGACATTTGAAAAAGAAGATTTAGACAAGTCTTGAATACGTTGAGTAAGCAGAGATCAAGGAGAGTATTTTAAGTGTTAAATACAGGGTTTCTTTTTATCAAAGCAAAAGAGAGGAAAAGAACAGAAACATTTCAGGAAATTAGATTCATTTGTGCCTTATGGTTTTAATTTCAGTATTACTGCCTTTCTCGTCATCATCTGTGCCCCCCCTTTGGTTCCATTAACCTTTTCTTTTTGGGGAGTTAAATTGGACTATAAATGAAAAGTGAAAGTATCTGGAGGGCAGATGTATACTTTGGCTATTTAAGAAAGAGGAGGTAATGGAAATTCCAAGAACTTGTTTGCTTTCATGGCAAACACATTGCAGCCTTTTATTTTTGTCTCAAGAGACTTAGCTTATGGAGGAACAGAATGGTTTCCCACATGTAAAGGGGTCAGACAAGGTGTATTTTATCACACTGCCTATTCAATCAGCTTGCAGAATATGTCATATAAAAAGCTGGATTAGATCAGATGAAGGAAGAGTAAAAATTGGTAGAAGCAATACTAATAATCCTGATGAAATTTCAAGGAAAAAATGCAAGCGCAAGACTGCATTTGGAAATTAAGATGACAAAAAAAAAAAGGAATTACATAACTTCAATGTGCACAATGAAGAACTTAAAATTGTTGAAGATTTCCCATATCTTGGTTCAAACATCAACCCAAATGAGGACTGGAGCCAAGAGGCATCAATATCACCATCCTTGTATATGCCACCCCATTAAAATCTCTGAAACTGTGACTTTTGATTGGGGATCTGGAAACCATCATGTCTTGTTTGAGACAGATTTTTTAAAAAAACTTCAGTTACACACCTTGTATGTGATTAACTTGTTGGAGCAACATCTGTTTGCCCTTGCAACTCTCATTGATACTACCCCAGTAAGGAATGAATGAAATTAGAGTAGAGAAAAGAATAAGAACATGTGCAGAGTGTAAGTACTACTGGATAGAAAGTAGCATTGATAAAAGTAAAGGCAAGGCCTGGGAAGATTAACAGCAGGGAGTAGAGATAGAATGTTAAGAAGAGCTGATTTTATGGCTGACATAAATGTGTCCGCTTCTCCTTTCAGGTTGGCGGCAGCGGGCCACATGAAATGGTGCCACGGGCCTGATATAGAGAATAGTTAATTGAAGGCATATAATGTCGCATTGGTGGTGGGTGCACATAGTAGTTTATATATGTTTTTGTTGTTATTGTTTGTGTTCATTTTATATTTTGTATTTCTGTTTTGTTTTTCTTTGTTATGTAATATTGATTTTAAAACAATTAAAAATGATATTGGAAACTGAGGATTCACCTAGGGGCAGATTGTAGAAAGATTCAGACCACTAGCAACAAAAACCAAGGAAAGCAACGTGCTTCTGTTAATTTTCCTGTCTCTATCAGGTCCCTCTTCAATTTTCAAGTCTTCTGATTTGGAAACCGAAGAACTAACTACAATCAGAAATGCATCCTACCAGCCAGCTATGTATGTGTATTCTACCTGCTTGTTATGTTTAGGCTATTAAACATTGAAAATAAGGTTGTTATTAACAAACTATTGGCATTAATCAGTGGTGAGATTCAGTAGGTTCGCCCCAGTTTGCCAGAACCAGTAGCAGAAATTCTGGCTGGCTCTGCCCATCCAAGTTTTGAAATAACACAGGGCTTTCCCCCTGGCCATGCCCACTATACCACACCCACAGAGTAGGTAGTAAAACAATTTGAATCCCACCACTGGCACTAATTCATGATTTTTGAAAATGTTATTTCTATATAGAGAAAAAGACAGAATAATTAGTTTCCTTATTTGGGATGTCTCTGCTATTCCAGCAATGGGGTGGTGACTTCTGATATGAGTCAGAATGTGTAAGACGGCTGCATCTGAAGTTATTTTCTGCCCTCCTTTTAAGAAAATATTTGTCCCTTATGAAATGAAAACTTCTGTTGTTTTGAAAACATCCACTTTCTCACACTCTTGGTTTGAAAACATTTTTCTTCTCGTTTTACTTCCCATCCTTGAAAAGGTCACAGTGATGAGTTGGCCATTCCCTTTAAAAGACACTTGGCGCTTTAACAAGATACAATGACTCTGCTTATTTTTTTTTAAACATAAAATAAAATAAAATAACATATTCTGCATAAGAAAAATAAAGTTGACTATGGTATTAGCACTGTTAGTTTCCAGTACTATAAAATGTTTTGATTCTTAAGCTACATTGGGAGGTGTTTTGTTTTGTTTTTAAAATAAATTCGGGGCTGGTGTGGAGCTGAAAGGAACGCTTTAATTTATCTAACTAAAGTGGCCTAAAAATAGTCATAGTAACAGAAATACACATAGTTGCTTAAATAGGCAACTTAGGGTCAAGTCACCACGGAAAGGGTAGATTTTCACACACAAAAGTCCCTATGTTTCACAACAATCCTGTGGGTGGAGGGTGGGAGCTGTGATCACCCTCTGATGTATGGACAAAAGGAAGCCTGCTTTCAGGGTTGTTTTACTGAGCTCAGTGGTTAAGAAGCTCGCCTTGTTAGCTGGAAGGTCGGCAAGTCGGCAGTTCAAGACTCGGGTACTCAGGGCCATAGCCAGAGGGGGTCCAGGGGGCGTAAACCCTCCTGAGTCAACAGCCCGCCCCCAACCCACTCTGTGATGCCAATGTTATATATGTGAGTGTGACATTGTTGCCCCTCCTGAAAAAATCCCCCCCCCCCCCCAATCTAGAATCCTGGCTACGGCCCTGCGGGTACTGCATGATGAAATGAGCACCCATCTCTGTTCCAGCTCCTGTGAACCCAGCAGTTCAAAAGCAAGAAATTGCAAGTAGATAAATAGGGACCACTTCAGTGAGAAAAGATCTTTGGAAATGAAAGGAGCCTCATTTGGGTGTCCCAAGCAGAGTTTCTCCAGCAAAAATCCTTTCAATCCAGAATAATTTCTGATGCAGAATTATTATTATTATTATTATTATTATTATTATTATTATTATTATTATTGTTATTGTTATTGTTATTGTTATTGTTATTGTTATTGTTATTGTTATTGTTATTGTTATTGTTATTGTTGTTGTTGTTGTTGTTGTTGTTGTTGTTGTTGTTGTTGTTGTTGTTATTATTATTATTATTATTATTATTATTATTATTATTATTATTATTATTATTATTATTATTATTATTATTATTATTATTATTATTATTGCTGAGCAACCATCAAAATTCTTTCTTAGGTTTCAAAAGGAACTATGCTTTGCAAAATATATGATCCCTCATCTTCCACCTAGGTTCTGGCAGTTGCATCATCTCAAGGACCAATGGTATGAAACATAAGATGTAGACCAACATTCCTCTAAGAGGTTAAATGAGCTGATCACTGTCTTATTGATCCAAGACCCAGAAGACATCTTCCAAGTGATCAAGATCCTAAGGCTGACAAACATATTCTTTTCTTTCTTTCTCTGAAAAAGGTTCAACATCAGATAACCCGTACCAAGTAAAAGTAATTCTGGGTAAAAGTAGAGGAAGGACTTTATCTTTTGAGGCAAGTCTGGAATATAGAGATATTATGTGTCGTTTGTGGAACCATTGGAAAATAATTCTAGCAGCGCTAGTATTTAATAGTGGTGGCCATGTTGGTAGGTATTTTCCCTATTGTGATTATTTCATATAAGCAAAGTGTGCTGTGACTTAAAAGTAAAGGAATGCTGTGACTGCCCCTGCCACAGCTGAGGGTGGCAAGGGTGGCCTCTTTGACCAAAGGTTCCATGAAGCCAAGACTCTTATTATTGCTTGAACTGGTTTTTATTCAAGTAGGGGAATGGGGTTCTACAAGGATGGGTTGGATGCCTGGTGCACCTCATTATGTCAGTCCACAGAGTGGCTGGATTAATCCCACTAACCCTCTGCTGCTTCCTATTCTCAACCAGGCCCTAATTCCAGTCCTGTCCACTGTCGAATTTTCTACTCTGAACTGAGCTAATTGACATCCTTCAAGGAGCCCAATGGTGCCAAGTACTTGCAGGTTTCCATGTCTTCCAAGTCCATCTTTCCTCTGGTAACTCTGCCAAAGTTGCTCCTTTTGCCTTCCACCAACATCTCCTCTGGGTTGGGGTGAGGCTGATCATCTTGATTTCTTGACTAAAGAATAGGGTCTGTCCCCCGTCCCCACCCTTTAGAAAGTTGGACCAGTATTTATCACCCGGTCTAGGAGTTCCACAATCAACTACCAGTAGGTGGCCTTCACCAAAAGAAGAAAATAGAGCTATTTCTTCACCATCTCCATCCACTCCTCTTCCACAAAGAGCTTGTGAAAAGGGAAAAGTCCTCCTCTTTATCTTCCTCCTCCTCCTTTAAGCCAAGGTCCTGCCAGTGCAGCCCAGGCTCTGGCCATTCATCTAGGTCAGGGGTTCCCAAACTTTTCATGCCATAGACCGGACCACACATCCCAGAGCGCTGAGTGGGCCAGTCACATGGTTCCTCCCACTTTACATGCTGCTGTAAACTGCATCCGTGGCTCTCATAAACACATTTACAACAGCCGCAGGTGCATTTACGGCAGGTACGTGTGTGTTTATGCATGTATGGGCACATTTTACTGCTGTTGTAAATGCGTCTACTTCCAGTAGCAGTGAGGGGGGTGGTGGACCACATAAAATGGTGCCGTGGTCCAGGTCTGGCCCACAGGCTGTAGGTTGTCCACCCCTGATCTAGGCCCAGCTTATCTATCTTCACCTCTTTCTTCCCACCTGGGACCTTGCTCTCCCTTTCTGTGCCATCCTGCCACCCTGCTGTTGGAGTCTTCATTGTCCATGAGAGGGCACAGGGCAAGGGCATATGGCCTACCCCAAACAGCCAAAGTGTCCCCTCACACTTGCATACTCAAAAAGTGTAATGGTTTTTATTAATTAGTTTCCCACTAATCATATGGGCAATTACTCATTTGGTGCCAGATTGTAATCGAAGTCTAATAAAAAAGCCAATGTTCAGCCTGGAAAATGTGCATATCTGAGCTGAATACGGATGTTAATCTTTGGTAATAATGGAGAGTATTGATCCAGCAATGGTCTGCAGTTAAGGGATCGGCCATATGTAACATTAATGGGTAATCAAGAATAAAAAAGGATAGAAATTTATCAAAGGTACAGCTGTCCCCTATAAAATGTTATTCAACCTCAAGTTTGTCTTAAAATGACTTTTCATAATCTCAATTGTAAAGCTAAATTCCTTCTAACATAAACAAGATACAATTAAGCTCTACATCACAGATAGCAACAGAGAAGCAATAAATTTATTCTAGAGAATGATTAGTTCCCCAATTTCCAAGTTACCCAGCTCCAGTTAGTGCAGCTGGAAACTTTGGCTCTGAAAGCAAGATATAATAAACACATGTGATTTCTGTTTTGCTATGATGTGGTTGTAATGGCCAAACAGACTTCAAGTTCAGATCTGTCAGTTGTGCTTACAAACTAACATAAGATGCAAAAGATTATACCATACTGTAATATATCAACAGCTCTGATATGAAAAAAGCTGAAACAATCTTGCTTCTTCTGAGGGGTGAAGTTAAATTTTGATCACAAATCTTTATTCTTACTAGATTTTGGATTTTATGAAGAAATGTGGCCATAAGGTATTAGTTTTGACAAGATACTAAGATAAGATAAGATAAGATAAGATAAGATAAGATAAGATAAGATAAGGTAAGATAAGATAAGATAAGATAAGATAAGATAAGATAAGATAAGATAAGATAAGATAAGATAAGATAAGATAAGATAAGATAAGATGAGATGAGATAAGATAAGATAAGATAAGATAAGATAAGATAAGATACATCTTTATTGTCATTGTCCTGCACAGAACAACGGGATTGGGGGGGGCACTTATTAACCCAACAAAACCTAAACAAAATACAACTATACAAAATTATCAACATACTCCCACCCCACATATACACATTTAACCCACCAAAAAGCTCTAAGACTCTAAAAACTCTAAAACCCTAAAAACTCTAAAAACTATATTCAGAAGCTCCCTCATAGACTGCATTGCACTGCATTCAAAGCCAGAACCGCTTTTTGGTAGAAACTATTTCTCAAGCGTCTGGTCCTGGTCTTTATGACTCTATACCTTCTTCTAGAAGGCAGAAGCTGAAAGAGATCATTTCCGGGGTGCGTACTATCTTGCGCAATCTCTACAGCTTTCTTATAACACCTGGCGGCATAGATTTGATCTAGAGTGGGAAGAGTACGCCCGATTATTCCCTCTGCAGTCTTTACGACCCTGGACAGCATTGTTCTTTCCCTAGCTGTACAACTCCCAAACTATACACACAGACTATAGGTTAACACACTCTCTATGGTACAGTGGTAGAATGCCAACAGCAGGTCCTTTGAAAGATTGTTCTTCCTGAGGATTCTCAAGAAGTATAACCTCTGCTGTGCTCTCTTCATTGGATCTTTGGTGTCTGCTATATTATTCTATATTCTTCTTAAATATAAATGTCAAAATACAGTACTGGAATGTTTAAAATATCTTAGCATAAAAGCCTTTTAAACATTTCCAGTATTATTTATTCCATGAATAATTAGGACCATTGATAGAAAAATCAGTTTAAAAGATGCCATATTTGAATTTCTGTGAGTCTTTTTGAGGTAGGAAAAGTGAACTGAGATTTTTTTCCATTTTTAAATTCACTTTGGCACCATTTCATTTTACTGGAAGACTTCTCCTTTCATACTGGATCAGTCTTACAGATAACTTGGGATCAGGATCAATTCCATCTGTGAAAGCGACAAATACCATATGTAAGGCAAGGAGCCAGAAATTAATGCAGCATCAACCCATTCCTATTTAGAGCCTAAATATGAGCCTAGTAAGTTTGCACAATTTTGCATATAAAAATGTGTGTTTTGCAAGTGATGTAGAGAAGATGATATTGGTGGTTTCTGTCCTATTTGATACATATTTCAATGGAGTTGTTTATCTAAGTGCTGACAAAAATAAAATAAAAACATCAGAAGATAATTTCCTGAATATGTTACACAAGTTCCACTTACCCTAGTGTTAAGGCAACAATATATATGACTAAAAGGTAATGATGTTCATGTGAAGTTTATGTGAGGTTCATTTAAAACACAGAGTGTGTTCTGTTTTTGAAATTGCTGTTTCTTTCCCAAAGCAAAATATATCATTAATTTACTGAATACAGCTAGAGCCATGTGAGACTGTCTTGGGGAAAATGAACAGGTTTGGACAAAACTGTACTTACTAATTTCTTTCTTGGCATCTACCAGAGAAAAAGATAGCC
This sequence comes from Bradypodion pumilum, assembly GCA_035047305.1. Classification (NCBI taxonomy): domain Eukaryota; kingdom Metazoa; phylum Chordata; class Lepidosauria; order Squamata; family Chamaeleonidae; genus Bradypodion; species Bradypodion pumilum. The sequence continues at coordinate 34,056,053 of JAWDJD010000005.1, forward strand.
TTCTTCTTCCTCTGTGTGTGAAATGCTAGTAAGTGAAGGGTTAGATTTCCTTTATGTGGAATATAATATTATAATAATAATAGTTTGCCATTAAGTAGGATTAAACACTGGCATCAACTAGTATTTTTGTGTCAAGGAGTATAGTTATATAGGGGGACTGTAAGCTATAGAACAGGGATCCTCAACCTTTAAAAGCCAGGGGCTGGTTCACCGCCCCTCAGACTGTTGACAACCCTGAACCCCAATCCCCCCATCCCAAACCCCCACTCTGAACCCACCATGGGCCCCCCACTCCCTCCCTCCACCATGGGCCCACACACTGCCCCCACATGAGCCCCCCACTTCCTCCCTCTGCTTCCCTGCTTACCAGCCTGGAAGAGCTGCATGACATGAGTGAAGGAGGGGTCCAGGCTGTCCTTCTCCCCTGTGGCCTCTGGTAAAGCTGCAGGAGGCCTCCCTGCCCCCCCCGGAAAGCCATTGGAGGCCTCACCAGCAGCTCCAGGGAAAGCCATGCATGCCCACTCTAGCCCCCGGGCAAGCTGCAGGAGGCCTCTGCACTTGGAAAAGCTACGAGAGGTCTCCCCAGCCCACGCACCCCTCGAAAGCTGTGGGAGGCCACCCTGGCCCTTGGAAAAGCCCCGTGCCCCACCCCGGCCCCCAGAAAAGTTGTAGGAAGCCTCCCCAGCACCTGGGAAAGCCATGAGAAGCCTCGCTGGCCCTCATCCACTGAAATGAGGATGCGGGCCAGATGATTTGATGACGTAGTTTGAGAATCCCTGCTGTAGAACATACAAATTCATGATACAAGTAACTTCTCAGTTTTCACTTCACTAGAACATGGCAACATTCAGGGCAAAAACTTTTCAGCAAATGGCTATTCCTGTCTGACTACTCTCCAATATCAACATAACTCTTACATGCGAAACCTTATGTTTCACATTCAAAGTGATCACTGGAAGCTCTCATACTTAAGACTGGTAAATTGGTAAGATGCTTTGTCCCTAATCATCTTTCCAATTTTATTTTACCATCTTTGCACTCCATTTGCTACTTAGTCCTGTTCTTTTGGCTATGTAGAAGTGTAATGACCATTTTTGGTTCATGTACAGCAAGGATGCCCAAACTATGGCCCACGGGCCAGATCGGCCCCAATACCAATTCATCTGGCCCATGCCACCCTTGCTGCTCCTGGAAGTGGAAGTAAAACATTCCTAGATCTGGCCCACAGGCCGTAGTATGGAAACCCCTGGCTTAAGCAGGGAAAATGGCACCCTAAAAATTTATCTCATCCTGTTGCAAAACAGATTGCAAGGCACATTTTACTTCCACTTCCGGTGGGAGGAACCACATGACCAGCCCGCTGATCCACAAGACTGGCCCATGGACCAAAAGGTTTGGGCACCCCTGATGTACAGTTTCAGCTGGCAAAATAGCTCAGTAGGTTAGTATTTGGCTGTGGAGTTGGCAGTTTGATTCCCCACTGTGCCTCCTGGAAGAGGAGCTAGTCTGTGTGGCCATGGGCCAGCTGGACAGTCCTTATTTGCTTGCAGAAGAAGGGAATGGAAGATTCTCTACCTAGAAAACCCTGGAAAGGGTTTCTGTATGTCAGAAATTACTCAAAGGCATACAGTTATTTATTATTACAGCTGAATAATTATTTATTGCATTTTTAGACTTAATGAACTTGATCATAGGTGGCACAAATGCCTTTAACATTTTTATCATAATTTTTTAAAATAGAGGTGGACATTCTATTGTGCTGTTGTTTCCATGAGCTGGTCCTAGAGTTGTGCAGGAAAAAAACGTTAGCAATCTACAGTAGACCCTCACATAACGATGTTGCTTGGTTCCCCAAATAGTGTCGTTATGTGGAAAATGTCATTTTGCTGTTTCCTATGGGAGATCTCCCGCAGAACGTCAAAAACCGTTGTTATTCGCACAACGATGGTAAAAATACCGTCGTTATTCAAATAACGAAGTTTTTTGTCATTGTGTGGGAGATCACGTGGGGGGTGTCGGTAGTGTCATTAATTGGAAGTGACGCTATTCGAATGCGTTGTTAGTCAGGGGTTCACTCTACATTAAAAGAGAAGACCCTGGTTTGATAGTGAAGCAATCATGCTTCAGTATACTTTCCAAGTTTCGCGAATTAAACTTGAAGATTAACATAGTTGTCTTCCATCTCACAGCCTTTTGTCCTCTTTTTTTCTCACCTTTAACACTTTGTACTCTGTACATTCAGCCTCCACAACCATGTATTACAGACTGGCCCTACCCTATGCCTCTCTATATAATACATACAGTAATACATACAGTACAGTATAGGGGAGGATGCCTGCCCCACGGTTTCTTCAGTTCCGGCACCCCTCTCTTTTTAGGTGTGGGTTTTTATTGCTGGGTTTTATCTGTTTTATTTGCTTTTATCTGTTTTTACCCACTGTTGTGAACCGCCCGGAGTCGGCTTTGGCTGAGTGGGCGGTATACAAATTTAACAATAAAAAATTAAAAATAAATAAAATAAAAACCCAATTGAGAGATAGCACATACTGTAAGAACTGAGAAAACCTTTTTTGTGTGGTATTGTCGATTGAAGCACACAAGACATAAACATTTTTCTGAAAGTTAGAATGACAACAAACATTACCTTCCCCATTCCAGCATGAGCGTGTCCTAGCTTGATGACCACAGGGAAAGCTGGAGTTGGGATCTGAAAAATAAAAGCATTAATCTTTAAGAACATAAGAGCTCCCCTCATTTTTTTTTATTAGATCTGATTTTGTTTTACATGCTTATCTGGATAAATATGTACTGTATTGGTATTTATGCATGTACAGTAAAACCCCTACTTACATGTACATGTACAGTAAAACCCCTACTTATGAAAAAGTCCATTCTGTAGGCTTTTGCTTAAATTGTTTTTTTGTGTAACTCGAAGCAAACTCATAGGAAAATTACTTTTTTATGTAACTAGAAGCAAATCCATAGGGGAATGAAATTTTTATGTAAATCAAAGCAAACCCATAGGGAAATGAATCTTTATGTAACTCAAAGCAAACCCATGGGAAACCGTGTAAATTGGGACATGGTTTTAGCACAAAATCATTATCTAAGTCAAATTTTATGTAACTCGAAGCATATGTAAGTCAGGATTTTACTGTATATATAATTATTGTTGGCAATACCTCATATCACAAGATACAATTGCTAAACAACCAAATATCATATACAGAATGGGGCTTTAAGCATAGCTCACTTCAGATGCATTAGGTGACAAAATGTGCACGCTTCTCAAGCATCTACTCTGTTTTCGAGATGCAGCATTTAAGGAAATTAAGGAAGTATTTACGGGACTGCAGTGGCTTAGTGGTTAAGATGCTGAACTTGACAACTGGGTGGTCGGCAGGTCGGCAGTTTGAAATTCAAGTGCTGCACAACAGAGTGAGCTCTTGTTTCTGTCCCAGCTCCTGCCAACCTAGGAGTTCGAAAGCAAGCCATTGCAAGTAGATAAATAGGTACCACTTCGGTGGGAAGGTAAACAGCGTTCCATGTGCTCCGGCATCTAGTCATGGCTGCCACATGTCCACGGAAACGTCTGCAGACACAGACTGCACTGGCTCTTTGACTATAAACAGAGATGAGCACCATACCCTAGAATCAGATACGGCTGGCTTTCGAGCAAGGGCAACCTTTACCTTTACTATTTAAGGAAAAGTGATGACAGAGAGAAGAGACAACTTTTCCTGATCAGAATAAGATGGTCTGCATCAGTTTGAATCTATTAAAAAAACCTTATTTATTTTTTGTAGTCCAAAAAGATAGCTTTTTGGACTACAAAAATGTGGCTGTCCTGTCCTTAGAGTTGCATTTAGAGTAGGCCCATTCAAAAATCAATGGAATTTACAAAGGATTTAAATGCATCTGCCACAGGATTCTGCCACACTACATTCACAGCAGTTGAAACTATATTTTTTAAATGTTTGGGAGATGGTCACTGAAGTGATGCTTTACTTCATTTAATTAAAAAAAAGATGTTGCATGTGTGTCTGTGTATTGCTGATCAAATAGCATTTTTCAGTCATCTGTAAATAGAGACATAGACAAAGATTAACAAATTCCCTGATGCATCATTTCAGCTATGATCTCCTTTGTTTTTTAAAAAAATAATCACGTCCCTTGACCATTCAGAGACAATCAAGGGAAGTGTTCAATTTCCACTATACTGAAATGGATCATAAACCACGTTAGCATACCAGAAGCTTATTAAAGAAACAGCCAATTGAAGCTGCAGGGCTCATTTTTAGCCCATTCTCAGTGTCCACCCTTGCTCAAAATTGGTTAAAAGTGAGCTCCCCAAATAGTAAAACTCCCTGGCAGGGACTCAAAAGGTAGTGCTCAGGGGAAGGTTGGAGTGCTCCAAAATGTGTGGACACCATAACTTTAAGCAACCCCTTAGGAGCTACAACTAATGAACTATATGACACATTCTCAGTCTTCACAGAGGCATTTCACAATCGGAAAATGACTGAATAAATCCTGGGCAAACACCAAACAGTGATGTCATAGGAAAAGGACCATGGCCATCTTGGAATGCTCAGAAGACTGAACTGGGACCCCATGAGTGAGATAATTTCCATATCCCTTCCATACAGATTTACTGTAAGGACAGTTCATTTATGTGAATTTCTATCACTTTCATTTTTCCTTTGTCTTCATATTACATGCATATTACTACCAGGTAAATAACCGTGGTTTAATTTCCAGTCTCATGTTACACATTCAAGCTTCCGTATCTAATAGCCACTCAACTAAAGATAGGATATTTGCAGTTAAATGAAGACAAAACATCTGTATAGTATTATCTGCAGGAACTTTTGCAGGAAGGAGTCAAAGCTGTATAATGGTATGTTAGCATAATTTGCTAACGCAGAAGAATAGATGCCTTTGAACGCAGAAGAATAGATGCCTTTGAAATGTGGTGTTGGAGGAGAGTTTTGAGGGTACCTTGGACAGCGAGGAGAACAAATAGGTCAATCTTAGAAGAAATCAACACTGACTGCTCATTGGAAGGTCAAATAGTAAAGATGAGGCTAAAGTACTTTGGGCATCAAATGAGAAGGGAGGATTCACTTGAGAAGGCCGTGATGTTGGGAAAGGTGGAGGGCAAAAGAAGAAGGGGGAGGCCAAGGATGAGATGGATAGATGGTATTGTAGACACAATGGGCACAGAACTGGGAGGACTGAGGGGGATGGTGGAGGACAGAGGCGCCTGGAGAACGATGGTCCATAGGGTCGCAAAGGGTCGGAATCGACTGTGCGACTGAACAACAAAAAAGCATAATTTGCATGCATTAGGTAGGCCGGTACAATACAGTTTATATGGTTTTATTTATAATAAACAACTTCATCATGGTGAGAGTAAGCATAGTTCCTTGTGTCCCAGCACATAACTACATTAAAATACAAGAGTCCCATAGATGGATGTGGTACTCTGGTAGGTAAGACATGTTGGGAGGTGGAGAGGGAGTAACTACCACCCCACACTGGCTCATTTAGAGTAGGAATCACTCATGCTTTTAAAAGTTTTAACTACATTTTTAATTGGTGCGGGTGGGGATGGGTTGAAGTTTTATGATGGTGGTTGGGATATTTGCTGTAATGTTTCTGAAACGCTTATGACTTGATATTTTGTACTGTAATTGTGATATTGTGTTTTTCTTTGTTAGCTGCCCAGAGTCGCTCTGCAAGTGGGGTGGCATACAATTTACAAAATTAAATTAAATTAAATTAAATGTCTGATGAAGTGGACTTGCTCCACAAAAGCTCACATTAAAAATATAACAGTTAGTCTTTAAAGTGCTGCAGTGTTTTTGTTTTTGCTTCCTGATATGAGAAAAAAGTCCCATTAAATTTCAGAAAACTTTTGAGATTTGATTTATCAATTTATTAACCCTCTGAGTAATTTATAGCTCAAGACAAACACATGATATGTTGAAATGAAAGTATAGTAATTAGAGTAATCTATAAACATGTCGCATACAGAACTATCTAATACAGCATAAAGCAAGTAGGAGCCCAGGATTAAAAAATATATTAAAATGATGCAAGCCCAAAGAGCCTTTAAAAATCTAGATAAATAAAAGACCTTCACCTGATGTTGAAATGAGCACGATGAATATCCCAGATGAGTGGTATATAAATATAATTAATAAAGAAAGAAAAATAAAGGATGCACTAGGCTAGGAGTTCTCAACCTTTTAAAGCTGGGGGGCGGGTCACACTCCCTCAGACAGCTTCAGGGGCCGGATGGCCATTTTGCCCTTCCTCCACCACATAGCACTTCCTGGTGTGGTGGAGGCAGTCGGGGGCTACATGAAATGGTGTTGCAGGCTGCATCCGGCCCACAGGTCGCAGGTTGAGCATCCCTGCACAAGACGAGCCTCTGTGCCTTGAGTCAGTACTAAGAAGGACATCTTTAAAGTAATGTAGTTACTTAACTTGCTTAACTTTTGTGTGGATATTATTTCCTCTTCTACCACTCCCTTAAGACAACATTCAACATTGCACCTGTAGATTCCTACTCAAGCACTGGCATTTTCCCTTGACTTTCTACAGCACCTGTGCTTCCATGGAGATGTTCCACAGTCTACCAGAGGAGATCTACTAGGGTCAAGGGTTGTGTGTCAGCTCTGCTCATAGACACTTTTTCTTTTGCTGGACAGACACAGCTAGATGTAAATGGGCCTATCAAGAGGATCTCAAAATGAAGTAAATGAAAGAAGTCAGTTTTTCAGAACTGTAAAAGCCTCATCCTACACATGTTTTCTCAGAGATATGTCCAAATATGTTCAATGTGATAATTTCCCGATAAATGTGAGTACAATTTCAGCCTTATTGATTCTGTAGCTGTATGCTATCGCCATGATGATAGCCAATATCCTGAACGAATATGGCACGAAGAAGAAGCTATACACATACAACAAAGGGAATGGCCATTGCAAGGATGAAGCTGGAATTATTGAAGCTGAGAACTGTATATTTATTTAACCTCAGTGACAGATCCCATGAGAGGGTATTGAATATATATACAGTATATATAAAAGGGGCAATGGAAGAGTTTAAGCAGAACATGTTTGTACTGAACTCATGGACAAAATAAATCATTGAACTTCAGTGTATTTGTTTTCTTAAGATTTGCAATCTTAAGAAAAACAGGAAAACAAACAGGATGCAATTAATTTAATTTTCTAAATCGCCTTCACTGATCACACAGACATAGAGTTTATGGATTAAGAAATAAGGCTATCACCACATAGATGAATGAGCGGTTGTTTGTACAACTAAAGCTATACAGTCAAATCCCCTCAAACTCAATTACAATTCCACCGCCCCCTAATCTAAATGTATAGTTTCTTGAGTCTTTCACAGTCATTCTCTTAAGTATTTCAGGCTTCAGATCTCTCCAAAACTCCTTGATGGAGGGGGGCAGTGAAGATTTCATAGCAGTGGGACCTGTGTGTCCTAATCAGCTTGCTACCCAGCTGTTCTCTTGAAGGATTCCTTATATTTAAATTGGAATTGGGCTGGACAATGTTTCAAATAGAGACCCACTCCAAGTAGAGGACTGTATTCTCACAGTTTTTCAAACAGAGGCTTAGCCTCTATAACAGGGATTTTCAACCTGTGGCCCGTGGTACCCTTTCATGTGGCCCCCACCGCCTCCACCACACCAGGAAGTGCCATGTGGTGGAGGAAGGGCAAAATGGCCATCCGGCCCCTGACGCTGTCTGAGGGAGCATGACCTGGCCCCCGGCTTAAAAAGGTTGAGAACTTCTGTTCTATAAAGTAGAACCCACTGCCGGTGGTGCAGTGGTTAAACTGCTGTACTGCAGTCAAAATGGCTGATGCTGTGAGTTGAATTCCTACAGGGATCAGTCTTCCATCTCTCCAAGGTTGGTAAAATGAGTACCCAGCATGTTGGGGGCAAAATGCTAAGTACCTTGTGAATTGCCCAGAGAGTACACTAAGCACCACGGGGCAGTATATAAATGAAACTAGCAGAGGTTGCCCGGCGTTGCCGGGCTGTTTTAAATGGTGTTGGAAAGTTTTTTTTTTGTTGTTAATGTTTGTAAAGAAGAGGTTAGTCTATAATTGAAATTTTTAAAATTTTCATTTATACAAAAAAAATTTGGTGGCCTGTTATAAACTGTGATGAGTTTTGTTTGGTGTTTTGGTTTTGTGGATGAAAAAAAGAATAAAGGATGATATACTTTTTCCAAAAAAATTATTTAACCCAATAAGTTTTAGTATGTATTTTATTAAATTGTTGTACCGTAGGTAATAATTTAAAAAATGTGAAAGAACATGTTTTTCACAATAAATGTTTTTAAACTGTGTATTGATGGTTTTGTTTTTTATTTGAGTAAAAATTCAGCACAGGATTTTTGAATAGTTTTTATTTTATTTTATTGACATGTTTTTGATTTGTGTAAAATTGTGATTTTGTGTTATTTGTTTTTACTTGTTTTTACTCTTGGGGCCTTTTTACTCTTGGGGCTGTTATGTCTTTTTAATTTTTTTTACTATTGTGGGCAGCAAGTGGTGCTGGTAGGAGTTATCTTGTATTTTGACTGTTTTTTCTCTCGTGGCCTCTGGGTGGAGCTTCTTCCAGTAAGTAGACTCTTTCTTTATTCATTTCTTTTCCAGTCGTTGTGGCGTGAGGTCGTGTGGTGGTGAGTTGGCTGTTTTTCTTTATTTGGGGTGGTGGTTGGATTTTGTGGTGTTTGGCTGGGTGCTGGGTGTGTTTGGAAATGTTTGTTGTTGTTTACTTTGTATTGTTTTTTGGTGTTATTTTTGTTTGTTTTTGTGTATTTTTGAATGTTTTTGATTGTTTGTTTTTGTGTTTTTTTGTGTCCTATGGGGGGATCCCCTCTCTGCCATCTCCCCTGGCTCTGGAAGGCTTGGGGGGACAGACCCCTTTTGTCTCCCCAAACCTTCCAGACTCAAGGGACCCAGGAGAGGGGATCGAATCCAGGCCACCCTCTGATATTAAAAGGGAAATCTCAATTGTGGTTTCCCCTTTAATATCAGTGGGGGGGGGGAGTTGTGATCCCCCTCTCCGCTGGCTTCCTTGGGTTTGGGAGGGTTGGGTGGAGAAAAGGGGTCTGTCTCCCCAACCCTTCTGGACCCAGGAGAGCCATCGGAGAGGGGTCCCCCCTCCAACTCCGTTTTTAAAGAGAAGTAACCGCTTGGTTTCTTCTGTTTAATATGGGGTGTGTGTGTGTGGGGAGGGGAATCCCCTCTCTGCCAGGTCCCCTGGGGTCAGGAGGGTTGGGGAGACAGACTCCTTTGGTCCCCCCAAACCTTCCGAACTCATGGGACCCAGGAGAGGGGATCAAATCCAGGCCACCCTCTGATATTAAAATGGAAATCTCAATTCTGGTTTCCCCTTCAATATCAGTGGGGGGGGGTTGTGATCCTCCTCTCCACTGGCTTCCTTGAGTTTGGGAGGGTTGGGTGGAGAAAAGGGGTCTGTCTCCCCAACCCTTCCAGACCCAGGAGAGCCATCGGAGAGGGGGATTCCCCCCCGACTCCGTTTTTAAAGAGAAGTAACCGCTTCTCCTTAATATGGGGTGTGTGTGTGTGTGTGGGCGGGGAATCCCCTCTCTGCCAGGTCCCCTGGGGTCAGGAGGGTTGGAGAGACAGACTCCTTTGGTTCCCCCAACCCTCCCAACCCCAGGGGAGCCAGTAGAGAGGGGGACCACAACACCCCCCCCAACCCAGTGATATTAAAGGGGAAACTCCGATTTGGCGCCGTTGGGGAGGGGGGCTTTGGTTCCCGCGGCTTGGCGGACTTGCTCTCCCGGTGTTTTTGTTTTTGTTTGTTTTAATTTTTGCGCGCCGGCTTCCTCAGCGTTCTGCACGCTCATGGTGCGCAGGACGCTGGGGCTTGTAGTTATGGGTTTGTGCTTTGTGTTTGTGCTGGGTTTTTTAAAATGGTTTTCTTTTGATTGGCTGCAGCGCATTTCCGAATGTTCCTTGCGCCGTGCCGTGTGAGAGCCTCCCAGCCTGATTGGCTCTGGCGGGCACGGCACAAGGAATGTTGGGAAATGAAGTTGTTTCCCTTTTTTCGTGTTGCCCCCACTGCCTGTTTTCTCAATCCTTTGTTGACCCTTGGTTTTATAGGTTAAGATTGCTATTGCTATAGGTAGAATGAACTGATTTCTTTTGTTTTGTTTTCGAGATGGGGAAATGAGCAACTAGGGTGGTATAGTGGAGGAACTTAAGGAAGGAAGGAAAATTATGGGAATGAAGCAAAATGCTGGAATGTGCTTCTTGCATCTATACATGCAGCAGTTTAGTTAGTAGAATGGCTTTTGTACACTGTGCATTCATAGTGTATTGGGGACAAGACTACCCAGTGAGTTGACAGCATAGCCACCTGAAGGATTGAAGCTCTGGCTAATTTTTTTAAAGGAAATAGCCATGGCAGAAAGTTAGTCTAGCTCTTGTAACTGGCATGCACATAACTAGGCATCTTACAGAGCCCTAAATGGAGGTCTCTTTGCTTCATAGTGAGCCATAAGTCCTTGAAGACTCACCTAGTATGTTCACTATTGTTCTCTAAATGCAACAACTAGAGCAGGGCTGGTCAACCTTGGAGCTCTAGCTGTTCCTGGACTTCAATCCTCAGAAGCCCAAGTCAGCACACCTGTTTTTTTTTTGTAAAGGTAAAGGTCGCCTTGCTTGAAAGCCAGTCATGTCTATTCTAAAGTTCAGTGCTTATGTCTGTTTATAGCCAAAGAGCCAGCACTCTCCGCATCTGCAGGTATTTCTGTGGACATGTATCAGGCATGACTAAACACTGGAGTGCACGGTGCCTATTTAACTACTTGCAATTTCTTTCAAACGGCTAGGTTAGCAGGAGCTGGGACAGTGACGGGAGCTCACTCCATCATGCAGCACTCGGGTCTCAAACTGCTGACCTGCCGACCTTCCAGTCATCAAGTTCAGCACTAAGCCACTGCAGCCTTTGTTTTAGTAGGAGTATGCTATTGTAGTGGTTCTTAGGGTCTCAGCTAAAAAAAGTTCCTAAAATTTTCCCTCTTACTTTCCAAGACTGTGTCATTTAAACTATCGTTTATATGACACAAGTGTCTTTCCCTGCTGCCAAATGAGACATAGTTCAGGTTCAGTGTAAAAACCTTTTAAAAAGAAGTTTCCCACCTAACTCACTTTTTCATTTTGTCAGCATTTCAGCCATGAGAATTGTAAAAACAAAGGCAGACAAGTAGAGGAACAGCGATATAGTCATCTATTCAAAGGCCTGCCCATGTAGTTGGAAGTCTGGGCCAATAAATCCCCATTTACCACCTGTCTAAATACAGAAATCTTTTTAAAGGGTAGCATTGAGTGCATAGAAAATGTAGCATTTACTTCATATGTCACATACACAGCGTAGACCGTGGTGGAAACTTGTCAACTTGAAAAATAAGCAGGGAATAAAGTGGCAAGGAGAAAAACTGATTTCACCCATCTTGTGTTTCCTTCACCTGGCCCTCATTCCTATTTTCAATGGCAGGGCTTCCCTCCCAGAATAAGCTTATTAGAAAGCATGAAATAAAAATTCATCCTCAAAAGTGGAAAGTCTAGTTTAAAAAAATTAATTACAATTATGGTTCTGTTATGTATGTAATGTTGTGTTAAGAAGGCTCAGTTTGTAACCCCCAGTTTTCTAATTCAAAGCCTTCAAAGAGGTTCCAGGGACCTGGTTATTCGCCCATTGCTTTACAGGATCGGGGGGAGTTTTCCGAGAGTTTCCCTACTTGTTCATGTGAGAAACAGGGTTATAATTTCTCCCCTGAGGCCCCCCCCATCCTCCTGTGTTTGAGTCTACCTCTACTCCAACCCAAACGAGGAACCTTTGTTTTGAGTCGTCCCCTACTCATCTTAAAAGGAGGGAATTTCAGTTGAGTTTTTCCCCTTTGGAGTCTAGTTATGAGTTTGAGTGTTCCCCTGCTCAATCTGCAACAAAATGGTTGTTATGATTTGGTTTCTCCCCTCCCTGATTCACATTCTGGTTTGAGCACTTGCTCCCACCATGCTAGTAGTTCTAGCAGTGTCCCCATTGTGGAACGTTCAGCACAGGTTCCAGTTAGCCCTAGGGCTCAGTTACCTGACCAAGTGTTAGTGTGGCCAAAAATATGTTGTGGCCCCCCGCAATGGCTACAAAACTTTGTGCAATCCTAGGGGGGGGGAGGGATGTTATGTATGTAATGTTGTGTTATTGCGTTTCAACAAAATGATCCTCCATTTTGAGTCCTTCTCAGAATTGAACTATCATGAGACGGGTTCATGCCATTTTCCTCGGGATGCGTGAATGGTCTTCAGTCAAGGATCACCCCACTCTCTCCCCAGTTTCAGCAACCAATCCGATTGTTTCCTGCCAAAATGTTTACTCCCCAAGCTGTATATAAGGCAGTGCTGCGCTGTTGTAAGGTGTGTGTTCAGTATCTGAATAAAGTTGTGTTTGGCCCTGTTATGCTGGCTTCTTCTTCTTAACTACTGTACACCAAAGGTTCCAAGACCCTACCCCCAAATAATCAATTACCATTATGTTTCAATTCTTTTAAAAGAGTTATTTATTTTCCTCTTTATGAAAAGTAACTGAATAGCTACTTTCAGTTATCTTAAAAACAGAATGTATGAATGTCATAGACCACTGATATGTGGTACAAAAAATATCAAATGTGTTGGGGAAGGGAATATTCTCTTCATTTTCTTAATTTAATATCCTCTAGTCACTGATAAGACATTTTCAAGAGATAAAAATTGTACAAAAGAGCTTCAAAAAAGAGGGGATAAGAGTTGTACCATTGGCTTAGCTGAGAATCCTGTACTGTAATTCTTAGCTCTTTTATTCATTCAGCTGTTTCTAGTGAGCTGTGGTGGGGTACACAGTTGTGGTACAGGATTTTTGAATCCTAATTGGGCGTGCCCTGGGTAATGGCAAATTTTCACCAGCTAACCTTTCTCATACAAGGTTAGGTGAAAGGAACTAAGGAATGAATTCACCAAAAGATGGCTTCATTTTGGAAGTTTCACATCTGGCCTAGACATGGAAGAAGAATTGGGTTGTGATAAGAAAACTAACAGTCCTGTGGTACAGTAGCCACTACAAGATCTGCATTTATGGGCACTCATTATAAAAGCCATATCAGGCCAAATTCCCATTGCTCGGCATAGTAAACCACACTAGAGAAGGCCCATTAAGTCAATGGGGCTTTGGTGAGTCAATTCTTCCATATGTTCCATTGATTCCTCATAGCCTGCTATAACCGTGACTTACTTTAGCATAAGTTGAAGTTAGAGTGGGTCCATTTGAAAGTCTATGGAACTTACAGAAGAATTAAATGCATCTGCCACAAGATTCTGCCATACTACCTTCACAGCAGTTGACACTGATAATATTTGCTAGTCCAGGCATGGTGGGAAACCATTGGCTCCCACATGTTTTGGATCCCCACAATTGTTTGCTTTTGGTAATGCTGAGCAGAGCTTCTGAGAGCTGTTCCAGTGTGATCTGACATTCTCCTCCTCCTCCTTCTTCTGTCATATCCGAATCTGAATATTGGCAATCATCATGGTGATCAGCCATGAAGACTGTCCTGAGAATAAAATGCAGTGGCCTTTCATCTGCCTTCCATGTTGCAGCATGACACCCGTACCACTGATCCAGTTTCAGGAGTCACTTTCTGGTCCTGAGCCCTTTTGGCATGCAAAGTCCTCCTCAGGCCCAGGCCTTAATGAAGCTGCTGCCCTCCATCAAGATGGATTCAAGTGGGATTTAATCCACTTGGGGACCATCACTCTTCCCTGTGGACTTTGGCACTCAAAGCTGTTAGTCTTCAGGGTTGTCAGGTTAGTTAACAGCCGCCTGACACTCAGTGTTGAGTCACTGGCAGTATGGTCTACTCTATTACCATAGCAGGATAACTTGACCAGACAGCCAGACGGATCTGCCATACAGCTACTATGAAACACCTTGATCCACTCTGCCTGACAGCGTCAGTACTTTCCATGGGCAAGTCACCTTAGCAAATAGGTGCTGTGCCTATGAAATAGGTGTATTTCAGAACATGAAATCCCCCCAGCATCTTCCATTCTGAGAGAAAATTAGGCTTGTCAAGGCACTCAAAAAACACTATTCGCTCTCCCCTCCCCATTCTCTACAGCAACCAATACCTTAACTAGAGTCATTATTTTTCCTTCTTAAATAAATAAGTTTGCACATTGAAGAGGACAGTGCCCGGGAATTGTGAGCAGCAGGAAGCTGAGAAATTCTTTGGAGAATTGCACACAGGGCCCCTTCTTTTCTTGGGCATGTCTGGGGTTGCACAGCGGTTGTGGTCTCTGTTTAAGCCCACTCAATCAGTCATTCCTGTTTTATGAAGACGAAAAAATCTCCTCCTTTTACAGGAAAATAAAAGGCGGGGGTCAGAGCTGATTTCATCTCTGAGGCAATACTTCAGCTCACATGATTATTATATGAGGCAAATATGAATGAGCTACTCCACATAAAAGACAGCAGGACGTCTGTTTTTCCATCCATATTATTGCCTTTTTTCTTTTTCTTTTAGAAAAGGGAAAAAAACTAGGGCCAAGTGCTTTTTATCAACAGATGAAACTCTGGCTAACGCACAGAGCTTATGCTCTCCACCATCACTAATCATAACCTTGGTGGCATTTAAAAAATAATAATAATATACAATTATTTTTCAGACTTTTAAATTGCTTTGTTACCAGGAGAAACTGAAACTGTCTGCAAGCATATGACTCTCTAGGAGTAAGGTAAAGATTACCCTTGCTCAAAAGCCAGTTGTATCCGACTGTAGGGTTCATTGCTCATCTCTGTTTATAGCCAAAGAGCCAGTGCCATCTGTGTCTGCAGATGTTTCCATGGATGGGTGGCAGGCATGCCTCAACACTGGAGTGCATGCAACTCTCTGGGAGTAAGTCCTATTAAATTCCATAGGACCTTTCTGATGAGACATGTGTAGGACCATTCTGTTAGGTACTATTACTTACATCATATAGGAGACCTAATATACACAAAGTATCTTTGTTCATGAATCTCATTTTGTTTAAAAAAATCTGTGGTACTCTACCATGTCCAAATTGAATTGAAGATACACATTCAACCAGAACAGGATTTCCTGGAGTTACAGAAGGCTAGAAGATAAATGTTTACATATTTTTGAACAGTCCCAAGGTTTTAAAATACCCAAAAACAGACTTGAGATGTATCATAAGAATGCCTGGTTGTAACACTCCAGTTAAACCATCTTTCAGCTCTGTTTGATATCTAAATGATGATTGTTTCTAACCATCTAAGAATTATGGTACACCTTCTGAAAGCAACTAGAATGCTATTGTTCAAAAAGATGAAAGCAAAACAGAACATCAGATGTATGACTGAATGGCTGTTTAGAATTTGGAATGTCAGAAATGTGATCATATTTTCAAACATAATACAAGTTAGAGACGAATATAAAGTAAGTACATTGCTCCTGCAGTGGTGCATACTCTCTGATAGTTAGTTCAACTGTAAATAGAGTTTGGGCTCTACTGTCTTAAAGGTTGGTATATAACAGCATATAAAATAACATAATGATCTGCTAATCATGTGATCACATATCTATATTTTTATTTTATTGTAATTTTTTAAATGGCAAGATTCATGCTTTTGTTTGATGATGAGCTAAAAATCAGTATAGAAAGAAAAAACAAGAGAACCAAGAAGACTGTAATGAAGATCTATAGGTGCTGCTATGTTAGTGACAAGGAGCAAGCTAGTGTGAGCTGCTCTGGAACCAAGAAAAACCAAGAGAACCAAGAAAACTGTAATGAAGATCTACATAAGAACATAAGAACATAAGAACAGCCTTGCTGGAACAGGCCACAGCCCATCCAGTCCAGCATTCTGTCTCACACAGTGGCTCACCATTTCCTTCAGGGTATTCCCAAGGAGATGCCCTCACCTGCTTAGGATTCCCTGGAAATGGCATTGAGAGATATCCTGCCTATCTCTCCAACCCGGAGGTTGTCCTTAGGTAGCCATAATTATAGCCATTGATAGCCTTGTCCTCCATGAACTTGTCTAATCCTTTCTTAAAGCTGTCAAGACTGACAGCTGTCACCACTTCTTCTGGCAGGGAGTTCCATAGACCAGTAATCCTCTGGGTGAAAAAGTACTTTCTCTTATTTGTTTGAGAACTAGTACCCAAAAGTTTCATGGAGTGTCCCCTAGTTCTAGTGTTGTGCGATAGGGAAAACAGTTTTTCCTTATCTACTTTGTCCACACCGTGCATGATTTTATAAACTTCAATCAGGTCACCTCTTAGACGCCGTCGTTCAAGAGTGAAAAGGCCCAACCGTTGCAGCCTCAGATGGTAAGGAAGGTGTTCCAGTCCCCTAATCATTCTGGTTGCCCTCCTCTGTACTTTCTCCAACTCCATAATATCCTTCTGGAGGTATGGCGACCAGAACTGTACACAATATTCCAGATGGGGCCTCACCATAGATTTATAAAGAGGCAAAATGACACTTGCTGACTTATTTTCTATACCCTTCCTAATGATCCCTAACATTGAGTTTGCTTTTTTCACTGCTGAGGCACACTGGGTTGACACCTTCATTGAGCTGTCCACCAGGACACCAAGGTCCCTTTCCTGGTTTGTCGCAGAGAGTTCAGACCCCATCAGTTTATAAATGTAATTGGGGTTTTTTGCCCCAACATGCATCACTCTGCACTTACTGATGTTGAAGCTCATTTGCCACTGTTTTGCCCACTCCCCCAGTGTCAAGAGATCCCTCTGGAGCTCTTCACAATCTCTCACAGTTTTCACTACCCTGTATAATTTAGTGTCGTCAGCAAATTTGGCTACCTTGCTTTTTACTCCTACCTCTAGATCATTTATGAAGAGGTTGAAAAGCAGGGGTCCCAGTACTGAACCTTGGGGGACCCCACTCTTTACTTCCCTCCACTTGGAGAAGTGTCCATTTAGTGCTACCCTCTGTTTCCTGTCCCTTAGCCAGTTGCTGATCCAGGACAAGACCTGTCCCTTTATTCCATGACTGGTAAGTTTATTCAAGAGCCTTTGGTGTGGGACCTTGTCAAAAGCCTTCTGAAAGTCCAGATAAACAAGGTCAACTGGATCCCCCTTATCCACATGCTTGTTGACACTCTCAAAAAATTCCAACAGATTAGTGAGGCATGATTTGCCCTTGCAAAAGCCATGTTGGCTCTCCTTTAGCAGCGCCTTCTCTTCTATGTGCCTATTAATTCTATCTTTTAGGATGGTTTCCATCACTTTACCTGGGACACATGTCAAACTGACAGGCCGGTAATTTCCTGGATCACCCCTGGATCCTTTTTTGAAAATTGGTGTTACATTCGCTACCTTCCAGTCATCAGGCACAAAGCCTGATTTGAGGGAAAGATTATATATTTTGGCTAGGATATCAGCAATTTCATCTTTAAGTTCCCTGACAACTCGTGGATGGATGCCATCTGGTCCTGGGGATTTGTTAGTGTTTAGCTTAACAAGACATGCAAGGACCTCCTCCCTGGTTATTTCTATCTTGCTTAATTCTTCGGTTTCCCTCCCTACGAAGATAGGCTCTGTTTTGGGCATGTGGTCTCTGTCTTCTTCAGTGAATACTGAAGCAAAGAATTCATTGAGTCTCTCTGCAATCTCTGTTTCCTCTTTAATAACCCCTTGCCTTCCATTGTCATCTAATGGTCCAATGGCCTTCCTAGTTGGGTTCTTACTTCTAATGTACTTAAAGAAGTCTTTGTTATCTACAGGTGTTGCTATGTTAGTGACAAGGAGCAAGCTAGTGTGAGCTGCTCTGGAACCAAGAAAAACCAAGGAAATTGTAATGAAGATCTAGCTGCTATGTTAGTGACAAGGAGCGAGCTAGTCTGAGCTTCTCTGGAAGCCTGAATGATCAGGTATGATGACAGGAATCTAAACAAGCCCCCTTGGTCACATGGAGATCACTCCTGCAGCCAGTGCAGTTGCGATCTGGTCAACCACATGTTGGAGTAGATTGCTCTGTTTTGTCCCATTTTGTCCCAATGTTCCTCTCCCCTGCTTCCTCCTGCTTCTCTACTGCAATTGCTGCGAGCCACTTGGGAAACAGGCTACTTCCATTTTCTGCAGTAGGGCAAAAATGCTGGGTTTCTCTAATGTCTACTGGCAGGCAATAAAGATGTGTAAAGGTGAAGTTCCACAGCTGAGATATTGTTTTTAGCTGTATACTTTTACAACAATTTGTGATGTTGACAGTTCAGGTAATTAACCACCTTACCTGACTTTAGTGTCTTGCACGGAAGACAAAGAAGGAGCCGCAGTGAGGGCTAAAACACAGGTTTATTTCATGATGGTCAGGATGAACATGTGGTAATGGCGGAGGTACAGCTCATTTTATACTGCAGTAATATATTTGAAAAGGGTTGTACGGTAGCTCATTGGCTGCTACCTGCGTGATGCCATTCTGAGTCATGCCCATCTTCTCCAGCTGATCCTTGCGCGGGAAGGTTCCCGCGGCTGCCAGTGATTGGGGGAATTTGAACCATGTGAGCTGAACGCTCGCAGCTGCCCTCTATGGGTAGCTAGCTTGCGTTCCTTTAACAGCTGGGTTACATTGTAATCATTGTCAGGTTACATTCATACATTCTTATAGTAATACTGTTACATACACAACAGTCTTCCTCCCTAGGATGGGACGAAGTCCCTCAACCATTGTGGCTTCCCGCATGTGCGCTTGGGGCGTACGACTGCTTGGGTGAGCTCAGGGGAACTAGGGGCTCCGAGTTCCGCAGACTCTTGTCCTGCAATGGAAAGGGGGGACTCATTAGTTATCTGACGAGGACTCTGTGACAACCTTGCGCTGGGAGAAGGAAACGGAACATGCAGCTGAGATGTGAACCCCTTCCTGTTGCTCGTGGCGCCTGGGGACCCCCCCAGCACGAACCTCAGAACTGACGAGGAGACCCTTGTTGTCTCGCCCCGGTCTCTTGCGCCTGCAACCAGTGTACTTGCGCTACCCCCTGCTGCCTGTCTCGGAGTTCTTGGGGATGGAGAGAATGAACTTCCCCCTGCTGCCTGGTTCGGGGGTCTTGGTGATGGGGTATACTCTAAAACAAAAGGACTGGGAGGACTGGAAGTACCAAGGGCTGAACTAAAAACCCTCTTCTCGCTTGGACGGGTGGGGGACCACTCCGCGACAACCCCCTGGTACGGTAGCATAAAGTCAAACTCATTCCACTCTTTCAAAGTATCCTCCTCCTGACCTCTACCTGACCGTTTGTGGCAGGGTGAAATGGGGCAGAGGTAATGTGCCGGATGGCATTTCTCTCGATGAACGCCTTGAATTCCGCAGAAGTGAAGGTACTGGCGTTATCGCTAACAAGGACGTCCGGCAGGCCGAAGCAACTGAACACCTTACGCAATTGTTTAACGGTTGCGGCAGATGAGGTGTTCGACATGGGAATGACCTCCAACCACTTGGAGTATGAGTCGACTATCAGCAGAAACATGGACCCACGGAAAGGGCCAGCGAAGTTGACGTGTACTCGGGACCATGGCCCGCGGGCAATGTCCCATTCCCTATGGGGCAGCCGAGACTCCTCGGGCCGAGAGCTCTGGCAGCTCTCGCATGTGCCCACCAAATGCTCTATATCTGCGTCTATCTGGGGCCACCAGAAGTAGCTTCTGGCCAGTGCCTTTGAACACACTATTCCCGGGTGGCTGGTATGCAGGAGCCTCAGCACCTTAGCTCGTAAGCTCTCTGGGATGACTACCCACTGGTCCCAGAGCAGGCAGCCCCTTTCAAGGGAAAGCTCTACTTTGCGCCTGAAAAATGATTTGAAATTCTCCTCAGGGGGAGTTGTGGGCCACCCTTTCCTTACCCAGGAATTGACTTGGGACAGGATTTTGTCGGCCGCCGTGGCTTTGGCGAGGTCTGCCAGAACTACCTGCTCTACCTCGCATTCAGGGTCTCCTAAGCTAGGGAGGGGAGACCGGGACAGCGCGTCCGCATGGGAGATCTCCTTCCCTGGGCAATAGACCAGCTCATACTGGTAGGCGTTAAGGAAAATCGCCCAACGTAGCATTCTGGGGGACAGAATTTGTGGGGTGGGCTTGCCTGTAGTAAAGATTCCCAAAAGGGGCTTATGATCAGTCACAATCATGAACTCGCGGCCATATAGGAAATCATGGAACTTCTTTGTTCCCGCGATTATGGCCAGGGCCTCCCTATCTGTCTGTGCGTAGTTGTGCTCCGCCTTTGAAAGTGACCTGGAATAGTAGGTAACCGGGGCTTCCCGCCCGCTCTCTAACACGTGGCACAGCACCACCCCCACCCCCACTGGGGATGCATCAGAGACCAAAACTACTGGTTTCCTTGGGTCGAAATGAGTCAGAACAGCATCTGAGGATAGGAGCACCTTGAGCTCTTTAAATGCTTTCTCCTGCCTATCTCCCCACCGCCAAACCGCTTCTTTCTTAAGTAGCCCGTGCAGTGGCTCTGCGATGGATGCCTTCCTTGGTAAGAAGGAATGGTAAAAATTCAGGAGCCCTAGGAATGACTGCAGCTCCGGTTTCGCGGTGGGGCGAGGAGCGTTTTGTACAGCCGCAACCTTGGACTCGGAAGGCTTGATGCCCTCCGGGGTATCTTGAACCCAAGAAACTCAACCTCCCTCGCAAAGAATACACATTTGTCCCTTCGCAACCTAAGTCCCGCTCTCTCGAATACAGAGAGGACCCTGTCTAGCCTCCTCGCTAGTTCTGATTCGCTCCCCGCTGTTATCAAAACGTCATCAAAATATGGGAGCACGCCTGGAAGCCCCTTTAACAGGCGTTCCACGAGGGACTGGAAAATCCCGGGGGCCGAATTAACGCCGAATTGTAGGCGCGTTACCTTGAATGCCCCCTTATGCGTAACGATAGTTTGCGCAGCGGCGGCAGCTGGGGTTACTGTGAGCTGCTGGTACGCCTGCGCCAGGTATAGCTTGGCAAAACACCTCCCCCCATGCAACGTGGCCAGTAAGTGGCTAACCACTGGCACTGGATATGCATTTGGCCAGATGGCCTTGTTAATTGTACATTTGTAGTCAGCTCAAATCCTGACCTCCCCATTGGATTTTAAGGCTGTAACAATTGGAGTTTCCCACTCTGCTGAATCAACTGGAACCAAAATCCCCTGCCCCACCAATTTGTCCAGTTCCGCCTCAATCTTGTCCTTGAGGGCGAAGGGCACTCTTCTTGGCTTGAGACGTATGGGCTGGATTTCTGGGTCCAACTCAAAGGAAACTGGGGGCTCCTTGTAAGTCCCGAGCCCCTTCTTGAAAACGTCCGGGTGCGCATCGCACATGTCCCGCATTGGGTCAGTCTCTATGGCGTTAATGCCGGACAGTTCAATTCCCAGGGGAGCAAACCACTGGGTTCCCAAAAGGCAACATCTTCCCCCCTTGAGAACCACTAAGGGCATTTTTTCTGTGTAATTTTTGAACTTCACCATGAAGTTCCCCACCCCCAACACTGGGATCCCGTAACCCTGCACGTCCCGTACGTATGACTTCATAGCCCGCAACTTGGGCCACGCATTTGGGGGAATGCGCATGAACTCCTTCTGGGACAGGATGGAGTAGGACGACCCCGAGTCTATTTCCATCCTCACTGGAACCCCGTGTAACAGTACCTCTATGTAGAAGTGCCGGTGCTCCAGGCCCACGCGGTTCATGCCTGCCGTGCCATCATTGGCTGAGACCTTTCTGATGCCGGCTGCCTTGTGTTGGTGTGCTTGAGGGTGTCTCGATGCGCTCTTGTCCTCGGTTCGCCCTCGCCTGCAGACTCTGGCGATGTGGCCCTTCCGGCCGTAGTTGTGGCACTCAGCCTTCCGGAATGGGCATCTCGTCTGGTCGTGAGATGCCCCATAGCCATCGCAGTGGTGGCTTCCTCGCTCGCTGGTCTGGCGCCTCTCTCCGCACTTCTTTACCCTCTGTACATCATTGTCCTCACTGGAACAGGAGTCCGCCATCGTGGAAGACTCCTCAGAGGTTGCTGGGTTGCCTGCGGGCGACCGGGGTGCCCGCCAGGCCGTTTTCGCCGAAGTCCGCCGGGCCGCTTGCATGGGTGACTTGGCCCTTTCAGGCGCGGCCCCTCGGGTCTTGAAAACTGACCCCGCTCCTCGCCGCCTCGGCCGCTTGGGCCTCCCCCAGTACCTCGTTGAATGTGAGGCGATAGTCGCGGGTCATCAACTTCCTCTGGACCTCCTCGTCCCTCAGGCCACACAGCATGCGGTCTCAGAGGGCCGTGTCCAGGTCCTCCCATTGGCAATTGACGGCCGCCAGCCTGAGGGCCGCCGCGTAGGCGGATACAGATTTTTCCGGGCGCTGGTCCCGCCTGTGGAATGTGACCCGGGCTGGAAAAATGGAAATGGGTGGCTGGAAATGCTCCCTCAGTAGCGCAAGGATGTGGTCGATGGGCACCACGTTGACCTTCCGGGGAGCCACCAGGTTCATCAGGATGCGCAGCATGGCTGGCCCCACCTGGGCTAGGAAGTGCGAGCGCATCTTCCCCTCGTTGTCAATGCCTGCAGCATCCATTGCGTGCTGAAACTGGCACTTGTACAGCTCCCATTGTTCTGGATCGCTGATATCAAACTGGTGAGGTTTGATCTTGGGAAATGCCATGGATCCCATCCTTGTCGCCAATTTAGTGTCTTGCATGGAAGACAAAGAAGGAGCCGCAGTGAGGGCTAAAACACAGGTTTATTTCATGATGGTCAGGATGAACATGTGGTAATGGCAGAGGTACAGCTCATTTTATACTGCAGTAATACATTTGAAAAGGGTTGCACGGTAGCTCATTGGCTGCTACCTGCGTGACGCCATTCTGAGTTATGCCCATCTTCTCCTGCTGATCCTTGCGTGGGAAGGTTCCCGCGGCTGCCAGTGATTGGGGGAATTTGAACCATGTGAGCTGAATGCTCGCAGCTGCCCTCTATGGGTAGCTAGCTCACGTTCCTTTAACAGCTGGGTTACATTGTAATCATTGTCAGGTTACATTCATACATTCTTAAAGTAATATTATTACATACACAACACTGACAAAGACCATGATAAACAGGACCCTAAACCCTCCAATATACCTTGTTTGGCCTTAAGGTCTAAAGAACAACCTGGACTTGGGAAGTCTGTTTAGATTTTCACCTGGCTGAGTAACGTCCAGCCAGCCTCACTGAGGTAAAGCTCCTTGCTTAAACCACCTCTGTGTGAGAGAACAAAGAAATATTGGTACCAATGGCCTTCTTAATAGAATCGTGGCCTGGCAACACTCTCTTCTCTCCCACACCTTCTTCAATAAACACACTGGTTGATGAAGTTCTTCATTTATTAAGAAAAAATGATAGTAAAAGCATAAAGGTCTTCCAAATATACACAGTTCAGTATTAAAGATAAAAATAAGTAAAAATGACTAATCAAAACATGTTAGAGACACTCAATCAATTCCCTTCACCAAGGAAAATTAAAAAAAAAAACCTGTCTAAGTAATCATCTCAGCTACGGTTCCCACCTCGAATTCCAAACTCGAACTAACTCCAAAACCCATGTAACACTAGTTTAAAACACCCAAAATCCATCTCATTAGAATTAACCAATCAAATTATTCCTTAACCATAATAATGTCTCCTTTCCCATAACAGCCTTACGGCTAGTTGTTTCCAGTTCACATAGCTTCGTTGTGGTGTCTCCTCAAGGCTTCTTAGGCACCTGTTGATAACACTTAACTAAAACAATCTTCTCTTCTACATGCATACTTTAGGCCTTGACTCTTTCCTTGCGCAAGCTTATCTGTGTTCCTGACACAAAGCATGTTTTATACAGTACAATTCCATCACACAATTAAGTGAAATAAAGGGAAAGTTTTTTAAAAAATAAATTGTCCATCCAGACTACACACACCCCTATGTGTCACTGCTAAATCTAGAAATAACACCCCCACCCCTTATAAATTGGAGTAATCTAGGTGATTACAAAGCTAGAAAACTGGCTTTATTTGGACCAATCCTAATCATTCCAAATAAATAGGAGGCACTGACTGGAAGCCAATGGGTCAGCAGTTTGAGACCTGAGTACTGCACAATGGAAATGAGCTCCCATCTCTGTCCCAGCTCCTGCCAACCTAGCAGTTTGAAGCAAGAAATTTCAAGTAGATAAATAGGGACAATTTCGGTGAGAAGGTAAACAGTGTTCTGTACATTCCAGTGTCTAGGCATGCCTGCCACATGGCAGATGCAGGCAGTGCTGGCTCTTTGGCTATAAACGGAGATGAGCACCGAACCCTAGAGTTGGATATGACTGGCTTTCGAGCAAGGGTGACCTAACTGCCCTAGTAGGAGGCAACAGTGTGGATAAACTCAAACATAGCCTATTGTTGAGTCTGAGCATTAATTGCAACACGACATCAGATCGGAGGGTTAACCAACAAGTCGTTTATTACAGTTCAGTACAGACTAGACCTGCCTGTGTGGGACTGGGGAAACAGGGACGAGGTAGTTACTTATATACAGGCAAAACGGCAGTTGCAGAGATACATTTGCCTGGGCTTTTGTTAATGCAGGAAACCTGTGCTACAACCAATCAGATTACATTGATAACACATGAATGTGGCGCCTTACAGAAAGGGTGCGCCTTTATAGCAAAGACTCAATACGATTGCAAAGTTAAAGTAATA
This sequence comes from Bradypodion pumilum, assembly GCA_035047305.1. NCBI lineage: Eukaryota > Metazoa > Chordata > Lepidosauria > Squamata > Chamaeleonidae > Bradypodion > Bradypodion pumilum. The sequence goes on from JAWDJD010000005.1 coordinate 34,080,856, forward strand.
TAGCAAATAACGTTTGGACATAACACCTATATTTTGGGATCTCTGTAAGACAGGGAGATTAGGAGAAAGAAGAAACAGAACTGGAATCTGTGGTGCAGACAATACCTATCTCTAACCACTCAGCCAAAGCAGTACCTGATGGAATTATTTCTTTTGGTTTCCTGTTACTCCTGCAGCTACCAGTCCAGAGAGCCAGTCATATATATCAGACCTTAGAGCTGCAGCAGGCTTAAGACCTTTAACAAATCCATTCATTGCAGGAACAAACAGACATTAAAATTTAAAGTGACCACCATAACATCTGTGCATGGGAACAATAAAGTCATCATATAGTACATCCATACACAGTCTGTTTGGTTACAACCTAAGCACAAAACATTGTGTGTGCTTAGCGCATATTGTGCAAACAGTCCACGTACTCATATTTGTGTTCTTTCAACCAGTCTCTTTTTTAAAACAGGTGTGAAAAGATAAGCACCCTTTTAAAAATTTTGACTTTCATATTCTTCTCACAATAAATATTCTGGTCCTCTTTGTTTTTCTGAATGAATGTTCCAAAACCATATAAAAACTAGATAAAAAAATTACACTTTTTGGGGAAACGATTAGAGGTTTTTGTCCTTCTAGTGCCCTTTCTATATTTATTGGTTTGACTAACACTGCTACCTGCCAAATACTTAATATCTAACTATACATTCTTGGCACATCTAAACATTTCCATTTCATTGCTGTTTCCATCCTTGTAACAGTCAATACATTCATCATCTGTTCCATATTAGATTTGTCCCCCTGCCACTTCCATCACATATCTTTCAAATAGGTCAAGGAGAAATATTGCATATGAAGACTGACTTGCTGAATTAGACCAAGGGGAGTCTAGTCTATTATTCTACTTTTAACAGTAGCTAGTTAGATCATTTGGATGTTGAAGTCATGCAACTTTGGCCCCTTTCTCATTCATTTGTCCCTAAAAATTAATTTTCAGAGGCACAATTCTGTTATAATCGGAGTTTCTATTCCGCTGCCCTTACTATAAGCTTGAACTATGAATCAAAATAACAAACAGTTAAAAATGTGTCTTGCATGTCTTTTTAGTCTTTAATTTGACTATTGTACAATTGATGGAAAGTGAGTATTTTTATAACAAAAAGATCAAACTGCTTACTAAAGATTAAGTATATCTTCCAAGGTGGTGTTTCAGATATATACCATAAATGTAAGGGGGTAGAAATGTGCCAAGTAGAATGCAGAGGATTTCAGAAACCTTTAGTCTATATACATATGACTAGAAGGGGTGCCCAGCTTCGCCTGGGTGGTCCCAACCCGGTTAACTGAGTGCCAGTGTTGCCCGGGAAACCCACTGGCCAGGGGTGGGCCTGTGACGTGAGCTCGATAACATCACAATCCCCCCTTGGTTGGCCTAGCACTGGGGCAGACACAAACCTTCCTGTCAATTATACCCCACTTTGCAGATCAATTTAGGGGGCACCCCGCATGGGCTTCGGGACCCCGACAGTGACCTGCTCATGTGCACAAGGTACATGTGTGCTGAATCTCATGGGTTTTGGTCAAGGGGTGCAGCAGCCCATTCCGGACACCTAATAATATATAAGATTACAACTGGCTAAAGAATATAGGGAAGGGGAGGGGTTCATTTTTAACACATGTTAAACACATGATTAACACATGTTAAAAACAGGCACAAATGAAGCCTATTTTTAAACAATAACTTTCTAACAACTTTAAGTGCAAAGATTTTCAATAGATTACTCATCTTAAACATCTTTTAATAGCACTTTTGAATACTTGTGTTGGGGAACTGGATTTTATGAATCCATTTAGGAATAGTTTGGAATAAGGAATAAATGAATAGAAGCAATAAAAATCATGCAAATAAGAAATGTCTCCCTCTGACAACATTCTTGTGGTTTGGGAGGTATTAGTTAGAAGAAATCATGGGCCTCTCTGATCTGGCCTTGTGTATGGTCTGGGCCAGATCTCATAAAAGCCAGTAGTACTGGAATTTGTGAGATCTCCCAGAGTTAATCTCCCAATACAGTATGTGAAAATTGTGTCTTGTAAGATTTCTAGTGCTATGGGAACATAAATTAAAACTGCTAGCCCAGAAAACAAAACTTTGGGTAGTCAATGTCTTGCATTAAACAAAGGAAATAGCAATAACAAGGGACTGTGGTGGCTTAGTGGTTAAGATGCTAAACTCGACAATAGGAAGATCGACAGGTCAGCAGTTCGAGACCCAAGTGCTGCATGATGGAGTGAACTTCCATCTCTGTCCCTGTTCCTGATAACCTAGCAGTTAAAAAGCAAGAAATTGCAAGTAGATAAATAGGGATCACTTCGGTTGGAAGGTAAACAGTGTTCCATCCACTCCGGTGTCTAGTCATGCCTGCCACGTATCCACGGAAACGTTTGCAGATGTAGACAGCACTGGCTCTTTGGCTATAAATGGAGATGAGCACTGAACCCTAGAGTTTGATATGACTGGTATATATACACACACATACACACATACTTCTATATACTATAAAAAGGAAATAGATCATGATTCTTTAGGAAGCCTCATTCGCTTTAATTTCATGATTCTTGGGGAAGCTATGTCTTTGCCAGATATAACAGCGAGGCAGTGAAATTTCTTTCTTCACCAGCCTTATGAGATAGCTCAAAGATTTGTGACACATTAGACATGTGTGATTAACTAAAGTTATTCATATTAGAAGCAAGCATTATAGAATGGTTACTGCTGAGTGACTCCACATTGGGGGTTTGATTGAGTACCATTTTTATAACTAAATATAGGGCTGCTTCAGGGGCTGACCATAGAGATAGTTACACTTTAACGTGGTGGGTAAAGAAAGCTGGAAAATAGTTCTAATTTAAAAATTCAATAGTGCAGTGCTTGCAGAGCAAAAGACCCATTGACGTAGTAGTATGGATGTGGGCAGAGAGGAAAGAAGTTTGGTTAGCATATCAGACAGCCCTAGTACCAGGTTGCAGCTTATTGTGAGGGTTGAGTTTGGGCTTGGGTACAGGAGGTATGGCATGCTTCTTTGTGCTAAAGTAAAGGTAAAGGTTTCCCTTGTTCGAAAGCCAGTCGTATCCGACTCTAGGGTACAGTGCTCATCTCTATTTCAAAGCCGTAGAGCCAGCATTGTCTGCTTCTGCAGATGTTTCTGTGGTCGTGTGGCAGGCATGACTAGACACTGGAGTGCACAGAACACTCCCTATTTATCTACTTGCAATTTCTTGCTTTCGAACTGCTAGGTTGGCAGGAGCTGGGACAAAGACAGGAGCTCATTCCGTCCTGCAGTACTCGGGAATCGAACTGCTGACCTTCCGCCTCCAAGTCAGCGTCTTAGCCAATTGAGCTACGTTGTAGGAAATGTGAGAAGTCTCCTTGCACAAGTATAAAAATATACAAATATTTGCACAACTTCTTCTTTTGTGTCCCAATCAAACCCTGGATTGCCAAAATGAAGCCACTTTCTTGGCTTTGTTGTTGTCATCGGTGCATATTTCTGGCAGTGTTTGGCAGACCAGTAAATGACCCAGATTCTGTATCTCTTCACATTCACACCACATGTTCTTGTCTGCCATCAGCCCCCATTTGAGCTTGTTGGTCTTGCATTTAGGGACTTGCACAACTGGCATCAGTATAGGCATTCTGCCATTGGTAGATCTAGACCTGAAACTCTGAGTTCATTTCACAGCACCATAAGTTACTCTGTTTTTCTCTTTTCCCCTGAGTCAGTTTCCTTTAAGCACCTATCCCCTGGCCTCTGCACTAGTCAAGATGTTGGTGGAAGCAGTTTTGTTTGATGGGGCCTTTGGCCCTTCCTTCCACATTCATCATTTGCTTTTTTACCTTATTTAATGAGTGGCACACTCCAATACATGCTCACTATAGAAGGAAATGGTATTTCCGGTAGTAATGTATGGTTGTGAGAGCTTGTTGCGATCAAACCCTTATAAAGAATAGTCCAGAAAATGATGAACAGAACAACGAACAACGGTTTATTGTAAAGTCTTGCAGACCACTGTTGCAAGGATATCCGGACAGCAGATGGCTATACACATCTCTCTGGAATCTACCATTGTGGTATAACTGAGCTACACCGGTGGGTGCACGTATAGAGAAGACCCATGGCTAGCCTGGCGAGGTCTAACCTGTGGGGGAAAGGGAAGCATAGATCCGGCCTGGCTACACCCTCGTTTACCAGTGGTGCTTATATAGTGTCACGGCGGCGGTTACTCTATAACGCAATGTAGTAACCTGCCGGACAACCTTAATTAACCAATCATAACGTGATACATCAGTTTTAACAATCAGGAACAGGTTCCAAAGTTGCACCCAATCATTGAACTCTAATTAACATAAGGAGCACGCCAAGATGGGAAGAATATGTGCCAAATCTTGCTCTTAATTCCGATGGCGGGAATTCGCCATATTGTCTTGCAAAGCGTTGCTGGAGCAACTTGCAATTTTACTTGAATACACAACAGAGCTGGACCATAAAGAAGGCTGAGCGCAGAAGAATAGACACCTTTGAGTTGTGGTGCTGGAGGAGAATTTTGAGAGTGCCCTGGACAGCAAAGAGAACAAATAGGTAAACCTTAAAAGAAATCAACCCTGACTGCTCCTTGGAAGGTCAAATATTGAAGATGAAGTAAAAGGACTTTGGACATCAAATGAGAAGAGAGGAATCACTTGAGAAAGCCTTGATTCTGGGGAAGGTCAAGGGCAAAAGAAGAAAGGGCATCAGAGGATGAGATGGTTAGATGGCATTGTTGACGCAATGGGCACAAAGCTGGGCAGGCCGAGGATAGGGGTGCCTGGCGTACAGTGGTCTATGGGGTAGCAAAGGGTCGGAATTCACTGTGTGACTGAACAACAACAAAATAGAAGGAAAGGCAGACAACGGGATCATGCAAGTAAAACTGGCTGAATCTTCAGGAGACTTTCCTTTACCAACTGGAGATTTAAAGGGTAACAGATAGAGAGTTGCTGTTGGCAATTCTGGCTTTCTGTCTAGTTTTGAAACACAAAGTGAAGACAAAAGCGCTTTTGTTGTGTTTTGAAAACACTAGAAACCATCAGTTAGCATAAACACTATAGGATTAGAAGTGCTTTCATGCTTGTTGAGTGAGTAGTGATCAGTGCAGTGCTTCTCTTGCTGTTTTACCCCATTGTTTGTGAACCTACATGACACTTCTGTGCCTAGAACATTCTTAGGTATTTTCTCAGTTGATAACGATTTGTAAGTATCTCCCTCTTTCAAAGCAAAAACAGAGAAAGAGCCTGACAAATGAAACAATCTCATCCTCAGTAAATAGTAGAAGGTGGACAGAATGGCTTCTGGTATTTGTGAGTTGGTACATCGATTGGAATAAATCTTAGATGTTTTGATGTACAAGAAGTTAATCATTTTTATTGCAGTTCCAACATATAAGGCTACTGTTCTGCAGCACTAGCATGAAGGAAGAAAGGATTTGATCCATGCCTCTCTAAGGTGTACAGTCATGAGCCACACTCCACTTCTTCTATTTGAAGTGAAGGGACTTAGCACACTGTTTTTATTTCTGTGCATATTTTCTCTAAACCTTCTGAGTGTTTGTTGTTTTTGCCTTTTAAAACTATGTTTTTGTAGCTTTTCCTGTAGCTAATTGCACTTTGTAGATTTTACCATGTTTTATTTTGCATGTACAATATGTGCAACCCCTAAAACTGCAGAATGACTCATAAAATGAATGAACGAATTAACAAATGAACAAATGAATTAACAAATTAATGAATTAACAAATCAATCAATGAATTTTTTTTAAAGGAACACCCTCTGCTATAGAAACCTCTTCCCATGAAACCAGATTCATTAGTTTAGCCATTGGGTTATTCATTGACAGAGAGAAAGCCCTACAAATAGTCACAGGCACTGCCTTCATAATTTTAGGAAGACATCTTCTGAGAATGCAAGCGCGGTGCCAAAATGGCCGCCGTGCTCTTTGCGCCTCCCCCCCACCGGACGAAGGCATCCGGGTAGTTAGGGGGCGTGGCCAGCACCCTTATATAAGGGGCGGCCACGAGGCAGCCGAGCTGCCATTTTGCGAAGCGACGGAGCGGAGAAGTTTTTCCCTCTTACCTCCGTCGCTCTTGCCTTTCATCGGGAAGCCTCTGGCTGCTAATTTTCTTGACTTTTCCGGCTTCCCATCGTTTAGCTGCTATGCCCTCTAAGAAGAAGGCGACTGCGAACGCGGCTCGTTCTGCACGGAGGCCCCAGCCGGGTCGGAGGACCGCGGCTGCGCCTCCCCAGCAGCCTCCTTTGCCTGAGCCCACCGGGACCGGTGGGATGGGGTTAATTGCCCCTGGACCGGCGCCTGCAGCCAGTGGGCCGGCCGGCCCTTTGCCCCCACTTGGCTTAGGGGGCTACGTTAGTGTTGAGGCCCTTCTGGCCCGCGTTGCGGCCCTCGAGGCATCCCTCGCGAGGGTTAACCACCCGGGGGTGCCTTTTGGGGTGCAGGTTGATCCTTTGTCTGCCGGTCAGTGGCAGGCGGCAGGACGGGTCGAGCTGCCCGAGGCGCGTGGGCCGGCTTCGGCCACTGCCTCGCAGCTCCCCACTCAACAGGCTGATGCTGGTCAGGCCCCGTCGACGAGCTCAATTGCGGTCGTGAGCTCCGACGCTCCCAGCGGGCCGGAACCCCCGGTGGGGGCGGCCCGTGGGGGTGCAGCATGTGAGTATGCGGTTCAATCTAGTGCACCCACACACCTACCCACGTTGGGGGGGGGGCATTCCAGTGGCCGTGGCCTCGCACGGGTGGTGCGACGGCTCAGTCGCTGACGTCCCACCCGGTGACTTCACCTCTCACCCAGGGCCCCGTTTGGGGTGGTACCTCTTGCTCAGTTGGGAATGTGTTAGGGGTGGCCGGGTTGGTCCAGGCTCCTTTCCAGATCCCCATGGTTCCCACCGTGCCGGTGTCGGCATTGCCGACAGCGGGGTATTCCTTGCCCCTGGGGGACCATTTGGCCCAGGCCACCAAAGAGAAGATCTGGCGTGGGGAGTATGTGGACATCTTCCCCCTTCTTAACAGAGAGCCCACCAAAGAGGAGAGGGAGGGGCAGGATGAGAAGGATAAGGAACAGGAACGTCATCGTAAGCCGCCACGTACGTGGGCCAATTGGTTGCCGGCGTACCTCATATACATGGCGGTCTACCTCAGGGCCCGGCCGGATTTGGCAATTCCGATGGTCCAGTATTTGGACAACATTTACCGGGCGATGGTCGACTTCCCGGGCCCATCGTGGTTGGCTTACGACGAGGAATTCCGTATGCGGATTCCCCTGCACCCTGAGATGAGGTGGGACGAGCCCTGCCTGAAGCTGTGGCTTCTGTACATGACTCCCACGCGCCCTGCGCCTGGGGAAAGATACCATTGTGGACATGCGGTCCAGCGAGCGGCCCCAGCACAGACACCCCACCAGGTGGCGGGGCAGGGGGTTCCAGCCCGCCTGCTGTGCTGGACTTTCTCGTCCAATGGTTCCTGCAGTAGGAAGAATTGCCGGTACAGGCATTAGTGTCCCTCTTGCGCTGGCCCCCATGCGGCCTCCGCCTGCCCCAGGCCTGGAGGGATGCGGGGCAAAGGTAGGGGCGGACAAGGGGCTGGCAAGACTGCCGCAGAGGGAGCTGGTCCACCGACAGGCCCCCTCCCCAATTAATGTGGACATGTTGGAGCGTTGGCTCGCATCGTACCCGAAGGAGGCAGATGCGGTTTACCTGCTTCAAGGTTTTCGACTGGGGTTCCGTATTCCTTTCCAGGGTGATAGGTCCCCCCAAGATGCCCCCAACCTTTTGTCCCTTAAGGGTAGGGAGGAGGTGGCTGCCGCCAGCATTTCTAAGGAGGTTGATGCGGGCAGGGTCGCTGGCCCTTTCCCTGCACCCCCGTTCCCCAACCTTAAAGTGTCACCCTTGGGCTTGGTGCCTAAGAAGTCACTGGGCGAGTTCCGCCTGATCCATCACTTGTCCTACCCAGCCGGCCGATCGGTCAATGATGCTATCCCTGATGACCTTTGCTCGGTCAGGTATACATCTTTTGACCAAGCGCTGCGCAAGGTGCGCTCATGTGGCGCGGGTGCGCTGTTGGCTAAGTGCGACATTAAGTCTGCATTTCGCCTCCTGCCGGTTCACCCGGGTGACTTTGAGTTGCTGGGTTTTAAGTTCCGGGGTGAATATTATTTTGATAAGGCCATGCCTTTTGGCTGTTCCATATCATGCTCGGCCTTCGAGCATTTTAGCACCTTCCTACAGTGGGCTTTTGTCCGCAGGTCTGGGTCCCAGTCTGTAGCCCATTACCTGGATGATTTTTTATTCGGGGGTGAACGGGGCTGGGACACATGCACACGTCTCCTCAACACATTTCAGACGCTAATGGAGGAACTTGGTGTCCCTTTGGCGCCCGAAAAGCCGAGGGCCCATCTACACAGCTAGTCTTCCTGGGGGTGGAGATTGACACGGTAGCGCAGGCTTCTAGGTTACCAGGGGATAAGGTGTCAAGGATAGTGGCCCTTATCTCGGACTTGCTTGCTAAACGCAAGGCATCACTGCGGGAACTGCAGGTGCTGCATGGTCACCTCAATTTCGCTTGCAGGGTGGTCGCACCGGGCAGGGCATTTGCTCGGCGCTTGTGCGACGCCATGACAGGCTTATCCAGGCCCCACCATAGGGTGAGACTAAACCAGGGCATTAAGGCAGATATGCTTATCTGGCTCCAGTTCCTGAGGGAGTTCAATGGGGTGTCATTTTGGAGGTCTGACCTTCTGGCTTCCCCTCGTTTCCAGATACAGTCCGATGCCTCTGGGTCCCTGGGTTATGGGATGTACTTCAATGGGAAGTGGGCCTATGGTGGGTGGCCACCAGCCTGGTCAGGTACGGGTCGCCTGCGTGATCTTATGTATCTGGAATTTTTTCCCATCCTGGGGGCCTTGATGCTATGGGGTGAGGAGTGGGCCAACTCGGTCGTTCATTTCTGGTGTGACAATGTGGCCGTTGTCCACATTGTCAACTCACAGACTTCCAAATCACCCAGGGTCATGGACCTGGTGTGCCAGTTTGTATTGCGCAGCCTGCGCCTTAATGTGCTGTTCCGGGCCAGGCATGTCCCGGGGGTCAATAATGATATCGCTGACGCTTTGTCCCGCCTGCAGATCTCCCGGTTCCGTGCCTTGGCCCCGGATGCAGAGGAATTTCCCTCGCCACTCCCGGACGAGATATGGACCCTTGGCAAGGAGAGGTGAACTGGGCGATCGGCATGTCGCTAGCGCCACGCACGCGTAAGGTTTATCAACACGCATTCAATTCTTTCAGAGCATTCTGTGCCCAATTCCGGCTGCCAGATACCTGGCCGATCCCGGTGGCCCATATACTTCAATTCATGGTTGACCTGCATTCCCAGGGCCTTGCACCTAACACCATAGCATCCAGGCTGTCAGCGCTGGCTTTTATGGCCAAAGTAGGCGGACATGCGGACAGTACCGCTGACTTCCGTGTGAGACATGTTTTGGAGGGGTGGGTGCGGGAGCGTGGGCGTAGCCTGGACGACCGCCACCCAATTTCCCCAGGGGTTCTTACCCAACTGGCACGGGGCTGGCAGGACCTATGTTTTGATAGGTATGAGGCAGCCCTGTTTCATGCGGCTACAACGGTGGCCTTTATTTGGAGCGCTCCGCATCAGCGAGCTTGTGATGCTGTCTAAGGCGGATGCTAGTCGTAGGGCACTGGAACTCGAAGATGTCTATGTGGCCAAAGACTGGGCTCAGTTGAGGATACGCTCCTCTAAGACGGATCAGCATGGCGTAGGCAGTGGAGTAAGACTGCTACGGTGTTCTTTGGCAGACATCTGTCCGGTTGGTGCCCTACAGGAGTTCCTTGCACTGCGTGGCACGCACCATGGCCCGTTTTTCTGTCACCAAGATGGGTCTCCCCTTACTAAATTTCAATTTTGGAAGGTGACCGGCAAAGCGCTGGCCGGTGTTGGCCTCCCAGGGGCCCGTTACGGCACCCATTCATTCAGAATAGGGGCGGCTTCCACGGCGGCTGCTTTTGGGTACTCCGGGGCTGAGATACGCCGTATGGGGAGGTGGGGATCGCAATGTTTTCAATTTTATGTCCGCCCTCCTTCACCGTGAGTACCAGTCGAGTCACCGCACCTTTTCTCTTCCCTCGTTTTTCCTTGACAGACCCTGGGTGTCGTATTACGCCGGTGACAGTATGGCTGGTGGGCCATAGCTACGTGCACAGGGCAGCGCGTTACGCTGCGGCGACAGAGTGGGGACCCCGACTGGGACTGGGTGCATACGCAAGTCTCACATGGTATGGTAGGCCCGGGATGTTGTGGCGGGAGCTGTTGCCATTCCTTTTCTTGGGCCGAAATGCTGACCCGCCTGACATCCTGATCATACACCTTGGGGGCAATGATTTAGGTCGGGTCACCGGCCTATCGCTGAAGCATGCAATTTGCGGCGACCTCGCCTACCTGCATTACGTGTGGCCCGCCACAACCCTCGTTTGGTCAGACATGGTGCCGCGGCACGCGTATAGGGGAGGGTTCGACCTCCAGGCCCTTGACCGTGCTAGACGCATGGTAAACAGGGCTGTTGCCCAGTTCATTGTCAGCAGGGGTTGGGGGCGGGTCAGTCGTCACCCCGCCATTAGTCTGCAAAATTATGGCCTGTACGCAGGGGATGGGGTCCATCTGTCGCGAGGAGGTATGGACCTCCTGTTGGGTGATTGGCGAGCAGGCCTGTTGACCGAGCTGACGGTCTGGGGGGGGGGCATCGAGCCTTCTTTGAAGCCCCTCCATGTGGCGGGTAGCACTGGTAAGGTAAACATTTATGACCCACAGGTATCCGGCAGGTTCGCAATTGACTGGACAACACTAGACAGGTATAAGTTGGTTAAACATTGTCCGGTCAACGACGAACCAGGCGACGGGGTGATGGCTACAGCTAGACAGCATGCATCACCCCGTGATTTTACGGATACACGTCAGAGGGTGGGGTCATTAGTTAGATATTGACTACGGCCAACAATTTGTTTGTTGTCAACAAACAAATTGATACAAATAGATACATTGTAACAATTGCCGTTGGCAATTTTGGGTGGTACCTTACCAGTGTTACTTCGGCCTGCTTGCCTTAAGAATTATAATTGGTCAATTACCAATAGAAATTTATAATTCGGACTAGGGCATGAATCAATAAATGTGGCCCAATGCCGTTATCCACTTTCATCGGTGTCTGAGTCCTTTATTGGGGGGTGCGCCTGCAATGCAAGCGCGGCGCCAAAATGGCCGCCGTGCTCTTTGCGGCCCCCCCCACCGGACGAAGGCATCCGGGTAGTTAGGGGGCGTGGCCAGCACCCTTATATAAGGGGCGGCCACGAGGCAGCCGAGCTGCCATTTTGCGAAGTGACGGAGCGGAGAAGTTTTTCCCCTCCACCCCCTCCCTAGTTAACAGTGTGATATTTTGGTCGCTTCGGGGCCGGGTGGGAATTTTTGGCTGGGACTCACAATTGGCTCTTGGGTCCTGGTTTTTTCGCCCATCCCACACTGTTGCTATGGTTTGATATAGGGGTTTTTCTGTTGCTGCTGTTGACTTTGGTCACATGGGCGGGTAGCACTGGTAAGGTAAACATTTATGACCCACAGGTATCCGGCAGGTTCACAATTGACTGGACAACACTAGACAGGTATAAGTTGGTTAAACGTTGTCCGGTCAACGACGAACCAGGCGACGGGGTGATGGCTACAGCTAGACAGCATGCATCACCCCGTGATTTTACGGATACGTGTCAGAGGTGGGGTCATTAGTTAGATATTGACTACGGTCAACAATTTGTTTGTTGTCAACAAACAAATTGATACAAATAGATACATTGTAACAATTGCCGTTGGCAATTTTGGATGGTACCTTACCAGTGTTACTTCGGCCTGCTTGCCTTAAGAATTATAATTGGTCAATTACCAATAGAAATTTATAATTCGGACTAGGGCATGAATCAATAAATGTGGCCCAATGCCGTTATCCACTTTCATCGGTGTCTGAGTCTTTTATTGGGGGGTGCGCCTGCAATGAGCATTGAGATGGCTGAAACCTAATAGTGAAAACTGGGTTGCACATCTCCCTGGAATGTCTGTATCTCTACAGAGAATTCCTAAAAAGGTCCCTGCTTCATTCATCATGAAATTAGACAAATTTTGTTGATAAAAGTTAATTTCACTTTAACTGATAAAAGTTAATTTCACTTTAATTTCTTGTCCCCTTGATGGTGCTCAACACTGACAGATTTCTTGTGTTCTGTTGCAATGTGTGAGAAGAAATTAATTTCCCTAATGGCAGACATCTTCTTTATAAGGATCCTTTGTAAAAGAATAACTAATAGTCTGCCACCTGTCAGGATCAACAAACTGACATTATTGTAGTCCATAGGTGGGGATGTTCTAAGTATTTGGGAAGATATTTTTCCTACCCCAGGAGGACTGTCTGAGGGCCAAAATCAGCTCCCAACCCAACATAACCACATAACCATGTGGCACCTTGTTTCAGAGGAGAATTACAACACTCTGAGGCAAAATAATTCCATTTGGGGGAAATTTTAAGTTTGTGATTTGGCGTACTATAATGGAGTCTGGTGACCACAGCAAGGTCCTTTCTATCTCTGTTCTTGTCCATCTTGTGCAAACATGTGAGTTCCAGTGCCAAATAGCCCTCACTTCAGCCAAATTCTAGGAAAGAGAGGGAGCGTGAACAGAGGCCCAGACACGCAGAGCATGAGAACCAAAAACATAGTTTAAAAGACATAGTTATAAAAAGGTAGCATTGCAGTTCTTCTAGCAGGAAAGGTTTAATAAGAAAGTCTCCTTTAAAACAATATCTTAAAGGGGGTAGATAGCTGCAGCCTTACTTCATGCTTGGTTTCTTAATACTGTGACTGTGTTACTTTAGTTTTTTTAAAGTTTTAAAAGAAAAAAAGAGGATTCTTTTGCCTCCTTAGCTTCCTGCCATGATGGCAAACCTTGGCACTTCAGGTAATCTTGGACTTCACTTCCCAGAAGCCAAAGTCTCTGGGAATCCACACTAATAGGCTTACTGCGCGTATGTGCAGTAAACCAATTCATGTGGATTCACAGAGACTTGGGCTTCTGGGAACTGAAGTTCCAGAATGCCTGGAGTGCCAAGGTTCGCCATCACTGGCTTACGGGGTAGTAATAATAATTTCATATCAGAGATTACTCTGGGTTGAAAGTATTTTTGCTGGAAAAACTCCGCTCAGGGGTAAAACAGTATGAAGAGCTTCAAGAAGGCTTCTTGACCAAAATCACTTCAAACTGCATCCTGGCACTGGATCTTTATTTGCAGTCCAGCAAGAGGAAATAAAGCAGGAAATGTCTGCATAACCAGAAACCAGACAAGAGCAAAAGTACCTAAGAATTAATCTCTCTTTTTGTGCCTGCCTTGTGAATGTCATCAGAAAAAAACAACCTCCCTCCCCTCTGTCTTTTCTTGGCTCTCACTTTGACTGTTTTCTCATGCACTCCCCACTTTCTGCCGCTTACTGATGAGAACCAGAGATGAATGTAAATACCCAGGTGCAACCCAACAACTGTTGAACTGCAGTAACCTTTCATTACATGTTCATTTATTCTCATCCAAGTTGGGAGTTTCAGCTGGTGGCCAGAGCTGCACACTCAAGGCGAGCCATGGCAAACGTGCTGTAAAGGCACTGGCTGATGACATTATCAGGTGGCAGCGTGTTTGTAGAAAGGATCAGGGCTGCTGAATATCCATCAGCAGGAGCAAAGTGGCGTACCAGTCAGACCAAACTGGTGCACTGAGCATTTATATTGAAACTGACAACCAACACTATGTCATCTTGTTCTGTTTATCTTGAACTCCCACAGGTGTGCAGGGGAAAAGGGAAGTGGTTCCTTGATGTGCAGTTTTTCCTTCTCCAACTCTATTGCTCCAGTGTAAAAGTAAACAGATGGAAAAGCTGTGAGATGAAAGAGGGAGGAAAATTCATCTTAATCCTGCTCCTTCTGATCATAATGAACATACCACTCAGTCTGAGTAGACTTCTGCTATGGTCTGTGTAAAAGAAATGTAACATACATGGCATGACACGCTAACCCAGTGGAGCAAGTACTGTCATATTAAGGAGATCCCATAATATTAATCATTACATATTTCTCATGGGAATTAATTTTTTTTGTAATGAATGCACACATTTACATTTCCACCAAGACAGTAACAAGGAGCCAGCTGACAGGATGCTTGTTGGGACATAAAAACAGATTACTTTGTATGTTTTTGATAGCAACCATCCATCATTCCTTACTGAAAGATGGTATATAAATTACATTGTTATAAGTATTGCAGGCGCACCCCCCCAATAACGGACACAGACAACATTGAAAGTGGATAACAGCAAAGGGCCACATTTATTGATTCAATGCCCTAGTCCGAATTATAAATTTGTATTGGTAAAACGACCAATCATAATTCCTAAGGCAAGCAGGCCGAAGTAACACTGGTAAGGTACCACCCCAAAATTGCCAACGGCAATTGGTTACAATGTATCAAATTGTATCAATTTGTTTGTTAACAACAAACAAATTGTTGACCGTAGTCAATAACTAACTCATGACCCCACCCTCTGACGCGTATCCGTGAAATCACAGGGGTGATGCATGCTGGTTAGCAATCATCATCACCCCATCGCCTGATTCGTCGTTGACCGGACAACGTTTAACTACTTTATTCCTGTCTAGTGTTGTCCAGTCAATTGCGAACCTGCCGGATACTTGTGGGTCATACTGTTTACCTTACCAGTGCTACCCGCCCATGTGACCAAAGTCAACAGTAGGAACGAAGAAAGACCCCTATATCAAACCATAGCAACAGTGTGGGATGGGCAAAAAAGCCAGGACCCGAAGCCAATGTGGGTCCCAACCAAAAATTCCCACCCGGCCCCGAAGCGACCATAATCACACTGTTAACTAGGGAGGGGGTGGAGGGGAAAAACTTCTCCGCTCCGTCGCTGAGGCAAAATGGCAGCGCGGCTGCCTCGTGGCCACCCCTTTTATAAGGGAGCTGGCCACGCCCCTAACTACCCGGATTCTCTGTCCTGTGGGGGGGGCCCCGCAAAGGGCGCGGCGGCCATTTTGGCGCCGCGCTTGCATTGCAGGCGCACCCCCCCAATAACGGACACAGACAACATTGAAAGTGGATAACAGCAAAGGGCCACATTTATTGATTCAATGCCCTAGTCCGAATTATAAATTTGTATTGGTAAAACGACCAATCATAATTCCTAAGGCAAGCAGGCCGAAGTAACACTGGTAAGGTACCACCCCAAAATTGCCAACGGCAATTGGTTACAATGTATCAAATTGTATCAATTTGTTTGTTAACAACAAACAAATTGTTGACCGTAGTCAATAACTAACTCATGACCCCACCCTCTGACGCGTATCCGTGAAATCACAGGGGTGATGCATGCTGGTTAGCAATCATCATCACCCCATCGCCTGATTCGTCGTTGACCGGACAACGTTTAACTACTTTATTCCTGTCTAGTGTTGTCCAGTCAATTGCGAACCTGCCGGATACTTGTGGGTCATACTGTTTACCTTACCAGTGCTACCCGCCACACGGAGGGGCTTCACAGAAGACCTGACGCCCCCCCCCAGACCGTCAGCTCGGTCAACAGGCCTGCTCGCCAGTCACCCAACAGGAGGTCCATACCTCCTCGCGACAGATGGACCCCATCCCCTGCATACAAGTCACAATTTTGTAGACTAATATCGGGGTGATGACTAACCCGTCCCCAAGCCCTGGTGGTGAGAAACCGCGCCACTGCCTTATTGACCGCGCGCCTAGCTCGGTCAAGGGCCAGGAGGTTAACGCCCCCTCTGTAAGAGTGGCGCGGAACAATGTCCGACCAAACCAGGGCTGTGGCAGGCCAGACATAATGCAAGTAGGCGAGGTCCTCGCAAATCGCATGCTTGAGCGATAAGCCGGTGACCTGGCCCAAATCATTGCCCCCCAAGTGGATGATTAGAATGTCAGGCGGGTCAGCCCCCAGGCCAGAAAAAAGGAAAGGCCGCAGCTCCCGCCATAACATCCCAGGCTTACCGTGCCATGAGAGACTGGCGTGGTCACCCAGTCCCAGTCGGGGTCCCCACTCTGTCGCCGCAGCGTAACGCGCTGCCCTGAGCACATAGCTGTGGCCCACCAGCCATACTGTCACCGGTGTAATACGACACCCAGGGTCTGTAAGAAAATTGAGAAAAAGGAAGGTAAGGTGACTGGATTGGTACTCATGGCGGGAGTGGGCGCACATAAAACTGAAAACATTGTGAGCCCCACCTCCCCATGCTACGTATGTCAGCCCCAGAGTACCCAAAAGCAGCTGCTGTAGAGGCTGCGCCAATACGGAACGAATGTGTGCCATAACGGGCACCTGGTAGTCCCACCCTGGTGAGGGCTCTGGCTGTCACCTTCCAAAACTGAAATTTAGTAAGGGGAGACCCATCTTGGTGACAGAAAAACGGGCCGTGGTGCCAGCCACGCAGTGCCAGGTATTCCTGTAGGGCACCAACCGGACAGATGTCTGCCAAAGAACACCGTAGCAGTCTTACTCCACTGCCTACGCCATGCTGATCTGTTTTGGAGGAGCGAATCCTCAACTGGGCCCAGTCTTTGGCAACATATACATCTCCGAGTTCCAGTGCCCTACCACTTGCATCCGCCTTAGACAGCATCACGAGTTCGCTGATGCGGAGCGCTCCAAAAAATGCCACCGTTGTGGCTGCATGAAAAAGGGCTGCCTCATAATGATCAAAACAGAGGCCTGGCCAGCCCCGGGCCAACTGGGTAAGAACCCCTGGGGAAATAGGGTGCCGGTCATCCGGGCAACGCCCGCGCTCGCGCACCCACCCCTCCAAAACGTGTCTCACACGGAAGTCAGAGGTGGTATCCACATGACCCCCTACTTTGGCCATAAAAGCCAACGCCGAGAGCTTGGATGCTATGGTGCGAGGTGCAAGGCCCTGTGCATGCAGGTGAACCATGAACCGCAGAACATGGTCCACCGGGATGGGCCAGGTCTCTGGCCATTGAAATCGAGTAGCAAAAGCCCTATACAAATTGAATGCTTGTTGATACGCCTTACGCGTGCGTGGCGCTAGTGACAGGCCAATCGCCCGGTTCACCTCTCCTTGCCAATAGTCCACATCTCGTCCGGGAGTGGCGAGGGAAATTCCTCCGCATCCGGGGCCAAGGCGCGGAACCGGGAGATCTGCAGGCGGGACAAAGCGTCAGCAATATCGTTATTAACCCCTGGGACATGCCTGGCCCTGAACAAGACGTTGAGGCGCAGGCAGCGCAGCACAAAATGGCGCACTAGATCCATGACCCTGGGCGATTTAGAAGTCTGTGCATTGACAATGTGCACAACGGCAGCATTGTCGCACCAGAAATGCACCACCGAATTAGCCCACTGTTCGCCCCATAGCATCAAAGCCCCCAGAATGGGAAAAAATTCCAGGTATGTGAGATCCCGCAGGCGACCTGTGCCTGCCCATGCCGGTGGCCACCCACCATAGGCCCACTTCCCATTGAAGTACATCCCATAACCCAGGGATCCTGAGGCATCAGACTGGATCTGGAAATTGGGGGATGCCAGGAGGTCAGACCTCCAAAATGAGACCCCATTAAACTCCCTCAGGAATTGCAACCAGACAAACATGTCTGCCCTGATACCCCGGGTAAGCCTGACTCTGTGGTGGGGCCTGGATAACCCTGCCATGGCGTCGCATAAGCGCCGGGCGAAAGCCCTGCCCGGTGCGACCACCCTGCAGGCAAAATTGAGGTGCCCATGTAGCACCTGCAGTTCCCTCAGGGATGCCTTACGCTTAGCCAGCAATTCCGAGATAAGGGTCACTATCCTGGACACCTTATCACCCGGTAACCTAGAAGCCTGTACTACTGTATCAATCTCAACCCCCAGGAATACTAGTTTGGTCGACGGGCCCTCGGTCTTTTCGGGCGCTAAAGGGACACCCAGTTCCTGCATTAGCGTCTGAAATGTATTGAGGAGACGTGCACACGTGTCCCAGCCCCGTTCACCCCCGAATAAAAAGTCATCCAGGTAATGGGCTACAGACCGGGACCCTGACCTGCGGACGAAAGCCCACTCTAGGAAGGTACTAAAACGCTCGAAAGCCGAGCATGATATGGAGCAGCCAAAAGGCATGGCCTTATCAAAATAATACTCCCCTCTAAACTTAAAACCCAGCAATTCAAAGTCGCCCGGGTGCACCGGCAAGAGGCGAAAAGCTGACTTAATGTCGCACTTGGCCAGCAAGGCACCCGGGCCACACGAGCGCACCATGCACAGCGCATGGTCGAACGATGTATACCTGACCGAACAAAGGTCGTCAGGTATCGCATCGTTGACCGATCGGCCGGCTGGGTAGGACAAATGATGAATAAGGCGAAACTCACCTAGGGACTTTTTAGGAACCAAACCCAATGGTGAAACCTTAAGGTTGGGAAAAGGGGGTGCGGGAAAAGGGCCGGCGACCCTGCCCGCGTCTAACTCCTTTTTAATGCTGGCCTCGGCTACCTCCTCCCTTCCTCTGAGGGATAAAAGGTTGGGAGCATCCTGAGGAGATCTATCACCCATAAAAGGGATACGAAATCCCTGCTTAAAACCTTGGATGAGGTACTCCCTGTCCTCTCCCCTTGGGTACGATGCGAGCCAGCGCTCCAGCATGTCCACCTTAATTGGGGAGGGGGCCTTTCGGAGAACTAGTTCCATCCGTGGCAGGCTTGCCAGCCCACTGTCCACCCCTCCCTCTGCCTCGCACCCCCCCAGGCTTGGGACAAGCAGAGGCTGCATGGGGACCAGAACATGTGGGACACTCGTGCTTATACCTGCAGTTCTTCTGACTGCAGGAACCATTGGACGAGAAAGTCCAGCACAGCAGGCGGGCTGGAACCCCCTGCCCCGCCATTTGGCGGGTAACCTGCGCTGGAGCTGCTCGCTGGACCGCATGTCCACAATGGTATCTATCCCCCGGGGCAGGACGTGTGGGTGTCATATACAAGAGCCACAGTCTCTGGCACGGCTCATCCCATCTCATCTCGGGGTGCAGGGGAATCCTCATACGGAATTCCTCATCATATGCTAGCCATGAGGGGCCCGGGAAATCTACCATCGCCCTGTATATGTTGTCCAAATATTGGACCATGGGAATAGCTAGATCCGGCCGCGCCCTCAAATACACCGCCATGTATATCAAATAAGCGGGGAGCCAGTTAGCCCAGGTACGCGGCGGCTTACGGCGGCGTGCCTGCTCCTTGTCCTTCTCATCCTGACCCTCCCTTTCTTCCTTAGTGGGCTCTCTGTTCAGGAGTGAGAAGATATCCACGTACTCCCCTCGCCATATCTTTTCTCTGGTAGCCTGAGCCAAGTGATCACCCAATGGCAAGGAATACCCTGCCGTCGGCAAAGCCGAAAAGGGGATAGCTGGCCTACCCAAAGGGGCCTGAGTTAACCCTGCCACCCCAAGTACGTTCCCAGCAGTGTAAGAACCAAGGCCCGCCCCAGCGGGCATAGTGGCAGTAGTTGTCGCCGGGTGGGTCGCCAGCGGCGTAGCCCCTGCACCACCCGCGCGAGGCCAAGGCCACTGAAAGGTCCCCCCTATATTGGGAATGTGTGTGGATGTACTCGTTTGCACCATATACTCACATGCTGCACCCCCGCGGGCCGCCCCCAACGGGGGTTCCGGCCCACTGGGGGCGTCGGAGCTCACGACCGATGTAGAGCTCATCACCGGGGCTTGACCCGCGCCAGGTTGCTGGCTGGGGAGCTGCGAGGCAGTGGCCGGAGCCGCGCCACCCGCCTGCAGCAGCTCAACCCTCCCCGCCGGCCGTTGTCCTGCTGCCGATAGCGCCTCAAAAGGTACCCCGAAAGGGGCACCTGCCTGACTGGCCCGGGCCAAAGACTCCTCTAAGGCCGCAATACGGGCCAGTAAGGTGTCTACAGTAACCATGGGTAAAGAGCCGGCCGGCCCACCTGACCCTTGCATGGGGACAGTTCCCTGCACCCCATGGCCCATATATGGCCATTGGCCAGGGCCGAAGCCCGGTAGGGCTGGTGAGGAAACCTGCCAAGGCGGGGCACCGGGCCACCCCCCAAGGCTAGAGGGCCCCGGGAGAGGCTGCGGCCCAGAAGTAGTCGGCCCAACGGGTTGGGCGGAAGGAGGAGCGGTGTCCACCGCTCGCGGGCCGCGGGCCGGAGCGCCCTCCGCGCCCGCACTCTGAACGGGCCAAGGGGCGACAGACCCCAAGCCACTAGCCCCGGCCGGGGATGGCAAAGGTGGCTGTTGAGGAGGCGGCACCACGGTCCTCCGACCTGGGTTGCGCCTCCTAACAGCCCGTGCTGAATTCGCAGCAGCCTTCTTTTTGGAAGGCATCTCGAGCAAAAAAGGGAAGCTAGCTAAGCAAAATCGACCCAAAAGGCTTCCCGCCAATACCAACGAGCGACGGAGGCGCAGGGGGAAAAACTTCTCCGCTCCGTCGCTGAGGCAAAATGGCAGCGCGGCTGCCTCGTGGCCACCTCTTTTATAAGGGAGCTGGCCACGCCCCTAACTACCCGGATTCTCTGTCCTGTGGGGGGGGGCCCGCAAAGGGCGCGGCGGCCATTTTGGCGCCGCGCTTGCATCCATAACATTTCTTCTAAAATTGATGCAAACACTTTCTTGAGAAATCTACAAAAATTAGTTTGAACAGTTGCCTTGGCAGGCAGCTGTTTTTCCCCTTTCAAGACTACACAAATCATAGTCTAAAACATGAGAAATTGTACTGGGTTATATAGGAAAGGAGTTGGAATTGGGAAGGACAACCTTTATTACTTATGTTACAATACAGGTATATAAGGTGAAAGTAGGGATTCAGAATTTTGACCAAAGGCATGTTGTGGATTGTCAAGATTTTTCCCCCAGAGAGAAGTCGTAGAGGATGCCAAGAGAACTAAACAGAGAAACTAAACAAGAGAATGACCCTGACTTCCTCTGAATGGATATGAGCCTCAAGTCCACTGACTCAGATCCAAGAAGAGCTTTATGGCAAGAACAAACATTATTGAGGGTAAAGGTAAAGGTCACTCTTGCTCGAAAGCCAGTCATATCCAACTCTAGGGTTCTGTGCTCATCTCTGTTTCATAGCCGAAGAGCCAGTGCTTTCTACTTCTGCAGATGTTTCCGTGGTCATGTGCCACACATGACTAGACACTGGAGCGCATGAAATGCTGTTTACTTCCCACGGAAGTGGTCCCTATTTATCTACTTGCAATTTCTTGCTTTCAAACTGCTAGGTTGGTAGGAGCTGGGACAAAGACGGGAGCTCATTCTGTCCTGCAGTATTCGGGTATTGAACTGCTGACCTCCCACCTTCCAGTCAGCGTCTTAGCCACTTGAACCACTGCAGTCCCTATTCTTAAGGGTATGCAAGGACAAAATTAGAAGGTGGAAGAAGGAGCTCACTGTACAAGGAATATTATTAAAGGAGGATAAGGCTGAGAAACTCAAACTCCCCTTTGTCACTTGGAAGACCCTGAATAGCTGAGGGTTGGAGTCCTTAAATGCAAGATCAACATGCTCAAATGGGGGCTGCTGGCAGACAACACCACACTATGTGAATGTGGAGAGATACTGAATACTGCTCATTTGCTGCTCTACCGGAAACATATACCAATGAGGACTTAAGTTTGGCCAATGACAAAGCCAAGGAGGTGGCTTCATTTTGGCAGTTTAAGGTTTGACTTGGACATGAAAGAAGAATTTTTTCAGTGAACTCTCTCTGTAGAGGTCATTCACTTCAAGCTAAAAACCAGTACAAAAACACAAGTCATGGTCCTCTCCCATGCAAGAAAGCCCCTTTAACTAGATTTCCACTACTCATATTAGGCTGCTCATGGAGACAAACACGAGGCTGCTTGCTAACTGGAAGCCTATACACACACACACACACACACACACACACACACACACACACACACACACACACACACACACAGAGCATACTGTACAAGAAGTGTACAAGAAGAGGAGTGTTAAATTTCTCTCACACACATGAAGCCAAGGCAATTATCATTCTTTTTATGAACAATATGTTGGAAAATATAAATAGTTTGCAATATGTTATCTACAATTAAAAATATAGCTAAATATCTGTAGTGTCTGAAATAACAGGCAATTTGCTGTGTGACATCTGAGTATTCACAGGCATGCTCATTTTTCGGATTGCACAATGGTATTTTAATTTTACTAGAATTTTAATTACGACAGTGTTTTTATAAATTTCTTTTTCATCATTAGGACTAAATTATTTAACTCTGGTAGCACAGTGGTGAAGCTGCTGTACTGCAACCAAAATGGTTGTGAGTTCAATCCTGGCCAGAGCTTAAGGTTGATTCAGCCTTCCATCCTTCTGAGGTCAGCAAAATACCCAACATTTACCCAGCAAGATGCTAATAAACTTGTTAACCACCCAGAGAATGTACTAAGTGCTATGGGGTGGTATATAAGTGTGATTGCTTTTCTTTGAAGGAAAAATATGCATGAGTCTTTCTTACATAGTTAGGAAATAAGCTGACTAAACAAATGTTTCATTTTTGTGAAGACTTTAATCAGGGGCTCCTATGCAGTAACAGAGGGGGCTGGACAGCTAGTAGGTTAGGATTTCAATTCTCCACTTTTTTATCTTGTCAGAAGCACTTAAAGGTGCTTTCTGGTTTGAAAGGATTTTTGCTGGAGGAACTCCTCTCAGGGGATGCCCAAATGAGGCTCTTTTTATGTCCCCAAGATCTTTTCCCACTGAAGTGGTCCCTATTTATCTACTTGCAATTTCTTGCTTTCGAATTGCTAGGTTGGTAGGAGCTGAGACAGAGACGGGTGCTCATTCTGTCATGCAATACTCGGGTCTTGAACTGCCGACTTGCTGACTTTCCAGCTAACAAGGTGAGCTTCTTAACCACTGAGCCAATGCAGTCCACTATGCACCCCCGAAGAACCAGCCGGTGTGGCCTATGGCAAGCTGCACAGTCCCTGGGTGCCACCAGAAGAAAGAAATGGCAAACAAGCTCTGAGTGCTCTTTACCTCAGTGGTTCCCAATCTGGAGCCCATGCCTCACAAGGGGACTTCAATTCTCAGAAGTCTAATTCAGTACATTGGCTGACCAGTGCTTTGGGGAATTGACTTAGGCTTCTGGGAATTGAAGCCCAAAAACCAAAGGTTAGGAAACACTGCTCTAGCTAGAAAACCCTGGAAAGGGTTACCATAAGTTGAATTTGACTTGATGGTAAACAATTATTCATTCATTCATTCATTCATTCATTTATTTAGTTCAATTTATATTGCCACCCAATCTACAGGCGACTCCAGGCGGCTTACAACATTGTCCCATAAAAACATATACAAACCTACTCACATAATTTAAACATTGTTATATTAAAACATTAAAAACCATTTAAAAGACTGACCCATCCCACATTATTGTTATGCAGCAACAAAAATGAAAGAGAAAAAAGGAAGGGATGTGGTCATAAGGAGGAAGAATACAGATTCTAAGGAAAGTGAAGTAATAGCTAGATTCCTTAAGAGGGAAGGATAGGAGTTCTGGAAGGATTTATAGTTGAAAACATTAGCATCTTCCTACCTGAATTAAGATGGAATTTCTTTAGCAAAAAATGTCATTGAAATCCCAAGGTAATTGATAATGTAGTTAGCCACTTAAATTACCAAAGAGTGTTATAAAGTTTTATAGTGCTCTAAGGTCATTGTTTAAATGTCATACCTTTGATGTTGACAGAAAGATGGGCAAGGAGAAGTTGCTAGGCGTAGAGAGAATTGCCCCAACTCAAGTTTGGATTGAAAGAGAAGTTAACTCAAGAAAGTCCACAGAAGGAAGTTTCCCCATTAATTTCTCTTTTCAGCTTTGCAAGGGATCCTTCCAATCCTCCTGTTAGCTTAGTTTAGGATCCAAGCCACAGTTACATTTTTGTCAGTAGCCTGGTAAGAATTAAAGGGATGGGAAAATCTGTCAGTTTTAATCCAGAGGTTCTTTTCATGGTGAATAGATACATAAACATTTTTGTAACTCCATCACAATCAAACAGAAATGAAGTTCTCAATGCAAATTTGGCGAGTCAGATTCTCTGAAAGTTTTAGTGATTAAATGGCTCTTCTTTTTGTTGTTGTTCAGTCGCACAGTGAGTCTGACCCTTTGCGACCCCATGGACCACTGCATGTGAGGCACCCCTATCCTCCACCACCCTCCGCAACCCGCTCAGCTCTTCGCCCATTGCTTCAACAATGCCATCTACTGTTACTGTATATAGCACAGAAAGTCACAACCAATGTAAGCCTATTGAACCAAAATAATTTATGGAAGAGCTGATTTGCCAAATCCCCACTGATTTAGTGGGCTAATTCTAGTTGCAACTTACTAAATTAAGCAACAAAATTTCAGCCTTTGAGCTATCCAGAACTGAAATCAATGTCCATTTGACACTGAGTACATGCCAAATCTATCCCTAAATGGCTTGGAACATGAGGAACAAAAGGACATTGCATATATGTCTCCAGCTCAGTCTGGCTGTAAGGGTGTTGGTGTCTGATTCAAACTCTAAGCATTTTTTTGACCAACTCACTCTCTGATGTTCTATGTAGCAATAAGGGTAGGGAGTCTAACATATCCATGAAGCCAGCATGATTACATTTTTCCTTCTCACTAATAGAATTTAGCATGATTAGGTGATTGCTTTGCATTATGTTATAAGCATGGCTGCACCCACCCTATATGATGTCTGCAGAGGGTATGATATTTCCATTACTGGAAAATGTAATGGGCAGCCAACAGCACTCAGTGAACCGTATCCTGGGAATGGTACTGTGAGGTTCAAGTTACCCTATTAAAAATGGGAACATGTGAACAAGGCTCCAGTTGTAATTCCAGATGGCTGCACCTCTGTTAGAAAAGCAGATCAGCTGTAATAGCTGCAGTTCTCAGAAAAAGGAATAAAAGAAAATGATGGGTCAGTGCATGTCATACTTTGAGATGATTAATATGAGTGTAATCGTGGGATGTTGCGGTCATGATAAGTAGGGGCAAAATGCTTAAGTCAGTTATCTTACTATGAATTGATGAAAAGTTTGTAGCATTATATTTCCACTCAAACAAGCTGTATGTTTGTTTGGGATGGGGAACATGCAGTATTCCAGATGTTGTTTAACTATACCTCCCATAAGCCCTCACCACTGGGTAGAGTGGATAGCATCTGGAGAGCTGTACATTCTCCATTCCTGCTGGATAGCCTAAGTTGCTGACAGAGTAGAAGAATGTCAGGAGAATTAACACACATGTTATCATTTTGCAGCATCAATGGGAACCCTTTGGACTTCCAGATGTTTTGACCTACAACTCTATAGCTGCGTCCAGTTTAGTTAGGATTTGTGGGAGTTTATCACATTTGCAAGGCCAAATATTCCCAAATTTTCACCATTATGAGTATCAAAAAAGCCAACACAATTATGCAGGGATGGTCATGAGATCTTTTCACATGTGCACTTTTAAGGAATGTGTAAATTAAGGAAAGAGCTGCATATTGGGGAAGAAGTACATGCTTTGCATGCAAAATAACCTGGATTAGATCCTTGGTGCTACAAGGCTGGAATTACTCATTGCAGACAACCGGTAGTGTTTTTTTTATTGCAAGTCTTCTGCAATCCAGAGCAAAAATGCTTTCTCATACATGTTTTAATGGGGTAAAAATAAATCCCCTGAATATCACTAGGGAAGAACAATATTTACTGGCCTGCACTGGGGAGTCAGCTTTAGGGGCTCTATTTTCACTGTACACCGAACAGGCTCAGTAGGATCTTTTCATACTCAAAGACACAATTGCTTCTGTCACTGTGTTTCCTAGCCACTGGCACCCTGAGGAAGAAAAAGAAGGGCTTTCTTGCCCAGCTAAGTATAACTGCATTTTAAAATGGCACTCAATGCACACTATAGTAAAGTGCTGTAAGGTATGCATCAAGTGAATAATTGAAAGCCATTTTGCATTGACACTGATTTGAAGGCAAGGTCTCGTTTTAGCCCAGGTAGGGTTTAAATGCTGGACAGCTGCTGAACAGATAGCACTTCATAATATGGACTAAGGTTGTGATTTTAATGTGGCCACAGAACAAAAAGGGCAGGAGTTCTGCCCTTATAATATTTATATCAAAGAACTATACAAATTACACCTACTTAAATTTCTTCTTTTACAAAGTCAACCCTTTTCCTAAGCAATCTCTCTCTCTCTCTCTCTGACTTGGCATAAGGCTGCTTCCTACCTAAATTTTTACTATCTGATACAAACATTACTCAGACATGTTTGTTATTGAGAGAACAGCAGCGCTGGAGGAAGCCCATTGAGACTGCTGGACTGCCAGACTGCAACCAGGAAAATGAGGTGTATAAGCAGTGAATGGCTTCTGGGCCAAGTGATTTTGGAAACAGGCATTACAAGAATCTAGGTAAATGGGCCCAGAATCTGAATGAAGCTTTGCTAACCAAGTAATATGTCAACCAAGAACAGGTTTCCCTTTATTCAGCAGTCCCAACAGAGGTTGCTGGCATTCTTTTTTGGGCTA
The DNA here is from genome assembly GCA_035047305.1 of Bradypodion pumilum. Taxonomy (NCBI): domain Eukaryota; kingdom Metazoa; phylum Chordata; class Lepidosauria; order Squamata; family Chamaeleonidae; genus Bradypodion; species Bradypodion pumilum. The sequence continues at coordinate 34,107,629 of JAWDJD010000005.1, forward strand.
GCATCACCCTTTGGTTTTCCAACAGATTAGAGCAGATCTTTTCCATCAAATATTTATTTATTTATTTATAAATTTATATCCCGCCCTCCTGGTGGGGAACACCACTCAGGGCAGCTAACAACATGAATAAAATAGTTAAAAACAAGAAAAGCTAAAAACAATCAAGTCCCACTAAAACAGTATATAAAAACCCCAGAACAAACCTAAAACATTCAAACATTAAAAAAACTACCCCAATCTCCCCTCCCCCCAAGGTAAAAACAACAGTAGAAATACAGAAATACACAGGAGCCCTCAGGCAGACTATACAAGCCAGTGGGCCTGTGAGGTGGAATCAGACTCACCCCACACCCGCTGACACAACATCTTCCTAAAGGATAGGGGATCTGACTGGAGATGGAGTTCTAGTGGTAAGAGGTAAGAGGTTCCACAGGGCTGGGGCAGACACGGAGAAGGCTCTCCTCCTGGTCCCTGTAAGATGGACTTCTTTTGCAGATGGGACGACAACTGAGCCCCTCCTGTCTGCCCTAGTGGGATGGGTTGAAAGCCTTGGGGAGATGCGTTCTCTTAGATACCCTGGACCAATGCCATGAAGGGCTTTAAAGGTCAAAACCAGCACCTTGAATTGCACTTGGAGGCAAACTGGGAGCCAGATGAAACTTGAGGTCTCTAGAAAGTTAAAGGATACAACTCAGGAGGAATTACTTAAGAAATTATGTGCTATGCTGTTATGTGATCCAGTGAGACCTATAGTAGGGATGGTAGGCCTATATCCTTGGTGCCTGTAGCATGAACAAGTAACACAAAGTCCCACGGGAGAGATAGGCAATGCAAGGTGCTTCAGATATTTTTGAACCAGTGTTGTTGGACTATTGACTATGCTGGCTTGGGCTGATACCCTCATCACATCTACATCAGAAGTGTCATATTGCCCCAACTATGTCCTATAGCAGTGATGACCAACCTTGGTACTCCAGGTGTTCTTGGACTCATGGCCGTAGCCAGAGGGGGCTGGGGCGGCAGCGAAAACCCTCCTGCGCTAACAGCCACCACCACCACCCCAGGATGTCAATGTTATATATGTGTTTGTGCATTGCTGCCCCTCCTGAATTTTTTTGCCCCTCCTGAACCCCCAAAATAAATAAAATAAAATAAAATAAATACACACTTGATATATAAATAAAATCAAGAATTCTAGCTATGGCCCTGCTTGGACTTCAATTACCAGAAGCCCAAGTCAGCACTCCTGCTGATCTGGGCTTTTGGGAATTGATGTCAAAGAACATCTGGAGTGCCATGGTTGGCCATCACTGTCCTATAGTAACAGTGGATAAAGTGTGACTTTTTGACTATATGCACCAGAGACATATTTGTGCCCCCTTACTCCAAACCTGCCTAAGCTTCACCTGGAGGCTACCAAGAGGGGTAGATTTTGCTCTAAGTGGTTGAGGAAATCTCTCATATTTCAGAACAACAAGAAATGACAGCTGGAGGTGATGTCTGGGCAAATCTGGTTTATCTCTTCCCTTGGTCATTTTGTGAGATGTGGCCAATTGTCAATGCTGGATGCAAAATCTTGGCTTCACATCCATCAGTTCTGTCTACCTCCTACATCAGGTTCCATATTGCTTTTATTTTAAGGAACATAAAAAGGGGGATGCTAAAACTGCCATCTTATTTATGTTTACCTGGTTGCAAATACCCAAAGCTATTTCTTGTTGAGTGTAAATGTGTGGACTTGTATTGTAATATCCTAATGTATGACACTATGAGGCTACTAAAGAACTCTGGACCTGCCAAAAATATGTGATTAAGATTCAGTCTCCAGCTTTATCTAGCAATTTCACCTCAACAATACAGGTCAGAATCCTATTGGTGATTTATGCTTATACTGTATAAAAGAAAATTACAAATGGTGGTAGTCACAACTAGAGTGAACCGGCTGAATCAGTAGAATTTATGTAGAAGTTGATTAATCAAATCCTCATTGATTCAATGGGCATACTCCAGTTGTGACTTACTACTGGAATTTAACCATTGTGTGGCAAATTGTTGTTTGTTAATGAGGTACTGTACTAGTTGTGTTCCTGGGCATGTGGCCAATCATGCGCATGCTCAGGAACAGAAATAGTACCTTGCTAATGAGTAGGAATTTGCCACCATGATTTACATTTCTTTTCTTGTTGAAGCATAATTACAAATATGATCTTGGCCATTTTAAACTGAACACAGATTCCTCTGTATATTTTATACAAAGTTCAGCATGAGAAAAACAAATGACTGTCAACCTAATGGGCACAAATGGCAAGAAGTTGATTTCAGACTATTAACATAAATAAAACAACTTCTCTTATTCTACTGTCTGTTGTAGCAGCAGCCTCAGCAGCAAGAGCCCTGGTGGTACAGTGGTTAAACTGCTGTACTTCAGCCAAAAGGTTGTGAGTTCGATCCTGACCAGGTTTCAAGGTTGACTCAGCCTTCCATCCTTCTGAGGTTAGTAAAATGAGTACCCAGCATATTGGGGGCAAAATGCTAATTAACTGGCAAACTGCCCAGAGAGTGCAATTAGTGCTATGGGGCGGTATATAAGTGTAATTGCTATTGCTATTATTTGATAATGAAAGTTTAAATTTCCCTTGAAATAGAATAGACAACCTGGTATTACCATCAGATCCTTCCCCCAGCTTTAGAGGTCCTGGTATGTGACGGGTGACACTGGTCCACAGTGTCAGCTCTCTGAGTCACTCAGTCAACAGACTGCATGAGAACAATCTTTAAAAGCCAAATGAAAAAAGTACTTGGAGCAAGTCTGCAGGGTTTCAGCCCACAATGTGCCTATTCAGCATATCCAGCCTCTGGAATCAGCCAAAGAATTCCTTACACAGGACATGATTCAGAAAGAGACAATGGGGGCTGCTTGCAGTGACTCACAACGACTGTTATTTTCTTGAAGGATTGTACAACAGTAATTTGTCCCAAAACATGTGTTTCCTATCACTAAAGGAAAACCTCAGCAACAACTCTTGTGGATTGTGGGAGTGTGTGCATGTGTGTGTCCACGTGCCTCAAAGAAAAGAGCCATCAGTCATGCATGGAAATATGTTGTGTGTTCATAGTGTGGCCTTTGGGGTTCTGTTGGAAAAGCAGTTTAGATGGCACTTTGCATTGCCAAAGACACAACGACAACAGACTATGGGTCTGTCATCTCTGGACAGTCACACACTTGTCATGTTGACATTCTCAGAACCAAAACTGGATGGAAACTCTTGGCAGCAATTAGGAACTTGCGGGGTTGGGAATAACCGAGGGTCAAAATAAGACAAGGAATGATATGTCTGTCCTAGCTGAGTGGAAAAGAACATTGGAGTTACAGCTGCTCCCATCACTTTATAACTATGACAGCAGAAGTGGTACCTATGGAAAGTTTCCCTTCCTTGCCACTATTAAAAGCCACAAGAGATGTATCTCAAATCGAATCTGAAAACATTAGCCTGAAGGCAGCTGGTGTTACTGAGGCAGATCAGCTTTCTTCAATCTAGTGTCCTCCAGATGTGTCAAATTACAATTCCCATCACTCTCAGCCAGTATTGAACTTGTAGTCCAACACATCTAGAGGGGTATCGGGTTGAAGAATACTGGGAGAGGTATGCAGGATGTTGATGTGCCAACCAAGAAGAGTTCAGTGTATAATATCTGAAGTAATATCTGCAAGGAAACCATCCAGTTTTTCAGAGAGTAAACAAAACACACACACAAAAGACAAAAAACTTTGTGGTCCCTTAAAAACTAACTCCTGTATTTTAATGCACAAAAATGCTGCAGCACTTTAAAGACTAACTGCTATATTTTTGATGTGAGCTTTCTTGGATCAAGTCCACTTCATCAGACATAAGAGTGAGTTTTCATGTTATCAATTTCCTGTATACATATCGGGTACAGAGGCACACAATGGTTGGCTGGCTTAAAAGATAGGTTTGCAAATCAGTGTGGCTTTTTACAACCTGTAATAACATACGATCAGTGTGGCAATTTACAACAGTAATAACAGACGATTCCTGATTGGGGTTAATTTCATTATTGTGAAGTTTGGTTCCACACTAAAGTAGGTGCAAAATAGACATTCTGACATTACACATCTGCTAATGAGTTAATTGAAGATGCTGTGTGTGAGGTCCAACACCCATCCTGCTCTGTCAATTATCCAGGGGAACACCCACCCCCTCAGTTTTTGGAAATGTTGACCTTTTACACCAGGAGTTCTCAACCTTCTTAAGCCAGGGGCCAGGTCATTCTCCATCAGACAGCTTCCAGGGCCAGATGGCTATTTTGCCCTTCCTCCACCACATGGCACTTCCAGGTGCGGTGGAGGTGGTGGGGGACTGGATGAAGTGGATACAGAGGCCGCATCTGGCCCACTAGTCTCAGGTTGAGGACCCCTGTTTTACAACATTTATTGCCAGCTACGGGAGTTATACTAGGTGGAGAAGGTTAGCTGTCAATATACAAAGCAAAATCTGGCCCAACTATATGCTACATAGAGATTAGCTTTACGAAAGGAAATTCCTGTTGGGTGATAGGTGAAAACTGCGGCAGGAGCTCTTCTTACTTCCTGTAGTTTGCAAAATTAGCCTGCTTAATTTTATTATTGAACTTTGGCAGTAAGAACAGACTTTCTTTGCAACTATGATCTCAAACAGATTTCAGCATTCAATTGTTAACTCACTATCAGTAACATACAATTTGGCCCTGAGTTGAGGCCTCCATAAAAAAAAATCTTAGGTCTGTTGTAGGAATCATTTGGCAGGAGGTTTCCCTGTCACTTTCAGAATGACATCTCTTGTTCTGACATTTGATGCCAGGTTGTAGATGGTGAAGGAGGTGTGCCAAAAGGGAAAGGGGGAAAAAACTAGCAAGGGAAGTTGTGTTTTGCTTTTACATCCTGTGTGACCAGCTGTTTTAAAGCTATTGTACACATTACTGGGTTGCATTCTGGTGACCTGAAAATAAAATCATGGCACAGTGTTTTGGAAAAGGCTTTACTTGCCTTTGAATGACACAAACAGTGATTTCAGACCTGAGGTTTTTTTTTTTTTGGGGGGGGGGGGGGATAATAGCCACTCATGTTCTGTTGGTAGCCCCTCTAGGTTTCCCGTGCTCGAAAGCATGTCATATTCGACTCTAGGGTTCAGTGCTCATCTCTGTTTCAAAGCCAGTGCTGTCTGATTCTGCAGACATTTCTGTGGTCATGTGGCAGGCATGACTAGACACTGCAGCACACAGAATGCTTTTTTACCTTCCCACTGAAGTGGTCCCTATTTATCTACTTGCAATTTCTTGCTCTTGAACTGCTAGGCTGGCAGAAGCTGAGACAAAGATGGGAGCTCACTCCATTGTGCAGCACTCAGGTCTCAACCTGCTGACCTGCTGACCTTCCAGTCATCAAGTTCAGTGTCTTAACCACTAAGTCACTGCGGTCCCTTACAGCTACTTACTACAGCTCTATTAGCTTCTTCTGACCACGATAAATAGGTAATAGGGCTTGTGGGTCCTTTGGGGTGGGATGTATGTGGACATGAGATCGCTTGGTAATGACACTGATTTAGCCACAACATTGCTGGGAGTTCAGCACTGATAAAGCGTAGGAGATGAGGAAAAGTCATTTCACAAGAAGAGAGCTATTATTCAGTCAACCACAGCCCTATCTCTAGACAGAAATAAACAAACACAAAGTAATCCCCAGACTTTGGCAAAAGGCATGAATGATTTGTCTTACAATTTGAGGGTCAGATGCTACAAAATGAGAGGTGATTCCTGTCACAATCAGAAAGCCAACTGTGGTTAACCAAGAGGAAGATGTTTTCATCCCAAATGAGCTAAGATGATTTTATCAATCCAAAGCAAAAGTATGGTAAGCAGCAGCCTGACAGTGTGTTGTTATTCCTCCTACAGATTTAGGCAGAAGAAATGACATCAACTTCAAGAATCTGCCAGCAGCTTTCATGGCCACAATGCCCATCTTGTGCCAAAAGTATTTGATGTCATGTGTATGATTGCCAAAGTATGAGGGAAAAGATGCTGTCTGGCTTGTTGAAGAGACTGGCATTTCAATTAAGCTAGAGACTGGCTTCCCAGTTATTTAACAATCAACTGGGTTCTTTCATTCAGACATATTTTGTGACTAAAGTTAAGGAGCACAGTCTAGAAACAGCCATGTGACTTGAGACTCACAAACATTTTGGAGCATTATTTCCTTTTTAAAATATTTGAAACTGTAAATTCATAGAAGTAAGCTTCTGTTGCAAAGATCATACTTTGGAAGATGAAGGAAAAAAATTAAATTAGCAAGGGTTTGTTAACAGCTTTGCACTTCAAACCTTTTTTTTATTAAAAAAAATCCTTTAAAACAACAGGAGTTTATTAAATGTCATTCTTTCTCTTTTGCCTTCATAAGGGGAAATCAAAAGAGACATTCTGATATAGAATAAGATTAAGAAAACAGTGCTAATCACAGACTGCTCCACTGACTATAAGGACGGAAACACAATGGCCTGAATCCAATGGATAGTTATAACAACAATGTACCCATTGAATTGGTGGCAATTAGGTGTTTTAGCATAATGGAATTTAATAGGACAAGATATCCAGGAAAATCAAGACATTTATATACTGTGGTGGCTTAGTGGTTAAGACACTGAACTTGATGACTGGAAGGTTGGCAGGTCAGCAGTTTGAGACCCGAGTGCTGCACGACAAAGTGAGCTCCTGTTTCTGTCCTAGCTCCTGCCAAAATAGCAGTTCAAAATCAAGAAATTGCAAGTAGTTAAATAGGTACCACTATGGTGGGAAGGTAGACAAGGTTCTGTGCACAGATGTCTAGTCATTCCTGCCACATGTCCACAGAAATATCTGCAGATGCACTCCAGTGTTGAGTCATGCCTGCCACACATCCATGGAAACATCTGCAGATGCAGACAGTGCTGGCTGTTTGGCTATAAACAGAGATGAGCACCAAACCCTAGAGTCGGATACAACTGCCTTTCGAGCAAGGGTGACCTATAATGCCCTTTCCTCCCTTATTTCAGGCCTTTCTAAGGGGGTGGGGTGGGGGAGAACTAATCTGCTTCAGTGTCAAAGATAAGCTGAAAATTAGATCAAAACAGATCCAGATAATCAGTCTAATTCAAGAAATTGCTTAAATAGGCAACTTTTGACTTTTACTTATCCCGAGTAAAAAAGCAACCCTAGGACCCCACTTCCAGCTATGCTTCTGCTCTGGCCTGGGGCTTCATACTGGTTTCTTGCTGAAAAGAATCTTCCTCCTTCCCTGTCTGTAATTTTCTCCTGGAAAGCTTGTAAACAGTGTCCTCTTTCACTGTTGCATCCTTACTTGCCCTTGACACCACCAGTTATTATTCAGTAAAGGAAGCCTGTTTAGATACCTTGGCCATTTATGAATATAAGTATCTACTTGTAGTTAGCACCTCCTTGTCTCTCACCCCTGAAGGCAAAAAGGGGGATTAGAACTAGCAGTATCTACATGCTATGACAGAGGCATTTCCCCCAATAACATAAATGACAAAAAGGTAGAGAGGACAAGGAATTGTGAGACTCTGAGTTTTTAAGAGGAAGAGTAGGTTTTTTTAAAAAAGCCTAAAGAATGCAAGCGCGGCGCCAAAATGGCCGCCGCGCCCTTTGCGGGCCCCCCCCCACAGGACAGAGAATCCGGGTAGTTAGGGGCGTGGCCAGCTCCCTTATAAAAGGGGTGGCCACGAGGCAGCCGAGCTGCCATTTTACCTCAGCGACGGAGCGGAGAAGTTTTTTCCCCCGTCGCTCTGTCGGACCCCTGTGGCTCAGGGGATTAAGATCCTGAACTCGCTGCCTGGAGGGTCGGAGTTTGATTCCTGAGCACTGCAAACGCTCTCGTGCTCCGGCTTTCCAGTCAGTGGGTGCTGAGCCCTGGATAGGGATCGTGTTGCTCTATACTCCTTGAATGGCTGGTGAGTGTACAAATAAAGCGACGGTGAGGAGGAGTTTTTTCCGTCGCTTTATTCCCTTCTGCCGCTTTGCAAGAGGCTTGAGTTGCCAGCCTTTGTTCGAGGCTTCCTTTCGGCTTTCCAGCCTATTGCCTTCAGAGCGCGGGGGAGCAGAGAAGTTTGCTCCGTCGCTCACTGATTTTTCCAACTTAGGGGTGCCCAAACTTTAAGTAGGACTGCAGTGTATCCAGTGCTACAGAAGCTGACTGGGTTGTTTAAGGTCAGTGTTTCAATTTCTGCGCATGCAGGACAGGATGAGCTCCCGTGCCGTGCCGTTTTCAACCCCAGGCCGGCCCTGCGGGGGATGCGGCCCTTGGCCCACGGCGGCCCGCCAGGGGCCGGGACAATTGGGGGGAGGGCCTGGTGCTGCCTCACAGCATGTTTTTGCCAATTAGGGGCTGGAATTTTGGGACATGGCTTATTCGGGCACAGGCTCTGAATTCAGGGCCTCTGGCACACTTCCCGTCGGGCCGTCCGGCCCGCCTGGCCCACCTACTGGGGGTTTACTGTGGCTGGGGGTGCCTGGTTGGCACGTTTGGCTGTACTGGAGGCATCCTTAGCAATCCAGTGGGTGGGGGGTCCTTTTCCGATCTACCGGGCCCTCCTGTCCGCCGGCTACTTCCACCGCTGTCACTCTGTAACAGGCGGCCGGCTGGGTCGGGCTTATGGAGACAGTCCAGCCTGTGCCTGCCGCTGCCTCGCAGCTCCCTGTTTGTCCGGTACAGCGATTGGAATGCGTTGGAGGTCGTCCTAGAGCTCGATTTCGGTCGCGAGCTCCGACGCCCACGGTGTGCCGGAACCCCCAGTGGGGGCGGCTCACGGGGGTGCAACTAGTGAGTATGGGGTCAAGTTGAATACGCCCACATCTCAGTCCACTTTCAGCGGGGTGGTTCAGTGCTCTTCGCCTTGCCAATTAGAGGCTAGTGGGGCATCACTTGTCATTCTATCCCAGTGCCCTTGGTTGCATTATGGCACGACCCTGGGGGTGGGGATTTCTGCCCCGGGGCAGTATGTGGCACTGCATGGGCTATCCAGGTCCCGCTGCGCATGCCTGGTCTACATTTTGTACCGACAACGGCCTTCCCGATGATTGGCTAGCCACCACGCACGTCGTGGTTGGCTTATGGAAAAAAAGAATTCCGTACAAGAGTGCCCCTACACCCGGAGATGAAGTGGGATGAGCCCTGTCAGAAGCTGTGGCTTCTGTACATGACCCCACGCGCACTGCGCCTAGGGAGATGTATCATTGTGGAATTGCGGTCCAGCGAGCTGCTCCAGCGCAGGCACCCCGCCAAGTGGCGGGGCAGGGGGTTACAGCCCGCCTGCTGTGCTGGACCTTCTCGGACAATGGCTCCTGCAATGGGAAGAATTGCAAATACAGACAGGAGTGTCCCGCCTGTGTTGGCCCCCACGCGGCCTCTGCCTGTCCCAGGCCTAGAGGGACGCGGGGCAGAGGGTGGGGCAGACAGGGGGCTGGCAAGACTGCCGCAGATGGATCTAGTCCACCGAAGGGCTCCCTCCCCAATTAAGGTGGACGTGTTGGAGAGTTGGCTCACATTGTACCCGAAGGGAGAGGATGCGGGTTATCTCCTTCAGGGTTCTAGGCAGGGGTTCCGGATCCCTTTCATGGGTAATAGGTCCCCTCAGGATGCCCCCAGTCTTTTATCCCTCAGGGGGAGGGAGGAGGTGGCTGCTGCCAGCTTTCACAAGAGGGTCTATGCGGGCAGGGTCGTTGGACCTGTCCCTGCACCCCCGTCCTGGGGAGCATATTATTTCAATGATGCCATGCCTTTTGGCTAGTCCATGGGGGCTCGGTATTCGAGCGTTTCACCACTTTCCTAGAGTGGGCTTTTGTCCGCAGGTCAGGGTCCCGGTCTGTAGCCCATTCCCTGGATGGTTTTATTCGGGGCTGAACGGGGCTGGGACACGTATACACGTCTCCTCAACACATTTCAGACGCTAATGGAGGAACTTGGTGTCCCTTTAGCGCCCGAAAAGACCGAGGGCCCATCTCCACAGCTAGTATTCCTGGGGTGGAGAGTTACACGGTAGCGCAGGATTCTAGGTTGCAGCGGGATAAGGTGTCAAGGCTAGTGGCCCTTGTCTTGGTCTTGCTGGCCGAGCGCGTGGCATCACTGAGGGAACTTCTGGTGCTACATGGTCACCCCAGCTTTGCTGGCAGGGTCGTCGCACCGGGCAGGGCATTTGCTCTGCGCTGGTGCGACGCCATGGCGGGATTATCCAGGCCCCACCACAGGCTCAGATTTACCCGGGGTATCGGGGCAGACGTGCTTGTCTGGCCATAGGTCCAGAGGTAGTTCAACGGGGTGTCATTTTGGGGTCTGATCTCCTGGCTCCCCCTTGCTTTCAGATGCAGTCCGATACCTTAGGATTCCTGGGTTTATGGATGTACTTCCATTGGAAGTGGGCCTATGGTGGGTGGCCACCATCCTGGGCAGGCAAGGGTCGCCTGCAGGGTCTCACGTATCTGGAATGTTTACCTGCCCTGGGTGCTTTGATGCTATGGGGCAAGGAGTGGGCCAACTCGGTTGTGCAATTTCGGCATGGCAACGCGGCTGTTGTCCGCATCGTCACTCCACAGATTTCCAAATCGCCCGGGGTCATGGAGCTGGTTTGTGTTATGCAACCTGCGCCTCAACGTTCCCTTCAGGGCCAGGCATGTCCCAAGGGTTGATAATGATATTACTGCTGCTTTGTCCTACCTGCAGATCTCCCGGTTCCATGCCTCGGCCCCCGGATGTGGAGGAATTTCCCTCGCCACTCCCGGACGAGAGATGGAATGTTGGCAAGTAGAGGTGAACCGGGCGATTAGCCTGTCAATAGCGCCATGCATAGTAAGGCGGATCACCACGCATTTAGTTCCTTCAGAGTATTATGTACCCGATTTCGATTGCCAGGAACCTGGCCGAGCCCAGTAACCCATGTTCTGCGGTTCATGGTTTACCTGTATGCCCAGGGCCTTGCACCACGCACCATAGCATCTCAGCTGTCGGGTTGGCTTTATGGCCAAAGTGGGAGGTTGTGTGACAGCACCAATGACTTCCGGGTGAGACATGTTTGGAGGGGTGGGTGCGCGTGCGCGGGCGTTTCCCGGGCGACCGCCACCCCATTTACCCAGGGGTTTTTTACCCAAGTGGCCCGGGGCTGGCCTGGCCTCTGTTTTGATAAATGAGGCAGCCCATTTCATGCGGCTACTACGGTGGCCTTTTTGGAGGCGCTCCGCATCAGCGAGCTTGAGATGCTGAATAAGGCGGATGCAAGATTTTACCAGGGTTTTACCCAATTGGCCCGGGGCTGGCCTGGCCTCAGTTTTGATAAATGAGGCAGCCCACTTCATGCGGCTACAACGGTGGCCTTTTTGGAGCCCTCCGCATCGGCGAGCTTGAGATGCTGAGTAAGGCGGATGCAAGATTTCCCCAGGGTTTTCACCCAATTGGCCCGGGGCTGGCCTGGCCTCTGTTTTGGAAATGAGGCAGCCCACTTCATGCGGCTACAACGGTGGCCTTTTTGGAGCGCTCCGCGTCAGCGAACTCGTGATGCTGTCTAAGGCGGATGCAAGTGGTAGGGCACTGGAACTCGAAGATGTCTACGTAGCCAAAGACTGGGCCCAGTTGAGGATACGCTCCTCTAAAACAGATCAGCATGGCGTAGGCAGTGGTGTAAGACTGCTACATTGTTCTTTGGCAGACATCTGTCCGGTTGGTGCCCTACAGGAATTCCTGGCACTGTGTGGCATGCACCACGGCCCGTTTTTCTGTCACCAAGATGGGTCTCCCCTTACTAAATTTCAGTTTTGGAAGGTGACAGCCAGAGCCCTCACCAGGGTGGGCCTACCAGGTGCCCGTTATGGCACACATTCATTCCGGATTGGTGCAGCCTCTACAGCAGCTGCTTTTGGGTACTCTGGGGCTGACATACGCAGCATGGGGAGGTGGGGCTCGCAATGTTTTCAGTTTTATGTGCGCCCACTCCCGCCATGAGTACCAATCCAGTCACCTTACCGCCTTTTTTCTCAATTTTCTTACAGACCCTGGGTGTCGTATTACACCGGTGACAGTATGGCTGGTGGGCCACAGCTATGTGCGCAGGGCAGCGCGTTACGCTGCGGCGACAGAGTGGACCCCGACTGGGACTGGGTGACCACGCCAGTCTCGCAGGGCATGGTAAGCCTGGGATGTTATGGCGGGAGCTGCGGCCTTTCCTTTTTTCTGGCCTGGGTGCTGACCCGCCTGACATTCTAATCATACGCCTGGGGGGCAATGATTTGGGCCAGGTCACCGGCTTGTCGCTCAAGCATGCGATTTGCGAGGAACTCGCCTACTTGCATTATGTCTGGCCTGCCACAACCCTGGTTTGGTCGGACATTGTCCCGTGCCATTCTTACAGAGGGGGCGTTAACCTCCTGGCCCTTGACCGCGCTAGGTGCGCGGTCAATAAGGCGGTGGCGCGTTTTCTTACCACCAGGGCTTGGGGACGGGTCAGTCATCACCCCGATATTAGTCTACAAAATTATGACTTGTACGCAGGGGATGGGGTCCATCTGTCGCGAGGAGGTATGGACCTCCTGTTGGGCGATTGGCGAGCAGGCCTGTTGACCGAGCTGACGGTCTGGGGGGGGCGTCAGGTCTTCTTTGAAGCCCCTCCGTGTGGCGGGTAGCACTGGTAAGGTAAACAGTATGACCCACAAGTATCCGGCAGGTTCGCAATTGACTGGACAACACTAGACAGGAATAAATTAGTTAAACGTTGTCCGGTCAACGACGAACCAGGCGATGGGGTGATGACGATTGCTAACCAGCATGCATCACCCCTGTGATTTCACGGATACGCGTCAGAGGGTGGGGTCATGAGTTAGTTATTGACTACGGTCAATAATTTGTTTGTTGTCAACAAACAAATTGATACAAATCGATACATTGTAACCAATTGCCGTTGGCAATTTTGGGGTGGTACCTTACCAGTGTTACTTCGGCCTGCTTGCCTTAGGAATTATGATTGGTCGTTTTACCAATACAAATTTATAATTCGGACTAGGGCATTGAATCAATAAATGTGGCCCTATGCTGTTATCCACTTTCAATGTTGTCTGTGTCCGTTATTGGGGGGGTGCGCCTGCAATGCAAGCGCGGCGCCAAAATGGCCGCCGCGCCCTTTGCGGCCCCCCCCACAGGACAGAGAATCCGGGTAGTTAGGGGCGTGGCCAGCTCCCTTATAAAAGGGGTGGCCACGAGGCAGCCGAGCTGCCATTTTACCTCAGCGACGGAGCGGAGAAGTTTTTTCCCCTCCACCCCCTCCCTAGTTAACAGTGTGATATTATGGTCGCTTCGGGGCCGGGTGGGAATTTTTGGTTGGGACCCATATTGGCTTCCGGGTCCTGGCTTTTTTGCCCATCCCACACTGTTGCTATGGTTTGATATAGGGGTCTTTCTGTGTTCCTACTGTTGACTTTGGTCACATTGGCGGGTAGCACTGGTAAGGTAAACAGTATGACCCACAAGTATCCGGCAGGTTCGCAATTGACTGGACAACACTAGACAGGAATAAATTAGTTAAACGTTGTCCGGTCAACGACGAACCAGGCGATGGGGTGATGACGATTGCTAACCAGCATGCATCACCCCTGTGATTTCACGGATACGCGTCAGAGGGTGGGGTCATGAGTTAGTTATTGACTACGGTCAATAATTTGTTTGTTGTCAACAAACAAATTGATACAAATCGATACATTGTAACCAATTGCCGTTGGCAATTTTGGGGTGGTACCTTACCAGTGTTACTTCGGCCTGCTTGCCTTAGGAATTATGATTGGTCGTTTTACCAATACAAATTTATAATTCGGACTAGGGCATTGAATCAATAAATGTGGCCCTATGCTGTTATCCACTTTCAATGTTGTCTGTGTCCGTTATTGGGGGGGTGCGCCTGCAATGAAAAGGCGTCTGGCCACCAGGTTATCCTGCTTTGGTAATAGAGTAGAAGGCAGAGAAAATGGCAGCTTAAAATCTATTTCATTCGGTTGCAAAACAGATTGCAAGGCACATTTTACTTCTGCTTCCAGTGGGAGGAACCACGTGATTGGCCCACTGAACCACGTGACCAGCCCACTGAACCACATAAGTGGCCCACAGCCAGAAATGTTTGGGCACCCCTGGAGTAGACCATACTGCCAGTGACTCAATGCCAAGTGTTAGGTGGTGGTTAACTAACCCGACAACCCTAAGGACTAACGACATGGGTGCTGAAGTCCACAGGGAAGGGTGCTGGCCCTCAAGTGGATTAAATCCCACTTGAATCCATCTTGATGGAGGGCAGCAGCTTCATCAATACTGGCCTGGGGCTGATGAGGACTTTGTGTGCCCAAAAGGCTCAGGACCAGAACGTTACTGGCGGAACTAGATCAGTGGTATGGGGGTCATGCTGCAATGCGGAAGGCAGATGAAAGGCCACTGCATTATATTCTCAGAACACTCTTCATGGCTGATCACCATGAGGATTGCCAATATTTGGATTCAGATATGACAGAAGAAGAAGAAAGAATGAAGGAAGGAAGGAAGGAAGGAAGGAAGGAAGGAAGGAAGGAAGGGTGAACACAAACATCAGTCTGAAATGGCACAATCACAACTATGTGCACTGTGAGCAAAAGCAGTCCAATTTCTGATCTGAAGGCATATTATCTAGTGAAGTAAATATCTACATCTATTTGTTGCATACTCTACTTTGTAAAGTTTTTCTAGTGCTCTATCTTGTGGATTGTGAGTGTGTGTGTGTTTTTTTTTTGATACAGCAAAACCTGAGAATCACAGGAGCATGTAACATGTAGCTTTCTGAGCATCAACTGGCAAAACCAATTTTATCACAAATCTATCTCTCTAGAGTGTTTGCCACACAAGGCAACTTTTATTTCCATTTAGTAATTATAACATTCAACATATGGGGCAGGGGGAGAACTTCACTGAATGTTTGGCTCTTTGTACTATGTCCAAGAGTTTTAAAAGCCAGTTCATTTTTCCCAGAACACATGCCATTTCCCACTACTCCCAACCCACTCATATTTAACTTTCTGAAAAAGGATCCTTTTCTGCACTTGTACAGAGCAAAGGCTAGAATGCTTATACAGAAACTCTGGAATTTGGAAGTCTGAGACACAGCAGGATATGTACCACTATATGCAACGTACTGCCTCAGAAACTTAAAACCCCGGTGTTTCTTTATTTCCTCATGCTATATTTCCTCATGCTAAAATAGGTGGAACCTTTTTCTTCTGCCGTATCAGAATCCAAATATTGGCGATCATCATGGCAATCAGTCATGAAGACTGTGCTGGGAATATAATGCAGTGGCCTTTCATCTGCCTTCTGCATTGCAGCATCACACCCATACCACTGATCCAGTTCTGTGAGTCACTTTCTGGTCCTGAGTCCTTTTGGGACGCAAAGTCCTCATCGGCCTCAGGCTAGTATTGATGAAGCTGCTGCCCTCCATCAAGATGGATTCAAGTGGGAGTTAATCCACAGGTTAGTTAATCGCCGCCTGACACTCGACATTGAGTTGCTGGCAGTATGATCTATTCTATTACCATTGCAGGATAACATTGGCCAGTTCATGAGATTGCAGGAACTATATAGAGTTGGCAGGTCAGCTGCATCCTATCTCTTGAGATTTCAAGACCAAAAAAACTGAGACAAGAAGACCTCTGTGATGTCATAGAGGCAAAATCTAGAAGAGTGCCAGGACGTCTGACCTAGCTGATCATGGAAATGGTTATGTAGGCGAGTTTTAAAATGTCTCATCATAGAAAAGTTTTCAAAGTGGTACCATGTTAGTTTGTGCAAACACATCGGACAAAAAAACAAAGCAAAACAAAAGTACAAACAAAATAATTAAAGAAAATGAACCTTAAAGACTACTTGCTATATTTAACGAGAGCTTTCATGGATTAAGCCCACTTCCTCGGACATCATTATGAAAAAGATGAATAAGCGTCCAAGAGTAAATCATGCCTGAATTGTCTCTATAGGCAAAATGACAAAAGTGAGTGTTAAGAACTTGTTCCTAGAGAGTTAAATCAAATTATAAAGGGAAAAAAGAGTAAAGACTTAATGGACTTGAGGTGCTAAAATTGTAGCTGGCTGAAAGTGCTGGAAGGAAACTTCTTTATCTCCCTTCTGTCCTAGGATCAGCCTTGGGACTTTATTACATATTAATATAGATTGACGAGAGACACCTTTGCTAAGAATGAGATAACTATTGAGGGGGCTGTATCCAGGGATAAAGTTGCCCTGAGACACTTGTACCCCAAATTCCCATCTATACCTATGAAATGGTGGTTGGGCTATGCGTGTCCGGTATGCGTGGCCACACCCGTCCCTACTATCCGGTAATGAGCCGACCTCACTACCTTTTGTCCCTACGAGCATTACCGCAAGGGTCCGGAAGCAGAGAGTGGGACTAATGCCCCACAAACCTGAACCAACCCCCCCACCCTTCCCAGAATCCTCCATGTTGCACCACCCCTCAGCCAATCAGGCTGAAGGATGCGAGCGTGAAGGAGGCAGGACAGCTGGCACGTGCATAAGAAAAAACTGGCCCGGGTTGAGGGAACAGTCTGCCTGAGGGCACGGCCAGGTGAGGGGGCACCATAGTTCTGCCTCTCCCCTGCCATCCCTCCCACCCTTAGCAATGCTGTCTGAAGACATGGTCAGGTGAGGCACCGCCATAGGCACTGCTTCTGCACTGCTGTATCCTCAGGCGGCATTGCCGTCCATGCCAGCTCTCACCATCGCTATTTCCCCTCCTCTGTTTCGTGCCAGCGCATGAAACAATGGAGGGAAAAATTCAAAGGCATCAGCCAACAATCCTCCAGAGAGAGCTCCTCCCTCGATGGATCGCTGGCTGAAGCCTTTGCATTTCCCCCACAACTGTTTCGTGTCAACCTCCGAAACAGTTGAGGGAGGAACACATTGGCAATAGCCAACAATCCGTCAGGGGAGTAGCTCTCTCTGGTGGATCACTGGCTGCTGCCTTTGTATTACCCCCTCCACTGTTCCAAGAGCTAACACGAAACAATGGAGGGGGTAATACAAAGATGGCGAGCCACTATACAAGGAAACAAAAGCAGAGAACAGCGCTCCGTTCTCTGCCTTCGCCTCATGGAGGAAAGTGAGCCTTCACTGGACACTCTTTCCTTTGCTCCACTGGGCAACCCTTGCAGGAAGCTCCACTACAGCTTGGGTCAGAGAGGCCAACTTGATCCATTCAGCAATCCACACAGGAAAGCCTTAGGTCAATGATGTTAGGTCAGGACTAAAACTCACCAAAGTGTTTGCAAGGTGAAAGTGAAAGCACACGCCATGGTCCAACTAGCCAGCAGGTGACGTGATACCCAAATGGCTAAAAGAACCACACGCATGCACACACGTGCACAGATAGAAAGAGAGAGAGAGAGCAAAAGAGTGGAACCTTGAACCAATTTGTGGCTGGTTAGCCAGGTGAGCGCATCAATCTTTTCTCTAAAACTACCAAAGCTACTCTTTCCTTTGCTCCACGGAAACGTCTGCAGAAGCAGACACGCTGGCTCTTCAGCTTTGAAACAGAGATTAGCACTGAACCCTAGAGTCAGATACAACTGGCTTTTGAGAAAGGGAAATTTTTACCTTTAACATCATTGACAACAGATGGGTAACACTGCCTAGTTAGACTGCTCAAGCCCCACTTCACCCCAACAAGGCTCTCACCTAGCAGGGGAAACAATACAGAAAAGGAAGGGTGCTCACTGTGCCCAGAGAAATAATACTTGGTACTGAGACACTGAACTTGATGACTGGAAGGTCAGCAGGTCAGCAGTTTGAGACCTGAGTACTGCATGATGGAGTGAGCTCCCATCTATGTCCCAGCTCCTGCCAACCTAACAGCTCAAAAGCAAGAAACTGCAAGTAGATAAATAGATAAACTTTGGTGGGAAGGTAACAGCATTCTGTGCACTCACACCTGCCACATGTTCCTGGAAATGTCTGCAAATGCAGACAGCACTGGCTCTTTGGCTATAAACAGAGATGAGCACTGAACCCTAGAGTCGGATATGACTGGCTTTTGAGCAAGGCCGACCTTTACTAAAACCTTTCAGATTGCTCCCAATTTTGAGGAAACTGGAACTTTTTAACAGAACTGGATTTTTAAAAACGAACAAACCATTGATCATCTGCTGTTCGGCATCCTACCTATTTGCCTGTATCGTCAATTTCTTAATGCCAAACTGTTATTTTGCTATCAGGATTAACATTCTGGCTTGAGCTTGTGAGAAAGTGCCGAGCACCACCCTCATATCCTTTAATTGCCAAAGAATTTATGAGGGAAATATGACATGGAAGGAGCAGCCCAAGACGCTTTCTTTGAGCGTTATTTGGCATTCATTACCCTCCATGTGCCTTAGTGTTTGTCCCTTTGAGAGAAACAAATAAAATAATATAACATAAAATTCTGGCCACTGGATTTCTTCTCCAGTAATGTAGAAGCCTACTTCAGGAACTTCCTGTAGCCTTGGGAGAGAAGGAAGGGAAGTTTCCTTTTAGTTTGTCGAATGGCTTTGGGTCTAGGTTTGGCTTATTCTTGAAGAGTTTAGGGGGAGCCAGGCAATCTGTTTCCCATTTGCTGTACTTTTGCTGGAGCCTGTAATTGCTCTTTGAAGCTACAGGAGCAGGAAACCCATTAAAACCCTGACAGGACAGGGACCTCATTTCGAAGCCAGTGCATTCCACAGGTTCTTTCATCTTGCAGGGCAAAATAACTGGGTGGGTTCTCAGGGACCGAGATGGCATCAGATTTCATGCTGATTTGAAAAATAAATTTTGTCACCAGAGTTATTAATATAAGCTACTTTTATTCTAAGGAGCTGTCATCTAGGGCCATGATGGTGAACCTTGGCACTCCAGATGTTCTTGGACTTCAATTCTCAGAAGCCCAAGCCCCCATGAATCCACACGAATGGGTTTACTATGATTCATCCGGCCCACACCACCCTCGTCGCTCCTGGAAGAGGAAGTAAAATGCGCCCATACGAGCCCATATAGATGAATTTCAGTAAACCCATTCGTGTGGATTCATGGGGGCTTGGGCTTCTGGGAATTGAAGTCCAAGAACATCTGGAGTGCCAAGGTTCACCATCACAGATCTAGGGCAAGAATACCCAATTACCTTGTCTGGCGGAGAAACCCTACTTCGTGGCCTGACATTCCAGGGCCATCACCTTTTCCCTATCTTTCTTCTTCTTGCAGTGGTCAAATCACCCCTGTTAGCCACTGCATTAAAAAAATATATTATTGAGCATTCATGGAACTATACAACAACAAAAATGTTACATTGAATGGCTGTTAGGTCACCGTTGCTCGAAAGCCAGTCGTATCCAACTCTAGGGTTCAGTGCTCATCTCTGTTTATAGCCAAAGAGCCAGTGCTGTCTGCATCTGCAGACATTTCTGTGGACACTTGGCAGGCATGCCTCAACACCGCAGTGCACGGAGTACTGTTTACCTTCCCACCAAAGTGGTCCCTATCTATCCAGTTGCAATTTCTTGCTTTCAAACTGCTAGGTTGGCAGGAGCTGGGACAGAGATGGGAACTCACTCCGTCGTGCAGTACTTGGGAATCGAATTCTGACCAGTAAGTTCAGCGTCTTAACTACTTGAGCCACTGCAGCCCCAGAATGACTGTTACATACAGATTAACATAGCTGCTGGGTTAGCAACTAGCCAGACATTTAACAGGTTTGACCAGAACCCCATGGCTGAGTTTGAGAGTTGCGACCATCAGGAGGGAGTTGGGAATCCTGATAGAAGAAGATGAAGTGGTCAGGCCAGAAGGTCAGGCCAGAGAACAATACCACAGTTGGAATAAAAGAGAGCCAGGAAATACTATTATTGTTCCAACAAAGCCCCCGTGGGAACTGAAAAACCTATCCTGTTGACGAGGGCATGGTAGGGTAAGTAGAATATGACAGAGGAGTTGCAGATGTATCATCTCTGTGGACAAATGGACTGTGTGCTGTGTATTTAACTGGAATTACCCTGTCATGTCATTATTTTGTTCTGGAAGCTGCAGCAGCATGGAAACCTGCCACCCAAGTTATTGCCAACTCTTTGGACAGCCTCAGAAACAGGAATCACAGTGTAGGTGTTTCCTCCAATTATTAAAGAGAGTTGCAGCTGTGACACCAGATTTTAGCAGTGACATGGACATAAATTCAGAGGGCAATGCATCAGAGCATCACTTAGCATCCCCAAGTGCAAGGTGCTGGTTTGGGGACACTTGAGCCAAAGACATTTGATCTTGGACCAACAACTGCAAGGCTCAAAGGTAACTTCCAGCCCTG
Organism: Bradypodion pumilum; assembly: GCA_035047305.1. Classification (NCBI taxonomy): domain Eukaryota; kingdom Metazoa; phylum Chordata; class Lepidosauria; order Squamata; family Chamaeleonidae; genus Bradypodion; species Bradypodion pumilum. Next base: position 34,128,046 of record JAWDJD010000005.1, read on the forward strand.
GGCCAGCACACTGATCATTAGCCACAGCCTCTCTCACACAGCATCCACAATTAACTCATTAGGAGATGTGTCATGTCAGAATGTTTATTTTGTACCCACTAAAAATTTACAACTTAACAGAACCAAACTTCATGATAATCAAACTAACCCTAATCAGGGATCTTCTGTTATTCGTGTTGTAAATAGTCACACTGATTGTATGTTATTACTGGTTGTAAATAGCACACTGATTTGCAAACCTATCTGTTAAGCCAATCAACCATTGTGTGCCTCTGTACCTGATATGTATAAGTTGATACCATGAAAACTCACTCTTATGTCTGACGAAGTGGACTTGATCCATGAAAGCTAATATTAAAAAACAGGAGTTAGTCTTTAAGGTGCCACAACATATTTTGTCTTTTTTGTTTTGTTTACTCACTGATAGTCTGGGGATAGTGTGCCAGCACCAGCAATGCACATGGCATAACATCTTTGAGACAGAGGAGTGCTAAGCTTGACTAGGTGGAGAACTTTCCATTTAAGGCTTTCTATTTTGCAGGAAGAGTTCTTTTGTGAAAGGTACTTCTACATTGAAAAAGTTCTGTGTAGTCTTAGACCTTGTTGGAACAAATCACTTACCAGGAGTTGTCTTAGGTGCTCTAATATCTTCACCATCTTGCTACTCTGAGAACCTGGCCGATTCCTGCTTCAAACCCGACCATGTGGTTACTCTTATCACTAGAGAAACTTGAACATTTTTGCCTGAGTACTATACTATGCCTCAAGTCGTGAATATTCAACAGTATCATTCCACTATCTGATGGATAGTATCAGCATATTCAGTCTTCGTAAAAGTAACTTTCCAAGTTCTTCTTAAATCACCATTAAATGTTTGCAACCCATATCTTGCAAAGTAAATTAACAGGCCCTGATAAACCAAGAGCAGTATGAATCAACAATAGTGCAACAGTTTCTCCACTCCTGCCCTCTTCCAAACATTCTTCTCTTTCCTCTGCCATATGAGATAAATCTATTTTTTTTTAAAAAAAAGACATTTGTTTTCACTAAATCAGGGGTGCCCAAACATTTTGGGCTGTGGGCTTGTCACATGGTTCAGCGGGCAGGTCACGTGGTTCTTCCCACTGAAAGCAGAAGTAAAATGCACATTGCAATCGGTTTTGCAACAGGATATGATAAGATTTTAAGCTGCCATTTTCTCTGCTTAAACCAGGGGTGTCCAAACTGAGGCCCATGGGCCAGATCCACCTCTGACACCAATTCATCTGGCCCACACTGCCCTCATCGCTCCCAAAAGCGGAAGTAAAACACACCTATATAGGTGTGTTTTACTTCTACTTCCGGGAGCAATGAGGGCAGTGTGGGCTGGATGAATTGGTGTTGGGGGCCAGATCTGCCCCACAGGCCGTAGTTTGGCCACCCCTGCACTAAAGGCCAAGCGGTCTGTCCTGGAAGCCAAATTCAGGTTGTTAGGAAGAAGATTGAAGTCCTGGACTTCTAAGGTAGCATTTTCAGAAGTGCTGCCTGTTCCTTGTGCAGGACCTACCAGGCAGGCAATGCTCAGAAGCCTCAATGCGTGGATGAGGCGGTGGTGTCGAGAGGAGTGCTTCAGATTTGTCAGGAACTGGAGAACATTTTGGGACAAGCCAAATCTGTTCAGGAGGGATGGGTTGCTCTTGAACCATGATGGGACCAGATTGCTGGCACTCAACATCAAAAGGGCTGCAGAGCATCTTTTAATCTGATAACTGGGGGAAAGCCGACAGGAGCTAGGCAGCATCCGGTTCAGGAAAGTGTGTACTTGAGTAGTGAGGATGATGCAAAAATTACTGAGTAGAGCAAGGAGCTAGTCACCAGCACTCTAGCAGAAGGATGCAAGAGGCAGTCTAACAATGCAACTGGACTCAAAAGACTGTATCAGGAAAGCATATATAAATGCTTTTATACAAATGACAGAAGCCTCCGGAACAAAATAGGGGAGTTGAAATACTTAGCAATAGATAAGAATATTGATATTATTGGTATCACTGAAACCTGGTGGACGAATGATAACCAATGGGATACAGTTATCCCAGGCTACAAACTGTACAGGAAGGATAGGAAGGGCCAAACGGGAGGTGGTGTAGCCTTGTATGTCAAAGAAGTGATAAAATCGTATGAATTGGAATATCTAGGTGATTTGGAGTCACCATTAGAAGCTCTGTGGGTAAGAGTACCAGGCCACAAGGATGGTCTAACAGTAGGCATATACTATTGGCCTCCGACCCAAACTCTTGAGGGAGACTGGCAGTTGGAGAATGTTGTAAAGGAGGCATCCAAGAAGGGAAGCCTGGTTATAATGGGGGACTTCAATTACCCTCACATAGACTGGGTGAACTGTTGTTCAGCACATGATAAAGAGATAAAGTTCCTAGATATGCTAAATGATTGTTCCTGGGACAGATGGTTGAAGACCCAACTAGAGGTACAAGAATCCTTGACTTGATCCTGAGTAATACTCAGGATCTGGTGCAAGATGTTAATGTGACTGATCCAATAGGGAACAGTGACTACAACTCAATTATGTTTAACTTGATCATAGACCACAAGTCACTGATAAAATCTAACACAGAGACGTTAAATTTTCAAAAAGGAAATTTCCCAAAGATGAGGAAACTAGTAAAAAAGAAGCTGAAAGGGAAAACTGAGAGAATCCAAACACTCGAAGAGGCATGGAGGCTGTTTACAAAAACAATAACAGAGGCTCAATTGGAATGCATACCCAAAAGGAAAAAGGGCACTGCCAGGTCCAAGAGGACTCCAATGTGGCTTACAGGAGCTGTTCAGGAAGTGATCAAGAGCAAGAAAAGCTCATTTAGAAGATGGAAGGCTTGTCCGAATGAGGACAGTAGGCAGAAACATAAATTCTGGCAGAACAAATGCAAGGCAACAATCAGGAAAGCAAAGCAAGACTTTGAGGAGCGTATAGCTAAAAATACTCAGAGAAATAACAAAGACTTCTTTAAGTACATTAGAAGTAAGAACCCAACTAGGAAGGCCATTGGGCCATTAGATGACAATGGAAGGCAAGGGGTTATTAAAGAGGAAACAGAGATTGCAGAGAGACTCAATGAATTCTTTGCTTCAGTATTCAATGAAGAAGACAGAGACCACATGCCCAAAACAGAGCCTATCTTCGTAGGGAGGGAAACCGAAGAATTAAGCCAGATAGAAATAACCAGGGAGGAGGTCCTTGCATGTCTTGTTAAACTAAACACTAACAAATCACCAGGACCAGATGGCATCGATCCATGTGTTCTCATGGAACTTAAAGATGAAATTGCTGATCTCCTAGCCAAAATATATAATATTTCCCTCAAATCAGGCTTTGTGCCTGATGACTGGAAGGTAGCGAATGTAACACCAATTTTCAAAAAAGGATCCAGGGGTGATCCAGGAAATTACCGACCTGTCAGTTTGACATGTGTCCCAGGTAAAGTGATGGAAACCATCCTAAAAGATTGAATTAATAGGCACATAGAAGAGAAGGCACTGGTAAAGGAGAGCCAACATGGCTTTTGCAAGGGCAAATCATGCCTCAGTAATCTTTTGAAATTTTTTGAGAGTGTTAACAAGCATGTGGATAAGGGGGATCCAGTTGACATTGTTTATCTGGACTTTCAGAAGGCTTTTGACAAGGTCCCACACCAAAGGCTCTTGAATAAACTTACCAGTCATGGAATAAAGGGACAAGTCTTGTCCTGGATCAGCAACTGGTGGACAACTCAATGAAGGTGTCAACCCAGTGTGCCTCAGCAGTGAAAAAAGCAAACTCAATGCTAGGGATCATTAGGAAGGGTATAGAAAATAAGTCAGCAAGTGTCATTTTGCCTCTTTATAAATCTATGGTGAGGCCCCATCTGGAATACTGTGTACAGTTCTGGTTGCCATACCTACAGAAGGATATTATGGAGCTGGAAAAAGTGCAGAGGAGGGCAACCAGAATGATTAGGGGATTGGAACACCTTCCTTACCATCTGAGGCTGCAACGGTTGGGCCTCATGAACGACGGCGTCTAAGAGGTGACCTGATTGAAGTTTATAAAATCATGCACGGTGTGGACAAAGTAGATAAGGAAAAACTGTTTTCTCTATCGCACAACACTAGAACTAGGGGGCACTCCATGAAATGTTTGGGTGCTAGTTCTCAAACAAATAAGAGCAAGTACTTTTTCACCCAGAGGATCACTGGTCTATGGAACTCCCTGCCAGAAGAAGTGGTGACAGCTGTCAGTCTTGACAGCTTTAAGAAAGGATTAGACAAGTTCATGGAGGACAAGGGGATCAATGGCTATAATTATGGATACCTAAGAACAACCTCTGGGTTGGAGAGATAGGCAGGATATCTCTCAATGCTATTTCCAGGGAATCCTAAACAGGTGAAGGCATCTGCTTGAGAATACCCTGAAGGAAATGGTGAGCCACTGTGTGAGACAGAATGCTGAACTGGATGGGCTGTGGCCTGTTCCAGCAAGGCTGTTCTTATGTTCTTATGTTCTATGTTCTTATGGTGCTTAATGTGCAACTTCTGCAGAAGGGGCAAGCAAGTGAAGGAAGAATGGGGTGAACATTCACACTGTTTAATGATCAGACTTAATGTGGAGAAGCAGTACTGTATTACAAATCACATAATACACAGGCAGATGAGTCATCACTACTCATAGTATGTTTCAGCACAGAAGGACTTGGTGATTGATGGCCAGTATAGATTGCTTTTAGGCCTTGTAGGTGACTTGCACATTAAGTCAACTGCTCTGATGTTATCATTTCTGTTTTAGGCTGGAATGAAAGCATGCCAGGAATATATAAATATATAACAGGGAAATGTTCTTAGTAGCTCATTCTGCAATGACATTGTGTATGGCATTCCTCTCAGCGTAACACTGAGTGGGACATATCTTTTCATTCTAAGAACAACACAAAGAACATGAGGTGGAAGTGAAAGTGGCAGATATGTCCCCCGCTGATGTCATTGTGTCCTAGAACATTATGGCGACATTTGTCTGCCTTCAGTAGCCATGTGAGGGTGAAGATCAGAAAATTCAAATCAGAATAAGATAGAAAGTAAATTGGAATATAGATTATTTATGGGTCTCAGCGTGATGTCACCATTTTTGATGGCAGGTAGCATGCTCTTTATAACACAGAGAGACATTATTTACACAATTCCCCTTGAGGTCATGCTGGTACCCATAGAGTTGGAATTATCTAGAATCATAGTATATAGTTTCTTGACATCAGGCTCTATATCATATTTTGAACACAACAGATGTCATATTTACATTTATAATGCCTAAATATTTGGGCCTTTTAAAACTTAAAGACCATATGTAACTTTTAAAATGTGTATACATGAGACTAAGATTTATTATCACGGCCATAGGAAACCCTTGAAAGGGTTGCCATAAGTCAGAATCAACATGATGGCATGCAATACATATATATAAACAAATGAAATGTCCACTGTGGTGTAGTGGACATAGTGACAGAGGAGGGTTAGTTTGAAACCCGATTACTGCATGATGGAATGAGCTCCCGTCTCTGTCCCTACTCCTGCCAACCTAGCAGCTTCAAAATAAAAAACTGCAAGTAGATAAATAGGGACCACTTCAGACATGCCACATGTCCATGGAAACATCTGCAGACGCAGACAGCGCTGGTTCTTTGGCTATAAACAGAGATGAGCACTGAACACTAGAGTCAGATATGACTGGCTTTCGAGCAAGGGTGACCTTTACCTTGGGTAATGGAAACTCTTGGAGATAAAACCACCCCTTAGATCTCAATGAAATTGAAAGCCTTGCTCTTTGTTGTTCAGTCATATAGTCAAATCAACCCTATGCAATCCCAGGGATCTGTCATCCTCTGCAGTCCACCCAAATCTATGCCCACTGTGTCAACGATGCTGCCTAACCATCTCATTCACTGCCTCCCCCTTTGCCTTTTGCCATCGATCTTTCCTAGCATCAGGGCCATCTCCAGGGAGTCCTCTCTTCTCATTTGGTGCCCAAAGTATTCAGTATTTGTCCTTTTAGGAAGCACTCAGGGTTGATTCCCTTTAGGATTGACTGATTTGACCTCCATGTAGTCTGGGGGGCTCTCAGAAGTCTTCTCCAGCACCACAGTTCAAAGACGTCTATACTTCTGCACTCAGCCTTCCTTATGGTTCAGTTCTCACAGCCATACATTACTACTAGGAAGACCATTGCTTTAACTGAGGACTTTTGTTGGCAGGGTGATGCCTCTACTTTTTTATTATGCTGCCTAGGTTTGCCATAGCTTGCCTTACAAGGAGTAAGTGTCTTTTTATTTCATGGCTGCAGTCACCATCTGCACCTCCTATAAAATGTGTTCATGTTTAGGTTTTTAATCTACTAGCTACCCATTATATCAGGATATTGTATTCTCAGCACCCTCTCCTACGTTTTTTTAAAAATTTACATTACATCACAGAGACATGGTTTTCTGCAATCATATAGTATGCTCAGTCCTCAGTGGGCTATTTTAGGGGGAGTTGGCCCCTCCCAATAAAATTCTACTATCTCCTGCTCAGTAACTCTATTTTGACCACATTAAAATTTACCTCATAGCTTTTAGTAAAGATGGACATTGTAAGGCACTGACATTTCAGATAGGATCCATTGCTAGAACATAGCCTAATATGCCCACAGTTTAGCATGATATGATCAACCTAATTCTTTACCATCTGGCTTTGTTTGGGCTGATAAATACTCTGTAGAAGTCTCTGTAAAGCACCAGTAGTCTACAGTTCTCTCAGCTAAGTAAATTTGCAAACAATGGCAAGAAAAGTGTGTGTCTGATTGCACAGGAAAGGGTCACTTTGCTGTGAGCAATCGGTTTGTCAGGGAATGACTTTAGCTTGAAGTAGTGGTCCTAGTCCTGAACCAAAACAATCCAGCTTTGAGATGGTTGGGATGGAGAACTACTCATCATACATCATGTGATCACTGGGAAGTAGCTGGCACTGGACTGTGCCACAGGTGGTCCAAAATGCAAGCCCATACGAACATACCCTGTATCTGCTTTTATCCCACTTGTGCTATGATCTCACAGTTAAGTAGTATCTTACATTACATATGACACTCTGAGATATGTTTCGGATAGCACAGAGGCACTCAAAGAAAGTAAATTCATTTGTGGCTCCCAGTTCATTACCATCCCAGACAACTACAGATTTAGAAAAAGTGTTTCAGATCCTATTATGTCAGCTGATTTTAGGGAACCTTGTGTTGTGCCAATCTATCTGGAGTTCAGTCTATAGAGCCAGAAAATTGTCACAGGCCCAGAGAGGTTGAGTAGGATTCAGTAGAGCTCAGGATGAAGTCTATGGGAAATGTAAAGCAACGGATGTCAGATGGAAGGGCAGTGATTAAGTGATAGTTTTGACATATATTGTTCATTTAGCCATTGTTTTTCCCATTTAAGAAATATCAACCTAGAGATACCAGGGGCTAAATTTAGCAGCTTAAGGAAGCAGAATATATATTCCTTCTATAAAGTGCTAGCGTTCTAATTTCCCTTTGGGCGTTTGGGCTGATGAAGAAAGGTACTATGAAATTTTATTCTTCAGATAAAGAATATTATTGTAGAGAAACATGTAAATGGAATATTGGTAGAGAGTCAAACCTAGGTCAATGTTCTTCTGGGAAATTGAAGTGGGACAGTAAGAGAAACAGAATGCAAGCGCGGCGCCAAAATGGCCGCCGCGCACTTTGCGGGCCCCCCCCCACAGGACAGAGAATCCGGGTAGTTAGGGGCGTGGCCAGCTCCCTTATAAAAGGGGTGGCCACGAGGCAGCCGCGCTGCCATTTTGCCTCAGCGACGGAGCGGAGAAGTTTTTTTCCTGCGCCTCCGTCGCTCGTTGGTATTGCCGGGAAGCCTTTTGGGTCGATTTTGCCTAGCTAGCTTCCCTTTTTTGCTCGAGATGCCTTCCAAAAAGAAGGCTGCTGCGAATTCAGCTCGGGCTGTTAGGAGACGCAACCCAGGTCGGAGGACCGTGGTGCCGCCTCCTCAACAGCCTCCTTTGCCATCCCCGGCCGGGGCTAGTGGCTTGGGGTCTATGGCTCCTTGGCCCGTTCAGAGTGCGGGCGCGGAGGGCGCTCCGGCCCGCGGCCCGCGAGCGGTGGACACCGCTCCTCCTTCCGCCCAACCTGTTGGGCCGACTACTGCTGGAACCCAGCCTCTCCCGGGGCCCTCTAGCCTCGGGGGGTGGCCTGGTGCCCCGCCTTGGCAGGTCTCCTCACCAGCCCTACCGGGCTTCGGCCCTGGCCAATGGCCATATCTGGGCCATGGGGTGCAGGGACCTGTACCCATGCAATGGTCAAGTGGGCCGGCCGGCTCTTTGCCCATGATTACTGTAGACACCTTGCTGGCCCGTATTTCGGCCTTGGAGGAGTCTTTGGCTCGTGCCAGTCAGGCAGGTGCCCCTTTCGGGGTACCTTTCGAGGCGCTATCGGCAGCAGGACAACAGCCGGCGGGGAGGGTTGAGCTGCTGCAGGCGGGTGGCGCGCCTCCGGCCACTGCCTCGCAGCTCCCCAGCCAGCAACCTGGCGCGGGTCAAGCCCCGGTGATGAGCTCTACATCGGTCGTGAGCTCCGACGCCCCCAGTGGGCCGGAACCCCCGTTGGGGGCGGCCCGCGGGGGTGCAGCGTGTGAGTATATGGTGCAAACGAGTACATCCACACACATTCCCAATATGGGGGGGACCTTTCAGTGGCCTGGCCTCGCGCGGGTGGTACAGGGGCTACGCCGCTGGCGACCCACCCGGCGACAACTACTGCCACCATGCCCGCTGGGGTGGGCATTGGTTCTTACACTGCTGGGAACGTACTTGGGGTGGCAGGGTTAACTCATGCCCCTTTGGGTAGGCCAGCTATCCCCTTTTCGGCCTTGCCGACGGCAGGGTATTCCCTGCCCTTGGGTGATCACTTGGCGCAGGCTACCAGGGAAAAGATATGGCGAGGGGAGTACGTGGATATCTTCTCACTCCTGAACAGAGAGCCCACTAAGGAAGAGAGGGAGGGTCAGGATGAGAAGGACAAGGAGCAGGCACGCCGCCGTAAGCCGCCGCGTACCTGGGCTAACTGGCTCCCCGCTTATTTGATATACATGGCGGTGTATTTGAGGGCGCGGCCGGACCTAGCTATTCCCATGGTCCAATATTTGGACAACATATACAGGGCAATGGTAGATTTCCCGGGCCCCTCGTGGCTAGCGTATGATGAGGAATTCCGTATGAGGATTCCCCTGCACCCCGAGATGAGATGGGATGAGCCGTGTCAGAGACTGTGGCTCTTGTATATGACACCCACACGTCCTGCCCCGGGGGATAGGTATCATTGTGGACATGCGGTCCAGCGAGCAGCTCCAGCGCAGGTTACCCGCCAAATGGCGGGGCAGGGGGTTCCAGCCCGCCTGCTGTGCTGGACTTTCTCGGCCAATGGTTCCTGCAGTCGGAAGAACTGCAGATATAAGCACGAGTGTCCCACATGTTCTGGTCCCCATGCAGCCTCTGCTTGTCCCAAGCCTGGGGGGGTGCGAGGCAGAGGGAGGGGTGGACAGTGGGCTGGCAAACCTGCCACGGATGGAGCTAGTTCTCCGAAAGGCCCCCTCCCCAATTAAGGTGGACATGCTGGAGCGCTGGCTCGCATCGTACCCAAGGGGGGAGGACAGGGAGTACCTTATCCAAGGTTTTAAGCAGGGATTTCGTATCCCTTTTATGGGTGATAGATCTCCTCAGGATGCTCCCAACCTTTTATCCCTTAGAGGAAGGGAGGAGGTAGCCGAGGCCAGCATTAGAAAGGAGTTAGATGCGGGCAGGGTCGCCGGACCTTTTCCCGTACCCCCCTTTCCCGACTTGAAGGTTTCACCATTGGGTTTGGTTCCTAAAAAGTCCCTAGGCGAGTTTCGCCTTATTCATCATTTGTCCTACCCAGCCGGCCGATCGGTCAATGATGCGATACCTGATGACCTTTGTTCGGTCAGGTACACATCGTTCGACCACGCGCTGCGCATGGTGCGCGCGTGTGGCCCGGGTGCCTTGCTGGCCAAGTGCGACATTAAGTCAGCTTTTCGCCTCTTGCCGGTGCACCCGGGCGACTTTGAATTGCTGGGTTTTAAATTTAAAGGGGAGTATTATTTTGATAAGGCCATGCCTTTTGGCTGCTCCATATCATGCTCGGCTTTCGAGCGTTTTAGTACCTTCCTAGAGTGGGCTTTCGTCCGCAGGTCAGGGTCCCGGTCTGTAGCCCATTACCTGGATGACTTTTTATTCGGGGGTGAACGGGGCTGGGACACGTGTGCACGTCTCCTCAATACATTTCAGACGCTAATGCAGGAACTGGGTGTCCCTTTAGCGCCCGAAAAGACCGAGGGCCCGTCGACCAAACTAGTATTCCTGGGGGTTGAGATTGATACATTGGCACAGGCTTCTAGGTTACCGGGTGATAAGGTGTCTAGGATAGTGACCCTTATCTCGGAATTGCTGGCCAAGCGTAAGGCATCCCTGAGGGAACTGCAGGTGCTACACGGGCACCTCAATTTTGCCTGCAGGGTGGTCGCACCGGGCAGGGCTTTTGCCCGGCGCTTATGCGACGCCATGGCAGGGTTATCCAGGCCCCACCACAGAGTCAGGCTTACCCGGGGTATCAGGGCAGACATGTTTGTCTGGTTGCAATTCCTGAGGGAGTTTAATGGGGTCTCATTTTGGAGGTCTGACCTCCTGGCATCCCCCAATTTCCAGATCCAGTCTGATGCCTCAGGATCCCTGGGTTATGGGATGTACTTCAATGGGAAGTGGGCCTATGGTGGGTGGCCACCGGCATGGGCAGGCACAGGTCGCCTGCGGGATCTCACATACCTGGAATTTTTTCCCATTCTGGGGGCTTTGATGCTATGGGGCGAACAGTGGGCTAATTCGGTGGTGCATTTCTGGTGCGACAATGCTGCCGTGGTGCACATTGTCAATGCACAGACTTCTAAATCGCCCAGGGTCATGGATCTAGTGCGCCATTTTGTGCTGCGCTGCCTGCGCCTCAACGTCTTGTTCAGGGCCAGGCATGTCCCAGGGGTTAATAACGATATTGCTGACGCTTTGTCCCGCCTGCAGATCTCCCGGTTCCGCGCCTTGGCCCCGGATGCGGAGGAATTTCCCTCGCCACTCCCGGACAAGATGTGGACTATTGGCAAGGAGAGGTGAACCGGGCGATTGGCCTGTCACTAGCGCCACGCACGCGTAAGGCGTATCAACAAGCTTTCAATTTGTATAAGGCTTTTGCTACTCGATTTCAATGGCCAGAGACCTGGCCCATCCCGGTGGACCATGTTCTGCGGTTCATGGTTCACCTGCATGCACAGGGCCTTGCACCTCGCACCATAGCATCCAAGCTCTCGGCGTTGGCTTTTATGGCCAAAGTAGGGGGTCATGTGGATACCACCTCTGACTTCCGTGTGAGACACGTTTTGGAGGGGTGGGTGCGCGAGCGCGGGCGTTGCCCGGACGACCGGCACCCTATTTCCCCAGGGGTTCTTACCCAGTTGGCCCGGGGCTGGCCAGGCCTCTGTTTTGATCATTATGAGGCAGCCCTTTTTCATGCAGCCACAACGGTGGCATTTTTTGGAGCGCTCCGCATCAGCGAACTCGCGATGCTGTCTAAGGCGGATGCAAGTGGTAGGGCACTGGAACTCGGAGATGTATATGTTGCCAAAGACTGGGCCCAGTTGAGGATTCGCTCCTCCAAAACAGATCAGCATGGCGTAGGCAGTGGAGTAAGACTGCTACGGTGTTCTTTGGCAGACATCTGTCCGGTTGGTGCCCTACAGGAATACCTGGCACTGCGTGGCTGGCACCATGGCCCGTTTTTCTGTCACCAAGATGGGTCTCCCCTTACTAAATTTCAGTTTTGGAAGGTGACAGCTAGAGCCCTCACCAGGGTGGGACTACCAGGTGCCCGTTATGGCACACATTCGTTCCGTATTGGCGCAGCCTCTACTGCAGCTGCTTTTGGGTACTCTGGGGCTGACATACGCAGCATGGGGAGGTGGGGCTCACAATGTTTTCAGTTTTATGTGCGCCCACTCCCGCCATGAGTACCAATCCCTTCGCCTTACCTTCCTTTTTTCTCAATTTTCTTACAGACCCTGGGTGTCGTATTACACCGGTGACAGTATGGCTGGTGGGCCACAGCTATGTGCTCAGGGCAGCGCGTTACGCTGCGGCGACAGAGTGGGGACCCCGACTGGGACTGGGTGACCACGCCAGTCTCTCATGGCACGGTAAGCCGGGGATGTTATGGCGGGAGCTGCGGCCTTTCCTTTTTTCTGGCCTGGGGGCTGACCCGCCTGACATTCTAATCATCCACTTGGGGGGCAATGATTTGGGCCAGGTCACCGGCTTATCGCTCAAGCATGCGATTTGCGAGGACCTCGCCTACTTGCATTATGTCTGGCCTGCCACGGCCCTGGTTTGGTCGGACATTGTTCCGCGCCACTCTTACAGAGGGGGCGTTAACCTCCTGGCCCTTGACCGAGCTAGGCGCGCGGTCAATAAGGCAGTGGCGCGGTTTCTCACCACCAGGGCTTGGGGACGGGTTAGCCATCACCCCGATATTAGTCTGCAAAATTGTGACTTGTATGCAGGGGATGGGGTCCATCTGTCGCGAGGAGGTATGGACCTCCTGTTGGGTGACTGGCGAGCAGGCCTGTTGACCGAGCTGACGGTCTGGGGGGGGGGCGTCAGGTCTTCTGTGAAGCCCCTCCGTGTGGCGGGTAGCACTGGTAAGGTAAACAGTATGACCCACAAGTATCCGGCAGGTTCGCAATTGACTGGACAACACTAGACAGGAATAAAGTAGTTAAACGTTGTCCGGTCAACGACGAATCAGGCGATGGGGTGATGATGATTGCTAACCAGCATGCATCACCCCTGTGATTTCACGGATACGCGTCAGAGGGTGGGGTCATGAGTTAGTTATTGACTACGGTCAACAATTTGTTTGTTGTTAACAAACAAATTGACACAATTTGATACATTGTAACCAATTGCCGTTGGCAATTTTGGGGTGGTACCTTACCAGTGTTACTTCGGCCTGCTTGCCTTAGGAATTATGATTGGTCGTTTTACCAATACAAATTTATAATTCGGACTAGGGCATTGAATCAATAAATGTGGCCCTTTGCTGTTATCCACTTTCAATGTTGTCTGTGTCCGTTATTGGGGGGGTGCGCCTGCAATGCAAGCGCGGCGCCAAAATGGCCGCCGCGCACTTTGCGGGCCCCCCCCCACAGGACAGAGAATCCGGGTAGTTAGGGGCGTGGCCAGCTCCCTTATAAAAGGGGTGGCCACGAGGCAGCCGCGCTGCCATTTTGCCTCAGCGACGGAGCGGAGAAGTTTTTCCCTCCACCCCCTCCCTAGTTAACAGTGTGATCATGGTCGCTTCGGGGCCGGGTGGGAATTTTTGGTTGGGACCCACATTGGCTTCGGGTCCTGGCTTTTTTGCCCATCCCACACTGTTGCTATGGTTTGATATAGGGGTCTTTATTCGTTCCTACTGTTGACTTTGGTCACATGGGCGGGTAGCACTGGTAAGGTAAACAGTATGACCCACAAGTATCCGGCAGGTTCGCAATTGACTGGACAACACTAGACAGGAATAAAGTAGTTAAACGTTGTCCGGTCAACGACGAATCAGGCGATGGGGTGATGATGATTGCTAACCAGCATGCATCACCCCTGTGATTTCACGGATACGCGTCAGAGGGTGGGGTCATGAGTTAGTTATTGACTACGGTCAACAATTTGTTTGTTGTTAACAAACAAATTGACACAATTTGATACATTGTAACCAATTGCCGTTGGCAATTTTGGGGTGGTACCTTACCAGTGTTACTTCGGCCTGCTTGCCTTAGGAATTATGATTGGTCGTTTTACCAATACAAATTTATAATTCGGACTAGGGCATTGAATCAATAAATGTGGCCCTTTGCTGTTATCCACTTTCAATGTTGTCTGTGTCCGTTATTGGGGGGGGTGCGCCTGCAAAGAAGGAAGGTATGTGGAGAGGAAATCAAAAGCAACTTGCACAAACTGCACAGTCCAAAGAACTCTGAAATGAGCAGGGGATACTATGGTACATGTTGAGCCCTTTGTTCCCTGAGTCATCAAAGCTCAGCAGGAGTAGGGCAAAGAGCTGGTCTCCTTTTTTTCTCTTTCTCTTTTCTCTTTCTCTTTCTCTCAAGCAACTGATGTCACCCAAGAAGACTAAAGGGTTAGCATAATCTACCTTAACCACCATCTCTTCATCAACTCCATTGTTGACACAGTGAGTAATGATCTGAAATCCAGCTGGTCTTTTTGAGTTCTGATATTCCATCCACTACCACAGATATATAAGATATATGAAATATTAAAATTCCTATTGTATTTGGTACCTGACAAATATATCTAATAATGTTTTTTAAAACCAACATAATTTAACATAATTTAAATACTGATAAATATATTATCTGTTTCCTGAGGTCAATTTGTGGTCTCTGTCTGGACTGCAATTGAAGTAGGAGAATCTATTAACACTCCCTAGTTAACATCTATTAACATCTATTAATATTCCCGAGTACTGCAGGACAGAATGAGCTCCCGTCTTTGTCCCAGCTCCTGCCAACCTAGCAGTTCGAAAACAAGAAATTGCAAGTAGATAAATAGGGACCACTTCGGTGGGAAGGTAACAGCATTCCATGTGCTCCGGTGTCTAGTCATGCCTGCCACATGACCACGGAAACATCTGCAGAAGCAGACAGCGCTGGCTCTTCGGCTTTGAAACAGAGATGAGCACTGAACCCTAGAGTCGGATACAACTGGCTTTCGAGCAAGGGAAACCTTTACCTTTAGTTACAGTGGTAGCAATGCATGCCATCAGACTGACTTCCCCTCTTCTTTGAAAGGATGCCCCATAGAAAGACAGCTGGGATATTGGTCATACAACACAGTTATAGAATTACAAGGGCAGGACCCTGCTAGTCAAAGCCTGATATAATAGGATGTTACAGTTAGCCGTAGTTGTGCTTTATTGTGCATTTAGCATATGGTTTAATCCAGTAACAGGCATAGACATCTAATCAACAAAGGGCATGGCTTTGCATGAAGGGTACAACAAGCAGCTTCTTTGTTTTCGTGATGATGGGTATATTGGAACATGGGATGCAATAGTTTCAAGGACAGAAAGATTAAATGGCATAGATAATGAAGACTTTCTATCCTAGTTCAGGCACTCTATAGCATGTGAAAGCAAAGCAAAAACAAAGTACTCACACTTATATATCGCCCCATAGTGTTTAGTGCACTCTCTGGGCGGTTCACAAGTTAATTAGCATTTTGCCCTCAACATGCTGGGTACTCATTTTGCAGACCTTGGAAGGATGGAAGGCTAAGTCAACCTTCATCTCCTCATCAAGATCGAACTCACAACCTTTTGTTTGCAGTATAGCAGTTTAAGCACTGCACCAACAGGGCTCATGTAAGGCTCCTCCCTACTTCTCTGTTTTCCCCCTTTCTCTCTCACAGTATCTTGAATCTAACAAGGAGTTACACCTGTGAGCTCCTAGAGCAGGGATTCTCAACCTGCAGTCAATGGGCTGGATACATCCCATGGTGCCATTTCATGTCCCCCCCACCACCACCACTGCCACCACCACACCAGGAAGTGCCATGTGGTGGAAGAAGGGCAAAATGGCCATCCGGCCCCCAAAGCTGTCTAAGGGAGTGTGACCCAGCCCTTGGCTTAAAATGGTTGAGAACTCCTGTCCTAGAGATTGCTTCTTCTACAAAGGTGTTCTGCTGGAAGAGAGTAAGTTAGATTATTGATCTCCAATGGAGCTGTCCTGTATTTCTGCATGTGCAAGCATTATTGTGAATAGCAAAACCTAAACCTTGTTCTCAATCTTACCAGAGACTGAATAACCACCCTCTACTTTTGCTCCAAATACCTGATACTGGCTTTAACTGGTGGCAGGGGATAACTGCTACCTATTATTATTTCCAAAAAAGCCTGCTAGTTTTACTAAACTCCCATAACTTTAATACTTGGTACTGCCTTTTGTGACACACCATCCTCATTCATGTTACCTAATGTGGTGTGGAAATCACAACTAACCACCCCATTCCACTCTCCAGCAACATGCCAGAAGCACTTCATCCACACCCTCTAGCCAAACAAGCATTTGAAGTTGGAGGTCTTACTTCATCGTGTGTCAGCTTTGTTTATGGCAAGCTGCTCATGATCTCTTAATGGGATTGCTGTTTTTGGAAGACACATCAAGCCTGACACCATGTCTCATTTCCTGATGGCCACACTTGTACCTGATGAAGGGTTGATAAAATTATGTTGGTATGAGAAAATAGTCTGGACTAGAAAAGATAGCATGTTGGGATGTAGACATAGCATTCTACCCAAAGATCTGATATCAGCCATGGAAAAATATTCCATTGATATTTTCCAGTTTCTTTTTAGTTGTTGTGGTTGTCCTTACTTCCAATACACTGAAGGTGCGTAGAAAAATATACATGCAATAGAAAGCACATCTATGTGGAAGATTTATTTCTAGGGTGTAAATTTTCCTATAAGATCTGCTGATTACAGTATAAGATACTGTAAAAGGTCAGAGTTGGGTTTGCAGGCGCACCCCCCCAATAACGGACACAGACAACATTGAAAGTGGATAACAGCATAGGGCCACATTTATTGATTCAATGCCCTAGTCCGAATTATAAATTTGTATTGGTAAAACGACCAATCATAATTCCTAAGGCAAGCAGGCCGAAGTAACACTGGTAAGGTACCACCCCAAAATTGCCAACGGCAATTGGTTACAATGTATCGATTTGTATCAATTTGTTTGTTGACAACAAACAAATTATTGACCGTAGTCAATAACTAACTCATGACCCCACCCTCTGACGCGTATCCGTGAAATCACAGGGGTGATGCATGCTGGTTAGCAATCGTCATCACCCCATCGCCTGGTTCGTCGTTGACCGGACAACGTTTAACTAATTTATTCCTGTCTAGTGTTGTCCAGTCAATTGCGAACCTGCCGGATACTTGTGGGTCATACTGTTTACCTTACCAGTGCTACCCGCCAATGTGACCAAAGTCAACAGTAGGAACACAGAAAGACCCCTATATCAAACCATAGCAACAGTGTGGGATGGGCAAAAAAGCCAGGACCCGGAAGCCAATATGGGTCCCAACCAAAAATTCCCACCCGGCCCCGAAGCGACCATAATATCACACTGTTAACTAGGGAGGGGGTGGAGGGGAAAAAACTTCTCCGCTCCGTCGCTGAGGTAAAATGGCAGCTCGGCTGCCTCGTGGCCACCCCTTTTATAAGGGAGCTGGCCACGCCCCTAACTACCCGGATTCTCTGTCCTGTGGGGGGGGGCCCGCAAAGGGCGCGGCGGCCATTTTGGCGCCGCGCTTGCATTGCAGGCGCACCCCCCCAATAACGGACACAGACAACATTGAAAGTGGATAACAGCATAGGGCCACATTTATTGATTCAATGCCCTAGTCCGAATTATAAATTTGTATTGGTAAAACGACCAATCATAATTCCTAAGGCAAGCAGGCCGAAGTAACACTGGTAAGGTACCACCCCAAAATTGCCAACGGCAATTGGTTACAATGTATCGATTTGTATCAATTTGTTTGTTGACAACAAACAAATTATTGACCGTAGTCAATAACTAACTCATGACCCCACCCTCTGACGCGTATCCGTGAAATCACAGGGGTGATGCATGCTGGTTAGCAATCGTCATCACCCCATCGCCTGGTTCGTCGTTGACCGGACAACGTTTAACTAATTTATTCCTGTCTAGTGTTGTCCAGTCAATTGCGAACCTGCCGGATACTTGTGGGTCATACTGTTTACCTTACCAGTGCTACCCGCCACACGGAGGGGCTTCAAAGAAGACCTGACGCCCCCCCCAGACCGTCAGCTCGGTCAACAGGCCTGCTCGCCAATCGCCCAACAGGAGGTCCATACCTCCTCGCGACAGATGGACCCCATCCCCTGCGTACAAGTCATAATTTTGTAGACTAATATCGGGGTGATGACTGACCCGTCCCCAAGCCCTGGTGGTAAGAAAACGCGCCACCGCCTTATTGACCGCGCACCTAGCGCGGTCAAGGGCCAGGAGGTTAACGCCCCCTCTGTAAGAATGGCACGGGACAATGTCCGACCAAACCAGGGTTGTGGCAGGCCAGACATAATGCAAGTAGGCGAGTTCCTCGCAAATCGCATGCTTGAGCGACAAGCCGGTGACCTGGCCCAAATCATTGCCCCCCAGGCGTATGATTAGAATGTCAGGCGGGTCAGCACCCAGGCCAGAAAAAAGGAAAGGCCGCAGCTCCTGCCATAACATCCCAGGCTTACCATGCCCTGCGAGACTGGCGTGGTCACCCAGTCCCAGTCGGGGTCCACTCTGTCGCCGCAGCGTAACGCGCTGCCCTGCGCACATAGCTGTGGCCCACCAGCCATACTGTCACCGGTGTAATACGACACCCAGGGTCTGTAAGAAAATTGAGAAAAAAGGCGGTAAGGTGACTGGATTGGTACTCATGGCGGGAGTGGGCGCACATAAAACTGAAAACATTGCGAGCCCCACCTCCCCATGCTGCGTATGTCAGCCCCAGAGTACCCAAAAGCAGCTGCTGTAGAGGCTGCACCAATCCGGAACGAATGTGTGCCATAACGGGCACCTGGTAGGCCCACCCTGGTGAGGGCTCTGGCTGTCACCTTCCAAAACTGAAATTTAGTAAGGGGAGACCCATCTTGGTGACAGAAAAACGGGCCGTGGTGCATGCCACACAGTGCCAGGAATTCCTGTAGGGCACCAACCGGACAGATGTCTGCCAAAGAACAACGTAGCAGTCTTACACCACTGCCTACGCCATGCTGATCTGTTTTAGAGGAGCGTATCCTCAACTGGGCCCAGTCTTTGGCTACGTAGACATCTTCGAGTTCCAGTGCCCTACCACTTGCATCCGCCTTAGACAGCATCACGAGTTCGCTGACGCGGAGCGCTCCAAAAAGGCCACCGTTGTAGCCGCATGAAGTGGGCTGCCTCATTTCCAAAACAGAGGCCAGGCCAGCCCCGGGCCAATTGGGTGAAAACCCTGGGGAAATCTTGCATCCGCCTTACTCAGCATCTCAAGCTCGCCGATGCGGAGGGCTCCAAAAAGGCCACCGTTGTAGCCGCATGAAGTGGGCTGCCTCATTTATCAAAACTGAGGCCAGGCCAGCCCCGGGCCAATTGGGTAAAACCCTGGTAAAATCTTGCATCCGCCTTATTCAGCATCTCAAGCTCGCTGATGCGGAGCGCCTCCAAAAAGGCCACCGTAGTAGCCGCATGAAATGGGCTGCCTCATTTATCAAAACAGAGGCCAGGCCAGCCCCGGGCCACTTGGGTAAAAAACCCCTGGGTAAATGGGGTGGCGGTCGCCCGGGAAACGCCCGCGCACGCGCACCCACCCCTCCAAACATGTCTCACCCGGAAGTCATTGGTGCTGTCACACAACCTCCCACTTTGGCCATAAAGCCAACCCGACAGCTGAGATGCTATGGTGCGTGGTGCAAGGCCCTGGGCATACAGGTAAACCATGAACCGCAGAACATGGGTTACTGGGCTCGGCCAGGTTCCTGGCAATCGAAATCGGGTACATAATACTCTGAAGGAACTAAATGCGTGGTGATCCGCCTTACTATGCATGGCGCTATTGACAGGCTAATCGCCCGGTTCACCTCTACTTGCCAACATTCCATCTCTCGTCCGGGAGTGGCGAGGGAAATTCCTCCGCATCCGGGGGCCGAGGCATGGAACCGGGAGATCTGCAGGTAGGACAAAGCAGCAGTAATATCATTATCAACCCTTGGGACATGCCTGGCCCTGAAGGGAACGTTGAGGCGCAGGTTGCATAACACAAACCAGCTCCATGACCCCGGGCGATTTGGAAATCTGTGGAGTGACGATGCGGACAACAGCCGCGTTGCCATGCCGAAATCGCACAACCGAGTTGGCCCACTCCTTGCCCCATAGCATCAAAGCACCCAGGGTAGGTAAACATTCCAGATACGTGAGACCCTGCAGGCGACCCTTGCCTGCCCAGGATGGTGGCCACCCACCATAGGCCCACTTCCAATGGAAGTACATCCATAAACCCAGGAATCCTAAGGTATCGGACTGCATCTGAAAGCAAGGGGGAGCCAGGAGATCAGACCCCAAAATGACACCCCGTTGAACTACCTCTGGACCTATGGCCAGACAAGCACGTCTGCCCCGATACCCCGGGTAAATCTGAGCCTGTGGTGGGGCCTGGATAATCCCGCCATGGCGTCGCACCAGCGCAGAGCAAATGCCCTGCCCGGTGCGACGACCCTGCCAGCAAAGCTGGGGTGACCATGTAGCACCATAAGTTCCCTCAGTGATGCCACGCGCTCGGCCAGCAAGACCAAGACAAGGGCCACTAGCCTTGACACCTTATCCCGCTGCAACCTAGAATCCTGCGCTACCGTGTAACTCTCCACCCCAGGAATACTAGCTGTGGAGATGGGCCCTCGGTCTTTTCGGGCGCTAAAGGGACACCAAGTTCCTCCATTAGCGTCTGAAATGTGTTGAGGAGACGTGTATACGTGTCCCAGCCCCGTTCAGCCCCGAATAAAACCATCCAGGGAATGGGCTACAGACCGGGACCCTGACCTGCGGACAAAAGCCCACTCTAGGAAAGTGGTGAAACGCTCGAATACCGAGCCCCCATGGACTAGCCAAAAGGCATGGCATCATTGAAATAATATGCTCCCCAGGACGGGGGTGCAGGGACAGGTCCAACGACCCTGCCCGCATAGACCCTCTTGTGAAAGCTGGCAGCAGCCACCTCCTCCCTCCCCCTAAGGGATAAAAGACTGGGGGCATCCTGAGGGGACCTATTACCCATGAAAGGGATCCGGAACCCCTGCCTAGAACCCTGAAGGAGATAACCCGCATCCTCTCCCTTCGGGTACAATGTGAGCCAACTCTCCAACACGTCCACCTTAATTGGGGAGGGAGCCCTTCGGTGGACTAGATCCATCTGCGGCAGTCTTGCCAGCCCCCTGTCTGCCCCACCCTCTGCCCCGCATCCCTCTAGGCCTGGGACAGGCAGAGGCCGCGTGGGGGCCAACACAGGTGGGACACTCCTGTCTGTATTTGCAATTCTTCCCATTGCAGGAGCCATTGTCCGAGAAGGTCCAGCACAGCAGGCGGGCTGTAACCCCCTGCCCCGCCACTCGGCGGGGTGCCTGCGCTGGAGCAGCTCGCTGGACCGCAATTCCACAATGATACATCTCCCTAGGCGCAGTGCGCGTGGGGTCATGTACAGAAGCCACAGCTTCTGACAGGGCTCATCCCACTTCATCTCCGGGTGTAGGGGCACTCTTGTACGGAATTCTTTTTTTTCCATAAGCCAACCATGACGTGCGTGGTGGCTAGCCAATCATCGGGAAGGCCGTTGTCGGTACAAAATGTAGACCAGGCATGCGCAGCGGGACCTGGATAGCCCATGCAGTGCCACATACTGCCCCGGGGCAGAAATCCCCACCCCCAGGGTCGTGCCATAATGCAACCAAGGGCACTGGGATAGAATGACAAGTGATGCCCCACTAGCCTCTAATTGGCAAGGCGAAGAGCACTGAACCACCCCGCTGAAAGTGGACTGAGATGTGGGCGTATTCTACTTGACCCCATACTCACTAGTTGCACCCCCGTGAGCCGCCCCCACTGGGGGTTCCGGCACACCGTGGGCGTCGGAGCTCGCGACCGAAATCGAGCTCTAGGACGACCTCCAACGCATTCCAATCGCTGTACCGGACAAACAGGGAGCTGCGAGGCAGCGGCAGGCACAGGCTGGACTGTCTCCATAAGCCCGACCCAGCCGGCCGCCTGTTACAGAGTGACAGCGGTGGAAGTAGCCGGCGGACAGGAGGGCCCGGTAGATCGGAAAAGGACCCCCCACCCACTGGATTGCTAAGGATGCCTCCAGTACAGCCAAACGTGCCAACCAGGCACCCCCAGCCACAGTAAACCCCCAGTAGGTGGGCCAGGCGGGCCGGACGGCCCGACGGGAAGTGTGCCAGAGGCCCTGAATTCAGAGCCTGTGCCCGAATAAGCCATGCCCCAAAATTCCAGCCCCTAATTGGCAAAAACATGCTGTGAGGCAGCACCAGGCCCTCCCCCCAATTGTCCCGGCCCCTGGCGGGCCGCCGTGGGCCAAGGGCCGCATCCCCCGCAGGGCCGGCCTGGGGTTGAAAACGGCACGGCACGGGAGCTCATCCTGTCCTGCATGCGCAGAAATTGAAACACTGACCTTAAACAACCCAGTCAGCTTCTGTAGCACTGGATACACTGCAGTCCTACTTAAAGTTTGGGCACCCCTAAGTTGGAAAAATCAGTGAGCGACGGAGCAAACTTCTCTGCTCCCCCGCGCTCTGAAGGCAATAGGCTGGAAAGCCGAAAGGAAGCCTCGAACAAAGGCTGGCAACTCAAGCCTCTTGCAAAGCGGCAGAAGGGAATAAAGCGACGGAAAAAACTCCTCCTCACCGTCGCTTTATTTTTACACTCACCAGCCATTCAAGGAGTATAGAGCAACACGATCCCTATCCAGGGCTCAGCACCCACTGACTGGAAAGCCGGAGCACGAGAGCGTTTGCAGTGCTCAGGAATCAAACTCCGACCCTCCAGGCAGCGAGTTCAGGATCTTAATCCCCTGAGCCACAGGGGTCCGACAGAGCGACGGGGGAAAAAACTTCTCCGCTCCGTCGCTGAGGTAAAATGGCAGCTCGGCTGCCTCGTGGCCACCCCTTTTATAAGGGAGCTGGCCACGCCCCTAACTACCCGGATTCTCTGTCCTGTGGGGGGGGCCCGCAAAGGGCGCGGCGGCCATTTTGGCGCCGCGCTTGCATTTTGCACATACTGTATCTTTTTCTGGCAGTTGTATGGAAGGGGTTGTAGTTTGTAGATATGGACAAATTGTTGCACATATTTTGCTTCACACTTGCTTGGGCTTTATGGCTTTTGCAATTTTAAGGCTGCTTTGAAACTTGAGAGTTAGAAATAGTTAGTCTATGTGGTACTTAAATGGTTTGTAGATAAATTAAAAATGTGAGTACAGTGGAACCCTGGGTTACAGAATTAATCCGTTCCACTGGGTTTTCCTTATCACGAAAAATCTGTATCTCGAAACATGAGCCTAGCATGCTCCGGGGCAGTGCTATATATTCTCCAAGCGCAATGCACCCAGGGAAAATCTGTTCTGTATCGTGATATAATTCTGTATAGTGGGGCATTATTTTCTATGGATTCCATTCTTTTTAATATATATATTATTAATTTTTATAAATGAACAGTACATAAAACAATACAAAGGAATAAAACATATACAAACATACCTAAAATACAAAGTAATCAAAACATATCACGACCTATCCTAATACATTGTTCCAACTATCTTTGTAAATTTGAATACTACTAACTCCTTCACGTTACCCCACTTCAACCGCATCCTTAATATTCTGGATAGGAAGCCACAACAAAAAGAAAACTTATAACACCCCGTGTTTATATACAATGCCCTGAGGACTCCGAGTGGCGCATTATATTATCTCCAAAAAACTACTTTGATCTGGTACAGGTCTGTTTCTTTCACCTCCCATAGAAGAATGATCCAAAAATGGTTTCCATATCTTCTTCCCATATCAATTTCAAGTCCTCCTGCGGATCATCCTCCTTATTCATCAATGTATATAATTTACTAACCAAGCCTTTAATATTTTTAACTCCCTTCCTGATTTTTAGAACCAGCTCCTCAAATTCCGTCTTTTCTCTTTCCAGGTCAAGTTCTCTCATATATTTACTATTCCAATTATTAACCCTCATAATCTGTAACTAATTCAATTTCAATTGATCAAACAAGTTTGCCTTAGCTACATCATCCCTACAAGCACATATCCAATCATTCTGTATCACAAGTTTTTTGTTATGTGAGGTGTCTATAACCTAGGGTTCCACTGTACGTAAGTAGGCTTGCTAGAGTTTTCAGAACACTGATGACCTTTCAGGAAACTCTGCATTTTCTGTCCAATTGTGACTTTGGCCAAGTCTGTATCAACCCAACTATTTAGTATACTCAGGTCTTCTTATACAATGCTGATCTGGGCTGTAAAATAGACATTAAAAGGTCTTAGTAAATGCAAATTAGGTTGCATAGCTGACCCTAGTCACTTTGCTGTCTAAGGTAGAGTAGTCAATGATACCTCCTCCCCTTCCTCCAACCATGGCAAGGAGCATAACATAGGGCTGGTCAAATGAATTTAGCATAAGGATGCAGAAAATGACACAAGCATTTCTCCCTCTTTATGGCACCAAAAATACAATAAGATATTAAAGTAACAAGCAACTTGTTGCATATCTGCAACACCCAGAATCAGCTGCGTATCCTTCTGTAGGAATCGGGGCCGCAGAGGGCCGGAGGTCCCGGAGGAGACTGATCAAGAAACGATACGAGGCAGTATGGAGGAGGATAAGATCAGTGGTTTATTGGGAAAAAGGCATCATCATATATAGGAGTAAAAGCGCAACGGTGGCAAAAACAGTCATCTGACAGAAATCACATCACCTGTTTGCTCGGGTTAATTGGGAATCTCTCAGAGGGAAGTTGATTAACTTGGCCAAACACAGACTGGGGAAAACACCATTGTTTGGGGATTAGGCAGGGGTAAACATGGCCTCTGTTTACACCCGGGGTAAAGTTGAGCTTGGAGATGAGTGATTATTCTAATGGGTAACTGGGTTAGCTATTTGCTCTCTCAGCAGATCTGCTGGTCAGGTCAGAAAATTGGGTGAATCAAACCCTATCATTTATCCACCCCCCTAAATTTCTCTGCCCGCAGAGCCCACGGCTCAAGGAGCGTTCCCCCAAAGTGGCCTCTGCTCGGGCCGTTCCATGCCACTGGGGCATGGGGAAACCACATCCTTCCCTAATGGTAGGGTGGGTCCTACGCATAAGGGCGGAACAGGACAATGTCATCAAGTGCATGGCTGAATGTATCTTTGTTTTTTTTTACTCCTTGGAGAGAAAAGATCATCACTGCAAAGCGTAGCACATGTCATCTGACAGAGATGATCTACCAACATGCCTGCATAGAGCAATTCAGACACCTGTAATTACACTGATGTTATGATGTCCCAAACTGTAATAAGATTTTATAGAAGGCTTGCAAATGGAGAGGTAGCATAATAGGATGGACTTTTTTTCTGTCATCTCCTATGACATCAGTAACAGCAACTGCCTCCCACAATATTGCTACCTAGAGGGCAGTGTAACATTTTCAGCAACATATCAAAATGCATAATCCTGCATTCCAAGGGTTAAAAGGAATATCTTCTGCAACAAGTGAAACACAAGTAATGCTGGATGTGAAAACAAACCCCTCTTCTTCCAAAAAACCATAGCATTATTAATCTCACAGAAGAATGCAGGAAGAGGGGGGGGGGGCATAAATGAGAACATTTTTGTAGCCCTCTGCTTAATGTTGCAAGACTCCCATGTTTGTGACTGAAAAACTAAATTAATTTAATAGCATGACTTACACAGTCCCAATGGGACTGAACCCTAAGACTTTCTGAAATTCCCTCCATTTTAGTCAGCTTAACCTCTGACAATTTATGCAGCTGGCCTAATCAGGAATGGAAGTCCCCTTTTTGCTTATACTTAAAACAGGAAACTGTCTGAAGTCTAGAATGTGTACTGAACAATGCACTGCTGCTTTGTACATAATGAAAATTTTCCTGATTGTTCGTTGTTCTTGGTATTAAAGGGCCTGTCCACAAACGGGGGAGTTCATCCACTGGTTTTGAGGTTGTTCGGGTATTTTACTGCTGCAAACTGAAATAGACCATTGTAGCAGTTGTGTCCATACATGGAAAAGTTATCTGTTGTTCTCCTTTAATTTTGACCAATGACAAAGCCAAGAAAGTGGTTTCATTTGGGCAGTCCAAAGTTTGATCTGGACACGAAAGAAGAATAAAAATCTGTTGGTGTATATAATGCAATGCACTGAATCGTTTCAGTCCCACCTGTTCATATACATTTAGAATTGATCCCTGAGGTCTTATTCTCAACATATAGTAAACTACCACACAACAATGGTGTAAACCCTTACAGAATGCAAGCGCGGCGCCAAAATGGCCGCCGCGCCCTTTGCGGGCCCCCCCCACAGGACAGAGAATCCGGGTAGTTAGGGGCGTGGCCAGCTCCCTTATAAAAGGGGTGGCCACGAGGCAGCCGCGCTGCCATTTTGCCTCAGCGACGGAGCGGAGAAGTTTTTTCCCCTGCGCCTCCGTCGCTCGTTGGTATTGCCGGGAAGCCTTTTGGGTCGATTTTGCTTAGCTAGCTTCCCTTTTTTGCTCGAGATGCCTTCCAAAAAGAAGGCTGCTGCGAATTCAGCCCGGGCTGTTAGGAGGCGCAACCCAGGTCGGAGGACCGTGGTGCCGCCTCCTCAACAGCCACCTTTGCCATCCCCGGCCGGGGCTAGTGGCTTGGGGTCTATCGCCCCTTGGCCCGTTCAGAGTGCGGGCGCGGAGGGCGCTCCGGCCCGCGGCCCGCGAGCGGTGGACACCGCTCCTCCTTCCGCCCAACCCGTTGGGCCGACTACTTTTGGGCCGCAGCCTCTCCCGGGGCCCTCTAGCTTTGGGGGGTGGCCCGGTGCCCCGCCTTGGCAGGTTTCCTCACCAGCCCTACCGGGCTTCGGCCCTGGCCAATGGCCATATATGGGCCATGGGGTGCAGGGAACTGTCCCCATGCAAGGGTCAGGTGGGCCGGCCGGCTCTTTACCCATGGTTAATGTAGACACCTTACTGGCCCGTATTGCGGCCTTAGAGGAGTCTTTGGCCCGGGCCAGTCAGGCAGGTGCCCCTTTCGGGGTACCTTTTGAGGCGCTATCGGCAGCAGGACAACGGCCGGCGGGGAGGGTTGAGCTGCTGCAGGCGGGTGGCGCGGCTCCGGCCACTGCCTCGCAGCTCCCCAGCCAGCAACCTGGCGCGGGTCAAGCCCCGGTGATGAGCTCTACATCGGTCGGGAGCTCCGACGCCCCCAGTGGGCCGGAACCCCCGTTGGGGGCGGCCCGCGGGGGTGCAGCATGTGAGTATATGGTGCAAACGAGTACATCCACACACATTCCCAATATAGGGGGGACCTTTCAGTGGCCTTGGCCTCGCGCGGGTGGTGCAGGGGCTACGCCGCTGGCGACCCACCCGGCGACAACTACTGCCACCATGCCCGCTGGGGTGGGCCTTGGTTCTTACACTGCTGGGAACGTACTTGGGGTGGCAGGGTTAACTCAGGCCCCTTTGGGTAGGCCAGCTATCCCCTTTTCGGCTTTGCCGACGGCAGGGTATTCCTTGCCATTGGGTGATCACTTGGCTCAGGCTACCAGAGAAAAGATATGGCGAGGGGAGTACGTGGATATCTTCTCACTCCTGAACAGAGAGCCCACTAAGGAAGAAAGGGAGGGTCAGGATGAGAAGGACAAGGAGCAGGCACGCCGCCGTAAGCCGCCGCGTACCTGGGCTAACTGGCTCCCCGCTTATTTGATATACATGGCGGTGTATTTGAGGGCGCGGCCGGATCTAGCTATTCCCATGGTCCAATATTTGGACAACATATACAGGGCGATGGTAGATTTCCCGGGCCCCTCATGGCTAGCATATGATGAGGAATTCCGTATGAGGATTCCCCTGCACCCCGAGATGAGATGGGATGAGCCGTGCCAGAGACTGTGGCTCTTGTATATGACACCCACACGTCCTGCCCCGGGGGATAGATACCATTGTGGACATGCGGTCCAGCGAGCAGCTCCAGCGCAGGTTACCCGCCAAATGGCGGGGCAGGGGGTTCCAGCCCACCTGCTGTGCTGGACTTTCTCGTCCAATGGTTCCTGCAGTCGGAAGAACTGCAGGTATAAGCACGAGTGTCCCACATGTTCTGGTCCCCATGCAGCCTCTGCTTGTCCCAAGCCTGGGGGGGTGCGAGGCAGAGGGAGGGGTGGACAGTGGGCTGGCAAGCCTGCCACGGATGGAACTAGTTCTCCGAAAGGCCCCCTCCCCAATTAAGGTGGACATGCTGGAGCGCTGGCTCGCGTCGTACCCAAGGGGAGAGGACAGGGAGTATCTCATCCAAGGTTTTAAGCAGGGATTTCGTATCCCTTTTATGGGTGATAGATCCCCTCAGGATGCTCCCAACCTTTTATCCCTCAGAGGAAGGGAGGAGGTAGCCGAGGCCAGCATTAAAATGGAGTTAGACGCGGGCAGGGTCGCCGGACCTTTTCCCGCACCCCCTTTTCCCAACCTTAAGGTTTCACCATTGGGTTTGGTTCCTAAAAAGTCCCTAGGTGAGTTTCGCCTTATTCATCATTTGTCCTACCCAGCCGGCCGATCGGTCAACGATGCGATACCTGATGACCTTTGTTCGGTCAGGTATACATCGTTCGACCATGCGCTGCGCATGGTGCGCTCGTGTGGCCCGGGTGCCTTGCTGGCCAAGTGCGACATTAAGTCAGCTTTTCGCCTCTTGCCGGTGCACCCGGGCGACTTTGAATTGCTGGGTTTTAAGTTTAGAGGGGAGTATTATTTTGATAAGGCCATGCCTTTTGGCTGCTCCATATCATGCTCGGCTTTCGAGCGTTTTAGTACCTTCCTAGAGTGGGCTTTCGTCCGCAGGTCAGGGTCCCGGTCTGTAGCCCATTACCTGGATGACTTTTTATTCGGGGGTGAACGGGGCTGGGACACGTGTGCACGTCTCCTCAATACATTTCAGACGCTAATGCAGGAACTGGATGTCCCTTTAGCGCCCGAAAAGACCGAGGGCCCGTCGACCAAACTAGTATTCCTGGGGGTTGAGATTGATACAGTAGTACAGGCTTCTAGGTTACCGGGTGATAAGGTGTCCAGGATAGTGACCCTTATCTCGGAATTGCTGGCTAAGCGTAAGGCATCCCTGAGGGAACTGCAGGTGCTACATGGGCACCTCAATTTTGCCTGCAGGGTGGTCGCACCGGGCAGGGCTTTCGCCCGGCGCTTATGCGACGCCATGGCAGGGTTATCCAGGCCCCACCACAGAGTCAGGCTTACCCGGGGTATCAGGGCAGACATGTTTGTCTGGTTGCAATTCCTGAGGGAGTTTAATGGGGTCTCATTTTGGAGGTCTGACCTCCTGGCATCCCCCAATTTCCAGATCCAGTCTGATGCCTCAGGATCCCTGGGTTATGGGATGTACTTCAATGGGAAGTGGGCCTATGGTGGGTGGCCACCGGCATGGGCAGGCACAGGTCGCCTGCGGGATCTCACATACCTGGAATTTTTTCCCATTCTGGGGGCTTTGATGCTATGGGGCGAACAGTGGGCTAATTCGGTGGTGCATTTCTGGTGCGACAATGCTGCCGTTGTGCACATTGTCAATGCACAGACTTCTAAATCGCCCAGGGTCATGGATCTAGTGCGCCATTTTGTGCTGCGCTGCCTGCGCCTCAACGTCTTGTTCAGGGCCAGGCATGTCCCAGGGGTTAATAACGATATTGCTGACGCTTTGTCCCGCCTGCAGATCTCCCGGTTCCGCGCCTTGGCCCCGGATGCGGAGGAATTTCCCTCGCCACTCCCGGACGAGATGTGGACTATTGGCAAGGAGAGGTGAACCGGGCGATTGGCCTGTCACTAGCGCCACGCACGCGTAAGGCGTATCAACAAGCATTCAATTTGTATAGGGCTTTTGCTACTCGATTTCAATGGCCAGAGACCTGGCCCATCCCGGTGGACCATGTTCTGCGGTTCATGGTTCACCTGCATGCACAGGGCCTTGCACCTCGCACCATAGCATCCAAGCTCTCGGCGTTGGCTTTTATGGCCAAAGTAGGGGGTCATGTGGATACCACCTCTGACTTCCGTGTGAGACACGTTTTGGAGGGGTGGGTGCGCGAGCGCGGGCGTTGCCCGGATGACCGGCACCCTATTTCCCCAGGGGTTCTTACCCAGTTGGCCCGGGGCTGGCCAGGCCTCTGTTTTGATCATTATGAGGCAGCCCTTTTTCATGCAGCCACAACGGTGGCATTTTTTGGAGCGCTCCGCATCAGCGAACTCGTGATGCTGTCTAAGGCGGATGCAAGTGGTAGGGCACTGGAACTCGGAGATGTATATGTTGCCAAAGACTGGGCCCAGTTGAGGATTCGCTCCTCCAAAACAGATCAGCATGGCGTAGGCAGTGGAGTAAGACTGCTACGGTGTTCTTTGGCAGACATCTGTCCGGTTGGTGCCCTACAGGAATACCTGGCACTGCGTGGCTGGCACCACGGCCCGTTTTTCTGTCACCAAGATGGGTCTCCCCTTACTAAATTTCAGTTTTGGAAGGTGACAGCCAGAGCCCTCACCAGGGTGGGACTACCAGGTGCCCGTTATGGCACACATTCGTTCCGTATTGGCGCAGCCTCTACAGCAGCTGCTTTTGGGTACTCTGGGGCTGACATACGTAGCATGGGGAGGTGGGGCTCACAATGTTTTCAGTTTTATGTGCGCCCACTCCCGCCATGAGTACCAATCCAGTCACCTTACCTTCCTTTTTCTCAATTTTCTTACAGACCCTGGGTGTCGTATTACACCGGTGACAGTATGGCTGGTGGGCCACAGCTATGTGCTCAGGGCAGCGCGTTACGCTGCGGCGACAGAGTGGGGACCCCGACTGGGACTGGGTGACCACGCCAGTCTCTCATGGCACGGTAAGCCTGGGATGTTATGGCGGGAGCTGCGGCCTTTCCTTTTTTCTGGCCTGGGGGCTGACCCGCCTGACATTCTAATCATCCACTTGGGGGGCAATGATTTGGGCCAGGTCACCGGCTTATCGCTCAAGCATGCGATTTGCGAGGACCTCGCCTACTTGCATTATGTCTGGCCTGCCACAGCCCTGGTTTGGTCGGACATTGTTCCGCGCCACTCTTACAGAGGGGGCGTTAACCTCCTGGCCCTTGACCGAGCTAGGCGCGCGGTCAATAAGGCAGTGGCGCGGTTTCTCACCACCAGGGCTTGGGGACGGGTTAGTCATCACCCCGATATTAGTCTACAAAATTGTGACTTGTATGCAGGGGATGGGGTCCATCTGTCGCGAGGAGGTATGGACCTCCTGTTGGGTGACTGGCGAGCAGGCCTGTTGACCGAGCTGACGGTCTGGGGGGGGGCGTCAGGTCTTCTGTGAAGCCCCTCCGTGTGGCGGGTAGCACTGGTAAGGTAAACAGTATGACCCACAAGTATCCGGCAGGTTCGCAATTGACTGGACAACACTAGACAGGAATAAAGTAGTTAAACGTTGTCCGGTCAACGACGAATCAGGCGATGGGGTGATGATGATTGCTAACCAGCATGCATCACCCCTGTGATTTCACGGATACGCGTCAGAGGGTGGGGTCATGAGTTAGTTATTGACTACGGTCAACAACTTGTTTGTTGTTAACAAACAAATTGATACAATTTGATACATTGTAACCAATTGCCGTTGGCAATTTTGGGGTGGTACCTTACCAGTGTTACTTCGGCCTGCTTGCCTTAGGAATTATGATTGGTCGTTTTACCAATACAAATTTATAATTCGGACTAGGGCATTGAATCAATAAATGTGGCCCTTTGCTGTTATCCACTTTCAATGTTGTCTGTGTCCGTTATTGGGGGGGTGCGCCTGCAATGCAAGCGCGGCGCCAAAATGGCCGCCGCGCCCTTTGCGGGCCCCCCCCCACAGGACAGAGAATCCGGGTAGTTAGGGGCGTGGCCAGCTCCCTTATAAAAGGGGTGGCCACGAGGCAGCCGCGCTGCCATTTTGCCTCAGCGACGGAGCGGAGAAGTTTTTTCCCCTCCACCCCCTCCCTAGTTAACAGTGTGATATTATGGTCGCTTCGGGGCCGGGTGGGAATTTTTGGTCGGGACCCATATTGGCTTCGGGTCCTGGCTTTTTTGCCCATCCCACACTGTTGCTATGGTTTGATATAGGGGTCTTTCTTCGTTCCTACTGTTGACTTTGGTCACATGGGCGGGTAGCACTGGTAAGGTAAACAGTATGACCCACAAGTATCCGGCAGGTTCGCAATTGACTGGACAACACTAGACAGGAATAAAGTAGTTAAACGTTGTCCGGTCAACGACGAATCAGGCGATGGGGTGATGATGATTGCTAACCAGCATGCATCACCCCTGTGATTTCACGGATACGCGTCAGAGGGTGGGGTCATGAGTTAGTTATTGACTACGGTCAACAATTTGTTTGTTGTTAACAAACAAATTGATACAATTTGATACATTGTAACCAATTGCCGTTGGCAATTTTGGGGTGGTACCTTACCAGTGTTACTTCGGCCTGCTTGCCTTAGGAATTATGATTGGTCGTTTTACCAATACAAATTTATAATTCGGACTAGGGCATTGAATCAATAAATGTGGCCCTTTGCTGTTATCCACTTTCAATGTTGTCTGTGTCCGTTATTGGGGGGGTGCGCCTGCAAAGCAAGGGTGTTTTAGTTCTACTTTGACTCAGTTTCAACCCTGAATTGTGTAGACACCTGGGTTCCATAGTGGTATCATGTTACAAAGAAAATTAACAAATGATCGGTATGGATAGCCTTTGAAGGGGGGAAAGTCACTTGAGAGAAAGGCATTGGTGTTTTACCATTTCATAATTTCCTGCATTAATTTCAAAAGAAGATAATGTCACATGTTATTGTTTTATGTATCTGCTTTATGTAAACCATAGGTGGACATGACTAGACACTGGAGTGCACGGAACACTGTTTACCATTCTATCAAAGTGGTACCTATTTATCTACTTCCAATGTCTTGCTTTCGAACTGCTAGGTTGGCAGGAGCTCAGACAGAGACAGGTGCTCACTCCATCATGCAGCACTCGGGTCTTGAACTGCTGAACTTCTAGCCATCAAGTTCAGCGTCTTTAGTGTAAGGGACCAAAGACAATGAAACAGCCGAAGGGTTGGCTTAACACAGGTTTATTGCATGATGATCCAGAGGAACATGTGGTAATGGCGGATGAGTGGCTCAATATATACAGCTGGCTATACATTTGAATGTGGCTCGTCGACAGACTATTGGTTGCTGCCTGCGTGACGTCGTAGGAGGTCACGCCCTTCTTGACCAGGTGAAGAGGTGGCGGGGAATCTTCCCGCGCTGCTGAACCAGGTGAATATGATCCATGAGAGCTGGACGCTCGCTACTGCCCTCTGGTGGTCACTAGCTCGCGTCCCCTTATTGGGTTTACATTGATACAGCTGATGGTTATAATGTTGCACACAGAAAGGTTACATTGATAACACATGGCAAAGGTACATTGTTAAAGGCACAGCTTTACAGAACACAACATCCCTCCCCCCTGGATGAGACGAAGTCTCTCAGCCAAGATGGCTTGTTGCATGTGCGTTTGGGCCGTGAAGAGGGCTGCCCCCCCCGGGGGCATTATTGCTTCTTTGTTCCCTGGTCCCTTGTCCTGAAATGGGAGAGGGAGACTTGTTAGTGGCTTGCCGCTGTCTGGCGGCCTTAGGGGAAGGGAAAAACTCCATTGTGGGCAGACCGGGGGCAGTCGGGGCTAACGAAAAACCCCTCTTCTCGTTTGGACGGCTGGGGGACCACTCCGAAAACCCCCCCGGTTCTGAAAATCAAAATCTAACTTAGTAGGGGTGTCCATATTTGTGGGGACCTTCCCGCGAGATATGTATGGGGTCAGGTCCCTCCTCCTCGGAAAGATCCCCCAGGGTATCTACGAGGATATCCTCCTCCCCCCTTGGTGGGGGCCCGCGGTCCCCCTTCCCTCCCCCTTGGGCTGAACGGGTGGGGGAGAACCCTAACGCTGACTTATTCCCCGCTTGGTCTGTGCCCTGCTCATCGGAGACCCTGCGCTGGAGCTGGTCCGCGTGCCGCCTCCACAGGAGCCCTGTGCTGGTTTCCACGCGGTACGACACGGGGCCGGTTTGCTCCACAACTACGCCCGGTACCCAGGCTGGGCCCGTGCTGGCGTAATTCCTGCAATGCACGGGGGCGCCTACACTGAAACTCTTTGTAGCCTCTAGCCCGATGTTCCTTCCTTTGTCCTCTACCCTCGTGGGGTCTAGCCTAGTAAGGATGGTGGTCAGCTTCCTGCGCATTAAGAGCTCTGCGGGGGAGTATCCTGACGCCAATGGGGTCACCCTGTACCCTAGCAGAAACTGACAGACTTGTAGGTTCAGATCCCCGGGGCCCATGTGCCGCAACGCGTCCTTCGTGGTGCGGACGAGGCGCTCTACTTGGCCATTGGTGGCCGGGTGAAACGGGGCGGAGGTGATATGCCGAACGGCGTTGATCTCCATGAATGCCCTAAACTCGGAGGACGTGAAACAACTAGCGTTGTCGCTAATTAACGTGTCGGGTATGCCGAACGTGGAAAAGAGCCTCCGCAAATGCCTAATGGTCTGGGCCGAGGAGGTGCTCGTGACTGGGATAACCTCCAACCATTTGGAGAAAGCGTCCACTACAAGAAGGAACAGGGTGCCTCTGAACGGGCCCGCGAAATCAACGTGCACCCGGGACCACGGCCCCTTAGCCGCGTCCCATTCCCTGTGGGGAAGGCGGGCCTCCTCTGGTCTGGAGCATTGGCAACTTTCACAAGTGCCGACCATGTGCTCGATGTCGGCGTCCAGCTGGGGCCACCAGAAGTAACTCCGGACCAGCGCCTTGGAACGCACGATGCCGGGGTGGCTGACATGCAGCAGTTTGAGCACCCGCGGCCGAAGGGAAGTGGGAATCACCACCCGCTGCCCCCACAAGAGGCACCCCCTCTCTAGGGACAGTTCTAGCTTTTTTCTGAAAAATGGAGCGAACTCCTCCGCTGGGGAGGACGCCGGCCACCCTTTCTGCACCCAGGAGCTAACTGCCGCTAACATCTTGTCCTTCTCTGTCGCTTTGGCAATGTCGGCGGGCACTACGGGGGGCGAATCCAGCACCTCTATCATGAGAACCTGATGGTCCCGCTCCCCCTTGCTCACCTGGCTGGGCGTTAGGGGAAGGGGAGACCTAGATAGAGCGTCCGCATGGCTGATCTCTTTCCCGGGCCGGTAGACCAACGCGTGCTGATACGCGTTGAGAAAAATGGCCCACCTGAGCATCCTCGGGGACAGGATCTGAGGGGTGGGCTTATCTGCGGTAAAGATGCCTAGCAGGGGCTTGTGGTCCGTCACAATGGTGAAGGGGCGGCCATACAGAAAATCGTGAAATTTTTTCGTCCCCGCGACTATTGCTAGTGCCTCCCTGTCTGTCTGTGTGTAGTTTCTCTCCGCTTGGGACAGGGACCTGGAGTAAAATGCTATCGGGGCCTCCCTTCCGTTTTCCAACACGTGGCACAGCACCGCCCCCACCCCCACTGGAGATGCATCACAGGTCAGAACTACTGGGCGTTTGGGGTTGAAGTGGGTCAGTATGGTGTCGGACGCCAGGAGGCTTTTTAACTCGCTAAATGCCCTTTCTTGGTCATCGCCCCACTTCCATGCCTGGTCTTTCTTTAGCAGTTTGTGTAGCGGCTCAGCCACCGCTGCCTTTTGGGGGAGGAAGGAGTGGTAAAAGTTGAGCAGCCCTAGGAACGACTGCAACTCGGGCTTGGAGGTGGGGCGGGGGGCTTTCTTAATGGCTGCCACCTTGGACTTGGATGGTTTTATTCCCTCAGGAGTCACACAAAACCCTAGGAACTCAACCTCGGTTGCGAAGAAGACGCATTTGTCCTTCCGCAACCTCAGCCCCGCCTTTTCGAATATTGTCAGGACCTTCCCCAACCTCTTGGCCAATTCAGCCCGACTCCCCCCCCGTTATTAACACGTCATCAAAATAAGGCAACACCCCCTCCAGTCCCTTCAGGAGGCGTTCCACGAGTGACTGGAAAATTCCTGGCGCTGAATTCACGCCGAATTGGAGGCGCGTCACCTGGAACGCCCCCTTATGGGTGACTATGGTCTGCGCAGCAGCTGCGGCAGGGGACACCATAAGCTGCTGGTAGGCCTGTGCTAAGTCGAGCTTAGCGAAACACTTCCCCCCCTGTAACCTGGCCAGCAGATGGCTGACTACCGGCACCGGATATGCATTCGGGCGGATCGCCTTGTTGATGGTGCACTTGTAGTCGGCGCATATGCGGACCTCCCCATTGGCTTTTAGTGCGGTTACAATTGGAGTTTCCCACTCCGCAGAATCAACAGGCACAAGGATTCCCTGACCCACCAATTTGTCCAGTTCCGCCTCTATCTTGTCCTTGAGTGCGAATGGCACCCGGCATGGTTTTAGGCGAATTGGGCGGACCTCCGGGTCCAGGTCGAAAGTCACTGGGGGCCCCTTGAATTTCCCCAGTCCTTTTTTGAAGACTTCGGGGTGCGCCTCGCACACCTCCTGAATTGGATCAGTCCCAACGGCGTGCATCCCAACGGCGTGCACCCCCCCAATAAACAACCCCAGGGGCTGGAACCATTGAGTTCCGAGGAGGCTGCAATCTCCTCCCTTGAGCACGACTAGGGGAAGGGACGCGGCGTGCTCCGTGAATTTGACCTGAAACTCTCCGACCCCCAACACTGGAATGCTGTTCCCTTGCACGTCCCGTAGTGTGGACCTCAAAGCTTTGAGCTTGGGTCGCTTGTGGGGGGCAATTCCCAAAAACTCCCTCTGTGAAATGATTGAATATGAGGACCCCGAGTCAATTTCCATCCTAATGGGAACCCCTTGGACTAGTACCTCAACAAAGTAGCGGGGGTGTCCTGTAGACACGCTGAACACTGGGGCGTCGTCCTCGCTGCCGTCGGAGATGCGGCCCACGCCGTCCTGCTTCCGCGTGGCCTGGGCGCCGTCCTTGGGTCTCGTTGGGCGGTCTTGTCCCGCGGAATGGTCTGTGGAGCTCCTCCGGGTCTCGCGCTTCTTCCTGCACACCTTGGCGATGTGCCCGCGGCGGCCGCAGTTGTGGCACTCGGCCTTCCGGAAGGGGCACTTTACGCGGTCGTGGGCCGCTCCACAGCCGTCGCATCGCCGGTTCTCCTTCCGGACCCTCCGGACGTCCTCGTCGTCGCTGCTCTCTGTGGACGACCTCGAAGTTCGCCGGGCCGCCTGTACCGGAGCCTCTGCCTTGCTCGACTTTGGCCGCCAGTCCTGAAGTTCTTGGACCCCGGCCTTCGTAGCTTCTGCGGCCTGGGCCGCTCTGACAACCTCCTGCAACGTGGGAGGCGGCTCTTGGTTCATTAATGTGCGCTGGGTCTCGGCGTCGTTCAGGCCGCACAGCACACAGTCTCGGAGGGTGATTTCGGCATTCTCCCATTTGCACAGGCCGGCCGCCAGCCGCAGGGCCGCCACGAATGCGGCGACCGTCTCCCCGGGCGCTTGGACTCACCTCCAGAATGCACTCCGAGCGGGAAACATCGCCGTGGCGGGCCGGACGTGCTCACGCAGCATCTGCATGAGTTCCTTGGCCTTGAATTCGCTCACCCTCCTTGGTGCAATCAGGTCCACCAAGGTCCTTTTGGTCTCTTGTC
Source organism: Bradypodion pumilum (assembly GCA_035047305.1). Lineage (NCBI taxonomy): Eukaryota > Metazoa > Chordata > Lepidosauria > Squamata > Chamaeleonidae > Bradypodion > Bradypodion pumilum. The sequence goes on from JAWDJD010000005.1 coordinate 34,165,752, forward strand.
CGAGCATCCTGGTGAAGATGGCCCTTTTCTTTGCCTCTTCCGTGACTTCGGACTCGATCAGTGCGGCCTGGAAGTCCATCTCGAAGATCTCCCAGTCGCCCGGTTTCCTGATTTCGAAACTGGCGCATGTCTTGGTCCCGTGGGCTGCCATATCCCACCTTCGTCGCCAATTTAGTGTAAGGGACCAAAGACAATGAAACAGCCGAAGGGTTGGCTTAACACAGGTTTATTGCATGATGATCCGGAGGAACATGTGGTAATGGCGGATGAGTGGCTCAATATATACAGCTGGCTATACATTTGAATGTGGCTCGTCGACAGACTATTGGTTGCTGCCTGCGTGACGTCGTAGGAGGTCACGCCCTTCTTGACCAGGTGAAGAGGTGGCGGGGAATCTTCCCGCGCTGCTGAACCAGGTGAATATGATCCATGAGAGCTGGACGCTCGCTACTGCCCTCTGGTGGTCACTAGCTCGCGTCCCCTTATTGGGTTTACATTGATACAGCTGATGGTTATAATGTTGCACACAGAAAGGTTACATTGATAACACATGGCAAAGGTACATTGTTAAAGGCACAGCTTTACAGAACACAACAGCGTCTTAGACCACTAAGCCACCACAGTCTTACAGGGACTCAAACACATGTTCTTCAACACAGCAAAATCAGTTTCATTTTTTTCTCACATTCAAAAATTTAAATTTTGTTTTATTTATGAAATTTCTAAATAGCACTTATTTTTTAAAAAATTCTCCAAACTACTGTATATGTTTATCTATAGTACCTGCTATTCCTCTGTAGTAGCAAGCAAATCATGCCCAGATGGATAAATTCTCTATTTTATGTCCTGATGCTCATTTTCACTTAGATTCCACCTGATTTTGTAAAATCTGCATGAAAATCTGTCTTCATTCTCATGTATATATTTTAATGTTTTATAATAATATATAACTTGATGTATTAGTTCTTCCGAAGTAAATATTTGTTACAATCACTTTAATCATTCACTGAGTGTTTGTGTGTAATACCCAATTATGTATGTGTTTCTATAGGTTTTCACTTTGTAGGAACATTTTTGCATTAATTTTTATGTTGGAAAACTAGTACCATAAATATCCAGAGAAGTTTGGATTTAGTGTACAAATGTGTTTGGTTCGTTGTCCAGGCATTGCAAACCAGATAAGTTTGCATGGAGATTTAGATGGAATGAATCCCCACCCCCACCTCCCTATGCATAAGTATCAGATTTTGATTCAGGCTTATGTCTAGGTATGATGGTTACAGAGCCTGGTCATCCACATCCAGCAGATCATAGACTCGCACCAAGACCCACATAAAAGTTCCTTGAGTGCATTCAAAGAGTTTGGTGGATTTGAGACTCAAGAGTTGTGATAAGAGAGGAAGAGGCCAGTTACATATAACTAAAATTAGCAAGACAGAAAAAGAATGTTAAATTCTCTAGGGAATAGCTGATAAGGAAAGAAGGGAACTAAACTCCCACACATTAGGCTCTTTCTTCTGAGGCCCTCTTCTCCCACTCAGAGTATCTTCCACAAGACATGGAGTAGATCTATCCAGAAGAAATTCCCCTTCCTATTTTCTTGCAGCAACTGACAATATGGTCGAAAATGTCTGATACAGATACAGATTTCCATTTGGAAATGGCCATTTTGCCCTTGCTTCACCACATGGCACTACTTTTTGGTGGAACAAGAAAAGGGGGTGTCTGCCTTTTACTGTGCTGTTGGAGATGATACATTCACCGAAGCAATGGGAGTGAGAAGGGAAACAGGAACACACAAATTTTCTACTGTTGCTTCACCCTCTCTTTGTGGGTGACCTATTTGGAAATGGAACACAACCTATAGGCTCAGCCTCTTTTGATAAAATGAAAACTGTCCCCTAGGCAATTTCTGGAACTTTTTGGGGTGTTAGTTAATTTGGGAAAGGGTTAGCTTCAATCTCCACCACCACATACACACACCTTGTGAAGAAAGGTCACAGATCTAGTATCTGGGAGAGGGAAGATTTTATTTCTATTTGAATATGAGCGATAATAGCACCAGGGTGATCTCCATGTTAAAGGATAGAATGAAGTATGATGCCGGAAAGCTAACTGACCATCACAGAACAGCTCATTCTAGTTGTGTTCTATCTTGCAAACTCTAGTTTTCCTACCTGCTGACAGGTTCCGGGTAACCGGTTCAGCCAGCCCTCAGACATGACCCTCCTGCTGTTAAATGCCGGGTTGGTACAAAATTAATCCTAACTGATTTATGATCTAATTGTGAATGAAAGAGCTGACCTGACATGTATAATTAAAACCTGGGTGGAATTGCTCTTTCACCAGATTGTTCATGTGGGTATTTCATCCAGCATCAGGGCTTATTGGATGAACAGGGAGGAGGTATTGCATATAGTCCACAAGGACTCCAGCAGGATCCTGGCCTTGTCAAGCCCAGACTTAGAGTTCTTTCACCTATCTGTGGATCAAAGGGATAATGCTGGTATATTTTTGTACCTGCAATTGAGCATTCTCCTTATCAGTGCTGACAGACTTCATCTCAGCTGTGGGGTTGAGGTTTCCACATTATTACTTCTGGAGGACTTCAACATTGATGCAGAGGTGGCTGTTACTGGGGTGGCCAAAGAATTTTCAAAGTCAGAGCTTAGAAAAGTTGCCTTTTTGGAACTAGCTATAGCAGTACAAAAGCAAGATACTGTAAGTAGATAACTAGGTACCGCTTTGGTGGGGAAGGTAACAGCATTCCATTCCATTCCTGTCTTTCCAAGCTCTGACAAAGCCATAGCTTAGTTATTAGCCCCTCAACCTCATACCAGATAAGTATATTTCTAGCAATGTTGGAACACGCAAGAAGGCCTCCGAATATTATCATAACTAGTGAATAGGATCGTTGGTGTGAAGACCATGTTCTAGATGTCCCAGTCCTGATCCATATAAAGTTTTAAAGCACACAGAAATGTACTCAGATAAAGGTTGAAGCACGTGAAGCTACTTCAATAAAAAGAGTTGCATCTACCATATATTGTAACAACTTTAAACAACTTAACTATTCACTTCCTTCCAGACCATTTATAGTCTCTAAAAACTTCATGAGGTCACCCTCCATTAGTTGATACTTCTGCAAGCCATGAAGTTCCATGAAGCCCAGTGATAACATTCTATTGTGCGTAGATACTATTGTATTAGTTACACAAAGGATCCACAGAAAATGAATCTGCCAATACCATATAAAGCATAACTTTTTGTTTACTATTTTAAAAATCTCATAACACAATAGATTCCAATACTCCTTCAAATATCATTCATGCCTTGATTTCCCTCAACATATGTTTTTTAAAGTACACTTTAGCACAATTACAGCTATATCTGCTAAACTCCACCAGCCTGCAGCCACAATGCCACTAAGTTGTTTTAAAGTATTCTTTAAAATGTGAAGTATTCCAGACATTTTAATTGCAGCACATTGCATAAGACACAGGTTGATTCTCAGAAAGAAACAACAGGGGAAAATTGACTTTCAACCACTCTCTCGCTTGTTCAGTGTTAGGCACAAATGTACCAGAAATTCCAACTTTTCAAGGACTCAACTGAAATCTGTTTGGTGGGTCTCTTCAAACCCAAACAAAATGCTGTTGTTTTTCAGAAATGTTTTAGCTTTTAAGCACTTTGGATTGAAATCCACTCTGTATAAAAAAGGGGGTTCAAAAACAGACTTGGGACTGAATGGTTCAACTAGGTCAGGAGTTCTCAACCCTTTAAGCCAAGGGCCGGGTCATGCTCCCTCAGACAGCTTTGGGGGCCGGATGGCCATTTTGCCCTTGCTCCACCACATGGCACTAATTTTTTGGTGGAACAAGAAAAGGGTGTCTGCCTTTTACTGTGCTGTTGGAGATGATACATTGACCCAAGCAATGGGAGTGAGAAGGGAAACAGGAACACACAAATTTTGTACTGGTGCTTCACCTCCCTCTCTTTGTGGATGACCTATTGTACAGTGATCAAAAATCAGACAGGAAGGATGAGGAAGATTGTCGAATCTGGCCCTTATAAGCAATAGTCCAGGCAACAATGAACAGAATAGCAAGAGGCTTTTATTAAATAGTCTTTCAGATAAAGCTTACAAGGCACTCCGGACACAAGATGGCTATACGAATCTCATGAAATCAGTCCCTCCGGTATCTGCTGTAGAAGATTGCCAATAACTAAGCTACACTATAAGTGATAGCGTGTGGAGGAGACCCAGGCATAGCACATACGGCTACCTGTGCGGAATGGGTAGTATAGGTCCGGTCCGGCCCCACCCTTGTTTACCCATGGGGTTTATATAGTGTCTTCCCGGTGGTGGCTCCTTGGAACAAAGTAGCAACCCGCCAGACAATCCTAACCAACCAATCATAACACGATATATATGTATTAAATATGTATATTTTGGAACAGGATCCAAAACTGTAACCAATCATGGAACTCTGATTAAGCAAGATAGAAATAACCAGGGAGGAGGTCCTTGCATGTCTTGTTAAGCTAAACACTAACAAATTACCAGGACCAGATGGCATCCATCCACGAGTTCTCAGGGAACTTAAAGATGAAATTGCTGATCTCCTAGCCAAAATATATAATATTTCCCTCAAATCAGGCTTTGTGCCTGATGACTGGAAGGTAGCGAATGTAACACCAATTTTCAAAAAAGGATCCAGGGGTGATCCAGGAAATTACCGATCTGTCAGTTTGACATGTGTCCCAGGTAAAGTGATGGAAACCATCCTAAAAGATAGAATTAATAGGCACATAGAAGAGAAGGCGCTGCTAAAGGAGAGCCAACATGGCTTTTGCAAGGGCAAATCATGCCTCACTAATCTTTTGGAATTTTTTGAGAGTGTCACCAAGCATGTGGATAAGGGGGATCCAGTTAACATTGTTTATCTGGACTTTCAGAAGGCTTTTGACAAGGTCCCACACCAAAGGCTCTTGAATAAACTTACCAGTCATGGAATAAAGGGACAGGTCTTGTCCTGGATCAGCAACTGGCTAAGGGACAGGAAACAGAGGGTAGCACTAAATGGACACTTCTCCAAGTGGAGGGAAGTAAAGAGTGGGGTCCCCCAAGGTTCAGTACTGGGACCCCTGCTTTTCAACCTCTTCATAAATGATCTAGAAGTAGGAGTAAATAGCAAGGTAGCCAAATTTGCTGACGACACTAAATTATACAGGGTAGTGAAAACTGTGAGAGATTGTGAGGAGCTGCAGAGGGATCTCTTGACACTGGGGGAGTGGGCAAAACAGTGGCAAATGAGCTTCAACACTAGTAAGTGCAGAGTGATGCATGTTGGGGCAAAAAAAACCAATTACATTTATAAACTGATGGGGTCTGAACTCTCTGCAACAAACCAGGAAAGGGACCTTGGTGTCCTGGTGGACAACTCAATGAAGGTATCAACCCAGTGTGCCTCAGCAGTGAAAAAAGCAAACTCAATGCTAGGGATCATTAGGAAGGGTATAGAAAATAAGTCAGCAAGTGTCATTTTGCCTCTTTATAAATCTATGGTGAGGCCTCATCTGGAATACTGTGTACAGTTCTGGTCGCTATACCTCCAGAAGGATATTATGGAGCTGGAAAAAGTGCAGAGGAGAGCAACCAAAATGATTAGGGGACTGGAACACCTTCCTTACCATCTGAGGCTGCAACTGTTGGGCCTTTTCACTCTTGAACGACAGCGTCTAAGAGGTGACCTGATTGAAGTTTATAAAATCATGCACAGTGTGGACAAAGTAGATAAGGAAAAACTGTTTTCCCTATCGCATAACACTAGAACTAGGGGACACTCCATGAAACTTTTGGGTACTAGTTCTCAAACAAATAAGAGAAAGTACTTTTTCACCCAGAGGATTCCTGGTCTATGGAACTCCCTGCCAGAAGAAGTGGTGACAGCTGTCAGTCTTGACAGCTTTAAGAAAGGATTAGACAAGTTCATAGACGACAAGGGGATCAATGGCTATAATTATGGATTCTTAAGGACAACCTCGGGGTTGGAGAGATAGGCAGGATATCTCTCAATGCCATTTCCAGGGAATCCTAAGCAGGTGAAGGCATCTGCTTGGGAATACCCTGAAGGAAATGGTGAGCCACTGTGTGAGACAGAATGCTGGACTGGATGGGCTGTGGCCTGTTCCAGCAAGGCTGTTCTTATGTTCTTATGTTCATAATGAGCGCGCCCTGAGAGGGAGATTTCACGCCAACTCAAGCTCCAAATTAGGATGGCGGGAAACTGCCATTTTCTTCTTGCAAGGCGCTGCCCGCACAACTTGCAATTGTGCCTCAATACACAACAGAGATAAGGAGCGAATGGCTGGGCAAGAATTGAACAGATCCAGGGAAAGATGAAGAGTGAAAATACCTATTTATTTAAAATGGGGTTTGCCAATTCTAGTTCTATTGGCTGCCCTAATGAAATGTAACCAGTGGTGGGACTCAGCAGGTTCACACCAGTTCGCCAGAACCAGTAGCAGAAATTCTGGCTGGCTCCGCTCATCCAGGTTTGGAAAGAGTAGTCAGTAAAAAATTTTTGTGTTCCAGCACTGAATCTAACCTTGGTCTACCTCTGTGAGCTACAGTACTTTCATTCCAAACTCACCAGGCACATTGCCCAGAGTAAAATTGAAGATATTTTATTGTTTTTTCATTCCCTCCTTGTCGCAGGTTGAGAATCCCTGATTTACCTCTTTGACATCTCCTGAACGGTGCTCCATGAATATCACAAAACTATCATTTCTTTCTTTCTTTCCCCACCCTGTATCCTAGGATCTCAGAGTGGAATACAACAATAGAACAATATACAACAATTGGATGTTTTAAACACATTTAAACAAAATATTAAAATGAACAACAATAAAGATGTCCCCATAGCCTTTTAAAGTGATTATCCTTAATTTCCAAAGGCCTTGGTGAATAATCATGTTTTAACTTGGCAGTGAAACGAAATTAATGTTGGCACCAGTCAAGCCTCTAAGGGGCAGGGGATGCGGAAGCATTCAATAATTAAGGCCATCCAGCCAAAAAATCCCTACTCAGTATCTTAGTGAATTGTTCTCCATGATGGTACTTGGAGAAGCCCCTACAGCACATCTCAATAATTAGGAAGGGAAAGAGGGGTGGGTTATTGTTTAAAGCTACAATCAATCCCAACATGTATCCTGGGAATTGTAAACCACGCTTCATTTGTAATTAGTGGGATTTACTTCCATGTAGACTTAGAAAGAAATACAGTACACTAAAGGTCATCTGGCACACAAAGGTGTGTGAAGTAAATCTAGATACAGTAAAACCTCGAATAAAGAGTGCCTCACTTAGAGACTAACTGGCTTAAAGAGCAGAATTTTCTCTGAATGGTTGCCTTGCTTAACAACTAAAACCAACAAAAAACTCGCTTAACAACTAAATCGGTGTTCACAATCCCTCCTGCCAGAAGTCACAACTGATCACTTACAATGGTGTTTCGCTTAAAAAGCAAACTCGCTTAAAGAGCAATCCCATTATGCTCTTTAAGTGAGATACCACTGTATTAATTTGCAATAACATCTTACTGCGCTTGATGTTTGCAGCACTGTATAAGTTAGCTTTATAGTGTGTGTGTGTGTGCAAACCCATAGGAAAAATTGTTTTTTACGTAACTCGAAGCAAACCCATAGGGAAATGAATTTTTACGTAACTCGAAGCAAACCCATAGGAAAAATAATCTTTATGTAACTCGAAGCAAACCCATAGGAAATTGTGTAAATTGGGACATGGTTTTTGCATAAAATCATTATGTAAGATGAATTTTATGTAACTTGAGGCATATGTAAGTTGGAGTTTTACTGTATATATTTTGCTCCAGCAATGCAGTTTAGAAACTGCCCATGCCCTTGCTGAGGTCATGCTCCCTCAGACAGTTGAGGGAGCCAGACTGTTGTCCCCCTTGCTGTAAACGCTGCCATAAAATGTGTCTACAACTGTCATAAATGCATTTACATCAATTGCGGATGCGTTACAACCATGTTTACAGTGGGGGGACAGCTGCAGATGCATTTACAGCTGTTTCCACTTCTTCCAGCAGTGGTGGTGGTAGCAAGGGTGGTGGGCCAGATGAATTGGTGCCATGTGCCAGATCTGGCCCATGGGTCGTAGGTTGCCTACCCCTACACTAAGCCCTTATAGGGTTAGTATAATGGGGTATAATTGTGTGTGGTGTGTGTGGAGATTTTCCATTTATAACAGCTCTTGATGTTATGAGCAGAGGTGGAGAGAGGGAGAGACACACCAGTTGACATCTGAGGTCCTCAGCTGAAATACGACCTGTTAGGAGCTTCATAAGGAGCAAACACAGTTTAAAAACAGTAGGGAAAACAGAGTTGGAATTAAGTACAGTACTCTCAACTGGTATCTAGAACTGGGGCTCAGTTGCCTCCTCCAAGGAAAATGTGTTCAACAGGCCACATTAGCACATAGGCCAGATATGTCTGTTTTCCCACCCAATTTTTGTGCATTAGAATGCTAAAAGAAATGTGCTCAAAGTTTTAAAGATATAATTTAATGTTTGTATTTCCTTTAATTTACAAATCTGAATTCTTCTATTTACCCAGAGAGCTCCGTAAAGGTAAAGGTTTCCTTTGCTCAAAAGCAGTGCTCATCTCTGTTTCTAAGCCGAAGAGCCAGTGCTGTCTGCTTCTGCAGATGTTTCCATGGTCATGTGGCAGGCATGACTAGACACCAGAGTGCATGGAACGCTGTTACCTTCCCACTGAAGTGGTCCCTATTTATCTACTTGCAATTTCTTGCTTTCGAACTGCTAGGTTGGCAGGAGCTGGGACGAAGACGGGAGCTCATTTCCGTCCTGCAGTACTCGGGAATTGAACTGCTGACCTTCCGCTTCCCAGTCAGCATCTTAGCCACTTGAGCCACTGCAGCTCCTTAAGGTTGCAAAAACCTTAATTTGGTGTTTCTCTTTTTTTACTTCTAAACAGATAGATATTCAAATACATTAGTTCATGATTAAATATAATGACCACAGCGATGTTTAAGCCTTAAGCCTGAACTTATTTAGGATGGACTTTGGCTCCATTCATATGCAATTCACAACATTCCTATCTTGAGTTTTCTCATAAATCGTGCAATTCATAAATCGTGCCTCACATTTCTCCATGCCATTCTTAAACTGTGTAGGATCCTTTGGGATTAACATTGTTCTAGAAATACGTGAGCATATTTCCACGGTGGTTCTGTAACCTGAAGCATGGAGAAACAGCATAATATCACCTGCTTCTTGTTTGCAGCCAGAAAAGTAATTTTAATGCTCTTTGAAAACATAGAGAAGATGTCGAAATATTATAGGCATGTAGAGAAGTGAGAATGAGCATGATTTGCAAAAATAAAAATCATAAGGAAGCAATTTTCTCCCTAGGCATAGCATATAAAGACCAGAAACACAAGGAAGGAATTTGCAAAGGCTTTATTCACAGTCTTCCTAAGTGCAAATAATGTGTAGCTCACATTTGCAAATATCTTTTTCAGGGCTCAGAAAAGGTTATCTCGTATGAGTATAAAGAACTAGATCATCATGTGAAAGAAACAGCCAATGGTACAGATCCTGTTTTAATGAACCCAGAACTGGTTATAGTTGGAGTTCTGTAGCGAGAGCACTGTGTAAAGCAAGAAGAATTCTTCAATCTAACTTGGAGGAAAGACTCCAGCTAAGCAAGAAGGTTTCCTCTCTGCCGCTGCAACGTGAAAGCCATCCATATAAGAAAGTCAAGTTCTTAACAGATGAAAGGAGGTTTTCACTTCACTGTTCAGTATAATATGGAAAATACCTATTTATTTAAAATGGGGTTTGCCAATTTTAGTTCAGGCATAATAATAAAATTAAAAATAGGTAATGGTCGCCCTTGCTCGAAATCCAGTCGTATCTGACTCTAGGGTTCAGTGCTCATCTCTGTTTACAGCACTGTCTGCATCTGCAGACATTTCCATGGACATGTAGCAGGCATGCCTCAACACCGGAGGGCATGGAATGCTGTTTGCCTTCCCACGAAAGTGGTACCTATTTATCTACTTGCAATTTCTTGCTTTCAAACTGCTAGGTTGGCAGGAACTGGGACAGAGACAGGAGCACACTCTGTCATGCAGTACTTGGGAATCAAACTCTGGCCTTCCAGTTGTCGAGTTCAGCATCTTAACCACTTGAGCCACCGCAGTCCCTAAATTAAAAATAATGAATAATAAAAGCAGAAGTAAAATACCCCCCCCCCAAATAAAATAAAAATAATCACAGCAATTATGCTATGATAAAAATGGTTAGAAGTGAGGCAGTTCTGACTAGTTCTTTTGGAATTTCATAGAAGCAAGGGATCTCCCCTTCATAAAACAATTAAAAATACATTGGGAATTACTTTGGTACAACTATCTGTTTCATTGTTGTTGTTGTTGGTTGCACAGCTTCATGTTTATCTTCCTTGTGGCTTGCTGGAGCTCTCTGGAAAGATATGTTGAAAAGACATGCTCTTCCCACACTGAAAAGGCCCATCACTGGCATCTTTCAATCAATATGCAGTGGAGCACAGACTTTGTGTTCAGATAGGTTCATAGGGAGGAAAACGATGAGATACTTTTACATCACTTAAGATTTTAAAGCAGAAGAAGCAAATGCTTAGCTAATGTAGTTAAGAATAAGAAGGTGTTCTCTGGTTGTTTCACTCTTACCAATATTGTGACAGGAACATTTTGTACCATTTATAGATTCTAGATTGCCTTTAAAAACAGCACCACCTTTAAAGCATTGTAATAGTCCATTACAGCAGTCTAGGCAAGGAAGAAGGAAATATTTCACAGGGGTGGTGCAGGATCCTATGTTGATGAGATCTGCCAGATTTTTTGCTGAATACAAAAAAAATCTGCAAGGACATTTAAAACAGTTGGATAATAAAAAGTTCAAACAAATGGGAAGGCTATTTATAGAATACTACATTGACATAAAGCTTTATTGGGGACGCACAGTGAATAGAGATAAGTAGAAACTGAACACAGCAAAGGCTTGTATAATAGGGATAATATTGTTTTAGAGGGAGTGAAGGGATATGAATTCATAACAATTACATACTGATTTCAGTAGAATCATGTTGATACACCAGTAAAACCCATAATGTTTATGGCTAGACAAGTATATGTTGAAATGTGAGGCGATTGCCCTACCCCATTTCATTACTCTTTACTAGTGACAATCCATCATGGCGCTCTCCTTGCTTACCCAACAGTAGCTATTTATTTTATAGCATGTACTGCTGAGCTATTTCTCCCAGTAAATTACATATACCGTATTTATTCGAGTATAACGCGCACTCGTGTATAACGCGCACCCCTAATTTTCCATGAAATCTCGGTATAAATTTTTTTTCACACCACGCATTGAAATTGACATAAGAAACGTGCCTACCCTTGCCGGCTCTTGAGTCGCGCGGCGCGGGAGCGCGGGTGGCTGGCGGTAGCGCCTCCCCCAGAGGGTTCCCGTACCGTTCCAGTGGGGCAGCGGCGGGTGGAGCTCCTGGGCGCTAGACGACAATTGGGGAGGAGGGCCGCAGCGTGCTCCGTGCCTACCCGGTGCCGGCTTCAGTCGCGCGGCCCGGGAGCGCGGGTGGCTGGCGTTAGCGCCTCCCCCTTACCGTTCCGGCGGGTGCGTGCAGGTGAGCGGCGGCGGCAGCGGGACCTGGGCGCCTGCCGCCGCCTGGGAGGAGGGCCGCGGCGCGCTCCGTGCCTACCCGGCGCCGGCTTCAGTCGCGCGGCCCGGGAGCGCGGGTGGCTGGCGTTAGCGCCTCCCCCTTACCGTTCCGGCGGGTGCGTGCAGGTGAGCGGCGGCGGCAGCGGGACCTGGGCGCCTGCCGCCGCCTGGGAGGAGGGCCGCGGCGCGCTCCGTGCCTACCCGGCGCCGGCTTCAGTCGCGCGGCCCGGGAGCGCGGGTGGCTGGCGTTAGCGCCTCCCCCTTACCGTTCCGGCGGGTGCGTGCAGGTGAGCGGCGGCGGCAGCGGGACCTAGGCGCCTGCCGCCGCCGCTCACCTGCACGCACCCGCCGGAACGGTAAGGGGGAGGCGCTAACGCCAGCCACCCACGCTCCCGGGCCGCGTGACTGAAGCCGGCGCCGGGTAGGCACGGAGCGCGCCGCGGCCCTCCTCCCAGGCAGCGGCAGGCGCCCAGGTCCCGCTGCCGCCGCCGCTCACCTGCACGCACCCGCCGGAACGGTAAGGGGGAGGCGCTAACGCCAGCCACCCGCGCTCCCGGGCCGCGCGACTGAAGCCGGCGCCGGGTAGGCACGGAGCGCGCCGCGGCCCTCCTCCCAGGCGGCGGCAGGCGCCCAGGTCCCGCTGCCGCCGCCGCTCACCTGCACGCACCCGCCGGAACGGTAAGGGGGAGGCGCTAACGCCAGCCACCCGCGCTCCCGGGCCGCGCGACTGAAGCCGGCGCCGGGTAGGCACGGAGCACGCCGCGGCCCTCCTCCCAGGCGGCGGCAGGCGCCCAGGTCCCGCTGCCGCCGCCGCTCACCTGCACGCACCCGCCGGAACGGTAAGGGGGAGGCGCTAACGCCAGCCACCCGCGCTCCCGGGCCGCGCGACTGAAGCCGGCACCGGGTAGGCACGGAGCGCGCCGCGGCCCTCCTCCCAGGCGGCGGCAGGCGCCCAGGTCCCGCTGCCGCCGCCGCTCACCTGCACGCACCCGCCGGAACGGTAAGGGGGAGGCGCTAACGCCAGCCACCCGCGCTCCCGGGCGTGCAGGTGAGCGGCGGCGGCAGCGGGACCTGGGCGCCTGCCGCCACCTGGGAGGAGGGCCGCGGCGTGCTCCGTGCCTACCCGGCGCCGGCTTCAGTCGCGCGGCCCGGGAGCGTGGGTGGCTGGCGTTAGCGCCTCCCCCTTACCGTTCCGGCGGGTGCGTGCAGGTGAGCGGCGGCGGCAGCGGGACCTGGGCGCCTGCCGCCGCCTGGGAGGAGGGCCGCGGCGTGCTCCGTGCCTACCCTTGAGGCTCGTTTAAAAGAGGCGCGCACCCAGTCCTCGTGTATAACGCGCACCCAAACTTTGAGTCCTTTTTTGGGTATAAAATTTTGCGCGTTATACTCGAATAAATACGGTATTTAAAAAGTAGACAAAAATGACTCTGGACATAATTAGAGACTAAGTCCAAGGAAAGGATCGGCTAATTGACCAACTTCAAACATTGTATTCTCCAGGACCGAATGCCTTCTAGATCCCAAGCTTATTTCAAAATCTAGGAAAGGTTCCTTTTTATGGATTGCACATTCTGGATAAGGATGATAGGGTATGAATTTGTGATAAGAATTTCATTTCCTCAGTTGGTAAAGTAATGCAATTTTTCTTTTCTTCAATAAACTTCAAGGCCCAAATCTCTTGTAATATAGTGCCCTCTAGCATACTGCTCAGACACGTTCTGAACTGAATAAGGAGAAAAAGAAATTATTCTAAAGAAAACCCCTGCTTTGATAGTGCTAGTATTCTATTTCAAAACTTCTCATCTCCTGAAGTGCATCCTCCTTATCTGTGGATATCTTGGTTATATTGCTAATAAGAATGTAACAGACAAGAAATGTTGAATCTTCACACTTCTGTATCACATTGTTTGAAACCTGAAATACCTGTATGACAATTCAGATTTCATATCTGTCATCAACCAGGGAAGGAAATGTCTTTTAGTTTTATTCTCTTATTTATGATGCACTACTTAGGGCTTCTGGGGTTTTGGGGAGAGAGAGCCAAAGGTTTCCCACCCTAGTTTGAAAACACTAAATAAATGTTCAGTATGATTAAGGCAGCAGGTTTAAACATACATTCAAATTGATTTGAGCTTGAGAAACTTAGAATCACACTGTAAAAGGATTGTTTTTGAAAGGCTTTGACAAGCAATGAGCTGGGATGAACAATGACCAAGTGTGGGCCTTGGGGAAAAATACTCCAATTATCTCATGCTTCATGGTTTTTTACACTTTCATATTGAAGCATACATAACACCAACTACTTTTTACTTGTGAGTATTTGATTAATTACATAGGTTTTGTTTCAGAAGATATCATAAGCATTCCAGATAAAAGCTCGTTGTCCACTGTTAGCTCAATTATACTGGGAAGTAACCGCTCAACATTGAATAAGCAACCCAAAGGATAATTTAGGTTTCCTTATTTAATTTGGATGACTATCTTAATTTTCTTACAAATGGTATGTTATAACAGAGATAGTGCTGTGTATCTATAAATAATGCAATGTACTTCTTCTCCCAAAATATTTCTGAGAGGGTAAAAGATGAGTTGCAAGTTACGGTATATAATTTTCAAAACTCCCTACTAGTATGTACAGCAGTGGTTTAGCTGCTGTACTGCAACCAAAAAGCTAATCCTGGCCAGGACTTAAGGTTGACTCATCTTTCCATCCTTCTGAGATCGGTAAAATGACTACCCAGCATGTTGGGAGGAAAATGCTTATTAGCTTGTGAACCACCCAGAGAGTGCACTGAGTGCTATGGGGTGGTATATAAATGTAATTGTTTTGCTCTTTCCCTTTCCCTCAAGCCCACTAGAGAAGGAAGAGCAAAAAAAGGGGGTAGGCAAAGGAGAAGAGAGATGAAGAGAGAGTAAAGGAGTACACTTGCCTCAGTTGGCTGTGACTGGCTTTGGCCTTGCTCATTTTCAACATGAGATTCCCAATAAATTACTCAAGGGGATGCAGACATTAGCAGAAAAGAAGTTGCCTGCTCCTTTGCTATAGAGATGGAGGGGTTGTAAGCAAAGAACAATATGATTTCTTGTCTTGCCCTCTAGTTAAATAGACATGAGCAAAAGAAATGTGCATAGAATCAATGAGCATAAGTGGAAAGTTAGAGCATGTTGATTTTGAGTTTGTGCTGAGACGTCTCCTAAATCCCAAGAACAGAGCCTTTATTGGACACATGGTTGTCTAACATGATTAATCTTTTTCATCTATCTTTCCAGGATAATAATTTTGCTGTGTTTTATCTTTTATGTTGGATTTATTTTATCTTCTTATGATTCTATTCCTAGAAGAGGACAAAGAAAAATACTGTATACAGAAAAACCTACCTACAGATTACCTTGAACATTGCAGCCGCTAAAATATACCCAAGGTTGTATGTTTTGAAATGTCTGCAGAGTTATGGTGGGGCTTTTCCATGTTTAATTTTAAACAGTTTATTTTATCAGTTCATAGTAGCTGGGGCACTTAGAATGCAAACATTTTGGTTATGCCTACACAATTCAAAATTAAACATTGTCTTTTCAGTGTCAAGGCGCTATGTCATCCAATTTCTTCAACTTATTGAGCAAAACAATAAAAATAAATGATTCCATGTTTAAAAACTTCTTTACACCTTTGTTTTATTTTTCCTGAAAGATAAAAGCCACTTGATGTGGAATTTCCCCCCACTATTTCAGAAATCTCTTTTACTCAGTTTCAGTGGATAGTGTATCAGCACTATAGACATGAAGTAACTCAATTTCCACTCTGTCTTCTCAAGGATCTATTTGAGCTACAGTATATTGTTGCAATGGGACCATACAGACCTCGAACAGAATTTACTTACCCCTGCCATATTACAATTCTCATAGTTTCACAGAGAAAAAGCAGACAGTTAAACTGGTATATATCAACTGCAGCATACTGCCATGGGGGTTCAGCTCATACCTGCATGATCAATTCAAGAAAGTAGCAGTGGGAGATATTTTTTTACTAAATATTGAAACCTTTGACCAAGCTTTATCTTATTTTCTATATTCACTAGCATCTATATCAGGGGCATACCTGTCAAGTATCCCGGATTGGCCGGGATTTCCCGTATTTCCACACCGATTTTCTCAATTTCCTGCCCAGAGCTGCCACTAGCCCATAATTTGGCAGCGGGGGAAAGGAGTTACTGTGCATCCCTTCTGTGCAGGTCCTTTCTACGCATGCATAGAAGGCTTCTGTGCAGAAGGGGATGTGTAGAAGCCTTCTACACATGCATAGAAGCGACCTGCGCCGAACGTTTCTGCGCAGGCCACTTCTACGCATGCATAGAAGGCTTTTACACATGCATAGAATGGACCTGCGCAGAAACGTTCTGCACAGGTCCCGTAATCTCCAGAGCTGCGCTTGACAGGTATGATCAGCGGTAGGCAACCTATGGTCCATGGGCCCATGGCAGCAAATCAACCAGCCAACACCCTCACTCCAGCTGCCACCACTGCCACCAGAATCAGCCATGGACTCATGTACAGCTGTAAGGGTCCAACCCTGCAAGCGCTAGAGCTGCCCAACAGACTGGTTGTCCAATTATGTGAACAGCAAGTTACCTATTAGGAACTCACCCTGTCAATATTAGAGTTGCATCAGATCCTGACAATACCTTGATTCAATCATTAATCCAAATGACTGAGGACTGTAGCCAAGAAAGCAGAAGATGATGGAGACACAGAGGGCTTCAATGAAGGAATTTGTAAATGTCATCAGGTGCAAGGATGTATCACTAGAGACTAAGACAAAGATCATTCACATGCATTCCTGGTCACCTTGTATGGATGCAAAAGCTGATGGGGACAAAATTGATCATTTTTGAGATGTGCTGAAGGAGAGCTCTGTTGATACCCTGTATTGCGAGAAAGATGAACAAGTGGGTCCTAGAGCAAACCAAACTTGAACTGTCTCCAATGAAGCTGTCTCTACATTGAGCATATTATGAGAAGGTCAGATTCTCTGGAAGAGACAATAATGCTGGCAGCAGGGAAAGAGGAAGACCAAATATGAAATGGGATTGATTCTACACATTCCACGTCTGAGGTTCCCCCCTCCTGTAACCAATGTTAATGTTATGTTGATTTTGTATTTGTTTTTAGATAGCAAAATGGCACAGCGGTTGGCAATATTGCCAAATGTTCTTAAGGGTTTTTATTGTTTTTATATTGGTTTTAACTTGATTCATTGTATGGTCAGTGAGGTGCTCACTGGCGTATGTACAACGCCCAGAGTCCACCGGATTAGGGCACTATATAAATCTATTAAATAAATAAAATAAATATTGGCACCCTCTGTATATAAGACCCAATCTGGCCAGGTTATACTGCCAATGATTCAAAGCCCATCAGGTTAACTAACCTGTCAACCCTCAAGACTAACAGCCTTGGGTGGTGAAGTCCACAAGGAAGGAAGGGTGATGGTCCTCAAATGGGTTAAACCCCACTTTAATCCATCTTGATGGAGGGCAGCAGCTTCATCAATACTGGCCTGGAGCTGAGGAGGATTTTGCATGCCAAAAGCGCTCAGGACCAGAAGGTGACTCGCAGAACTGGATCAGTGCTTAGGGTGTCACGCTACAGTGTGGTAAGTAAGCAAATTGGAAAGCCACTGCATCATATTCTCAGGAAAATCTTCATGGCAGATCACCATGATGACAGCCAATATTCAGAATCGGAAGCAGCAGAAGAAGTGGATACGGGAAGCCAGATATAGTTTGAATATTAGAAAAAAACTTAACAGCTAGAGCAGTACAACAGTGGAACCAACTGCCTTGAGAGGTGATGAGCGCCCCAACGCTGGAAGCATTCAAGAGAGAATTGGATAACCATCTGTCAGATCTGCTTCCATTCGGATTCCTGCATTGAGCAGGGGATTGACCTCGATGGCCTAAAAGACCCCCTCCCAACACAGTTAACCTATGATTCTCATCATTCATAACAAGACGTATCCTGTACGGCAGAGGTGCCCAAATTTATGATGCTGCAGGCTGGTCAGAGGTGCCGCAGGCTGGTCATGTACGTGGTTCAGGGGGTTGATCACTATGGCCTGGGGGCCAGATCCACCCCCGACGCCAATTCATCCAGTCCGGAAGCGGAAGCAACGAGGGGCTTTGTGGGCCAGATGAATCAGCGTCGGGTGCCGGATCTGGCCCCCAGGCCATAGTTTGGCCACCCCTGCTGTACGGATTGTCCTAATCCCGCTTTAAACCCCTCCAAGTCGGTGGGACGTCGCCCCGTCTCCTCCAGCCCGCCCCTCCTTTTTTCGGTGACCACCTCTGCAAAAGGAATCCCCTCCCCTCCCTTTCCAGCCAGCCTGCGCCCGCAGAAGAGCGAAACGCGCATTATTCCCTATATGGAACTGACTGCCTCCAGTGCCTCGCCGCCGACCCCGCCCCCCCCTGCCCCAGCCAGAGTGGTTCTTTCCACACACACACACACTCCCCCCACTCCTTTTTTGCTTTTGGTAGCCGCTGCCCTTTTCCTGAGGGATGAGGTAATGCGGGGCTGTGATTGGTCCGGGGGGCGGCACCCCAACAACCCGACCGGGGCGCGAGCGAGGCTATAACTCCGCGCAGCTGCCCGGGCAGCTGGAGAGGAACGTCGAGCAGCAGCAGCAGCAGCAGCAGCAGCGCAGCACTATTAGCAGCGGCGCGTTCGCAGAAAAGGAGCAGCAGCAGCAGCACAGCAAGAGCAAGCAGCGTGGAACTTCGGAGCGCTGGGGAAATAATCAACCCAGACGGGGAGGAAGGGAGAAAGCGAGGCTGAAAACTTCGCCACGCCAGTCGGCCAGAGGTTTTTTTTTTTTCCTTCCCCCACTCTTTCGCCTATTTTGCAGCCAGGAGGGGACCCAGCGAGGCGCGATGTCGCGAGGGGTGCTGAGCCTTTTGGTGCTGCTTGGCAGCTGGAGCCTGAGCGACTTGCTGGTGGAAGCCTGTACTTGCGTCCCGGTCCACCCCCAGGATGCGTTTTGCAACTCTGACATTGGTAAGTGTGCCCCATCCCTCTTCACCTAGTCCCGTGATGGCGAACTTTGGCACTCCGGATGTTCTTGGACTTCAATTCCCAGAAGCCCAAGCCCCCGTGAATCCACACGAATGGGTTTGCTGCGGCCCGCGCCGCCCTCGTCGCTCCCGGAAGCGGAAGTAAAACGCGCCCGTATGGGCGCGTTTTACTTCCGCTTCCGGGAGCGACGAGGGCGGCGCGGGCCGCAGCAAACCCATTCGTGTGGATTCGCGGGGGCTTGACCTTCTGGGAATTGAAGTCCATCACGGACCTACTCCACTACCCCTCTTCTCCCCACGTAGCAATCACACTTTTAGAGTGCCCCAGAGTGCAATCTCTGGGCGGATCCACAAGTTAATTAGCATTTGCCCCCCCCCCCCAAATGCTGGGTTTTCATTTTATACCAACCTCTGAAGGATGAATCCACCTTGATCACCGTCAGGATCGAACTTGCAATGTTTGGGCTGCAGTACAGCAGTTTAACCATTGCGCCACCTGTTGAGCGTAGGACGCCGGTAAGGGCCAAGTTTCTTCGTACTTTAACTTTGGAAGAGGCGCGCGTGCAAGCACGTGTGTTTTCTGCCTTAGTTGCCGAACGTGAATAGCAGTGGCAATTAGACTTCTATGCCGCCGCCCCTAGCGCTTAGTGCACTCTTTGGGCGGTTCACAAGTTACGTTAGCAGTCTCTCTCCCCCCACCCCCGCCCGCCCAACATGCTGGGTGCTCATTTTACCGATGGTGGAAAGCTGAATCAACCTGGTGCTCCTTTGTCAGGCTCGAACTCGCAACGTTTTGGCTGCAGTACAGCAATTTAACCACCGCGCCACCAGATTAACTTTGAATAAAGTGGGCGAACGCAAAAGCATTCATCCAGGCATGCTCTTCATTATGTGCGTGACACGGGGCTGTTTTGTAAAGTGCTGAGCAAACAGCTGTATTAAAAATATAAAGGAAACTTCGCTTACTTACTCCTCTTTCTTTTGCTTCCTCTTGGCTATTCTACACATTTGCCTGTTATACTCAGTTTCAACTTGTAGGGACTCCATACATTAGGTTTTTCTTTTCTTTTGTGGTTTGGCTCATTGTTTAATATTTATTAATTTTTTAAATATTGTTTGCATCCTGCTGGTTTTTATTTGTTACTCAAGTTGCACTGCTTTTATCTGATGTTCATATGTTAACAGCCAACAGTAGTATTTACACTAAGTCGGGTTGTGTAAAAGTGTTAATACATTTTAGTCGGAACAATTTTCACTGCTATCTAGAAGGTTTATTTATTTATTTATATTCATATTCATATTTATATAGCCGCCCAACTCACAAAGACTCTGGGCGGCATACAATCTTAAAACCCTTAAAACAAGAACAACCCCATTAAAACAAATTACCCCGCTAAAACTCCCATACATTAAAAAGTGGAAGATTACTTTGATAATAAACCAACCAGCAGGTGGGGGCCATGACATCTTCAGGACCCCACACCTGCCCCGCCAGCCATGTTTTCAGATCTTTCCTGAAGGGCAGCAATTTCGTCTGCAGCCTTAGTTCCACTGGCAGGAGGTTCCACAAGGCCAGAGTGGACACAGAGAAGGCCCTCCTTTGTGTGCTAGAGAGACATGCCCCTCTAGCAGATGGTACAAGCAGAGAGCCCCTCCGGTCTGCTCTGGTTGGACGGACAGACATTCTTGGGGCGATGTGGTCTCTTAGGTATCCTGGCCCACTACCATGTAGGACTTTAAAGGCAAATTGTAAGCCAGTGCAGTTCCTGAAGCAATGGTGAGGTGCGAGCATAACACCCACACCCCATCACCACCCGAGCAGCCGCATTCTGGACCAACTGCAGCCTCCGGATAGTCATCAAGGGCAGCCCCATGTAGAGCGCATTGCAATAATCTAGTCTAGAGGTGACCAGAGCATGAGTGACCATGAGTAAGGAGTTGCAGTCTAGGAGCAGGTACAATTGGCGAATCACCCGAAGTTGGGCAAAAGCCCTCCTGGCCACGGCCGCCACCTGATCTTTAAGAAGGTTCCTG
Organism: Bradypodion pumilum; assembly: GCA_035047305.1. NCBI lineage: Eukaryota > Metazoa > Chordata > Lepidosauria > Squamata > Chamaeleonidae > Bradypodion > Bradypodion pumilum. The sequence continues at coordinate 34,186,621 of JAWDJD010000005.1, forward strand.
TGACACAATATTAGTTGCTCTCTCAAAACTGACTTTCCGGGGGTTAACATTTCAAAAAGGAACCTATTGAAAGATCTATTTAATTCTCTGTAAGACAGGGCAAGAAGCCCATGGCATTCCAGATCCTGTTAGACTCCAACTCCCATCAACCCAACCATAATATCCAATAAGCAGTGGGCGATGCAAGTTGTTAATGTGTATACAGTATATATCAGATCCTTCCCCTCCTCATTTAAGCAATACTGAGACCTAAATCCAGTTGGCAGATATACTGTAGTTTGAGTAAACCTACTGAACCACTACTTCTAGATGTGTTGCAACTTGTTATATCATCAAACCTGTCTTATGGGAAGGAAAGCATTACAATAGTACTTATTTTTAAGTTGCAGTGAGGAAAAACCCCTTGAATTTCAGTGATGTCCAACTGTCATTTCTCTTCCTCTCAGTATATTTCTTGAAAACATTAAAAAGTTGTTTCTGATCAAATCCTGTAAGTCAAAATTTCTCTTCACTTAAAGCTGTATGATTGCTTGTTTAATCATTAGATCATGCACCTGTCAACTGACATTGGTAAGCGTGAGGATGTTTTATCAAGGTAAAACAGTAGTAGGACTGAAGTCAAGCAGCTTTAAAAATTTCTTTTGCAAGAATCAATCATAACTTGTATTTGCAAGTTCCATTCCTCCACACTGTTGAAATAAATGTGGAGAGTTGTACTCCTGATCTTTCAGACCTTCTCTGCAGTTAAGTTTCAAAAATTGTGTGGGTGTGTATTTTCTTGTCTGCTACCTGCACTGCACGATGGAGAGAGCTCCCGTCTCTGTGTCAGCTTTTGCCAAACTAGCAGCTTGAAAGCAAGAAATTGCCAGTAGATAAATAGGTACCACTTCGGTGGGAAGGCAAACAGCATTCTGTGCACTCTGGTGTTGAGGCATGCCTGCCACATGTCCATGGAAACATCGGCAAATGCAGACAGCGCTGGCTCTTTAGCTCTAAACGGAGATGAACACTGAACCCTAGAGATGGATATGATTTGCTTTCAAGCAAGGTTGACCTTTACCTGACTTTAATACATGATGGCAAGGGAGAGGTGGTTCTGATTATTCCTCTATGAGTGGTTTATCAACATTTTAATAAGTGACCCAAGTTTTTGTAGTAAAGTAGGATGACTCCCAGGGGCATTTCCTGAGTATTTGATTTGTTTGTTACTAATTGGCCCCATGGACTTGTACTTTTGTTGAGGTCCACTTTGTTGATTTATCACCTGGTTCAGATGTGTACTACAGAATTCTGTGCTTAGTACCTTAGCACTGTTATTTACAGAGAGGTTGTCTGAAGGTTTTAAGATACATTCTGGTGCAATTTGACTTACAGTTTTTGTGATTGCATGGCTGTTATATAATATTTAAGCTTAGTTGTCCTCTGTAGGTGGAAATCTTTACACAGCGATAAAAATGTAGATAAAACAGATTCCCAAAGTCAGAGATAATCTCCCTTGTTCTCTACTAGTACAGGACCCACCATATGAGTACAGGGAGATTGATTCTTTGTATTGGTTTATGGTTAAGCTCTTGTTGAGATACACGCAAGTCTTCTATAGATACATTTATTGTTGATACTAGTGTTTTCCTTTGTAATAATTGATTTGCTGTTGTTAAATTGGAAAGCATAGAATAGATCCCATGCATTTAAAAAAAGATTTGAAGATTTTAATCAAGTTTACTTATTCATGTCTACTTTTCATAATATACAGAGTGTTGAAAAGCCAAAGAGAACTTTTCATTTTAAAAATGCTGAGAAGGAAGTTTGAATAATGTTACACAGGACAATTCTGTAAATGGTGTTATACCATTTCTTTGAGCATCAGGGACAATTCAAAAGTCCTAATTCAAAGTTATCTCAAAGATTTTTCTAGCTCCTGCTTTCTTTGGTTTCTAAGAGTAGGTGTGTCAGTTCACTCACTGCCAAAGTGAGCTGGTTCGCACCCCTGAAAACATTGTTACTTTGGTAACCAATTTGTCTGCTTTCTGTAGGCAAAGCCTTCCTCTCGTTTTGGTTGGGAGATAATTTTCTGGAAACAGTCTTTGAGGATAAATATTTCCAGAGACTTCACAGTCCTTGATTATCTGTGATAGATCATGCACATGTCATTCTTTATCTTTTCTCTGATTAGGTCCTTGAATGTGTAACTTTACATGAGTTTCAGATTCCCATGTTTACAGTCCCTCTGCTGTGTTAGATTTTCTGTCCTTGGAAAATCAATACCTGTTTGTTTATCTTTGCTTATCTTGTAATTGATTATCAATTGGAATTGTTCAACTTTCATGTTGTCAATCTGAATTGTTAAGAGCTGTGCAGGTTCCAATCCCACTTTATAAGTCCCTGCGCCTCTCCATTACATTTTCTAAGCAGAGATAAGGAATATATGGCACTCAAGATATTCCTGGATGTCATCTCTCATAATTCCTAGTCAGCATAGAAGAAGGTGATGCATATTTTGAATTGCTGACCCCAAAATAGCTTAATAACTATTTATTCCTCATTGCTAAGGTAGAGGCATTTAGTTATATGTCTTGTTTCTAATGCACAAGACTATATATGAACATGTGAACATGCACCACTGCATCCTGGCACAGCCTACTTTTTGACATAAATCAGAAGGAAACTTGCTGTTGTAGAGGAAATTCAAACAATGCACAGAATGTCAATCTTAGCAGGTTTGTGTGCTTTAAACTTCCTGTACTAAATGAGGCGTGAAAAGAGTTCTACCTACCGTATATATAATAGCAAAGCTTACTAATAAACTTTAAATGGTTTACGGTATAAATTAATGATTAATAGGCTAGATCTCTGTTTTGATTAAATGCCAGATTCTCAACTGACTACGCTGGTGTGTGTGTTTGCCGCAGGATATGTCCACCAGAGAGCAAAACACTAGAAGACAAACACGATTTAGCAGTTCATTTTTGTCTAAATATGTCAGGTCCATAATTCTGTGAAGTGCAGTGAGAGATGGGAAGGGCCAAGTTCTTCGTTAAACTACCAAGCTTGCCAGCATCTCTTTAGTAAACACTGCCATTCTCCTCAAGAGCCAAAGGAGGAAGGATCAGATCCAAACTTTTAGCAGAAGAGTTAAGTGTTTCCATGGAGATTTGCAGCAGTGCACTTGATCGCTGCTAGACTAAACTATCTACTGGTTTATAAAACAAATTGTGTATATGTAATTAGAGGCAGAGAAGGGACTTGAGGTAGACAGCAATATTGTATGGCATTTAAAGTTCTGAAAAATGCATAAAGTTTCCCTTACCCTTTAGGTCTACTGAATACATTTGGAATATTAAGTGTTGTGGAGAATTTCACAAATAGTTACCCTAACTGGAGGCCTTCCCTTTTTTCAAAACACCTGCCATTGTGAGTATGGTTAGTTACAAAATGCTGATTTCCTAGAAGGCAAACTATGCAGTTAAAAGAAAGGTAAAGGTAAAAGTCACCCTTGCTTGAAAGCCAGTGGTATCCGACTCTAGGGTTTGGTGCTCATATCCATTTACAGCCAAAGAACCAGTGCTGTCTGTGTCTGCAGACGTTTCCATGGACATGTGGCAGGCATGACCAGACACTGGAGTCCACAGAACACTGTTTACCTTCCCACTGAAGTGGTACCTATTTATCTACTACTAGGTTGGCAGGAGATGGGACAGAGATGGAAGCTCACTCTGTTATGCAGTACTTGGGTCTTGAACTGCTGACCTGCCAACCTTCCAGTTGTCAGTTCAGTGTCTTAACTACTAACTTACCACGGTCCCTAAAAGAAAAGTAAGTTGCCCTAAAAACTAATTTATCAGCAGAGGTGACATCTGAGATATTAAATTCAAAACCTCTTGCAAAATTCATGCCAGCACCTAGGGTGGATTTGATTTAAATCACTTTGATTTAAATCATGATTTAAATCACTAGTCAGTAAGACTCGATTTAAATCATGATTTTCTACCTAAAGACTCATTTTTGCTGGAGTTGTTTTAATCTTAATATTTACAACCAGATAAAGGTTTCATTCTTAGAATAATAACTTTTCAGATTACAGTAGTTATACATTTATATCAGAAAATTACTGATTTGGTGGTTATATACCATTAGAAATACATAGATAGATAATTATGAAATTACTGCAAGGTGAACTATCAGTTTAATAGGTTAATCATTCATATTACCATAACATTTAAATAGTTTTATTTAACCAAAACAATAACATTATATAGCATTATGTATGCTTATCTTTGCTTAAACATCTATGTTTGTTAACAGATGTGATAAATATATTTTAAAAAATTTAGACTGACAGTCATTGACTACATCAGCCAGGTCCATATGATAAACTTCAGGCTGCTATACAAATAAAGATCTCAAGATGCAGAGTTCCGTCCACAAAAGGTTTCACTTTTATTTTACTGCTTGCCCCTCTCTCCTCAAACTTTGCTCCTTGTGCTATTCCATTCCAAATAACCTTCTATTCATTGAACTTCTTGAAATGTAGCAGCACTTTAGAGGTAAGGGGGTTGATTCTGTGTACATAGATTTGCAGAGGAACAATGGGATTAAAGTCTTTTTCTCAATTCTGATGTCTATTTTATAACATTTTTTTGCTATGAAGGATGCATGTTATCGTTGCAGATCCAAATGCACAGTTTTGAAAACAGCAAAACCAAGCATTTGATTTGATAATATCTTCTAGATAGAAAAATTGCCCCAAATAACCAGAAACCTCTGGGAGAGCATGACATTGTGAATGGATTAATACAGCCTTATCTAACTAATAAGTTAGGCCACATAATTAAAAACTAATTTCATGATGAATAACCTTTGGACTATAATGTATCTTAACTAGAACACGATCTTTAGAGACATTTTTCCTCAAAAAACATTTAAATAAAAAAAAATCCAATTTAAATAAAAAAATCTGATTTAAATAAAAAAAATCTGATTTTTTTGATTTTTAAAAAATAATAATTGATTTTTATCCACCCTGCCAGCACCCAAGTAGGAACCTCCACTTCATACTACTGGGGGATCTTTTCCACACTGACATTTGTCACATAAAATAGTCCAGCAAAATGTTGGCCTTTCCTCACTTGCCCCAAATAGGCAAAATGACATGCAAAGCACATAATACACCCACTGTTCCCTTCATTTGCTTTAGAATTTGAGAATGCTCCCTAGTTGAAGTGTTTGGTACTGCTGATCAAAATGTGGCTGTTATTTTTCTAAGAAAAGATCCCAAGATAGACGAGTTGCATCAAGAAACTAACACTGATCCACTCATAAATGTGCAAGATAAATACACCAAAAGAAGGAAACCTGTACAGAGTTGGTTCCTCCAGTAGAACAGGTTATATCATCAAGGAACATTAATGAATCTAAGGTTTCTCTTAGTAACCAATAACAAATGATGCTTCATTTGGTAGCTACAAGGTACAGTGTAGAATCACTATGGCTAAACTGTGCTTAGATTGTTTTATGACATTTATATTTCTATACAATTCCCATTCTGGTTGTTAATTTGCTGTAAGGCAAAAACCTTCTTGGGACATTCAGAAACAGATTATTTACCAAGAATCCTATGATACACTGTATTGTGATTTTGACGAGTGCGTGGATTGGCTGTACATTATTTCTTCCCCAATATCTTAGTGGCTTTTGGTGTAGTCTGTGAACATTTTCATGGGAATCAGACCACATCTTGAACATTTTTTTTTGAATTCTGCAGAGCAGCTAACCACTTGTAGTTGCTGTTCTTAAAAAAGAAAGCCATTGTCTTATCTAAAGGTTACTTTTTAAGGAAACATCTGAATGGTACAAACTCCCACACTCTCCTACCGCCCACCTCATTGCTGCCTCATTGTAGTGATTTTACCCCCAAGAAAACACCCATTGTTGCCTTAACTCCTACAGCAGAGGCCAAAGCAGCGATACGGATCAGTGCTTAAATCTCATATATTTTTTCTTCACCAGGGACTGAGGCTACACACTTTGTAACTGTTAACAAGAAGCAAAATGTTTTGATAATATCACAAAAAGAAAAAAGTTACCCCTGTTTATGTTATAATAATTTGTTATCTGGGAAAGAAAATTAATTACTCACAACTAGTTATTTATAAACAATTTCTTCTAATCTTTGAGTAAGACCTAAATGAGACTAACTTCTGAGCAAACATACTGTATTTACTGGCATATAAGACACATCGGAGTATAAGACGTGCCCCATTATTACCAAAAAAGCCCAATATAGGCCACTATATACAATAGAAGACACTCCATTTTACCAGTGTATTTTAAGGGGGGATGTGGGTCTTACACGCCAGCAAATAGGGTATATGAAAAAAGGCTTTTGGTCTCTAGGTAAATGGAAGAAACTACTTGAAAAGGCGATGTGGCCTAGGAAACCCTCCATGAGTGTGCCAACGCAAGCTTTGCTGTTCTCTTTCACAAAAGATCCAGGATTTATTTTCTTTTTCTGTGTGGTATTATGGGCAGAAATGCTGTGTTTTCCCTCTTGACAAAGCTGTGATCATTCTAATGCTTTTATTGTGCGTAGTTATCTTTCTAGACGAGAAGGATGGAGTCTTTCGATTGCCAAAGGTAGCATATTTGTAGGCTAGAGAAAACCTTTCCTTTGCTCTTTTTCCGAAAAAGCTATTGTAACATTTTACTTGAACTGCATTCCAGTTTAGACAAACAGATGTCCTTTGACTACACCCATGTCCCAGCCCTTTCTGAGTAAAACTCAAATGATTAGTTTTCACAGAGATCATGTCACACATTATGCAAGGAGCTCTCTGATGTAATGGGTGGATACTATTCTTATCTCTTCATCTCAAGAGTTGTATTGTCTATAGAATCTTCATTTTTTATGCTTCTTGATGTGATTCCAGCTCATTTGTTGTATAAAGTAGATTCCTCCCTCTGCCATTGTTTGCCAGCATTACTCCTTAGTTAACCAGTCTGTTGACAGTGACACGCTTAGCTGAACACCCCCCCCAAAACAAACAAACAAACAAACCACTTATCTGTTGCCACAAATATAGTGAAGATTCCATTTAGTTTGGAATTACAACTCCAGGGACTGACCTGAGATTTTGAGAGAACTTGGTATCTTCTGGAATTTGGACTGTAATTTGTTACTAGCCCAAATATTTTTCTTCTGAAAATGTAATGGAAGATTGTGTGTATTGCAGTACTACATAGTGTAGTACTGAAGGGTTATGCTAGTATCCAATTACCACTGCACATACTGACTCCAGATCTCCTGTGGGAAGGAAATTCATTGAAACCTCTATATAAGCAGAGAGACAGATGTTCCAGCCTTGACTCATAGAGCACTTAGTTGTCACTGATCACGATTTCTCCATCACTTTTCCTCTTTATTGCCTCTTTGGCTTTATCTTTGGCTTGTATAATATTAAATAAGATTGAAACTATCTAACATACGATATCTGCATGTAAATATAAGCATATGGTGCCACCAGAAGAAAATTAATTAATTCTCTCTCATCTAAACCTCAGAATATGAGATTTGTTTATTTCAGCACTATAAGGTCACCTTTGTTTGAAAACCAGTTGTGTCCGACTCTAGGGTTCGGTGCCCATCTGCCTGCATTTGCAGATGCTTCTGTGAGCAAGTGGCAGGCATTACTTTTATCTTTCTTGCTGAAGCAATTTCTTGCTTTCAAACTGCTAAGTTAGAAGGAACTGGAACAAAGGACAGGAGCTCAGTCCATCACACAGCACTCTGGTCTCAAGCTGTTGACCTTCCAGTCATTCAGCTCAGCATCTTAACCCCTAAGCCACCATGGCCCCATTTTTCTCTAAACTGCCACAACCGTTTAGAAACTTGGGGGTAGGCTGAAGAAGTGGCCTTTGTTGCCCTGACTGATGACCTGTTCTAGGTTAAAGACAGAGGAGTGTGACCCTGTTAATTTGGCCAGGCTGTTTGGTGGTTTTTGATATTGTTGATGATGGTACCCTCTTGGACAGGCTATATTAGTGTTTCCCAACCTTTGGTTTTTGCACTTCAATTCCCAAAAGCCTAAGTCAATTCCACAAAGCACCAATCAGCCAATGTACTGACTTAGGCTTCTGGGAATTGATGTCCCCCTTTGGGATGTGGGCCCTATGTTGGGAACCACTGGGCTATTTGGAAAGGGAGTGGAAGGCACTGAACTGCAGTGGTTCCATTCCCGTCTTTGGAACTGGTTCCAAAGAATGGCATTGAAACACAGAATAGAAAACCAACAGATCACTCAAAAAGTAGATGGCGAACAAGAGGATGCCTTATATCAAGTGAGAGGTCATCTAGATAGACATCTGGGAGAAGGTTGGTCCACTTTTTAAAAAAGGATGTCCACACTTATTGGATGTTAAAGTCCCTCCCTTCTGAGTCCTAGTCAGGGATTCTGCCTTTTTGGTCATCTACTGGGAATGGGATATATGGGACCCTTACAAAGCAAAGCAATCACATTTATATCCTGCCCCATAGGGCTTAGTGCACTCTCTGGGCAGTTCACAAGTTAATTAGCATTCCCCACCCCCACCCCCCAACATACTGGGTACTCATTTTAGTGACCTTTTAAGGATAGAAGGCTGAGTCAACCTTGTGGCCTAGTCAGGATTGAACTCACAACTTTGGGGTTTTAGCACAGCAGCTTAACCACTGCACCACCAGGGCTGCTTGCAACTGTCAAAGTTTCTTCTGGTGAAAAGTGACATTATTCTTTTTTCCTGCTCTTGGATTGCTTGGGTGACAGAATCTTTTCCTTCCTTACCCTAGATGCAGTTTCGATTGGTGCTACATGGGAAATAGTTAATACTCATAAACAGAAACACACACCCCATCTCTTAAGATAAGGGGGCAGAACCATCTGTGGTTCTATTCTGGCCTTCTTGACTTTTCTTTAGCAACCAAGCCTCTTTCCCTATAACACTACTGCTTTGTAGTTTCCTAAATTTTAATGGACCTGTCCTTACTCTGGGGGAAAGATGAAATATGGCTGTAATTAATTGTAAAAGCTCTACAGTAAAATGTTTTTAGACTCATCCTTTTGCTTTCACCCCTATCTGTTACTGAAATGCCCAGTACTTCTGTGCAGCCCTTGTTTGAAATACCAGTGACTAGATGTTTTATCGCTGATCTATGGCTCTTTCTCTCATAAGTTTAATATAAGATAATTAGCAGTTAGATGTTTTCCCAACAGCATATTTTTGAGAAGCAGAGATGCCTATTCCAAAGCAAAGTGTTCCTCACTGAGCCGGCCACAAAAAAGCCTTTGTTAGATTTCCATCAGTGGGAACCTAAAATTGCATGTTATTTTTAAACTGTGTTTATAATGATTTAATTAAAATGAGTGCTCTGTTGACATAAAACATCATACACAGTGCTGGCTCAAATTAATTAAAGCCTTTTTTGAAGCTTACACCTTAAGCTAAGTATGTGGGATTTTCCTATTTGTGCAGGATTTCAGAGGATTCAAGGTCAAATGTGAAACCTGACATTTGAGGTTGTCTGTTTTATACTTTATACCGGGAGTTCCCAACCTTTTAAAGCCAGGGGCCGGGTCATGCTCCCGCAGACAGCTTCAGGGGCCGGACGGCCATTCTGCCCTTCCTCCACCACATGGCACTTCCTGGTGTGGTGGAGGCGGTGGGGGCCCACATGAAATGGCGCTGCAGGTTGAGAATCCCTGTTTTATTCAGTATACTTTATACTCATATACTTTGATTCCATACAAACAGTCAAGGATTACAGAATACAAATGGACTATTCATATTCTGAATTCCATATTATACAAGGGCAATAATTAAAGGTCTTTCCAATAGATGTCAGTAACTGGAGACTTTGGAGCCTTGAACAATTGAGAAATGGCATGTGTTTGGAGATTTATTGACAATCTCCTTTCACCATTCAAAATTGTTCAGTGGATAGGAGAGAGTGTCATTCCATTATGACATTTTGGCTGTTACCTCTTACGATCCCACTTTAGAGCAGAGTTTGGTGACACTGGAAAGACTAGGATCCCTCTGTATGTGGCACCAGGCATAGGAATGCTAAAAATGTTGAAAGAAAACAAAACAAGACCAGAAATAAACTCTAGTTTATTTTTGATTTTATGGTTTTAGTGTGGCTTAGGGGCTTGTGTAAACTACCAGTGCCAATAAATAAATACATAAAATAAAAATTCTACTTTAGAAAACTCTAGTGACCGAAAAGTAATTTTGATGGTCAAAGGGAAAAAACCTGGGCTGTGAGGGGATGTTTAGAAGCTGCTTGAAGGCGTCAGGGTGTATAGAAAGGGCATTGAGGTCACATATTTCCTGTGGTTTGTACTTTGCACAACCTAGTCCTAGAGGAAGGTAAAGGTAAAAGCAAAGCAACCACACTTCTATACTGCCCCATCACACTTAGTGCACTCTCTGGGCAGTTCACAAGTTAATTAGCATTTTGCCACCAACATGCTGGGTCCTCATTTTATCGACATTGGAAGGATGGAAGGTTGTGTCAACTCTGACCCTTGGTCAGGATTGAACTCACAACCTTTTGTTTGCAGTACAGCCATTTAAACACTGCACCAACAGGGCTCCTAAAGGTAAAGGTCACCCTTGCTTGAAAGCCAGTCGTACCTGACTCTAGGGTTCAGTGCTCATCTCTGTTTATAGTCAAAGAGCCAGTGTTTTCTGCATTTGTAGACGTTTCCGTGGAAATCTGGCAGGCATGACTAGTGAATGGAACACTATTTACCTACCCTGCCGAAATGGTACCTATGTATCCATTTGTAATTTCTTGCTTTCAAACGGCTACATGACCACGAAAACGTCTGCAGATGCAGACAGCGCTGGCCTTTTGGCTGTAAACCACACTCGAGAGTTGGACATGACTGGCTTTCGAGCAAGGGTGCTCTTTACTTAAAAAGATAATTATATGCTTGCTTGCTGCAGAGATGACATATCTGGTGAATAAAGGTATAAAATATCAGACAAGCTTTATTGATGTAATCAATGGTCTGGTGTTGGGGACTGCATGGGATATTTATTTTCATAAGATAAACTCTCCAATTTAAACATGGCAATTGAAAAACTGGTGAGCTCTGTTTTTTAATATGTTATTTCTCCCTTGAGGTACCCAGTTTATTAAGTGAGCTGGCTAAGAACAGTACACTATTTCTTCACCACCCAGATGGTTTTCTGTACTTAACGTGCTAGCTGGTAGATGGGTAGAATTCCAGCCCACTTTGAAAAACAAGATAGAGCAAAATGAATGTTGACCATGAATAGTCCAAATTCCCAATTGTGTTTACGCAAGCGCTTTCTAAAGCAAGACGTATTAAACAACACAATCTTTTAAAAGCCTTAGCAATGGGTTACATTAAGCAATTGATGTAGTCTCATTCTTCTGTCAGCTACTGAAACAAGAACTAATCAGAGTTGCACATAGCTTACAAAAGTTACTCTTTTGAACTACAACTTCCAGAATTCTCCAACCAGGAAGATTCTGGAAGCTATAATCCAAAATAATAAAATTTCAAAAGTCTTGTTTTTGGTTTACTATCCCTCTGCCATGCTATGGGACCAACATAGGTATAGGTTACTTACCCCTTGAATAGAATGCATCTATTACACACTTAGTTTTCCTGTTGACTAACAGGAATGGCACTTTTCATGAGTTAGGTACCTTTTAGCTCAGAGGAAGAGCATGATGAAATTAAAAGAAATATAATAGTTAATATTCCCCATTCATAATTTCCCCCCAACAATTAACTCACTAAATCTTCAGTAGACCAATTTATTATATAATAAGAGCATGTGACTCTACTCTTTTACTTTTAAAGGTAACCATTTTCTCCATAGTAGAGCCTTTACTAATTCTAATGAATTATTTATAGCCAGAGTTTAGAGGTAGGCCCATTTGCAGTGTTAACTCTAATGACCTGCCTTATTAAGTTGTTTGTCGTCTTTCAGTTTATTTGACCCACAATACTGTAAAATGTTCTTTGTCCCCATGAATCTGCAGCAAGTCTCAACCTGGAACATGGATTAGCACTGAGGTCTGCTGGCCTGATAATGTCATATGTGCCTTTCTAACAGTGGACCTGAACACGAACTGGGGAACTCCCCATTTGCATGAGCAGTAATCTCATTCAAATAATCCTTGTAAGAATGGAGTGGACATAAATACTTCAATGTTTTGTTCTGTAGCAAGAACCTTTGGGGCAAAAGGATATTTGGTTGAAAATTGTGCAGACTTAATTGTGGGGAGGAATTAGCATGCTGTGTTCATAAAAGAAAAGCTGTCAGGATGTATCAAGAGCAATTGCAAAAGGCAGAAATGACACCCCCAAAGCAGGAATCTGGGCACATTAAAAATAGATTTAGATTTTCCTTGGTCACAGCTCAGTACAAGGAATGTACTGGGGGGAAAAAGTAAGTGACCAATTGTGACTTCTGGTGGTGGCGGCGGCGGGAATGGTGAACCCCGATTTAGTTGTTAAGCGAGTTTTTGGTTGGTTTTAGTTAAGCGAGGTGACCATTCAGAGAAAATTCTGCTCTTTAAGTGAGTTAGTCTCTAAGCGAGGCGCTCTTTATGCGAGGTTTTACTGTATATTGTTTACACCTAGGATCAGCTGGAGTATAGCACAACCGGGCAAAGATAATTTTTCCTCTCTGTAGTTTACATAGTAACTTGCATTGGATCAACTTGATCAGAGATTCTCAACCTGCATCCCATGGGCCAGATGTGGCCCGTGGCACCATTTTATGTGGCCCCCCACCGCCTTCACCACACCCAGAAGTGCCATGTGGTGGAGGGAGGGCAAAATGGCCATCCACCCCCCAAAGCTGTCGGAGGTACTCATCTGGTACTCATCTGGAAAACTGACCCCCTCCAAAGCACATGTACCTTAATGCTGCACACAGTATGTGAATGTCACCAGGAAACATTTCCCGTGCCCTTAGGAGTGCTGCATGCCACATCCATGACCTTGGCTAAGCAGGAGTGAAAGAGTTGCTGTGCAGTGGCTTAGCCGGCTTTTTATTTTCATTAATAGGTTAATTAAAATTCCACCTCCCTCTTCACCCTATAGTTATACTTTAGTCTTGGAAGAGAGGGTTCTCTGGAGGGCACAGCTCTGGGGCAAGCTTTTCCCAGTTTCCATGGAAAGGATGCAATGGGCAACTCCTACGCTACTATTCTTGCGTGTGTGGGAAGGAAATAAGGCGTGCAGTTTAAGAAGTGATGAGCACACATGCGTTTTTCAGATCACTTTAAAAATCATCAAGAGATGAGTAGTAAAAGATTAAGATTAACTTTAGCATAGTAAATTACAGCTAGAGTAAGTCCATTTGAATCAGTGGAATTTATGGAGGAATCGACTCACTAAATTAAATTGATTCAATGTTTCTGCTCTAGTGAAAATTTCTACAATAAGCAACAGGATTTTGGTTATACTGTACTGTAATTTTCTTGCAGTGTAAAAGCAACATGCATGTGCCTAAATAGCTACCCTAAAGAAAGCCTTTATGGCCTACAATAACTTAAAAAGGTCTAAATCAAATTGATGAAAGGGTTTACTTTATGCATTGGGAGTGTAGGATCAGGTCTAGTTATAAGGAGGGAGTTCCACATATTGGTGTGCTAAATGAAATGTTTTGCTTGCTCACATGCTCATGTATTAGAGTTTGTTATGTACTATCTTTTTTAAATGAAAGCCCTTTGAATAGATCATAATTTCTGTTTTATAGAGTTAGAAAAATAGTGAATTACACTGGTCAATTTACAGAAAGTGAACCTAAATCAAAGTTATGTTCAGTATTCTTCTGATGTAGTGTGCATGAGGACTTGACTTAGATATGGCTGTACTCTTTGGTTTTGTTCTAAATTGATTCTAGCAAATTAGTACACTTAAGAATGTGCAAAATCCAATTTATTCATTCATTCATTCATTCTTTCTTCAAATTTCTATTGCCGCCCAACTTGGCAACGACTCTGGGCAGCTAATAGCAATTAAAAGTAACATCAAAAACTAACTAAAAGCCCTTAAAAACCCCAGTAAAGTTCATTATCAGCACCTTGAATTGCACCCGGAGGCACACCGGTAACCAGTGCAGCTCTCGGAGCAGTGGCGGGGCGCGGGCATAGTGCGATCACGCTTTGTCCCGGCTGCTCCGAGCAGCTTCTGGCTCCATCCCATCCCCTCTGCAGCCTTTTCCAAAGCCGATTGCCGGGTCAGGGAAATTTTCAGAGCCTCCTCTGTTTCAAAATCCACGGTGCTATGAGAGCCCCTGGCGCAACCAGGATGACATCACCACAGCACGCCAGGTTTACCCTTCCAGTGCCGCGGAGTTTGAAACAGAGGAGGCTCTGAAAATTTCCCCGACGCGGTGATTGGCTTTGGCAAAGGCTGCAGAGGGGATGGGACTGAGCCAGAGGCTGCTCGAAAAAAGCATTCAGACTATAAGACACACCCTCATTCCCCCCCCCCCATTTTTTTGGGAAAAACGTGTGTCTTACAGTCAGAAAAATATGGTATATACATTATACTGTGTTGGGGGATAGGTGTTTAAAGAACTGCCCTGTCAAGATGGTCAAATTCTCTGGCCGCAATTACATATCTGTATAAATATTCAGACAGTTTTGTTTCTCTCAGGATTTTGTTTTTGAAAAATGATAATGATACTTTTAACTTATCTTACCACCTGCTGAGTCTTGTGGATAGTTTCAACTATTTTGGCTAGTATTCTACTGAACTTTTACTGAGTACAAGGTTCTACCTGCTAACAGGACAGTGCTATTTACACAACCTTTGCTATTGTAGAATGGATGTCAATTTATAACCCTATCATACCCTGAGCAACAGTAATGCTTCTGCAAATTGAATGATCCCATGTTATGCTGCTGGAATTTTTCGCTTAGTGGAAACTCAATAGGATGCTGCATTTTTAGGTTTGCTATTGCAGGATTATTTTCTTTTAGCAATATAAACGACATGGATAGCTACAGCTAAGAAAGCAGAGAACTCAGGAAATGTATAGCAAATGGAACAAGACTCAATCAGTATTTCTTTACATAAAGATGCCATCAATTTTTGTGTAAAGAAATTAATCCCAGTTAGTTCCAGTTACAAAGAAAATATGGGAAGAAATTGTCCAAAGATAGATTGAAGTCATGTCAGAAGCAATAGCAATTACACTTATATACCACCCCATATTGCTTGTGCACTCTGTGTAGTTCACAAGGTAATTAGCATTTTGCCCTCAACATGCTGGGTACTCATTTTACTGACCTTGAAAGGATAGAAGGCTGAGTCAACCTTGATTCCCATCAGGATTGAACTCACAACATGAGCTGAGTTTGGGATGCAGTAATGCATTTAATCACAGCACCATTACCCAATGACTGTTTAAAGTTGTGGCACATATACAAGGGCGAAATTCCCAGTACATGTAGTAAGGAAATACTTCTAATCATATGATTGGGAAACATTACTGCATTTGCCAGCGTATAAGATGCATCAGAGTATAAGACGCACCCCATTATTACCAAAATAGGTCACTATATACAGTACAAGGCGCACTCCATTTCCCCAGTGTATTTTAAGGGGGGGGGGGAAAGAGTGGGTATTATATGCTAGCAAATAGGTTAATTCTCTGTCTTTTCTAGAGTCAGCCATACTACATCCACAAAGGATATTACCATAAGTTAGCTATCAGGTGCAGTATTTGTACATTATTTGGAGAAAAAACATGTTTCCTAAACTTAGAGCTTCATGTTCTCATTTGGTAATATGCAGCTACTACCTGTTTGTTGAGGACTTACAAGTGTCTTCTTTTTCAAAGTGTGTTGAAGAGATCCCTTGTTTCCCCAGCACTCACCCCACAATATTATCTTATTAGTAACTCCCAGATAATGCATCTAGAGCTACTTTCACTGATGTGGATAATGTGGATAGGCATCACAAGTAGAGCATATTGCCAGCGACTCAAGGCTGATTGTCAGGTGGTAGTTTAACTAACCTGACAATCCTATGGACTAACAGCCTTGGGTGGCAAAGTCCATAGGGAAGGGTGATGGTCCCCAAGTGGATTAAATCCCACTTGAATCCATTTTGGTGGAGGACAGCAGCTTCATCAATTCTGGCCTGGGGCTGAGGAGAACTTTGTGTGCCAAAAGGGCTCAGGACCAGAGAGTTACTGGGTCAGCAGTACAGCTGTCAAGCGGCGGTGCAGAAGGCAAATGGAAGACCACTGCATTATATTGTCCACAAGAAAATCTTCATGGCTGATTACCATGTTGATATCCAATACAGTAAAACCTCGCATAAAGAGTGCCTTGCTTAGAGACTAACTCGCTTAAAGAGCAGAATTTTCTCTGAATGGTCACCTCGCTTAACAACTAAAACCAACCAAAAACTTGCTTAACAACTAAATTGGGGTTTGCAATCCCTCGTGCCAGAAGTAATAATTGGTCACTTACAATGGTGTTTCGCTTAAAGAGCAAACTCACTTAAAGAGCAATCTTTAATGCATTATGCTCTTTAAGCGAGGTACCACTGTATTTAGAATCTGATAAGGCACTTGAAGAAGCATCATCATCATCATCTTGAATAGTAGCAGTGATGTTGCTAGTAAACAAGGGCCCAGTATCTTACCTATTTTGCAATTCTTTACAGATTTACTGCTTTGCAACTGAAGCAGGGATTCTCAACCTGTGGCCCGTGGGCCAGATGTAGCCTGTTGCACCATTTTATGTGCTTCCACCACACCAGGAAGTGCCATGTGGTGGAGGAAGGGCAAAATGGCTGTCTGGCTCCCAAAGCAGTCTGAGGGAGTGTGACCAGGCCCTCTGCTTAAAAAGGTTGAGAACTGCTGGACTAAAGTATAGAAGTATCCTTGTTGGAAAACACCAGTAAGAATAGCCCTGTCACTAATGAAATAAGGGGAGCATTTTCAGGTTCAGGAACAGAAGCAAATTTAGGAAGTATGTTCAGATGTGTCTGCCTAATAATAGGGGGCGAGGTCAAGAACAGAATAGGAAGGGCTGGCAGAAAGTGGTAGCACATAATGTAATTCTCACAATCGTTGACGCTTATTCATCAGCCATACAACTATATGCCTGTCTACTCAGGAGAAAGGCTCAGTACAAGCACCTTTCAAGTGAGCATTGGACAACTTAGTTTTTGCAGTAACTTTCAGACCTGCAAAGTACTTATTTGGTTGCATGCAAGGTATTGAGGAACATGACATTTTGAACTCCAAATCCCTTAAGTAGCCTCTTGTCTCTGCTTACTATTTGGAGATAAGAGATTATGAGATCAACTAGCAGCTGCAACAAGGCCATTACTGGAGAGTTTTCGGCTCCTATGCAACGCAATCTCATGCCATTTTGTGAACTTTTACTTTTAAAATATAAATTCTTCAGATAAATGCATTGTTACCCTTTAGGGTTGACTTGCATGTCCTTGTGACATTTCTCTCTCTCTCTTGGTAAATAAATTCCTTCCTCTTGTAGAAGAAATAATCATGTGGCTAGCCAACAGGACAAAGCATCTTTAAGTACAGTGGAACCTCGTTTAACAAACGGTTTGGTTAACATAAAAATTACATAACAAAAGGAAATGCATAGAAAATAGTGCTCAGTTTACAGAATTTTTTCCAGAATGTATTAATTGGTTTTCAATGCATTCCTATGGAAAACCATGTTTCGGTTAATGTATTTTGGTTTTCAATGCATTCCTATGGGAAATTCGGTTAAAGTAATTTTTGCTGTAAGAAACATCCCACAGAATGCATTAGTTACATTAACCGAGGTACCACTGTACTGGCAAATTCTTAGGTTTTAATGCAAACAGAACATGTTATAGCATAGGTAAAAGTCACCCTTGCTCAAAAGCCAATTGTATCTGAGTCTAGGGTTCAGTGCTCATCTCTGTTTATAGCCAAAGAGCCAGCGCTGTTGGTGTCTGCAGATGCTTTCATGGACACATGGTAGGCATGAGTAGACACGGAACACTTACCTTCCCAACAGGGTGGTGCCTGTTTATTTACTTGCAGAACTGCTAGCTTGGCAGGAGCTGGGACAGAGACAGAAGCTCACTCTGTCATGCAGTACTCAGGTCTTGAACTACTGATCTGCCAACCTTACAGTCATCAAGTTCAGCATCTTAACCACTAACCCACCGCAGTCACATAAGTTGCATCCTAATGAAGTATATGTGTGTATTTTCCTTTTTGGCTTGGACAGCTGCTTAATCTATCATCTTGGGCAGGTTTTCTAATATGCAGGAAAGAATTTGTGGGGCCCACCCAGTCCCCCTACTGTGTATCCATGTTTCCAAGCACCTCTTCAGCTATAGCTCCTACGTGCAAAAATGTGTGCAAAACATGTGATCAGTAAAGTCTAGTCTCCTTGCAGAAATTCTGGCACCCATCCCAGTGGGGTGAGGCTTTGGAGAAAGGAGAGATGGCCCTCCGACATGCCAGGGAAGAACTGACTCAAACATAGGGCTCTGATGCTTGCCAAAGGTCATATTGAAAAAATTAACAAGATGGGCAAGTTTCATGTGCTTTTGTCAGAAATTCACTCCTAACATCTCACTAAATTAATGCAGATTCCTTAGATGCCAACAGGATTGAAAGTGGCATTACAAGTGGAGAAATGATAGTAAGTAAAAAAGATCAATCAATAGTTTATATAAGATAATTATATCCTGGTGATCATAGTGTGATCATGGCAAGCTGGGATCTACCTTAAACAAATTAATGCCAATGATATTTTCCCTGATTGCCTCAGAGTGTAAAGGCGGTCTTGAACCAGCTGGCCTCCAAGACCAGGCCTCCCAGCGCCCTGGGGCAGGGGGAAAACATACAGTACTCGGATTGAGTTTGGCTGATGACTATATTTATTATAACGGGAATGAGATCAATGTTTAAAATACTTCAAAACCTACATTTTAGTTAACATATAATTGCTTTACTTTACTTTACCACCCTAATGGCAGAAAGTGAGGAAGACCTAAAGAAGCTCCTGATAAGGTTGAAAGAAGAGAGTGCAAAAACAGGCTTGAGACTCAATATCAAGAAAACCAAGATAATGGCAACAGGCCCTATCAGTCCCTGGAAAATAGATGGAGAAGAGGTAGAAGCAGTGACAGATTTTACTTTCCTAGGATCTAAAATCACTGCAACCATGAAATAAAAAGACAACTGATTCTGGGGATGCAAGCTATGAGAAACCTGGGGAACATAGTGAAAAGTAGAGAATCACCTTGCAAACAAAAGTCTGCATAGTCAAAGCAATGGTATTTCTGGTGGTAATGTACGGTTGTGAGAGCTGGACCATTAGGAAAGCTGAGCGCAGAAGAATAGATGACTTTGAAATGTGGTGTTGGAGGTGAGTTATGAGGGTCCCCTGGACAGCGAGGAGAACAAATAGATCAATCTTAGAAGAAATCAACCCTGACTGTTCCTTAGAAGGTCAAATAGCAAAGATGAAGATGAAGGACTTTGGACATCAAACGAGAAGAAAGGATTCACTTGAGAAAGCCTTGATGCTGGGAAAGGTGGAGGGCAAAAGAAGAAGGGGGCGGCCAAAAATGAGATGGCTAGATGGTATTGTAGACACAGTGGGCACAGAGGTGGGCGGGTTGAGGAGGATGGTGGAGGACAGGGATGCCTGGAGGACAATGGTCCATAGGGTCGCAAAGGGTCGGAATCGACTGTGTGACTGAACAACAACGACAACAACAACAAACTTTTTATGTATTTTAATAGAATTGTATTTCTCCAAACAAAAGGTGATAAATTTGTATGAAAACATGCTATCCTAAAGGATTATCTTTTTCATTTTTTAGCTGTCTGGCCTGTTGTTTTGAAATGCAGACTATACTTATTGTCAGAGAGGCAATTTGGCATTTTGTTTAAATAGTGAACACGGAATAAGTTACTCTTTCTATTCACTTTCCTTTACAAATTGCAGTCCATTGAAAACAAGCTACCTTTGCTTATAAAACTCCGAATTTGTTTGCCATATGAGTGCTTATTTAATGGCTTGCAAAACAATAAATACCAGATGCATATTCCAGCAAGGCAGTAAAATCTGTTTGATTCAAGAGCAGAACATTCTCACTTCCATGTTTCATTAAGATGGCATATGGTTTCTGTTGCCATTAATTGGTCCTCTCATTAGCTCTCTACACATAGATAGATGGATAGATAGATCTTTATTGTCATTGTCCTGCACAGAACAATGAGATTTAGGTATATAGTGGAACTCTGCATAACAAACACTTTGTATAATGAAAAATTCGTACAACGAAGTGTTCATGTGCTCTGCGCGATACCCCGCATAACAATTTTTTTGTTATATGGGTTTTTGTTAAGTGGGGTATACCCCACTTAATGAAACTCTGTATAATGAGCATTTTTTTCAGATATGCGGGGTATCAACCATTTTTTCTGCATAGTGGGGAAAAACCACATAGCGAAGAGCTCCGTGGAAGCTTCTACTGTATTGGTTCCTTGGAAATGTGGAACTGTAGATCTGGCCCATAGGATCCACCCTTCTTTGTTTCCTTGTCTCTAAGAGTCAATTTTGAGATGGTAAACACATCAGGGAGAGGATTATATGGTAGCCAGGGTCAGTTATATCTTGATATATCTAAAAGTGATAAATGAACAGTGGGTAAGATTGATTTAAATACTGATTCAAACATGTCTAATTCGAGAATAGGCAGGCTTTAGTCATGGCAAAAGCTGTAGTCTCAAATCTTTAATCTAACCCAGAATACAGAAGATTGTTTTGAAACACATAAAATAAACAGAGCAGCATTTTTTGACTCTACGATGGCACATGACACTGTCCACTATCAGTTGCTGCTCAGAAAGTTCTGCCTCCTTACTAAAGATCATGGGTGAACAGAAATGATCACTATTCTACTTCAAATCCAAAGATTCTATGTTAAATTTTAAGGGTAGCAGAATTGCTAGAGTAATCGAAGGAACCGTCGCCCACTGAGTAGTATCTGGGCCTATAGTCCAGGAGTGTCATCTATGTTAATGACCTTACCTTGACGGTCCAGAGGAAAACATTTGAGTCCAACAAGCACTAATGGCACTAATTACCGAGAGCTTTCTCGGTATCTGCCCCGGCCCTTTGGAACCTCCTGCCAGCAGAATTGCACCTCCAGACGGAGTTGCCCCCCTTCAGGAAGGCTTTAAAAACATGGCTTTGCCAGCAGATGTGGGGTGCATCTAGCACCACAACCCAGCCCTGCTGGCTTATTTAGCAGTGCTGGGGGGGGGGTTCTCTTTTATCCTGCCTAGGTGCCCCTCTTTTAAAGGAGTTAGGTTTTTTTTATAAGATGTTGTAAACATTTTAAATAGTTATAGTATTCAGTTTTGACTGTATGGGGGATTGTTTTTTAACCAACACTGTGAGCCGCCTTGGGTCGCCTAGGCGAGAAAGGCGGCCATACAAATCCAGAAGTAAATAAATAAAATTGCTCCTGCCTTGTTCTCTATATGTAGTAGATCTGAATTTTCAGAAACAATGGTTTAGATTTAGAATGATGGAAACTGTGGCCTGTAGGGCCACACTTTCTCAGTCTTTGTGCTAATTTATAATCAAAGAGTTTACATAACTGCATTACAGTATTTTAAAAATGTTTTTATGCAGACTTCCTAGCCTGTCATGTGCTATCTGAATTCATGTGGAAAATGACAGCTAGTCTAAATAGCAGTCGCCCTGTGGGATGTGAGGTGAAAGGCAGGATAGAGGAAGAACCATCATACAGACATCTGTTTCAGCTAGTGTCTAGTTAGTCTCTTGGCAGACAGCCACCCAATGGAGAATTGAAAAGAGAGCCAGCCAACAGATGACAAGGAGAAACTGCATTTAAAGCTTATTCCTCCCCACAGCCCCAAATTTTCCTCCTTTGTTGAGAAATTCTACTGAAATTCTGCCTGACACAAAGCAGAAACTATTCCATAAAAGTATGACAATCTACGGTAATAGCATTGGTTGCTTTTATGGATTCTTTCTGTGGCTCTACTAGGGACTTGTTCCTCTTATATCCACAGTGGTATTTGTAAAAAGAGTCAGCTGCCCCTTCAGTAATTTCCTGAAGGTATTTTCCAAAATGATGTTAAATGATGACATTTGGAGAGGCATAAATGTGTTCATTGGTAGTCTGTTGCTGCAAACACAATAAGGAATCATTTGGCACCTTAAAGAATATCTACATTGGCACGGATCTTGCCTTTTCGGCTGTTTGTGCTTTAATTTGAAACAACTCAAGTTACAGTGTCCCTGTGTAGGAGCCATTTGTCAGGACAATTTCCCCCAACCTCCAATTTTTGGAACTTCTATTGAGTGGGTGGGTGGGTGGGAGTTCCTACTATTTTGCGGAGCTTGTTTAAATCGGAATTTTGTAAACAGATTTTCTCCTGATCATCTGCAGATGGCCATGGGAAATACAATATATTTCTGTACAATTGTCATTGTGCTGCATTGATTCATTTAAAAGGGGAGAAATCCCATTTCTGTGTATTGTGATCAAAACTGTAGCTGCAAGCAGTTTCCCAATCAGCAATACTCAGAAACAGGATTGTATTTTACATTCACTGCAGTGATGCTGCGCAACATTGATTGTATGGGGGGAAATTATTTTATTTCCCCTGAATGGGTCCCCTTTCCTGCTCTCCTGTCACATTCCTCCCTCCTGCTGGATCCTCACACCTATGTAAGGTAGGGAGAGGAAGGCAAGCACGACAAGCCAGCAGTACCTGGGCAATTCCTTTCCCTTGATCTGTTTCCCTATAAAATGGAAATGGAGCTGGTGGTGGTGGAATTATCAATTCATGATATCCTGAAGTGACTACTAAGCTCTTTTAGGATATGGGGACAAAATGCCATTGGGATACAGGGATTGCACCAAATGGCCTTTTCTAATCCGCCAATCAAAATAAACTTTTCAATGCTTTGCAATGCTGGACCAGAAGGGCCAGTGTAGGCAGTCCCAAATCTTAATTGGTGTAAATTTTGGTGTAAGGTGCCAAAGCTTAATTAGTTTAAAGTAGTGTTTCCCAATCTTTGGTTTTTGGACTTGAATTCCCAGAAGCCTAGGTCAATTGCCCATAGCACTGAGCAGCCAATGTACTGACTTAGGCTTCTGAGAATTGAAGTCCCCCTGCGGGGCATGTGTCCCATGTTGGGAACCACTGGTTTAAGGAATGATTGTTCTTTGGTCAAAGAGTTATTTCTGCTGGTTATGCTTTTGCACTCAAGTGTGTATTTGATATATTTACATGAAAGCAGGTTAAAATAAGTAATAAAATCACTGGGTTAACCTTTCAAGTGCTATATTTCAGGCAGAGCATGTGCATAAAACCAGAAGCTAGTATTTGTTGATTGTTCAACCAAAATCCAGTGTAAAATATCTAAGGCATGGATTAAACTCTCCAGGGTAATTTTCCTAATCACTATATCCATATGTGCTTTAATTCTTTTGGTATTCATGCTTTATAGCTGCCCTAGGCAGTTAACCAACTTAATATTTTTTAAACCTTTAATTTCTAACATCAAATGAGTGAGCAAGTTCTCTTATATACTGTATATACAGAAGTATATGAAAAATATGTATCATTTAATGTAAATAACTATCTATAGATCCTATGACAATTAAGTTGTCAAGTGTTGACCTGTTGGATTGTTTTGGGTGGGGGCCTTAGCCTAACTGCTATACTTTTCTCATCAAAGAGTTATACTGTATGCCTACTCAATTTAGTTTTTAAAAAATAATTGCAAATATCCATGAGATCTTGCCAATTGCTCTGATCCCACAAAATGACTTGACCCATACCTCCAAAGTA
This sequence comes from Bradypodion pumilum, assembly GCA_035047305.1. NCBI lineage: Eukaryota > Metazoa > Chordata > Lepidosauria > Squamata > Chamaeleonidae > Bradypodion > Bradypodion pumilum. The sequence goes on from JAWDJD010000005.1 coordinate 34,210,528, forward strand.
CTCAGAAACATTCTTTTCAGACTGTTTTCATAGGCACCACTTCAAAGTGACTGTGATTTAAAAATATGCTGCTACAGTATTTCGATGTCCACTTGTGTGGGATAAAATTTCCCATCAGTAATTGTAACAAGACTCCAGAGGAAAAGAGAGAGTTAAGGAGGGTGTTCAAGGCATCTTTTTGCTGTTTTATACACACTGTTGATTAAATAACCTTTAGAATCCTCCATGTTTCTTCAGAATAATTTTGGTTAACCAGATATTGTGTCCAAAATCATAGCAGAGGTTAGTGTAGATTCAAAATTAAGCGTTCAGATTTTATTAAATTAATACAATGAGTGTGGAAGCATTTTTTTTAAAGATTACAAACTACTTTTTGAGCCTCTAGCAAACCTGTTGGCACTGCTCTGGCTACTCGCGGGTGGTTCTTTGGTACCTGCAGACCTTTGGGAACTTGGATTTTAACCCCAAGGTTTAATACAAGCTTATTCCAGTAGCTATCAGGATGTATGCGTGGGAGAGATGAGAATGAGTAAGGTACAGTGGCCAAGCGTTTTCCCATTATCACCTCATATGTTGAAGCATCTGTGTGTGTGTTGGAGAAGAATTCATATAACTAATACAATTGTTGTGTCATGTTTATATTATCATAGTAATATATGGGATCTAAAACTGAGTTTTGATAACAGTTTTGTAAATGTTGATTCCTTCAATTGGCAAAGCAAATGTCAGAGTATTTTACCTAAAACTGTGTTATTCAGCCAAAGGAAAATGCTTGGAATACATGCAAATAGTTTTTGATGGTAGGACAAGCTGTCAATATGTCTACTGTTAGCTGCTAAAATTATAGTAAAAGTTCCAAATGACATTTTAAACTATTTCTGATCCCTAAATACTATGTGTAACTGCAAGGCAGCCATTTCCCAGTAACCACTTAGTTAAGAATAGCCCTAGTGACATCAATTGAATTACTCTGGATTAAGTGGTTTGTTGTCTCAACCATTTACAACTTTATCCTAAATTGTTCTTCGCTGGCCATATGGCATTACAAACCAAGGGCTTGGGCAGCTATAGTTAACACAAACCATCTACAGTATTTCCAGGAAATGAAATTGTCAATTTTAGTCTATACCAGTGTTTCCCAACCTTTGGTTTTTGGACTTCAATTCCCAAAAGCCTAAGTCAATTACCTAAGCACTGATCAGCCAATGTACTGACTTAGGCTTCTTGAAATGAAAGTCCTCATGTGGGGTATGTGCCCCATGTTGGGAACCACTGGTCTATACCATGAAACATGAAACCTCAAAGTACTTCTCATTAGAAGTCTAAGTTGTGTGTCTTCTTTCTCCATGTGGTAGGCCATCAGTGTGTCAGTACAGCAGCACTTGTTGCTTCTGTATAGCCAGCGCTTAGGAAGGTTTGTTACCTTGCTCAGTTGTTTCTCTGTGTTCCATGTAGCTATCCTTAAAAACCAGAAGGTGTACAGTGCTTTATCATTACTTAGCCTTGCTCATTCTTGGTGACCTATGCTCAGAATCTTAGAGTAAATGATGTTGTTTTAACTACATCTTGTGCTCACAGTGATTCTCAAGTCACTGGCCAGTTTCTTACTGAATAGCCCTATTGGTGTAGCAGAAAGTCACCAGCAGTGGCAGATTAGCATTAATTAAAGAGTTCTTCCTTTAGTTTAGGGTTGTATGTGATTTGTGTACAATGTGATGTAGTTGCATGTGTACCATTCTCTTTAATTAGTGGCAATTTACAACTCCCACTGTTTTCCCAGTAGGTTTTGGGATATTGTTTTGGTTGAAGAATCATTCAGCATTACACACCACAGCTATATTTTACGAGATTTATACTGGCACTAATTTAGACATAAATGTAGGAACAAAGAAAGAAACTTATTTTGTTACCTTCCTGTTGTTTTTTTCTGTCTTGGTGAACTTTTTACTATGTTTTATAAACATTTATCAGAA